>OY856409.1:1992187258-1994654758 GCA_963693085.1 Alisma plantago-aquatica
CAGATGTTCCAAAATTCATGAATCTACAAATGTGATATATCAATGGAGATAACAGTGCTGCTACTAAGGCTGCAGCCACATATTCTAGCAAAAATGAGCGAAATGTCACTGGCTAGCACGCGTTATTGAAGTAATTTAGTTTGCGTAGTGCATAGCTCTTAAAATTCAGATTTTTTTTTTATAACACTGCTCTGTTAGTTGTTTTGTATGAGCTAAGTTGACATTGAAGCCGTCTATTCTACAAGGATGCTTACAGCAAGATTGCTGTCTATAATAAGCATATGCAGTAGACAGGTATCATTTTGGCTGTGGATGGGATTTGAAATTTACTTCCGTAGGGTACATACTCATATAAAGTGAAGACACAGTTCCCAAGAAGGAAAGGCGAGATTCAGTTGCCTATATAACAAACATGAATATCAGTGATTTTGCTAAACCAAGTTGAAGATTACGTGCCTAATAATGTAGAAGCACCATACTAGTCCACAATAACTTCAATCTCTTCTCTTTTCTTTCAACCATTTCATGTATTGCAGTATTGATTAATATTAGTATATCCTAGCTAGGTAGTCTGTCTCTTGGCTACTTTCTAAACAATAGAAGTGAAACGTTGACTCCTGTTAGTGGTGGGTTTCAGAATTCGGCGTTAAGTCTGGTTTTAGCATTGAGCTTTACCACTCATACGGCAATAAGATCTATACAACATCAAGAGAAATCCTGGCTGGTATAGAGACAAGCATCATTGATTATGAAGGATAACAAGGGTAGGAAAGTTGATTGACTAGGATGAGGTAATCTGCATCCAGAGGATTAAAGAAAGGATTAAGAGTATTCACCGGAGCAGCACATTCGTCCACACCATCTATGAGTAAAGAAGACTGTTGACGAGCCCATGAATAATCTTCCTCTCCTAAACCTCAGGATGCAGATTACCTGTTCCCAGCCTAATCATGTGTTCTTTAGAGGCATGTATGTACAACAAGGGGAGTGGAACAAAGATAAGAAATGGGGGAGACAATACACTACAAGGAGAGGTAAAGGAAAGGAGACGAGTTGATGCTCGAAGTATAGTAGGCATATATATAGGCAGTCGTGAGCTTGAATTCAGTTACTTAATAGTCATTTCACAGGTGGCATCTTTTTCATTGTAAATAGCGTATAATGCTGAGGAAATATACTGAGCAAAAGTCTGACACGGAGATAAGGCTGATACACCCGTGGCAACTGATCATTTGTCGCCATTTCTGCAACCAATAAGCAAATGATGAGAAAAGGCTTCCACGAAAGTGACAAGTTGGTACTGCGGGCCTTACGAAGTTTCACCTGCCTTTACAATGATCTGAGGATTTACCAAAGTTCCTGGCAGAAATTTACTCGAATAGTTGACAGAAACTTTCTTCAATTTAGGAAAAATTGGGCAAATCATGCAATCAATGCACTTAAAGCCAATTGTTTTCACTTTAAGAGTATTTCTGCAATAAAAGTCAGTTTAAAACTTGCTCTCTGTAAACTCGAAGGTTTTTTGTAGAAGTGGGGAATTTCATCTGTGTCCAAGGTAATAGGAGAGAGAGAACACCATCAGCTACGCCGAGGGCTATAGTCCCTTCCTGTAGTGTCCCAACGAGTTCGCTGAGATTCGAACCCGCAACCTGCGCTTCACAAGCAGGCTTGACCAACTGAGCTAGTTGGCAAGTGCTAAACCCAAGGTACCTATTGTTTACTTCTCGGTTAACAAAAACAAGAACATTTGCAACCATTTTACCTAACGGACATTGTCGATTGAGCACATCCCTTGACAAGGGTGCATGACAAATTAGCATGCGTGACAAATACTATTGATCAATCGATATAGTGATGCATTGCATATAACAAGAAGTGTAAAAATAGGCCAAACAATTTATCTGTAAGGGAATAACAAGAACACCAACGTAACAACAAAAAGATTCAATATGGGTACATGTAGTCATGGTTGAAGCATCCACAACGATTGTCTATAGAGATGGGCTCTATAATAACCCTGAATATGAAACCTAATACCTAGCGTTAGTTTGGAAGACTAATTAAGAAATATAAAATCTAAGTTTGCTTCAAGTTTTTGTTTGCGAATAAAATGTACATGAAACCCTAACACAACTCCAAATATATGAAATTCACTAAGGTGTGACTCTAGTTGATTCCATGAAGGTGTTAACTTACTCAGTTACATATATAATATTAGTCCCACAAATATCATTAGGGGTTGAACATTAATTAAACCATTCGTAATTTTAATAAACAAAATGTAGTCCTAATTCATTAGTAAGAGATATACAAGGACTCAAAGTGAAATTGGCCTACTTATTGCCTATAATTTGACCGAATAATAATTGGATTTAACACGATAAGACTTTCCTAAAAAATGGGTCTCTAAATCTTTTTTGACAAACCTTGGTAATTCAATGAAGGTTTATCCTAAAAGAAAAAACACATATAGAGTTGTAAGTCTCATACCTGAGAACTACCTTGATTTTTAGAATCCTCATACACAAGTAAGGTAAAATTCCAATTTTGGTAAGATTTGGATAACCCTAGTCTCCCAATTAATTTAGGGAATAAATTAGTGAGATATACCTACATAATCCTAATAGACGCATATATGTATGTATATACACATACACACATACATACAAACAACACCCCAGATATTATATATATATATAATGGGATATATAGAATCTGAAATAAATGTAACCATATGAATTGAATCAATATTCTTGAGATTTGTTGTTTTTAAATAATTACAATCATGTCTCACATGTATCATGAGATAAAACAACGTATCATTCATCGATTTCTGCATGCAACTTACCATTGATTCAAAAATATATAGGTTCTTTCATTAGATGATCTAGGAATGTTGAATTGAGATGTTATTTTATACACATATTGTCTAGGGGGTATGCATCCCATCTGTAAGGTTAGATTGTTTTTGTAGAGTTGACAACCATCACAAATATAAATGGGTACATATAAGATATATGTACTCAGGTACACAATTCTTTCATCCATATATATATATATATATATATATATATATATATATATATATATATATATATATATATATTATGAGTCATGCTAGTATACACTCGAGTGTACCGGAGCCACCGTACACCTCAGTCATTTTTAAAGATGCGGTAAATTTTTGAGTCAGGCTAGTGTACACTCGAGTGTGCCGGAGGCACCATACAGTTTTTAAAGATGTAGTAAATTTTTGCAAATTCTAAACCGTTGATCTTCTTAAATATCTTAAGAACATACTATATAATAAATTTGAGCTCATTTGGATACTTATAGGTCGTGCATCTAAAGGAGACAAGAATCATGCATTTCAAATTAATTTTATGTGTCGATTTTGTTATCCTTGGATGAGCGACTAACACTCATCCAAATGAGCTCAAATTTTGTATGCGGGATATTATTATTGTAACCATGAAGACCAATGGATTGGATTTTTGAAAGACAAGGTATAGATAGGCAACCACCATTGAGGTGTATGACATAATCTGTACACTCGAGTGTATTCTAGCCTGTCTCTCTCTCTCTCTCTGTATATATATATATATATATATATATATATATATGTGTGTGTGTGTGTGTGTGTGTGTGTGTGTGTGTGTGTTTATAGATAGGGGATGGTTATATTTTCCACATGGGTATTATAACCTTACACTACATGTGTCTTGAAAAGTAAATACCAAGTCTGAAAAGTAACTGTTAGGTCTAGAAGATAACTATTTGACTTAAAATGTAAGAACACAAAGATACACAATAAAAAGTAGTGAATAGTATAATAAGGATTTTATTTCATGAAAATTTCATAGCATATATAAAGTAGTATACAACCACATACTAACTAGTGACATTCAGAAAGCAACATAAAAAGCCTTGGTCAAAGCATTAGTAGAGCCATGAGTTCTAATGAAACCATGAAGCCTGGAACTGGGACGATAAAAAAAGAAACTTTACTAAATGTTTGAAAAGTAAGGGGGATGCACTCCAACAATAGGCCTCAAAGAGTAGTAGTAAGCATAGTCAGAATCCATTTGTCTCTACTAGAATCTCCTCAATGGTGTGTGTTCTCTATGAAGAAGTCTTCTCTCCAAAGTGTGATGAAGGCTTTTGGTTTTCCTTACTCTGGTCCATGGTGCCCTGAAGATCAACAATGTAAAATGAGGTGATATGGTCTTGGACATTTTTGATGAGTCTAGTGGTATTGTTATTGTTAAACCTTATATTGTTTGTTCAGTCCATATGATCCTAATCAAGACCAAACACATTTTTGATTTATGTGACCAAATGTTTTGGCTTAGATCTTAAAAACATATGATGAATATTTATAAGTTCTAATCATAGGCTGTTCTACAATAGGAAGAAATGGTCTCTAAGGAGGTCGGTTGTGAGACAATTGATGAAAAGATGTATGGAAGTTTTCTCATGTTGGGAGCAAAAAAGGCAAATAGGGGGACCCTGGAAACCCCTTTTTTCATATTTTGATCAATAAGAATTTTCTCATACCAAATGAGCTAGATAAGAAGTTTAATTTTGTCTGGACCCGTGATTTTCCAAATGAAGTTTGTAGGGCATATGTGGCCTCAGTATGTGAAGAAATGGTATGCTTTATTGGGAAAGTATGAGGGTCCCCATATTGAAAAGGTGTTATTTTTAATGTTTGATTCTAGATGCCTAGTAATGTTTGATGTGATATTGTGTAGTAGGTGGGATGTGAGGTTCTCTTGCACCAGTTATCTTGTTGACAACCTAGCGATTTCAAATTTATACATTAGTAATGTTTGAAATGGATTGTGGGATGTGCAAATGTATGGTTTGGTGTTGAATAGTCTGCCCATGGAACTAGGGACCTATCCAAAACTTGATGTTATTTTCTATGTGTGGCGGAGTGTTGATGTAACTTTGGATCAAGTAGATGTGGCTGTTGATATGTTTTTGATGTGGTGATGCCCCTTCATGTTTAATTTTGCACCAAGGATTTTTATTTGGTAGTATTTATCCAAGACATGTGTTTTCCATATGCTGCTTCATCAGAGCAAAATATCATACTAATTTTAAGGATCAAACTAAAGAGCATTTGTTTTGATTTGGTTATGCACCAACCTCCATATGTTATTGGTGCACATATAATACCTAACGTGCCAATGGATTTTGTTCCCACTATGTTTCCCAAGCAAGTCTTTTCTAATGTGGTTGATGGAGTTATGGGTGTGAGTAGGGAGGGGATACATCTGAGGTAGTAGGTGGTTGTAGATGTGATTGAGCTATTAAGTAGAGTGACTCTACTAGCTAGATTGAGGAAGCCAGTTTTCCATGAAAAACGGTGATGGTTGAGTTTGGTGTACTTTTCCATGAAAAATGGTGATGGTTGAGTTTGGTGATGATAGGATTCCATACGGATTTTCGTGAGGGGTGAGGTGAAGTAGGAAGTCCTAGGTAGGTGAAAGGAAAATCTTCTACCTGATATGTGTCCCAATGGTCTTTGATTTGTAAAGACTGATCCGAAGCCCTAAAATATATGAGAAGGGTCCCATGATACATATGGTGTTGATGCCATTTATATCATTTGGGTCCATGAAGACGATGGTGTCATCAAAATATTAAATGATATTTTCTTTATGGTCATAAGGGGATGAGTTGAACCCATGGTGAGTGCCTAGCTTGATCATCTTGGTGAGAATGGAAACAACAAGGATGAGGATATATGTATAAAGTATATCTCCTTGCCTAAGACTGTTGGAGCTCTAAACATATCTGAAGGGAGTTCCATTGATGATGGTGGAGAAATGGAAAGTGGAGAAGCATGATTAATCCATTATATACATCTATTGGAATAATCAAATCCTTCCATACACTTCTGGAGATGGTTCCAATTGATGTTATCAAAGGATTTTTCAATGTCAAATTTTGATGCCAAGAAGGAGGGTTTCTTCTAAGTTGACATGTCTGAATGATCTCACTGAATACGACGTAAGCATCGTGGATGTTCCTATTTTTAAGAAAGGCACATTGTTGTTGACCAAATAATATCCTTTAACAATGTACAAAATAGATGTAATTGTACCTCTATAACAATTGAACATATTAGGAACGAAATGTAACTATGTAGAAGAAAAGGAACTTTTTTGCAAGTTTATTGTAACAAATTGCAAAAAGTAATAAATATTCTAGAGTGAGTAGCCTATCTGCACCGAAAATGGTTGATTGACACCTACCCCCACCCCCCCACACACATATATATATATGTATATATATGTATGTATATATATATATATATATATATATATATATATATATATATATATAGACACACACATTTACATACGTATTTACACACACAAAAAATATATGTATATATATGTATGTACATTTGCATGTATGTATTAGAATCTTTGGTAAATATATTTCGAATTCCAAAGAGGTACAAAAGATTTGCTACAAACAAGACATGTGGCTAAATACAGTTATAAGATCTAGGGACTATATAACTAAGATGATATTACAAAAAATCCCAACTCCTTAGGATAATGTCAGGTTTATCCCTCATTTTCACCTTATACACCGCATACATAGCTTGGATTTCATTTTCAACTTTGTAAAGAAGGTTGAGTTCAAATTTGGGCTTGGAACCTAATCTTCTGATGTTCCCCTCCAACCAAATCATCTATGTACAAGATGTTACACACCAAAGAGAGAAGATTTGCATCCTTTTAGACATTTGTTGCAATGTCTAGCAGGGAATCTTCTAGGTTTAGGCAACCTTTCAAGTTAAGCTTCAGTCTGGCCCTCCCCCATAAGTATTTCCAGTACTTTCATGAATTGAACAAGTGTTTTTAGATTCTTTCCCATCCTCACACATCAGACAAGTATCAACCACATCATGTTTCCATTTTTTAATATTCGTTAAGGTTGGCAAGAAATGATTCATATGTTACTTGTGATTCTTCATAAGCCACTTATTTCATTCCATCCATTGCTCTTATTTGTAGCCTATATATGATTGATCTCCTCATCCACTCTTATAAGGAGAACTGCTTCCAAGTAGTTGGTAGTTAGGAAAAGAGCAACATAAATAGGAAATCACATGATGCACCAAGCGAATTGCTTGATTGACTATGATATTAACTGCTCTATTGATAATCTTTCATTGATCTAGGGGTGGACATATTTTATGGATATTTTTAGTCACTTGAGAATAGTTGATTATTCAGTGGTCAGTAAAGGCCGGTTTAGGACCGCTAGGTGAGGGTAGCTTGAGAATGAAAATTCATATTTCATGTCCTTTTGTTGACTTTTCTCAAATAGATCTGAGGGTGTGTTTCTCGAGGACAAGCAACATTTAATCTTAGGGGAGTTTGATGTACATAATAATTGTCGTTCTCACAAGATGTTTATTATGGATTTTGTGAACTTATTGTTCATTTTGATATCATTTGTGCATTATTTATGATCACTGGCATTTGACACTCTATTGCATCAAATATATGTATTTTTAATATTACTAGGAGATTCATTATTATTTGGGAGCTTATGTTCATTTTGTAAAATTTCAGGTGAATCTACAAGAAACTATACAACTTGGTACTACTGACCTGCCTATCGGTGGTATCGACACTTGATGAAAAAGGAACAATTGAAATCGAGAAAACTTGATAGTACTGAAGAAGAAAGTCAGTGCTATCGAAAACCTTATAGAGAGGACTTAGAACATCTGGAGAAATCTCGGTACTATCGACACCTAGTCTGTAGTACTGACAACCTCACAGAGGGTTCAAATTATCGAGAGAGTCACTTAGTCAGAAGTATCGACTCAGTGGGATTAGGCCAGATATGAAATCATTGTTAATTAGACAGTTGAGATTTAATGATGCCCTAAGTCATTTCTATGACTTAGAGGGAGTTCAACCAGACTTAATTGTCATGCCATAATTAGTTGTATGATAGAGGAGAGCAGAGAAGAGAGAAAGCAGAGGAGAAAGCAATGTCATGGGTGGTTCGTGCACTTCCAGTGACCTAGTTTATAGTCGGAAGATAAAAAATCACAGCGTTCATCAGAAGTAACCTTCCATACCGTCTTTCTCTAGGGGTTTTTCCTTGTTCTTGACGTTTTCTTCCTTCTCTTCTTCTTTTTCTGTGTAAAGTAACTGAAATCATGTCGAGCTAATCTCCTTGTTTCTTAGGATCTGGGAGTAGCCCGATATTTACACCTCAATGAAGCAATTAAGGAATTCATTCCACTTCAAACCTCACTGATTTACATATTTTATATCAAACCTCGATGGTGAAACCACAATCCTAAGGAATTCATTCCACTTTTGATCACAACCACTAATATTAATTTAATTCTTGCAACGTTGTTGTTAAACCAACCAAATCACTCTTTTTATGAGGCCTAGCTGATTTGGCAATTGTTAGTAGTAGTTTCTGCATACATGTTTTTCCCAATGTTTGATATTGGGGCCTCTTTAAGCCTATATTATATTGATACATGCACTTGCATTCTTGACGTGTAGTATTTGCACATCATGCCCCATACCCAGGTGGTGATGCCCTTTTTTTATATATTGGGAGTCTAGCAGTACGTCATTCTCTATCAAGTTTCAAGGTTGTAATCCTTGACCACCTTTGTTATTTATATTATTCTAGTGTTATGTTTATCTCACATGAACGCAGGTTGATATTACCTTCACATGATTTGTGCCCCAAAAATTTATATGTGCTTGTGTAGAACAACCTTTATTTTGTTTTATGGCAAGTATTTCTCTTGTTTATCATCTTTTGAAATACAATTTATTTTATGCTCAGTTGAGTAGTCCTTTCCTTTTCTTTTAAGAAGCCTTACTTATTTGGCATCCATTATTTCTTAATATTGCTCAATATTCAATTTGGTATGCACATACCTCTGTTTGATGATATATCTATTTTTCTCCTTTTTGTTGGGGTATGCTTCCAACCCCCGGTATATATCAAGGAGGAGACAACCAAGTTAGACCAGGACCTCATCAAGTTTAACTAAAACCTTGTGGGAGACTTTCTTGAAGTGGTTGGGTGATCCTCATCTAGTCCTATGTTTAGAAAATTTTTCTTTTATCTCACCCTACATGGTGAAGGATAGTGATGATAACAAACTTTGTATTGGTTAGACACTATATATTCTACTGCTACTTTTGGTGTTATGATACATAAATGTTGAATGAAAGGATTGGCATTTGGTTATAAGGGATGATGTCTTTTTATTTTAGTAGGGAGTGGATCCCCTCCTGAGTCCCACTCCTTACAACATGGTATTAGAGCCAGTGGCTGTCAATTATCTAACTATTTCAATTTTGTCTCCCTAGGATGTTTGCCTTTTTATAGGTTGCTTATACCTAGTACCCTTGCCTTGTGTAGGAAAAAACCCTTATGGAAGGAGATAACTCATATGTTTACAACCTATCTAGTTATGAGACACCCTAGAACTGTAGGTATGGGATGCCAAGGATGGATCCACCGCCAGGGGCGGTCGATAGCTCAAGTGGTGCAGCTCGGTAACACCTCAATGAAAGGTCCCAGATTTGACTCTTGGCATCGACTGTGGTGTAATAGTTGCTGGCATTTTACTGGGTGCACCATGGTCTCCTCCCAATGACATGGCTGGTCCTAGAGTTTACTCTTGTCTGGGTGGGGTCCAATAGTGACCGATCCCAGGAGGGGTTCCTCGTTATCAAAAAAAGGATGGATCCACCCTTTACCCCTCCAATGACTCAAGTTATCCCTCCAACTGGAAATTAGTCATCAACAGGTCAGGATACCCTGACTTCTGCAGCTGCTAATGCAGGTGTTGTCATCTCTCTCGAACAAGAGTTGGCTTTCCTATGAAAGTTCCTTGCCACAACCATGGTGGGAAAGATGAACACTCCTTCTGTATATGATACACCAAAGGAGTACTTTTTAACTAACTTCATGAATATGCAACCACCCTTCTCAAAGGGTGAAGGTGAACTAGAGATGGTAGATAAAGCTGATGATTGGGTTTTAGCCATGGAGCAGACTTTTGATGGTATGACATTTCCTCTACAATAAACAGTTAGGTTTGCATCTTATGTGCTAGATTGTCCATCTTGTGTTTGTTGGAATGGAATATCACGTACTCGTGACATCTCGACCATGATCTGAGAACATTTTTAGCACTATTTTGTGGCAAGTACATCTCCACTTCTTCCCAAAAGAAGAAAGAAGTGGAATTCTATAATCGAAAGTAGGGTTCCATGTATGTTTCCGTTCATTTGCAAAGGTTTCTGTTGCTTGAACATAATGCTTCTAGATTAAGTGATGATTGTAGGACTGACTGGTGTGCATACACTACAAGTCAAAAATGCAAGTGCATGTATCAATGTAATATAGTCCTAAAGAGGCCCAGATATCGAACACGGGGAAAATGTATACCCATAAACTATTGCTAATAATGACCTAATCAACTAGGCATGAGAAAAAGAGTGATTTGGGTGAATTAATAACTAATTTGCAAGAAATTAAAAGTAAGATTACTGGTTGTGATCACAAATGGAATGAATTCCTTAAGATTATAGTTTCACCACAACTCATATTATAATTAACATCATTTCATTAATATATATCTCTCCTAGCCCTGGATAAAGAAACATGTTGCAAGAATTACCCACTCTTGTAGCGTAATTCACTACCTATTCAAATAACAATCCCACTCTCATAGTAATTATTTTATTAGTTAGGTGCTTTACCAAAATCTCTAGGTTATTCTCTTCACATTTTTCATCCCTTTCTCAAGGTGTGATATAAAAGATGTAAATCTATGAGTTTTCCAGCCCTTAATCACTCCTTCGAAGCAATTAATGGTCTAAACAACTACATATGGTGATCAAGCACAAATAAATCATGATGCTCTCATAGATTTATGTCCATAAATTAAGGGAAACATGTATAATAAATCATAATTGTCAATTACAATGCAAAATCAAACTACTCTTGGATCCTAAAGAACAAGGGGATCAACTCCACATAATTTCAGTTGCTTTACACATAAAATAGGAAGAAGAGAAGGAAGAAAACATCAAGAATAAGGAAAAAAATACTAGAGAAAGATGGTCTGGATGGTTCCTCCGGATGAACGGGGTGATTTGACGTCTTCCAACTTTAAATCAGGGGACCAAAAGTGCACGAACCACCAAGAACGTTGCTTTCTCAACTCCTTTCTCTCCTCTTCTGTCTCCTTTGTCGTACAATCAAATAGGACATGACAATTAGGTCTAGACGAACTGCCCCTAAGTCATAGACACGTCTTAGGGCATCATTAATTCCCAACCATATGATTCGATGTGATTTTAGATCTTTCCTGATCCCACTGAGTTGGTACTACTAACTGGGTGTCGGTAGTATCGTCACCCTCGATAAGTCTCAACTCCTGTGCAATTGTTGGTACTATCAATTTAATGTTGGTAGTACTGGGATTTCTCAAGAATTTATGAGTCCTCTTTTTAAGGTTGTCGATAGTACCGATGTCTTTGGTTGTACTACTAAGTTTTCTCAATTTCACTTGTTCTTTTTGATCAAGTATCGGTACCACCGACAGGTAGGTCGGTAATACCAAGTTGTGTTGTTTCTTGTAGATTCACCTGAAATTTCACAAAAAAGACAAGCTCCCAAATAATAATGAATCTACCAGGAACATTAAAAATACATCTATTTGATGAAATTAAGCATCACAGGCTAACGATGATAAATAATGCACAAAAGATATCAAAATGAAAAATAAGTGCACACAAATCCATAATAAACAACCTGTGAGAATGAAAAAATATTTAGTACATCAAACTCCCCTAAGCTTAAATATTGCTCGTCCTCGAACAACACACCCTCAGATCTATTCGAGACAAGTCAGCAACATGACATAAGATATGAATTTTCATTCTCAATTATCCCCTCCCAGTGGTCCCAAACCGACCTTTGTTAACCACTGAACAATCAACTACTCTCAAGTGACCAAAAATATCCATAAGAAAAGTCCACCCTTAGATCAGCAAAAAACTATCAATAAAGCAATTAATATCATAGTCAATCAGGCATTCTCTTGGTGCATGATGTGATTCCCTATCTACATTTCTCTTTCCTAACTACCAACTAGTTGGAAGTAGTTCTCCTTATAAGAATTAATGAGGAGATCAATCATATATGTGGCCTACCAATAAGAGCAATGGAAGGAATGAAATAGGTGGCTTATGAAGAATCACAAGTCACCTCTGAATCATTTATGCAAAAATAAAACATGATGAACCTACTTGAATCAAGATAATGAGAAATGCATGAATCCCAATGCCTAATATTATGGGTGAAATGATACATGTGTTCAAATGGATGAGAGTCAAGTAAAGAAGTCATTGGTCCACTATTTTAGCATGGTAGAAAGTTATGCTTGGTCTCCACTAACATATCCTATTCATTTCCTCCTTTTTTTAAGAGGATGTGGATGTGTATCCCTACACTCTAGTTTCAAAAGAAAACAATAACCACATGATGTAATATGAATGATGAAAAAGGTATGCAATCTACATGCAATTGTTATGCAACTAGATGATATGCATAAAAGTCATTTATGCACATTTTTTATATTTTGTAACTAATGAATCAAAAGGAAAAACTAAATATCATGTCACCTATTATGCCATGCAATGCAATCAAAATGAACCAATTTGGGTTACTTGATCGTCTTAAGGTGGTGGATCAAAATAGATGGAAAATGGATGGAATCACACAATTAAGAGACAATGCCTTTCTTGAACTATGATATGTCGTTATATAACTGACTTGTGTACAGGGTAACCTAAGGATTTATTTTTAAAATTTCAATTTCAGGTCCCATTAAATGTTTGATCAACTCAGGCTTAAACCCCATCTTCATCCACATTACATGAATAATTAAGATTTCCATTCATATCAAGTGTTTAAAAGCTGACTAGCCCATACACTTCCTCTAGGTGGTGTAACTCAAGAAATTGCAACCAAGCCAATTTTTATTTTTCATTGCATAGACATGGAAGACAGACTCTATGATGACAAAGCTAGAAATCATGGTTCTACTACTCTAGAGTTACAGTAGATAGATCGTGGATCCTACAACTTGGAATAAAAAATACTAAAAAACAAATAAAGACTAGAAGAAAAATAAAAATAAAGGATAGAGTTGTTCCAACACCCCTAAGCTTGATCATGACTATGCCCTCATACTCAAAATCCAATCATAGAGGTGGAACAATGGTACCGATTAATATGGTGGTGGTGGTGGATGCAACATGGTCGGGTCATGGGGATAAAAAGTCCTTTGAAATGACTACTGTGGCATTTATGGAGGTTGTAGATAGCCACCAAAACAACCTTGACTCCAATAGTTGTCAAAGAAAGGCTGATGGTAGTTCTCCATCCTCTACAAACAAGTATGCACATTCTCCTGGTTGTCCCAGAGAAGTATCTCATTCTTGAAGATGGCTTACTGATTCTGGTAAAGCCGTCCTCGGACATCCTAAATGCCCATCAATGTAGCTGTCTCATGTTGTTGCCCCTGCTAAATCTCTTATAACATTCCATACATACCTACCATCAAATATGGATCATCCTTTTGGTTAGGCGGTGGTGGTGAAGAAGAACTAGAGGCTACATGTGCTCTAGTACACTTGCGGGGGACCTACCTCCTCGTGATTGGGATGGTGGCCTCCTCCTCCTCTTTGTCTTCATCTTTCTCCTGTTATTTCTCTTGCTCGACATTTTCTTATGCTTCATCTCAATGTGTCATCCTCTATATACCACTCATGTGATACACTCCTTGCAATTTGAAGATAGGATCGGGGAGCTTCCTCTCCTGGTACTAGTCATTAACTATTCAAAATGCATATACCTTCCCATGACGCAGGTTGATGAGGTTCACTCTCTTAAAATGTTTCAGGTCAAAATTGGAAGAAGCCTTCAAACATTTGGAGGTGGAGAGATCAAGGTTGAGATACATGGCTATTAGAGTGATAAGCCCTCCAAAATGGATGGGGGGCTTCCTCTACACATGTCGCTTCACCGCCATCATATGTTGGAGGAAGAAGGAACCAAATTCCAATGACTCCCTTCCTAATTTTAGCAAGTTCTAGAGGAAGAAGAGATCCACATGTTGAATCTTCCCCTATCTTTGAATGGACTTGGAGAATATGGTGTTGGTGAGGAAGCAGTGTAGGATACGAACAAATGGGTGCTCAATGTCGATGACGGAGTTGACGTGCCATCTAATGTGCACCCATCTGGCACCTCCGTCAAAATTTTCCATGCATCCTTGTAATCGAAGTTGTTGGTGGTGAAGTGTAGTTAACCCATCAGCCATCTATAGATGGTGCTGAATTGCCTCAACACCATTTGGTAGGCATTAATGAAGAGATGAAATTTAATGCAACTTTTCGTCCATCCCATCCCCATGATCAGGGATACAACAAACCTCCAGTGAGGATAAGAACTCACAAACAATCTCTAGGTAGGAGGGCTAATCACCAAAGAAAGGGTGATCACCCACCAACCCTTGATCCTCACAGAAACGATGAAGATTGTCAGTGAAGCCCACATATGCAAGGAATGCACAATCTTCATACTGTGTCGAGGTGATCTCTCTTTCATTATCTCATCGTAGATCTTCTTCACATCAGTGTTGGCATGAGCGATGTGTGTTGGTTTGGGTACCAACGTGATATTTCCTACTGTCGAAGAAGATGCTCTCCTGGATGCCATCAAGCTGGTATAAGAAGGGGATGGAGAAGAAAGAGCTCGGTGAAGACTCTGAATGCCCAGGAGTACTTGTACAATCTTACTTGAGAGAGGTGTAGTGGAATTGTGAATGAAACAATACTCACACCCCTCCTTATATAGTCATCGTACTGCCTTCTGCCGCTGCGTCAATAGTATTGACAATGTTATCGGTAGTACCGAATTCTTCTCCATGATCTGTGTAAATCAGTACCAGTGATTGATACCAACACTCCTCATTGGTTGATGTTGGTAGTCGTGGATCGCCTAGCATCATTACTACCGACATAAGTCGGTAGTACCAACTTCAAAAGGTGCATGCCGGATCCATACTTCCAACTATTAGATGCAAAAAAATTGTGATCGTTGATGGCACTCTCGTAGATCCTACATTTTCTAGTGTCGGTACTACCGACATATGTGTTGTTAGTAGTAAGTCTTTAAATTTTCTTGATACTTTTGAGAATTATCTTGGTATCTCATACCTGGAGCATAGCTCGGCGTCGGTAAACCTGAGTTGGATATCGATAGTACCGGGTCATGTACAGTAAACTCGGCCCCTCTCTGCAAAAATCTAGTTCTACTGACATTATTGTCAGTACCTTCGAGAAATTTTTTCGGGCCCCTATTAAGTTGTCGATACTACCGAGTATATTGTCGGTAGTATCGAGTTTTTGAAAATTGACCCCCATTGTCCCTGTGATGTTTTTGGTACTATCGACTTTACAGTCGGTAGTACTGACTTTATCTGTGTCTACACACTAAAGAAAAATGATCAAGGCACCTTTTTTACAATGACAATAATGCAATGCAACCGGAATGTAAAGAACATGAATATAAAGAACAAGATCCTAATATAGTAATAGATGGTTGGGATGCCTCCCAACAAGTGCCCTTGTTTTATGTCATAGTCTCAATGATCAAATCAAACAATCAATGAAGCTCAATGAGCTTCAACTCTTCTTCTTCCCGGACCACATCTCCCCCAAAGTAATGCTTAAGTTGTTGGCCATTGACAAGGAATAGCTCAACCCCATTGCTTATCTCCACTGCCCCATGGGGTAAAGCCTTAACTACCACAAAAGGGCCAGTCCATCTAGACCTTAATTTTCTAGGGTGTAATTTCAACCTAGAGTTGAATAGAAGCACCTTCTTTCCGGGAGTTAAGACTCTATGCAAGATGTGGCGGTCATGGATATTCTTTGTTCTCTCTTTGTAGATCTTGGAGCTTTCATAGGCATCTGACCTAAGCTCATCTAATTCATTCAATTCTAAGATTATCTTTTTCCTCGCATCATCCAAATTGTAATTCAATTTCCTCAGGGCCCATTTGGCGTTATTCTCTAACTCTACGAGTAAGTGAAAATCTCTCCCATAAACCAACCTAAAAGGATTGGTTCCTATAGGTGTCTTATAGGCCGTCCTATATGTCCAAAGAGCATCATTCAGTTGCATACTCCAATTTTTCCTATTGCTTGAGACTATCTTCTCTAAGATTTTCTTTATCTCCCTATTAGACACCTCAACATGTCCCTAGGTCTACAGGTGATATGAAGTACCTACCTTATGTCTCACTCCATATTTTATTAACATCAAACCAAACTTCCTATTTTTGAAGTGAGATCCACCACCACTAATCATCAAACTTGGCACTGCAAACCTACAAAATAGATGGTCTTTCACAAACCTGCATACGACCTGGGCATCATTAGTGCAAATTGGAATTGCTTCCACCCACTTAGATACATAATCAATGACAAGCAATATGTATAAATCAGTGTTTGATGACATGAAAGGGTCCATGAAATCTATTCCCCATAAATCATAAACTTCAATTTCCTAAAAAACATTTAAGGGCATTTTCATGTCTCTTGAAGACATTCCCTGCACGCTAACATGCATCACAATGAAGCATAAAATTATATGCATCCTTAAAAAGCGTAGGCCAATAAAATCCACACTCTAATACTTTGGTTGTTGTACTAGAACTAGCATGGTGACCCCCAGTAGGTAAGGAGTGACAGTGTGCTAAAATACTCTCAAATTCGCAATTAGGTAAACACTTAAAATATCATCCCTACATTGCTTGAGCAAGATGGGATCATCCCAAACATAGAACCTTAAAGAATGGAAGAACTTATTTTTCTCCTGATATCCCCAATCTTTTGGCAACTCATCACATGCCAAGTAGTTTACAATGTTTGCAAACCATTGATCTTTGCTTTTCATAGCATAGAGCTGCTCATCTGGAAATTCTTCCACTATTGGTATGTCTATATCCTTTTCATCCACTCTTTCAAGCCTAGACAAATGGTCTGCCACTACATTCTCCATACCTACCTTATCCTTGATTTCAATATCAAACTCCCGCAATAGCAAAATCCACCTAATCAGTCTAGATCTGACATCCTTCTTCTATAATAAATATTTAATTGTCGTGTGATTAGTCCAAACAATGACCCTCTCTCCTATCAAATACTGGACATTTTTTTCAAAAGCAAAAATATTTCCAATAATTCTTTTTCAGTAGTTGTATAATTTAACCAGGGCATCGTTTAGGGTCTTAGACACATATTAAATGACGATGAAGTTCTTGTCTCGGCCTTGTCTTAACACAACCCCAACCACATAATCTGATGCGTCACACACCAGTTCAAAAGGTTGACTCCAATCTAGAGCCTGAACAACAGGTGTGGAGACCCATTTTTCCTTCATCACCTCAAACGCTTTTAAACACCTCTAATCAAATTTAAATTCATCTGTCTTTTTCCAATTATTGAGACTGTAATTTTGTGATTTTTGAAAATTCATAAAAGGTCAATAAAAACCGACATGTCCTAAAAACACTCTTAACTCAGTGATGTAGGGATGGCAAAATGCAAGAAACGGCACTCCACCGTCCATTCCAAACCAAACCGATTTGTATTTGGTCTATCTGCCACCCGCACCATAATTGATTGCTCCACGGAGTGGTTGTTTTACACTGGGGAACCACGGATCCCCGAATATCATCCACGACCGCGCGCATGCACACAGGTCCCATGATGTTACCATTACACAAACCTTACTAGATTGTTGGGTGGGAGGTGAGTATGCCGACCTGCAACCACCAGCGAACAACGTCGCCATGCAGGGCCTCCGCCGAAGGGATGCCACCCTCTGGAAAGGTATCAGAACCAAGCTCTGCGCCGGCCGATGTGGAGGCCCTGACCTCCAAATTCCTCATGCAAGGCCGCCGTCGAAGACACACTGTCCTCTTGTCATCACCGGAAGGCTTGACGGCCGGTTGGATGATGAAGAAAACGAATGGACACCGAGTGAAGATGATAGCAAATGTCTGCTTGTCACGATCTTGTAGCTGTTGTGCAATGTTAACCACCGCAGTAGTTGCCGGAGTCATCCACGATGACCATAGCCTCAACTCTTTTAGTCATCTACCAAGGCCACCGCTATAGCTACCAGACTCACCCATGACAGCCATCGCCGCAGCTGCGGAAGTCACCTAGAAAGTCCACCACCGCAGCTGCCGCAGTCACCCATGACGTCGTTCAGCCGGAGGTGCACACTGTAGCACTGCTGGCTTTCATGGCCTCCACCAAAGAAACCCTCTTGGCACTGGTAAACTAGAATTGCATGGTCTGAAGGTTGAAGGTGCGATGCTAGTGGGAACAAGGGCGAGTACCACCATGGTAGAGAGCGAAGGTGGAAACGGTCGGCATGAAAGCGGTAGGGACCACCGGCCAAGGTTAACTGGAACAGCCACAGACTTCAGCAGAAATGGTTTGGAGACCCGCGCAAATCCAATCCACATGCATGGTGTGTTTTTGTAACCAAACCATCACCCGAATTCTGCCTGGTTATACCGAATTATGTGATTGGGTAGTAGTGGTTTGGTTCGGTGAATGGTTTACAGACTTTTTTGCCAAGCCTGCGGTGGATGGTGGAGGAAGCTTACAAATAACATCAACCTCCATGCCTCTATGAGACACCTTGTATCTCAAGACTATTCCCTCACTCACCATCATGTGACATTTTTTTCAATTCAAAACCAAGTGAGTGTCCCCGCATCTTTACAAGACCTTGTCCAAACTATCAAGGCAATCATCTAATGACTCTCCATATATTGAAAAATTGTGCATAAAAACTTTAACACAACGTTCTATCGTATCAGAAAAAATGGCGAGCATACATATCTGGAAAGTCTTCGGTGCATTACACAAACTAAAAGGCATACGGTCGGTAAGTGAATGTGCCATATGGACAAGTGAAAGTAGATTTCTCTTGATCCTGTGGCTCGATAGCAATATGATTGTACCCAGAATACCTGTCCAAAAAACAAATATGAGAGTGACTAGAGAGCCGCTCAAGAAATTGGCCAATGAAAGGAAGCGGAAAATGATCCTTACACGTAGCGGCGTTTAAACTATGATAGTCAATACAAACTCGCCACCCAATCACCAACCTAGTAGAAATAAGTTTACTAGCCAAATTTGTGGTGATAGTTATCCCCCATTTCTTGGGAACCACTTGAGTAAGACTTAGCCAATTAGAGTTAGAGATAACATAAATTATATTTACAGACAAAAATTTGACTACCTTTCTTTACTACCTCAGTCATGATGGGATTTAGAAGCCGTTGAGATTACACGATCGACTTGACTCCCCATTCTATGCGGATCTTGTTCTATAAAAAATCAAGGGAAATCCCCTTGATGTCTGCAACTGACCACCCAAATGTTGCTTGGTGGTTCTTCAGCACAACAAGCAACTGCTTCTCTTCCAGGATGCTCAAGGAGACTGAGATAATGACTGGAAGCTTCTTATTTGCTGCCAAAAAGGTATACTTCAAATTTGGTGACAACGAATTCAATTCAAGATCTGGAGGTCTCAGTAGAGATGGAATCAATGGTGGTGGAGGTGATCTTAAGTCCTCATAATGCCCGATGTAGTAACAAAGTAATGCCTTGAGAAACAAGACCCAATCCTCTAAGGAACGACATCGAATGTAGTCATCCACCAGATTCATAAGGCACACCTCCAAAGGAAACTGTGGATATCCTTGAGCAAGGGTGGAAGAAGCTGCCTCATCAATTGTCTCTCGAAAATCTTCCTCCTCTTCATTATCAGGATATTGGACCGCTTTGGTCAATGAAAATTCCTTTGTGTTTTCCAAGATGTCCACAACCAATGTGCCTTTATGTGCATGTGTCATCACATGAGCCATGTCTAGGAATGGATTCCCTAGAAATAAGGACACCTTTCCTTGTACATGTTGCACCATGTGACAATGTGCCTTCTCTTGAGTCGTATGTGTAGACTCGGTATCTTGATTTCAAAACGGTCTTCTTTGATACCCAATGTCAATATTCCTCTATCCATCTCTAAAATCATGTTATTGTGGCTTAGAATGCCCTCCCTAGTAGCAATTCATTGTCGTGATCATCTTACATTTCCATAACTATAAAGTTGCTGGAAATACAAATCTGTCCACCATGACAAGAAAATCCTCAAATATACCATATGACCTAACCATTGAGTTGTCTGCTAGATATATGGTTATATTGCTCTTTCTAGAATCCTGAAGACCCAACTTCGTGAAGGTAATGAAGGGCATAAGACTGGTACTTGCCCCTGAATTGCATAAGGCCTCCCCAAACTTGGTCCTCCCAATGTAGCATGATTTATTGAAGCATCATGTATCTTGCCTTTTAGGGGGGAATTTTCCCAGAATGAAAGCACTAACATGCTCCTTCAAAACCAATAGATCCAAATCAACTAGTTTTCTCTTCTTATTGATTATGTTCTTCAGAATTTTTTTGTAAGAAGGAATCTTCTCAATTGCATCAATGAGTGGAATGTTGACACGAAGCTTCCTAAAGCTGTCTAGAAACTTTTGAAATTGTTGGTCAACTTTCTTTTCTTCAAGCTATTCAGAAAGGGCATTGGCGTCACCAACATCCTTTGGCGACTTGGGACATATGCCTCCTTCCTTGTCTCCCTTGGTTTATCAATTCCTTCTTCAACTTACTTGTCTTATGTTGTAGTGTTTGTCTCGACTGGATCAGAAGTCACCTCCGGTCCTATGTTGTTAGCATTGTCTTTTGCTTCTGGGACTATCCTCTTTTCATTAACCACTTTCTTTCCACTACGAAGCAACACTACCTTTACCTATTGGTTTCCATATGGTATGTTAGTATTTCCTAGGAACCCATGCTGGTTGGGTTTCTTCAAAGATGCCAGTTCTATTTCTATTTGAGAAATCTGAACCTTTATACTACAGATTTGTGCTCCTTGGTTTTGTAGTTCCCTCTGCGTCTGGTTAATGATCACCTCATTCTGACTGACCGACTTGCCTAGCATGTCTTCAATGGAGTCTATTTTTCTAGGACCCCTATCCTGTTGGTATTGTTGTTGTGCACTAACCTATTGTGGCATGGCTTGGTGTGCTTGGGATGGGTCCTGCTGAAAGTTATTGACATCTTTCCAAGAAAACTTAGGATCCTTCCTCCAAGAATAATCATTGCCCATGTAATTCTTCCGCTATTCAAACATGCATTCTTATTCATCTCCTCTAGAGGATTTTCCATCCTTCTGATATAGCTTCTTGGTTATGAGGTCAAGCTTCTCATTTAGTATTGTGATGGCTTTAGACTCTTCAACACTATTAAAGGTTGCTAGACATTCTCTTTCTTCTACTGATGATTGATTCTTAGTCATATTCTTCAAAATCTTGTGACACCTAGATAGCTTGTTGTTGAGGAAAAATCCCATTCATGTACTTTCGAGTGTGGTTCTCTCACCTTGGTACAACTCATAATAGAAGATCTTTCCTTTCCCATAGAGATTGATCCCATGATGAGGGACCTTCCTTAGCATTTCTGGAACCTCTCCCATGCTTTAGAATAGGATTCTTCTGCCTGATGATTGAAACTATAAATCTTCCTGACCAACTCGTTTGTCTTCTGAGGTGGGAAATAACACTCAAACAAAATGTCTATCATCTTCTCCCATGTATTTATTGACTTAGGCGGGAGGTTAAGGAATCATGACTTTGCATTGTCTTCCAGTGAAGACGGGAACAATTTCAAGTAGATGTTTGTCAGTGACACTCTATCGATCTTTACCACGTCATGACTCTCAACAAAATTGTTGGTATGTGTCATTGTGTCTTGTGACTTTACTAGTGCCACCAATCCAGGGTCTATCTTGTAGCTTGCCACATTTATAGCTTGCCTTTTAATTGGGCCCAACTGTATTGTTCCAAACAACACCTTTATCTTATCCCAGATGGTCTACTCTTCAACTTCTGCGTCACCCATTTGTGCTTGCTTTGGTTGTTCTGTTGGGGTTTTCAAATTCTCAGGTGATGGCATCTCAGGTGGTAGATTCTGAATCAATCTTGATGCTGAACCACTATACTCCTATGCTCTATGTACGAAATCCTCCTGAAATGCATTCTTTGGAGATGAGGCTCCATAATTAGCACTTCTCGTCTGTGCCATACACTAGTGCCCTTTCTCAAGGTGCGATATAAAATATATAAATTTATGGATTTTCCAACCCTTAATCCCTCTCTTGAAGCAATTAATGGTCTAAACAACTGCCTATGGTAATCAAGCATAGATAATTTGTGATTCTCCCATAGATTTATGTCCAAAAATTAAGAGAAACATGTATATTAAATCATAATTGTCCATTACAACGCAAAATTGGGCTACTCCCAGATCCTAAAGAACATGGGGATTAGCCCCACATAATTTTAGTTGTTTTACAAATAGAAAAAGAAGAAGAGAAGGACAAAAACATCAAGAACAAGGAAAAACCCCAGGAGAAAGAAAGTATGGATGGCTCCCTCTGACAAATACAATGATTTGTCATCTTCCGATTGTAAATCGGGCTACCAAAAGTGCACGAACTGCCCTGAACATTGCTTTCTCCTGTCCTTTCTCTCTTCTCCGCTCTTGTAACATACTGAATCTCAGGGTGTTCCCTACAATTTACCCATTCTTGAGCTTTTATTTGCCTTTTAGTCCATTTGGACCTTTTCTATAAATTTCACATCCTTTTGGATCATTTTTGGACTCCTTGTGAAATTTGAGCACAATCTGAGGTTGAAATCACTATTTACCCTCATTTATGTAAATTGAGGGGTGTTTGCACAAATAACCCACATTAAGTGATAAGTTAGGGTTAATATTGTAGTTTGGTCATTAATGGGATAATATAGTAGATTATATTTATTTGGAGCTTTTTGGATAAATATATTATTATTAATGTGTATTTGAGTTCATATATGTGTATATTAACCTTTATTGTTTCTCTCTCCTCGAAATATGATTTTAATTCATAATAATATGTTATTTTGTTAAGTAATGATTATTTGTATCCTAATATGTTTTATATGTCGAATTTACTCACATGTTTCTCATTAATAAGCTTTTTCATATAATTCCTTGATTTTAATATATTATTATACTCCTTTATGAGACATATATTTATTAATGGCCATATTATGCATTAAACGAGATTCTAATTATATAGCATTGTAGTTTTCGTCATTATAAGCCTATGGTTCAAATTTGGTGTTGTTTGGAGTTGATTTGACCTCTCTAATGCATTTTATTAGCTTTTAATATGGTGTAGCTATAGTTATTGCATTGATTTCATTTATATCATGCGTAACGCTAAGGTCCGGTTTATTTAACCTGTCACGCGCCCCTTTTGGGCCTGCGTGCGATCCAACGGCCGGGATTCGCTGCCCAACTGATCCAGCGGTGTCCGCTCCTTCTTCTACCTTCAGCCGTTTGGGCAGTTTCAGCCCCTACACTCCCGATCTCGTTCTCTCTCTGCAGTTAAGCATTTCGCACGATTTCAAGCCCGTTACCTTCGTCTTGACGAGCCGGTTCCAACGAGCCATAGCTCGCTACCTAAGTCTCCCTAAATGCGAAACGCCCATTAGGGCCCTTCTCCTCCTCTCCGCCAAGGAGCTGCAGAGGAAGCCGCAGCTCCTCCCTCGCCTATTTAAGGGTCTGTGGAGCACCCCCTAGCTTCGATCCTTCCTCCTCTACCCTCAATTTCTCCTCTTTTGCCACGGAGCTCCCCGACCTACTCCACCTTCAGTTGTGGCAACCTCGGCATGCAGCTCTCTCCTCCGGTCACCTTTGTTCGATTCGATGCGTGGTAAGCACCTAGGGCCTTGGCTCCACCTCCTCCTGCTCTTGGTTTTCCTTGAGGATGCCCCAACCGATGCATCCTATAGCCGCCGTATAGCAGCCTCCAGCGCCGAGCTTTTCCGAGCTTCACCACACCTCCGCACTCGACGAAGGTTGGAATCGACTCGCTAGTCATCCGTGAAGGTTACCCTGACCTCGGTTCTAGTTTTGGCAGCGTTTTTGTGTGGTTTCACCCCGACCTTGTTCCCCTGTTTCCGGCCAGGTTGGGCCTTCCTCTCCCGCTCCTGAGCATGCTTGGTTGGCTTTAGAGGCTCCCTGTGACCACGAGACATCGGGGATCATTCTCCCAGTCTCAGTTAGGGCCAACTCACAGAGAGACAGTCTGGTGCCATGGACCCAGAGCTTCAGCCAAGGTGCTCGACCTTGGTCGACACCATGTCTCGCGAGGAAACAATCCAGGTAGTCTAATGACTCTGGAGTCCCTCGCTGTTTCAATCGTTAGCTTTAGATCGCAGGGGCAATCTAGTAATTGCACCCCAAGTTTTGTTACTCGTTTGCAAAGGCTGATTGCATGTAAATGACTGATATGCCCTCGTATTTTTATTTGGTTTGATTTAACTTGCAAGGGTAGCTTAGTCTTTTCCCCTGTTATTTACATCGATTTGTATTTCGATTTAAATACCTGTCACGCTATGGTTTTCCTGTTTTCTGATTGGTCAGGTTTACTTAATTCATAGTAAATCGATCCTTTGTCAGAAAAATATGATTGGTCAGGTTTACTTAATTCATAGCAAATCATACCTATCTTCCAGTTGGGCTTTTACCCAACCCCACTCATTATTGTGCTAGCCTCATTTCCCTCTAATTGCATTTATTGGCTCCTAACTTATTTTATGCTTCTAATACAGTTGTTGTCTCATCTTTTGATATACTTGCTCTTGTTTCACTTTGACATATCCGATTCTCTTGGAATATTATTTACAGGTGGAATTGGGTCCAATGACCCCAATGATATTGTGCTTGTCTTATGACACAAATGTCTAATGAATGATATATTTTGCCACTATTTTATGCATGGTAGATAATTTGACTAGCTAACTATCGTAGACGCTTATGCGTAACCATTAGGGTGTGCTTTTCTACCCGGGGTGTGCTTTTCTACCCTTATATATACAGAGGCGTGCTTTTCTGCCTATGGGTGTGCTTTTCTACCCAAAATATATATTTAGGTCAATGACTCAGTGGTGTCTTGACCCTACTATAGTTAATTTAGTCCAATATATCTACATGCAAATATTTGTTGTAATGTGATGATTAATGGTGGCAAGATCTGTTATTTATTGGAATATTCATGTATTAGCCTCATTCCTTTTGAAATCTCTTATTGTGGAGAATCCTTTATATTGTAAAGCTTTTTATTATGATTTGTCCTATCCCTTATTTTTAACACATACCTTGTTTATCTTTCTCTTGCTGGATGACCCCAACCATCCAGGATAGGATCAGAGTACGCATGGAAGCTTGGTGAACCCAAGGATAGGATAAGAAGAAAGGAATATATAGCATGAGTGAACATGTTTGCTTTTATGTTATAGAGTTGTTTGCTTGGAGACAATGTTGTATTAGTTAAGTCTTCCTCTACCTAGATCCTTGTGCTTGTGTAAAGTTGTACTTCCTTTGTGGAAATTTTATAATGTACTCTTTATACATTTTGAATAAAGTCAAGATTTTATTCTTCCGCTGCTATCCAAGTGATGATTTGTTTATCATGTTTAATAGTAGAGACTTGGGTCTTTATAGCTCTCCTCTATTGTACAAATAAATAGGACGTGACAATTAGGTCTAGCCTAACTCTCCCTAAGTCATAGAAACGACTTAGGGTGTCAATAATTCCCAATCGTCAGATTAACTGTGATTTTAGATCTTTCCTGATTCTGTTGAGTCAGTTCTACCGTCTGGGTGTCAGTAGTATCGACACCCTCAATAAGTCTCAGGTCCCTGTGTGGTTGTCGGTCATACTGAGTTGATGTCAGTAGTATCAAGATTTCTCTAGAATTTCTAAGTCCTCTCTGTAAGGTTGTCGATAGTACTGATTTCTTTGTCGTTACTACCGAGTTTTATCAATTTTACTTGTTCTTTTTCATCAAGTGTCGGTACCACTAACAGGCAGGTTCGTAGTACCGAGCTATGTAGTTTCTTATAGATTCACCTGAAATTCCACAAAAAATGAACATAACCTCCCATATAATAATGGATCTATTAGGAACATTAAAAATACATCTATTTAATGCAATCAAGCATAACATGCTAATGATGATAAATAATGTACAAAAGATATCAAAATAAACAATAAGTGCACAAAAATCCATAATAAACATCATGTGAGAACGTCAATTATTCAGTGCATCACTAACCTTTTCTTACAAGTACTTAACTACAATGTGGGTCATGCTCTTGTCCCACAACATCCGTTGACCTTTCAAAAAATGGTTGATAAGGCTTTGGTTGTTGAGTCTTATCCAGGATATCAACCTAAGGAACATGACAAGAAGAGGAAGTTTTTAGGTGATGATCATAAGAGGTACATGTGTTCTAAGTGTAATGAATATCATCCTCTCAGGAAGTGTTCACATGGTGGAAATCATGATATACATCGACCTGGTTCTCAAATTATATGTCATTATTGCAATGATCTTGGTCATATCCGACCTAGATGTCCCCAACTTTGTGATGGACATGCACCAACTAAACAACAACAACTTCAAGTACCTCCTCAGAATAATTGCAATAATAATGGAGGGAGACCTGTTGAGAGACGTGCTGGAATAATCTTTGCTTTGAATGGCTAAGAAGTTAATGAATAAAACCATGTTGAAGGTAACCCATAATCTCTTAGTTATACTTTAAACATAAGTTTTTTGTTTTGCATGTGTACCTTGAAGATGAAAGTGATGCAGTACATGAGTTTTGGAAAGACTTTCTTTTAACCTATAGTGTTGTGTGACTTGAAATACTTTCTTTTAACCTATAGTGTTGTGTGACTTAGTAGGAAAAACCTTTTAAAAGGGTGGAGTCTAGGTGGCTATTTATGTTGGGATAATTATATTTTGAGGACAAAATCATTTAAAGGGGTTGAGTGTTGTAATGAACCAGAACTTAGATCCAACCCTATCCCTTGATTAGAAAGCTAGTTAGGTTTGTGACCAAACAAGGACTAAACTTTAGAAAACCTTTACAAAATAATTTAATTATGTGGCAACATGTAAATGAAATCGTGAAATGTATTACATATATTTTCTTTACTAACATAATGAATAAAATAAATAAATAAATATTCTGTGGAATAACAAGTGGTGAATTCATGTTCATAAATATTAATAATATCTCATAATTTAAATTATATGGAATTAATGGACATAATGTGTGAATTGAGTAAAATGTAGAATTGTGTGCATAATAATAATGTATAAGCCTTTTTGTAACAATTAGACATTAGTAGGACTTAGTTAAGTGTTGATACAATGTTTTGATAAATATAATGATAATGTGTTAAAATGCCTAATGGTTCCCTAACTCATAAAAACAAATCTAAAAATAAAAAATAAAATAGTGAAAATGTGTTCCTTGGATGCATATTGCCTTGGGAACCAAGTTTCACATTATTTGCATAATAATAAACATTTTAACTCAATTTCAAAAGTGTAAACTAATCTTAGATTCATAATCTACACATTAAAATTAATCTATGTGTTTTCATCTAATTTGGATAATCTTTAATGTTCATGCGCAGACTAGGAGAGAGAAAGTATAATTAAAGCCTAAAATATTAAATAATAGGATAGATAAATTCAAAGGATAAAATTAATGGCAAATTCGTGCTCCATAAGTTCTTGTTTGCTTGAGGGTGAAGTTTCACATTAATTGGTGGTTTCTAGATGTCTCTAAATTACGAGGAAAGAGAAAATATGATTTATTTAAAAAAAATACTTTGAGTCTCCAAAAAAAAATACTAATGCCAAATTTTGATTTTACACATCCTAATTATTCCAGATAAAAAATTTCACTTTATTTGGAATGTGTTTGCACCCTCGATTTAAGAAACATAGAAAGTATATAACTATTTAATATTACTATAATCGGTTTCCTATTTGGATAAGGTTCCCTAATTTAATGGCACGTGTATTACGTCACATGTGACACCTCTGATGCACATATTGCTTACAGTTGTTGGATTGTTCATCAGACGGCCACAAAGTTGTCATCTACCTCACGATAAAAAGGAAACATGCTGCCAACTTGGAGGATTTTATAATCAAGATATCTCTTAATTTTTTTTTGATAGCATTGTTAGATATCTCTTAATTTAGTTGATCTTTTCTTGTGATTCTTTTTTGCAACAGATATGTTATTTAATTCTGCACAAATCTATACCTAATTTGCATCCTACCAGAAAAGATTCAAGAAATTCCCAAAACCTTGGGACACACATTCTCATGACGAACGTGAAGAAACCCTAAAACCCAACCTTATAAATACATAACTCCTCTAGTTTCGCCTCGCTCAAATATATCTTTCACCAGTCTCAATTTTCCCTGATTGCCATTGATCCTTGCCACCAAGTGACTTTTCCTCCCCAAGTTTTCGGCTCATGTCTATGACACCTTGGTTTGCTGGTGATCAATTGGACTTGGGGAAAGCTTTGACGTGTTTGTTTCTTTGATTTGGTCTTGTTTGTTTCGTGAATCGTATGCCCATCAAAATTCACCCAATCTTCCATGCCAAGCAATTATTGCCATGTCATTGTGATCCAACAAAGAAGATGAACTCATGATGATTCTCGAAACTACCCTCATTTGACTTTTCTTTTCTTTTTCATCACCAAGAATATTTTGGTAATTTCACCTCATGTTTTGATAACAACTGTGATCATAATCATATAATCAATGGAAAATAATACCCCATCACGTTATATAGTTTCAATTTCACATATGAAGACATTTTGGTCTTTTGAAGTGCAACTTCTCCAATAAAGTAATAAGTAATATGAATCTTGTAAATATCATCTTTTTATTGGTACCTCTAAAACTTTTCTCTATCTTTTGATTTGGTTTTCATTGACTGATTTTAAAGTTTTAAAAACATGATTTTTAGGGTTTAATAATCCATATTCACTTAATAAAGATTGAAGAAAGATTTTAATGGAAAAAAATTAGATCTTGCATCAAATCCATGGTCAACAATCTTAGACTCTTTCTTTGAGATAATAGAATGTGTTAATTTAAGTTTTTATTGAAGATTTGAGTTTAAGGGTTTTGCTATCATGAAAGACTAAGTATAATATCTTGATTAATAGAGATGTTATTTTGAGTCAAATATAATTAAGAAACCTTAAAATCAAAGTTAGGTCTTTAACATGAGCCAATCTAGGGTTTTGCCGAAGGAATTGATTTCTAAGGTTTCACCAAGATATGTCATTAAACCGTAATTGATGGATCAAATATTACATGTAGGTTTGAATTGACGTTAGGCTTGGAAGATTAGGATTTGATCTCTGACTTAGCACTCAAGTTAAGGTATGTTTGCATCCTCAATTATTCTATATTGAGAAATCATACTAAATTATCATTCTTTTGATAGCCCATACAACATCTCTCTTTTGAGAATTTATTCCATGTGAAACATTATACTTTATTATGATATTATGATCACCTTATATTGTTGGAATTTCTTTTGAGTCCAACTTATGCTTTATTCTTGAAGAAACCCTAATTTTTCCACACATGTGGTGGATGTTTATATTGTCCATTTATGAGATGGAAATCTTTTTTTATTCCGACTATACTTTTTACTTGCCTCTACATTGAGCATGGTATACAATTTAGTAGCCCTAGAGTAGTGTAAGTACATTGGTTTTTGGGATGTGTGCCCATGTATTCTTTTTGGGATGGAGGTTGTGTGCCTCATACCCGGGTGGTGATACCCATTTATATATATATTGGTAGTCTGGAAATACATCGTTCTCTATCAGTTTTCAAGGTTGTGAGCCTTGGCCACCTTTGTTATTTATATTGTTCTAGTGCTATGTTTATCTCACATGCATGCATGTTGATATTACGTTGATGGGTTTTGTGCCCCAAAAATTTATATGTGCTTGTGTAGCACAACCTTTATTTTGTTTTATGGCAAGTATTTATCTTGTTTATCATCTTTTGAAATCCAATTTCTTTTATGCCTAGTTGGGTAGTTCTTTCCTTTTTCTTTTGGGAAGCCTTGCTTACTTGATGCCCTTTATTTCTTAACATTGTTCAATACTCAATTTAGTATGCACATACCAACGTTTACTGATGTATCTACTTTTTTCCTTTTTGATGGGGTACGCTTCCAACCCTAGGTATAGGTCAAGGAGGAGACAACCAAGTTGGACTAGGACCTCATCAAGTTTAACTGAAAGTTTGTGGGAGACTTTCTTGAAGTGGTTATGTAATCCTCAACTAGTCCTACATTTAGTTAGTTTTTCTTTTATCTCACCCTACATGGTGAAGGATAGTGATGATAACAAGCTTTGTAATGGTCATATACTATATATTTCTATAACGACCCCACCTCCCGGTAACCCCCAATTAAGGGAGACCCAAAGGTCAGAGCCGTTATTCAATTAACAGGATCAAAGGTTCGACAAATAATCAATAACAATTATGAAATTCTACTAACTAAATGGAATTTGGTATAAAATTAAAACTTTACTTACCTTTGATAAGCTTGGAAATCTATCTATCCTGATCTTGAATCATTCTATCTAATCCTCCTTGCACTTTATTTCTTTTTCCACAATGTGTCACTTTACTGTTTGTTCTTTCAATTGTTGTTCCTAAAACACCGACAAACAAAACGTCGGTCAGTATATCGAAATATACTGGTATGTGGGAACAACCAAAAATCTTGCAAATATGGCTAACCATTTAATAATCACAGTCAAATTAATTAACAAGCCAATTTACATTTTTCAGTATAACATTCTCCACCGCTTTTGCCCTAACCCTGGCATACCCACCTTAGGGTGCCCTTTGCCAATGACTTAAGGCCACCTTCTCAATCCCGAGCTTAGTGCCTGGGGTCACCACTCATGGTGCCCACTAGTCATGCAATATCATAGGCCACCTTCTTGGTGCCTGGGGTCACCACTCAAGGCGTCCATTGGTCTACCCATCTGGGCCTGACCTTTGGCATCATCCATCAGGGTGGCATGTAGGTGCGAGAATCCATACTTCTATTTCTTTTTATGTGATAATCATAGTGACTTTATGATTTGCAAATATGAACATCCAACAGATAATTTGCATTCAATGTGATTAACCATCCGGAAAATCATCAGGAAACTAAGGCGGTAATTAACCACATATCTGATCCAAAGCAACTTGATTGTCCAAGCAATAAGGATAAAGAACAAGCAACAAGCAACCAACAATATCCTAAAATTAATGCACGGGATCCAAGTGTTATAGTTTATCCAGAACATTCTAAAGCTAGACTTGGATTCCACCTTAGGCTTTCTAGACCACATTAGGGTTTTATTAAGGTTTTTGCCTCCATAACGCTTTTATCATATTAAATTCTCTCTTAGTTCATAAACCCTAATTTCAAAATCATAAGCCCAATTAAAGTCGATTATTTCTCTTTTCTACCAAACTACCTTCTTTATCCTTTTAAGTTATTTCAAGGTCATTATACTCAATTATCACATTTAGTTTCTTTCAGATTATCAACTCATAATTCATTATGATCTAATTCACCTATGGAGAACTCCATTTATCATCAATTCTACCTTAATTCAATCGAAAACCCTAATTACAAAATTAAGGTTATTTATCCACAAATTAGGGATTTTAATGCTCGAAATAGCTTAGATTCAGCATATTCCAACTTTAATCATGAAATTAGTCAATTAAAGCCATTAATAGCCAAACTTACCAACATTAGGGTTTCAAGGCCCATTAAAGTATTATTCATGCACATTAAACTCAAAATTAAACTAATTATACGAAAAGTTAATCTTTTTTTATCTTAATGATCCTTTTCATCATTAACAGGCTAATATCAACTTTATATACTCATTTAACCCTTTCTAACTCATTAATCATCAAAGGTTAGGGTTTTTCATTGATTAAACTATTAAAGATAGCATCTTTATATAATTTTTGAATTGCAAACAGAATCAAGATTCAATTTTATTTTTAGTGGATTCCTCACGTTTTTCTGATCAACTTTTATGTATAACATGTCCTTATTCGACCTACCAATTAATTACTATGAATTTATCAAAACTCACTTACTTTCAGCCAACGGGTAGGTCCTAAATGTCAATTAAGTCTAATGTCATAAAGTGAATATGGCTATCACATAATGTATATGCCTACAAACTCAGATCCTGGTTCTCTCTGTGGCATTATAGCTAACCTAGTACATGGCTGCCTATGGGTAGGTCCATCAGGTTAGAGAAAGGCCTAGTACATGGCTACCTATTGGGTAGGTCCATCAGGTCTATGGATGACCTAGTACATGGCTACCTATTGGGTAGGTCCATCAGGTCTATGGATGACCTAGTACATGGCTACCTATTGGGTAGGTCCATCAGGTCTATGGTTGACTTAGTACATGTCTACCATTGAGGTAGGACCATGAAGTCACAATGAGTTAGATATTGGGCTATCTTCGGATAGTGCCATGCGACTCTATTACCTAAAAGAGAGGTGATATCCATGTCCACTGCAGGGACAGCCCAGAGTTCGAGAATATGTATGGATTGAGTTGTATGGTTTAAAATGTAATCTTGATTGTTAAATGATTAATTGAATGATTATATTGTTAACATAGTTGAACATTATCTGTTTCCTCCACATACCAGCTTCGGCTGACCGACGTTTTGTTTGTCGACATTTTAGGTACAATGAAAAGAACAAACAGTAAAGCTACACCTTGTGAATTCAAGAATTAAAGAACAAGGAGGAACTAGTTAGAATAGTTCAGCTGAGGTTAGAAGTTTAGTTTGTTCCAAATTTTTCGAAGGTATGCAAAGAAAAATTTTATTGCCATTTTCAGTATAGTCTATTAGAATTTAATAATTGTTTATGGTTATATGTCGAACCTTTGATCCGAGATTAATGGGTGCGGCTTCAACCGCTTGGTCTCCCTTAATTGGGGGTTATCGGGAGGTGGGGTCGTAACATTTGGTATCAGAGCGTAGGTTCTTCATGTAACCATTAGTAATTATTAAATTTTACAAACTCCATAGAACCCAAGGGAGTTATTAGAGGAGTATCCGAAAGACGGAGGTGTCTAGAAAGGGATCACGACCAGGGGCTGGCAAGATTTTCCTCCGCACCGCTAGTCGGAATACGAGGACTCCCGGACCCGTGTGACCGCCTGGCCAAAGTCTTAGGGTATGAATCAAAATAAGATACCTTTAGGACTTCTCATCTTATTCATCCCTTCTCATCACAAAATTCTGATAAGGACCTAAAGGATTAGGGTTTCCTTTCTTCTCCTCACCTTCTTGAGGTATGGGTAAGGTTAATAAGGTTTAAGGAATCCTCCACTAAATTAATGAAAAGCATGTAAATAAGATGTCATGGACATAAGCTTAATAGGTTAAGTGCAAAATAAATAATAGATACATGTTTAGGACGTATGACATAAGATGTCATGTCCTCAGAAGAGACCTGAGGCTAGACCTTCTTGTCAGTCTTGGAGATAAAGATCTCCATTTAGAGAAGAGACCTGGCACATCCTTGGAGGATGATGCTAACCCTAACCCTAAGTGAAGGTTAGAGAGAGATGAGTTGGACCAGGTGTTTGAAGGGACATGCCTTTGGGATGCCATAGGATCCATGGGTGACCTAGCACCTTTGGCAACCCAACCCTGGGAAGGGTCGTGCATGTTAGAGTAAAGGATAGCTCCTTATATGACGATGTTAGTGAAGGACCATGGAAACCCTATGGGCTTGTGCAAGTAGGGCATAGCTGGAACCTAAGGCACGTCATAGTGCTGATGGTAGAATGAAACCCTGGATAAGGAATTATAATGGAGCATCAAGGGTTGATCTTGAGCAACCATAAGTGCGAACCTAGGCATCACCCATGTAGAGAATGCTTTGGAGGTTGATCCTTCACGAAGAGATGACCTCTAATGGTGAGTTTGGATGTGGGGTTAGCTCTAGAGAGAGAAAGAAACCCAGCAAGAAGGTTGGAAGCCTAAAACCCTGAACAATGGATGATAGTGGTTGCTTCATGATCGATCCCTGAAAGTTGATGATATCTTGGTTGCCTTTAGAGGGACCAAACCCTAGAGATAGAAGATGAAGCATCTGGTGCCGATGTACCTACGGTATATGTGTTTACCTTCTGAGGTAGGAAGAAGAGTTCCTTAGACCTAGAGAGGGTTAGTGAACAAATTCTGAGGCCTTGTACCTGGTTAGTTGTCCTTAAGGAGGACCCAATCCTAAGTGTTGCTCGAGCTGAAGGATGACAAGAAGTGTATGTCATGCCTTTTGCATGCTTGATTCATAGTTAAGAGATAGAGCATGCGGTTGGACACCTACAAGTAAACCTAGGGATCCTAGGCCTAAGAGGGGAAGTGGTGTACCTAATGCTCATGATGAGAGTGAGTTCCTGCAGAAGCGAGCACGGTACTCCTCATGTATAAAGGAAAAAGGAAACTCCTTAACATGAATGGTATGAACCCCTCATAACTAGGTTGATGATAAAAGAAAGTATGATCTTGATCCAGTAAAGAGAACAAGTATGACCTAGCATAGTACGATAGGTGATCTGCTTGCACCTTAATAGCTTTCTAGGGTTAAGTAGGCTCGTGTGGATGTAAATCCTAGACCTAAGAGTTTTTGTGACCTTGTTGACAAGAGATAGTTTTCCTCCCATCCTGGGAGAGGGACCCCTTTGGTAGGGTGTATATCAGTTTTGTTGGTTCAAGGTAACCTAAAGAGGTCTCATAGGATCTTGAGAGGCTATGTGAAAGGTACATGGTATGAGGATGAACCTACAAACCCATAGATATCCATCTCTATGTGCATATGGATGTGTTATCGTGGAGGTAACCGATATGAGGCTTGACCAAGGTAGGCAGGTTGCCATGATCCCTATGAAAGGATGGGAGCCAGCCCATGAATGCAGAAAGAGAGATGATGAAGACTTGGGTAAGGTTCTAAGTAAACATGTACTATAGTGGAGAATCCTAAGTCTATCCTAGGGTCAGGTAGGGATAAGACCGATGAAAGAAGGAGTTGCCTAATTCCTTAGTTGCACATGACCATAGGGTCGGGAGGTAACAACTATCATTGTCTGAGGGCCATGGGTTAGGAGATTGATCACCTTTATGAACTCATGGGACCCAAAGGGCAGATAAGTAGGGCACTCTCTTGATGCATGAGGGAAGAGGGATGACCCCAAAAGAGTCGGTACCCTGTAGACCTAGAGGAGATGACCAAGGATATAAACCTCAGTAGGTTCAAGATTAGCTTGATATCATGATGTCTGTGTTGTAGAGACATATGTGGCATGTTGCAACTTAGATTTAAAGGTGTACTGGCAAGGTGGGATGTACCATCTCTACTCTTGGAACAGGAAGAACTTTGTATTTGGACTGCAGCCAAATGCTTATTTCCTCTTGTTATGGGGGTGAGAGATAGGACATTACGCATGTCATACATCAAGGATAAGAGATGATGTAGGTTGGAACATTTCCACGAGAAATGGGGATAGAGAAGATAACCTGCCCTGGTAAAGTGAATGATACATGGATGGTTTTCAAACACTAACAGGAATGAGGTAGTCACCTTATGAGGAAGTTTTGATTATGAGCTATGTACAACTTACAAGTTATACCAGGTTGAGTTTTGATCACCATGATGATGAAATCAGAAAGTGCTCTCAATGAATTTGGACTTAGAGTTGAGATGAGATGACATGTCTTTAATGTTACCTAATACCTAAGGATGTGAAGTGGTAATGGATGCTCTGGTTGAGATACATCTGACTTGTTTGACTAGACGTTAGAAGAGGTCATTTGGATAACCCTAAGTGTGGAAAGGAGGGGTGTTTGGATAACACTCAGATGTAACAAGATACGTTGAAAGGATAAGAGGTTGTTTGGTTATGCCAGTCTAGTCCTCGATGCAATGAAAGGATGGTGGTAGAACCTCAAGTGCACTTCTTTGGAAAAGAAGGTGATGAAACAAGAGTGGTTTAGGGTTTCGAAGTAATCGATCTTGAAAGGATCATGACATACAGTAAATCATGATACACCGTGGAAAATGGAAATAGCACTTTGGATGCTTAAGATGAGGTTGCATGTGGTTTATGGCCATGCAAGCCAGGATGTAAAGGATGAACCCCAGTGACCCAGTGTATCGATATAGAGGAAAAAAGAGTCCCTGAGAGGGAATGGGAGCTCAACACTATGTATGTTGTGATAGGTCTTCCCTGGGTCAAAGAAGGTCGAGATGCAATATGGATTATGGTAGGTCACCTTACCTAGATAATATGAGAAAGGAAGAGTTCTGTCAAGGGACAAATCTAGTTGAACTACCCAGGAGAGAGATGGTTCGACTACACCATGAAGCGAGTTCAAAGGTTCTTGAGTTTGACCTAAAGGTTCACTTCCATAAAGTGGAAGTAGGTATATGAAGGACTCAATATTAGTATAGTTTATCACCTCTAACTATGGTTAGTATGATCCAGACTAAAGGGTCTGATGAGGGCATGTGTGCTCGTTCAGGGTGATATCTAGAGACAATTATTGTCCTATGAAGGATGTGAAGATAACCCCATAGCCAGTATCGGGATTTATAATAAGATCTATAAGGGAGGTTGTGTCGGTCACCACTTCAGTAAGGTGATGTTGGTGAAAAGGGGCCACATGATGGTTAGAAAAGGGACCACATGATGGTTAGAAAAAGGACCACAGTGTGTGTAGCTAAAGTCACTTTGATTGTGCAATGGCTGAAAGGAGCCTAGAAACGATGAGAGTCGTGAGCAGATGCAAAGTAGACTGACATATAAGTTATTGTGGGAGAAAATGTGACATGAAAATCCGACCCCTCTAAGTTATAACTAAGAGAGATGAGTCCCCGATACATGGGTCCATTAGAGATGGATGGGTGTAGGAGGTTAGGTTTGACCCTACCCCTCAGGATAGAGTAATGGGAGATGTTTTCCATGTGTCCAATTTAGAGCACTATGTGAGGTACCCGACCATGTGCTGAGCAATGAACCTAGTGAGCCCCAAGGGAGGCTGAAATGGCCTGAGTCACATGTGCAGTTTATAGACGCCAGGATGAAAGAACTCAGAGAAAAGAATATGTGATGATAAAGGTTCTTTGGAAATGCCATGAGTACGGCAAAGACACATAGGGGCCAATGATGGACATGGAAAAGTCTTATCCTGAATTGTTTATTTGCTTGCCTGAATTTTGAGGACAAAATTCCTATAAGAGGGGAAGGATGTTATAACCCCAATTTTTGGGTTCAATTGGTGAGAAATGTAATTTCTCATATTAAAGATATTTGAACAAATAATGATATAATTTGCTTCAAATAAATGGATTTCGTTTAAAATAGCCTTGTTGTTTGATTTGTGGGCTTTATTGGCTATTGGGCCCAATAACAAGGAAATAACAAAGAAAATTCAATTAGTGAATGAATAATTGAATAATTGATAAAAAAAATATGTGGAAACCTCTAGAAGGCAAATCCAAAGAGGATTTTGTGCCTCTTGGGTTCCTTGGGTTCCAAGGAGTACAAAGTTGTATAAAGGAAGCAATAAGGGAAGAAAAGATTAATTAAGTATTTCTTTAATAAGAAAGAGATTGAAAATAATGATAAAATGTTGAATAAGTGGGAAAAAGGTGCAATTAGGAGATCCTTTGTGGAATTTCGTGTTCCAAGGATTCCTAATGATAAAAGAAATACCAATGAGGACAATAAAATAAAAAGAAAGTGAAATTCTCAAAAGAGATATTTTAATGAGAAATATATAAGAAATAATGCATTTAGATGCATCTAGGAGGATAATAAGTATCCTTAGAAAGTAATTTCGAATAATAGAGTTTCTTGGGGTACAAGAAGCCCCAATGAAGGAAGAAGAAAGAGAAAATAGCAAAACTTGCAAAATAAAAGATAATATGGTATTTTATTAATGTGTTTGGTAGAATTATTAAAAAGGAAGTAATTTCCATTAAAAGAAATAGAAGTTCATACCAATGGATTAAAGGGGCAAGAATAATGATAATAAGAAAAAGGATTTTCGTTTTTCTAAGTATCCAAGAGATAAGGAATATCAAGGAAGAAATAAGAGAGAAAGAGAGAGAAAAACTAGCCTTTTAATATAGGAATTACATTCCTAATAGGAAAGGATCTCATATCTTCGTGAGCAAGCATTATGGGATGATGTTACCCTCATCTATAAAAGGAGAGGGAGCCCTGGGCTGAGTCTAAGAGGGAAGTTCCACTTACCCTCCTTGTTTCTTCTCCTTCTTCTTGATTTTTACATGTGAAAACCTAATCAAAAGTTTAGCGCTAACCCTGGGGCATCGAGGGACCAGGGAGCTACCACGGTGGAAGTGTGAGGTCGCACGTCGTTAGGGAGAAGCGTAACCATCGTCCTCGTACTTCGAACCATCCACAGCGGTTGCAGCACGGCTGCAGTGTCGGCCGTGCGTTGCAGGTCGTGCAGCTTGGGCCAACCACCTCAGCCCCGAGTGGAGGGCCTCCTGGCGTGTGCAGGAATAATACGGAGCAAGGGAAGGTATTCCTGATGGCCAATGGGGCCTGGGAGGGGCGGTGGAGCTGCACCCGCTCCTTACTTCAGCGGCTAGGGCGGAAACCCTCGGGCTGGCCAAGGTTGAAGAAGGGTAGAGACCGTTGGACGGTTTTACCCTTCGCAGGATGAAGCGACGATTCACTTACGCAGGGGCAGTTCGGTAATTTAATTATGTTTTCCAAAACAACAGCCAACGTTGCATGGAAAGGCCTGCGTGGCAGCCTCTCATTGGCCAAATGTATGTTTACTTATGCAAAATTCGTAGCTAATAAACCGTAACTCAGATTAAAACAAGTTTTATATGAAAATTGATCCTCAGAACGAGAGGAACCCAAATAAATTATGTTTGAAGTATGATTCTAATTGCAATCCGAAAATTAATGGAAGTAATCATCTTTAATACTTTAATGATTAAGAAACTCTACTTTGAGATGATTATTGTAGTTAGTAGAGTTTAATGGATCACTACAGTTGATAATAACATGTTAATTGTAAAAAGGTACTTTTAGATCGAAAATGATGATCTTTGCACGTTATTAGTTTAATTTGAAGATTATGTACATAAATATGCTTGAAATATGAAAAGTACATAAAGTTATCATCTTTAATGATTTAATTAATGAAAAACCCTTAGTTTTGATGTTAGATGGACTTAATGACATTAAATGGATAATTTAAGCCAATATTAACCTGTTGTTGATAAATGAGGAAATAGGATCTAAAAAGATGATCTTTTTATATAATTGGCTTAATTTAGGGCTTTGTGCATGATTATGCACTAATGAGCTTAAAAACCCTAATTTTGGATGAATATGTCTTTTAATTGTTTTAATTGTGTAAATCCACGAATAATATAGTGATGTGATGATCCTAAGCCAATTTGAGCATAAAAGATCCTTAATGTGGATAATTTGAGTAATTAGGGTTTTTATGAGTGGAAAAGTTGTTTTATGGTTTGTTGACCTAAAAAGGGTAAGGTTTGAGAAATTAATCTAAGAAACCTTAATGCATCCTAATGAGACTTAGAAACCTAAGAAAGGTGTCCCAAGTCAATAAGGAGTTGTTTGGGATGTGCTTGTGACAATTGGGATGTGCTTCTTATTTATTAAAACTCAGTTACTTTTCATTCTTGTTTCTCACCCTGCATGGTGAAGGATAGTGATGATAACAAGCTTTGTAATGGTCAAATACTATATATTTCACTGCTACTTTTGGTGTTATGATACATACATGTTGAATGAATTGGTTACCATCCCTTTATGAAAAAATTATGTTGGCATTTTGTTATAAGGGATGATGCCTTTTTATTTTAGTAGGGAGTGGATCCCCTCCTGGGTCCCACTCCTTACACAAAGACTTAGAGCACAAAGAAAGTGGTTGATAAGATCTGTCAGGTAACTATAAGATGATACTCAAGTTATAGATTCAAATATATGATTCCATGTTTAGAACTTGGATTATATACTTTGTATCAATATGTTGAATGAGTTTCCCATGTGATAGCCTTATGTTTCCTTTTGTAAGAAAAATGATGAGAACATTTATTACTTAAAGTTTGTGCGATTGATTATATTGTCATTATGAATACTAGTTTTATGTAATGCCTCTGAAGCACTATTTATGGATAAATATGTGTTTCTTCCGCTACGTGCATGTGTGTGTACTTAGGGAGGGCGTTACACTAGGAAATCCTAGTTAGGAACCATAGGTAAACCTAATCTTTGAACTTATTGTAATATATTATTGTCAATAAGAAGGATCAAATTATATCACATTAAAATAGTATTTTACAAGATTAACATCATTATATTTTAAAATTATGGTTCCATATAATTGACATCTCATATTTATGCATCAAATTATACTTTCTGAATTCTAGACAAAATTATGTATTTAAACTCTACTTTTCAGATTCTACATATTTGCTTTGATAATTTTGACGTATATATTGTCTATGTTTCGATATAGGGTTGATTTACTATAATGTTCACAAAATGAATTGCTTATTAATGAATCACAAGCTGCCATGTCATCCAAGTGGGGTGCATCTTGACTAGATTGTAAACTAAGGGTAAAGACACATTTTCCCTTACATAGTGACCTAGTCTGGTCATGCGGATCAGAGAAGTGAGGTAATTTCATCAAGAGGATTGTTCCCCCATGTCCCGTGTGTGAGAGGAAAGCCATGTATTCAACTATAGGTTGGCTCTAAGATGCTAGCCTCAAAATCCATGACCAAGGGTTAGGTTGAGTCTGGTAGGAATCCACTAAGCCAATTATACCTTAGTCAAAGTACAAGGTTAACCATGGTGGTGTTCAACTAGGTTAGTTCTATGGGGATTGAAAACAGGAAAGATAAGGAGAATTCGTTGTGTTTTACCTTAAACAAAGACTAAATAGAATATCTAAACCTCTTTGGGGATCTTTGGCGGTGCTCGGGGCCAAGCCAATTGGTCGGGGTTTCCCTGAGACGACCAAGATAGTGTCAAGGTCATTGGAGAAGAACATAAAGTTCGTCTTGTGGTTTTAGGGCTTCTCACAAGCAAGTGAAGGGTGGTTCAAGCTTAGGGAGTCAATAAAAATCTGTTGGAATCCTTATATAGGCTTGGGGTAGGGTGTCGTAGTGATAATTTTCCCTCCCTAGGTCTCTAGAGGACGTGGACATTATCATATTTGTTGAGAATAATGGAAATTTAATGGTGGTTTGGGTTCACCTTTATCCTACAAAACTAATGAAAACAAAACTATGGGAAGAGGTGGTCTAGATAGATAAAGAACAACTTGAGAAGCTACACAAGTTTCCTGGATCTATGGGAAACTAGAGACTGGGAGAAAAAGGGGTCCTATCCCCTTTGGACTCTGCCTGGATCAGGTGTTAGGGTCTAGGTGGACTTTGGCATTATTATATTTTTGTTTTCTTTTTAGATAAAACCCCACTTTAAATAAGTATTTTTTGAGGCCACGTCATATCTTACATTCATCTCAAATTTTGGGAGAATCCCTCTTTTTTTATTGTCTATCCCTTAGTCAAAAGAACAAACAAATTAACCTTGCTTATTAATTAAATTCATTTATAAAAATTGCATTTAATCATCAATTCAACATATCACTAGTATACATTAAAGGAACAAAATATTGATGTGGCAAATTTGCACATAGGAGATTCAATTGCAAAACAAAAATGTATAAATTAGGAAATTTGAAGACAACACCCTTGATTAAATCAATTAAACTTTAACAAAAACACTTACCAAATTTTAGAAATTTCCATGATGGTACATTCCTCCCTCTTTATTATGAATTTTGTACTCAAAATTCAACCTAGGAAGAGAAACAATGTGGGTGTGTTCTCTCCATGTTTGTCTTCATATTCCATGTGGTTGCATCCTCACTATGGTGTTTCCATAAAGATTTAACCATATCAATCCTTTTAATCATGTGCTCCTTCACCTTTGAGTCCAAGATCCTCATAGGTGCATCTGGGTTAGGTCAACCTACATTGGATCTCTAAAGGTTCAATATTAAACACATGGGTGGATCCTTCACACAACCCTTTAGATTGGGACACATCAAACACATCATGCATCATAGTGTATTGAGGTGGTAGTGTAAGATGATAAGAGGTCTTTCCAATCTATTTTAAGATACAAAACGTACCTACATATTGTGGCCTTATTTTTACTTGAGTTTCATCTATGGCACGAAGGGGTTGTATTTTCAAAAACACATATTCTCCCAAAGAGAAGTGTCAATCCATATGTTTTTCATATGGATAATATTTGTTTTTGACTCTTGCCTTTCATCCCCTTCTTGATCAAAATGAAATTATCCTTGTATAGTTGTACTTTTTCTGACTTAAACAAGCTCCTCTCACCTACATATCTGGTGAAGTGGTGATTGACACAACCTCCCATAAATAGCTTTATAAGGGGCCATCCCGATACTAGACTGATAACTATTATTAAAGGAAAAATTAGCTAAAAAATGTTATCCCTATAATCCACCCTAGCGTATGACACAATCCCTTAGAAACTCTTCCAGGGTTTTTATGATGTGTTCTGACTAACCATTTGTTTGAGGGTGACAGGAAAGACCGAACTTAAATCTCATGTCAAGTTCTTCTTGGTCTTGCTTCACAACTTGGAGGTGAGCCTAGAATCACAATTGAAGATGATTGATCTTGGAAATCCATGTAGATATATACTCTTTTGGAGGTATAGCTCATCTAGGTCAAAAATTTGGCAGTGGTTTTGTAGGATAAGAAATGTAATGAGTTTTTTAAACATCCTGCTATGACCATATAGAATTTCATGCCCTTTCTTGGTCATGGGGATACCCACCAAGTAATCCATGGTGATCTTTTCCAACTTCCATTTAGGGATGCCGATGGATTGTAGGAAACCATGTGTTTGTTGGTGATATGCCTTCACCATCTGGAATGTGATACAACTAAACACAAAAGAGGCTCTGTCTCACTTCATACCTTACAAATAAAAAAACCATTATAGTTCCTTAAACATTTTGATGGTTTAGGGATGTACAATGTACTTTGACCCATGCACCTTCTATTAAGTGCAAGCCTTCAATGCACCAATATTTAGGGACCCCTATATGTTGTTTGTATTGAATCCATCAATCAACACTCATATAGAGGTGGGTTTGAGGCTTAGAGAGAAGACCCTTCGTCTTATCAGGGGTAGGTCTAGACAACAAGGTAGCAATGAAATCATAAATAAAGTCATGGATGATCTAGATGTTGGTAAAAAAAACCTAGCTAATAGGGTTTTTAGGGTCCATCTGTCAAACTCTTCAATTCTTCTCCACTGGGTGGCCATGCTGATATAAAAATTGAGCCGCTTACTACTAAGAGCACGGACAACCATAATATCTTTACCATGATGGTATGATATTGTGAAGTTATATTATTTAAATATTCCATCCATTGTTGTTTCCAAAGGTTAAGGTCCTTCTAGGTCACAAGGTACTTCAGGCTCTTGTGGTCAATGAAGATATAAAATTTGGCTCCATAGAGGTAGTGTCGCCATATCTATAGGGCATAGAAGATTATTGTAGAATCTAGATCATGAGTCATATAATTCAACTCATCAGGCTTGAGTTTTCTTGTGGCAAAAATGACAACATGTTGATCTTGTTTCATTATGCATACTAATCTCGTCTTTAATGCAACCGTGAATATGACAAATCTAATGTTTCCTAAGGGTACGGTCAATACGGGATCATAAGTGAGACTCTCCTTAAGTTATTGAAATTTTGGATTCACAAACATTAAACCATAAAAACTTATCATTCTTCCAGGTAAGCTTGGTGAGTGGAAAGCACCATTGATAATTTGGGATGATTCGTCAATACTAAATGGCTATTCCCAAAAGGTTGTGAATCTCATTCGGGTGACTTCGGTGCTTGAAAATCACAAACTGCAACTACCTTGGTAGGGCCCTCCACAATAGTTCCTCCAAATATGATGTATTTGAGTAACATGACTCGATCGATCCACATTTTGAGATTTCCCATTAAAATTGTGATGACCTGAAATTTGAGGATTATGATACCCAACACTGTATTTGAAGTTCATTAATTTCCTTTTTGGTTGATCACAATTTGAGGTTACTTATATCTAAAAATGATGCAATTGACTCAAACATATGATAGTCATCCCATCAAATGATCAAGAACCAATAGTCGGGGTCATTATGTCCACGGAAACAATGAAAGTGATATATTTATCAAACTTGAGCGCCATTGGATTAACCATACATTTAGCAATTTACATAGAGGTAAATGTTTGAATAATGATCCCTAGGATGTATTGCGGTTATATAAGTTTACAAATACAGTTCAAATGACAATTATATGAAACTTTACTACACCCTAGATCTGATGCTTTTTGAGAAACTTTTTAGCAGTACAAACTTTGGTTTTTGAAATAAGTAGACATAAGTTTCATACATCCCAATGTCACATGACATGCTTGTGGTTGCTATATTAACGCAAACTGTAGTCCATGGATAAAGGGTGCGGGACACATCCTAGGTCACCCCTAACCCCCGAAAAGGGTGGAACAGAACTAGATGAGGTGTCTTTAGATCCGATGAGGCAGGATAAGAGAATTTCGTTGGTGAACCCATGATCTGCGCAACACAATAACAGATGCCCTCTTCACTTGACGTTGAAGACCCATGGTGTCCAGAGACCACAGTTCCCACCTTCACCATCCTCTCTCACGAATCCTGGATATGATGCCATGGTGTCAGCATATTCAAGGACGACTGTCTTAGAGCCTTGGTTCGTCCCTCCTACTCCCTCTGTATCCTATTGTGACGCAGCCATGGAAAAATCATTGCAGATGATAACCTTTTCCTACTATACCAGGCTTTATCATCATCTTCCTTGTTATGGCAGGATTCTACTTTCTTTCTGGCAATGTGTCGGGTAGTAGATAGACAAGGTGGATGAGGAGCATCGTTGTGCCATCACCCGCATGCTGGAGCCGAGCTTCACGATGGCGACGCTTGTCGGAATCTGCAGTCATGGCGACCCTGACCCCCTCTCGGCGCTGACCTCCCAGACGGGTCAGATTGGTTCTATAGAGATGGCGACTCCATCTCTGGGTGTGGAGGCCCCAACCTTTGTATTTACCTTCCGCCTATCTCTGCTGTCACCTAGAGAGGAACTGACCGAGAGTTCCAGATTAGTGGAGGGATCTAGTGTCCTTGCCGGTTCAGTTCGCCATGGTCGGCCGAAGATCCATGCGTCCTTATCTTTGGTCGAAGAGATCCCAGTTTCTGCAATCCCTCCTGGATGACGGTCAGAGGTGTTTGTTGATGTTCTAGTAAGCCATCCGAAGGGCGGAGAAGGTTATGGCCTTGGCTCGCTCTCCTCGGAGTCACGGCAGCGGCGGCTTGAAGCCTGAGATCGTGGAGCGCCGGATCGCAGCAGCTTGGGAACCGGAGGAGACCTCGAGGGTAATTTGGAGACCGCAGTGCCTCCTGGATGATGGTCGAGGGTAACTGCAGATCTATGGTGACGAAAAGGGGGGGGGAGGCGGCGAGGATGAAGCTTCAAAGCTCACACCCCAGGACCTTGTGCCGAGCACCTGTACTCACAGGAACAACAGAAGAGGAGAGGCTGAAGATGCGAGGCTTGGACTCGCGAGATGAAGGAGATGAGGTCGAGCGGGTTAGCTGGACTCCACCCTGATCGTATATCCTACAAGATCCGTCTAGCTTGGCGTGGAAAGGAATGCCCTAGACGCATCTCAGCCCTAGGATTTAGATCCAACATTCCTGGAATTTCATAAAGGTACCTTTCTCTTATAAAATAATAGATAATGTGCTGAACTTGCTTAATTCATTAAAAATAGCATACTTGACCAATAAATGCCCGAAAAATACTGCTGGACTTAGAATAATGACCTCTTTCTCATGAAAACTTTAGATCAGACTTTTCAGACATATGTGTTGGTGATATTTAATTTATTTATAATGTTCCTTTATGGGCCTCATATAATTAGAATAAATACTATCCAGATGATATAAATTCTCATAAAACTATATTTAAACCCCAGAATTATTTATAAATTATAGGTGCACTCAGATGTGATTATAATGTCAAAAATATGTCTTTCTTCATTAATGAGCAATTATATGATTTTAAACTCATTTTAATTCCAGAAAATAGACCAATTGTCAGAAAATTATGAAAACTAAGCCAGACCTAAATAATGACCTCTAGATTAGTAGAAAAATATCAGAGACATGTTCTAGGCTGTTTGAACCTAGGTTTGGCCTAAACCCTAACTTAGACCTAAAATATCAATGACATAATGAACCAGGTATTAATGATGATTAATTTGCTATTAATCAGGTGATGACCAGAGATGTAGATGATCTAGAATGTAAATAGGAATCTCTGAACTCAGGTACGTGGGTTTTATTTAATTATATGACTATGGTTTTCTTGCTTGCAATCATGCTATGTATGTATGCTCTCTTCTATTTGCAAATATTGGATGTAGTATTGCTATGTAGTACTCGTTGTTTTGTCACTTGAAAACATAAATTATGAGTAGATGTTTTGTAGTTATTTAAGGTGTTCATTATCCCCCTTATGAGGGAATGGATTAATGTTGGCTAGTACACCTCCCTAGAGCACACGGTGTACGGGGAGTTTCCCTAGAGTACTTGGTACACGGGGATGGGCCCATATTTATGTTTTGGTACTAGTCCACCTTGATAATGCAATTCATCTAGGAAAATGACTTAAATTGGCATATTTCGCTTGATAAAGAAGTGTTTTCTATGATTTTCTTTCCTTCTGCAAATCTTTTTCAAAAACTATGAAAGCCATAAATATATGTATCTTTCTGCCCATGTACACAACACCTTGTGTGTTGATTTGTTGTTTCATGTATGTTTTAGGTTCAGATATAGCATGGGAGGAAAAGTACAGGATGTGAGCAAGTTGTTCAGGTTGTACCTATTGTGAAGATCCTAGTTAGCATACATGTTCTTAGACTTGTAAATCATCTTTCAATATGTAATTGTAATTCATGTTGTAATAAGTCCATTTTGTATAAAAATACATGTTGAATGTTGAGTATGTTATGGTTGTATGTTCATGTATGTGTATTATGCTTCCGCATCACTTTCTGATATGATTGGATGATGTTTTCGGATTCTGACATCTCATTCCCAATAGGGTTTTGAGAAGGTGAAAATTCGGGGACGTTACAGTTGGTATCAGAGCATGAACAATAGCTACACCTAGCAATTGCTCACCATGAAACATAAAACTAAACTTCAACTTTCACTTAAAATCCTAGAAACTTAGTAAGTTGTTCTATAGGAATAAGGTTTGACTTAGCCTCTAAGTTAGAACCTAGATGTCCGAGAACTAGGTTTAGACAAGTGTCTGAAACCCTTTCCATATAGAGCTCATATGTATTGGGTAGCTACACTAGTCTACACCTTGTTCTCACCATTTCACTAGGTGACATGACATTAGACTATCTACTGTGTGTGGGACACTCGTTTTGCTGATTTGGTTTTGTTTTCCAATCGGCTCGAGCCTCGATAGTTTTCTCTGCCGTCTGCCTTCTCAGAGAAAAACTATATAATATTTTATTACCTATATGTAAATATAAAAATGTGTTCCTCACACTGGAGAGTAGTTAGTGTTCATGTTATCTAAGTGAAAGGGAGTGACATCAGTCTAGAAGAGAGAATAGATCTAGATTAGATGTCTAGAGCCTCATAAGGTTATGTGATAGATAGATAGACAAAGGAAAGATGAAGGAAATAAGTATATAGAATCTTAATTAAGTTTGATCTCTGATGGTATAAGTTTCCTTATAAAGGTTTAAATTGTATATTAGTTAAATCCAATTTTGGAGAATTTAAGAAAAATCTTGATGATGAAAATACATTCCCTTTTTCCTACTTAAGATAAGCTAAGTTAAGATAGAGATGAGTGTGCATGAGCCTCAAGCTCTTATACAAGGAGGATATCTAGTGGTAGGATGAGATATGTGGTGAACTCTAGAGAGAGTAAGACCCACAGTGAGAAGGTCATAGGACCTAGCCTCTAATATATGAGATATGTGTTAAAAAAATGTCCTACACTAGATTACTCTTGAGTGTTGAGTTGAGTCCTTATGCATGATTCAAAGCTATATGTGAGAATTGGGTAAAATAAAAGGATGGGTAGATGACCCATATGATAAAGTCAATCCTTGGCTGAGTTAGGTCCTAGCTAGAGTGACATATTTTGTGAATATCATCATTAGTTGCAAGTGAGGTAATATATGAACTCTAGTTATGAGAGTATGATGCTTTGTGCAAAAGATACTCAAAATACATGTTCTCCCTTCTTCTTCTCTTTCTTAATATACGATGATAGAAACCTCACTTGAGCTATATAGATGATTTATATATGAGGAGTCACTCGTATAGGCTTGACCTATTCTATATTCCCCCCCATATCATACATGTAGTACCAAAGATTGAAATCATGATAAGTTTGACTTTAAAATATTCTCTTCCCCATCATATGAAACATGAAAGATATGATGCTGAGATCATGGGATAAACTTAGCATATTCTCTTTTTCCCTTCACATAATACATGCAAGACATAAAAAGTTGAACTCACGAACTTGATATAAAGATATTTTTGGATCATAGGATATATGATCAGAAATATAGTTGTAACTTTGATCCTTCTCAATGTATGCTTCTAAGTTGAGTATGAATATCACACCATAGGGTGAAACCCTAATAGTCAAACATGTTACGTAAGCCCTTCTTAAGTAGAAAAAAAATCTGATATCAAGGGGGAAGATAAATCTCCTCTAATTCTAAAATCATTGTAAGATGTTAATGATGTTAGATTTGAATGATATGAATACCATGGCATATAAACGAATTCCTCCTGAACATTAAAAGTATGAACAAAACATGTACCCTTAGAGATGAAGTAACCCTAAGATGTCATAATGTCATGTTACAGATAAGACATTAAGTGATGCTTCCACATATATAAGGTGGGGTGGACACACCCAAGAATCTCTAGACCCTAAGCTGACAACTTAGAGTACATGCAACTATGGTGGTGTTAGAACCTAAGCAATGATGATGTATAGGAAGTTGAACTCCTAAATAGCCTTTAAGAATGGGATTAGTTGAATTTCAAGGACGAAATTCCATATTAGGTGGGGTGAATGTGATGACCTGAAATTTGAGGATTATGATACCCAACACTGTATTTGAAGTTCATTAATTTCCTTTTTGGTTGATCACAATTTGAGGTTACTTATATCTAAAAATGATGCAATTGACTCAAACATATGATAGTCATCCCATCAAATGATCAAGAACCAATAGTCGGGGTCATTATGTCCACGGAAACAATGAAAGTGATATATTTATCAAACTTGAGCGCCATTGGATTAACCATACATTTAGCAATTTACATAGAGGTAAATGTTTGAATAATGATCCCTAGGATGTATTGCGGTTATATAAGTTTACAAATACAGTTCAAATGACAATTATATGAAACTTTACTACACCCTAGATCTGATGCTTTTTGAGAAACTTTTTAGCAGTACAAACTTTGGTTTTTGAAATAAGTAGACATAAGTTTCATACATCCCAATGTCACATGACATGCTTGTGGTTGCTATATTAACGCAAACTGTAGTCCATGGATAAAGGGTGCGGGACACATCCTAGGTCACCCCTAACCCCCGAAAAGGGTGGAACAGAACTAGATGAGGTGTCTTTAGATCCGATGAGGCAGGATAAGAGAATTTCGTTGGTGAACCCATGATCTGCGCAACACAATAACAGATGCCCTCTTCACTTGACGTTGAAGACCCATGGTGTCCAGAGACCACAGTTCCCACCTTCACCATCCTCTCTCACGAATCCTGGATATGATGCCATGGTGTCAGCATATTCAAGGACGACTGTCTTAGAGCCTTGGTTCGTCCCTCCTACTCCCTCTGTATCCTATTGTGACGCAGCCATGGAAAAATCATTGCAGATGATAACCTTTTCCTACTATACCAGGCTTTATCATCATCTTCCTTGTTATGGCAGGATTCTACTTTCTTTCTGGCAATGTGTCGGGTAGTAGATAGACAAGGTGGATGAGGAGCATCGTTGTGCCATCACCCGCATGCTGGAGCCGAGCTTCACGATGGCGACGCTTGTCGGAATCTGCAGTCATGGCGACCCTGACCCCCTCTCGGCGCTGACCTCCCAGACGGGTCAGATTGGTTCTATAGAGATGGCGACTCCATCTCTGGGTGTGGAGGCCCCAACCTTTGTATTTACCTTCCGCCTATCTCTGCTGTCACCTAGAGAGGAACTGACCGAGAGTTCCAGATTAGTGGAGGGATCTAGTGTCCTTGCCGGTTCAGTTCGCCATGGTCGGCCGAAGATCCATGCGTCCTTATCTTTGGTCGAAGAGATCCCAGTTTCTGCAATCCCTCCTGGATGACGGTCAGAGGTGTTTGTTGATGTTCTAGTAAGCCATCCGAAGGGCGGAGAAGGTTATGGCCTTGGCTCGCTCTCCTCGGAGTCACGGCAGCGGCGGCTTGAAGCCTGAGATCGTGGAGCGCCGGATCGCAGCAGCTTGGGAACCGGAGGAGACCTCGAGGGTAATTTGGAGACCGCAGTGCCTCCTGGATGATGGTCGAGGGTAACTGCAGATCTATGGTGACGAAAAGGGGGGGGGAGGCGGCGAGGATGAAGCTTCAAAGCTCACACCCCAGGACCTTGTGCCGAGCACCTGTACTCACAGGAACAACAGAAGAGGAGAGGCCGAAGATGCGAGGCTTGGACTCGCGAGATGAAGGAGATGAGGTCGAGCGGGTTAGCTGGACTCCACCCTGATCGGATATCCTACAAGATACGTCTAGCTTGGCGTGGAAAGGAATGCCCTGGACGCATCTCAGCCCTAGGATTTAGATCCAACATTCCTGGAATTTCATAAAGGTACCTTTCTCTTATAAAATAATAGATAATGTGCTGAACTTGCTTAATTCATTAAAAATAGCATACTTGACCAATAAATGCCCGAAAAATACTGCTGGACTCAGAATAATGACCTCTTTCTCATGAAAACTATAGATCAGACTTTTAAGACATATTTGTTGGTGATATTTAATTTATTTATAATGTTCCTTTATGGGCCTCATATAATTAGAATAAATACTATCCAGATGATATAAATTCTCATAAAACTATATTTAAACCCCAGAATTATTTATAAATTATAGGTGCACTCAGATGTGATTATAATGTCAAAAATATGTCTTTCTTCATTAATGAGCAATTATATGATTTTAAACTCATTTTAATTCCAGAAAATAGACCAATTGTCAGAAAATTATGAAAACTAAACCAGACCTAAATAATGACCTCTATATTAGTAGAAAAATATCAGAGACATGTTCTAGGCTGTTTGAACCTAGGTTTGGCCTAAACCCTAACTTAGACCTAAAATATCAATGACATAATGAACCAGGTATTAATGATGATTAATTTGCTATTAATCAGGTGATGACCAGAGATGTAGATGATCTAGAATGTAAATAGGAATCTCTGAACTCAGGTACGTGGGTTTTATTTAATTATATGACTATGGTTTTCTTGCTTGCAATCATGCTGTGTATGTATGCTCTCTTCTATTTGCAAATATTGGATGTAGTATTGCTATGTAGTACTCGTTGTTTTGTCACTTGAAAACATAAATTATGAGTAGATGTTTTGTAGTTATTTAAGGTGTTCATTATCCCCCTTACGAGGGAATGGATTAATGTTGGCAAGTACACCTCCCTAGAGCACACGGTGTACGGGGAGTTTCCCTAGAGTACTTGGTACACGGGGATGGGCCCATATTTATGTTTTGGTACTAGTCCACCTTGATAATGCAATTCATCTAGGAAAATGACTTAAATTGGCATATTTCGCTTGATAAAGAATTGTTTTCTATGATTTTCTTTCCTTCTGCAAATCTTTTTTAAAAATTATGAAAGCCATAAATATATGTATCTTTCTGCCCATGTACACAACACCTTGTGTGTTGATTTGTTGTTTCACGTATGTTTTAGGTTCAGATATAGCATGGGAGGAAAAGTACAGGATGTGAGCAAGTTGTTCAGGTTGTACCTATTGTGAAGATCCTAGTTAGCATACATGTTCTTAGACTTGTAAATCATCTTTCAATATGTAATTGTAATTCATGTTGTAATAAGTCCATTTTGTATAAAAATACATGTTGAATGTTGAGTATGTCATGGTTGTATGTTCATGTATGTGTATTATGCTTCTGCATCACTTTCTGATATGATTGGATGATGTTTTCAGATTCTGACATCTCATTCCCAATAGGGTTTTGAGAAGGTGAAAATCCGGGGACGTTACAAAAATGCTGCTCTCAAAGGATGTCAGGGACCCTAGATTTCATTGTTCCTCTATATTATTAAAAAAGATAAGGATGTCTTCAATGAAGAGAATAATGAAGGTACCGAGAAGGCTTTGAAAAATGTTATTTATAAGGTTCATGAATATGCTTGGTGCACTAGATAAACCAAAAGGCATTACCGAGAAATCTTTAAAGTAGTTTTTATTGTATCTTCTCTAACATGCAAGTAATGGTACCCAAATTGTAGATAAATCTTTAAAAAGACTCGAGAAGTTTTCATTTGGTCAAAGAGGTCATAGATCCTCATAGAGGATACTTATTCTTTATTGTCGCTTGGTTGAACATTCAATAATTGATGTACATGCAGAGTGGTCCATAGTTCTTTTTCACAAGGAGGATTATGGCTCCCCAAGGTGGGGTGGAGGGTCGAATGAAGCCTTTGTATAAGAGTTCCTGGAGTTGATTTTAATCTAAACAAAATTGATGGGTTCACTCTATAAGGGGCTCTAGAAATGGGATTCATCCTGGGATTTAGCTCAATGGAGAATTCAACTTCTCTTTTTAGAGGTATGCCTGGAATATATTATAAGAATAGATAGACATGGTCCATGACTACCTCTATTTCCTCAAGGGGGTGTGGCTTAGGATCTAGCTCAGTCACTATAGCTAAGACTCTATACATCCCTTTGGTATCATCCTTTCTACTTTTATGGCTAAAAATAATGAGTAGTGGTGGCATATTTCCTTCCACGAAGAGTGAAAGGTGGGTATCCCAATATTTCTACCTTATCTTCTTTTCTGTATGATCTATCTTTTTCATGATTAATATAGACCCAATCCATTCCCAAAATGGCATCAGAATCATTCATATCAAGGAGAGAAAAATTGGTATGAAGTTCAAAAATCTGAAATTTAACATGTTTGACTGGTGTTTTCAGCAAAGGCAAGAAAATATGACCACTAGGGGTATCGATGTATAATATATTACCTAACTCATTGAAATTGACCGTAATTATAAGATTTCCATGAGTGAAAGTATTTTTTGGAAACAAAATCAAATAAAACTTTGATTGAGTGGCCCATTATATCATGCATACCTAAAATTTTACACATGAGAATTAAGTCCTAATTTATCTTATTATGAGGCATATGAAACTAATTTCTTTATTTTTAGAAGGATTTCTATAAGATTGATGGCATTATCCTAGGTCTCTTTATTGTCGTTGGTCAAAACTATATCCTATCAATGGTGGGTAGTAGGTTGGGTTGTAGCCACCGATTAAGCTGCCATAGGGATACACCTCTATGGAGGTGGGAGGGGAGTTAGGATGGAAGTGTCCCTCTTGTTTGCATGAAAAACAAACTAGCATGTTGAATCATCATTTATGTGGATGCCTCCATAATTCCTTCACATTAGTGAATCCTTCTGATTGCAAACTTCATCACGGGTCTTCCCTCCTTTTATTTTTCATTAGTGCAGTTGTGGCCTTGTGACTTCCTTCCATCCTTTCTTGGATTAGAGACACCTTTGGTGATAGTGAACCCCAAATATCCTTAAGGTGGGCTATATGAGGTCATGATGTTCTACTCCATCTTCATCGTTGAGTCAAGAGCTTTAATAAAGTTTGGGGGTTTGCTAGCCATGAAATGAGATTCAAGTAAAGGGTTCAAAGGCTGGTGAAATTTTACACTCATTGTTCCTCATCTAGCATATAAGAGAAAAACTCAAGGAGTTTGAAATTTTTGGCTAGTCTGCCATAATCATATCTCCTTGATAGATATTCATGAATAATTTATCCTCCTTTTGAGAAGATATGGGGACAACCCAAGTAGTGAGGATGGCACAAATTTTTTTCCATGAAATCCGATCTTTGGTTATGTTTTGTAATGATCCCCACTTTTCAGTGTCCTCCACGTAATAAGGGGCCTCCAAGTCAAGAGACATTACTCTAATTTCTAGGACTAGATTTTAAAAGTAATAAATAACAGTAAATAATTTACATTTATTTGAACCTATAATGTTTACATGATTGTATAATGACCTCCCTCAAGGATTTACATAGATATTTCAACATGAAAACTAACCTATACCATGAGAAGAAATACTATCTAGATTATCCTCCTCGACTTATCTTTAATATATGCAAGATTTCTTGATTCTTCATGTGTTCAACTAATAGATGTTGACAAAAAAAATGTGGGTCAATATATTGCTATATCGTATACATGGGATGCATACAAAAGTGTGCATATATGTTAACAACATATATTATGAACCATCAAATAGATGCACATATAAACGGGTATTTTCATTAATATGAGCTAGACCATATTTGTCAAACCACCTTGGGTGTTATCATTTTTATCTCTCCATCATTGGACTTAGGTGAACTAACCTTTGGTAGGTTTAACCCTAGGTTCAAATTATTAGAGTTTACCTTATATGATACTCATAGGGTCCTTATAGTTTGCATGATATAAATAAACATACAACATTTTATTTTCATCAAACTTCAAGAAACCTCGACAAACTTTAGAAGTCAATACATGTGATTATTCATAATTGTAACCATGTACCTTTGTCATGCAAACTTTATGCCTAATGTTTCAAGTGTACTTTATGTAGTCTAATCACCAAGTATACTCAGCAAGCAAGCGTACATCCAATCAATCAACATGATTTGTAATTGTATGGAACCTTAAAGTGTCACCATACATTCATAATATGATAGTCTGACCTAATCTAGATCTTAGACTAGGTTTTAGGGTTATATCAAGCTTGGAATATATATGGGGGTCAGAAACCCAATCCCATTATATCATGACTAATAAGAATTAGAAACCCTAATTAGGCATATTAGGCATAACCCTAATTAGACATTAGATTCAATTTATAATATCAACCATATGATGTCAATAAGAACAACTACATAGGTTATGCATATTATGATCCAAATGATATATAATCATTAGTATTAAAACCGTAAATCGTTTATTGATGGAATAAAAGTCTAAAAGATCACCACTAGAATCCTAATCTGATTTAAGACTTTGAGATCTTATGATAATTCACTAATATCATAATATACATCAAATAAGTGTATTTAAAATGATTAATAACCTACCCGGGTGGTTCAGTCTGGCTTGTCCTCCCTGGGGGACCCGGGTACGAATCCCCCTGAGCGCATTGTAATTACCAACTCCTTGGGTCATCCGGGCTCTGGCACCTGTTTGGGGAGGAGGGGGAGTGGGGTCTCCCTAAGACTCAAAAAACATGATTAATAACCTACTCATAAAAAGCAAGGGTTTAGTTGTACGACACACCCTACATTCATGTATTTGGTATACTTTTTGAACAAGAATCATAACCAGACTTCAAAAGTATTGTATTCATGATCTACTCATTTTTTAATCAAATTCATATATAATATTGATATCATCCAAGCTACCAATTAATTACTACACAACTTATAATTAGATCAAATCATCTACTGCCACATCATTAATTATTACATTATCAACATCTGCCACGTAGGACTGATCTGGCCAATGGGCAAGTGCCACATTGGCTCAGCCTTGCATACATGTTATCTCTCAAGATCAGGTAAAATGATTGTGTTTCCCCTGCGCCCTATACATATATGTAGGGGTATCCTAGTCATTTAACATTATGTTATTCCCTTCCTTGGGGAAGGCTCAACTCCTTCCTTGGCTGGTCAGTTGCCAATTTCACCTCTCAACTCTTTAGATCTAGAGGTCCTGAGGAGGTAGGAAAAACTTCTCTAGCCCTCGTCAGACCTAATAAAGGTATCGAGCATGATTGATGCTAGTTGGGGCTGTAGGAATGTGGGGATTCCTATCTACTAGTTTGAAGCAAGATGTATGTATATCAATATAAAAAGGATAATAAATACTTACTTGGTGTTCCACGACACTTAGATGATCATCAAGAACCTCTCACTAATCTTGCACACCCTCACAAGAGTTCCTACATCTCTTGCCAAGGTCTAGGTTTGGTCTAGATTGTCGATGGTGAGGTGCTCCTGGCTAGGTGGGTTAAAATTCCACGAAGATGTCACTCGAGGTTGGAAGATGTTTAGCCCAGTACTCAAGGTATCCCAGTCTTAAAGAGACAATAGGGTATTTGAGGTTCTACAAAACTCCACATGTAAGTGAGGAGATAATCTCCATTATCAGTTGGGATTCATGATAACGCGGTCATTTTCCATCCCATTCTAGTTCATTAGGATGAGGCCAATGGGATATTGAGGTTTGTACGACCTCAGTTAAAGGGGGTTTCAAGGGAGCAATGTGAGGTAAGGGACTGCCTGTGTTAGGTCTTCTCTAGGAATCTGTGTGAAGGGGATAAAGTCCCCTTTCGTGGATTGCCCAAAATTTGGAAGTCCAACAAGTATCGGACTTTGTCCTTCGAATGAGTAACTTTTATTTAATAAAAATGCATTATATTATTTTAATTCTCTAGAGTACATATTAGCTATAATTACAACCAAACTTTTTGATAATATTTAGAAAACCATATTCAAGGAATATGTAAAGGATAATATCAGGGGAACTTGATATGATCCCCGATACTTGATATGCATGCATTAAGTAATTAATTAATTAATTAATTAATTACCCATATCATTGAATGACTTAGAATCTTATGGATCACATAAAATTATCTTGACTATTTATCATGTCATGAATTACTCTTTTCCCATGTTTGTATTCTAGGGACCAATTTGTAAGACCTAATCGGTCCAATTTGGATTGTATTAGATTCCAGGGCCAAAGGCTCATATTTGGATCTTCCAAAGCATTCGTTAGATTAATAATACTTCTATTTATGAAAGTAAGGCTTGTATCAACATCCTTTATCAATTGAAACCTCATATGACATGTTTGATCAATATTACTTTATCCATTTAAATTGAAGACTTACTCTTAGTCTAGATATTAGACTTATCATTCCAATTCCACAAAAGTCATAATATTGATCACATCACCTTATTATACTCTATTTATCTCGATGCAATATTATTAAATTCATATAATCCAAGTTTACAAATTTTGAGGATCTTACATTCACCCCTCCATAAAAAGGAAAATTTCCCCCAAAATTCAAACCTAATATGGTTAAGGTGAATGCTAACTCATTTTGGCCTCAAACCTTAGGCCCAACAACCCTTCTTGAATAGATTTAGCTAGATTATCTATACTACATTTTATTGATGCAAACTTTTCTCATATTAGTGAGGTTGTATCCCTAATACAATCCAAGGGTATTTCCACATCCTTATTCATTACATGATTTTACCACTTGGTGATTTTATTTTCAACTAGGTTTCGAACCTATTATTCATCTATTTTCATGCAAGGGTGAGGTAACACCTCAAAACCCTATATTATAACTAAATTCTGCTTAGAGTATTCATCTTCACGTGTCAAGTTCATGTACCATATGTGACTACCCAATCTCTACAACCATAATGTAATAATATAAGCATTTAGTTATAGTCCAAATGCAAAGCTCACCCCATTCCATGCGCAGAGGTAGTGCACCCACATGTCTTGTTATAATTTCAAATTTTAGGTCGAGTGACTCTCTACAATGACTAGTAACCATGAGTATATAAAATTCCAAAAAAAATCCTTAAATAATTTGGACTCATGGATTGTGTGTTTCTAACCCTTGCGTTTATGCATAAATCCATTTAAATTATATTCCAACCATCAGTACACATGTTATTTTATTCCTTATGTTCACATCTCATTAGCTTGATTCATTCCCTTAAGGTTTCTATGGGCATAGGTACCTTTAGAATGATCTTCTTCTAACCGCAAGGGCCTCATTAACTCATGCAGATGACCAATCTCCTGAACCCATGGGCCTTGGGTACACTTGGATGGCTATCTCGTAACCCATGGGCCTTATGTGCCATGTCCACCTCCTGACCCCTTGGGTCTTATATACCTTTAAGAATCCCAACTTGACCTTATGTTTGACTTAGGATTCTAACATCCCTAGGGTTTATTGAGATGCCACAACTTCATTTCATACATTATTTGCCTTGGTTATTCCCACTTGACCTCTTGGGCATTAGACACATAGAAAGTGGTTTTTAATGTGCTCTTCCCTACATAGGCTAACTTGAGGCTCATCTCTTCCCTCCATAGGGCTAACATATGGCTCAATTTCCCCCTCCATAGGAATAACTTATGGCTCTTCCCTACCTAGGACTAATATGAGCCTAACATGGGGTTCTTCCCTACAAAGGGCTATTACGGGCCTCACTTGAGCATCTTCACTACATAGGGCTATTTTGGGTCACTTCCATGTATAGAGACAACTAAGAAGTTATTACTTTATACTATCATTATCTTTATCATTGCATTGTCTTAGAGTGATGGTTTTTGCATTATCTTTATCATAATATATTTATGGACATGCATCTATTATCCTTGTATTGTATGACTTACATTATTATACACCTAGATGGTTAGGGTTAGGTCCCTTGAGGACATCCATGGTTTCCCTAATTCTCAAAAATAGGGTGGTCAAATCACCCTTCTAGTGAAGGTTCTAACCTAGGAGCTTTCTTGGCCTGTTCGAGGAAAGTAGAGTTTCTAGCAACACCCCGAAACCATGAGTTTAGGGTTATCCCACCTCCATAGGTCCTTTTCCCAATCTTGGGTTGACCATCATATGTTGCGACACTATCACTAAAGTGAATTGAGGGTATAATCTTTTCCCTTACCAATTTCATATATTTCATTTGCATATTTTAAACCCATCATGCACACCATGATGTCATGGTTACTGTACACCACATACTTGCATTCATGGGTAACTGGGGGTATTTGACCTACTGTACCAAAATTGAATTTGCCTAAACTAGATTGAATTTTACTCTTTCCTTCACCCACAATCATGATTTTTTTGGGAAGGTTGATGATTTCACCCATACTACTCCCATTACCCATGATTAGGGTTTAGGGTCTGGGTTAGGGACCACACCACACATATTAGGGTTTTAGACATCTCTTTACTCAATAGGGTTTTCATATCATATTAGATTACCCTACTTAGGTCCTTTGTGGATGACTGGGTTTTACTATTGATACCTAGGTAGTTCTAGGGTTTACCCTCACTAGAGAAAATCAAAATAGCACATGACCATTTTTTAAAACCACATCATTATAATAACATTTTTTGGGCATTAATTGGCGAGGATTCCTTAATCCTAGTTTTCTCAAAACCCTAACTTGAGATGAGGAGGGAAGTGCATTTTAGGGTTTATTAAGCATAGAGATGACGAGAAGACAAATTTAGAGATGAGAAACCTAGAAGAAACACTATTTCAACCGAACCCTAGGTTTTGGCTAGGCAGGTATCACATCGGCTAAGGGAGTCCATGTATACCAACTGAATGGTGCGGAGGAAAATATTTCCAACCCCCAAAGCCATGACCCTTTATAGAAAACATTACCATTAGGTTATTCCCTAATAATTTTCCCTTTACATCTACAAATTATTTGAAATTGTTACATGTTAAATACTATTTTCTAATCTGGGCTCTGATACCAAATGTAATGAACCTGACATTTTAGTGTCCTCAAATTAATAAGGGACCTTAAAGTCAAGAGCCATTACTATAATTTCTAGGATTAGATTTAACAAATAATAAATATTTTTCCATTTTATTTGAAAAAATAATGTTTGCATGATTGTATACTGAGCTCCCCTAAGGAGTTACATAGATATCTCAACATGAGAACTAATAAATATAATGAGAAGAAATATCTCTAGGTAATCCTCCTTGATTTATATTTAATATCATCAAGATTTCTTTATTTTTCATGTCTACAACTATTAGATCTAGGTTAACCTAAAACACTGACAAACAAAATGTAGATCAGTATATTGATATATTGTGTATGTGGGGTGCATATAAAAGTGGACATGTATGGTAACAAACTATATTCTCAACCATAAAATAGATGCACATATAAATTGGTATTTTCATTAATATAATCTAAACCACATTTGTCAAACCACCTTGGGTGTAATCACATTTCTCTATCCATCATTAGACTTAGGTGAACTACCCCTTGGTAGGTTTAACCTTGAGTTTAGATTATCAGAGTTCAATTTATATGATACTTATATTGGCCTTATAGTTTAGTTTTCATGCAATAAATAAACATCCAACATGTTATTTTGATCAAACTTTGAGAAACCTCGGCAAACATAGGAAGTTGATATATGTGATTATTCATAATCGTAACCATGTACCTTTATCATGTTGAATGTTTCATGTGTACTTTATTCAATACAATCATCAAGTATACCCAATAAGCAAGCGTACATTCAAGCAACATGATCTATAATTGTATACAACCCTAAAGTGTCACAATACATACATAACATGCTAGTCGGACCTAATATGGGTCTTAGACTAGGGTTTAGGGTTATATCGAGTTTGAAACAAGAATAGGGGTCACAAACCCTAATACCATCATATCATGACTTCTAAGGACTAGAAACCCTAATTAGGCATATTAGGTGTAACCTTAATTATACATTGGATTCCAATTATCAGATTGAACATATGATGTTATTAAGAACAACTACATCAAGTTATGCATATTATGATCATGATAATGTGTAATCATTAGTCTTAACACCCTAATTATTTAGTAATGGAATAAAGAGTCTAAAAGATCACCACTAGAATCCTTATCTGATTTAAGACATCAGGCTTATGATTATTCATTAATATCAAAATGTACATCAAATAAGTGTATTTAACATGATCAATAACCTACTCATCAAAATCTAGTGTTTAGCCATACTAAAGATCCTATATTCATGTATTTGCTATACTTTTAGAACAAGAATCATAATTAGACTTTGAAAGTATTTTACCATGATCTACTCATATTTCTGATCGAATATATATGTAATATCAATATTATCTGAGGTACCAACTAATTACTACTTTATTTACAAGTTAAACACAATTAGATCCAATCATTTACTATCACATCATTAATTATTAGATTATCAACACCAACCATGGGGAATGGTCTGGCAAATGGGTAGGTACCGCATCAACTCATCCTTCCACACTGGCCTACTCTTAACATCCTATAAAAGGAATATTTTTCCATGACACTATGTGCATACATTTAGGGGTATCTGGGTCATTTGATACTATGTTATCCCCTTCCTCACAGAAGGCTCGAATCCTGCCATGGTGAGTCAGTGGCCAAGTTGACCTCTCAACTTTTGGCCTCCATAGGCCATGGGAGGTAGGGGAACTTCTCTAGCTCTCGACAGACCTAAGAAAGGTCTCGACCATGACTAATGAAAGTCAGAGCTGCGAGCATATGGGGGTTTCCTATCAACTGGTTTGAAGCATGATGCATGGACATCAATATAAAAATTATGATAATTGCTTACTGGTGTTCCATAGACACATGGATGATCGGTAGGGACCTCTTGTGAATGTCACACACCCTCACAGGAGTTTGGGTACCTCTTGCCAAGGTCCGGGTTAGGTCCTCTCTTTCTCGATCTCCGACGATGAGGTGCTCCTAGCTAGGTGGGGTAATCTGCCCTGAAGATGTCTGGGAGAGGTTCTTCCTAGTGACCCACGATATCCCAAGCTTTATATAGACATCTGGGTAGTTTTAAGGCTATGGAAACATCTATAAGTTGGTGAGGAGATAATCTCAGTTGGGATTCTTGATAATGTGGTCTCTCTCCATCTCTCTCCAGCTCGTTAGGATGAGGGGAAAATGGATAATGAGGTTTGTTGGACCTCAAGGAGAGGGAGTTTTGAGGGAGCGTAGTGATGTTAGGGGACTGCCTACATCTAGGATTCCCTACGAGTCTGGGTGAAGGGGATAAATCCCCCATTTGCAGATTGCCTAGAATCTGTGAGTCCAACAAATATTGGATTATGTCCTTCAAATAAATAATTGTTATTTGACAAAAGCACATTAACTTCTTTTTGGTCTCTAGAATACATATTAAATATGATTACAACCAAACTTTGGGATAATATTTAGATGGCCATTATTTAGGCATATAATAGTATAAGACTAGGTGAACTTGATTTGATCTCTGATATTTGATATACAAGCACTAAGTAGATAATTCATTAATTAATTTCCTAGATCATAGAATGTCTTAGAATCTTTTATATCTTCTACATAATCACATATTACTATTATCATTCACATAAAATTTATCTTGAGTATTTATCATGTCACGAAATACTATTTTCCCATTTTTTTATTCCAGGGACCCATATATAAGAACTAATTGGTCGAATTAGATTGTATTGGATTATAGGGCCCATCGCCCATATCTGGGTCTTCAAAAGCATTCACAAGATTAATAATACATGTAATTATGAAACTAAGGCTTGAACCAACATTCTTTCTCAATTGAAGCCTCATATGATACATTTGATCTATATCACTTTATTCACAAATTAAAGACTTACTCTTAGTCTATAGCTTAGATTTATCATTCCAATTTCACCAAAGTCATAGTATTTATGTTGCCACCTTATTTTAACTTTGATTATCTTAATGTAGTATTATTGAATTCTTATGATCCAAGTTTACAAAATTTGGGGATCTTATAGATCTCTTGCGGCAATATAGTTCTCCCTATAGAGCTTAGCGGTTTCCTCAAGTGGATGACAATGAATATCACCTTCTTGTTTGGATGCACTTCCAAAATGAGGAAGTCGTTCTCTACTACCAAAATGCATGTATCTTGTGTTGTCTATGACTTTAGACTTTTCTTCTCCCTATAACTTCTTGATGTTTAGCTTGATGACCAGGATGGTATCTCCAAGGAAAGGGAAGATAGGATGGGGTACACACCATTCTCATATTGGGATTTGTCCCAAGGGATAGGGCACTAATGGCATCAATCAACACCTTACACTATTCCAGCCAGAGCATCTCAAGTGTCTTAAGTGACTCATCCTCAATACCATGTTCTGGGCCACCATTGAAGTCTAGGCCATTATTAGGTCCATCCCCAGGTTTTGGTCCATCATCGGAGTTAGGGATCTCATCAAGTTTAGAGACATCGTCGTTAAAGGCCTCCTCAATGCCTTCCTCTTTTTGAAGGACTTGCCATTCAAGTCCCTCCTCTTCTTGTTTGGAGAAAATGACTCCTTGAAAGGAGTCTTCTTCTCATTGTATCCCTGGGGCACCTCCTCCACAATCATGATCTTTTTCGTGCAGTCCATAATGTATAGAAAATACATACATTTAGTTTTTGGTTTATGTTTATGTAACGAATTAAGAAAACTTGTTTTGATATGATTTGTTGTTACATATATTACTAATAATTGGCAAAGTTCCATAACCCTAATTTTTAGGCACCCTAATCCAAAAGAGAAAATAACTATAATATAGGGAAAATCATGGGGTTAAGAAAGAGATGAAATATTAAATGAGAAAACCTAGATTTATTTTATTTCAGGAAACACCTTAGGATTTGGAAAGGCCAGAGTCACAGTGGTCTAGGAGTAATGTCAAACTAGATAGCATGCATAAGAAAATACTTTCAGCCCACAGGTTGTGATTCTTTCTAGATACCATCACTTTTGTAAAATGTCCTAATAATTCCCTTATGAATCTACAAAATATTTGATATGATTAATTAAAAAAGGTTAAATACTAGATCTGGGCTCTAATACTAATAGTGAAGACCCCCTCCCCATGTTACCCCCATTAAAGGAGGACCAATGTGGAAAGGATGATCACTCTACTTTCCAAGATTCAACATTTAGTAAATCACTAATAAATTTAATAATTCCAAATCATAACACTATTTGATAATAGAATGGAAGATATATGTTCCTCTAACGAGTTATAACATTCAAAAGGGAGAGTGGTATGTGAAAGTAGATATCAAGATCCATCTATCTATCCACCATATATCTTTAGACTTATTTTCTTTATGCATACTTTCGATGCTCATATATTCAATATTAAAATAAATAATCTAACCTAAAACACCAACAAATAAAAACACAACCAACATATTTCTATACTATGTACGGGGATGCAGTTAGAATGTTGTGCATATATGGATGACAAAGTAAATCCCATAGTAATAAATTATTAACAATACTCAAAGTTTATGTTTCTAATTTAATTATCTAACCTGTATTTTTTCTATCTCCTTGGATGTACCAATCCCTTGTTCCCTCCATGGAATCTAGATTTAAAAACAACATTGGATTTCATAATAACTATCTAGCATTGCATTTAAAAACATCATTTTCATTGGATTTTCAATACTATTCTTATTTTCTAGAAACATTTATCACCTTAAAAGACCCTTAAGAGACTACATTCTAGGTTTAGATCCTTTACATATATTCATATGTGATACACATAGGTCATTATAGTTACAATGGAATGAAGCAAACAAACAGTTCAGCTATTTGATCAACATCGGGAAAACATTTGAAAATCATCAAAATTTGATATTGAACAATTATTTATGAAGTAACCACATACCTTTCAATAAAATGTATTTCCCAGGAAATATTACTCCAAGTAATCACAATTCAGATCCAAGTAAGACCCACTCCAAATCAACTAGTTAGAAATTACTGCATAACACTAAGGTTCTATAATGGTATTAATATGATGTGATTAGGTTCGGTCTTGGTCCTAGAAATCATAGCCTAGGCTAGATTAGGGTTAAGTTAGGGTTGCACTTGAAAATCATAAATATTTCATATTATTAATCACTAGGTTTGGAAATTCTAAGTAGGTTCCATAGGTAACCTTAATCAAAATATTTATCATAATATCTTATTATCATTAAATTGGATCATAGTAAATCAAATTAAAATCTTATTGTACAAGATAAACATTGTTATCTCTCAAAATTAGGGGTTGCATATAATCGACCATCTTATATTTATGCATAAAAGTATACTTTTTTGAATTTGAGACTGAAATAAGTCTTGAAACCCTTTTTATAAGATTCTACATATTCCTTGACAAATTTGAAATATATATGTGTGTATATACTCTATATTTAGAGATAACATTGTTTTGCAATGATTTTTACAAAGTTAATTTCTTATCAACCAATCACGTGACTTGGCTGGATTTGAAAATGTGGGTAAAGACCCCTTTTCCCTTATGCATTGACCACATCTAGTCACACAAAGTATGAAAGGAAGGTAATTCTCTCATAGGATTCCCCCATGACCCACGCCCAAGTAGAAAGCCATGGAATCAACATCAGTGTTGGCTTTAGGTTGTTGGCCTTAGTATCTATAACCATGGTTCAAGTTGAGTCTGATAGGACTCCTCGAAGTAAACGAGCCCTTTATCTCACAATGTGGTTAACAGAGGTGGGTTTAAACTAGATTTAGGTCTGTGGGAATTGAAAATGGGAAAGAAGATAAGAATTTAGGGTTTCATCCTAAGTGAAGGATATAAGAAGATGGGAACCTCTTTAGGGACCTATGGTAGTTCCTAGGGCTAAGACAATTGTCTAGGGGTGCCATGAGTTGATGTGGACAATGTCAAGGTCATCAGAGAATAGGTGGTGTTCAACAAGGGGTTGTAGGGATTCTCACGAGAAATTTTAAGGGTGGATTGAGCACTTGGAGTCAAGAGGAAACTATGGCAATCCTTATATAGGATCGTGGTAGGGTTTACTGGAGGCAATTTTCCTAGCCTAGGTCTCTACATAAAATGAGGATTTGGGAATTGTTGTATTTATTGACGATAACAAAAAAACAATGGTGGTTTTGATTCACCCATATCAAACAAAGCTAATGGCACTGAAATTGTACAAAGAGATTCCCTAGAGAGAGAGAGAAAGGGGTGAGAGGCTATGTTGGTTTCTTGGATCTAAACAAAACACTCAGATTGCAGCTCTACTCAAATACGGTGTCTAGGTTTGGGTGGAATCTATCACTATATTTTTCATTTTCTTTTTGCATAAACCAAACTTCAAGGAAATATTTTCCTAGGCCATGTTGTATCTTAGATTTATCTCAATTTTTTCAGATAACCCATAATTCATGACTATCTAGACTTGAGTAAAATACTAAACAAAATCAAACTTGTTTCCGATACAAAACTTGATTCTCAAGAAAATAGGAGAGGAGACGACTCTATAATGAAATTACAAAGTTATTACTAGACTTAGAATCTTTTAGAATCTTGTTCACATTTCTTAAATTCATTTACTTGTCAACTAAAAATGTAGAAGGAAAATGATATTGATGATATATTGATCATATGTTAGACCGTGCATATTATATACATGACAACCCCTCTACTTTATACAGGATAAGGTGGACATGACTCTAGAGACTTCCAGGCTTGACTAGTCTCTAAATGGGACTACAAGCTTTGGCCCATATATCATATGATATGACATGAATTTTACTTCTAACTTCCTCCCACAAGCTGGAGCATGGGATAATCACATGCCTAAATTAAATGATAGATAGAAACAAGATAGAAAATTAAGTAATAACTAAAACATTATATCCCTTGACTCAATACAAAATGTACTTTGGCATCTTTGACTATGAAGGTTTCCTTAATACTGATAAACATTGGATGTTTGAGACATTTGGAGCTTGACTAGGTTTGAAGCTTGTAACTTGTAGTATATAGAAGGAGCATGCAAAGATCACCCGGGCACCAACTTAGTTACAACTATCTTTGAGGTAGTTCCCAGAAGAAGACCACAACGAGGTAGACCTGATAGGATATGTGCCACAAGAAGACAAGGCGGTAGTAAACGATCAACGTCATTGATAGGAAACATATGAAAAAGAAGGAAACGATGTTGATGGAGATGATTGAATGACCTTCTACTAAATATAGGTTTTTCAAACCGACACATAGCAAAATGTGTAATAATCCAAGTTGATTAAATGCTAGAATATTGAAGTGTTGCCAAAGTAGAATAGCTAAGACATGGCCCATGAAGAAAAACATTCACATGATATTGAGAGTAGATAACATCCAATTGATCTGAGAAATCATCTTCTTAAGCTAATGAAGGTGCGAGAAGACACATTATGAATGATAAAATAAGTTCTTGGAAACTCAAAATCTAAATGGCAAGGATGGAATTGGCCTTGAAATGGATAATGATATTTGGACAACACATTAATTACATAAAACTACACATGTATATAATGATCTTATTCGTCTTTCCTCTTATGAGATCTAAATTTTCCACTTCATCACTTCTCCTCATCCTCTTCTTTTTTATCTCCTTTATCTCCCCCCCCCCCCCCCCGCACCAACCAGGAAGAGACCACAAAATGTTTGGGATGGAAAAATACAAAGAAAAACTCCCTTGCAACAAGACCAGTAAAAGTAGGGGACATGGGGTGGAGAGTGAAGAAGGATTTTCTTGATATGGATCGAGAAGTAGTCTTGGATTTCTCAATTGATTTTCAATAACTCAACCTCACACTTAAGAAAACTCGACTTTGTGCTTGAAAGGGATGAATCAGTGCACATGAGAGAGGTTGATCATGTTCTTATGAGAGAACTACACTGCACATGTAAGTATATGATTTCATATTGATACTTCATAGAGGTTGAATTGTGAGGATGCTTCACTAGAAGAATAGATAATTAGATTTGATGTATCATGTAATACGATTACAAGATCTTGAGAACAAAATAAATAGATCTTTGTGGGACTTGAAATAGGAGATTTGTATGCCCTTAGGCTGATAAATCTAGGGGGATCAAGGAAAGAGTCCATGCGGCATGGACTAGGTTAAATAATAGATCTGATTGAATATATTATAAATATTGATCATTTTTGGAGTAGGCACAACATGTGGATGGATGACACATCATTTGAACACTTCTTAGGAAGCTTCTAAGCTTTGACCCACTACTAGGACTAATAGACATGACATGTTTAAATATGCCTGAAGAACTTATCTAGGACATGACATGTTTGACATATGAAATGTCATGCTATCCACTCCCAAAATATTGGAAACTAAGTAGCAACATGAAATGGTGACTAGAGGACATGTCGTGTCTTCTAATAGCACTATCGATTTAATTAAAAACTCTAACGGTAATGCCATGTTGGACATTGACACAACATGTTGATTGAATCACACAAAATCTAGGTGACTTACACAAAAAGTGTGTCCTACTTTTAAGCTAGTTCTAGGTCATATATCTAGCCAAGACCAATGTACAAATGCTAGAGAACTTTTGTCGTATTTTACGAATGAATTTTGGAGGTAGAGGCAGACCTTGGATGAATGATCTTTGGACTTATCCATGCCAGAGTACGTAAAGATGACTTTTATATGGTGGATATGACTTCCATCATGGAAAAGATCACCATGTGGTTGCTAATGTTGGAGAGAACTTCAATTTGTCGATGCGGAGGAACCTTGATTGGTGACGAAAATGAATGAAGGTTGATAGTTGGGTGGTCACATCTGGACATTGTTATAGGGGAAGACAAATCCTAGGTATATGAGCCCGGAGAAGACCGATACATGAGGGATTCTAGACGACAAAGAATATGCTTGTTAGATATCAGAATGATGAATATATATATATATATATATATATATATATATATATATATATATGATGGAGATAGAAGCAATCATGTAGAGAGAGGGGTGACAGAGATGGCCTCACAGAGAGGGTAATGGAGATGGCCCTATGGGTAGCCAACATGGAGTGGGTGGCTTCCCATGACAAGACGACATTGATTTCTTTCTCTCTAGGGTTAGGATTAATGATGTGATACCACATAGAAGGGGAATGATATATTGATAATGTGTAGGTCATTTGTGTCGCATACAAGAAAGCCCCTCTCCTTTATATAGGAGAAGTTGCATATAAAACTATAGACTTCCATATCTAACTAGACTCTAAATGGGCCTACAGACTCTGGCATGTATATCATATGATATTATATGAGTTTTTCTTCCTACAAAAAATATCACTGGCATATACTGAAGTTGAAAAATACTAGTTTAGAAAATTTGCACTATAGTTACTCAATTTCAGAAGAAATGTGAACAAATCAAGCCATTTGAAGCAAATACCCTTGCTCATATCAATTCAATTCTAATACAAGGGGATATCAAAGTTTAGACATCCCATAATGCGATAGATTCTCTTCACACTTCCAGCTAGTCATGAGGATGAGAATGAGATCTACCTTGAATACATGTCTCCATCCCCATAGTCAACACAAGTTTGCCCTATTGCTCAACCTCCATTAATACCCCACACAATCTTACACCACAAAGAATATACTGAATCACCCAAAAACCTTCAATAAACCCATACAAATTTGTATCCAAATTAAAACTATCCTCATTTACTCTCAAACTCCATCATCAAACCTCACATATCATCTCCGACCTTTGACACATCTTCCCGTGAAGATAATCCTGACTGCACCCCGTGGTTATATTGAATATAGAGAAACTACATTATCCCAATACCAATAATTTTTCTAGTAGAGTAGGTAGAAACACCCATTTTATTCCTCTCCATCTAATTTTAGACCCTACTTGAAATTGTAATGACTTTGACGAATTTCTTTCTGATATTGTTGCAATCAACTTGCTTTGTGCTAAACGTTCATATTCTTGATTCTATTTTTTGATCTCTTACTTTTGGGTAAGGGCTCCTTTAATCCCATAGTGTCTGTTGTAGGGAGGAGTAGCCTTCAAGAACCAGTAAACATCTCAATAATGAGTCAAGGGTCTTTTACATTGGTAGCTCATGGGATCATCAATGAGATGCCTGGCTTGTTCTCTGTCTAACTCGTTTTTTAGTTGGAAATATTTATTCTTGAGTTTTCATTGCCTCTATTTTTGTATATGAAGGGAAAAAATGCTAAAAGTGGTTAAGTTCTTATATTAAGCTCATATATCTTTTTATCTATCACGTGAGTCTTGGGAAATATGGTCTTATTTCACAAAATCTATATTTGTCATGTGGGTTTGGAATCGCTTCTCTTAAGTATTTTCCCTTGTAAAGCACATTTAGTGCAACAATTTTTGGGAACACAATGGTTATTAACTGAGGTTTTTGAATATCAAATAATTTGGAATTGATTTATCAATTTTCCTATTGGTCTATGGTTCTAAATTTCATAAAATATTCATTTATTAGTATAAATACTCACCGAAAAAAATTCCAAGAAGTTGTGATAGTGTAGTTTTGAAACCTATTTTGACCCTAAAATACCCTAATATAACGAGGATCCACAAAATCCTAGAAATTGGGTTGAATATTAAATATTATTGAATGTTAGATGTTGAACAAGGTAGTTAAGGTTTTCATCAAGATCAAGAGAATGACTAGGTATTTCTCCAAATATGGTAAGTGAGTCATTCTTGTTGGATTTCAATTTTACTAAGCCCCCAACTTTATATGAATCCCTATGAAGTAATTTAAGAATTAACTTACTTTATGTCTTTAATTTTCAAATCTAAAGATTTAAGAATTGAGATATAGAATATATATTTATTAAGTTCATATTATTTCTTTTGCATTTTCTATGAATATTATTTTAAGAATATAAGTAAATCAAGAACTTCATATTAATATTATCATTATTATACAAAAAATACAAATTCAGACTAGAAGTAGAAGATTCATTTTCACATCACTATTGTGCAAAATTTAGAAATTAGAACCGTAAACTCAGATTCACAATTTTTAATTTCAATTTACTCTAGTTGAATATCAGAATTTATAAACACATACATAACATAAAATAAGTAGCACATAACATTATATTATATGAAAAGTGCTTCCAATAAGAAAAGGACTTCGTTACATAAATGCATTTTGCACTAACATATGGCATTCATTTCTATTGGAAGTCAACTTTTCCCACTAGAAGACACTTCCGTGTCTATAGAAGGAATCTCATTCCAATACGAAGGCTCGCGAGACAGAAAATGAATGATTGTATAATGGCAGCTACATATAGATATTACACCTAAATAATGTATATTATATACATTTGAAGTTAACTATGAATTTAAGTGTAAAGCTTTCGGCTTATAGTATGTGCATATTTTTATAGCGGAAACTTAATGCCGCTTACTAGAATACAAATTCCTATTTGTTCTTGGATTGGGACGACAGATCTGCAACAACTAAGCTTTAGGAGTAGATATTTTCAAAATCCGATCTAATTTAATATTACTACTTTTGATCTTCCATAATTTTGTAGTCCGGAAAAATACAACATGACATAATGGAAATGAATTAAACTCCTGCTCTATTCTAATTATACCATCCCACCTTCTAATGTTTCCCAAATATATACTTATAATGTATGATGTGACAGCATACTTGGAAAAAACCTTAGCCCATGTTTGGTTCGAAATCAAGAAATCCCAGTTGGAATAGTCGATAGATATGGATTAATTGATCTGGATGCGGTCATGTTTTATTTGGCAGCTCATTTTATTGCATTAGATTGGTCTTGTCTCGTAATTTGTGCTTTTCTAGCATATAAAACAAAATAACACAAAAGAGTTAAATCCAGATTGAGATATAAAATCCTGCTGTCAATAGGACTGATTTGGTCTGGATTAAAAAATTACGGAATCTGAAATAGACCCCGTCAGTCTAGTTTCTGCCAAATAAAATAAATTGAAACTGGACTATGTTAGTGGGGATTAGCGCCTACGTGGCACAAAAAGACAACGCCTAGTCTGGATTAGATCCCAAAATTTTCAGCCAAGTAAAACAAAACTGAAACTGGGTTGGGTTCGTCGGGATTAGTGTCTACGTGGCACAAAAAGACAATGCTTAGTCCGAATTAGATCCCGAATCAAACAACACGCGTTAGCTAAACTAGTGGTGGTAATAAACTATTATGACAAATTAGATGTAGTTCTTATAAAGATAACCTTAAAACCTTTCTAAGATGTCACTGCGTTCACTTCATTTACCTTTTCGTCATCGAAACGGAAAGGATTCCCTTTCTGTAGAAAAGAAGCCTCAACAATATTCATTGGTTGCGGCGGCATGGTCATCTCCGTGCCCGTCACGTGGATAGCGACTCCGTGACAAATCATTGGATGGCAATTCTTTCGGTTCCCTTCACAATTTATCCAGCTATTTGTGGGACGAAACTATGCTTACCTTGACAACTCTGCCATTCTTTTCTTTATCAGAAGAATCTATCAGTGTATCATTTATCTATTTATATAAAACGTCCACTGTCGCTAAAATCGGGACAAAGGTTTAACCACCTAAGTTGTAATGATTAGTGACGTATGCCGGTCATACCATGTAACTCAAAACTTCAATTAGTAATGTGGGTTCCTGATCGAACAAATAAGACATGGGTAAGGTTTAATCGCCTTTGCTTTTCAATTAAACTCCGTAAATACGTCCTCTCGAATGCAACGACTTCATGGTTTCATGATCATGACACGGCAAACAGGAAATGGTGAAGCATAGGAGTCCACTGTACAGACCTAGTTACGTTTAACCTTTAAAGCAGCCGACCTTTTCATTTGATATCAGAATATGTTCTATTCAATACATGAGGTAAGAAGAAGAAGACACGTGTTGTGGTTCTGACTGTGACAGATACACTTGTCGCACATGGAATATGTAACTTTGTTACTCTTCTTTTTATCGTCATCTGCATTTTATGATTCTCACGTGCCCAGGTGCAGAGAAAGTATGACACCCTAGTTTACGTGCTTGGGTGGCTATTGTACGTTTTGGTGGATAGAGTACGATATGTCAGTTAGATTCATTTTTCCCTCTGAAAAGAACCTTTATAGCATTCACAAAAAAGTTAAATGTCACTTCTTGAAGTTGGTTAATCATTGCCTTGGACCCCCCACAGGCCTCGCTTGATGTTTCTTACTGCATCCCAAAGTTAGTATTATCTTTTTACATAAATGCATTGAAGATCGTGAAAAGATCGACATCTGAATGTATTTCAAAAAAGTAATGCTAAAAGAGCAAAAAAGAGCATAAGCAACAAATTCGTTTCCATGAGCAAACCTTAACCGTATACACAAGCCAAGAGTGGACAATTCGCACTATGTTTGGGAGTACACATGTCAAACGGATAGGTGGTTTGGATTTGTGTCGAATCATTGTGCGTGTACGTCTGGTTGGTGCAGGTTTAAAGTCCCGATTTTAAATTGATGAAATAAAACACTCCCAAATATACCCTAACAAATTACACCAGCATATGCCTATATAAAATGTGTATTACCAAAGAGAAAGTGAAGAATGTTTTGTGTACATTGTAAATAGGACAATTAGACTTTATTTAGGATAACGGGTGGTTGTCAATATCCATTTAGACGATGTCGGATAAATCCCAGTGTACAAGAATATAGATAGAGTTATGCACTTAATACTCTCCCTCAAACTGCAATATAGATATCATAAGCACCCAATTTGTTACATAAGAATTTGAGTCAACATATATTTAAAAATTTAGTGAATAGATCTACAAGTTGATCTTCTGAGCAGACTTGTGTGAGTTTGAACAACTTGTCTTGAACCTTTTATTTGATGAAATGACTTTCAAATTTAATGTGTTTTGTACGCTCATGAATAATAGGATTGGAAGGTATGTGGACTACAATTTGATTTGACTGTCACATTATAATTCTATGGCTTCATATTGTGGAAATCCTAATTCTTCTATGAAGATTTCTTTGCCATTGAGTTCACTAGAGATAGCACAATATAGATCAAATTCAAAAATTAGGGTTCAACGAGAGATAGCATGAACAAAATTATAAATCTTAGGTGCCAAGGTGCAATAATCAACTAAGCAGTGTATATATACAACTGATTTCAATATCAGAGACTCAAAAGAAATCAAATAGATCTCAAAGGAGAGTTTTCACGTATATCCTTCAATTAGGTCAAGAGAGAGAGAAGAAAAGTAGATCCATTATCTCAATATGATTATAGAGATGCAACATACCTCAATGATGCGTGTAAAAGGTCAGGGTCCAAACCCAAGATCTAGATTATGCACTTTCACCAATAACACATTAGGTATATAAATCATTAATTAAGATGTTTGTTAAAAATCCTAAAATTTGAACTTCTTATTACATTAGATTTAGGTTGTAAAACATTTACGATCGGATAAATTATATTATTCTGGTTTCATAATATATTTTTACATAATTTTTTATATAATTACTTATGCATTTCACAAGATAAAACAATTTACTAATATTTAAATCGAAAAGTCAAGTCAAAAATACCAAAAGACCCCCACATCACGCATCACTATCTTGATGTGTGATAGGGCAAACTCATAAAACTAATCTAACTTAAATCCACCCCTGACATGGTATCAAATGAAATATTAAAAGAAAGAAATGTCCATGTATGTGTGACATATATTTGATGTAGACTAGGGTAAGTTGATAATACATCAAGCAGTCGTCTCCTTTGCTGAGAAACCTTGATGAAATAGCTGAAACACATATACAATTAAAGAGAACAAAAAAGCTTCAGAAGCCTCAAAACCCAATATTTGATCACCAAAACACATTGGAGAAAATTCCATTGCATCTACGAGACTCCAAAAGACTCATAGACATCAAGAAGCAGAGTCTGAGGTCAACAAACCTTCATTCTTAAGCTCTCCACCCTCTCCACCCTGAGAGAAAAATAGGCCAGCACCAAAATTGGGCAATTTTGATTGAAGATACACAGAGATTCAAAATACCCTCACGAACTCAAGCGCAACATGCACACAAGGAAACACAGAGCACAACACTCAGGCACCGCCATGATTGAAAAATTAGTCAACATGAATCGGAAAGAGGGAAAGAAAACATAGCTTAAACAATGGAATCGATCCAGCAAACACTACTACAGAACATGTCTTTAGCGTCGATTATTTAAGGCCTTTAGCGTCGATTTTAATGCGACACCTATGTGGGCGTCGTTAAAAGGCCAACTGTTAGGCGTCAGTTTCCAAACCGACGCCACAACCCTCTGCGCGCCACCGAAAATGCACCTGCATGGGGGTATAGGCGTCGGTTATTAGTTTTTAAACTGACGTCATAAACCTTCGCGCCACAGAAAGGGCGCCATCTGGGGCACTATCAATGTCAGTTTATTAGTGATAACCGACACCATATCACTTGTTGCCATGGTCGTGCTGGCCAGTACGGCCGTGTTTTCTGGCCTTCTGCCACGGTCGTGCTGGCCAGCACGACCGTGGTGTCTAGTCCGCTGCCATGACCGTGCTGGCTAGCACGGCCGTGTTGTCTAGAACGGCCGTGTTGTCTGGCCTCATTAGGGAAATCGACGTTGGTTACTAGTAGGACAACTGACTCCAGAACCATCAGCGTCAGTTTATTATTGATAACCGACGCCACATCATATACATTAGGCGTCAATTATAATTATTTATCCGACGCTGTAATCATTTGTCGTCAATTTTAAACAAATAATCGATGCCTATTTCAAGTTTTTTTTCTTATTAGTCTGCAGGCCTACTGTGGCTGGTCGCAAGATGAGAAACCTGTAGTTCAGTTATGAACTGCAAGTTTTACGACATCCATTGATATCAGCCAACAATAGGCCACAAACTTATAAAATTAAAAACATTAATTTTCACACATTTAGCAACCTACAGTTCCATTCAATTTTCACACATGTAGAAATATTCATATAGCAATTTGCAGTTCCATTCATTTTCACATTCACACATGTAGAAACATTCATATAGCATCCAGCAGTTTCATTCATTTTCACATTCACACATGTATAAACATTCAGACACATGTAGAAACATTCAAACATGTAGAAACATTCACACATATTATAATTCAGAAATTCATTTACAAAATATCATTCTTTAGTCATTATTCGCTATCAACATCCCAATTATATATTAAAACCCCCACTACTTGTATATTTGTTTCCCATTCTTCTCTTACATCATTTAATTCTTCCGTCATATAGGGAGCATGTACACATGGTAAGGCCTTTCCTGTAGTGTAGTCAGTTTTAAACACCTGCAAAGAGAATGATGTATATATATAATTAATAATATATAAATAAGATTGATATATTTCATATTATCTAATGAGACTATATATAATACCTCAAGAATTGTATCGATGTCCACTACGACATATTTGATAATCATGTGCATAAATCACATCACATAGTATGCACATGCCCATCCGTTGTCTTGTGTAGCACGCTATAAATTGAAACATACAAAATATTAAAAAATATAACTAATTAAGCATTGTTCACATAAATAATATATACATTGTAGTCGGAAAATTACTTCCACGTTCTTCCAAATTATTGGCTGGTTCTTTTTCCTGGGGACCTTTCTTCCAGCCTTTTTGAACTCATCTAAACCCCTACATGTTAATGTAACATAGTACATTGCATAATTAAATAGTAATGTAATAACATATGTTAACGGATATGAAAATAAAATATTTCTCACCGAAATAATGTCATTTTCATTTTGTGTTCATATTTTGAATTCAATTTAGTCCCCTTAGGATCTAGATAATAAATAGTGAACGTCTCAGGAACAATAACTAGTAACTCCTAATGCATACCACTAGAGGTAAAAAAGTTAAAAATTAATAACTCAAAATCCACAATAAAAATGTAATGTTCTTAAGTCTAAATTATAAGCAAAGTAAACTTATTCCACATTGAATGGAGCTATTATCACCGTCTTCTTATTTTGAGAAAAATTTGTAAAAGCATCACAGCAGTATTGTTGAACTGACGGAGGGTCTTTAGCTACTAGACTAATCAAAGATGGAATCAAAAACCTACATGTTCGAATGAAAAATTTGCACATATCTTGTCTAAGTAGCTATAAAACATGTATTATGTATGCATTAATAAATAAGAAACCAGATCACCAGATCCTATACAAGGTATATGGATGTATAAAGAAGATCTCACCTTATCTATAGCTCTATCACATATGTATTCAACCAATCATATCGAAACAACTCCAAAATATCTTGTATAAATAGTTTGCTTTCGTATGATTGACCTGCAACATCCGCATCTATAGAAACAGTTATAGGGCAATTTATATCATGTTCGCCTAACCATATTGCCATACCCCTACAATTAGGACCTAACGGGACAGGTAGGTCCTGTAGAACCTAACTTGGTAATGTAGGAGGTGGAGGCCTAGATGCTCTGGGTGTCTTCTTTTTAACTTGTATATATATATAATTTCAGATCAATTGACATCATATACACACACTAACAATTTAACGTAATGTAAATTTATCATACAGTTTCAGTATAGAGGACATCTACTTTTGTCCACAATATCACTCCGCCTTCTGCCTCACCAAGCATTTCACCATCTGGGTGGGCATATGGCAATGGAAGATCCATCCAATTGGGGAATATATGTACCGAGCTCACACGAACCCAACCAGCTAGTAATGGAGACCCATGAAACATTTCCCCTGGTAGGGATGGGTAAGCCGACGCCTCTGCAATGATAAATTCTTTACTTTTTAGACGGCATTGCTTCAACCCCTACAAATTTTTGTGTGAAGAATGTTATATACATATATACATATCATCTTGAAACATATCATCTTGAAAAGACTAGTTACTATGTCATAAAAATACTTACCGTGGATGTGCTAGGTGGTGGGTCTACAGGATTACTCCCAACCTCTGTAGTAGGAGTAGAGCGGGATGCCATAGGTACTGTCTTCTGAGTGGCAGTCAGAGATGCCTACCACTTGCTCATTGCTTCTTCGAGTTTCCTATCAACTATCTTATCTACCTATCCATGGATAAAAGAAATGTTAGCTTCTGATTATTGAATTCTCTTTTACAGTAACATTATAAAGAAAGAATAGGTTACCTCTTCTTCTGAAAGTCCTGCTTTTGGGACATGTTTGTGCTGGGATGGCCCAAAGAACGCTTTGATGCCCACACCAGCGCCTTCAGCCCTAACACGTCCAGGATGCTCTGGGTTACCCAGAGCAACTGTCAATTCATCCCTTGTGTCCTCAAGGATGAACTTTCCTTGTTTCCTCAGCTCGTGCAGCTCCCACTAACCGCCAAAAAAAACTGTAATTAAGTAAACACCCCAAATAATCAATATTCGAAAAATTTCTCTAAGAGTTGTATTTTGCCATTTTTGCAGCCGCCTCAGCAGTTGCGGGCTTCCTTATTTCTCCCTTCTTATTTTGCCTCCCAGCTATCCAGACATCATGGCGAGGCAGAGGTGTGCTACCTATAGTATAGGAATCTTGAGTAGCAGTAGACTGAGTAGTAGACTCAACCTGTAGTCTTTGGCGAATGCTTGCATACCCATTTGGACCCATTTTGTGGTCATGCACATTCAGTGCACACCTTGCTTTTTGTACCTCACTGAGGGCCTAATTAGTATGCACATTAATGATTTGGTTAGTAATACTAAATGTTAATCTTGAATAGGTGAATACAATGTATATTAATTAAATTGGGAGTGAAGCAACAAACGCGTCCCATTCTTCTTGGTCCAGGAAGTTCCACTGTTCAGTGGCTGTCTTCTTCCTCTTGTCACCTTCTATTATGTATTCTCGGGTGAGATTTTTCCTATAGTTCCTTAGGACTCTCCCACAGTGTTGCATCACGCATTTACGATGCAACTTTTCATCCAATTCAAATATACTCTACAAAATAGAATTGTTATTAACTAGTATCCAAAAAATTAGTAATCTACAAAATAGAATTGCAAATTAATAATAACTCACGCATAAATACTTCCATATTACGTCTTTCTTCCCCTTAGGAACTTAATGCCAAGAATCTATCTTACAACTACAATGGCTACGAGTAACATACCCAAGATATGAAACAAACGAATTACGATTCACTCCAATTGCATTTCCTGCATTATCAAAATCCACAACAAGTTTGGGTCCATTTCCCCTATATGCTATTAAATTCTTCATCATAGTGATGCCCCTTCTCTTGTCAACTTTTTGGTGCTACTCATCAAGTGCCTCAAGTGCTTCAGAGGGTACATGTGCATCATCAACCTAAAATTTGACAAAATAAACACACTGACAGGATATAACTATAAATGGACATATAGATATAAATATATGATATATTTTTAAAACTTACATTGTAAGGCGGTGCATTGATGTCCTCACCCTCACGGTAATCATCAGCACGGTCATCAGGAGAATGCTCAGCCATCTGAAAGTTCACATTCACATTGTAAAGTTTACATTGTAAAGCTCACATTGTAAAGTCCACATTCACATTGTAAAGTAATTCACATTGTAAAGTAATTAACATTGTAAAATTCACATTGTAAAGTTCACATTCACATTGTAAAGTAATTCACATTGTAAAGTTCACATTCAGAAAAATAAAACATATAAAAAAATATAAACATGCCTCTAATATTGTGATTTTTTATCAATTAACAATCCTTCATTGTGATCTCCGCACACATACAAGTCATCATTAGCTTCAATATTTGCTAGTATTGGCAACCCAACTGAGAATGGACTGGAGTCATCATACTTATCATAGTACTCTTCTTCATCTATAGGATCTTCAATGAACTGTCTTTTACCATGAAGAACAACCGACCATTTATCATTTGCAGGATCATCGATACAAAATACTTGTTTCGCCTGTGATGCCAATATGAATGGTTCACCCTTCTCGCCAATCTTTTCAAAGTTCACTAAAGTGAAACCCAATTCATCCACTATAACTCCTTTGGTGTTATCAACCCAATTACATTTGAAAAGAGGAATTCTGAAATCTATGTAGTCAAACTCCCATATGTCTTCAATGACACCGTAATATGACATTTTAGCTTCGCGTGGACTCTTATCCTTTGCACTTGCAAAAAACATAGTCAACGCTTGAAGGGTGACCCCACTATTTTGGACGACACTCTTATCATCTTGGCACTTTGTGTAATATGTGAATCCATTAATGTCATACCCTTCATAAGACATAACATTCAATTTTGGTTTAAAGGCGAGACATTTGATAGTTTCAGTAATATCATCTGGTGTTTGAGATAGTTGATGTAAGACTTTATCTTCAAACCACTAAATAAATGTCTTGTTATGCTCTCTAGCAAGCCACATTGTATTGGCTCGAGGATATTGTCTCTTGATGAAATCGGTATTTTCCTCGATATAAACACTCACTTCATCCATGTTGTGTAAAATATACAAGTGACCTTGTTCCAACTGCTCACGGTTGATTACTTTCACCCGTGATCCCAAAATGCCTTTTCCAAATTGCTCCTCAATATTCTTGTCATTACCAGGAGTTTCATTACCACTGAGAAAGTCATTGCAAAAATCCACAACCTCTCTCGCCACATAACCCTCAATAATACTCCCTTCAGTGCTTGTGTGGAAAACAAGCATTGAAACTGTGATATTATAGGTAGATACCACATCACCTTGGCAGGAGAACTAGTTTTGGACTCCCCCGAAGTTGTCAATTTATACCGTGACACACTACATTTTGGACAATCTTTCAAATCCACATAGTCCTTTTGAAATAATACACAATCATTCGGGCATGTGTGTATCTTCTTGGCATCCATTCCTATTGGGAACAACAATTTCTTTACCTGGTATGTTGAGATTGGCAGCTCGTTTCCTTCAGGAAGCATTTCTTTCAACAAAGACAACAATGACGTGAAGCTTTTGTCGCTCCATCTATTGTTAGCTTTCAGCTTATACAATCTCAACACAGCGCTAAGCTTCGTAAACTTAGTAAAACATGTGTATAATGATATCTCAGCATCATGCACAATGTTTCTAAAAATGGGAGGTGGATCGGTGTGCTCTACCCCACAACTATCCAGCATCGCATCAACGATGTCTACTGGAACTAGTTCATTCACATCTACGTGATCGGAGGTAATTTCTTCTTCCACACAAGCATTGCTATCGACATCCACTAGTTTCGGGTTTGAAATCTCTCCATGCCAGTGCCATTTTGTATAGCCTTGTATAATCCCATTGCACATGACATGACTTTTTATTTCGTCACCAGTGCTAACTTTCAAGTTGTTACCACAATGCCTACATGGACAGTAGAACCTATCTCCGGGTTGTTTCCTATGTTCCTCGACAAATCTAATAAACTGGTCAAGACCAGATATAAACTCTGGGGTGTAGCGATTGCGAATGGACATCCATGATCTATCCATTCTATGATCAAAGAGAAAATAAGTATATATTACAACAAGATTAGGGTCTAGGGTTAACAGATTAGAGTTTTTGCATGGTTAAAACTTTAGGACAACAAATACATGTATTGTCATTCTTATATATAATAAATGTGTACCACCTATCCCATTCTTGAACACCTAATCTCACTAGTAAGTGTATAATGTGTATTGGGTTTTCAAGAAAATTTCGGCAGCATTTCCCCGCTGTTCTCCAAGTACATATGTACTTAGAGAACAAACGGGAAAATGCTGCCAAAATTTTCTGAAAAACCCAATACACATTATACACTTACATCCTAAGTGAGATTTGTTGGGTTTTAGGGGATACAGAGAAGGCAGCGGAAACAAAAATTTCTCCCCAAACCCATACCGAGGAAACGCGTCAACGTCTATATAATAGGAAAGGATGGTTTGTGGAATCATACCTTGTCCCGAGGCTTGCTCGGCGACAATACCTCGCACAATGCGCAGTCTTCAACTCCGGACTTCGACGGTGTCTATGCAGCTCCTGGTCGCACCGGGAATGACAACTCCTACTCGAACCGGACTGTCGGATGACAATTGTCCTCCTAAGCGGCAGTGTCCTCCCGCCTCTGTAGTAGTCCACACGGACCACCTGGAACTCCACACTCCTTGTCCCACAAGGAAGTGGAAGGAGTCGCACCCTCCTGTTGACATACTAGTCGCCAACACGCTCTCCTGCCTCCTATTGCAACTGCAGTTCTCCTTCCCTTGCTGCACCTCCCTTTTACGGGAAGCACTTGCTCGGGCTCTCTCACGGTTACCAAAACTAGAGAGAACGACAACTTGCAGAGCAACTGGTTGCACTGAGCTGTACTTTGAGAAGCCCCCAATACCCCTATATATATAGGAGAGTCATGGGATAGGGTTCTCCATCCCGGGCAATGCGGGACTAAAGCAGGAGTAGAAGGGTTCGAGAATTTTCCACAAAAAGCAACCGGTTCGCAACTTGAAATGATCGGTTCACAACTGAACCGATCGGTTCGGCCATTGAGCCGATCGGTTGGACCTGAGCCGATCGTTTGGGGCACTCCAACCGATCGGTTGGTGCCCTGAACCGATCGGTTCATGGTCCTAATCTAGCTCAAAAAGACTTTCCTTGTTTCTTTCCCAATTGGTATTGAATACCAATATTATTCCCAATCGAATTGGGCAATTTGAAACCAAAGGAAAATTCTTGCTGACATGACTTTTCCCAACTGGTCTGTTGCACCAGTTGAGCCGATCGGTTCAACCCTTGAACCGGTCGTTTCAACCTGGGCATGAGCCGATCGGCCTGGACACTCCAGCCGACCGGTTCAGCAACCTCAGCCGACCGGTTCATCACATGAACCGATCGGTTGGGAGCACAGGTTGGGCAAAATTAGTCAATTGCGATTTCAATCAATCCGATACTCCAATCAATGCATCCAACACCTTGAACCATACGATATTGAGCCATCGACTGATTGAGTGTTTAATTGAACTACTAAACTCCTTTAGTAATCAATCTAAACATTTCTTGTGGATAAAAACTCCTCTTCCAGGTTAAATCCTATGTGTGTGACCCTACAGGTCCATGTCACGTTGGCAGTGAAAGTTCATAACACTTATGACTTCACAAGCAAAGAGCGGTGCCTAGTCACACATCAGTGCTACCCAAGTGAAAGTAGAAAGTTGGAGAACAACTTTCATCCTACAATCCGTGAATGGTGTTACAGAGAATGTATAATTCCTTTGTTACTGATATCCCGAATGAACTCGAGGCATGGAACAATCATCATGTCAACGTTCATTCACTTTCTTGATCTCAGAGTAGACTGGAAGAGATATGTATGACATCAGTATCATATACTGATTCACACATGCGTGCACGCCTTTCTCAATCCTACTCATCAAGTGGCCATGGATATCAAACTCCCTCAGGAGGGACAAATCCCATATCTATCACTCACCCCTCAAAAGCCCCATGTGTCAAAGCTACCCAATCATCACCTTTATAACAACCCATGTTTCAGGACTGCGTTTGATGATGTCAAAGTGTGCCCAACGACATGTGTTGAGTGCAGTGATTTCAGGTCTAAGAATCACACTCACCACCATCACTGTGAGTACTGACTGTGATTACCATCTCATGGTTCCATGTGTCAAACTCACGGTGGGTCTGTCCGGTACACTTGCTCTCTAACAAGTACCTATGTGTTTGGTTTGATATCTCTATATCATGACTAATGAGATTCTGTCATCAACCAACGCCACAATCTAGTCTTGTGTGTCATTGCTGTCTATCTACCTTCCACAATGACATCCGACTAGGGACATAACAAGAATGTACAAACTCTTAGCATCCATATGATCTCATCGTTCAGGTCCTTAACCTGAAAGCATACGTCATTGAGTATTGTCATTCTCTAGACATTCAATCTGTTCTATCACTATCTCATATGACTGAACCAGAAAGAATTGGAAGCTCGCCTTTGATGTTTATCAAATCAATCTTAATGTATCCCACCAATCATCATATGATTGGCTCTCAGGGCATACATACCAACAAGATTAGGTGTTCAAGAACAGTCCCAAACTGGGGACTATCCAAGATTTATTCCTAATGAGTAAATCTTGGACGGGTTTCTAGGCCAACAAATACATGTGTTGTCATTATTATATATAATAAATGTGTACCACCTATCTCATTCTTGAACACCTATTCTCACTAGTAAGTGTATAATGTGTATTGGGTTTTCAAGAAAATTTCGGCAGCATTTCACCGCTATTCTCCAAGTACATATGTACTTAGAGAACAAACGGGGAAATACTGCCGAAATTTTTTTGAAAACCCAATACACATTATACACTTACATCCTAAGTGAGATTAGGTGTTCAAGAACAGTCCCAAACTGGGGACTATCCAAGATTTAGTCCTAATGAGTAAATCTTGGACAGGTTTCTAGGCCAACAAATACTTGTGATGTCATTCTTATATATAATAATTGTGTACCACCTATCCCATTCTTGAACACCTAATCTTACTAGTAAGTCTATAATGTGTATTGGATTTTTAAGAAAATTTCGGCAGAATTTCCCCGCTGTTCTCCAAGTACATATGTACTTAGAGAACAAATGGGGAAATGCTACCGGAATTTTCTTGAAAACCAAATACACATTATACACTTACATCCTAAGTGAGATTAGGTGTTTAAGAACAGTCCCAAATTGGGGACTATCCAAGATTTACTCCTAATGAGTAAATCTTGGATGGGTTTCTAGGCTAACAAATACATGTATTGTCATTCTATAACATTGATTTCAACATTTTGAGTGTCCATGCATGTTCATCATCAAGATAAATATTACACATAAATCAGTATGACCTAGGGATGGAGAGATTCATAATTGATTTGAAAATTTCAAACTAACTCATGCATTATCATTAATCTACATCATACAATAGGGATTCATGTAGATGTTAGGGTTACACATCACTACAAAATCAGAGATTTAACATTAGGGTTTTAATATCTTACATAGATCAATCACAAGATTTTAGCAATATAGTTAATTCAAGATTATGGTGAAATGTGTATTGGGGTTTTAATATCTTTATTCAACATGCATCAAAATTTACAGAATTAGGTCAGCATTAGTATTCAATTTCAAATGTATCTTCTTCTTCCTGCTCCCTCCTTACCAAATGGATAAAAGAAAGGCCACGACTGTGTGGGTTGGCCACGGCTGTGGCTATGTTGGCCTACCATGGCCGTGCTGGCCAGCACGACCGTGTTGCCTAGGGGAAGCACGGCTGTACTGGCCAGCATGACCGTGGTAGGCCAACACAGCCACGGCCGTGGCCAGCCCACACGGTCGTGGCCTTGCTTTAATCCAACAGCCATCTGAGAGGGAGCAGGAGGAAGAAAAAGAGGTGAAATCCCACGCGGAGCAGGGTACCTCCTTGAGGGCGGAGGAAGAAGAGCGGGAGAAGGTACCTTCGGGCAACCAGTGAGGAGGGCAAGGCAATCGGCGGCAGGAGGAGTAGGAGGACCAGGAGGAGCAGGAGACCGCCGATGAGGAGAGCAGTAGCAACAACGGCGTCGGAGAGGAGAGCAGTAGCAGCAGCGGCGTCGGTGAGGAGAGCAGCAGCAGCAGAGGTGCCAGTGGTGAGCAGAGAAGGAGAGGCAGGCAGCGGCGATGGCGAGCAGGTGTAGCAACAGCAGGTGGCGGCACGGAGGCAGGCGGTAGGTGACGCAGCAACAACAGCAGCAGCAGGCAGCGACGACACAGCAGGGGTCGGGAACCGGGGCAAAATCAATCGATGAAATAGAAGAAAGGGGAAGAGTCTGCTGTGTGTGGGGGAATATTAAGTTACTAAAAGGCATCGGTTATCCATAACAACTGACACCTTTATTATTAAGCGTCAGTTATCCAAAGACAACTGACGTTAATTGGACATTCCTTTACCCTAATTTTTTTGACAGGGAAGGCGCACACACCCTTATCACGTCATTTATTCTAAGAAAATCACCGCCCATATTGGAACTTTTGGCACAAATTTTATCTTCATTCAACGTCGGTTATTAGGTAAAACACCGACGTTGTATCTGATACTTTGGCACAATTTTTTTTGCTCGAAAAAATTGGATTTTGCGTCTACTTTAGGTGTCGGTTTTATTTCTTCAACCGACACTGAATGAAAAGTGATACCCGTGTCTAGCTGGTCTTCAAATATAGATGTCAGATGTCCTTATTAACCGACGTTTAATGTTAATAGCGTCGGTTTTACTAAAAAATCGACGCCTCTAAAAGCGACGTTGAACGCTGTTTCTGTAGTAGTGAAAAGCTTTTCCCAGGTACGAGGAGGTTAGGGATGAGATCTCATCGTTAAACTAAGGTCAGAAGAACGCTGACCAGGTTGGGGTAGCACAAAAATACAACCAAGGTTGGGGAGACAGACCACAGAGAGATCAAATATCAATGAAGGTGCTGCTTTGATTTATGGGGATGTATGAAAGGTTAGGGAACCCATATTTATAGGTGAGGAAGCACGGAGTGACAAGGAAACCCATTAGAGAATAGAAATAGGGGAACACAAAAACCCCTTCATTGACTGGCATGATAAAGAGTAGAAGCATAGTCAAATTGAAAATAAAATCACTCAAAATCTAGAGATGAACATAAAGGGAAGGGAAACATCATTTGTAGAGGAGAGGAGAGAGAGATCGAGGGACAACTTTGTAGGATTGTAGATTTCGAGAACCACCAAGAATCGTGTAAAGAAGTGAATTCACCTCATTAGTAAAATTTGAAGAATAAAACATTGATTTCAAACATATTCAAAAGTTATGCTGGAACAGGTGTAAATTTTTAAAATATTTATATAATGGTATACAAAAGATGATAGAGTATAGAAGCAAAATATATTTTTCATGACTATAATCAATTTAATAAAATTACATCATCTCCCATAAAGGATTTACATGAAAGATACAACATAAGGATCTATATAGAGGGAAATCTAAACTACACCAACTTTGTATCCAAACAATAACTTCAGGAGATAGGTCCATGTTGAAAGCCATGTACTCTTTATCCTATCCCTAGGCTAGTCCTCCATGTTCCTATTGCGCACTCAGATACTAGGTCTTTCTCAATACCTTTATCAAACCTTGGGTGGTTGGGAAGACACCTGTAAAGAGAAAGAAACAAGGTATGTGTCAAATATTGAATAAAGACAAAAGGTAAAGAAATAATATGGAAATAAAGGCTAAGATTTCATCATAAAATGAAGATGGTCAAAAGTATGAGGCATAATCAAATAGATGCTTGTTATAATAATAAAATAGTGAAATATTTGCATGCATGATTAATATTGACTACGTTAACTAAGTAGGGTTGAGGCACCTATCGGACCTCAACCAAATAGGTGAGGGACAGCAACACATTCTAGTCACCTATCAAATATTTTATTTTGGGGAGAGTAACACATTCCCCTGGTTGAATTAACACATGCTCTATCTATGGATAGTTGTACAAAAGTACCACTACATTAGCTAAATATTCTAATAAATCAACATGCTAAAAAGAAATATGGCAAGTAGAAGCATCAAATATTTGAAACATGGTAGTGGGATACTAGACCCAAGAATAGAATACCAATATTGATTTTGAGGCAAATATAGAAAAAGAAGAAATAATAGGAGAATTAGGGTTCAATCAATGCCTCATTAAGGAATTTAGGGTTTGGATCACAAATTTCCCAACTTAAGGTGTAAGGAATGCACATACCTCTCTTATTGAATTCAATTACCAACTTTCACCACTTCAATTGAGTCCAAGGTCTACTTTTCCTATTTTCAATGTATAATCATGTATTAGGGTATATCATGTACATTAATGTAAAGAAAACCCCTATTTTGGACTTTGTGTACACATATTTGATTTAGATTCTCAAAACCTCAGCATTGATCTTATTAGGATCTCTAATTAAGAAAATGTATAATTTTGTCAATTTTGGAGTTATGATGGTTAAAGTGCATTTTTGGTGATTTTTATGTATTAAAATCATTTTCTAGAAAACATCTTTCGACAAAACTCAAAACCAAATCTCAAAAGTATTTTTATCAGAAAGATCATATTTTCTAATTCCAAAACATATTTATTTTTTATTTTTGGACAAACAAATAAAAAAATATGAGTTTTTCCAATGTGAACTGATCAGAGGTTGACACCTCAGCATAACATAGCAAGAGAAGCGAAGAGAGAGAGGGAGAGGGGTGGACTGCATTGAGTTGGCCCAATAGACATTGGCCAACTCAGTCGGTCCCATGACCATTTAGCCGCACATCAAATCATAGCCAAAACAAGCCAAAAGATGTTTATTCCCTTGTACGAGAAGGAAAGGAGAAGAAGAAACAAAGAGGGACAGAAGAGTAAATGACCAAGGGGGATTGTCCCCTTCCCTTGATCATGCCATGGCTGATGCTCGCAACTAGCAGCAAGGACCCAATTTGGGCAATTTCACGTTCACCGGTTTTTCAAAAAACTAAGAACAGGGGAAGAAAGGAGAAGAGTCGATGAACTTACAGTCATGAGGAATTGCTCAGAGGTGGAGAGGAGAGGAAGAACGGCTTGCCACAAGCTCTAGATCTAAACTCAATCACGTATGACCACTCACGCAACCAAGAATGAAATTGAAATGAGAGTAAGGTTGGGTGTGGGCTAATGGAGGCGTGTGTATAGTTATTTGTAGGTGCGATTTGATGCAATGGCTTATGGCATAGGTAGCTTTGAGAAACCAAAAGGTAAAATTGGGCAAAATGCATATATGCAATGAGAGATCATGTTAAAGGGGTCTTTGGATGCAGAACTTACTCTCGATTCTAACACAAGAAAAATCACAAAAAATGGAGGATGAACTAGTAAGAAAATAGGATTGAAAAATCCTATATACCCAGCGGCATTGTGCACGTGTGTGGGAGGTAGTTGATGAACCACAAATTGTTTGATCGGGAGTCCAACAACTAGTGATGTGCATGAATCAATTACATATGTGACATTTAATTGCATTCCCAATCAAAATTGAATAAAGTTCTATTTAAATTATTTTTCTTTATCTCTCTCTTCATTTGAGGGTACAAAGAAATCCAAATTTTATGAAATTTGGCACCTAGACTATATTTGACATGAATAATCTAAATATGGCCTTAGTTTTCACTTTTGAGGACTTTAAGTATCTTATTTACTTCCTTTAATGTAAAACACATTTTCACTTTCTTATTGCATTTGAGACTTCTAGAATCCATAAATTAATGTGAAACTTCACCCTTAAGCAAACTTAAACATATGGAACACAAATTGTCCATTAATTAATCCCTTGAGAATTATTTTGCTTATTCTTTAATATTTTGAACTTTCTCTCTCCTAATCTACACATGTATATTAACTATTGTCCAAATTACATAAAAAATCACCCAAGGGCTATTTTTAATGTGTAGATTACGAATCTAAGATAGTTTTCCACTTTTGGAGTCACTAAGTAATTTATTTCATATTTTGAGGAAAACTCGCCTTTTCTTTTAAAAATAAAAGAGATATAACTATTATTATTCTAAAATTATGAAACTTGGCCTCCAAGCCAAAACAAACCCAAGGAAAATGAATCTCAAATTATCTTTAACCAATTAGTCTTCCTTTTATGAATTTTAGCCCATTATCCATTATTACCACTATTTCTCATATTAAATAACTCAATATCACATTTACAATTTTAAAATCATTATTATTCATTCCTTTTTATCTTCCTTGCTCCAAAAGGTTAAGGAATGTTCAAGAACGAATTTATTTTATCATTATATCACATAAGTGGTAAATTTACACTTTGGACTTTTAATAAAACATTCACTAAGGTATTTGTGCATAAACCCATACATTGGCATAAATGGTGATCAAATTCAACCCCAAACCACTAATAATTCCATAAATTCAACATCAAGGACAAAAGGGATAGAAAGAAAAGGAAAAGTATGGGAAAAGGGTCAAAAAGAGAATATACCCAGATTTTAGTTCGTTACAGATTGAGCGAGGATGATGTCGAGAGGCAAACATAGAGTCCAACCCAGAACAGTAACAAGTGTGACACATCAAACATTAGTGAGACTGAAAAATCTAGGTGTGACCGTAAATCAACCATTTAAATGAAACATGCTACAATATGTTATACATTGGATTTAATATTTCAAGAATGTCGTCTTTTATCAAATTGGAATAGAAAACACTATCCAATTGGCCTCAAACTTTTCAATTAGACTATTTAAACTCAAGGAATCTAATTTTGGGCTTAGATTTTCATTTTGAGATAATCTTGTACGAGTTTCAATACAAATAGGATTTGACTCAATAATCCTAATAACTGTTATAATAGTACAATTATCCTAAATATTTAGGATTTAGGATCCTATTAACATTATCTTACTACAAGTTGAGCTTTTTGATATTATCTTACTCCATTTCTCAGTAAGTCCATTAATATCACATTAACTTAAATAATGGCACCTTAATCATTTCTATTTACATGAAAAGTCCAATTCTTATGCCACTACACATATTAAGCACATTAGATACCATCCCAACCATTTATGCACATTTATACACATCCATTCCTTATTAATCATATTTAGGTCATTATATGTGTATTAGTGAATAATGTGACAGATATTTTATGAACTCATTCACATATTAAGTCATGGTTAGGTTATTAGGTACATATGAGTGCATCATGATATGTGATATGATTATGGAACCTAAAGTCGCTTAATGTATGTATATATGTTTTTTCAAACCTATCCATGTTAAGGTTACTTTCATTCATTCATGTTATGTGCATTAACTGTAGCTATTAGGTACGAATAATCATGTTAGGTCATCAATCTAACCTTGTTTGGTAAATTCTAAAATTCCAAGCACACTATCATATTAATCAATGAATTATGGTTTCTAGAGTTAGGATAACCAAAAATTGGTATGTTACAAGACTCCACCCCTTAAAAGGATTTCATCATTGGAATTAGCATATCCATATTCTAGCTAGATACTACACTCCACCCCTTAAAAAGCTGTAACCTAATCAATAATACAATACAAAAGGTATGGAGACTAATCTATCTAAGTGATATCATGTAATGGAAAACACATAACTATATAGGCAAGTTAACTAAGAGAAGAAGGGTTACCTTCAACATGTTCTTTATCATGTACTTCATGACTATCTAATGCAAAGACATATCTTGCACACTTCTCATCATGCTTTCGTCCATTATTGTTGTGTGCGTTTTTTCATTGAGGATCTTGAGGTTGTTCTTGCTAAGTTGTTGCACATACATCAAAAAGCTTATGGCATCAAGTTTTGATACGTGCACGCTTCCCACAATCACTACTACAAAAAATGGTTTTTACAACAGTTCATTTTTCCATTTTACAACGGGTGTCAACAGTTGTATTAGATCGCGTGGTCTTATGGGGGGGTTCTTTATACAACAGGTGTTGTGCATGTTGTAATATATGTATTTTATACAACAGTTAATACATGTTGTAGTTCATTGAACACACCTGTTGTAATAGGGGTGTTGTATATAACATATTGAGACAAAAGGAAAATACATCTAGACACAAGGTTTCAAACTTGGGACCACTTGAAAGTAAGGCACATCTCAAACTGCTGAACCAGTTTCATTTTATGCAACACATATATTCTTTGTTGTACATATACAACAAATGACGTGCAAACCTGTTGTGTGATTGTGGTCTATTACAACGGGTAACTATTACAATAGGTGAAAGCATGTTGTATAGTTATAGTATACTACAATGGGTTATAGTATGTTGTGTAATGATGGTCTATTACAACGGGTTAACATATGTGACTACTACAATGGGTAGAGCATGTTGTGTAATTATGATCTTTTATAACGGGTAAGAGTATGTTGTGTAATGACGGTCTATTACAACGGGTTAGAGCATGTTGTGTAATTATGATCTTTTACAACGGTTTAGAGTATGTTGTGTAATGATGATCTATTACAACAAGTTAGCATACGTGACAATTACAATGGGTTAGAGCATGTTGTGTAATTATGGTCTTTTACAACAGGTTTGATTATGTTGTGATATTAAAGTCTATTACAACAATTTAGCACCTGTTGTAGTATCACATATACTACAACAAGTTTGGCCCGTTGTATATAACTTGTGTTGTATAAAATATATAATTCACAACACACAAATAGACTTGTTGTAAAAGATATGCTTACTACAACACAACCAACAGAACTGTTGTGTTTTTCCCATTGTAAAAAGCATTTTCTGTAGTAGTGAATGATGAATTATAAGTTAGAAGTCTGAATTTGGAGTAGTTGGATTTCCTAAAGAGGGACACTTCCCAGGAGGCTGATGCCCATGACACTTAGCAAATTTGTCCCTCTTACTTATTATTATTATATTGGGGTTGATAACTAGGCTAAGCCTTAATTGCCATAGTTTTTTCCACCAATTGCTAAAATGTCACTGGAAGTTAAGGCATTAGGGCATGATCAATATCATAGTTGAATCCTTCAAGGAACATGTTAGCATGCCTCTCCTCAACCATACCTTTGGCATACCTTTCCAACAAAGTGAACTTATTCATGTACTCCACCATAGACATGGAGTGCAGCTTTAGGTTGTAAAAACTTTGCTTCCTTCTTCTACAATGTTGCAAATGAGATGTACTTCTCACAGAAAATCACTAGGATTGCATCTAAGACAGAGAGAATGCTTCTCGAGTCTTTGCAACACTATTCTACCCATGGAGAGCAGGTCCATCAAGTACGTAGGTGGAAAACCTAACATCTCGTGCTCAGGGCATGCCACGCCCTAAAAAGACTCCATGGCAAGCACCCAATCCTCGACCTTGTCCAGCATATTGAGATCGCTCTTACCTTTGAAAGACGTTGGTGCATCTTCATGAACTCTGTAAGAGAGTAATCCCTGGGATTCTCTGGAGTGGAAACTGGGTTGGGATTCCCTGCTAGGGTTGAGGAAAGCAATTGTCATAAAAATGACAATTCTTTCTCAAGAGAAATGCCTGAACTCAAGATGATTGTAGTTGTAATAGGGATAGGTTGGTTCACTACATGTTGATCACCAATTGCTGCATGAGCTTGCAATGTTGGAGGAGTGAAATGAGTATCCATCCCCGACATTCTGTATTTTGGGTTATGGGTGTCTCAAAACCAGCTAGGTCATCAACAGATGACTTGTATCCAACCATCTATGTGTGGCTACACAAGGCAAAGGGATAGGATATAAGCAACCTATGGGAAAAGGTAAACAAACTAAGGGAGATAATATTGAAATAGTTAGACTAACCGACTACAATGGCTCTGATACCATACTTGTAAGGAGTGGGACCATATAGTGGATCCACTCACTTACTTAGAGGGAATAAGAAGAAACCATCCAATTCCAAATGTGATAATAGTTTTTCACAAAGGATGATAAACTAAAATCCAAGTATGTATTGTATCAATCACCAAAATGTAGCAGCAGGAGATAAAAAGATCTAACTATTACAATATTATATATAATGTTGTTCTTCACCATACATGGTGTACATAAAAGAAGAGGAAATAAGCCATAGAGGGTAAATCAAATACTTCAATCTACCTCCCAAGAAAAATCAACTAATCTTGGGTAAGTCTTGGTTAACTTTGATCCACACCTCCTTTCTCTCTACCTAAGGCGTTAGAAGCATATCCCATCAGAGAAGACAAAGTGGATGTTGTCAGCATAAAATGTCGAAATGTGCATACTAATAGAGATTAAGCAATTATATGGGCAAAAGGACATCAAATATAACAAGACTTCCCAAACAAAGAGGAAAGTACCATCCAAGTCAATATCAAAAGATAACATTAAAAAAGATGAAAAATAAATAGATGTACTTTCCATGAATTAAAATAAAGTATGCATCAAGGGCATACGTAGAGAAATGTAGGCATATGACCCGTCAACAATAAAGTATAATCAGCACGCAGGTGAGATAAGCATAGAACTAGTTAAATATAATAAAACAATGGTGGTTGGAGCACCTAAGCCTAAACCTAATAGATAATGGCACATGACAAAACTCCCAAATATATAAAGGTGGGCACAAAACCCAGGTATGGGGTACATGACCTCCATCCCAAAACATTAGAGCCACATAACCCAAAAACCATGGATATTATAAAACCCTAGTACTAATGAATCAACTAGCATGCAATCTAGAGGCAAGTAAAGTGTAGTAATGGTATTGATAAAAATAAGGTTTCCCAAATAAAAGTGGAACATCAGACAAACAAAAATCCATCATGAATAAATTAGGGTTTTTAGTGTACAAATAACACAATATAGATCAAATTCACAAATTAGGGTTCAACTAGAGATAGCATGAACAATATTATAAATCTTAGATGTCAAGGTGCAATAATCAATCAAGTAGTGTATATTTACAACTGATTTCAATATCAAAGACTCAAAAGAAATCAAATAGATCTCAAAGGAGAGATCTCACATATATCCTTGAATTAGGTGAAAAGAGAGATGAAAAGAATATACATTGTTGAACATGATTATGGAGATGTGCATACTTCAGTGATGTGTGTAACAGGTCAGGATCCAAACCCTAGATCCATATTATGCACTTCCACCTAATAACACATTAGGTATATAAGTCATTAGTTAAGGTGTCTGTTATAAAACCTAATTTTTTTTTTACTTCTTATCTATTTGGATTCAGGTTATGAAAGTTATACGATTTTATTTTTTGGATTTCAAAAAATATTTTTAGATAATGTTTTGACAACCATATAATTAGTTGTGAATTTCTAATATAAAATGATTTTACTAAAATGTAAATTGAAAAATCAAGTCACAAGGAAAAAAAGGCCCCTGTGTCACGCATCAATATCTTGATGCATGATAGGACATACTAGTATACCAGTCTACTTAAATCCACCAATGCCATGATATCAAGTGGAACGTTAAAAGACAAAAATGCCATGTATGTGTGACATATATCAAATCTAAAGTACGGAAAGTCAGTAATACAACAGACAATCATCTCCATCACTGAGAAACTCGATGAAATATATAGAATGCATAGACATCCAAAGAGAGTGAAAAGATTCATAAGCCTCAAAACTCATTCTCTGATTGCCAAAACACATTAGAGAAAATTCAATTGCATCCATGAGATTCTAGCAGACTCACATACCTCAAAAAGAAAAGTTTGAGGTCAACACAACTTCATTCTCAAGCTCTCTATCATGAGAGAAGAAGAGGCCAAAACTGGAAGAACCAATAGTGGGGAATCCTGGTGAAAACAAAGAAAGAGAGATTCAAAATACCTCTTAAATCATGTGCAACATACACTTAAGGAAACATGTGACACAACATTCAAGCACTAATGGATTGAAAAACTAGACAATGTGAACCAAAAAGAGGGAAGGATGAACCACAACCTAGAATATTGAATCAACGTCGAAAGAATATTTTCCATGGTGGGAGGAGGTTAGGCATGATATATGGTTGTCAAACTGAGGTCAAAATAATGCCATCCTGGTTCGGGTAGCACAAAAACACAACTGGGGTTGGTGAGACTGGTTGCAAAGAGATCAGATATCAAAAGAGGTGTTGTGTTGATTTGTGGGGATGTATCAAAGGTTGGCAACCAATATTTATAGGTGTGAAGTTATGGACAACAAAGAAACCCAACGGAGAACAAAAATGGGGAAACATGAAACCTCCTCTATTGATTGGGATGTTGAAGAGAAGAAACCTAGTCAAACCAGATACCAAATCGCTCAAATTCAATAGAGGAGCATAAAAGGAAGGGAAATGTGGTCCAAAGAGGAGTGGAGAGTGGGGAGATTGAAGGAAACTTTATTGGATTGTAAAGTCCTAGAACCACCAGCGACTGAGTGAGGATGAGGAAGAGAATTGGACCTGGAGTCTGACCTGAAACCGAGATAGCGTGACACAACAAACATTAGCGAGACTAAAAAATCAAAGTGTGATGGTAAATAAACCATTCAAATGAAACCTGCTATAGTCTTTTATATATGGGATTAATAGTTCAAGATTATTTTCTTTTATTAAATTAGATTGGAAAACAATATCCAATTGGCCTCAACTTGACATATAGACTGTGTTGAACTCAAACAATCTAATTTTGCTCTTTGATTTAGGTTTTGAGATCATCTTCTATGAGTTTTAGTACAATAGGGTTTGACTCAATCATCTTAATAATTGTTATTATATGTTGCAATTATCCTCCAAATTTAGCATTTAGAATTCTATTAACATTAGCTTACTACAAACTAAGTTTCATAAGATTATCTTGCATGAAATACATTATTTTACTCCATTTATCATTTAGACCGTTGATGCCAAATTAACTTCAATAATGGAACCTTAATCATTTATATTTATATGAAAAGTGTAATTCTTATCCCATTACACATATAAAGCACATCAAATATCATCCCAATCATCTGTGCATGTTTATACACATCCAATCCTCATTAGTCACATTTAGGTCATTACGTGTGTATTAGTGGATGATGTGACATGCATTTATGAACTCATTCACATATTAAATCGTGATTAGGTTATTTGGTGCAAATGAGTGTATCATGATATGTGATATAATTATAGAATATAAAGTCACTTAATGTATATATATACTTTTGAAAGCCTATCCATGTTAAGGTTACTTTGATTCATTCATGCTATGTGCATTAATATAATAATTAGGGTACAAACAAGCATGTCAGGGCATAGTGTAAGACCCCTTACCTTGATTAATGGTTTAATATGGTTTATTACCTTAATTAAGTGATTAAAACATTAATCTAACCTTGTGATGTGCTTTGATATCATGTGACAAGCTTAAGTTTCAAGTTTGGTCCAGTTTAGACATTGTTTGAGCAAGTTACGCAATTTTGTGCAGGTTTTGGACTTTTCTATAATTTGCCCATATCTGAGTTTTTTTTGCAATTTGTCACATTATTTATGTTACCCACATGTTTTCATACCATGCTTAAGTGTTTTATGTCTTGGGGCACCTTGGTGTGCATTGGTTAGGTGGTGTTAGCCCTCTAGGGTTGAGTTAGGGTTTACCCTTCATAGATGAGCCACCTTGTGAGGCGATCAATCAATGGTTCCCATGGATACGATGGCAACCGATGGTCATCACCAGGCAAGAAAACTGTTGTTTCTCCCAATAGGTCCTAGTTTTATGTCTATCTCTTTTGGGGGTCCCTTGATATGACAGTTTGCTTGGAAGGGGATGACAATCGATGGTTTTTACCCTTATGACCTAGAACTTCATCAACCGATGGTCACCATGTGTGGAAATCAATGTCCACCATGGGATGGTCAAGAACCGGTGGCCTAGAAGACTTCATGACCAGTGGAGCTTCTGTTTGCATGGACTTTGATGTCCTTTGGTCATTGACACTTGGTTAACATGTTAGGACACTTAGACCTTCTCTTCTCTCTCTCCCTTAGCTATGTAAACCTCCTACCTTCCATGAAAACAAACCTTTTGGAATAATTCATCTTCCTTTCTATCTAGAGCTTCGTCTTCCTTTTTTTAGTAAAGAGGAAGGTGACCAAGGTATATGAAGGTGGCAGAGCATCTTGCATGTGTTGTTAGAGCTTGGATCTACCCTTCCCTAGATCATGTACATCTTTCTTTTGTTGTTCTTGACCTAAGCAAGTAAGATAGATCTCTTTATCTTTGTTTTATGTGCTTTTCTACCTCCTTCCTCCTTAGTTATGGTCTTGTCCATATTTTCCATGGTGGTGGTTTCTCTATAGCTTATTAAACCCTTCCTTCTTGCTCCCTCGACTAAGGGTTTGCTCTTTTGCTTGGAGAGGAATCTTGCTTGGCTGTGTGGAGAGATAAACTACGGTTTCCTTCCTCTTGTGATCAAGTTACCTTTATGTTTGGAGCTTGTTATTCTTCCTAGAGGTAAGTTATATAACTTTGCCCCCATTTATTACTTATATCTTGCATATGCTAGATCTTGCTCTAAAACTTACTTCTAAGTAGTAAGAACCTACCCTATCCTAGGGTTTGAGCTTAGATGCTTGTTTCTTGGGTGGTTTATCATTTTGGATGTGTTCTATGCTTTGTGCACAACCTTCCTAAGGTATAAGAAGATTTATTGTGGGATTTCTTGGCAACTGGTGGTTCTTATCCCCCTTGGACGATGGTTTTACTCAAAGTTTTAAAGGCTGATTTCTACCTTCTATGGAACTCAATGGTGTACCTTAGTATAACAATCGATGGTGTTTCTTTTTAGTGCTTTTTTTTGGTTCCTTTAGACTAGACAATGTTTTTGACTTAGCTTCTATTTGGACTCTTTTATTCTCAACACACAATGGTTTTGGTCCTTCTTTAAGTGGTGAACTCGATGGTTTTCTTCCCCCTCACATCTGATGTTTTTAATTGATGTTTGAAGCCTATTTCACCACATGTTCGCAACAACTGATGGCTTCATTGGGTCACACACCCGATGGTCCTGCTAGTTTATCACCCAGTGGATTCACTAGGTCTGACACTCGATGGTCCCACTGGTTCATCACGTGATGGCTTCACTTGGTCCAACACCCGATGGTCCCACTGGTTCATCAACCAATGGTTGGACTGGGTTGATGGTTCATCAACCAATGGTTGGACTGGGTCTATGGTTTATGAACCAATTGCTTTCCTACTTTCATAGTGTCATAACTTGATGGTTTCACTAATTATGTGGCTCAAGGTTTTACTAGTATTGCATGCTACAGTTTTGTTTATCCAACATCCAATGGTTTTAAGTGAAACTCATGGTTTGAAGGGTTGGTTTTAATGATGTAGAATCTTATGGTGATTTTCCCTTAATCATGTAATCTTACCTTTTCCCTCACATGAATGTAAACTTATGATCACTATAATTAGATAATATGTAATGCTAATTTAACTTACCTTGATACTCCAAACCCTAAAATAATAAAGTGGTGATAGTTGATCTTAGTTAATCTATCTTGTAGAAATTAACCCAAATGTTATCCAATGATGGAGGTTTATCATACTTATCACATATGAATAATTTGGTTGTAATCCTAAGGTTCTGCTTTGTGAACATCTTAATGCAAGGTTATGATAAGCATGTGTATCACAAGTGTGGTGATGGGTTGTCGAGGCTTTGATAAGGCATGAGAGAATAATGATGTTCTTGTAGGTGTTTATGATGTGATGGACTTAGTGACCTTTGGGCATTGTGTGAGCCCTATTTGGAGGTGTGACCCCCTTTCTTATGTGATAGGGAATGGTTTCATGTAGTGATGTGACAAGATTCCTACCTCATACATTTTATATCTTCCCAAGTTGTTATACTTTAATGTTTGTTAGAGATGAATTAGGGTTTGTATGTCCACTTGTATAAAGCAGCCTCATAATTCACCCAATCAACTTAACTAATCAAGTGGAACCATAACCATGTAGTTGGCATGTGTCATATATCCATTCCACTGTCAGGACTTGCTGGATGGTGAAATGGGTATTCCTAAGGGAAACTCAGAGTACATATTGTTGAGTATGTGAGGTACAAGTGACTATGTGTCCTTGATATCTTGACGTCATGAGTTTGGTGGCTGACTACGATCATGCCCCAGTGTGAGAATGGTTGCAGTCATATCTTGGTGTTATATGTGATGTTTTGAGGACAATTGTGGTTGTACCTCAGTGATAGGGTTCATCCTGGGGACTAGCGTTGTGACATGTACCAAGGTGGGCAATGTGTTTTATAGCTTGACTATATGTCGTTGGTGGCAGTTGGACGTGTATGTCACTACGATGCACACTCGTACTGATCGGGTGGTGTGTGCAGAAGATATTAGAGTCAGAGTATTCCTAGATCTTGTATGGAACTGATTTTGACTTAGTAGTGGTCAGTTGGATATGGGTGGTACGACTCAAATCCTTAGGGTATTAATAAAAGATGTAATATAGCCATGTGGCTTTATCTATTTAGTGTTAAACATGCTTCACATTGGATTTTTACCCTTGTCTTGCCCTTTTATGATGCTAATTTATTATGTTGATATAGTACTCCTAAGTTGTTCAATTATCATACATGTTATCGTGTTCATGTTAATCACAAACATGTCATGCTAATTTTATGTAGTTGTTTTTCTTTTTTGAAGCAAAATATCAATATCATTACTAATAAGCCATACAACATCTACATGACAACCATAACACACCAAAGGTACAACCAATACTCATCTTAGAGACCGACACAACACACGATCTCAGATTGGGAGACGATGGGTAAATTTTAGCAAAGATATCTCCACAATGTGGCTGAATAGAGCAACTATCAACAAGAGATACCTTCAATCTGGTACAGCCCATGAGAGAATCAGATGAGGAGTAAAACAATTTACCGAATGTGATAACCACCACATACATGATCATAAAACATAGTTAGGAAATCAAACTATAGAAAAGCACAAAAATCAGATGCCTAATAGAGACTAGGGATCACAAAGCTCTTATAAGGAAAGAGGTAACAACCCCTATGGAAGGGGAGTATAACCTGCTTGAAGCAGGGGATGCCACAAAGGCAGAAACAAAAAACAAGAACAAGTAGAATGAAAAATAGAACACAACAAGAAAAAAGGAAAATGAGTCACAAATCTGAGAGACCAAGACCTGAGCATGACGTACGCAAGGAGGCCACCCTCACGGAGAAGCAGTCAACCTCACGGCTGCAGGCTCTACCCAAGATCTAGACTGAGGAAGGAGAGGTAGGACCACCCGGAACCTATGCCATGGATCTGACCATTTCCATTGCAGATGCTTGATATCCACCACCTCAGGGCACCGTCGAGAAGAACTTCAATGCCCAGTCGAAGCAGACACCAACCAAACCGCGTTGCCTCCTAAACTCAGACTCACACCATAGCCCGATGAAGAAAAGTCTTCCTCGAGAGCAAGGGAAGACTGGCGTGGCCCAGGGGGAGAGGGGATTGAGATCACCCCCTCCCCCAGGTCCAGCAAATGGCGGTGGCTCCTAAGTTGTAAGAAAAATTGCCTCCACTGGGGCTTCAACTCAATTGGAGTACTGATGATAATAAAGAATATTTGTTGTAGCTATTTAATATGATTAACATGTATATTTAGTTTAAATATGTCATTTAGATGAATCTGCTCTTTCTGCTTAGTAATAGTTTATCTATGGTAACCATAAACATTGGTGGAGAGTTATATCTCTTGTTGGGATGTTGGTCTCACCTCGTGGGTTTCCACACCTTTTTAGGCGGTCGACATCGATGTGGTAGAGATCATGCCGTCAAGGAGGAGGATCTTAGATATCAGTGAACAGAAGCTTGTTTAGTTGCTTGTGTCATAGTAGAGTCATATGTATCATCCATGTACTCTCAAGTTGCGGGAGGGTTGTGTTTTGTAGATGATGTATAGATCAACATGTGTTATTGGAAATATGCCTTGGTTGTATATATGTATGGCATGCACTTGTGAATAGGTCCTTTTGTATACAGGTTGTGGCTAAGGTCAGTGGACAAAGATGTAAATAACTAGTATGATATATATGGTTAAGCACATTTTACAAACCTTGCTATAAATGTTTCTTCTTGTGATGGTTGTTATGAATCAGTTTTAATTTTCTATGTTTTCTAGTAATCTAGAGATTAGTTGTTTATCGTGTGCTTTGGGTTTTGAGTTATCTCATTTGGTGTGAACGGTGTGTCACACATGGTTGGTATTAGAGCTTTAGGTTCACTAAGTCTAAAGGGACATAGGATTAGGGTTTGTGTCTATTCTTGCATTGTCCAACATATCTAATCGTAACTTTTGCTTGTGCAGAAGAAGAAGAAGAAGAAGAAAAAGAAGAAGATATGTCTGGAGAACACAAAGAACATGCTGAGAGCAATGTTGCTACACCGGGAGGCAATGCCAGGAGGCATGGTAGGGTAGAAGAGGTGCATGAGATGCCTTAGTTTGACCCAGTTGTGGTGGCCAATCCCGCTTTCCAGACCATATTTGGGTAGTTCATGGCCACGATGACGCATATGGTGGATATGATGCCCATACCTCAAGTGAGGGCAGTTGTTTCCAATGCGGAATCCCAAGGTTCTAGGAAGAATTTTGAGAAGTTAAGGCGTGCAGGGGTGATAGTGTATGCTGGTATGATAGGTCTATAAGATGCAGACATGTGGCCGATGGAGCTTGAGAAGGCCATCAAGATCCTCAATATCCCTAAAAAGGATAAGGTGAAGCATGCAGTGTACCTATTGAAGGGCAGTGTTGGCCACTAGTGGACCATTAAGGAGGAGAAGAGGCATGTGTAGTGATCAGTTAGGAAGTGTTTTGGAGAGAGTTTGTGAGTTGATACTTCCCAGAGATGTATCTGGACGAGAAGATCTCACAGTTTGAGAAGATGCGATAGGAATCTATGATGATCAATTAATATGAGGCCAAGTTCATGGAGTTGTTGAGGTTATGTCCCCATATGGATGCAACAGACAAAGAGAGGATTAGGCGGTTTGAGAAGGGCCTAAACACAGAGTTGATGATGACATTATCTTCTCTAGAGAACCAAGAGTGATTTGTGACCTTTGTTGAGTCTGTGAGGCGGATCGAGCGATTAGCAATCGAGAAGCATGAGGCCAATGCTAAGAAGAGACCGACTTAGTTTCAAGGGAAGTCTTCTGTAGGCTTCAAGAAGTCGAGGTTTGTGTTTCCTTAGTCACAACAGAGATTAGCTTTTTAAAAGCCAAGATCAGTTGTACAGTCACAGTGGTCCCCAAACAAGGTTCAAGGATGTATCTTTCCACCATCTAGAGCACATAGTGCAACATCAATATATATGATAGGGCTGCCTAGGCCATGGTGTGAGAGTAAGACCTACTACATGTGTGGACAGGTTGGGCATACGAGGTTCTTTTTCCAATGAAGGGTGATTAGATGACTTAGCAGATGAGGTAGAGTCAACAGGTTTTGGAACATCGATGGTTCAGCAGTGGTGGTGGCAGGGGATGCGGTCAGGTGTCACAAGCAGCATCGTTTGGGCAAGCCAGTAGAGGACGTGGGTGATAACAGGCAATGACTCAATTCTATTCTATGAGCCATCCAGAGGGAGTGGTCAGTCCATGGGTCATGACAAGTCAGATGGAGATTTTTCATTCTAGTTTGTCTTCTTCCTACTTTGTATTTGTTTCGGTTGACCCGAGTGTGATGCACTCTTTTATCACCAGAGAGGTGATATGTAGTTGTTCTTTGCCTGTTAGTCATAGATCTGATAGTCTTTGGTTAGAAACCTCTCGTGTTGGTTATGCCTAGTTGCAAGAGGTTTTTCCATCCTGTTTTCTTTCTTTCTCAGGATGCAACATTCAAGTGGACCTTATGCCACTTGACATGCACGGATTCGATGTGATCCTTAGGATGGATAACTTGGAAAAGTACATGGTGGTCTTGTATTGTAGTTCAAAAGTGATGACATTTCATGATGGTGATTCTTCGTAGGTCTTCCAAGGAGATAGGAAGATTCTTCCAATGTGTATGGTATCAGTAATGGCAATAGAGAAGTTGATGAGGCAGGGTTGTGAGGCTATTTTGTCTCATGTGGTGGATACCAAGGTGAGAGGTTCTAGTATCTAGGATGTGCCTATTATTTCAGAGTTCGAAGATGTCTTCCCTGAGGAGTTCCCAGGTTTTCCCCCTCCTAGAGAGATTGATGATATCAATCTTGTTCTTGGAGCACCGTTGATAGCATAGTCACCATACAGGATGGCTCCGGCAAAGATGCAAGAGCTGAAGAAGAAGTTGTAGGAGCTTATAGAGAAGGGCTTTATCAAATCAAGCACTTCCCCTTAGGGTGATCTCCTATTATTCATGAAGAAGAAGGACAATTCTATGAGGTTGTGCATAGACTACCGACAGCTGAACAAGGTCACTATCAAGAACAAGTATCCACTATCAAGGATAGACGATCTGTTTGACCATCCATGAGGTGCCACACTATTCTCCAAGATCGATATGAGGTCAGGATACCATCAAATACATATCAAGGCAGATGACATACCCAAGTCAGCTTTCAGGACTAGGTATGGTCACTATAAGTTTGTGGTTATGTCGTTTGGGCTAACCAACCCACCAACAGTGTTCATGGATTTGATGAACATAGTGTTTTGTTTTTATCTTGACCAATTTTTGGTGGTGTTTATTGATGACATCCTGAACTAATCTAGAGATAATTAGCAACACGAGCAACATCTTTTTCTAGCATTGACAATGTTGAGACAACACCAGCTATATGCCAAGTTCAGTAAGTGTGAGTTCTGGCTGACAGAAGTGTCTTTTCTTGGGCATGTGATATCTATTGAAGGTGTTCGTGTTGATACTAAGAAGGTTTAGTCTATGCTAGAATGGGATCAGTCGAAGACATCAACCAAGGTTTATAGTTGCCTAGGTTTGGCAGGCTACTACAAAAGGTTCATCAAGAACTTCAGTGTTGTAGCGTTACCCCTGGCAAAGTTCACCAGGAAAGAGGTTCCCTTTGTTTGCAATGATAAGTGTCAACATTCTTTTCATATTTTTGAAGGAGAAGTTTACCACTGCATCAGTGTTAGCACTGCCAGAGAAAGGAAAGGGTTATATCATCTTCTGTGATGTGTCAAAGAATAGCCTGGGTTGTGTGCCGATGCAAGATAAGAATGTGATATCTTTTCCTTCACGACAGCTTAAGAATCTCAAGGAGAGCTACCTGTCGCATGATCTGGAGCTTGCAGTTGTGGTTCATGCTTTGAAGATATGGAGGCACTACCTTTATGGTGAGAAATGTCATATCTTCATTGACCACAAGAACCTCTAATACATCTTCTCAAAGTAGGAGATGAACATGCGTCAGAGACACTGGATGGTGCTAATCAAGGACTATGATTGCACCATATCTATCTAGGGAAGATGAACATAGTGGTAGATGCTTTGAGCAGGAAGTATTCTTCATCATCATCTATAGATAAGGCACAATTGTGTTCTTTGGTGTGTCATAAGAGAGACATGTTGGTCTCCTTGTGACAGATGAATGTAAACTTAGATGTGTCCTTGTTAGTAGGATTGTTTACACAGTTACAGGTGAAACCTACGTTAAGGCTGTAGATTAGAGATGCACAGCACAATGATATTGTGATACAGTAGATCTGAGTATAGTTTGGCAGTGAGAAGTGTAATGGATTCCACGAGTCAGAGGAAGGGACAGTCTGTTACCATGGTAGAGCAGTGGTTCCTGATATTGATGATCTGAGGAAGATGGTTTTGGAGAAGGCTCACTCCTTGATGTATGCTATATATTCAGGCAGTACCAAGATGTACCACAACATGAAGGATATGTATTGGTGGCCTGGATTGAAGTGTGATGTGGATGAGTTTGGCACAAGGTGTCCAATGTATCAGTAGGCCAAGGCCGAGCATCAAAAACTTGTAGGGATGTTGCAAGTGTTGCCTATATCGCAATGGAAATGGGATCAGATCATGACGGACTTTGTGGTTGGTCTTCCTAGGACAGTCAAAGGTCATGATTCCACATGGGTAATAGTTGAAAGATTTATTAAGTCAGTTCACTTCTTACCTATCCAAAACATGTACACAGCAGCGAAGCTCACATAGATATATGTCGATGAGATGGTTCATCTACATGGTATCCTAGCCACCATAGTGTCGGATAGAGGTCCTCAATTTACTAGTCATTTTTGGGAACGTCTGCATACAACGATGGGTACACAGTTGAGGTTCAGTACAACGTTTCACCCGTAGATAGATGTACAGTCAAGAGGACTATTCAAGCCTTGGAGGATCTATAGAGGGATTGTATTTTGTAGTTTTTTGGTAGTTGAGATGTACACCTGAGCTTAATAGAGTTTGCCTACAAAAGTAGTTACCAGATGGCACCATATGACACATTGTATAGGATCTGTTGTCAGTCACCACTTTGTTGGTACAAGATAGGTGAGTATCAACTTTTGGGTCCTGAGCTTGTGTAGTAGATGACCAAGGAGATCAGAGTGATACAATAGCAGTTGAAGGAAGCCTAGGATAGACAGAAGACATATGTTGACAATCTTCATAGACCATTGAAGTTCCAAGTTGGAGACTGTGTGTAACTGAAGGTTTCTCCTTGGAAAGGGGTCCTACGGTTTGGTAAGAATGGTAAGTTGGATCCTAGGTATATGGGACCTTACTATGTGGTGGCATGTGTTGGGAAGGTGGCGTACAATCTTGAGTTACCTCCAGAGTTGCAATGTTGCACCCAGTCTTCTATGTTTCTATGTTGAGAAGTGTCATATGGATACAATGCAAGTGTTACAGGCAATGGAAGGTGAGCTGGAGGAGGATATGTCATATGTGGAGGGTGTTGTGTTGATCTTGGATAGGAGGGTGAAGAAGTTGAAGATGAATGACATAGTTCTTGTTAAGGTTTTGTGGCATCACCGTGGTATATATGAAGACATGTGGGAGTTAGATGAGGAGATGTGTAGGAAGTACCCATCTCTTTTCTCATAGGATTTTTGGGTTGAAATCCTTGTTAGGGGTTTATGGTTGTAATACCTCAGACCTTTCTTAATGGTTGAATATGGTTTCTTACCTTAATTAAGTTTTTAAAACCTTAATATAACCTTGTGATGTGCTTTTTATATCATGTGACAAGCTTAAGTTTCAAGTTTGGTCCGGTTTGGACACTATTTGAGCAAGTTAATTTTGTGCATGTTTTGGACTTATATGTTATTTACCCATATCTGAGGTTTTTCTTGCAATTTGTCACATGATTTATGTTCCTTAAATGTTTTCATACCATTCTTGAGTTTTTTTTGCCTTGGGGAGCCTTTTTGTGCCTTGGTTAGGTGGTGTTACCCTTCAAGGGTTCAATTAGGGTTTACCCTTCATAGATGAACCACCTTGGGAGGTCATCAAACTGATGGTTCCCCTGGATATGATGACAAATAATTTTCATCACTAGGTGGGACAACTGATGGTGCTCCCTATAGGTCCTAGGTAAATGGATATCTTTTATTGGGGTCCCTTGATCTAATGGTTTGCTTGGAAGGGGGTGACAACTGATGGTTTTCATCCTTATGACCTAGAACTTCATCAACTGATGGTCACCATGTGTGGAAACCAATGGCCACCCTATGAGGGCCAAGATCTAGTGGCCCAGTAGACTCCACAATTGTTGGATCAACTGTTTGCATGGACATGATGTCCCTTGTCCATGGACACTTGGCTAACATGTTAGGACACTTTGACCTTTTCTTCTCTCTCTCCATTAGCTATATAAACCTCCTACCTTTCATGCAAACATACCTTTTGGAGTCCTTCCTCTTCCTTGTTGTCAAGAGCTTCGTCCTCCTTGCTGTAGTGGAGAGGAAGGTGACCAAGGTAGAAGAAGGTGGTGGATCTTCTTGTATGTGCTATTAGAGCTTGGATCTACCCTTCCTTGGAGCTTGTGGAGCTTTTTTTTGTTGTTCTTCACCTAAGAAAGTAAGCTAGCTCTCTTTCTCTTTGTTTTATTTGATTTTATACCTCCTTTTACTTGCTCGTTTCCATGGTTTTCCATGGTGGTGGTTGCTCTATAACTTATATAATCCTTCCTTCTTGCTTCCTTGACCTAGGGTTTGCTCTTTTGCTTGGAGAAGAAGATTGATTGGCCGTGTGGAGATCTAAGCTAGGGTTCCCTTCCTCTTGTTCTAGAGTTACCTTTCTAATAGGAGCTTGTTCTTCTTCCTAGAGGTGAATTATATAACTTTCCACACGTTTATTGCTTACTTATAGCTTGCATGTGCTAGATCTTGCTCTAAAACTTAGCTCGAAGTAGTAAGAACCCACCTCTAGCTAGGGTTTGAGCTCAGATGCTTGTTGCTTGGGTGGTTTATCATCTTGGATGTGTTTTATGCCTTTTGCACGACCTTCCTAAGGTAGAAGAAGCTTTTTTGGTGCACTTTCTTGGCAACAGATGGCTCTTGTTCCCCCTTGGATGATGGTTTTACTTGCAGTTTTAAAGGCTGACTTCTACCTTCTATGGAACCCGGTGGTGTGCCTTAGTATAACAATTGATGGTCTTGCTTTTTAGTATATTTTGTGGTTCCTTTAGATCAAATTATGGTTTTGAATTATCTTCTATTTGGACTCTTTTATGCTCCAAGCAATGGTTTTGGTGCTTATTTAAGTGGCAAACTCGGTGGTCTTCTTCCCCCTCACATTTGATGGTTTTTACTTGATATTTGAATCCTGTTTCACCACCTGTTGGCAACAATCGATAGCTTCACTGGATTCAACACATGATGGTCTCGCTAGTTCATAACCTGATAGCTTCATTGGGTCCAATGCCTAATGGTCCCACTAGTTCATCACCTTTTGGCTTCATTGGGTCCAACACCCAAAGGTCCCATTGGTTCATCACATGATGGCTTCACTGGGTCCAACACCCGATGGTCCCATTGGTTCATCAACCAATGGTTGGATCGGGTTGATGGTTCATCAACCAATGGTTGGAATTGGTCTATGTTTATCAACCAATGGTTTTCCTTCTTTCATAGTGTCATAACTTGATGGTTTCACTAAGTATGTGGTTTAAGGTTTTACTAGTATTGTGTACTATGGTTTTGTTTATCCAACATCCTATGGTTTTAAGTGAAACTTTGAAGGGTTTCTTTTAGTGATGTAGAATCTTATGGTGATTTTCCCTTGATCATGTAATCTTACCTTTGCCCTCGCATGAATGTAAACTTATTATCACTATAATGAGATAATGTGTAATGCTAATTTAGCTTACCTTTATACACCAAACCTAAAACAATAAAGTGGTGATAGTTGATTTTACTTAATTTAGCTTGTTGAACTTAACCCAAATGTTATCTGATGATGGAGTTTGATCATACTTAGCTCTTTTATGACTAATGTGGTTATAGTCCTAATGTGCTGCTATGTGAACATCTTAATTCAAGTTATGATAAACATGTGTAACACAAGTGCGGTGATGGGTTGTTGAGCCTTTGACAAAGCATGAGAGAATATAGCTTGGAAGCATGAGAGAACATGTGTAACACAAGTTCGGTGATGGGTTGTTGAGCCTTTTGAGGACAACTGCAGTTGTACCTCAGTGACACGGTTTACCCTGGGGACTAGCGTTGTGACCAGTACCAAGGTGGGCTAGGTCTTTTATAGCTTGACTATATGTTGCTGGTGGGAGTTTGACTTATATGTCACTATGGTGCACACTCATACTGACCGGATGGTGTGTGGCTCTTCCTAGATCAATTTTGACTTAGCAGTGGTCATTTGGATTAGGGTGGTATGACTCAAACCCTCAGGGCATTAATAAAAGTTGTAATGCAACCATGTAGCTTTATCTATTTAGGGTTCAACATGCTTCACATTGGATGTTTAACCTTTTCTTGCCCTTTTATGATGCTAATTGCTTATGTTGCTATAATACTCCTAAATTGTTCAGTTGTCACGCATGTTCATGTTAATCACAAACATGCCCTGGTTATTTTCTATTGCAGTTCAATCTACTTAACCCGTATATTTGGTTTAAATATTTCATTTAACTAAATCTGCTCTTTTTTATAGTAATAGTTTATCTGTGGTAACCATAAACGTTGGCAGAGAGTTATATCTTTCACTAGGATGTTGGTCTCACATCGTGGGTTTCCACACCTTTTTAGGCAGTCGATAGCGACGTGGTAGAGATCATGTCGTTGAGGAGGAGCAGCTTGGAGAATAGTTAGAAGAAGGTTGTTTAGCTACTTGTATCATAGTAGAGTCCTATGTTTCATCCCTATGCTCTCAAGTTTTGGGAGGTTTGTGTTTTATAGATGATGTATAGATCAACATGTGTTTTTGGAAATATGCCTTGGTTGTATATATGTATGGCATGCACTTGTGAACAAGTCCTTTTGTATATAGATTATGTCTAAGGCCAGTGGAAAGAGATGTAAATAATTGGTATGGTATATATGGTTATGCAAGTTTTATGGACCTTGCTATAAATGGGATTAATAGAGAAAGATTTCTCCCCCCTATCCCATGCCCGTGGCGGAGGCCGAACGCCCGGGAGGGTGGTAAATCAAGGCAGAAATTGGGATTCGAACATGGGTCCCTTCATGAGGAGACACCATGCTTGACCACTTGAGCCACTCCTTGTCGGCATGGACCTTGCTATTAATGTTTTTTCTTGTGATGGTTTTTATGAATCAGTTTTAAGTTTCTATGTTTTCTAGTAATCTGGTGGTTAGTTGTTAATTGCGTGCTTTGGGTTTTCAGTAATCTCATTTGATGTGAACGATGTCTCACAGATAAATCTAACCTTATTTGGTAAATTCTAGAGATCCAAGGACACTATCATCCTAGTCAAGGAATTAGGGTTTCTAGAGTTAGGATAGATAAAACTCGGTATGTTACAATAATGACATACCAATGTCTATTGTGTGGTTTTTCCATGAATTGACTAACCACACTTGTAGCATATAAGATGTCTATATGGGTGGTTGTGAGATAATTTAATTTCCTAACTAGTCAATTGTACTATCTAAGATATATAAGAGACCCCCCCTAATCTTTATATAGTTCAACCTCAAGATCCAAAAGTGACTCTGTAATCTTTCATCCCTACATGCCAATTTCTTCAAGAAGAAGTACTACATCTTGTGTTGAGAGATTATAATTCCATCTTTGGATCTTACCACCTCAATACTAAGAAAAGATGACCAAGATATTTAGTCTAAAATGTGTCTTGAAGAAACTATTTTAGAAGTCCAATGCCTTGGTGATTATTACATGTGATAACAATGTCATCAACATAGATTACTAGAAGGGTACAACTAGAGGATCCATGATGATAGAAGATAGAGTGGTTGAGATTGAACCATTGTAGGCTAAAGGTCTCAATGGATTGATTGAATTTCCTGAACCTCGCTTTGGGTGACTACTTTAGACCATACAAGGATGTAAGAAGCTGACAAACAAGATGGGACTCCTCCTGAGTAGTGAATCTAGGTGGTTGCTCTAGATATGTATATCTCTTCAAATAGTCATCATGAAGGAAGGCATTATTGATGTGTATTTCATGCATTGGTCAAGATAAATGAGAGGCTAATGAGATTAAAAGACGAACATATGTCATTTTGGTCACAGGAGAAAAAGTCTCCAGGTAATCTTCCCATAGACTTGGGTATAGCCTTTTGCGATAAGTCTTTTTTTAAGCTAGACAATAGTCCCATTTGGAAAAAAATTAAGTGAGTATATCCCTCTACAACCAACTATTGCTTTATCTACAACAGGAGTCACTAGGCTCCATGAGCCATTTCTAGACAAAGAAACTATCTCATTATCAATAGCTTGTTTCCAACCTTGGGGATTCAATGCTACAAAAACTCTATGAGATGTTGGAATAGGGGATAGGTTGGAAATAAATATAACATATGACGAGGATAAGAAATCATAAGACACAAAAATATATATAGGATGTATAGTGCATGTCCCATTTTTCAGGGTAATAGGTTGATCATTGGGATCGAGCTGATTTGTAGAAACCCCATAGGCAGAAAAAATGGAGAAAGATTGAGAGATGTCCCATCATCTTGTACATGTTAAAATTTATCCACAGAAGTTGTATGATTGGTGCCTATACTAGTGGATGATTCCTTAACATCAGGTGATGGACTCAGTGTAGGGTCAATAATAACTAAAAATGATGGGAAGTTTTTGATTTGTTGAGAAGTCTGATAGTTTGTATGTATTTTCCAAAGTAAGAGGTGTCTTGAAAAACCATGACATTAGTGGATAACATAAAAATATGTGAAATTAGATTGACAACGATCCCCTTTTGGTTTTTGGAATATCCTAAAATACACATTTTGTTTCTCTAGGAATGAGCTTGTTACGGCTAGTATTTAATTAATTGACAAAACTAAAACACCCAAAGATTTAAGGAGAAACACCATATAGAAGAGAGTTAGGATATAAAATATGAAATGGGATTTGATAGTTCAATACAGATGAAGACACACAAGTAAACAGATAAGAAACAATACAGACATCATATCCCCAAAAACTACAGGGAGCATTCATATGTTGAAGAATACTTCTTCATAATGTGCCAATTTTTCCTTTATACTATCATGTTTTGTTGAGGATAATCAGGACAAGAATATTGATGAATAATGCCTTTGTTGGAAAGAAACAAAGTGAGGGCACAGTTGAAGTATCTTTTGCATTATTGGTTTAAAATTTTGAATACCTTGTGATAATTGTGTTTCAATTTCAAGGAAAAAAAATTCACAATAGAGGAAAATATCATAATGATATTTCATGGAATATGCACATGTAGTTATCAAACATTCATCAATAAAAGTAAAAAAATATTGAAACTCGTGTTTGGAGTAGATTATACTAGGTCTGAGCATCTATGTGAACAATATGAAAAATAAAGTTGGTAGGCATAACATATTTTTTGGTCGGCTAAAAATCATGTTGCTGTATTGAAAAATCAAAAACTTTGGGCACTATACAAGGACCCCTAAATCTAACACTGAAGAAAATGGAATACAAGCTCACACAGGAGTTTTTCCATTCCAAAACACAAAAACAAGAAATACAGAAAACCTAGAAACATATATCTTGATGCTACAGAAGAGATCCACCCATAGAAGACCAAAAAAGGCCTATAAGATACATCAAAAGAGACACAAACATATAAGCTCACCCACAAAGAGTGCCCCTTTTCAAGATCTTACAAGCACTCATCTGACGGCCAGAGAGAACTAGATTGTGGCAAGCAAGAAATCACAATCTATGAGATCCATATTTCAGAAACTATGACCAGCTGTAGGCATCTATGCCTCTCTAAGACAAGAGACAAGTAGATGTGAAACTTGGTTGCTGAAAGCAACTACCTGCCCTGCATCCAGTAAGAACAACTCAGCCTTGCCAAAGCTAGAAAGATCTCCACGCATCCTGTAAGACATGTTGAGAAAGGCCTCATTTGCCACTATCATTAACCACACCCAGAAATTGTGGAAGCCAAGGACCATCACACAACAAATCTATGGAGGAGTTGAATCTTGGACTAGAATTGATAAGGAAGTAGCTCTAAAATGTCTGCAGCAGCTAACAAACAAAAATAGAATGCAAGGGAAGATAGGAGAAACTGGAAAAATCAGATAGAGTCATCGATCCATGGCACTTCATCTGATCTTACTCTACTTGGCTTCTTCTTTTTCTTCCTTAGTCTGGGACTTTCACTAAGCTTGAAATCCAGCATTGGGTCCTGTTCGAGATCACAGGAGCTTGTAGACTCGTCCGCAGATACATGTTCAGAAGCTTTGTAGTACTCGAGAGAGATACTGGTATCATGTACCAGATTCTTAACACACTACGGGGTAATCCTTAGACTTGAGAAGGATAACTCCCATTCTAAGTCTATAATATCCACCGCCATGTAGGGGGGTCACAATACATGTCTGGTTTAGTAGGAGCCATTGCATTACAATGGGATGCATTGGCTGGGATCTTATTGTCGTTCACACTGCTTCCTGGCTCAGAAGCAAACCTTCGAGCACCTATAGTGCAGGCCATCATCCCTACACGTATCTGCAGGTTGCTTTTCTAAGATCACCTAGTACCCGTGGGACAAGATGCAAAATGATGGCCAAAACATGAGTATTTTGAACACAGTACGGGCCTGGAGATGTAATCGACACCAAGAGGCATGGGATCTTCATCTACATCAACAGAAACTCATTTAGGGAAACCAGAGTTGGAGCAGAGTTCTATGCACACCATGGCTTCTTTGAGGCAGTTGGGGGATAGCGCTACTTCATCAAAGTCCAGTGGGTGACCGAGCAAGCTCGCAACTCCGCCTATGCACACCCTTGTCCAAGGTACCCCTAATTTTTCAATTTTTTCCCATACCGACAGCCTCTGGAATGACAGCGGGGGAAGAGGTTCACCTGGATCCCAGGAATGGACAATCACGAGTGAGCCATCCATCATCCAAGGGGCTTCATCGATGATCCTCTCCCTTTCCTTGGCATTCGGGAGTTTGATAATGAACCCTTCCGTCTCCTCCGCGATGACTTGGAAATCACCACTCAGGCGCCAATTCCTCTTGATCCACCCATGGAGCTAGCCTTTGAATGGCTTCCTTCCAGTGCAGTGGATCAACACGAATTCCTTCCAGTTCGGAGTGGACTCATCCTTGCTTGAGAAGGCAAATCACTTGGAACTGTTCTTCACTGCTGGTTCGATGAAGTCAATAATAGATTGAACCTCGCATGATATACATGGACGACTGGAAAGCAGCCACTCGGGAAGATCAGATGGTGAGGACTCGTTTCCATTTGGTGGCAGATCTACAGTAGGGGAAGATGGAGGGAATGATGATAAGGTCGAGGGACCTTTTGGATCGGCTTGAATCTAGGACGAAGGCGGATTTTCCACTCTGGTAGCCACACTTGAGCCATTCAGAGGAGTCAAGGCCAACTTGCAACCAGCGATGTTTTCATCCCTAGCACTCTCGCCTCCTCTAGGGTTTCTACCTCTACCTCTCCCTCTCCCACCACTTTCGCGTCGTCCCATCACCCTCCATAACTCCTGGTAGGAATAATATCTACAGATGGAAAGCTATATCTATGGTGCTTCACAATCAAGTTTATCGAAATTATTCAATTGAGGATGCAAAATGCAAAACTTCATGAGAGATAAGTGACTAAGACAATTGTGGATATGTAGAGGAGATGCAAGTATGCAAGCCTTTAGAACCCTATCAAGATACTAAAGACCATCTTCCTCATACCCATCACCAATCACCACCTTTGTCCGTAGGTTTTGTATCAAACAAAAAACATGATCAATAGTGATGGAGGCTTGAAGATTACATTTTTTTTAATAATAGATAGTAAATGAAATGGAAAACAAGTAATAAAAAGGGTGAATGCAAGGTTCATTTGAGGAAGGGCCGAGATGGTCCAACACCCTAAATAGAAACTAAAGATACATTCACAATGGTGACTTTAAGGGTACTTTTTTTTTTGGTCATATTGAAGATAAGACTAGGTATACTTGTAATGGGATTTTTATCCAATATGAAGAACTTATGTTTTTAGATCAAGAAATGCAGGTTGTAGAAAGATTTGATGTGATTGGTGATGCATTGTATTTTTGTCATTTTCACAGGCTAGTTTATATTGATTATTGTGTATTATTTGTTCATTTTCAAACTATTTGTGCATGCTTCACTCTCATTAGCCTGTGATACTTATTTGTATCAAATAAATGTAACTTTTAATGTTTCTAAATGAGTTATTATATTTTAGGAGCTTATGTTCAGATTTTGTGAATTTCATGTGATTTTACAAGAATCTACACAGCTTGGTACTACCGACTTTGGAGTCAGTGGTAATGACACATGCTCAGTTTGGAAAAGAAAGAAATTGAGAAAGTTCGATAGTACCGACTCTGCATGTCGATACTACAGACAACATCACAGGATTTTCATCAAGAATTATCAGAGCAACTCAGTACTATCGACATACAATCGATAGTACCGACAACTTGCTAGGTGCTGCAAAAATTAAAAGAGTTAGTAGTATAGACACCTAGTCGGTATTACCGGCATGTCGGGATCAAGAAGATCTGAAGATGGTTTTTAATTCGAGGGTTGAGGATCTATTTTGTCCTAAGTCACTTCTAAGACTTGGGGGTATGGACAGACCTAATCATCTGGTTCTATTCCATTGCACGATAGCCGAGAGTCAGGATAGGATAAAGGAGAGGAGACGACCATGTTTTGGATGATTCAAGCACCTCTGATGGGCAGATTCGTAGTTGAAAGACAGCAATTTTCTCTATTCATCAGAAGGAGTCATCTAGATCCGATTTCTCCAGGGGGGTCTTTGGTTCTCTAATGTTCCCTACATTTCTCTTCTCCTCTCCTATGCACTTGACCATGGAAATCATATGGGGCTAATCCCCTTGTTCCTTAGGACTCAAGAGTAGCCTAGTTCTTCATTGTAATTGACTTTTATGCATTAATATATAGTTTTCTCTAAATCTCTAGACATATTTCTATGGGAGCATCATGAATTATCTATGATTGTCCATCATAGGTAGTTTAATAAACCGTTAATTGTTGCTAGAGAGGGATTAAGGGTTGGAAAATTTATAGAAATACATATTTTATATCACTCTTTGAGAAAGATGTCTTACAAACATGAAGAGATTACCCAGAGTTTTTGATAAAGCATATAACTAATAACACAATCATTACGAGAGTAGGGTTGATATTAGATTAGCTAGTGAATTATTCCATGAGAATGGGTAATTCTAGCTACAGATCTCTTTATCCAAGGTTAGGAAAGATATTTATTAATGTCATATAGTTAACTGTAGTGTTAGCTGAGATGAAACCATAATCCTAAGGAATTCACTCCAATCATGATCAAACATCAGTAACCTTAGATTTATTTTCTATGTTTTAGATAATTGAACCCTCATTCAAAGTTTTCTTAAGCCTAGCCAATTGCATTACAGTTAGTATTAGTATTTGGATTTACATTTTCCTAAGTTTGACATTTGGGCCCCCTTAGGCCTATATTACTCGATATGTACACTTGCATTTTATATGTGTAGTTTGTGTGTATCAAGTGTTTGGCATCGTTGTCGAAGAAACGGCAAATCCAGCACTAGGAGTGTTGTACTCGGCCACTCTAGGACACACCTTTTAATTTTTATTTTTATTTTCATTCCCTTTAAGTTGAATTTCAAATATCATTTTCTTCAGTTATTAGTACGCATTCTCACATTGTCAATTCCAAGTACTCGTATATGGTGCAGAGTAGATCCCATGACTACAGAGAGTCATCTACATCAGGCTCTAGTAAGGAAGAGCTTCTACGCAACGTGAGCGAGCACAATGCCTTGACAAGAGGACTAGTTTAGACTCCACCATTGACCGCTCCACCACCTCAAGTAGAAGCACCAGAAGCAATTGAAATGGGGGACTCATAAGATGAACAAACCGTTTGGGAGAAAAACAAGGCATCATCCTCAACAGCTCAGTGTGGGTCAATCAAGCAACAAGTAATAAATATGGGAAGCTACAAGATAGATTTTGGGTTGGTGTCGTTAGTCAAGCAATAGGCCTTCCATGGCCACAGTGCTGAAGACCCAATGACACACATCAGTAATTTTTTGGAGAGTTGTGACATGGTGAAGATAGTTTGAGTGTCGGCGATTGTGATCTACTTAAAGTTATTTCCATTGTCACTGGTAGATGGTACTAAGTATTGGTTCCTTAATCTCAAGCCTGAGTCGATAGAAACCTGAGAACAAATGATTGATTCTTTCTTTTACTGCTATTTCCCTCCTCAAAACACTAATGAGTTGACCAAAAAGATAATAAAATTCAAGAAACAAGCAGAGGAGTCATATTCTGAAGCTTGGGAGAGGTTCCACAATATGTTGAGGAAGGTTCCTCATCATGGGATTGATCGTTATGGGTAGGTGAAGATCTTATATTATGGGTTGCATCAGGGGGAAAGGACCACTCTAGACAATGTAGGGACATGATTCTTCCTCAATAATAAGACATCCAAGTGTCACGAGATCCTAAATAACATGGCTAAGAACCAATCGTGGGGTGAAGAAAGAGAATGCCCAACAACCATTATAAGTGTTGGAGAATCTAAAGTCATCATGGAATCGAATGAGAAGTTGTTCCTCATAGCCATGCAACTATGTTAGAAGGATGCAAACCCATTTGGGGGTGAAGAGGAGGATTTCATGTATGTGCATCGGTAATATCAACAAGACAGGGGCCCCAGCAAGATAGATAAAATTGAAAACATGATAGGCAAGTTGCTCAGTCAAAATGAAGTGATTATTGGTGAGACACAGAGGGAGTTGTAGAATCAAGGTGCCCAAATCCATAGTATTGAATATCAAAATTTTCATCTGAAAGCATAAGTGGCTTCTTAAAAAAAATCATTCAGCAAGGAGTGCCTAGGAATGCAGCTGCAACTCATCAACATCACCAAGAAAAGTTTATCTCTATTGTTTAGAAGCCATAACATAATATATAGGATTCATCCCAGCAACACACTATAAAGCATGATTGGGTGTACGTACCAAAAGCTCCATTTCCCTGTAGTCTATATGGATTACCAATAGGATGCAACATGCTAGATAACAACGAATTTCAAGGTTCCATAACTGTAATGTTGTCATATATAGTTTCAGAGAGGGTGCCTATACAACAGGAGTAGTTGAAGGTTCTACTCCATAGTGGAACTGTCACAATTAATAAGGAGGCACCAACATTGCAGAAGCAGAAGCCACTGGTCATTCCATCTGTAAGAGATGTGTCAAATTCTATGTCAAAGGGTGGTGTTAAAGCAAGCTTAGGGGAGGAAATTCCTAATGTGCACTACATTCCACCACACCAGAGTACAGAGAAGCTGCATGTTCCATTATCAGATAGTCTAAAGTTGATAAAGGTGGAAGGGCAGTTCAGAAAAATCCAAGATATCTTCTAAAAGCTCCACACCAACATCCCATTAGTGGAAGTTATAGAGCAAATTCCTGTATATGGGAGGTTTTTAAATGATATCATTAACAAGAAGAGACAAATAAAAGATATATATGTCTTGCATGTTGATGAAGTGTTCAACAATGATCAAAGGAAAATTGTTGATTAAGAGGAAAGATCCATGATGTTTCTACATCCCTTGTTCTATAGAAAACCAACATTTCCCATAAGCACAATGTGATTTTGGATCTAGCATAAATCTCATACCTCTTACCACTTTTCAAAAGCTGGGATTAAAGGAACCAACAAAGACATCCATGGCAATCGAGCTAACGAACGGATCTATTGTGAGGCCATAAGGGATTTGTGAGGATGTCCTAGTCAAATTCGACAAATTCATCTTTCCTGTTGATTTTGTGGTCATGGACATGCGACGGATACAAGGATCAGAAATGTTGTTAGAAAGGTCGTTCCAAGATACGGTCGATGTGATCACTACCATTGGTGAGGATGTCCTAGTCAAATTCGACAAATTCATCTTTCCTGTTGATTTTGTGGTCATGGACATGCGACGGATACAAGGATCAGAAATGTTGTTAGAAAGGTCGTTCCAAGATACGGTCGATGTGATCACTACCATTGGTAGAGGCTACTTGACACTCGGGGATAGATGATGATAGAGTGGATTTTAGACTGCTAGATGATTCTTCACCACCATCCTGTGACAACCCAAGCGGGAAAAAATCACCTTACTGAGCATTAGACATTAAACAAGGGTGCTTATGGGAAGCAACCCAATTTATTTTTGTTATTTACTATTTGTTTTGGTCTTTTTTAGTTACATTTCATATTTTTCATGTTAGATTTTATTTTATGTAAAAAGATACTTGGATGCTATTGTTTGGTGTGTAGGTAGAGTCAAATTCAGTACTACCGACACTCAAGTTGGTATCATTGGTTATGTATGCCCATAGAGCCAATTATGTGATGATTGTAATGTCATATCATATAAAAATGATTTCATTATTTATAAAAGGCAAGCTTCCAATTTATTTTGTTTAATTCAATTATGAGATAATGATGTAACATTATAAATGTCTAGAGAATAATATTACTCAATGATGCTTGTCTTCAAGTATTAGCCTTATCAAAATGAGATCATAAGGATGTTAAGAGTACATATACATAATCTCATTATGTCCCTAATCAGTTATTATTGTGGAAGGTTGATAGAAAACAATAATACATAAGATCAGAGTGTGGGTTGGTTGATGACACAATCTTGTGAGTCATGATATGGCTATATCAAACCAAGCACACAGATACATGTTAGAGAACAATGTATCAGATAGAGCCACCGTGAGACTGACACATGGAAGCCATCTTCATGGAAGTCATGGTCAACTCTTATAGTGATGGTGGTGGTTGTGGTTCTTAGACCTGAAATCACTGCATTCAACACATGTCATTGGGTACACTTTGACATCATCAAATGCAATCCTGAAACATGGGTTGTTATAATAGTGATGATTGGGTGGCTTTAACACATGGAGATTGACTGTGAGTGATAGATATGGGATTTTTCCCTCCTATGGGAGTTTGATGTCCTAGGCCTCTTGATTATCGAGATTGAGAAAAGCATGGACATGCGCATGTGAGTCAATATATGATATAAATCTTACACGTATCTCAGACACTCCTTTCTTATGTACAACCTTGTATAGTCACTCCTAATCTCCAAGCAAAGGAACTATCGATAAGAAAGACCAATAGATATGGTCAATACCAAAATCAAGGTTCATTCTTTTCCCTCCACAGAAGGAAGTATGAAAGTGTCTTTTGCATCTACTTTGGAAGGTCAAAAGGCATGGAAAGATAGGAATTTCTCTTTCAGATTCTCAATCTGAGGGAATTCTGTCCTTAGTCAACATGGATTCAATCATCAACTCGGCTTCTTTCTATCATTGAGAGCGAGTAAGCGTAGTTGTCAACGAGACAGTGAAAGGAGTTCTTCCATATTGATAGCCTAGAAGGTTGCTTGGATGACTCTGGTTTAAGGAACGAGATTGAATAATGATGAGGGTGACTACTCCATGCCTCTAGTTCAATCCAGACATTAGTGACAAAGGAACCATACAAACACTGCAACACCATAACAGATTGTAGGTTGAAGTTGTTCCCCAACTTTTCCATTTACTTGGGTAGCAATGATGTGCAACTAGGCACCACTCTTTGCTTGTAATATCATAAGTTTTTATGGACACTCACTTCCAATGTAATATGGGTCCTATAGGGTCACACACATAGGTCTTGACCTACAAGAGGAGTTCAGATCTCGAACGATAGTTGAATTAAGTGCAAAAGTGTTTAGGCATTTGATTTAGGCAGAAAATAGGATGACAACACCTCCAAACACCCATCTCAATTGTTGATATTGTCATCTAGAAGTGCCAAATGGTCATCTCAGGAGTTGAGATGCGTGTCTGGGTGTCAGGCCTAGTTGTGAGTTGAAATTGGCAAAGAAATAAACTGACCCAACCAAACGGGCTCGACTCAGGTCACCAGACGACCGTATGGGTAAACCGAGATGGTCCACTTTGGTCGGGGAAGATTCTAGATGTTTCTCTATTCGTTTCGCCTGAGCAATTCTTATTGCACAAGAAATTCAATGTCTGACATTGATGGGAATTGATTTGCCAAATTCGTGTAAAATTGGGAAACTATGAAATGACCATCTCACAGTGTGAGACGACCATCTCGCATGCGAGATGACCATTTGGCTTTTCCAAATGGATGTTTCAATTGTCATAGGTTGTGCAATTTCTAAAATCTTTTATGAAAATTTGAGTTCTTCTGGTCCTTTCCACTCTCGCACATTAATCCCATACTATATAGCAACTGGGAACCTTGACCCTGGCCTCTACTATAAATAGAGGGGTACTGGGGGCCTCCTAGAACACAACATAGAAAATTGAGAATCAGTCCCTTTGATAGTTTTTGTCCTCTCTAGTTGTGGTAACCACGAGAGCCCAGACGACATGGGAGGGATAGCCACATGAGAGAACAACTGAGAGTTGTTGTGGGAGAGCAAGTCGATGACTAGTACATTGACAGAGAGGGACAACCTCTTCCTGATCATTCTAATAAGATGAAATGGGTTCTAGGAGGTATGTGTGGACTACCATAGAGGTAGGAAGTCATTGTTTACTTCTTGGAGGACCACGTCAACTAGAAGTCCATGAAAATAGGAGTTGTTGAAGAAGACGACATTCATGGTTGCAGTCCATGGTGCAAATCAGGAGGCATAGCAGTCAGACGTGTCCCAGTGCAACTAGGATTTAGAGTTGTGCATCTACAACGATGAGGATTGTCGATGGAATTTCTCCAGGACCAGGTATATCCCATAAACCATCCTTCCTTCATTATAGTTATTGACGCGATCTACTGATTATGGGGAATATGGTAGATAAAATTTTAAATCTGTTGCCTGCTATGTACCATATTTCCCAACAAGTACTACCGAATCCTTATTAGATAAAAGTATGTAGAAAGTTGGTACTACCAACACTGAAGTTGGTACTACCGAGTTTTCTCATAAAAATCACAAGACTCCTGGAAGAAAGTCGGTACTTATGAGTCCAAAGTCGGTACTACTGACTTTATCGACAAAGTTTACAAAGCTACAAGGAAAAGGTTTTCGATACCATGGATACTTATGTCGGTGGCACCGACTCATAAAGCTCAAATAAGGATAGAGAATAACATATGTCTATGCCAAAAAGACACAAATTAGTGGCACCAACAAGGGGGGTATATGCTAGCACAACTTGATCCAAAGAGCCACCAATCACCCACCGCCACCACCCTTCAAAGCAATTAGTACCCCCATTCCACTTATATGTTTGAATTTTAACTATGATGACATAGTCAAGTTCAAGCTTGGGGTGTTGGAACAGATTTATATTTATTTTGTTCCTTAGTTTGTTTTTAGTTTTTTTAGGATCCACATCTATCTAGTGTAATAGTGGAGCTTAATGCATGATTTCTATCATTTTTCATGTGTTTTTGTGCCCTTGGAATGATGCTTTTAAAATTTTTAAGTGGGATTAGTTGCAAACTTCATGAGTTGTACCACTTAGAGGAAGTGTATGTGCTAGTCAGCTTAAGGACATTTAATATGAATGGAAATCTTAATTATTCATGAAATGTGGATGAAGATGGGGTTTGAGTCTAAATTAATCAAATAATTAACGGGATCTTAAATGGAAATTTACGAAAGAAATCCTAAGGTTATCTTTTTGATAGGTCATTAGAGAGGGACATATCATAGTCTCATGAAAGGCATTGTCTCTTAGTTATGTGATCCATTCATCTTGCATCCATTTTGACTCACCACCTTCAGATGATCAAGTAGTCTGAAATATTTCCTCTTGTTTGCATTGCATGGAATAGTAGGTGACATGATAGTTAGTTTGCATTTATTGTATTAGTTACAAAATGAAAAAAATATTATCATGCACAATCAATTTGTGTGCATATCATTTTAGTTGCATAAACAATTACATGTAGATTACATTGATTTCTCATCATTCAATTTTATGTCATGTGGGTATTAGTTTCCTTCGAATTTGAGTGTAGGTATACACATACATACCCTCATAAGAAGAAAAAATGAATGATGTCTAGTAAAGCCCAAGCATAATGTTCCATCATGCCAAAATAATGGGCCGAAGAAAGAACAAAAAAAGAGTTTGTTAATGTATCAAAGTTAAGAGGGAGAAAGGATGCCCTCAACTCTTAACATAAAATATGGAAACATTCACATGATGTATCATTTTATTTTCTTACTTCACTCTCATTTATTTGGAGAGATTGTTTGATTCATGCATCATTTCACCCATAATATTAGGCAATAGGACATGCATTTTTCATTCTCTTCACCCTATAGGTTCATCATGTTTTATGTTTGCATGAATAATTTAGATGTTGCTTGTGAATTTCCACGGCCAAATATTTCATACCATCAATTTCTCTTATCGATGGGCCACTTAAATGTTATTCTCCTCATTCATTTTTATAAGGAGAACGTCTTCCAAGTAGTTGGTTTTTAGGAAAAAGCAATGTAGAATAGGGAATCACATGATGTACCAGTGAATGCCTGATTGATTATGATATTAACTGCTCTCTTGAGAGTGTTCATTGATCTAAGGGTGGATAGGTTTTATTGATATTTTTGGTCACTATAGAGCAGTTGATTGTTCACTGATCAGTAGAGGCCAGTTTGGGACCGCTAAGTAGGGATGGTTGAGAAATGAAATGTTGACTTGTCTCAAACAGATCTGAGAGTGTGTTGCTCTAGGAACAACATTTAAGCTTAGGGAAGTTTGATGCACTGGATATTTTTTATTTTTCATAGGTTGTTTTATATTGATTTTTGTGCATAGTTTGTTCATTTTCATATTAATTTGTGCATGATTCACTCTCATTAGCCTATGGTACTTATTTGCATCAAATTAATGCAATTTTGATGTTTTGGAATGAGTTATTATATTTTAAAAGGTTATATTTGCATTTTGTGAATTTGATGTGCTTTTATAAGAATCTACACTACTTGGTACTATCGACTTTGGAGTCAGTCGTACCCACACATGCTCAGTTTGAAAAAAAAAATCAATAAAGCTCGATAGTATCAACTTTGCATGTCGATACTAGTGACAACATCACAGCATTTTGATTAAGATTTATCAAAGCAACTTGATACTATCGACATATGGTCGGTAGTACCGAAAACTTACCATGTGTCCGCAAAAATTAAAGGAGTTGGTAGTACTGACACCTTGTCAGTCGTACCAAGATGTCGGGATCAAGAAAATCTGAAGGTGGTGTTTAATCTGACGGTAGAGGATCTATCTCGCCCTAAGTCACTTCTATGACTTAGGGGAAGTTCTTCCAGACCTAATCATCTGGTTCTATTCCATTGCATGGTAATCGAGAGTCAAGAGTGGAGAAAGGAGAGGACACGGCCACGTTATGGATGTTTCGGGAACCTCCGACGGGCAGATTCACATTCAAAATATAGCAAATTGGTCCATTTATCATAGGGAGTCATCCTGACTGGTTTCTCTAGGGGATTTCTTTAGTTCTCTAATATTCCCACGTTTTTCTTCTCCTCTCCTATGCACTTGACCATGGAAATCATGTGGGGCTAATCATGTTGTTCCTTTAGACCCAGGAGTAGCCTGGTTATTCATTGTAATCGACTTTTATGCATTAATATATAGTTTTCTCTTAATATCTAGATATATTTCTATGAGAGTATCATGAATTATCTTTTTTTGGCCAACATACGTAGTTTAATAGATCTTCAATTTCTTTAAAAGGGGGATTAAGGGTAGGAAAATTTATAGAAATACATATTTTATATCACCCTTTGAGAAGGATTGCTTACGAACATGAAGAGATTACCCAGAGTTTTCGATAAAGAACCTAACTAATAACATAGTCGTTGCAAGAGTGGGATTTTAATTTGATTAGGCAGTGAACTATGTCGTGAGAATGGGTAATTCTAGCTATAGGTCTCTTTATCCAGGTGTAGGAGAGATATTTATTAATGTCATACTATTAATTGTAATGTTAGACGAGATCAAACCATAATCCTAGGGAATTTACTCCAATCATGATCAACCATAAGTAGCCTTAGATTTATTTTCTATGTTTTAGATAATTAAACCTTCATTCAAAGTTTTCTTCGGCCTAGTTGATCGCATTATAGTTAGTAGTAGTCTTTGGATTTACATTTCCATGAGTTCAACATCCAGACCCCCTTAGGCCTATATTACTCAATACGTACACTTGTGTTTTATACATGTAGTTTGTGTGTATCAAGTGGCATCTGAATATATGAAGTAATAGATGAAGAAGCTTGTCAGGATTCTCATATCTAAAGGATGAAATTGTATTCTTCATCACTCATCTTGACTTGATGATGAGTTTTCTCAATGGATTCTTTAGTGGAGTTTAGGTTGATAGTAGGAGTCCAAGCTCAGATGCCATGAATGGAGTAGCACATCTCCTTTCAATGACCTTTTTTCCATAGTGGGTGCACTTTGGTCATCCTTTGCCTATAGAAGATGTTCTCCCCCTCTCCCACCTTGATCACATCCTCTAGCATGTAGATTTGTATGTTGTGTGAGATCAAAGGAAGATGAATGTGTGGCAGGATTAGGTGGAGAGTTTTTCTCAAGGAAGGTTCCAGAGATGCATTGATATGATTTTTCCAAGGAGGGAAACTCATTCTTGTTGACTTGAGAGTTATACATTGTCCATATTTTGATAATGACTTAACCATTCCATTCATATGTTTCTAATATGTTTGTTTAAGATTGATTTCAGGCTTTAGGTACATGAAAAGGATCAATTTACACAAGCCCTAGCTTGTCCAAGTTCAAGTCAAAAGCAATGCAAGTATGCAATTTGGGAAATCACTCCAAACCACCTTAGATGATTTTTGTAATCACTTGTATTGATGATATGAGTTGTAAAAATGATGATAAAATTAGGGATACTTAATTCCAACGTTTGGTCACTCAAAAAAATCATTTTGAAAATTGTCACAGCAACTCTATCGGTCGAGTTTGAATCCTGACCGATCCAGTGATGGATTTTCTAAAATGAGCAATCGATCGAGTTGTACACTCACAGAACTCGACTGACCGACTCACTGACCAAAACTAATTTTGACTCATCGGTCAAGTTTTCCAGAACAAACTCGACTGATATTTTGAAAATTATATTTGTCGGTTAGTAGATCGGTCGAGTTATATTTATTGAAAGTCGAGTGAATGTATTGTATGAAAAATGTAGAAAAAGTGATTCCAATTGTTGGAGAGTTATTAAAAATGAAAATAGATCTGTTACAAGTTGTAAAATGGCTATTTTTCATTCTTAAGTGATCCCACACTCAAAGGAACACCCTCCACTATAAATAGGACCTCTTGGAGTTTATTCCAAGTTTGCTCATTCATGTTATCCTTGGTCCTTGCTATAGTTGAGTGTGATACAACCCTTCGAGCCTTTTTCTCTCTCTCATTTACAAAGCATTCTGTGATTATGAGTGAGTTAGGCATGTTGTAAGAGAGCTACCTCTATGTTATCTTGTAATGCTTTCATTCCTAACATCTTCCCAATCCCGTTTCTCAAAGAGCAAAGGTTGAAGTGAGCTTCTCTTAGTGAAGGTGAAGTTGTTGTTCTTATTCAAGGTTGAAGAAGAGGTGAAGATCTTCTCCAGGTGAAGGAGAAGGGCAAGGCAAAGATTCAATAAGAGTGGGTAATTCCTTCAAGGCCAAAGACTTGATGCAAGTATGGGTAAGTCTTTGTTGAATGTTGAAGACATCTTGATCAAGTGGGTAAGTCCTTGTGTAGGTGAAAGACTCTTGTCTTGAGTAGGTAAGTCCTTGGGTGTATGGTGGTCTCATGATGGAATATAAGTGTACATGGGTTGCAAGTCCTATAGGTTGACCTCTCTAGGTAGTGGATTGATTATCTCCTAGTTTGGAGATTGGAACCACTCTAACCACCTTGTCCAAGTGTTTGTTTCAATCTTTCTCATCCTTCCTATGCTTTCTTCGATAGGACTTCAAATTGTTCTTATGGTTTGGATTTAAATTGATATAATTTGAAGGTCTAACTTTTCTTATGAGAATTTTGAATCTCTATTCACCCCCTCCTCTAGAGCCATAGATCCAACAAGTGGTATCAGAGCCAAGGATCTTCTCCAACAATCTCCCACGAGATGAAAAGATGGGTGAGAACCTACTTGGTTCACCCAACCTATAAGGAGGCTTCTCCATGCGCCCTCCGGTCTTCGATGGCACCAACTTCCTCTATTGGGAATCAAAGGTGACCTCCATTGAAGAAGTAAGAAGTCTTGGTGACATTCCAACCAAGGAGCTCATTGGCAATCTACAAGCTCATGTGCCAAGGCTTGACAATTAAGAAGAGGAAGCCAAGCAAGAAGAGAAGGAAGCAAGAAAGATCAAAGATAGTGCCTTCAAAGCTCAAGTGGAGATTGTCATCCTTGAACAACAACTTTCTTGTTAGACCTCTCCCTCCTCCTCTAGTGAAGATGATGGCCCTAGTGGGCATGAATCCAACTTATCCAAGGGAAAGCACTTTAAGGGAAAGCAATCCTCTTCTTCTACTCAAAATGGTACAAGTGTGGTCAAAAGGGACACTACAAGAGTGAATGTCCAAAATCTAGAAAGTCGCACTACTGTAGCAGCTCCAAGAAGGATGAAGGAAGGGTACAAGAAAGAGAGCAAGTGTAAGAGGAAAGAAAAGAATGAGAGGAGAAACAAAAATTCAGCTCATGTAGCTTGGGAAGCATCATCCTCTAGTGCCTCAAGCTCCGATGAAGATGGAGAGTGCCACCTTGCACTTGTGGCCTCTATAAGTGAAGATATTGGTGAGGTAAGTGAGGTAAGATTGCATGAGTTAGCTAAAGAAACTCTTATTAGTATGTTTGTTTCTACATGTTCTTCTTTTTCTAAATGTAAATCTAAAAGGAAGAGGTTAGGAAAAATCATTGCTGGTTTGTATGCTAAACTTGAGATTATTGAGAAAAATGAGAAAATTCATCTTGAGATAACAAATAACTTGCAAGGACAATTTCTTGATCTTGATCTCCAATACAATGGAGTTTAGGTAGATAATGGTATCTATCTTAAGAACATTGAATCTCTTAAGGAAGATAACCAAAAGTGCCTAAATGAGCTTGAAATACTTAAAACTAAAAATGATGAATTTAAGCTTATTGTTGATGCTTGTAGAGATGAAAGGAATGTTTGTCTTAAAGAAATTCAATTGATTAAATCTAAAAATGCTAGGTTTCTTGGTCAAGTTAATGATTTATCTATCTTTCAGACCTGTTTTCCTAGTAAGGATGTTGCTTATATTTTTCTTGAAAAAGATTCTTATTTGACTAAAGCCCTCTATTTAAAGGCCAAACTTGTTCATGATAGAGATGATCTTTCTATTTTGTCGAATACTATTGTATCTCTCATTAATGACAATCATAGACTTAGAGACTCTTTACAGAAATTCCTCAAAGGGAAAAACTCCCTAAATGAAATCCTTGACGATTCTACCAAACAAAGTGGTACTTGTGGTTTGGGATTTGTAGTAGGATCACCTAAGGGTAAGAACAAAGCCAAATGTAAGAAAAAGAGTAAGGAAACCTCCTTTTTCATTGGAGAGTCTTCTGGCATTAAGAATCATATGATTTGTTCTTATTGCAAAAGTGATTATCATTATTCTACTTATTGTCCTTACTAGCCTAAGGGGACCAACCCATAGATAAAATGGGTCCCCAAGCTAACTCTGAATCCCAAAGTTTGAGTTGGGAACCGACACTCTTCTTTCTTGTAGGAAAAAGGAAGATGGATTGTTGATAGTAGCTGCACTAAACACATGATAGGTGATATAAGCCATTTCAAAATTTTCACCAAGAAGAAAGGAGGTTCGGTTACTTTTGGGGACAACAAGAAAGGTAAGGGTGATGTAGGTGAATCATTATGTATCAAGAATGTTATCTTTGTGGATGACCTACATCACAATTTAATAAGTATAAGTCAATTATGTGATAATGGTTACCTTGTGCTATTTACTTCCTTTAAATGCTTGATTCTAGATTCCCTCACTTATCATGTCATATATAAGGGAACTAGAAGTGGTAATTTTATGTAATTTTCCTTGACTCTATTAAGCCTATTATTGGTAGATGCCTAGTAGTCAATTCGAATGATATTTCTCTTTGGCATCGTTGGCTTGGTTATGTAAATATGCATCAATTGAAAATTTTGAGCAAAAAGGACTTGGTCAAGGGAATTCCCAAATTAGATTTTGAAAAGGATGAGGAATCCCAACCTTGTACCCAAGGAAAGAAAACCAAGTCCTCCTTTGAATCCAAAGAAGTCCTTAGTACCAAGAGAGCTCTTGAACGTCTTCATTTTGATCTATTTGGACCAATGAGAACTCAATCGCTTTGTGGTTACAAGTATTGTCTTGTTATTGTCGATGATTTCTATCGATATACTTGGACCTTCTTTTTATTTCAAAGAGTGATACGCTTGATGTTTTCTCTCTAGTTTTTGCAAATGAGTTGAGAATGAAGCTTCTTGTCGGATTGTTTCCATTTGTAGTGATCATGGGGAGAATTTGAAAATAATCTTTTTGAACATTTTTGTGAAGAATATGACTATGAACATAACTTATTGTTACAACCCCACCTTCCAGTAACCCCCAATTAAGGGAGACCGAGAGGTCGAAGCCGCACCCATAATTTTTGGATCAAAGGTTCGGCATTTAACCAAGAACAATTATTGAATTTTAACAGACTATACTGGAAAGTTGTAAGAAAATAAACTTTTGCATACCTTTTGAAAATTTGGATCTCTAAACTTATATCCACATATGAATTTCTACTCTACTAATCCTCCTTGTATTTCAATTCATGTATTTCTCAATATGACAATTTACTGTTTGTCCTTTTGGCTTTGTACCTAAAACGTCGACAAACAAAACGTCGGTCAGTCGAAGCTAGTATGTGGGGGGAACATTAATCATGCAATTATTCATAACAATGTATTGCAGCCAATTATCGTTTAACAAACAATTTTACGTTTTAAATATAACTGCGCGATCCATGCATTCCCTATCCTCTGCGATGTCCCTACAGTGGACCTAGATGCTACTTTCCTTATAGTAGATCCCCATTAAACCCCTCATGGTCCCACCTATAGGTGAACCAGTTTCTAGGGTTGAGTCACATGGCACTACTCGTAAGTAGCCCACTCCTTAACTCATGACATGCTAAAGGGTATCATGGAACTACACTTGGTAGCCCAGTTTCTAACCCACGATAACCTAGACCTTACTCTAGGTTACCCCTTTTTAGCCTTTACAAGCCACAGAGGTGGATTAAGATCTAGCCAGTTATATATATATATATATATATATATATATATATATATATATATATATATATATTTAAAGTGATAATCATAGTCACTTTATAGTTGCATGAAATAAAAGGCATCCAACAGTTATTTTCAAGCAAGCGATAAACACGTTCAGAAATTGCCGTGAAACTAAATAGATTATTCATAAGTGTAACCACATACCTGTTCAGTAGATTTCTCAAGCTAATATCAATTCCAACCAAGAAAGTTATCCAAGCAAGTAGTTCAACCACACAATCAAGAATCCTGAAAAACACATGTACTCTATTTACTGCATACTTTATCAAGATTCCTTCTATTCAACTTGAAATCACTTCCTAAGGTTTCTGTATCCATTTTAGGGTTTCCTTTGCAATTAGGATTTCACTTCATCTTTTACCATAATAAACCCTAATTATCTCATCTATTCTTCAATATTAAGGTTATCTTAACAAAATATAACCCTATTTTCAGATTAAAGGCACCATTAACCATCAATTAATTTCATTAAGCTTCTTTTACATTAAAGCTACTATTTTTATCCTTTTAATCCATGACAAGATCATTATATGCCTCTATCATCAATTCAAAGTTCATTAGGGTCTAATTAACATATGAACTCGTTTTGCCTTCAATTCTACCTTTTATTCATGAGAAAACCCTAATTACTACTTTTAGGGTATTTATCCAGAATTAGGAATCTTTGTACTCTAAATAGATTAGAACCATCGTATCCCCACTTTGTACATGAATTTGACCAATTAAAATCATTAAGGATCATAATTACCACAGTTAGGGTTCAAGGTTCATTAAATCATATGGAACCTTAAATTAATCAAATTATGCATGAAGATCATCCCTTTAGATCTAATATGCCCTTTTATTAACAATAGGTTAATATCTATTTTAAATACTCACATAACCCCTTTCTAATTCATTAATCATCAAAGGTTAGGGTTTTTCATTGATTAAACTATTAAAGATAGAATCTTGATATAATTTTTGAATATAAAGCGAAATTAGGCTTCAACAATAATTTCTTTGTGTTCCTCTCATTCTGAGGATCAATTTTCATATGTTACTTATCCTAATCGGAGTTACCAATATTTAATTATGAATTAACGAATGAATTACCTTTTCGGCCAATCAGGACGTGCCACGTCGCTTATCCCATGCAAAGCGCTCAATTTGGAAAATATTTCAAAAAGACCATCCAGCCCCCGATAAGTTTGCGGTTTCTACAGTCCGTGGAAGGACAAAAGTGTCCAACGACGCTTCTGCTCATCTTCAACCTCACACAACACCTCTGTCGCTGCCCTAGCCGCGCTAGACGTGGATTCTTCTCTAGGTTATGGACCTGACGCCTCGTCTGCTCCCTCTCTTACCTTCGTCGGACCTCCGCGCTCCCTTGGGCGTCCTCAAGCCGTGGCCACGGTGGCTATTTCAGGCTGGACAGGCATGTAGTGCGCCCGCCAAAAGCAGTTGTGTTGCTGCTGTTGCGTTCAAGCTAAGGTGGAGGAGTATCCCTTGAACTTCCCATTAACGTCGTGAGAGTAGCATGCATCCATCGTAACTCCTCCGCAGCCCTGTCTTGCTCTAGGATTCAAACCACCCTTTATGCTAGGGTTTGTACACAAGGAAGAGGAAGAAGATGAAGAAGGAAGAGAGAATTTCATGGGATTACTATGGAACTCGATCCAGAGGCTCTCCCTCTTTATATAGGGAGGGTATCCATGCCCCAGAACGCTTGCCCACAAAATAAACAATCCTAATAGGAAAGGAATTTTTCCCTAATTAAGAAGTACTTTCTCTCTCCTTAGCAATTCCTTGTTTATCCATGATCCTGGGTCATTAAGAATTTGAAATTCTTTTCTCTTATTCCCTTTATGTTTGCTTTTTAATCCATAAGCATGAATTTCTATTTTCTTTTAGTAGAAACTATTTTTCTTTTTAACAATATCACAAAATTCATTAATAATGTATCACATTATCCTTTTTATTTTGCAATTTTGGTATTTTCTCTATCTTTCTTCTTTATTGGGACTCTTTGGATCCCAAGACACTCTATTATTTCGAAATTCCTTTTCAAGGATACTTATTATCCTTCTAGATGCATCTATATGCATTATTTCTCATTATCATGTTTATTTCTTATTAAAATATTTCCTTTTGAGGATTTCTCTGTATTTCTCTTTTATTTTCCTCATTGGTATTCCTTTTATCATTAGGAATCCTTAGGATACGAAATTCCGCTAAGGATGACTCTATTATACTTCTTTTCACTTGTTTTCCACATTTTACCATTGTTTTCAATTTCTTTCTTATAAAGAAATACTAAATTAATCTTTTCTTTTCTTATTGCCTTTTCTTTGCAACTTTGGACTCCTTGGAACCCAAGAGGCACGAAATCCCTCTTTAGATTTTCCATCTAGAGGTTTCCATCTCATTCTTTTCTCAAAAACTCAATTATTCATTTACTAATTGAATTTTCTTGTTATTTTGGGCCCAATAGACAATAAAGCCCACAACACAATCATCAAGGCTATTGTAAACAAAATCCATTTATTCAAAACAAATCATATATTTATTTGTTCAAAAATCGTTACTATGAGAAATTACATTTCTCGGCAACTGAACCCAAAAATTGGGGTTGTAACATCCTTCCCCTCTTATAGGAATTTTGTCCTCAAAATTCAATCAAGCAAAAAAAATGATTCAAGATAAGACTTTTCCATGTCCATCATTGGCCCCTATGTGGCTTTACCTTACCCATGGTGCTTCCAAAGAACCTTTAGCATCACATATTCTTTTCTCTGAGTTCTTTCACTCTGGCATCTATAAACTGCACAGGTGACTCAGGTCATTTCAGCCTCCCTTGGGCTCACTAGGTTCATTGTGCAACACATGGTATGGGTACCTCACATAGTGCTCTAATTTGGACACCTGAAACTTATCACACATTATTTTATCATGAGGGTAAGATCAAACTTAGCCTTCTCCACCAATCTATCTCAAATGAACCCATGCATCGGGGACTTAGCTCTCTTAGTTGTAACTTAGAGGGGTCGGATTTCCATGTCACATATTCTTCCACAGTGAACTGCATGTCAGTCTACTTTGCATTTTCTCACGACTCTCATCATCTCTAGGCTCCTTTCAGCCATTGCCCGATCAAAGTGACTTCGTCTACACGTACTGTGGCCCTTTTCTAACCATCACGTGGTCCTTTTACCAACATCACCTTACTAAAGTGGTTACCGACACAACCTCCCTTACAGAGCTTCTTTAAATCCCGATACTGGCTATAGTGGTCATCATCACCTCTTTCATGGGACAATAACTATCTCTAGCTATCACCCTGAATGAGCACATATGCTCTCATCATACCCTTTAGTCTGGATCATACTAACCATTAGTTAAGGGTGATAAACCGTATTAACATCGAGTTCTTCATGTACCTACTCCCACCTTTTGGAAGGGAACCTTTAGGTCAAACTCAAGAACCTTTGAAATCGCATCATGGTGTAGTTGAATGATCTCTCTCATGGGTAGTTCAACCAGATTTGTCCCTTGACAGAACACTTTCATTCTCATGTCATCTAGGTAAGACGATCTACCATACCCCATATTGCATCTCGACCTTCCTTGGTCCAGGGGAGACTTACAACATCCATAGTAATGAACTCCCTTTCTCTTTTTGGGATTCTTTATTCTTTATATCAATGCACTAGGTTACCGGTGTTTGTCCTTCTCCCTCGGTTTGCATGGCCATATACCACATGCAACTTTATCATAGGCATCTAAAGTACTACTGTCACTTATTACCTTGGTAGTACCACGGTGTATGGTGATCTTCAATCATGATTTCTTATATGTCATGATTCCTCAAGATCGATTCCTCAGAAACCCTAAACCACTCTAGTCGGGGTTTCATCATCTTTCTTTCCAAAGAAGTGCATTTGAGGTTCTAAAACTATCCCTTCATTATATCTGGGATTAGACTGGCTAACCAAACAACCATTAACTTTTTCAACATATCTCGTTAAGTGTTAGCCAAACACATCTCCTTTTCAAACTTAGGGTTAGCCTAACAACCTCTTCTAGCCAAACTAGGCAGCTATATCTCAACCGGAGCATCCATTACCACTTCACATCCTTAGGTATTAGGTAACATTGAAGACATACACTTCCATGTATTTCACTTATCATCTCGAACTCTAAGTCTATCTTCATTGAAAACACTTTGAGCTCATCTTCTTGGTGATCAAACTCAACCTTGTATGACTCATGATAAAAACATCCTCATAAGGTGACTACCTCATTCCTCTTAGTGTTTGCAAACCATTCATGTATCATTCACTTTACCAGGGGATGTTATCTTCTCTGTCCCCATATCTCGTGGCAACGTTCGAACCTACATCATCTTTATCCTTGTTGTATGGCATGCGTACTGTCCTATCTCTCACTCCCATAACAAGAGGAAACAAGCATTTGGCTGCAGTCCAAATACAGAGTTCTTCCTGTTCCAAGAGTAGAGATGGTATATCCCACCTTGCCAGTACACCTTTAAATCTAAGTTGAAACGTGCCACATATGTCTCTACACCACAATCCTCTCAATATCAAAGTTAACTCCATGGAAAACTAGTTTCAAACCTACTTGGGTCACCACACAATCCTTGGTCATTTCCTCTAGGTCTATAGGGTGTCAGCACTTTTGGGGTCATCCCTCTTCCCTCATGCATCAAGAGAGTGCCCTACTCATCTTCCCTTTGGGTCCCATGAGTTCATGAAGGTGATCAATCTCCTAACCCATGGCCCTCAGACAATGATAGTTGTTACCTCTCGACCCTATGGTCATGTGCAACTAGGGAATTAGGCAGCTCCTACTTCCATCGGTCTTATCCCTACCTGACCCTAGGATAGACTTAGGATTCTCTTATAGTACATGTTCAACTTAGAACCTTACCCAAACCTTCATCATCTCTCTCTCTGCATTTAGGGGCTGACTTTCATCCTTTCATAGGGGTCATAGAGACCTACCTACCTTGGTCAGGCCCCTATGCCTATTACTGTCATGGTAACACATCCACATGCACTTAGAGATGGTTATCTATGGGTCTATAGGTTCATTCTCATACCATGTACCTTTCACTTAGCTTCTCAAGATCCTATGAGACCTCTTTAGGTTAACTTGGACCAACAAAATAGGTATCCACCCTACCAAAGGGTCCCTCTCCCAAGATGGGAGGAACTTCACCTCGATAACAAAGGCCACAAATGTCCTTGGGTCTAGCATCCTTAACCCTAGCAAGCTATGCAAGGCACAAGTAGACCACCTACTAAACCATGTTAGGTCATACTTGTTCTCATCCTCCATATTGGATCAAGATCATACCTTCCCATGTCATCAACTTAGCTATGAGGGGTTCATCAAACATACCTTTAATATTAAGGGGTTTTCCTTTTCCTCTATACATGAGGAGTCACTAGTACATAACCGGCCTTTAGTGTCAGCTATTTAAGGCCTTTAGTGTCAGTTTTTAAGCGACACCTATGTGGGCACCGCTAAAAGCCCAACTGTTATGCGTCAGTTCTCAAACCGACGCCACAACCCTTCGTGCGCCACCGAAAACACGCCAGCAGGGGGTATAAGCTTCGGTTATTAGCTTTGAAACTGACACCATATACCTTCGTGCCGCAGAAAGGGCGCCATCTGGGGCACTATCGGCGTCGGTTTATTAGTGATAACCGATACCATTTCACTCATTGCCACGGCCGTGCTGGCCAGCACGGCCGTGGTGTCTGGTCCGCTGCCATGGCCGTGTTGGCCAGCACGGCCGTTGTGTATGGCCCTCTACCACGACCGTGCTGGCTAGCACGGCCGTGGGGTATGGCCTCATTAGGGAAATTGATGTCAGTTACTAGTAGGGCAACCGACACTGTAACCATTTGTCGTCGGTTTTTGAAAAGAAATCGACGTCATATCCCCTGACAACATGGTCAAATAGACGTCAGCTTTAAGTGCAAAACCGCCGCGGTATGTCTTTGGTGTCGGTTTTCTTCAAATAACCGACGCCTATGTTTTGATTTTTGTTCTTATCAGTGTGTAGGCCTGTTGTGGCTGGTTGTAGGATGAGAACCTGTAGTTCAGTAGAACTGAACTGTAGGTTTACGACATCCATTAATATCAGCCAACAACAGGCTACAAACCTACAAAATTAACATGATGGACAATATTATATATGTGTGATTCACACTCATGTATAAGAACATTTAATTCATATTATTTTTTCATCACACACATGTAGAAACTAGTAGCAACCTGCAATTCCATTTATTTCATCTCTTTTCACATTCAGACATATGTAGAAACATTCATGTATTGATGATTTTCACACACATATGACAATTCATAAAAATTCATTCACATTCACACAAAATTAATTATGAGAAAAAAGTTATTCTTTATTCATCATTGTCATCATTGTGAACAAAATTATATTTAAAAATTCCCACTCTTTGCAGGGCTTTTGCCCAATGTTCTCTTACAACATCTAATTCATCTCTCGTATAGGGAGCATGTACATCGAAATGCTTTGCACCTGTGTTGAAGTCCTCAGTTATAAAGACCTACAAAGAGAATGACATATATACATAATTATAATAATATATAATAAGATTCATATATTTCATATTATCTAACGAGACTATGTATAATACCTATTGTATGTTATCGATTTCCAATATGGCATGTTTGATGATTAGGTCCATAAATCACATCACATAGTAGGCACATGCCCAGCCGTTGTCTTGTGTAGCAAACTATAAATTGAAACATACAAAATATTTAAAAATACAAATAAGCACAGTTCACATAAATAATATATACATTGGAGTCAGGAAATTACTTTCACATTCTCCCAAATGAGTGTCAGATTTTTTTTCCTGGGGACCTTTCCTTCAGCTTTTTTGTACTCTTGTAAAGCCCTATATATGTTAATGTAACACATTAAATTGAATAATTAAATAGTAATGCAGTAACATATGTTAACAGATATAAAAACATAAAATATTTCTCACGAGAATAATGGCCTTTTAATTGCATGTCCATATAATACATCCAACTCACTCCCCGCAGGATCTAGATAATAGACGGGGAATGTCTTGGGGACAATAACTAATAACTCCCAATGCTTAGCACTACAGGTAAGAAAGTAGAAAATTAATAACTCAATATCCACAATAAAAATGGAATTTGCTTAAGTCCAAATTACAAGCAAAGTAAACTTACTCGACATTGAATGCAGCTATTATCATCGTCTTATTATTTTTACCAAAATATTCAAAAGTATCACAATAGTATGAAGTAACTGAATACGGGTTTGTATCTACAAGACTAATCAAAGATGGAACCAAAAATCCCACATGGGAAACCCAAAATATGTAAATGTCTTGTGTAAGTGGCTGCAAAACATGTATTATATATGCATTAATGTATAAGAAACTAGATTGCCATATATAAAACAAGGTATATGTATGTATAAACCAGATTTCCGTATGCATTAATCTCACCATATCCACAGCTCTATCATAGATGTGTTCAGCCATTCATAACTAAACAACTCCAAAATATCTTGTATAAATATATTATTTCCAAATGTTTGACCTGCATTAATACGTATCCAGAACTTCTATTACATATGCATTAATACATATGCTAAACTTGTATAAATAGATTGTTATAGTATGATTTACAACATTCTCCAGAATAGTAACATTTATAGGGAAATTTGGATTATGTTCGTCGATCTATACTGCCACACTCCTACAATTAGGACCTATCGAGGCGTGTAGGTCCCCTAGAATCCAACTTGGTAGTCGAGGAGGTGGAGGCTGAGATGTAGCGGGTCTCATCTTTTTGACATGTATATATAATTTCATATCAATTGACTCATATATATACACACTAACAAATTAAAGTAATGAAAATTTATCATACAATATCAGTATAGAAGACATCTGCCTCAGGCCACAGTATCACTCCGCCTACTGCCTCACCAAGTGTTTCAGCATCTGGGTGTGCATGAGGCAGTGCAAGATTCATCCAGCCAGGGAGTACATGTATCGGGCTCACACGTACCATGCCATCTGGTACTGGACTCCCATGAAACATGCACCCTTTAAGGGGTGGGTAATTCGATGCCTCTGCAATGAGATATCCTTCACTTTTTAGTCGGCATGGCTTCAACCCCTACAAATTTACGTAAAGAATGTTATATGCATATATACACAAACATATCATCTTGAACAGACTAGCTATTATATATGCCATAAAAATACTTACAGAGGACGTGCTAGGTTTTGGGTCTATAGGATTACTCCCAACCTCTGCAGTACGAGCAGTAGGAGAAGAGAGGTCCACCACAGGTACTGTCTAAGTGGCAGTCTGATATGCCTGCCACTTGTTAATTGCTTCATGGAGTCTTTTATCAAGTACTTCCTCGACTCTCCTATCAATTAAGAAATCTACCTATACATGGATAAAAGAAATTCTAGTTCCTGATTATTGAATTCTCTTTCGCAATAACGTTCTAAAATAAGAATAAGTTACCTTGGCTTGTGAAAGTCCCGCTTTTGGGACAGGTTTGCACTGGGATGGCCCAAAGAACGCTTTGATGCCCACACCAGCGCTTGCACCCCTTACACATCCAAGATGCTCTGGGTTACCCAGACCAACTATCAGTTCATCCCTTGTGCCCTGAGGGATGAACTTGCCTTCCTTCCTCTACTCGTGCAGCTCCCGCTAATCACCATCAACAAAAATTTGTAAGTAAATATAATAATAATCAATATCGATAGATTGCTCTAAGAGTTGATTTTTACCATTTTTGTAGCCGCCTCAGCGGTTGCGAGCTTCGGTATCTCTCTCTTCTTGTTTTGCCTCCCAGCTATCCATATAGCATGGCGAGGCAGAGGTGCGGGAGCAGCAGTAGAGACTCTGCAGTCTCCTGAGTAGCACTAGGCTGAGTAGACCCAGCCTGTAGTCTTTGACAAATGTCTGCATATCCTCTTTGACCCATTGTGTGGTCGTGCACATTCAGTGCACGCCTTGCTCGTTGAGCATCGCTGATAGCCTAGTTAGTTAGCACATTAATTTAGTTAGTAACACTAAAGGTTAATCTTGAATAGGTGAATACATAAAAACGTATATTAACTTGTTTTTTTTTTTGAGGAAGGACGGGAAGCCCTATGATTGAGGGTATATTAACTTGTTAGTTAGTACATTCATGAGAAAACCCTAATTACTACTTTTAGGGTATTTATCCAGAATTAGGAATCTTTGTACTCTAGATAGATTAGAACCATCATATCTCCGCTTTGTACATGAATTTGACCAATTAAAATCATTAAGGATCATAATTACCACAGTTAGGTTTCAAGGTTCATTAAATCATATGGAACCTTAAATTAATCAAATTATGCATGAATATCATCCCATTAGATCTAATATGCCCTTTTTATTAACAATAGGTTAATATCTATTTTAAACACTCACCTAACCCCTTTCTAATTCATTAATCATCAAAGCTTAGGGTTTTTCATTGATTAAACTATTAAAGATAGCATCTTGATATACTTTTTGAATAAAAAGCGAAATTAGGCTTCAACAATAATTTCTTTGTGTTCCTCTCGTTCTGAGGATCAATTTTCATATATTACTTGTCCTAATCAGAATTACTAATATTAAATTATGAATTATTAAAGGAATTACCTTTTCGGCCAATCAGGACGGCCCATGCCGCTTATCCCATGCAAAGCGCTCAATTTGGAAAATATTTTGAAAAGACCGTCCTGCCCTCGATAAGTTAGTGGTTTCTACAGTCCGCAGAGGGGCAAAAGTGTCCAACGACGCTTCTGCTCATCTTCAACCTCACGTAGCACCTCTGTCGCTGCCCTAGCCGTGCTAGACGTGGATTCTTCTCCAGGTTCTGGACCCAAAGCCTCATCTGATCCCTCTCTTACCTTCATCGGACCTCCGTGCTCCCCTGGGCGTCCTCAAGCCGTGGCCACAGTGGCTGGTTCAGGCTGGACAGGCTTGTAGTGCGCCCGCCAAAAGTAGTTGTGTTGATGTTGTTGCGTTCAAGCTAAGGTGGAGGAGTATCCCTTGAACTTCCTGTTAGCATCGTGAGAGTAGCATGCATCCACCATAACTCCTCCTCAGCCCTGCCTTGCTCTAGGATTTGAACCACCCTTTATGCTAGGGTTTGTACGTAAGGAAGAGGAAGAATATGAAGAAGGAAGAGAGAATTTCATGGGATTACTATGGAACTCGATCCATAGGCTCTCCCTCTTTATATAGGGAGGGTATCCACGCCCCAGAACGCTTGCCCACAAAGAAAACAATGCTTTTCCTAATAGGAAAGGAATTTTTCCTTAATTAAGAAGTACTTTCTCTCTCTCCTTAGCAATTCCCAATTTATCCATGATCCTGGGTCATTAAGAATTCAAAATTCTTTTCTCTTATTCCCTTTATGTTTTTGTTTTAATCCATAAGCATGAATTTCTATTTTCTTTTAGTAGAAACTATTTTCCTTTTTAACAATATCACAAAATTCATTAATAATATATCACATTATCCTTTTATTTTGCAATTTTGGATTTTCTCTATCTTTCTTCTTTATTGGGACTCCTTGGATCCCAAGACACTCTATTATTTGGAAATTCCTTTTCAAAGATACTTATTATCCTTCTGGATGCATCTATATGCATTATTTCTCATTATCATGTTTATTTCTTATTAAAATATTTCCTTTTGTGGATTTCTCTTTATTTCTCTTTTATTTTCCTCATTGGTATTCCTTTTATCATTAGGAATCCTTGGGATACGAAATTCCACTAAGGATGACTCTATTATACCTCTTTTCACTTGTTTTCCACATTTTACCATTGTTTTCAATTTCTTCCTTAATAAAGAAATACTTAATTAATTTTTTCTTTTCTTATTGCCTTTTCTTTGCAACTTTGGACTCCTTGGAACCCAAGAGGCACGAAATCCCTCTTTGGATTTGCCTTCTAAAGGTTTTTATCTCATTCTTTTCTCAAAAACTCAATTATTCATTTACTAATTGAATTTTCTTGTTATTTTGGGCCCAATAGCCAATAAAGCCCACAACACAATCATCAAGGCTATTGTAAACAAAATCTATTTATTCAAAACAAATCATATCTTTATTTGTTCAAAAATCATTAATATGAGAAATTACATTTCTCGGCAACTGAACCCAAAAATTGGGGTTGTAACACTTCTCTTCACCTTGAACACCTCAACAAAATGGGGTTGTAGAGAGGAAGAATAGGTCACTATAGGAAATGGCTAGAACCACACTTTTAGAGTATGACACTCCAAATACGTTTTGGTCCAATGCTGTTAGTACCTCATGTTTTGTACAAAATTAGGTTTTCACACATCCTTCTTTGAAGAAAACCCCCTATGAGCTATTTTTTGGTAGGAAGCCTTCTATTGATTACTTTTATGTTTTCATATGTCCTTATTATGTTTTGAATAAAAAATATTTTGTCAAAAAGTTTGATTTGAAATCATACAAGCCTTTCTTTCTTGGCTACATCACTACTTGCAAGGCTTATAGAGTGATAATGTTGATCTTGCTAAAGTAGAAGAATCTATTAATGTTAAGTTTATTGAGACTAACCCCTCCATTCCCAAATATATTGCTCCAAATGATGATGTTGCAGGTGAGGTGATTCCCATCCTAAAAGAACTCAACATCACCCAAAAGGGAAAAGAGGTGGTCACTCAAGAAGAAGAGAAAGATGAAGAGAAGAAGGATCTAACCCCCTGATTTGCAAAGAATCATCCAAAAGGGTTGATTTTAGGTGACCCTTTTAAAAGAGTGAAGATGTGGGCTGCCTTCAACAAAGAACAAGCCAACAATGCCTTCATCTCAAAACTCGAGCCAAAGAAGGTCAAAGAATCTCTTGGGCACGTGAATGGATCCTAGCCATGCAAGAAGAATTGGAGCAATTCAAGAAGAACAAAGTATGGACCCTAGTGCCAAGACCATGTGATAGAAAGATCATTGGAACCAAGTGGGTATATCGCAACAAGCTAGATGAAAGTGGCAAGGTGGTAAGAAATAAAGCAAGGTTAGTGCCTCAAGGCTACAATCAGTAGGAAGGTATAGATTTTGATGAAGTATATGCACATGTAGCTAGACTTGAGTCCATTCGTATGTTGCTTGCCTTTTCTAGTTATAAGAACTTTCTTCTTTATCAAATGGGTGTTAAAGTGCATTTTTAATGGTATATTTAAGGAGGAAGTGTATGTTGCACAACCCCTGGCTTTGAACAAGATAGTTTACCTAACCATGTTTATTTGTTGCAAAAAGCTCTCTATGGACTCAAACAAGCACCTAGAGCTTGGTATGAGAAATTAAAGAACTTTTTGCTAGATCATGGGTATATCATGGGAAAAGTGTATTCTACCTTGTTTCTCAAACACACTTCAAACAATTTTCTTATCATTCAAATTTATGTTGATGATATCATTTTTGGCGGAACTAATCTTGATTTTTGCATGGAGTTTAGTGATCTTATGCAGAGTGAGTTCGAGATGAGCATGATGAGAGAGCTTACATTCTTACTCTACTTTCAAATCAAGCAAACTAAAGATGTGAACTTCATAAACCAAGGCAACTACAAAAGTGAGCTACTAAAGTGCTTTGGGATGGATAACACCAAGATGATGGACACACCTGTGTCAAACATCACCAAACTTGATAAAGATGAAGAAGGTGAGAAAGTGGATGAGAATCTCTATAGAGGCATGATTGGATGTATACTTTATTTAATTGCCTCTAGACCTGATATAATGTTTAGTGTTGGCTTGTGTGCTAGCTTTTAATAAAATCCTAAGAAATTGCATATTTTAGTTGTTAAGAGGATTTTAAGGTACCTAGTCAAAATCCCAAATTTTGGACTATGGTATCCTAAATCAAGGGACTTTATTCTTACGGTTTAAAGTGATACATATTACACAGGATGTTTGAATGATAGAAAGTGCACACGTGGCACTTGCTTTCTCCTAGGACCATGCTTGGTGTCTTGGTTCTCCAAGAAATAGAGCACAATGACATTATCAACTATCGAGGCTGAATACATTGCAGTCGGGAGTTTTTGTTCCCAGGTCCTATGGATGAAACAAATGTTCCAAGACTTTAACATTTATTTTGATGCTTCTCCTATCTATTGTGATAACACTAGTGCATTCAATTTATCTTAAAATCTTATATTGCATATTAGAGCCAAGCATATAGAGGTTTTTCATCATTTTATTCATGATAACGTTACCAAAAAGGATATTTATTTCACGCATGTGGACATGGAAAATCAGTTGGCGGACATTTTCACTAAACCTCTACCTAGAGAGAAATTTAATTTTATTAGATCTAAACTGCTCATAACTGCTTTGGATGAATTTGATATGCCTTCTAGCTAGTTGGTATATACCTTATATGCTTTATTCATATCTTGATCACCCTTGCGTGCTAAAGTGTTAAAATTTTATTATTTATACGCCTTATTTTTTTCCTTGTTTTGGGTATTTTTCGCAAACTCTTATTTTATCACAAAATAGTGCACAATGTTGAGTGATATGTGCCCAAGTATGTTTAAAATGCAAAATGAACTAGAAAATAAATTTAATTAGCACTCAAAAGGCTAGAAATTAAAATTTATAATATTGGTTCAGGTTGACCATCGGTCGAGTTGCCAACTCAACCAATCCATGGTTGAGGGCTTTTGTAAAAAGCCATTCAGTCAAGTTTTTCGGTACAACTATCGACCGATGGCTAGGTGGAGCAAACTTAAGTGTGGTTCGTCTGACTTTTTTCCCTCTCAACTAGAGAAAAATCTACTGACTCACTTTCCATCTCCCTCAAGCTCTCAACCCTAGACCCGACCATCCTCTTCCTAGCCCTAGTTTGACCTTTCTCGACCTACCTTGACCTCTTGCTCATCAACCCTAGGTGTTTGGTGGTGTTTCATACATTTTTAACCTCTCAATCCTCTTATCTCGCCTCCATGGATTCAAATAAAATAAAGAGAGTTGCCCCCTCCGGATCACCATCCTCCTCCTCCAACTCGTGCCTTATACCCTTTGATGATACATTCTTTGTCTCCAATGATGCTCTAAATAGGTACAAGGAGCTCCTTTCTAGGAACCCCTTTCCTTTCCGTGCCTTGTTTGAGCCATGCCCGTGTAGACAAAAGGTTATAGATCAAGTTGTCAAGTTGTTGTATGACCCCCACTTGTCTGCCCTAAGTGTTGAACACGCAGGCTATCACAATTCCATCACAAGAACCAAAGTCCTTCACTAATTCTATGCAAATTTGCAATGGAATTATGACACTCTTGTACCCCCACCAAATACTCAAGTTGTTCTTACTTTCATGATAGCTGGGAAGAAATTCCAAGTCTCTGAAGATACCTTGAATATATTTTTCTATGGTACGGAGGTGACTGATTCATAGAGGAAGGATTATCTTGAGTATTTTGACATCCTAGACCCTTAGGCCTCCTACAAGAAATATGATATCACTCTCCACGACATACAAAAATTCTTGAAGAAGCCTTAGCTTCCTTATAGGAAGAGTTCTACCCTTCCCTCCTCAGCCTTAGACCTGAAAAACCGCATACTTGCCCTAGAAGTCAAGAACCGCATACTTGCCCTGGAAATCAACTACAATATTCATCAAAAGAAAACCAAACTAAAGTTACAAAGAATATTGTGGTGATTAGGGTTGTACATCGGTCCAAATCCGGACCGGACTGGCTTGGACCGGACCGGACTGGCTTGGACCAGACCGGACCGGACCGAGACCCTGTTAACAAAAAACATATGGAACGAGGACCGGACTGAATAAGAACCAGTCCGGTCTAAAGCATGAACCAAACTGGGACCGGACCAGATAACTTATATTCATATACTCTTGGCTATAAAATATAAAATAACTATGATATAAAAATTATAAAACACCATTTGAGTTTGGTACAACTATATATATTAGATTTAATTAATATGTATAAGAAGTTTTTTATATTATACTCTATATCCACAATATCCTTTATAAATATTAGATTCAATTAAAATGTATAAGGAGTTTTTTATATTATTCGGTCCAACCGGTCTAGACCGGTTTCTACCAGTTTTGGACCGGACTAGACTGAGGATCGGAATTAGGAGAAATTAAGGACCAAGGACCAGACCAAAATTCAAGTCGGTCCAAGATCGGACCGGACCGAATAACCGCTCTAGTCCGGTATGCCAATCTAGATCGAGAAATGTACAGCCCTAGCGGTGATTATGTTCAGTATCCTAAAGAAGATCAGAGTCAAATGGGCTAGATATGTCCTCCATTACATGACCTGCTTCAACTCTGGTAAGAACACCTGAGGAACTCACCCACCCTACCCAGCCATGATTTGTGGTCTTTTTCAATCTGCCACTAGCAAGTCTCTTTTTCATGACCTCCATTACAAACTTGCCTGAAAAGGAGTTTGCATTAGTGAGACCACAATTCAGAAGAGAGTACCTACCCCTTCCTCTACCACACCTGGAACCTCCACCTCAACCCAGAAACATCTACCACCTCAGCCATCCTTATCCTACTCGCGTCTCTTTTCATGTATCAAATGAAACCCTCATGGGTTACATGATGCATCAATAGGCATATAACCTTCAAGTTTAGGAGCACATGCATCATGATCTCTGTTCTATCATGTCTACTATGAACCTATCCTCTATCCATCCTTACCCTACCTACCAGCCCTACCGAGGAGGTGATTATGCATCCTATGCATACAATCACTTTTACCCAGCCCCTCTACCTCCTACTTCTGCTGCTACACCATCTGTTGTTGGTGGATCTACCCCTGGAGTGATACGTCTCCCTATTGGTCCTATAGCTATGTTGCTTGCAGGACTTGGCACTTCTTCTCCTACTTTTCCTCAAGCCCAAAAGTTGCATGAGCTTGGTATGTCTTGGGCTGAGCAGAATGCCATGTAGCCTGGTCATAGTTATGGTCCTTCTGACAATGAGGAGATGCCAGACCAAGCTGATGAGGAATTTGGTGTTGATGAGGACGCATCTAAGGATGATGGTGAGGATGGTTCAGATGGATTTGATGATGGCTTTGCTAGTACATCTGGTGATGAAGGTGAAGCTGCTATCTCTACTGGGCCTTTAGATGGAGATGATGACTACGAGTCTAAAGCTTCTAATGATGATGCTGATGCGGATGATGATGATGCCATGGAGATAGATAGCCTAGATGTTTATATGTTGTAGTTTCTAGTCTTTCGATGATGATCGTACAAATCTTTCTAGACTATTTTGTACTAAAAACATCTAGGCACATTATCTGAGATGTACTATTTATATCATCATGTTGTTTTTCATCATTTTGGCTTGTAGTTGTTTTGAAGACATGCTTTCAATGTTTTAATCTTAATCATATGTACACTTACTCTTTCATTGATTATATCTCATGAGTTGGTGCTTTGTTACCCATTTTTTGATTGTGACTTAGATTGCTTGTCTCTCTCATCTCTGTTTGATGTGTGCTTATGAGGTTGCATGTTTTATATTGTGGATGTATGTTTTGGTTGTGCTTGGAGAAGATTTATTTCATTCTATTCTACCCCCTTCCTTTTTTATAATGCCAAAAGGGGAGAGAAGTTTAATTTTTTAAGATCAACCATATTACTTTTATTGCCTATGTGATCCTTTTCTTGCTCTATATATGGTTTATCATGTGACTTGCTAAAGGACTATATAGTATACATGTTATATTGCTTTGTGTGGAAATAGTAACTATACAGGTAAGAGTGAGCATAGATTGAGGGGGAGCAATTCACATTTAAAATCATGAATCCCCTTGCAATTCACAAGGCTAAGGTATAACTTTACATATCATTTTTAATATGATTGAGGAATGGTTTGTCATTGTCAAAAAGGGGGAGAATGTTGACTTGAGAGTTATACATTATCTATATTTTGATAATAACTTAACCATTCCATTCATATGTATCTAATATGTTTGTTTAAGATTGATTTCAGGCTTTAGGTACATGAAAAGGATCAATTTACTCAAGCCCTAGCTTGTCCAAGTTCAAGTCAAAAGCAATGCAAGTTTGCAATTTGGTAAATCACTCTAAACCACCTTAGATTATTATTGTAATCACTTGTATTGATGATATGACTTGCAACTAAGATGAAGAAAAATTAGGGACACTTAATTCCAATGTTTGGTAACTCAAAAATCATTTTGGAAAATTTGTCACAGTAACTCCATCGGTCGAGTTTATATCTTGACCTATCCAGTGATGGATTTTCTAAAATGATCAATCGGACGAGTTGTACACTAACAGAACTCGACCGACCGACTCACTAATCAAAATTGATTTTGACTCATCAGTCGAGTTTCCCAAAATAAACTTGAGTGATAGTTTTAAAATTAGCTTTTTCGATTAGTGGATCAGTCGAGTTATCTTTATTGAAACTCGACTGAATATGTTGTTCAAAAAATTTAGAAAAAGTGATTTCAACCATTGGAGAGTTGTTAGAAATGAAAATAGATCTATTACAAGTTGTGAAATGGTTATTTTTCATTCTTAAGTGATTCCACACTCAAAGGAACACCCCCAGCAATACATAGGACCCCTTTGAGTTCATTCCAAGTTTGCTCATTCATGCTATCCATGGTCCTTGCTATAGTTGAGTGTGATACTACCCTTTGAGACCCTTTCTCTCTCTCATTTACAAAGCATTTCACAATTATGAGTGAGTTAGGCATGTTGTAAGAGAGCTACCTCCATGTTATCTTGTAAATTTCTCATTCCTTCTATCTTCCCAATCCCCTTTCTCAAAGAGAAAAGGTTGAAGTGAGCTTCTCCGAGTGAAGTTGAAGTTGTTGTTCTTCTTTAAGGTTGAAGAAGAGGTGAAGATCTTCTCCAGGTGAATGAGAAGGACAAGGTGAAGATTCAAGAAGAATGGATAATTCCTTCAAGGCCAAAGACTTGATGCAAGTGTGGGTAAGTCCTTGTTGAAGGCTGAAGACATCTTGATCAAGTGGGTAAATCCTTATGTAGGTGAAAGACTCTTGTCTGGAGTAGGTAAGTTCTTGGATGTATGGTGGTCTCCTTGTATCTCTTATGATGGAATATAAGTATACATGGGTTGTAAAGTCCTAGAGGTTGACCTCTCTAGGTAGTGGATTGACTATATCCTAGTTTGGAAATTGGAACCACTCTAACCACCTTATCCAAGTGTTTGTTTCAATCTCTCTCATCCTTGTTATCTTTTCTTAGATAGGACTTCAAATTGTTCTTAAGCTTTGGATTTTAATTGATAGAATTTGAAGGTCTAACTTTTCTTGTGAGAATTTTGAAGCTCTATTCACCGCCCCTCCCTCTAGAGTCCTAGATTCAACAATTCCCTAATAGAATTTGGATTCTAACTCTATCATATTCCTTGTAAAGGCCAACAAGGAACTTGATGACAGCCATATGGTCTTGTTGCTTCTGGATCTTGACAAAGTTGATTGAGGGCATTCTCCTGATACTCTTGATCGGAGGTTCCTCAAACCACTCTATAAGAAAATCCATGTCCTAGTATCCATCCTATTTAACCACATAGTTAACTCTAAGATCTGTCAACTTGTGTGGGATGTGCTTATTACTGATTAATACAGCTTCTTCCCCTCCCTTTACCATTAATCCTCCAGGCATTCACTCTGTTACCTCTGACTACTACCCTAGTAGCATTCACATTGATCAAGTCCAGGTTGGAGAAGATAGCTATCTGGAGAATTGAATCATTCTCCTTGAGTCCATTCCTACAAGTGTATTTCTATCTCATAAGGTCTGTCCATCCGCCCTTTCTGTCCCTTTTGAACTCTCATGCCGCCTTGAGTAGAAGAGCTTCATTTTGTTGTCTTGCAGCCTTCACACCCATACCCCCTTTAGATACCTGATCCACTAGCTTCCTCAATTCCACCAAACTAGTTTTCCTTCAATCATGTCCTGCGCTCCAAATAAAGTTGTGCATTATTTGGTCAACACAAGGGTGCTTAGATGTTTGCATAACATAGGAAGGTGTGGCTTTCAAAATGGACTTTTCTAAAGTGATTCTTCCTTCTAGTGACAACGTTATGCTCATCCAACCACTTACCTTATTCCTCATAGCGGTCAACAGTCCATAGCAGAGCTCCTTGGAGTTCCTTTTGTGAATGATTGGAATGCCCAAATACTTCCCAAGGTCTGCAACCTGTTGGATACCAACACATCTACCCACTTGTCTACATACGGTCAGGGATGTGTTCGTAGAGAAGAATACGTCAGATTTCCCTTTAGATAGATTCTATATGGAGATGATTTCCACCATAAATATATGTCCACAAAGATGACTTTTACGAGAATTTTACTTCCACCGTGAGAAGTAGTCAATGAAGATGATGAGAAAGATAATGTCATCGCCTAGAAAACTTGGTTACTTATTTTTAAGAGAAGATTGAGACGCTCTGGTATCATGTTACCAGATAGAAGGTGGAGAATAGTTTTTATATACTGTTAACAAGAGGGTTAGCCTTTATATAGGATAATGAGTGGCTTCTAATACTCATTTACACAATATGAGATTAATTTCATTCATGTCGTCATCGATGCTTGAACCTAAGTTCTCTGGGTAACAAATCAATAATCTAACCACTAAGGTGTCCCGTCTTGAACAAGAATATAAAGAGACATACACTTAAGAATGTGTTCAATCAAAAATAAAATTTAGTGTTTTCAATTCGTTAAAAATAAATTAAAACAGTTTGATACTATTTTTATATCAAATATAGTACAAAAAGGATAGCCGGCCATTCTGTTCGACGTCAAACACAACTACATTAGTTATTAACTTATTTTACATGAAACTAATAGAGAAAAGAACAACTTGTTTTTACATGAATTAAATAAAAAAAAATAGGTATGGCGAATGTAGGAAAAATATCTAGCTTTTATCCAAAAAAGACTACTTAATTATGTCAATTAGCATTTGACATATTTAATATTACAAGTACACAGCAGCAAAAAATTTAAAAAATACAGTCACTGCAATTAAATGTTGTGATTAAGATCTAATAAAATTGGCCACTACCAGACCCATTAATAAATAATTGCGTATGAATATAAATAATGTTAAACGAGTTGCTGAATTTATCGCCCAAATCTGCTTGGGAGCAGTGGTGAACGAGGAGTTTGGTTCATGGTTCCCTTCGGCCACCTGGTCACCCTCTAGCTTGGTCATTATTTTAAATTTCCTTTACATGTCTCTACGAACGAGGAGTTTGGTTCATGGTGCTACGGACTGATGCTGGACACGGGGGAAGATGTGATAAACTATGTAGAAGGTTTACAGTCTGTTCAGTAAGCACCTTGATGTAGTCGTCGGTCCAAAAACTTATCTTTGGAGGACAATTACAACTTCACCCCTAATCTGAGATGTAACGAGGACATTGGCATTTAGCAAGTGTTTGGGATGTTGTATGTGATATGATTCTGGATTGATGACAACTTGTTGTGGAAGTGTTATCGACAAGCATATAAATCTAAAAAAGAAACACTAAATTTAATGTGGAAAATTCTCCTCGAGACAAGAAAAGAAAAATTACGGGACAATACCGGCCAACAAGTACTATGTAATTCAGATTACAACTCACACTATCTGAATTTTTTTTTTAAGATTTAGTCAGGAGGCAATCTTATTCATCCCGCCCTCCTCTTGCGAGCAAATTTAAACAAAGAGTACAATCACTAATGAGACCTGCAAAAGAAAACAAGGCAGTACAACTACCCTTACATTTGTCCCTAAGTAGGAACTACTGATAGAACTATAAATAGTATAATTCTCCGGCTGGTCTAAGTATTTTTTGGCAAGACAGTCGGCCACAGTATTTCCTTCTCTACAGATGTGCACAAGGGACCACTCTTCTTTTTTCAAGCTCTTTATTCTCGCGGCTAGCTTCGCATACTTCGGGTTCTCTCGGGCGAAGGTGTTAGCAACGTGGAAAGCTGAAGATGAGTCGGATTCGAAGATCACAGACTTTACCCTGTTAGCATGGGCTATCTCCATAGCTAGAGTGATACCACGAAGTTCCACTTCAATAACATCTTGGGTAAAAACTTGCAACGCAGCTCCCCCTATCCACCTACCGAGGTCATCTCTAGCTACCATTGCACAGGATGCTCGATTGCGTTTTACGGCCGCATCAGTATTAAACTTGAGAACATTTTGGGCAGCGGGCGACCAAGGCAGCTGTCTATCCAACTCAGCAGGTATCGGTGTACGCCGCAATCTGGGTGCTGACTTCTCTGACGATGAAGCGGGCTTGTTGTTGAGGGTCGCTAGTCGCATTCTGGAAAACATGTCTGTTCCTGGAGTTCCATATGTGCCAACAGTCAACAAGAAAGAGGATTGTTGATTGCTCATCCTGCTCAAGTTGTTCATTGAACCATTCTGGGAACTCGCTGCTAGCGAAGAATTGGCTTACATCTCTGTCTTTGTATAGGGTCATCCACACAACTCGTGCAAAGATACAATATCTAATCGCATGGATAGTGTTCTCTTCACCGTTGTGGCATCTAGGGCAAGAGGAGTCAGTACTGATCTTTCTTCTCAGCCTTCTTGCATTGGTCAGTATAGCCTCGTGCATGAGAATCCAGGCGCAGAACTTAATGCGAGGTGAGACACTTGCATTCCAGATCTTCTTCCACTTTCCTTCAGTGGGGCGGCATCTACCCTCCATAATCTTATGGTACGCTGTCTTGGTTGAGAACAGGCTGGAACTTGTATGGTTCCAGACCCGTAAATCATCCCCGTCCAAATCTGATGGAATGTCCATTCTAGCGATGTCCTGGACCACAGTTGGCGGCAACCATTCATGTAGAAAGGTCGTGTCCCAGTTGACTTGTAGGTTGACCAGCGAGCTAACTTTTAGGTAGGACAGATCAACGGGGATGGGGTGAGTTGCAATATCCTTTAGGACCTGATCTCCCCTCCACCATCTGTCCTCCCAGACATTTATACTTTGCCCATTCATTGGCACCATGTAAGAGCTATCCTCGATGAAGTGTTTTCCTTCAAAGGCTGCATTACCTAGCCTCGACAAATTATAAGACTTCCCAGCAACGGCCTTCTTGAAACGCTCTCTCAATCCGACGCACCAAAGAGATTGATGTGTAGTCGATAGTTCCCAGGAGTGCTTATAGAGGAGAGCTTGGTTCCAATATTGCATCTTCCTTATTCCAAGCCCGCCCTTATCTTTGCTACAGCAGACCTTGTCCCAAGCTACAAGAGCAAGGGGGTGAGTTTTATGTGATCTGCCCCAGATGAAGTTCCTCACCATGCCGTCAATCCTATCACAGAGTAGTGAGGGCAGCCTTGCCGTTTGCATAACGTAGGTGGGGATAGCTACAAGAGTTGCTTTGGTAAGGCATACTCTCCCGACCAAGGAGAGACACCTCACAGACCATGCATGTAGCCTTTTCGACACTTTGCCTAGGACCTCACTATAAGTATATTGCGTAACCTTCGGGTGTACAATAGGGACACCGAGATACTTCCCCAAGTCCTCGGTGGATTGGAACCCAGCAAACCTTCAAATCCTCCTTCTCAAATCTGTGTGCACGCTCTTAGCAAAGAACATTCTTGTCTTCTTCTTTGACACAAATTGGTCGGACGCCTTGTAGAAAGCCTGGAAACATTCCTTTATAACTTTGGTTTGGCATAAGGAGGCATGTCCAAAGAGGATCAGGTCATCAGCAAAGCATACATGGGAGATGGGCAAACCCTTCCTTGACAAACGCATTGGTTTCCATTCAGCCTGAGCGACCTTATGCTCAATGAGTTGGCTGAGATGTTCAAGGCACAGAACGAATAAGTATGGAGACAGGGGGTCCCCTTGTCTGAGACCCCTAGTAGTCTTGAAAGGTCTGGCATTATTTCCGTTCCATGTGATAGTTGTGTGTCCCCTTGAGATGGATTGCATGATATAGCTTCTAATGTTGTGGGGAAGGTGGGTTCTTCGAATCGTATCCTCGACGAAACCCCACGACATCTGGACGTAGGCCTTCGTGAGGTCTACCTTAACAGCCATGGTCGCCTTACCGCTTCTTCGCTTCATAGTATGGATGAGCTCTTAAACAATGGTGATGTTGTCAGCTATCTTCCGGCCTGGTATGAAGCTGCTTTGTGCCTGAGAGGTCCACCCGGCCATGTATGGTTTGAGTCTCTCCACCACTAGCTTAGAGGTCACTTTTAGAGCAATGTTGTTTAGGGATATATGCCTAAAGTTCTCGCATCTCTCTGGATTATGTATCTTCAGAATGAGTACGACAGTGGAGTTGCAAAGGTCGTCGGGTATGCATCCCGTGCTGATGGCCTGTTGGACCGTTCTGACAAAGCTGGGACTGACTATCTCCCAGTTTTTCTGGACAAAATGCGCCGAGACGTCGTCAGGGCCGGCCGCCTTTGTGGGGTCGAGGGACATCGTGACTTCGCGAATTTCCTCAGTAGAGGGGGTAGCCCCGATGGCAGATAGTTGGTCTCCACTGAGGGCTGTGAACCTACCAGGAAAGCTCTCCACTGTCTGGATTTAATTACTCCTAAATCTGAGTAGTCATGCCCACACAAGAATAAAGATAAATAAGAATATAATCACACTCAATGTGTACAAAACATCCCTCTTTAGGTGATCTCCTCACGGTGTTGTTGTTGTTGTTTGGGACCGCTTGATGTTGTTGTGATCGCTGATTGGATTGAACCATTACCATTGAAACACTCTATCTATAACTGCCAAGTGCTACTTTTCTTCAAGGAAAAGTCGTTGACTCTCTCTTATCAACTAAGAGAGTTACTCTATCGGTGCACTCAATATACCACCGACTGTCAGTCACTACTTTGCTTCAAGACAAAGTGGTTGACTCTCTCTTATTCAATTAAGAGAGCTCCTTCAGTTATTCTTATTCTATGACACTTCTACCATAGAAAGAACCAACAAGCAACTGGAGGGATCACACACCAAAAGGTGGGATGTTTTAATGGCTTCCCCCGGGACCTCTATTTATAGTCCTCCATGCTATATGGTTGCAACTAGAAATTATCTTCTAATTCCTAATCCAATTCTACATTGTACATATGAAATCATCTTCTTTCTCTTTTTGGATTTGACTCCTATTTGGATTGGTAGCACAAGTCAACTCCTAATCAAGTCCAAATCTAACTGGGGCATGGGTTAGATCCTTTTTCTTTTTCCCAACAATCTTCTCATCCAGCCCATGAGGGAGACGTGGCCATATAATCATCAATGGGAATGTATGTTATAGAGCTCTTTGCAGAGCTTCAGCCCATGAGGGAGACATGTTCATAGAATCATCAATGGGAATGTATGTGATAGAGCTCTTTGCAAAGTTCCAGCTTGTCTCATGTCACCACATTGGTCATCATATCAGAAACATTCTTCTCAGTATAGGTCTTCTTCAAAGTCAGCAACCTCTTATCAATCACATCACAAACCCAATCATATCTCACATCAATGTGCTTTGTCCATGCATGATGCATTATGATTTTGCACTGATCAATACCACTCTGATTGTCATAAAAAATAATTGGATCAACTTGATTCATGCTGAGCTCTTCCAGAAATCTCACAATCCATAGTATTTCTTTTCCTACTTCCGTAGTTGCAATGTACTATGCCTATATCGTAGAAATTGCAACACACTTTTGCAACCTAGACTACCAAGATATGGATCCCCCTACAAAGGTGAAAACATACCCAGAGGTAGACTTCATGTGATCAATATCACATGGCATGTCACATCAACGAAACCCTTCAGATATGGTTCAGAATAACCAAACATCAAATATGTGTTGCTCATGCCTCATAAGTATTTGAAGATCCACTTGACCGCCTCCTAGTGATCTTTTGTAGGGTTTGATAGAAACATGCTCACAATGCCAACTGTGTGAGCAATATCAGGATGAGTACACACCATTGTGTATATCAAACTCCACACAAAAGAAGAATAGGAAATCCTTATTGTCTCCTCCTTCTCATCATTTGTAGATAGGCATGACTTCTTACTTAGCTTGAAGTGATTTAATAGTGGAGTACTCACGGCTTTGGCTTTGATCATGTTGAACCGCCCAAGAATCTGTTCAATATAACTCTATTGTGACAATCACAACGTACATTGCTTCTTGTCACGTGTGATCTGCATTCCCAAAACTTGTCGTATTGGTCCCAAATCCTTCATCTCAAGAGTTAATGAAAGTTATGTTTTTAGTTTCCTGATCAAACTAACATTTTATCCCACTATCAACATGCCATACACATAGAGTAGAAGAATAATAAATTTTCTATTGGAAAACCTCCTGATGTGAACACATGGATCTGCACTTGTCTTATGGTACTCGTGATTGTGCATAAAAGAATCAAACTTCTAGTACCACTGTCTGGGAACTTGTTTCAAACTATACAAACTCTTCTTCAATCTACAGACTAAGTGTTCTTTCCCCTTCACATGAAAACCTCCTGGATGCTCCATGTAGATCTCCTCATCTAGGTCACCCTAAAGAAATATCGTCTTCACATGCATCTGCTCAAGCTCCAGATCTAGGCTAGCAACTAAGCCTAGAACCAATCTAATAGAAGTCATCTTCATAATTGGAGAAAACATCTCATCAAAATACACCCCTGGTCTTTGACCAAAGCCCTTGACAACTAGTTTGGCTTTGTATCTGATATCCCAATTTCTATTGTCTCTCATCATCTTATAGACCCACTTGTTATTTAGTGCTCTCCAGCCCTTTCTAAGTGTTGCAAGCTCATAGGTATCATTATTCTATAAACGTACATCTCCTCTTACATCGTATGATGTCACTGTGCTCTGTCTCTATGAGTTTATGTCTCATGATAAGTCTTTGGATCTCCCTGATCAGTAAGGAGAATATACTGAGATGTCAGATATCTAGATAAAGGATGATAAACTCTATCAGACCTCTTCAACTACCACCATAAGGACTCTGCCTAGTGATTATCAGCTCCCCCTACCCAGAAATCTTTGACTGTGAGTCTGAACCACTCATTTGTGCATCTAGAACATGAACACTTGATGTGCTTTTTAACTTTATCATCATTGCATCTTCATCCTTCTCCATCTGGATCAGTATCTGCAACTTGTGCTCCGATACCATTTCTTGGGGATGTTGCATCGATACGTTCCCGTATTGAGGAGAACTTGATGTGGAAGTGTTACTGACAAGTGTATAAACCCAAATAACAAACACCATATTTAATGTGTTAAACTCTCCTCAAGATAAGAAGAGAAATGCCACGGGGCACTACTGTAAGAACCATGACCTCCATTTAGGGTTTACCCTATTTGCTTTGCTTAACCTTGATGCTTAGTTGCTTGCTAATCACCTTTAGTGGTGATTAGAGTTTGGTTGTGCTTTGTTGAGAGTTGGAGGCGCTACTTGCAATTAACCCAAGTCTAGGGTTTGTGAGAAAGTTTGTCATCTTGTGAGGTGTTCCTCCCTCTCCTTGCTTCCTCTAGTATTTAAAGGAAGGTTTGGGACTGTTGCTTGGGTTCCTTTGGGCTTGGCTGAGCTTGTTGGGCCTTGTGGTGCCTTGCCTTTGTTCCTTTGGACCTTGTGTCGGCCAAGTGGGTGCTTGTGTCGCCCAGGCTGTGTCGCCCATGATGGTGGTGGTGGTGTATCATCCAGGTGTGTTGCCCATGGACTCCTTTGACCATCTTTGACCTCGTTTGTGTCACCACTAGTGGACACTTGGTGCTTGATGCTTGCATGTAGCAATTGCCTTGGACATGTGTTTAGGGCATGCTAGAGTGGTGGTTTTTGCACATGGACAAGTGTCCCTAGGTGGGCGACACCATGCTTTGCTTTGCTTTTCTTTGCTTTGCTTTGGTTTCTCCTCCATCCCCTTCTATATATGTGTTTCCTTTTCCTTGCTAAGGATCCCTTTAGTTCCTTAGTCTTCCTCTCCTTGGTGCACGACACACTCTCTTCTCTTGCAAGCTTGGTGCCTGATCCTTCTTGGAGTCTCCTTCTTCCTCTAGTGGTGTCTGAACCCTAGAGTGCCTTTCTCTCCTTCTTGTGGTGGTGTGTGGAGCTTGGAGCTAGGAGCTTGGAGCTTGCTTAAGGCGGGTTACATAACTCCTAACCCTAACTACACTACCTTCTTTTATGTTCTTATATGTTGCTATGATCATGTCGGCTATATGAGTTGCCAGTTAGTTCCTTGCTTAAGTTGTTCTTGTTGGACGAACCATGTGTTCTAGGGTTTCTTGGTGAGCAATACTCCTTTCTCTCCTAGGTCTTGAGGAGTTAGCTTGAGTTCTAGTATCATGAGCAACACTCCTCTCTCATTTAAGTTGAGAGGTGAACTTGTGTTCTAGTAGCTTGAGCAACACCCTCCTCTCACCATGGACTTGAAGGGTGAGCTTGGTGGTAGTTGTGGACCTCATTTAGGGTTGTTCCTTGTGTTGCCCGATTGATGTTAAGAGATTTGCAAGACCCCACTCTCGTTTAAGTTGAGAGGTGAGCCATCTTCTTGACTCTTTTAGGATTTTGGTGCCCTTGAGCTTGAGGTTTGTGATGACCCTGACGGGTTGCACCTTGCCCGATATGGTGTTGGAGGTGATGTTGCCCGATACCTCTTGACCTAGAGCCTTGGATGATATGTTGTGCTGGCTGTGATGGATGATACCCCTGGTCCCTGACCTGGGGATGGGTGTCACACCAGTCATGTGTGTGTCGGTCGACAGCCCTATACCTGACGGGCGTTGCACGACACTCTAGTGCCCGACATGTGTGGTTGGCCGATATGTCTTGGGTGCTCGTTAGTAGGTAGTTGGACGATACACCCCTTAGTCTGAGCTGCACATTGCTTATAGTATGGCTGCACGGCAGGCCTTGTGGCCGTTATCCCTAACACACGGTGCAGCGTTGCATGACACAGATGTGCACGGCACGCGTTGCACAATACACATGGGTGCACGAGTTAGCTTGGTCCCTTGTTGCCCGACATACCTTGGGAAGGTTGTAACATACCAGGATTTGAGGCCTAGGATAAGTTGATCTTAAAAGGAATGATTAGACTACCTATATCACCAAGGTGCACCTCCTTTTCCGGGAGCCCATCTCTAAAGAACTCCATAGTTGAGCGTGCTCAGCTTGGAGTAGTACTAGGATGGGTGACCAGTCGGGAAGTTGATCCTGGCTTGTGCGTCAGTGTGGACAAAGTGGGCAGTTAAGGCTAGTGGTGGTCTGTGGGGCCAGTCGTCATTCCTGAAACTCTACTAGAGCCTAGGGCAGTGGGCCCAACAAATGGTATCAGAGCCAATTCCCCTCCAGTAGGTGGGGCCCACATGGGCATGGCATGCCAGTCTTGAGCCGTGCGGTCCAGGCATGTAGGAAAGGACTGTCCATGGTTGACGTAGCCACCCTTGCGCTGGTGTTCCGTGATCGGGAGCTGGGTGTCCATGGGTCATTGTGGGTCTGCACTGAAATGGGGAAGAGATTATGAGGCCTTATAGTTGAGCCTTGACGAAGACGTCAAGAGTCTAAGTGGGGGAGATTGTAACATACCAGGATTTGAGGCCTAGGATAAGTTGATCTTAAAAGGAATGATTAGACTACCTATATCACCAAGGTGCACCTCCTTTTCCGGGAGCCCATCTCTAAAGAACTCCATAGTTAAGTGTGCTCAGCTTGGAGTAGTACTAGGATGGGTGACCAGTCGGGAAGTTGATCCTGGCTTGTGCGTCAGTGTGGACAGAGTGCACAGTTAAGGCTAGTGGTGGTCTGTGGGGCCATTCGTCATTCCTGAAACTCTACTAGAGCCTAGGGCAGTGGGCCCAGGCATTACAAAGGTAGTCTGACACCCCTGTTGGTTGCTTGACTGATAGATGGCTGGTTTATGGTTCGTTGTATGGTTGGACGATAGATGAGGGTGCCCTGCCCGATACCACCTTTGGTGAAGGTAGTGCAGGCTTTTAGTGAGGGTCCCGTCCCTTATGGAAACGATATGTTAGATGATGTTCTTGCTATCACATTTAGTTATGTTGGTGACCCTTAATATGCTTGATGGTAATCGTTATGGTATAGCTTATCCATGGATCTTAACATGACCATTACATATGTATGTGATCATCTTGATATTATGTATAATGCCGAGCAAATGGTAAGCATGTAAGATTCTTTGCTTGATAATATGATCAATGGCTATGGTCACAAGTTGAGGCATGATTGATAGAACATCCATGTCACCACTATGTTGATAATATGAACTTATAAGCTATTCATGATGATTATGTATACTAACCATGCAGGTCTCACACAGATGCATAGCCAGGTAAAGATCTATGAGGTAAAAATGTTGAGTAACTCTGCTATGATGATTACTCTTGATAAGGAGATAATATGTATGATATGTTTGACTAAAGTACTTGGAATTTCTATTCCATGTTGATGATATAAGCCTTGGGAGGCAGTAACACTATGGGATGAGGGATTGAGATACCATGGCAATATGATGATCCTTGAGATAGATCTGGATGGTTGGCAAGAGGCCAAGTGATGACATGTAATGTGGGATCCTTGTGATGGATCAGGATGATGTTGATTACAATGAAAGCATACTGTTGAGTTTCTTACTGTTTATTTTGTTATAGTTTACATGTTATACAACTTGGTTGAATTTTGTAATCCATATAAAAGATACTAATTAATCACAGTGGAATATATCGTGTAGTTGCCCTGGCCATAGATCCATCATTGTCAGGAGCTGGTGATGGTGAAACGGGTTTCCCTGTTGGTTAACCCGAAGCACATATTGTTGAATATGTGAGGTTTCTCCTAGCCTAAAATAGAGAGGGAATCGAGTGCAGCTACGGTTGCAGACTTGGGATATGTATAGAGCATGGTGAACATGCCCATGGCTCAGTGTAATAGAGCATGAATGCGTTCATGGCTCAGAGCACGGTGAACTGGCCCGTGGCTCAGATATACTAGCGTCGCGACCTGTACCGAGGTGGGCTAGAAGAAGGGTAGCCTATGGAGTTGACCCTATGGCTGAGGCCACTTAAGCACGACACTGCGGTCCTGCTTTGGTTCTCGTGCACTGACCACGATGTGGGAGGTCGTGGAGTCCGGCTCTTCCATTGACCTTGTATGGCACCGGCTCCGGGTTTCGCAGTCGTAGGTTGAATTTGAGCGGTACGGCTCACTTCCTCAGGGCATAAGAATATGTAATCCAACCGAATAGTATTTACTGCTTAAGGCAAAACACGGAACATTGGTTGAGGCCTTGCTTGTAGTTAATCTTGTTACATCTCGCAGTTACTTATATGTTCCTCAGGTTATGTGGTAAGACCTTATAAATCTTATCTTGTTAATCATGTTCCATAAAGAAATAATTGGATATATGCCTTCCGTACATCTGGTAAGCTTGAAAGTATGAATAGCCTTACTTTATAAACTGCTCTTGTTATATCCTTATTAGTTATCTGTTGTTGTTGCTTTATCTTTCTGAGGTTTTGTAGTTTTGGAGGGGGGTTATGTTTCTCGCTGGAACTGTGTGTCTCACCCCACTGGTTTACACCCTTTTTAGGTGTTCGAGCTAGACGTGGTGGTGGTCGCGGAGTTGCGGCCGAGCAGCAAGACGAGCAGTAGAAGGCAAGAGATGGTTATGCCACTATTTTGGATGTTTTGTAGTAGAGTCTTAGAGTCATCCTTGTACTCTCAGGTCCTTGGTGGTGTTTTGATGTTGTTTCATGATGCATAGCCATTGATGTCTTGTATATCCTGCTGCTGGCCGGATGTGGGCCTTTATGTACATATAAATAGGTGATGAACTATTGTGATGGAACAGCTGATCCTCTAAGTTGTGGACACGTATCAAGACTTGTATATGTTTATGTAACCTGTTTTCTTGCAGAATGAGGACTTAAATGTAATAGTTTCTCAGTTTATCAGCTTTCCGCAATCGGTTTTAATTAACCCATATTTTTGATAATTTGTGGTTATGGTGTTTTCCGCACATTTTTGTGTAACACCTTGTTGTATGTGTGATAGTGGGATGTGTTGCCACAAGTTTGGTATCAGAGCTCTAGGTTCACTGAGTCTACAGGGATTTAGGACTAAGTTGTGTCTGTTCTTGTGAGTTTTCCATATTTTCTTACAATCATCTTCTGCCCTCAGCGGAAGAAAAGCTGAGATGTCTAGAAACCATGAAGAACATGTTGATGAGCACAGCGATGCTACATCAGTCGATGGAGCTATAGGGCAGGCACATGAAGATCGGGTGCCTAAGGTCCCCCAACCTGACCCAGCCATTCTTGAACACCTTGCCTATCAACAGCTTATGGGGCAGATAATGGCTACGATGAATCTCATGGTTGAGTGATTGCCAGTGCCTCCTTTGAGAGCACAGGCTCCCCATGGTGAAACATAAGGTATTGGGAAGACCTTTGAGCGGCTTCGTCGAGTCGGAACTTTAGATTATGCGAGAACAGCTGATCCAGCGGATGCAGATCTATGGCTGACAAGTCTTGAGAAGGCTTTTTGGATCCTTGACATCTCCGAAGCGGACAAAGTAAAGCACGTTTTCTACCTTCTGAAAGGTAGTGCTGGTCACTGGTGGACCATCGTGGAAGAGAAGCAACCTGGTGAGGTGATCGGTTGGGAGGTTTTCCGGCATGAGTTCGTTAGCAGATACTTCCTGAAAACATACCTAGACGAGAAGATCAGTCAGTTTGAGAGCCTGCGACAAGGAATGATGAACATCACCGAGTATGAGGCCAAGTTCATGGACTTGTTGAGGTTTTGTCTTCACATGGCGGCGATAGATGAGGAGCAGATCAGACATTTCGAGAAAGGTCTGAGTTCTGAGATGACAACGCGTGTTTCTGCATTGGAGAACCGTGAGCGGTTTGCTATGTTTATGGAATCCGTTTGGAGGATTGAACGATCAGTAAAGGAGAAGAGAGAGTCTATGTCTAAAAAGAGACCTACCCAGTTTCAGGGACAGAGGTATGGCGGCTACAAGAAGCCAAGGTTTTCAACCCCGTCAGTAATGAGAGGTTCCAGTGCACCGTCGCAATGGTCCTCGAGTAAGGGAAGAGGTTATGTTTCTTCACCGTTAAAAGCACATAGTACAACTTCTGTGGCAGTGACAGGGCCATCTAGGCCACAGTTTGAGGTTAAGACATGCTATATATGCGGACATACGGGGCATTTTAAGTCGAGTTGCCCAAGTAGAGATGTTGAAGTGACACAGTAGTCGAGGCAGAATCATCAAGGGTCAGATAGACAGCAGCCCAGTGGTAGTAGAGGGCGAGGACACGGTCAAGCGTCGCAAGCGGGATCATCTGCTCAAGGAAGCAGAGGACGTGGACAGCAAGCAACGGCTCGATTCTATGCTATGAGTCAGCCAGAGGCGATAGTCAACCTGTGAGTAGTAACAGGTCAGATGGAGTTATTTCATTCTGATATGTCTTCTTCTTGCTTTATATCTGTTCTGGTTGACCCAGGTGCTACACACTCTTTTATCGCCTATAGTATGCTCGAAAACTGTCATTTACCTGTTAGCTGTAAGAAAGATAGCCTGTTGTTAGAAACCCCTCTTGATGGTTCCTCGATGCTTTGAGAAGAGTGTCCATCTTGTGTCTTGTCTTTCTCGAGACACGGCATTCAAGTGGATCTTATACCACTTGATATGCATGGTTTCGACGTTATCCTTGGGATGGATACCTTAGAGAAGTATAGAGTTGTTTTGGAATGTGGTTCCAAGCAGGCTGTGTTTGCTGATGATGGATAGAAGTGGATCTTCCAGGGAGATAGGAAGATTCTTCCGACGTGTCTGGTATCAGCTATGGTGGCAGAGAAGTTGCTACGACAAGGATGTGAGGCGTTCTTAGCTCACGTTGTGGATACCGTTGTGGCTACCAAGGCGAAAGGTCCTAGTATCGAGGAAGTTTCGGTTGTCCGAGAGTTTGAGGATGTGTTTCGTAATGAGTTCCCTGGTGTTCCTCCACCCCGAGAGATTGATTTCGAGATCAATCTGGTTCCAGGAACACAACCAGTTGCACAGACACTGTATAGGATGGCTCTAGTAGAAATCGCAGAGCTTAAGAAGCAGTTGCAGGAGTTGTTGGAGAAAGGTTTCATCCGACTAAGTATGTCACCTTGGGGTGCTCTAGTGTTGTTCGTCAAGAAGAAGGATGGATCAATGCGGTTATGTATAGATTACCGACAGTTAAACAAGGTCACGATCAAGAACAAGTACATGTTGCCGAGGATAGATGATCTGTTCGATCAGTTGTGTGGTGCTACAGTATTTTCGAAGATCGATCTACGGTCCGGATATCATCAGTTGAGGATTAAGGCGGATGACATACCAAAGTCAGATTTTAGGATGAGGTATGGTCACTTCGAGTTTGTGGTTATGCCGTTCGGGCTAACCAATGCACCTGCTGTTTTCATGGACTTGATGAATAGAGTGTTCTGTCCGTTCCTAGATCAGTTTGTTGTAGTCTTTATAGATGACATCTTGATCTATAGTCGGGACAAGAAAGAGAATGAGTGACATCTTCGACTAGCATTGACTCTTCTTTGCCAACATCAGTTATATGCCAAGTTCAGCAAGTGTGAGTTCTGGTTGGAAGAAGTGACTTTCTTGGGTCATGTGATATCTGCTGAAGGAGTCAAAGTATCTGAAGAAGGTGGAGTCTGTTGCAGATTGGGAGCAACCAAAGACGCCAACATAAGTTCATAGCTTCCTGGGTTTAACAGGATACTATCGGAAGTTTATCAAGGGCTTCAGTGTGATTGCGTTACCAATGACGAAGTTGACAAGAAAGGATGTACCTTTTGTCTGGAATGATCGATGTCAGCAAGCTTTCCAAAGTTTGAAGGAGAAGCTTACTAGTGCTCCAGTGTTAATCCAGCCAGAGCCGGGAAAGGGCTATGTTGTTTTCTGCGATGCTTCCAAGAAAGGTTTAGGTTGTGTGCTGATGCAGGAAGATCGTGTGGTTTCTTTTGCTTCGCGACAGCTTAAGAAACACGAGGAGAACTATCTGAGTCATGACTTGGAGTTGGCAGTAGTGGTTCATGCGTTAAAGATTTGGAGACACTATCTGTATGGGGAGGTGTGTCAAATCTTTACGGATCATAAGAATCTGAAGTACATCTTTTCGCAACATGAGTTAAACATGCGACAGCATCGATGGATGGAGCTAATCAATGATTATGACAGCACCATCGAGTATCATCTTGGTAAGGATAATGTGGTAGCTGATGCGCTTAGCCGAAAGTCTTCTTCTCTCTCTTCAAAGAAGGCACAGTTGAGTTCCCTGATATGCCATAGATGGGATATGTTTGTTTCCTTGCGGCAGATGAATGTGCAGATGGAAGTTTCCTTATTAGCTGGACTTTTAGCATAGATGCAAGTCAAGCCTACGCTGAGACAACAGATCAGAGATGCACAGCAAATAGATGATGCAGTACAGTTGATCAAATCAGAGCTCGGCAGCAAAAAGCGTGATGGGTTCCATGAGTCCGAGGATGGGCTAGTTTGCTATCGTGATAGGATGGTGGTCCCTGATGTTGATGATCTGAGGAAGTTAGTGCTCGAGGAAGCACACACGTCGATGTATTCTATGCATCCAGGTGTCACCAAGATGTATCATAGTCTAAAGGACTTGTATTGGTGGCCCAGCTTGAAGAAAGATGTGGCTGAGTTCGTGGCTAGGTGTGCGGTTTGTCAGCAAGTCAAGGCTGAGCATCAGAAGTCGGCAGGTACATTGCAACCCCTGCCGATACTGTAGTGGAAATGGGATCATATAACCATGGATTTCATAGTTGGTCTACCCAGGACAACTAGGAATCATGATTCCATTTGGGTCATAGTGGACAGATTGACGAAGTCTTCCCATTTCATACCGGTGAAGACAATGTATACAACTGAGAAGCTCGCTCGAGTATATGTGGATGAGATAGTGCGGTTGCACGGTGTGCCAGTGACGATAGTTTCTGACCGAGGTCCTCAGTTCACGAGTCATTTATAGGAACAGTTGCACAGAGCATTGGGAACGCAATTGAGGTTCAGTACTGCTTTCCACCCACAGACGGATGGACAGTCTGAGAAGACTATTCAGACTTTGGAGGATCTCCTTCGAGCTTGCGCTTTGCAGTTTCTAGGCAGTTGGGATGTACATCTCAGTTTGATAGAGTTTGCCTACAATAATAGTTATCAGCGGAGCATTGACATGGCTCCCTATGAGGCCTTGTATGGCAGGAAGTGCAGATCTCCTTTGTGTTGGTACGAGTCCAGTGAATATCAGCTTTTGGGTCCTGAGTTAGTACAGCAGACAACTAAAAAGATCAAGGTGATACAACAACAGTTGAAAGCGGCACAGGACAGATAGAAGTCTTATGCAGACAATCGTCGACGACCTTTGGAGTTCTAGGCAGGAGACAAAGTATATCTTAAAGTCTCGACGTGGAAAGGTGTGATGAGGTTTGGCTGGAAGGGTAAGCTCGCACCCAGATATATGGGTCCATACTCAGTCATAGCACGTATGGGCAAGGTAGCTTACAAGTTAGACCTGCCGCCAAAGTTGCACAGGTTGCATCCAGTGTTCCATGTCAGTATGCTAAAGAAAAGTCATCCAGATTCAGGAACAATGATACAACCAGTTGAAGTTGAGCTTGATGAAGATGTGACCTATGAGGAAGGTCCTGTGATGATCATTGACAGAAGAGTTAAGAAGCTGAAGAGGAAGGACATGGTTCTTGTGAAGGATCTTTGGCATCATCGTGGTGTTGAGGAAGCTATATGGGAGCTTGAGGAAGAGATGAGGAGGAAGTATCCCTCGTTGTTCTCTTCGGATTTTGGGGACGAAATCCCTTTATAGGGGGTTAGCTTGTAAGGACCCTGACCTCCATTTAGGGTTTACCCTATTTGCTTTGCTTAACATTGATGCTTAGTTGCTTGCTAATCACCTTTAGTGGTGATCAGGGTTTGTTTGTGCTTTGTTGAGAGTTGGAGGCGCTACTTGCAATTAACCCAAGTCTAGGGTTTGTGAGCAAGTTTGTCACCTTGTGAGGTGTTCCTGCCTCTCCTTGCTTCTTCTAGTGTTGAAAGGAAGGTTTGGGCCTATTGCTTGGGTTCCTTTGGGCTTGACTGAGCTTGTTGGGCCTTGTGGTGCCTTGCCTTTATTCCTTTGGACCTTGTGTCGGGCAAGTGGGTGCTTGTGTCGCCCAGGCTATGTCACCCAGGGCTGTGTCGCCCATGATGGTGGTGGTGGTGTATCGTCCAGGTGTGTTGCCTATGGACTCCTTTGACCATCTTTGACCTCATTTGTGTCACCACTAGTGGACACTTGGTGCTTGATGCTTGCATGTAGCAATTGCCTTGGACATGTGTTTAGGGCATGCTAGAGTGGTGGTTTTTGCACATGGACAAGTGTCCCTAGGTGGGCGACACCTTGCTTTTCTTTACTTTGCTTTGGTTTCTCCTCCATCACCTTCTATATATGTGTTACCTTTTCCTTGCTAAGGATCCCTTTAGTTCCTTAGTCTTCCTCTCCTTGGTGCACGACACACTCTCTTCTCTTGCAAGCTTGGTGGATGATCCTTCTTGGAGTCTCCTTCTTCCTCTAGTGGTGGCCAAACCCTAGAGTGCCTTGCTCTCCTTCTTGTGGTGGTGCGTGGAGCTTGGAGCTAGGAGCTTGGAGCTTGCTTAAGGTGGGTTACATAACTCCTAACCCTAACTACACTACCTTCTTTTATGTTCTTATATGTTGCTATGATCATGTCGGCTATATGAGTTGCTAGTGAGTTCCTTTCTTAAGTTGTTCTTGTTGGCCGAACCATGTGTTCTAGGGTTTCTTGGTGAGCAACACTCCTTTCTCTCCTAGGTCTTGAGGAGTGAGCTTGAGTATCATGAGAAACACTCCTCTCTTGTTTAAGTTGAGAGGTGAGCTTGTGTTCTAGTAGCTTGAGAAACACCCTCCTCTCACCATGGACTTGAAGGGTGAGCTTGGTGGTAGTTGTGGACCTCGTTTAGGGTTGTTCCTTGTGTTGCCCGATTGATGTTAATATATGTGCAAGACCCCTCTCTCGTTTAAGTTGAGAGGTGAGCCATCTTCTTGACTCTTTTAGGATTTTGGTGCCCTTGAGCTTGAGGTTGGTGATGACCGTGTCGGGTTGCACCTTGCCCGATATGGTGTTGGAGGTGATATTGTTCGATGCCACTTGACCTAGAGCCTTAGACGATATGTTGTGGTGGTTGTGATGGATGATACCCCTGGTCCCTGACCTGGTGACGGGCGTCACACTAGTCCTGTGTGTGTCGGTCGACATCCCTATACCTGGCGGGCGTTGCACGACACTCTAGTGCCGACATGTGTGGTTGGCTGATATGTCTTGGGTGCCCGTTAGTAGGTAGTTGGACGATACACCCCTTAGTCTGAGCTGCACGTTGCTTATAGTATGACTGCACGGCAGGCCCTGTGGCCGTCATCCCTAACACACGACGCAGCGTTGCATGACATAGATGTGCACGGCACGCTTTGCACAATACACATGGGTGTGCGAGTTAGCTTGGTCCCTTGTTGCCCGACATACCTTGGGAAGGTATCCTGACACCCCTGCTGGTTGCTTGGCCGATAGATGGCTGGTTTGCTGGTTCGTTGTATGGTTGGATGATAGATGAGGGTGTGCGCCCTGTAGGGTTTTAGGGGAGATAGAGAAGGTAGCGGAAACAAAAATTTCTCCCCAAACCCATACCGAGGAAACGCGTCAACGTCTATATAATAGGAAAGGATGGTTTGTGGAATCATACCTTGTCTCGAGGCTTGCTCGGCGACAATACCTCACGCAATGCGCGGTCTTCAACTCCGGACTTCGACGGTGTCTGTGCAGCTCCTGGTCGCACCGGGACTGACAACTCCTACTCGAACCGGACTGTCGGATGACAGTTGTCCTCCTAAGTGGCAGTGTCCTCCCGCCTCTGTAGTAGTCCACACGGACCACCTGGAACTCCACTCTCCTTGTCCCACAAGGAAGTGGAAGGAGTCGCACCCTCCTGTTGACGTACTAGTCGCCAACACGCTCTCCTGCCTCTTGTTGCAACTGCAGTTGTCCTTCCCTTTCTACACCTCCCTTTTGCGGGAAGCACTTGCTCGGGCTCTCTCACGGTTACCAAAACCAGAGAGAACGACAACTTGCAGAACAACTGGTTGCACTGAGCTGTACTTTGAGAAGCCCCCAATACCCCTATATATATAGGAGAGTCATGGGACAGGGTTCTCCATCCAGGGCAATGCGGGACTAAAGCAGGAGTAGAAGGGTTCGAGAATTTTCCACAAAAAGCAACCAGTTCGCAACTTGAAATGATCAGTTCACAACTCAACCAATCGGTTCGGCCATTGAGCCGATCGGTTGGACCTGAGCCGATCGTTTGGGGCACTCCAACCGATCGGTTGGTGCCCTGAACCGATCGGTTCATGGTCCTAATCCGGCTCAAAAAGACTTTCCTTGTTTCTTTCCCAATTGGTATCGAATACCAATATTATTCCCAATCGAATTGGGCAATTTGAAACCAAAGGAAAATTCTTGCTGACATGACTTTTCCCAACTGGTCGGTTGCACCAGTTGAGCCGATCAGTTCAACCCTTGAACCGGTCGTTTCAACCTGGGCATGAGCCGATCGGCCTGGACACTCCAGCCGACCGGTTCAGCAACCTCAGCCGACCGGTTCATCACATGAACCGATCGGTTGGGAGCACAGGTTGGGCAAAATCAGTCAATTGCGATTTCAATCAATCTGATACTCCAATCAATGCGTCCAACACCTTGAACCATACGATATTGAGCTATCGACTGATTGAGTGTTTAATTGAACTACTAAACTCCTTTAGTAATCAATCTAAACATTGCTTTGTGGACAAAACTCCTCTTCTAGGTTAAATCCTATGTGTGTGACCCTGCAGGTCCATTTCACGTTGGCAGTGAAAGTCCATAACACTTATGACTTCACAAGCAAAGAGCGGTGCCTAGTCACACATCAGTGCTACCCAAGTGAAAGTAGAAAGTTGGAGAACAACTTTCATCCTACAATCCATGAATGGTGTTACAGCGAATGTATAATTCCTTTGTCACTGATATCCCGAATGAACTCGAGGCATGGAACAGTCATCCTGTCAACGTTCATTCACTTCCTTGATCTCAGAGTAGACTGGAAGAGATATGTATGACATCAGTATCATATACTGATTCACACATGCGTGCACACCTTTCTCAATCCTACTCATCAAGTGTCCATGGATATCAAACTCCCTCAGGAGGGACAAATCCCATATCTATCACTCACCCCTCAAAAGCCCCATGTGTCAAAGCCACCCAATCATCACCTTTATAACAACCCATGTTTCAGGACTGCGTTTGATGATGTCAAAGTGTGCCCAACGACATGTGTTGACTGCAGTGATTTCAGTCTAAGAATCACACTCACCACCATCACTGTGAGTACTGACTGTGACTACCATCTCATGGTTCCATGTGTCAAACTCACGGTGGGTCTGTCCGGTACACTTGTTCTCTAACAAGTACCTATGTGTTTGGTTTGATATCTCTATATCATGACTAATGAGATTCTGTCATCAACCAACACCACAATCTAGTCTTGTGTGTCATTGTTGTCTATCTACCTTCCACAATGACATCCGACTAGGGACATAACAAGAATGTACAAACTCTTAGCATCCGTATGATCTCATCATTCAGGTCCTCAACCTGAAAGCATACATCATTGAGTACTGTCATTCTCTAGACATTCAATCTGTTCTATCACTATCTCATATGACTGAACCAGAATGAATTGGAAGCTCGCCTTTTATGTTTATCAAATCAATCTTAATGTATCCCACCAATCATCCCATGATTGGCTCTCAGGGCATACATACCAACAGACTCCCACTTGCACTGCGAGCCAATCACCCTTGAATCATATTCATAGTGATCTTCATACATGTCCCACATGTTACAGCGCTCTAGTGCCAACATAGTGAGAAATGGCAACACCTTGCCAAAATCTGTACGAATTGCATGTCTCACATCTCTTCGTTGTACGTCATACGTATGGGATGGTGTTGCCGTAATATGTGATCTAGTATTCCATTGCTAACCTTTAGCCACATTGCATGATCAAGGATTCCAGACTTGTCATCAATGATTGGAATATAAGTTCATCTCATGAACTTTCAGATCCATATAGTATCCATTGCTGTTCTCTAACACATAGATACTCGGCATTTCCCTTTTTCAAATGGCTTTATTGGAACATTTCCAATTATCAACAAACTTTCACTTTTATACATCTCATGTATATATATTGCGATTAATTTTCTATCCTTTTGGAAGTTCGCATCAATGTAACTCTTTACATCGAACTCTTCCTTATCTCCATAGAACTAGTACTTCACAAGCACTTATCAAGTTCTCATGGTATTCCAGTAACCCTTACTGGAAATAGACAGACATCCACTCATCATGTCCCACATACGAGTTATCAGGATGAGCACATCATATTGCCATGTCCTACATACAAGATGATGAATGCATTTTATTCTTGCCATGTCATACATGCAAGATAATGGGATGATTACATACACGATAGATCCATATCTATCCTTAGTGTTCCCATTCTTCATAAGAATTGGACACTTGGCCTTGGGATACTAACTCCATGTAACATGGACAAGTTTTCTCCCACTGAATCTGTGCATACTGAACACTTCAGTACAGATTCCCTATGTATGCTTTCTCTTTCTAGGTCAAGAGTTTTTCCGAGAACTATCTCTATAGATCTCTATTCCTATCACATAGGAAACATCTCTATCTTCCTTAAAGATAATTTCCACTTTTGGATTTCCAATCTAGAACATTTCCATTTCACATCAATATGTGGAATGTGAATACGCTCCCACTAAATTACAGATCCCTTCTTTATCTTTGACATATCAGTCAAACCCTTTGACTATATCATCAAAGTAAAGATCCAATTTTGAGTTGCTTGTACTCAATCAATCACATTGATTAGTCCATTGTAACTTATAGACTTCATTTACATTAGTGGATTCATAAACCTTATAGGTTGTGTCACATACACATCTTGGTTTTATTCCTCATAGGAATGCGGTTTTAGTATCCATATGCCAAATGTCTTAGTCATTAAGTTGCAATCATCAAGCATCATCCTTCTCAAAATGTTATCCATGTGTCTTAACACTTAAGATTCGTTTGTACTTATGGATATGATCCAATGATTGCTACCATCAAGGTCATACCTTATGGTTCACATGGATGTCATTTAGGATGTAACGGTCATAAACCATAACTCAAGATTCGGTTCCTCATATTCATCTTGATAGTTGACTCATCACATGAACAACTTATCACATAGATAATTGAGGTGTATCTGTTAAAGATATAAGAACTCACAACCCTTGTGATTCTTAATTTCTTTTATTAGTGTGGGGTATTCTTCTATTAAGAAGAATTCAGTTATTTGATAATCATTCTCTAACTCCTTAGAGTATGATTCCTTCTTGATTCAGACATCACCATGCCTTAATCATGAGTTCACTATGATACACTATCATAATCACTTATAAGGATCTCAAACATTTGGTCCAAGTATTTCATTCATTGATCTCATCAAGAATTAATCTTTACCAAATTTGTACTTCATTTATGATAATCTTGAACACTTCAAGATATTCATATTGGTATTTCTCTAAACACCATTTGAAGTATTAGCATTTATTCCAATAGGTATGTAAATACATCACATGTATTATACCTAATAGGATAATCACTCTCCCACTACATTAGTGAAGATTGATTAATCACGTCCAAGATATTCATGTCTCTTACTGGTTCTATAACCAAAAGAGTCTAGATTTATCCATCACATGGAAACTAGAAATGAATTTCTCATGATTAATGCTAATTAAATTGTTTGAGTTATCTATAAATTTTAGGTATCGTCTTATCTTATGCATATCAAATATCACAAGATAAATAAGGCATTGCCACAAAGATCACATCTTTATAAATTGAAACATCTCTTTATTAATTTCCATCATTGTCATACCATATGCAAAAATAAAGTGTTTCTATCTATTGGCAAGTATGAAATAGCAGTTCATAACTGTATTACATGCCTTATTGGCTGAAAATAAACTAAAGTATTCCTATCTATAAAGGCAACACTTGCCCCAAGTAAGAATGCTTTACACTTTACATCTTGATATCATATATCTCAAAAGTGTTACAAGTTTACTTTCATGACACCTTTAAGTAGAGGTTTCAGTCGCCTCCTTCTTCTTTTGTTCTTCCAGGTAGAGAGGACAATTCCTTTTCCAATGTCCTGGCTTTTGACAATGGTGGCAATTTCCTTTCTTGGTCACGCCTCCCTTGGCCTTGAGAGCTGAAGATGGCTTGGACTCCTGGCTAGCTTCAGAACCTTTCTTAGCTTTGCCCTTGCCCTTGCGCTTGGACTTGCCTTTCTTGCTCGTGATCACCATCACGGACTTAGGCTTGTCCTTCTTCATCTGTAACTCGGCTGTCCTCAACATGCCCAACAACTCTGAAAGTGGCCTATCAAAGTTGTTCATGTTGTAGTTCATCACAAACTGACTGTAAGATTCTGGCAACGATTGCAGTATCACGTCAGTAGCCAACTCTTGGCTCAGTGGAAATCCCAGTCTCTGCAGGTTCTCCACATACCCAATCATCTTGAGTGTGTGAGGACCAACTGGATCTCCTTCTGTCATGACGCACTTGAACAGCGCCCTAGAAACATTGTAACTCTCTTGTCGTGCCTGATCTTCATACATGTTCCTGAGATGCAGAATCATCTCTATGACACCCATGTTCTCATGTTGCCTCTGCAACTCATGGTTCATTGAACATAGCATCAAGCACTTTGCATCAATGGCATCATCAGAATGCTTCTTGTAAGCATCCCTTTCTGCCTTTGGTACATTAGGAGCGGGTTCCTCTAGAATTGGAGTATCCAGGACATAGAACTTGCGCTCTTGAGTGAGAACAATTCTCAATGTCCGATACCAGTCGTGGAAGTTTGTCCCATTTAGCTTGTCCTTGTCAAGGACCGATCGCAAAGAAAAGTTGTTGTTGTTTGTTGCCATTTGAACTACAAAAGGAAAATATGCAATTTTAGTCCAAAACTCATTTTTGACTTATTTGATTAATTTGAAAATTTGACGATATAATTAGGCCTTTAATTAATTATCGCTCCCACTATTTTACTTCAAATCGATAGCCCTCACCATCAATTCGGAAGATTGCAGCATACAACCTTCTAGTGGGCAAGATCCTGAAATCCTCTAAGTCATGGACCAGCTAGGGCTGTCACCCACAACATAGATCTCTCAGGTAGGCAACTTTTGCCAATTGCATCATATGCAACTCTTGATAAGATGTCATATACAACTCCTTGCCATGATCATCTCCATGCCTCAAGGTACTAGATCCCATCTAGATCACCTTGTTAAGTCCGACCCAAAACAAACACGATGAATATGCACCCTGCTAGGGCAGACCCACACATTCATCCTTCACGCTTCCACCAGATAGACGGTGCACCACGCTAGGGCGTGCCCACACTTGGTCGATCAAGCTTTTCACGTGTGTCGCATTTGGAAGGCATCTAAAACTTAATATTTTAATGAGGGATTTGGTTTTATATACATATACATATCCAATCACCACAATACATAGTACGTATCATATACATGCTATATCCCACAGAAAACATGCAAAAATGATAAAAAGCGATGATTATGGCCATCCTAATGTGATTCCTCGAGCCAAGAGGAATCACGGTCATCTAGGTCTACATCACATGCAACATGTACAAGATGAACATATGTGCCTTGCCATCCGAGTTGATCAAGCTTTTCACATGAATGATTTGTACTCTCCAGACGGTTGTCTGGGTGCCACCAGCCGATTGGTTGGCTCCTCCAACCGATCGGTTCACCTGGTCATCGTGCATCTCATCATGTCTGTCACCCGCTCGTCTCGCTCCTCGAACCGGTCATCAACCGATCAGTTCACTCCTTGAACTGACCGTCTGGAAGGTCAACCGATCGGTTCACTCCTTGAACCGATCGTCTGAGCAGTCGTCTTGATGTCCGCCGGTCTTTGACATAACAGGAAATAAAATCTATCCTATTTATTACATTGCTTTAAAAAGGAAACCCCGAGTTACATTCGGGGGGAGCAAAGGTAGGAAAGAATCTCGAATTATTTCGAGTTACATCAGGAATAAGAGAGGGAAGATCGGTGCGCAGACCGAGATGCAAGCAACCACACACAACCAATCACAGATAGGGGTTTATAGGCCATAATCATGCTACACACATCCACCACAAAACTCATTTAAGGGCGACGCGTATCGAGTGCATTAATAATACATATCATATATGTAATTAGGGATTTGTGGATTTAGGATTGGACATGCATAAAGCCAATATTATTCACATCGTATGCAATAAATAAAGGTGACAAACCAAAATCGATCATATCGATATTCCTAAAATATAGAGCAGTTGACGTGGCTCTGATACCACTGTTGGGTTTTAGGGGAGACAGAGAAGGCAGCAGAAACAAAAAAAAATTCTCCCCCAACCCATACCGAGGAAACGCGTCAACGTCTATATAATAGGAAAGGATTGTTTATGGAATCATACCTTGTCCCGAGGCTTGCTCGGCGACAATACCACGCGCAATGTGCGGTCTTCAACTCTGGACTTCGACGGTGTCTGTGCAGCTCCTGGTACAGTTGTCCTCCTAAGCGGCAGTGTCCTCCCGCCTCTGTAGTAGTCCACACGGACCACCTGGAACTCCACTCTCCTTGTCCTACAAGGAAGTGGAAGGAGTCGCACCCTCCTGTTGACGTACTAGTCGCCAACACGCTCTCCTTCCTCCTGTTGCAACTACAGTTGTCCTTCCCTTGCTGCACCTCCCTTTTGCAGGAAGCACTTGCTCGGGCTCTCTCACGGTTACCAAAACCAGAGAGAACGACAACTTGCAAAGCAACTGGTTGCACTGAGCTATACTTTGAGAAGCCCCCAATACCCCTATATATAGGAGAGTCATGGGATAGGGTTCTCCATCCCGGGCAATGCGGGACTAAAGCAGGAGTAGAAGGGTTTGAGAATTTTCCACAAAAAGCAACCGGTTCGCAACTTGAAATGATCGGTTCACAACTGAACCGATCGGTTCGGCCATTGAACCGATCGGTTGGACCTGAGCCGATCGTTTGGGGCACTCCAACCGATCGGTTGGTTCCCTGAACCGATCGGTTCATGGTCCTAATCCGGCTCAAAAAGACTTTCCTTGTTTCTTTCCCAATTGGTATCGAATACCAATATTATTCCCAATCGAATTTGGCAATTTGAAACCAAAGGAAAATTCTTTCCGGCATGACTTTTCCCAACTGGTCGGTTGCACCAGTTGAGCCGATCGGTTCAACCCTTGAACCGGTCGTTTCAACCTGGGCATGAGCCGATCGGCCTGGACACTCCAGCTGACCGGTTCAGCAACCTCAGCCGACCGGTTCATCACATGAACCGATCGGTTGGGAGCACAGGTTGGGCAAAATCAGTCAATTGCGATTTCAATCAATCTGATACTCCAATCAATGCGTCCAACACCTTGAACCATACGATATTGAGCTATCGACTGATTGAGTGTTTAATTGAACTACTAAACTCCTTTAGTAATCAATCTAAACATTGCTTTGTGGACAAAACTCCTCTTCCAGGTTAAATCCTATGTGTGTGACCCTGCAGGTCCATTTCACATTGGCAGTGAAAGTCCATAACACTTATGACTTCACAAGCAAAGAGCGGTGCCTAGTCACACATCAGTGCTACCCAAGTGAAAGTAGAAAGTTGGAGAACAACTTTCATCCTACAATCCGTGAATGGTGTTACAGCGAATGTATAATTCCTTTGTCACTGATATCCCGAATGTACTCGAGGCATGGAACAGTCATCCTGTCAATGTTCATTCACTTCCTTGATCTCAGAGTAGACTGGAAGAGATATGTATGACATCAGTATCATATACTGATTCACACATGTGTGCACGCCTTTCTCAATCCTACTCATCAAGTGGCCATGGATATCAAACTCCCTCAGGAGGGACAAATCCCATATCTATCACTCACCCCTCAAAAGCCCCATGTGTCAAAGCCACCCAATCATCACCTTTATAACAACCCATGTTTCAGGACTGCGTTTGATGATGTCAAAGTGTGCCCAACGACATGTGTTGAGTGCAGTGATTTCAGGTCTAAGAATCACACTCACCACCATCACTGTGAGTACTGACTGTGACTACCATATCATGGTTCCATGTGTCAAACTCACGGTGGGTCTGTCCGGTACACTTGTTCTCTAACAAGTACCTATGTGTTTGGTTTGATATCTCTATATCATGACTAATGAGATTTTGTCATCAACCAACACCACAATCTAGTCTTGTGTGTCATTGTTGTCTATCTACCTTCCACAATGACATCCGACTAGGGACATAACAAGAATGTACAAACTCTTAGCATCCGTATGATCTCATCGTTTAGGTCCTCAACCTGAAAGCATACGTCATTGAGTACTGTCATTCTCTAGACATTCAATCTGTTCTATCACTATCTCATATGACTGAACCAGAATGAATTGGAAGCTCGCCTTTTATATTTATCAAATCAATCTTAATGTATCCCACCAATCATCCCATGATTGGCTCTCAGGGCATACATACCAACACGCCCTGCCCGATACCACCTTTGGTGAGGGTAGTGGGGGCTTTTAGTGAGGGTCATGTCCCTTATGGAAACGATATGTTAGATGATGTTCTTACTATCATGTTTAGTTATGTTGGTGACCCATAATATTCTTGATGGTAATCATTATGGTATAGCTTATCCATGGATCTTAACATGACCATTACATATGTATGTGATCATATTGATATTATGTATAATGTCGAGCAAATGGTAAGCATGTAAGATGCTTTGCTTGATAATATGATCAATGTCTAAGGTCACAAGTTGAGGCATGATTGATAGAACATCCATGTCACCACTATGTTGATAATATGAACTTCTAAGCTATTCATGGTGATTATGTATACTAACCATGTAGGTCTCACACAGATGCATAGCTAGGTAAAGAGCTATGAGGTAAAAATGTTGAGTAACTCTGCTATGATGATTACTCTTGATAAGGAGATAATATGTATGATATGTTTGACTAAAGTACTTGGAATTACTATTCCATGTTGATGATATAAGCCTTGGGAGGCAGTAACACTATGGGATGAGGGATTGACATCCCATGGCAATATGATGATCCTTGAGATAGATCTGGATGGTTGGCAAGAGGCCAAGTGATGACATGTAATGTGGGATCCTTGTGATGGATCAGGATGATGTTGATTACAATGAAAGCATATTGTTGAGTTTCTTACTGTTTATTTTGTTATAGTTTACATGTTATACAACTTGGTTGAATTTTGCAATCCATATAAAATATACTAATTAATCATAGTGGAATATATTGTGTAGTTGCCCTGGCCATAGATCCATCATCGTCAGGAGTTGGTGATGGTGAAATGGGTTTCCCTACTAGTTAATATGAACCACATATTATTGAATATGTGAGGTTTCTGCTAGCCTAAAATAGAGAGGGAATCGAGTGCAGCTACGGTTGTAGACTCGGGATATGTATAGAGCATGGTGAGCAGGCCCATGGCTCAGTGTAATAGAGCATGAATGCGTTCATGGATCAGAGCAAGGTGAACTGGCCTGTGGCTCAGATATACTAGCGCCGAGACCTGTACCGAGGCGAGCTAGAGGAAGGGTAGCCTATGGAGATGACCCTATGGCTGAGGCCACTTAAGCACGAGACTGCGGTCCTGCTTTGGTTCTCGTGCACTGACCACGAGGTGGGAGGTCGTGGAGTCCGGCTCTTCCATTGACCATGTATGGCACCGGCTCTGGGTTTCGCAGTCGTCGGTTGGATTTGAGCGGTACAGCTCACTTCCTCAGGGCATAAGAATATGTAATCCAGCCGAATAGTATTTACTGCTTAAGGCAAAACATGGATCATTGGTTGAGGCCTTGCTTGTAGTTAATCTTATTACATCTCACAGTTACTTATATGTTCCTTAGGTTATGTGGTAAGACCTTATAAATCTTATCTTGTTAATCATGTTCCATAAAGAAATAATTGGATATATGCCTTCCGTACATCTAGTAAGCTTGAAAGTATGAATAGCCTTACTTTATAAACTACTCTTATTATATCCTTATCAGTTATCTGTTGTTGTTGCTTTATCTTTCTGAGTTTTTGTAGTTTCCGTGGGGGGTTATGTTTCTCACTGGGACTGTGTGTCTCACCCCACTGGTTTACACCCTTTTTAGGTGTTCGAGCTAGACGTGGTGGTGGTCGCGGAGTTGCGGCTGAGCAGCAAGACGAGCAGTAGAAGGCAAGAGATGGTTATGCTGCTATTTTGGATGTTTTGTAGTAGAGTCTTAGAGTCATCCCTGTACTCTCAGGTCCTTGGAGGTGTTTTGACGTTGTTTCATGATGCATAGCTGTTGATGTCTTGTATATCCTGCTGCTGGCCGGATGTGGGCATTTATGTACATATAAACAGGTGATGAACTATTGTGATGGAACAACTGATCCTCTAAGTTGTGGACACATATCAAGACTTGTATATGTTTATGTAACCCGTTTGCTTTCAGAATGAGGACTTAAATGTAATAGTTTCTCAGTTTATCAGCTTTCCACAATCGGTTTTAATTAACCCGTATTTTTGATAATCTGTGGTTATGGTGTTTTCCGCACATTTTCGTGTAACACCTCATTGTCTGTGTGATAGTGGGATGTGTTGCCACAACTACCAGCCAACAAGCACTACATAATTAAGATACAACTCACACCGCCCAAATTTACTTACCTTTGAATTTGGGTAGTCATCCCACATGAGAACAAAGATGAGGAAGAAGAGAATCACACCCAATGTGTACAAAACTTCCATATTTACTTGATCTCTGTATGATGTCATTGTCATTGTTGGGGACCGCTTGATGCCACTAAAATCGCTGACTGAGTCAGTCTATTGCCGCTATGGAAACATTGTGTTTGTAACTACCAACTACTACTTTACTTCAAGGCAAAGTCGTTGGCCCTCTCTTATTAACTAAGACAGTTTCTTTGTCAGTGCACCCAATGTACCACTAGATGTATGTCGCTACCTTGCTTCAAGGTAGAGTTGTTGGCCCTCTCTTATTCAACCAAGAGAGCTCCTCCAATTGTTCTTGTTCTCTGGTACTTCTACCACTGAAAACACCAACAAACAACTGGAGGGATCACGCACCAAAAGGTGGAATGTCTCAATTGTAAGGACCTTGACCTCCATTTAGGGTTTACCCTATTTGCTTTGCTTAACCTTGATGCTTAGTTGCTTGCTAATCACCTTTAGTGGTGATTAGGGTTTGGTTGTGCTTTGTTGAGAGTTGGAGGCACTACTTGCAATTAACCCAAGTCTAGGGTTGTGAGCAAGTTTGTCACCTTGTGAGGTGTTCCTCCCTCTCCTTGCTTCCTCTAGTGTTGAAAGGAAGCTTTGGGCCCATTGCTTGGGTTCCTTTGGGCTTGGCTGAGCTTGTTGGGCCTTGTGGTGCCTTGCCTTTGTTCCTTTGTACCTTGTATTGGACAAGTGGGTGCTTGTGTCGCCTATGATGGTGGTGGTGGTGTATCATCCAGGTGTGTCGCCCATGGACTCCTTTGACCTCGTTTGTGTCACCAATAGTGGACACTTGGTGATTGATGCTTGCATGTAGCAATTGCCTTGGACATGTGTTTAGGGCATGCTAGAGTGGTGGTTTTTGCACATGGACAAGTGTCCCTAGGTGGGAGACACCTTACTTTGCTTTGCTTTGGTTTCTCCTCCATCCCCTTCTATATATGTGTTTCCTTTTCCTTGCTAAGGATCCCTTTAGTTCCTTAGTCTTCCTATCCTTGGTGCATGACACACTCTCTTCTCTTGCAAGCTTGGTGGTCAATCCTTCTTGGAGTCTCCTTCTTCCTCTAGTGGTGGCCGAACCCTAGAGTGCCTTTCTCTCCTTCTTATGGTGGTGCGTGGAGCTTGGAGCTAGGAGCTTGCTTAAGGCGGGTTACATAACTCCTAACCCTAACTACACTACCTTCTTTTATATTCTTATATGTTGCTATGATCATGTCAGCTATATGAGTTGCTAGTTAGTTCCTTGCTTAAGTTGTTCTTGTTGGCCGAACCATGTGTTCTAGGATTTCTTGGTGAGCAACACTCCTTTCTCTCCTAGGTCTTGAGGAGTTAGCTTGAGTTCTAGTATCATGAGCAACACTCCTCTCTCGTTTAAGTTGAGAGGTGAGCTTGTATTGTAGTCGCTTGAGCAACACGCTCCTCTCACCATGGACTTCAAGGGTGATCTTGGTGGTAGTTGTGGACCTCGTTTAGGGTTGTTCCTTGTGTTGCCCGATTGATGTTAAGAGATGTGCAAGACCCCTCTCTCATTTAAGTTGAGAGGTGAGCCATCTTCTTGACTCTTTTAGGATTTTGGTGCCCTTGAGCTTGAGGTTGGTGATGACCGTGTCGGGTTGCACCTTGCCCGATATGGTGTTGGAGGTGATGTTGCCCGATACCTCTTGACCTAGAGCCTTGGACGATATGTTGTGGCGGTTGTGATGGATTATACCCCTGGTCCCTGACCTGGTGACGGGCTTCACACCAGTCTTGTGTGTGTCAATCGATAGCCCTATACCTGATGGGTGTTGCACGACACTCTAGTGCCTGTCATGTGTGGTTGGCTGATATGTCTTGGGTGCCCGTTACTAGGTAGTTGGACGATACACCCCTTAGTCTGAGCTGCATGTTTCTTATAGTATGACTGCACGGCAGGCCCTGTGGTCATTATCCCTAACATACGACGTAGCGTTGCATGACACATATGTGCACGGCACGCGTTGCACAATACACATGGGTGCGCGAGTTAGCTTGGTCCCTTGTTGCCCGACATACGTTGGGAAGGTAGCCTGACACCTTTGCTGGTTGCTTGGCCGATAGATGGCTGGTTTGCTGGTTCGTTGTATGGTTGGATGATAGATGAGGGTGCCCTGTCCGATACCACCTTTGGTGAGGGTAGTGGGGGCTTTTAGTGAGGGTCACGTCCCTTATGGAAACGATATGTTATATGATGTTCTTGCTATCACATTTAGTTATGTTGGTGACCCTTAATATGCTTGACGGTAATTGTTATGGTATAGCTTATCCATGGATCTTAACATGACCATTACATATTTATGTGATCATCTTGATATTATGTATAATGTCGAGCAAATGGTAAGCATGTAAGATGCTTTGCTTGATAATATGATCAATGGCTATGGTCACAAGTTGAGGCATGATTGATAGAACATCCATGTCACCACTATGTTGATAATATGAATTTCTAAGATATTCATGGTGATTATGTATACTAACCATGCAGGTCTCACACAGATGCACAGCCAGGTAAAGAGCTATGAGGTAAAAATGTTGAGTAACTCTGCTATCATGATTATTCTTGATAAGGAGATAATATGTATGATATGTTTGACTAAAGTACTTGGAATTGCTATTCCATGTTGATGATATAAGCCTTGGGAGGCAGTAACACTATGGGATGAGGGATTGAGATCCCATGGCAATATGATGATCCTTGAGATAGATCTGGATGGTTGTCAAGAGGCCAAGTGATGACATGTAATGTGGGATCCTTGTGATGGATCAGGATGATGTTGATTACAATGAAAGCATACTATTGAGTTTCTTACTATTTATTTTGTTATAGTTTACATGTTATACAACTTGGTTGAATTTTACAATCCATATAAAAGATACTAATTAATCATAGTGGAATATATCGTGTAGTTGCCCTGGCCATAGATACATCATCGTCAGGAACTGGTGATGGTGAAACGGGTTTCCCTGCTGGTTAACCCGGAGCACATATTGTTGAATATGCGAGGTTTCTCCTAGCCTAAAATAGAGAGGGAATCGAGTGCAGCTACGGTTGCAGACTCGGGATATGTATAGAGCATGGTGAACAGGCCCATGGCTCAGTGTAATAGAGCATGAATGCGTTCATGGCTCAGAGCATGGTGAACTGGCCCGTGGCTCAGATATACTAGCGCCGAGACCTGTACCGAGGCGGGGTAGAGGAAGGGTAGCCTATGGAGCTAACCATGTGGCTGAGGCCACTTAAGCACGAGATTGTGGTCCTGCTTTGGTTCTCGTGCACTGACCACGAGGTGGGAGATCGTGGAGTCCGGCTCTTCCATTGACCTTGTATGGAACCGGCTCTGGGTTTCGCAGCCGTCGGTTGGATTTGAGCGGTACGGCTCACTTCCTTAGGGCATAAGAATATGTAATCCAGCCGAATAGTATTTACTGCTTAAGGCAAAATACAGAACATTGATTGAGGCCTTGCTTGTAGTTAATCTTATTACATCTCGCAGTTACTTATATGTTCCTCAGGTTATGTGGTAAGACCTTATAAATCTTATCTTGTTAATCATGTTCCATAAAGAAATAATTGGATATATGCCTTCCGTACATATGGTAAGCTTGAAAGTATGAATAGCCTTACTTTATAAACTGCTCTTGTTATATCCTTATCAGTTATCTGCTGTTGTTGCTTTATCTTTCTGAGGTTTTGTAGTTTTGGTGGGGGGTTATGTTTCTCGCTGGGACTGTGTGTCTCACCCCGTTGGTTTACACTCTTTTTAGGTGTTCGAGCTAGACGTGGTGGTGGTCACAGAGTTGTGGCCGAGCAGCAAGATGAGCAATAGAAGGTAAGAGATGGTTATGTTGTTATTTTGGATGTTTTGTAGTAGAGTCTTAGAGTCATCCCTGTACTCTCAGGTCCTTGGAGGTGTTTTGACGTTGTTTCGCGATGCATAGCTGTTGATGTCTTGTATATCCTACTGCTGGCCGGATGTGGGCCTTTATGTACATATAAATAGGTGATGAACTATTGTGATGGAACAGTTGATCCTCTAAGCTGTGGACACGTATCAAGACTTGTATATGTTTATGTAACCCATTTTCTTGCAGAATGAGGACTTAAATGTAATAGTTTCTCAGTTTATCAGCTTTCCACAATCAGTTTTAATTAACCCGTGTTTTTGATAATCTGTGGTTATGGTGTTTTCCGCACATTTTCGTGTAACACCTCATTGTCTGTGTGATAGTGGGATGTGTTGCCACATCAATGGCTTCCCCCATGGCCTCTATTTATAGGTTTACATACCATGTGGTTGCAACTAGAAATCATACTCCAAATCCTAATATAATTCTATATTGCACATAGAAAACCATCTTCTTTCTCTTTTTGAATTTGACTCCACAAGCCAACTCCTACTCAAGTCCAGATCTAACTGGGACATGGACTGGATCCTTTTCTTACCTAATAAGAAGTTGGGGAATGACCTCCATCATTCAATTTACCCACTGGTGTGACAAGGAAAATGTTTACAAAGAATCACCCTGGTTATTTGAAGGAAGTTTGCATCTTTGCATGAGATCAAATTTGAAGAATGACCATGTGTTTTGGGTCATATTTTATGACACGGCTATTATCTAGCATAGTGTTGTTGAGATCAAATTCATTTTCAGTTTTTTGGGGGAGTTCATGGATATCAAAACTAACGATATCAGATGGAGAAGCATCAATAGGGCTCAGTCATCAATTGATATAACAAAATAGTTGAGATAGATACAATAAATAGGAGAGAATGGAAAGCCTCTAAAATTCAAACTAAATATGAATACATTTCTAGTCAGACACTTGGATCAAGGCAACATGCTAGAGGAGGAATAGGATGAAATTAGACAAAGTTAATGGGGACCATGGGTGTTAGTGTCACCAACTAAATTAACTAGGGTATCGATAAGAGATTAGAAGATAGGAGAGTCAATGTCAATTTAAAAGTTGATATTCGACACCAAGAAGAGAAGTAGATAGATAGAAGTGAATTCAAGCAAGAATAGGAAGACAAAGTTTGCAATAGGTGGTGTCAAGAATCAAGAACAATCACCAATTGGCATGAAACTAGAAACTCATAGGGTGTGAAGCTAAGACCCGTAGAATCACAACATTACATGTCACGAGCGAAGAAACCATTAAAAGGAAAGAACATTATGTAACTAAGGATGACACCAAGATATACACAACAAGAAATGAGAAAGAGTCTGAGAACCTAGGACAAATCCAGAAGAAGAGTTCGACACAGAAAGCCTTATCCATGGTGTTAGACCAATGGCGGAACCTGGACTCTCAAGTGGGTGAGGCCCAAAGATAATTTTTTACTATTTGTTATCATATTTAATTTTTTTGATACTAAACAAAAAGTTCTAATACACAAATATACAAAATAAATAGTGTATCATTAGTAATAAAAAAATACTATAAAGGAAGTAAAATATGACAGTTTTTATAAACTGTGAAAAATAATATGGAGGCTGGAAAGATATTTGCTATTAAGAGATGGAAAACTCCCCTCCTATATATAGGAGAGGAGGCAAGTACAAAGAAGCATAACTTAACACTAATGGGCCAAGACAACTAGACTCATGTACATAATAAGCTAAATTAATCCAACACTCTCCCTCAAGCTAGAGCATGAGTGAAACACATTTCGAGCATAGCAATATATGAAAAAGGTAAAATGTCCATATAAAAATTGATATTCCTTTGATAAAAAATAATCTTTCCCTAAATGTTGTAAAGTAATAATTGAACGCATTGTAACACTTCCTCTAAAGAAGATAGCATCATAGCGGCAACGAACTTTCCCCCGAAAAGATCAATGTAGAAGCATTAATAGAAACATGGACTCCCTCTGTATTTGAAAATCTCTAGACTAGTAGAAGTAATCACAAATTATTTTTTGAGATCGACAGACTAGTTGAATCAAGTATAAATAAAAATCTGAATCTTTGACAAACAATTGGAAATAATATAAATGGTAGATAGCATATATATATAGAAGGCATCTGATTCACCATTATTGTCGAAGTATTTTTGCACAAGAAGCATCAACACTGGATAGTTGGGATAAGAACACTGCTATAGGAATATTGCACCATAGTATATGGGCACATGTTAAAAACATGCTACTATAGGACTATGTGTCAGAGTAGATGTCAACAACATAGATGAATATACAAAAATTGGACAACATGGTCGAATGACATGGCTTATTCTCTTCATCTTCTCTCCTCCATTCATCTCTTTTCTGTACTCATCTTCCTCTATTCTCCCCCTCTAACCACAAAAAGGATCACGAGTGGTGGGGTGGAGAGTCATAAGCATGACAAAAGGAATAGTGGCACAAAAATAAAGCATTGCCGTTGTAAAGGTAAGGTAGGAGAACAAAGTATCACCGGATGAAACTCGATAGAAAAAAAGTGGCGCTATAGGAATGGAGCTCGGTAGGAAAAATAGAATACCACCGGAATAAGCACGGTAACAAAAAAATTAATACCTTGCCCCTTCTGTTTTTTAGTGCATTATAAAGTAACATAGAGTCTTTGGTTTCTCTCTTTTTAAATAAAACATGAAACTTTACTTTTTTTTTTCCTTTTTTTTAGTTATATAATTGGCTCGGCCAATATCCCTTCCATAGGTTTAGAAGACCTCCATTATTTGTTTAGTTGTCCAACTAATGATTCCAGCGTTCATGCCTTTTGCCTTTTTTTTTGTTAAACACATCAAATCGTCACAATATTGATAATATCACAAAGCCAACAACCAGATGAAGGAACGAAAATCGAAAGAAGAGTAAATGTGAGCACATCCGCAAGAGACTTTAGTAGGAATCAAGAACGCCATGGTAGGGAACGGAGTCCTCGGTCTTCAGGACCCTTTGACCAAGATTTAAATAAGATAATGCATCAAGGCAGGAGTGCATGCCCTTCTTCAATGACACGCTGTGACGCACTCATGGCTGGGTTTGTGTTTGAGATCCACGTCGCATGTGATGAGGCAAGTTCACAACGTGTCTACGGGCAGACGGCACGTGCGATGGTAGTATGATACTTGTGAACGCAGGCTGATGACGAACTCTTGTGGTTGCTCCTGGAGTCATAGGTGCAGTTGATGTTACAACGAAATCTGAACAGAAGGAGACATAGCACAAGAGAAGGTGGATCTTGAGTTTGGAGGCAGGGATGATGTGATTTGGGGGAGGCAAACAACTATGATGATAGCTGGGTTGGATAGTGTAAAAGAGGACTAGATTTTTACAAAATATTAGAAGACGGTTGAGGAGGTTCTTTGTTTTTTCTATAAGTTAGGATCGATGCTCTGATATTAGGTAGGAAATAATATGGATGTTAGAAAGATATTTGTTATTGAGAGATGACAAACTTCCCTCCTATATATAGGAGAGGAGGTAAGTACAAGGAAGCATAATTTAATTCTAATGAGCCAAGACAATTAGACCCATGTACATAACAAACTAATTAATTTAAAATAAATAATGTATCATAAATTTATTCACATATCACTAATTTGGAAGAATAACTCGATATAAGTCAAAAATAATATTGGCAAACAGAATACTTATTTTTACCACAAATGAGTAATATAAATTTTATTATAGGAGATACTCCTTTACAAGTGCTGTGTCCAGGGTCTGTTGGGATCTAGCCTCTCTTTCTCCAAAAAGATACTAAAATGTATTCATTGACATTGAAAAATACTTAGGAAGCACAGACACTTCTTGGGGGCTGCCGTGTCCGTGTCCAACACGTGTCCAACATGGACACACCTTAGACACGCCTGGACACGTGGCGGACACTCCTTCGACGTGTCCACTTTGATTTTTTTTAATTACAGTGTTGGACACATCTTGGACACTTCGTGGACACATCCAAGACACGCCAACATAACCCACTTAGGCCTAAGATCACGATTGTTTCGTTTAACAAGGTGCTGCATTGAATTTCAATCTATTAAAAACTCAATAACCTGCGTTTGGGTTGCGCAACAATGGCCCGGAAGCTAATTCCGGATGGAACCCACGTCCTTAATTTACAGGATTAACTAAAGCTGGCTGCTATACGGATATTGCTAATCCCAACATGTCAATTATTTGCCTGATGAATAATTAACATGTGTTGCTGCCACTTTTGTGCTTTTCTCTTGCCTTTCTGTAAAAGAGGTTGACCATAATATAATTTTCTATATTCTACCAACAACTAGCACTTCTTACTCCTTGTCCTAATCCTATAGAATTGCAAAAAAATAAAAAGAAACAACTGATAGGAAATTGTTCTCTTTCCCTAATTATTTCTCATCCAATGACATCCAACCATATTTTCCTTTCCCTTCCCATCCTTTGAACTAAACATGCCTAAGTGTATGAAAAAACCCTCAAGCATTCTCTAAATTCCATTTTCTGTCCTCAACTACTCCTTTCCCTACTAACATTAGATGGTTAAGCTTTCGCTGCTACGGGCAAGTTGTCGACGCCTTTCTTTAGCAACTATTGAAACCATCATCAGCTGTATAATCTCCACCAAAAGTAGCAGTAGTCTGTTCTCCCTGTGCCTATTCTTTTTCTTGCTTCTCTACATCTCCATCTCCCCTCCTCTTCTCTTGCCCCTTCATCTTAAGTAGCTCTCGAATGTATTGCCCTTCCTTTTCTTCCCCCTCAACCTCCACGACACCTTCCTTTTCCATCTCCCCTCCACCACCAGCAACAACATATCTATTCACCATTTCAATTCCATATATTCTTACTGCAACAATTTAATAGTCAAGCATCTTGATGCATGTTGTGATTTAATCTATATTATGACTTGTGGATATGATCTTATTGCTAACTGCTTGTTGGATTTCATGGTGATTAACTCCATGGATAATCTATTTAGATCATTTGGTGTATGTATGCATACATCATATTATATGTCATGATGTGTGCTACAAATATATGTATATTCATTTATATATTTGTCATGTCCAGTGCCGTGTCCGTGTCTTATAATTTTAGAAATCGACGTGTCCCGTGTCCGTGTTTATATCCGTGTCTGTGTCTGTGTCTGTGTCGGTGTTTCCTAGAAAAATACTAATCATATTTATACATATATACTTTTTTACAGTATGGTAAATAAAAGAAATAATTAACTGAAGTGGTATGTTTCTCCTTTAGTTGTGTAGATAAGGTTTGAACCTTGTGTACACACATTTTTATTTTTTAACCCTTTTGTAAGCTCAGCTCCTTTATTGTGTGTTTTTTACTCCTCCCCTATTCGCTTAACACTTCAAAAATAGACTAACTAAAAAAAATGACAGGAGAAGCACATTTGCAAGTGGTAGGTGAATAAAAAATAATAATAGATATATTATAATATAAGTGTCCGTGTGTTTTCAATTCAGTATAGCTTCTCGTGGAGCCTTGCAACCGGCTATAGTGGGGACTCCCTTTCTGTCGTATAAGGTGCTAGCCAAGCATGGCATCCCACCATCTTCTTTCATTTCAATCTATGTAATTGTTGTCGTTTTTTGTCTTAAGGTCACCGTTTTTCATCATTACATGACTGACTGGTAATGCTCAAATAATAGTAAAAGAATTTTTCTATATAGACAAGGTTGGGATTAAGAGAGACATTCTCTCCCCCTCTGTACGCCCATGGTGGAGGTCGAACGCCCGGGAGGGTGGTAAATCAAGGCGGCAACTGGGATTCGAACTCAGGTCCCTTTATTAGGAGACATCGTGCTTGACCACTTGAGCCACTCCTTGTCGGCTATATAGATGAGGTTATGGGACGAGAATTTGAACTCTTTGTCCGCTTGTTTTACGTTGTCTAAGGTGAGCCGGTAGAAATCTACACTGCCTAAGGCGACTAGTAGAAAATATGAGAGATCGGGAGTGGGAGAGAGAGGGAGTGAGAGAGGGAGTATTGGGAAAGAGAGTGGGTGGGAGAGAGAGTGGTTGGAAAGAGAGAGAGAGAAAAGAGAGAAGAATTTATTTTACTTATAACTCCCAATATGTAATGTTTTTCTTGACGAAATAAAGAATTTATTTTTCTTATAACTCCAAATCCATGATAAATTTTTTGACAAAATAAAAACTATTACATTCCTTACAAAAACTACGTTACAACAAGGCCAATGTTTAAAAAGTACAATATACAATCTAAAATATTAGATGGAGCGGATAGAATAAAAAGAATAAAAAGGAGAGAGAATTTTATTTTTCTTAAATTAGGAGAGAAACATTAATTTTGTTTAAATGAGGAGAAAAGAGAAAAATAAAATATTGAACAGAGATAACAACATGACAGGTCAGACATTACAACAAAGTGGATCGGAATGTAATAATAAATCGAAAAAAAGCTAACAACAAATAGGACAAGAGATAACAATAAATTGGACCAGGGATAACAATAAAGAGGACCAGAGATAATAAAAAATTGGACCATAGGTAACACAAAACGATGATAATATCTAATTGGACTGACGATAACATCTAATTGGACATGAGATAACATCCAATTGGACGGGAGATAACATGCAAATAGACCGAAGATAATGTACAAATGAACCAGAGATAACATACAAATTGACTGGAAGTAACATACAAATGGACCGGAGATAACATTCAATTGAGCATGAGATAACATCTAATTAGATTAAAGATAATGTGACGTCCCCGGATTTTGGCTTCTCCAAACCCTATTGGGAATGAGAGGTCAGAATCCGAGAACATCATCCAATCATATCAGAAAGCGATGCGGAAGCATAATACGCATACATGAACATACAACCATAACATTCTCAACATTCAACATGTATATTTATACAAAATGAATTATTACAACATGATTTACAGTTACATATTGAATGAAAATTCTACAAGTCTAAACATGTATGCTAAACTAGATCTTAGACAATAGGTACAACCTGAACACTGCTCACTTCACGTCTTTTATCCCAAGCTAGCTCTGAACCTAAAACATACGTGAAACAACGAATCAACACACAAGGTGTTGTGCACGTGGGTAGAAAGATACATACTAATATGCTTGCATAATTGAAATAATCTTGAGAAAGAAAGAGTAAAAGAAAACATTATTTAGAGCGATAATCAGGTAAACACATTTTTAGATGCCTTTTTGATGCGTTTGTACTACTAAGTGGTGTCACACTTCATTTTTCCCCACCCCTTGGGCTATGGGGACCGAGTGTCGACCTTGTATTCAGAGGGGAGAGAGAGAGATGTCGCACTTTATTTTTCCCCGCCCCTTAGCCTATGGGGACCGAGTGTCGACCTTATATTTAGAGGAAGAGAGAGAGAGGATTGAGGGAGAGAGAGAGAGCATATATCCACTCAGTAGCTACAAACCATCCATATTCTTTTATGTTCTGTAATGTTTTGCGGAGCATATACTACTAATACACATCCAAGAATTTATATGCAAACATAAGCATCCAAAATACATCATATCATTATGCATTCATGAAAACTAGTCTTATACTTAATAAAACCCACGTACCTGAGTTCAGAGATTCCTAATCATTCTTGCTCATCTAGATATCTGGTCATCTGGTCAAGACAAGATCATATACTATCATCAGATTCTAATCGTCTTAACCCTAGTCATTTTCATTAGGGTTTATATTATCTCATTAGGATATTCCAATGTTTACTTACATTATTGTCTTATATTTATCTTACTGTCGTCATTTTCCATATTTTGATCCATTATCTAAATATTAGGTTCCAAATTCTATTTTTTTTGTGTGCACATATTGACCCTAGGTTACATCATTAATCTAGATTAGGGTTTTAAACCATGTATTAATATTCATCTTCATATAACATAGATTCTATTCATCTTTATGATCTCATAATTAAAATTGAGGTTCAATATACTGATATAAGCTTACTCTGTGAATTTCATCATTTATTGAGCATGTGTGCATTAATTGCATTTTATTAGGGTTATCAGCCCTGATTAGACATATTAAGCAAATTACATGATTTCTTACATCAACATGACCATAACTGATATTATATGCATCACAAACATAATTAGGAGTCTACTGACATGTTCTCATAATTTTAGGCCATTGTTTACTATTTATTATCCATGAAACAACTATATATCATCTTACATGATATTGCTAAGATTAGTTCATCAAAAGACTGATATTATGGTTTCATATTGTTCTACTAATTTTTCTGAGAATAACGATACCTTGTTTGCATTTTTCTGATAGTCGAGCTAATTACTGTGATTTAATGAAGATCTAAGCATTTACTGAATTATTACCTTTTTTTGGCCAATCACGTGTCGCCACGTGGCATAAGAGAGTCTGCGCTGATCCGGGTTCTGTTGGTTTTCCTTGGTTCAGCCAGGTCAGTCCGGTTCAAGGGATTGGACCCGGTTCATCTTGGTCTGACCTTGGATTTGGTTCAGGGCTCCCTTCCCTTTCGTGTTCTCGTGGACCATTGCTCTGTGTAGGGCACGCAAGCGCCGCCTCCCGGTCAGGACCCGACGGGCAGCTGACTGAGATGAGGTGCTTCGCGTCAGCTTCTTAGGCTACCATAGGCTTCGACGACTTCTGCCCGCACCTGCTCGCCGCCGCTAGGATCTGTTCAGCAAAGGCGCTACTGCACAGCTCACCTCCGGCGAGCAATAGAGCATCGCCTCCTCCTCATGATCTCCGGCTCTCTCTCTCTGACTACCTCTGTTGAAGCAAATGCTCCGCCCAAGGCACTGCCGCTGCATCTCCTTCTTCCTCTGCATCCATGACTCAGGCGCCACTGACTGCGTTCTCAAGCATCGTCATGGCTTGAGGAAGGAGGAACGGCGATCGTGGGAGCTAGGTTTCAGTGGTTCTCCTGATCCCGTGCCGTCGCCGTGAGGGTTGCTTCTGCAATGAATCGGTCGCCTCCCAGTCTTCCTCCATCTATGTGTCGGTCTCTCCGGCTCTCCTATGGCGGTGGTCCTTCTCCAGTGAGTCGTCTGTGCGAGCACTCCTGCTCAGCACCGCCATCGGGCGTGAGTCCACGGGCGAGCCGTCGAGCTACTGCCATGGCAGAACCAGGGGGTACCTCACCGGCTTCAATGGGGCTCTCATCACCTAGCTAGCAAGCTATCACCAGTTTTTCTTTGCTCCTCGGCTCCTCATGCCTTCTGTTGGAAGATCAGGAGGAGGGCTCCTCCTCCAAGGTCGGCTGCTGCTTGCAGCTATGGAGAAAGGAGAAGGAGATGAAGGTTGGTCTCCCTTATCAGAGAATTCCGTGGACACTGTGAGTGGTCGGGAGGGAGACGATGGAGAAGGTGGGCATGAGAACTGCAGTCCAATGGTAACCATAGGTACCCAACATCAATTGAAAGTATTATCGGTTCAAGCTGTTGCGCAGGTCATGGGTTTTCCAACAAATTCCCGTAGACTATTTTACCTTTATCAAATCGCTGCTACACCCCCAACAACCCTCTTATGCTCCTCAATTTTCAGAGGTTGAGAATGACCTGGTCCTGGATCTGTGGCTGGTGGATTCCAAAGTGCCGCACAGCCAAGAGACTGAGAGAGTAAGGACTGCATGATATAAAATATATACCTAAGTACTATATATTCAAAGGGCCAAGGTCCAATCATATGACATCACCAATGTCTTCCAAATAAATTATTTCATAAGAGTACTATGGTCAAAACAATTACCAAGCTATTCATCATAAACCTCAATGCTCATGAATTTATCACTTGAGTTTGTGGAGACTAATAAATTGGCCTTGACCTCGTAAGTGTTCAAATATTACTTACCTAAACATTAATTTGCTTCATCTACTTCCCTTGATTAATCTTATCATGTAATAAAACTTCAAATAAGATCAAAGTACTCTTGTTAGGTCCAACATAACTAAATTCTTTAAGTATCCAAATTCCAGGTCATCACATTCACCTCATCTTATATGGAATTTCGTCCTCGGAATTCAACTAATGTCATGCTTAAAGTGGTATAAAAGTGTCCTACTGCATACGGGTCACCACTTATAGGTACCAAAAAAATTCTCGTATTTATATATACATCCCAAGTTGACATCTTAGGATCTAGAGTTGTGCAGCCACCCCCACCTTATATATAGGTTGAAGCATCATTTCATGTCTTAGTCATATCATGAAACACATTTTTCCTTTCTCTCTTAGGATTTACATCATAAGGGTTTTACTCATAAATGAAGCTGAGAAGGTACTGCTCAAGGCATCATTATTCACCCTATTAATCATACGGGGATGTTAAGTTTCATGCCATCATTTATCATAATTATCAGGCTTAACAACTTTAGTGTGGTTTATGATCAACATCATACTAGTATTTCAACATTAGAGGGGATTATTTTGATATTTACCTATTAGGGTTTCACCCTAGTGTGTGAGAGTTATCCTCAAAGTTAGAAGCATAGATTGAGAAGGATCAAGTTACGAACTATATTTCTGATCGTATATCCTATGATCCAAAAATATATTTATATCAAGTTTATTAGTTCAACTTTTTATGTCTTGCATGTATTATGTGAAGGGAAAAAGAGAATATACTAAGTTTATCCCATGATCTCAGCATCATATCTTTCATTTTTCATATGAAGGGGAAGAGAATATTTTAAAGTCAAACTTATCATGATTTCTATCTTGGTGCTACATGTATAATATAGGGGGGGAAGAAGAAAAAAAAATATAGAATAGGTCAAGCTTATGCGAGTGACTCCTCATATATATATCATCTATATAGCTCAAGTGAGGTTTCTATCATCGTATATTAAGAAAGAGAAGAAGAAGGCAGAACATGTATTTTGAGTATCTTTTGTACAAGCATCATACTCTCATAACTAGAGTTCATATATTACCTCACTTGCAACTAATGATGAGATTCACAAAATATGTCACTCCAGCTAGGACCTAACTCAGCCAAAGGATTGACTTTATCATATGGGTCATCTACCCATCCTTTTATTTTACCCAATTCTCACATATAGATTTGAATCATGCATAAGGACTCAACTCAACACTCGAGAGTAATCTAGTGTAGGATTTTATTTTTAACACATATCTCATATATTGGAGGCTAGGTCCTATGACCTTCTCCCTGTGGGTCTTACTCTCTCTAGAGTTCACCACATATCTCATCCTACCACTAGATATCCTCCTTGTATAATATCTTGAGGCTCATGCACACTCATCTCTATCTTAACTTAGCTTATCTTAAGTAGGAAAAGGGAATGTACTTTCATCATCAAGATTTTGCTCAAATTCTCCAAAATTAGATTCAACTAATATACAACTTAAACCTATATAAGGAAACTTATACCATCAGAGATCAAACTTAGATAAGATTTCACATGCTTATTTCAACTATCATTCTATCATCTACTCTATGTATCACATATCTTGATAAGGCTCTAGACATCTAATCTAGACTACTCTCTCTTCTAGACTGATGTCACTCCCTTTCACTTAGATTGCATGGACACTAACTACTCTCCAGTATGAGGGACACATTTTCATATTTACATATATATAATAAAATATTATATAGTTTTTCTCCGAGAAAGAAGGCGTCAGAGAAAACTGTCGAGGTGCGAGCCGATTGGGAAACAAAACCAAATCAGCAAAACGAGTGTCCAACACACAGAAGATAGTCTAGTGTCATGTCACCTAGTGAAATGGTGAGAACAAGATGTAGACTAGTGTAGCTACCCAATACATATGAGCTCTATATGGAAAGAGTTTCTCACACTTGTCTAAACCTAGTTCTCGAACATCTAGGTTCTAACCTAGAGCCTAGGTCAAACCTTATTCCTATAGAACAACTTACTAAGTTTCTAAGGTTTAAAGTGAAAGGTGAAAATTAGTTTTCATGTTTCATGGTGAGCAATTGTTAGGTGTAGCTATTGTACATGCTCTGATACCAACTGTGATGTCCCCGGATTTTGGCTTCTCCAAACCCTATTGGGAATGAGAGGTCAGAATCCAAGAACATCATCCAATCATATCAGAAAGCGATGCGGAAGCATAATACGCATACATGAACATACAACCATAACATTCTCAACATTCAACATGTATATTTATACAAAATGAATTATTACAACATGATTTACAGTTACATATTGAATGAAAATTCTACAAGTCTGAACTGGTATGCTAAACTAGATCTTAGACAATAGGTACAACCTGAACACTGCTCACTTCACATCTTTTATCCCAAGCTAACTCTGAACCTAAAACATACGTGAAACAACGAATCAACACACAAGGTGTTGTGCACGTGGGTAGAAAGATACATACTAATATGCTTGCATAATTGAAATAATCTTGAGAAAGAAAGAGTAAAAGAAAACATTATTTAGAGCGATAATCAGGTAAACACATTTTTAGATGCCTTTTTGATGCGTTTGTACTACTAAGTGGTGTCACACTTCATTTTTCCCCACCCCTTGGGCTATGGGGACCGAGTGTCGACCTTATATTCAGAGGGGAGAGAGAGATGTCACACTTCATTTTTCCCTGCCCCTTAGCCTATGGGGACCGAGTGCCGACCTTATATTTAGAGGAAGAGAGAGAGAGGATTGAGGGAGAGAGAGAGAGAGCATATATCCACTCAGTAGCTACAAACCATCCATATTCTTTTATGTTCTGTAATGTTTTGCGGAGCATATACTACTAATACACATCCAAGAATTTATATGCAAACACAAGCATCCAAAATACATCATATCATTATGCATTCATGAAAACTAGTCTTATACTTAATAAAACCCAAGTACCTGAGTTTAGAGATTCCTAATCATTCTTACTCATCTAGATATCTGGTCATCACCTGGTTAAGACAAGATCATATACTATCATCAGATTCTAATCCTCTTAACCCTAGTCATTTTCATTAGGGTTTATATTATCTCATTAGGATATTCCAATGTTTACTTACATTATTGTCTTATATTTATCTTACTGTCGTCATTTTCCATATTTTGATCCATTATCTAAATATTAGGTTCCATATTCTATTTTTTTTTGTGTGCACATATTGACCCTAGGTTACATCATTAATCTAGATTAGGGTTTTAAACCATGTATTAATATTCATCTTCATATAACATAGATTCTATTCATCTTTATGATCTCATAATTAAAATTGAGGTTCAATATACTGATATAAGCTTACTCTGTGAATTTCATCATTTATTGAGCATGTGTGCATTAATTGCATTTTATTAGGGTTATCAGCCCTGATTAGACATATTAAGCAAATTACATGATTTCTTACATCAACATGACCATAACTGATATTATATGCATCACAAACATAATTAGGAGTCTACTGACATGTTCTCATAATTTTAGGCCATTGTTTACTATTTATTATCCATGAAACAACTATATATCATCTTACATGATATTGCTAAGATTAGTTCATCAAAAGACTGATATTATGGTTTCATATTGTTCTACTAATTTTTCTGAGAATAACGATACCTTGTTTGCATTTTTCTGATAATCGAGCTAATTACTGTGATTTAATGAAGATCTAAGCATTTACTGAATTATTACCTTTTTCTGGCCAATCACGTATCGCCACATGGCATAAGAGAGTCTGCGTTGATCCGGGTTCTGTTGGTTTTCCTTGGTTCAGCCAGGTCGGTCCGGTTCAAGGGATTGTACCCGGTTCATCTTGGTTTGACCTTGGATTTGGTTCAGGGCTCCCTTCCCTTTCGTGTTCTCGCGGACCATTGCTCTGTGTAGGGCACGCAAGCGCCGCCTCCCGGTCAGGACCCGACGGGCAGCCGACTGAGATGAGGTGCTTCGCGTCAGCTTCTTAGGCTACCATAGGCTCCGACGACTTCTTCCTGCACCTGCTCGCCGCCGCTAGGATCTGTTCAGCAAAGGCGATGCTGCACAGCTCACCTCCGGCGAGCAATAGAGCATCGCCTCCTCCTCATGATCTCCAGCTCTCTCTCTCTGACTGACTCCGTTGAAGCGACTGCTCCGCCCAAGGCACTGCCGCTGCGTCTCCTTCTTCCTCTGCGTCCACGACTCAGGCGCTACTAACTGCATTCTCAAGCATCGTCATGGCTTGAGCAAGGAGGAACGACGATCGTGGGAGCTAGGTTTCAGTGGTTCTCCTGATCCCGCGCCGCCGCCGCGAGGGTTGCTTCTGCAATGAATCGGCTGCCTCCCAGTCTTCCTCCATCTATGTGTCGGTCTCTCCGGCTCTCCTATGGCGGTGGTCCTTCTCCAGTGAGTCGTCTGTGCGAGCACTCCTACTCAGCACCGCCATAGGGCGTGAGTCTACGGGCGAGCCGTCGAGCTACTGCCATGGCAGAACCAGGGGGTACCTCACCGGCTTCAATGGGGCTCTCATCACCTAGCTAGCAAGCTATCACCAGTTTTTCTTTGCTCCTCGGCTCCTCATGCCTTCTGTTGGAAGATCAGGAGGAGGGCTCCTCCTCCAAGGTTGGCTGCTGCTTGCAGCTATGGAGAAAGGAGAAGGAGATGAAGGTTGGTCTCCCTTATCAGAGAATTCCGTGGACACTGTGAGTGGTCGGGAGGGAGACAATGGAGAAGGTGGGCATGAGAACTGCAGTCGAATGGTAACCATAGGTACCCAACGTCAATTGAAAGTATTATCGGTTCAAGCTGTTGCGCAGGTCATGGGTTTTCCAACAAATTCCCGTAGACTATTTCACCTTTATCAAATCGCTGCTACACCCCCAACAACCCTCTTATGCTCCTCAATTTTCGGAGGTTGAGAATGACCTGGTCCTGGATCTGTGGCTGGTGGATTGCAAGGTGCCGCACAGCCAAGAGACTGAGAGAGTAAGGACTGCATGACAAAAAATATATACCTAAGTACTATATATTCAAAGGGCCAAGGTCCAATCATATGACATCACCAATGTCTTCCAAATAAATTATTTCATAAGAGTACTATGGTCAAAACAATTACCAAGCTATTCATCATAAACCTCAATGCTCATGAATTTATCACTTGAGTTTGTGGAGACTAATAAATTGGCCTTGACCTCGTAAGTGTTCAAATATTACTTACCTAAACATTAATTTGCTTCATCTACTTCCCTTGATTAATCTTATCATGTAATAAAACTTCAAATAAGATCAAAGTACTCTTGTTAGGTCCAACATAACTAAATTCTTTAAGTATCAAAATTCCAGGTCATCACATTCACCTCATCTTATATGGAATTTCGTCCTCGGAATTCAACTAATGTCATGCTTAAAGTGGTATAAAAGTGTCCTACTGCATACGGGTCACCACTTATAGGTACCAAAAAAATTCTCGTATTTATATATACATCCCAAGTTGACATCTTAGGATCTAGAGTTGTGCAGCCACCCCACCTTATATATAGGTTGAAGCATCATTTCATGTCTTAGTCATATCACGAAACACATTTTTCCTTTCTCTCTTAGGATTTACATCATAAGGGTTTTACTCATAAATGAAGCTGAGAAGGTACTGCTCAAGGCATCATTATTCACCCTATTAATCATACGGGGATGTTAAGTTTCATGCCATCATTTATCATAATTATCAGGCTTAACAACTTTAGTGTGGTTTATGATCAACATCATACTAGTATTTCAACATTAGAGGGGATTATTTTGATATTTACCTATTAGGGTTTCACCCTAGTGTGTGAGAGTTATCCTCAAAGTTAGAAGCATAGATTGAGAAGGATCAAGTTACGAACTATATTTCTGATCGTATATCCTATGATCCAAAAATATATTTATATCAAGTTTATTAGTTCAACTTTTTATGTCTTGCATGTATTATGTGAAGGGAAAAAGAGAATATACTAAGTTTATCCCATGATCTCAGCATCATATCTTTCATTTTTCATATGAAGGGGAAGAGAATATTTTAAAGTCAAACTTATCATGATTTCTATCTTGGTGCTACATGTATGATATAGGGGGGGAAGAATAAAAAAATATATAGAATAGGTCAAGCTTATGCGAGTGACTCCTCATATATATATCATCTATATAGCTCAAGTGAGGTTTCTATCATCGTATATTAAGAAAGAGAAGAAGAAGGGAGAACATGTATTTTGAGTATCTTTTGTACAAGCATCATACTCTCATAACTAGAGTTCATATATTGCCTCACTTGCAACTAATGATGAGATTCACAAAATATGTCACTCCAGCTAGGACCTAACTCAGCCAAAGGATTGACTTTATCATATGGGTCATCTACCCATCCTTTTATTTTACCCAATTCTCACATATAGATTTGAATCATGCATAAGGACTCAACTCAACACTCGAGAGTAATCTAGTGTAGGATTTTATTTTTAACACATATCTCATATATTGGAGGCTAGGTCCTATGACCTTCTCCCTGTGGGTCTTACTCTCTCTAGAGTTCACCACATATCTCATCCTACCACTAGACATCCTCCTTGTATAATATCTTGAGGCTCATGCACACTCATCTCTATCTTAACTTAGCTTATCTTAAGTAGGAAAAGGGAATGTACTTTCATCATCAAGATTTTGCTCAAATTCTCCAAAATTAGATTCAACTAATATACAACTTAAACCTATATAAGGAAACTTATACCATCAGAGATCAAACTTAGATAAGATTTCACATGCTTATTTCAACTATCATTCTATCATCTACTCTATGTATCACATATCTTGATAAGGCTCTAGACATCTAATCTAGACTACTCTCTCTTCTAGACTGATGTCACTCCCTTTCACTTAGATTGCATGAACACTAACTACTCTCCAGTATGAGGGACACATTTTCATATTTACATATATATAATAAAATATTATATAGTTTTTCTCCGAGAAAGAAGGCGTCAGAGAAAACTGTCGAGGTGCGAGCCGATTGGGAAACAAAACCAAATCAGCAAAACGAGTGTCCAACACACAGAAGATAGTCTAGTGTCATGTCACCTAGTGAAATGGTGAGAACAAGATGTAGACTAGTGTAGCTACCCAATACATATGAGCTCTATATGGAAAGAGTTTCTCACACTTGTCTAAACCTAGTTCTCGAACATCTAGGTTCTAACCTAGAGCCTAGGTCAAACCTTATTCCTATAGAACAACTTACTAAGTTTCTAAGGTTTAAAGTGAAAGGTGAAAATTAGTTTTCATGTTTCATGGTGAGCAATTGTTAGGTGTAGCTATTGTACATTCTCTGATACCAACTGTGACGTCCCCGGATTTTGGCTTCTCCAAACCCTATTGGGAATGAGAGGTCAGAATCCAAGAACATCATCCAATCATATCAGAAAGCGATGCGGAAGCATAATACGGATACATGAACATACAACCATAACATTCTCAACATTCAACATGTATATTTATACAAAATGAATTATTACAACATGATTTACAGTTACATATTGAATGCAAATTCTACAAGTCTGAACATGTATGCTAAACTAGATCTTAGACAATAGGTACAACCTGAACACTGCTCACTTCACGTCTTTTATCCCAAGCTAGCTCTGAACCTAAAACATACGTGAAACAACGAATAAACACACAAGGTGTTGTGCACGTGGGTAGAAAGATAGATACTAATATGCTTGCATAATTGAAATAATCTTGAGAAAGAAAGAGTAAAAGAAAACATTATTTAGAGCGATAATCAGGTAAACACATTTTTAGATGCCTTTTTGATGCGTTTGTACTACTAAGTGGTGTCACACTTCATTTTTCCCCACCCCTTGGGCTATGGGGACCGAGTGTCGACCTTATATTCAGAGGTGAGAGAGAGATATGTCACACTTCATTTTTCTCCACCCCTTAGCCTATGGGGACCGAGTGCTGACCTTATATTTAGAGGAAGAGAGAGAGAGGATTGAGGGAGAGAGAGAGAGCATATATCCACTCAGTAGCTACAAACCATCCATATTCTTTTATGTTCTGTAATGTTTTGCGGAGCATATACTACTAATACACATCCAAGAATTTATATGCAAACACAAGCATCCAAAATACATCATATCATTATGCATTCATGAAAACTAGTCTTATACTTAATAAAACCCACGTACCTGAGTTCAGAGATTCCTAATCATTCTTACTCATCTAGATATCTGGTCATCACCTGGTTAAGACAAGATCATATACTATCATCAGATTCTAATCGTCTTAACCCTAGTCATTTTCATTAGGGTTTATATTATCTCATTAGGATATTCCAATGTTTACTTACATTATTGTCTTATATTTATCTTACTGCCGTCATTTTCCATATTTTGATCCATTATCTAAATATTAGGTTCCATATTCTATTTTTTTTGTGTGCACATATTGACCCTAGGTTACATCATTAATCTAGATTAGGGTTTTAAACCATGTATTAATATTCATCTTCATATAACATAGATTCTATTCATCTTTATGATCTCATAATTAAAATTGAGGTTCAATATACTGATATAAGCTTACTCTGTGAATTTCATCATTTATTGAGCATGTGTGCATTAATTGCATTTTATTAGGGTTATCAGCCCTGATTAGACATATTAAGCAAATTACATGATTTCTTACATCAACATGACCATAACTGATATTATATGCATCACAAACATAATTAGGAGTCTACTGACATGTTCTCATAATTTTAGGCCATTGTTTACTATTTATTATCCATGAAACAACTATATATCATCTTACATGATATTGCTAAGATTAGTTCATCAAAAGACTGATATTATGGTTTCATATTGTTCTACTAATTTTTCTGAGAATAACGATACCTTGTTTGCATTTTTCTGATAATCGAGCTAATTACTGTGATTTAATGAAGATCTAAGCATTTACTGAATTATTACCTTTTTCTGGCCAATCACGTATCGCCACATGGCATAAGAGAGTCTGCGCTGATCCAGGTTCTGTTGGTTTTCCTTGGTTCAGCCAGGTCGGTCTGGTTCAAGGGATTGGACCCGGTTCATCTTGGTTTGACCTTGGATTTGGTTCAGGGCTCCCTTCCCTTTCGTGTTCTCGCGGACCATTGCTCTGTGTAGGGCACGCAAGCGCCGCCTCCCGGTCAGGACCTGACGGGCAGCCGACTGAGATGAGGTGCTTCGCGTCAGCTTCTTAGGCTACCATAGGCTCCGACGACTTCTTCCTGCACCTGCTCGCCGCCGCTAGGATCTGTTCAGCAAAGGCGATGCTGCACAGCTCACCTCCGACGAGCAATAGAGCATCGCCTCCTCCTCATGATCTCCGGCTCTCTCTCTCTAACTGACTCCGTTGAAGCGACTGCTCCGCCCAAGGCACTGCCGCTGCGTCTCCTTCTTCCTCTGCGTCCACGACTCAGGCGCCACTGACTGCATTCTCAAGCATCGTCATGGCTTGAGCAAGGAGGAACGACGATTGTGGGAGCTAGGTTTCAGTGGTTCTCCTGATCTCGCGCCGCCGCCGCGAGGGTTGCTTCTGCAACGAATCGGCTGCCTCCCAGTCTTCCTCCATCTATGTGTCGGTCTCTCCGGCTCTCCTATGGCAGTGGTCCTTCTCCAGTGAGTCATCTGTGCGAGCACTCCTACTCAGCACCGCCATCGGGCGTGAGTCCACGGGCGAGCCGTCGAGCTACTGCCATGGCAGAACCAGGGGGTACCTCACCGGCTTCAATGGGGCTCTCATCACCTAGCTAGCAAGCTATCACCAGTTTTTCTTTGCTCCTCGGCTCCTCATGCCTTCTGTTGGAAGATCAGGAGGAGGGCTCCTCCTCCAAGGTTGGCTGCTGCTTGCAGCTATGGAGAAAGGAGAAGGAGATGAAGGTTGGTCTCCCTTATCAGAGAATTCCGTGGACACTGTGAGTGGTCGGGAGGGAGACAATGGAGAAGGTGGGCATGAGAACTGCAGTCGAATGGTAACCATAGGTACCCAACGTCAATTGAAAGTATTATCGGTTCAAGCTGTTGCGCAGGTCATGGGTTTTCCAACAAATTCCCGTAGACTATTTCACCTTTATCAAATCGCTGCTACACCCCCAACAACCCTCTTATGCTCCTCAATTTTCGGAGGTTGAGAATGACCTGGTCCTAGATCTGTGGCTGGTGGATTGCAAGGTGTCGCACAGCCAAGAGACTGAGAGAGTAAGGACTGCATGACATAAAATATATACCTAAGTACTATATATTCAAAGGGCCAAGGTCCAATCATATGACATCACCAATGTCTTCCAAATCAATTATTTCATAAGAGTACTATGGTCAAAACAATTACCAAGCTATTCATCATAAACCTCAATGCTCATGAATTTATCACTTGAGTTTGTGGAGACTAATAAATTGGCCTTGACCTCGTAAGTGTTCAAATATTACTTACCTAAACATTATTTTGCTTCATCTACTTCCCTTGATTAATCTTATCATGTAATAAAACTTCAAATAAGATCAAAGTACTCTTGTTAGGTCCAACATAACTAAATTCTTTAAGTATCCAAATTCCAGGTCATCACAGATAACTTCTATTTGGATCTCACATAACATCCAAATATATTAGAGATAACACGTCACAGAACCATTCTTAGCTCAATCCCAATCCTACTGTCTAGACAGTAGTAAGAGGATTGAAGCGCTCGTCTGTGAGTGGCCCGATAGGATCTAACACACTGGCATATATAATAAGAAATAATAACTCAAAAATTGGAGATATAAAGAACAAACCAACCCAAAATAGAGATTTTTCCAATATATCCTTGTCATCAGAGTATATAGAGTGTGGAAGCGTTATAGTCAAAGTTCCAATGTTTTGCCTAAAATCAAGAAAATCAAGATACAAAGTCAATGCAATTGCACGATACGCTATATAAAAACAAGTAAAATTATTTATAACAAATTAGTGTACTTTGCAAGACTTATATTTCAAAAGTATAACAAGCAATTTACAAAAACCAAAAGTTATTCAACAAGTTTTTCAAACGTTTCGATTTTTATTATGAGTTCTTATTATGTTGTAATCAATAAGCATGCTTATATAGTTTGCATGACTCTATTACCCCAACACGATGGGGAGGTCATCAGGCTCCTTCTCACCTTAGGAGATAGGAGGTCAATGTACAAGTCCACCTCTGAATGACGAGTTGCTTGCACCCAATGTAAACATTATCAACATCATCATCATCATTATCAATATATGGGCAGTCACAATGGGCATGTCATTTATGTTTTCCAGTTTGTCTCAAAATATAATATAAGAAATATGGAACCCTAATCAATAGGAAACAATAGATCAACCAAGTATATAGCCAAATACACAATCAAGAGATACATAAAAAGTATCTTCATTACATTCAAAGAGGAGGTATAATAGAATACCTTTCATCGAGGATTTCAAGTATAATCAATATCTGAATCAATATGTCAACCCTTCAAGTCAGATCCTAAATCATATTGGATCAATTTTTAAGATCATTATGTTTAGAATATCATGTTTCAATATTCGATATTAGGGTTACACTTTCCTATGTCAACCTTAGGGTTTGGTCATTCACTTATAATCAACCAATATTTCAATATGTCTAACATTATTTCAAGTGTCAAGTATTTTTGAGTGTGAATGACTTACCTAGGTTTTCTAGGATCATATGTGTTAACCCTAATTTATGATCATTATCCAAGCCATCATTAAAATTCTAGATCATCATCGTGATACTTAGTATAATTGGAATTCAATATTAGATTGATGGGTCAAAAGTATATCAAGGGTTTTATAAGATTAAGATCAATATCAAGATTACTCATTATTCATGAAGATCATATTCAAGATTGAATCAAGTAAATAGATCTAGATCACTAATGATTCATTTTCAAGAGTATATGATTCAACTAGATTAGATCTAGGTTACAAGATAATCATCAGAGTCCAAATCTAGGATTTCCAAAGATTAACATTAGACAAATTACATAAACAAAGGAATAAGATCTAGGGATATCACTGAAATATATAACGATTTAGGCTCCAATAGTATTTTTAATCAGTTCATTGGATTTTTTTGATCAAGATAGACTATTTACATGTAATTTTTGGAGCTAAGATGCATTAGATATTTTTTTTGCAAGATTCGTCTATTTATTTGATTTTTGAGTAGAGAGGAAGTTAATGTACCTTATATTGGAAAAGGGATGGCCTTCAGAGCACCAGGAATGGCCGAGATGGAGCCACATAGGCGGGGTAGCTCGCTTGGTTTAGGATTCAATTCAGGCCTTTAATTGGCTGGTTCAAGTCTGATTCGCTGGTCTTTTGGCCCGGTCAATCTTGCGCTGAGCCAGCGGTTTGGGGCTCTATTTCCCATCCGCGTAGAGCCTCATGCGAGCCCAAGAATAGGGCGGAGGGGCTCTCCGGCATGGAGCAACTCCGGAATCAGGAGGCATCTAGGAGGGTAGCAAAGATGTCGTTCGTGATCGGCGTGGTCCCGCAAAGTGTATGGTTGCCTTGATTGATGGGTAGAAGAGGCGAGGGCAAAAATGCCCAATACGGCCAAGCGGTGACGTTGTCCAAGAACCACAGAAGAAGCAAAAATTAGGCCACCTAAGGCTGAATGAGAGAGCAAAGATGGGGTTCGCATCTTGGTGTGATGTTGGCCAGTATGAGGGACCCTTTTTATTGGGTGAGGAGGTAGGTTTAGGGCTAGTTTAAGATCTAGGTGTAGCCATAGTCGTCGGAGTGAGAAAGGAGAGCAAAGAGTTATTTTTGGTGGCACAAGGATGCACGAAATATTGTCAATAGGGTTTGTTGGGTGCGAAATCATGAGAGGATCATTCCCACTCGCTTAGAAACTTGAATCATGATCAAGGGCATGAGATTGCGAGTCTCGGCCATAAAGACACCTCATCGCTGATTACGGGAGGTAGGAGATGACTTGATAGTCATCAGATCAGGTCGAGATCCATGGGGGTCAGATCTAAGGGTCGACGTTCTACCTTTGTTCATCCAGCGGATCGCTGACTTGGACAAACTCAATTAAAAAGGCAAATAAATGGATTTTTAGTACATTATCATCAAGAAATCGTAGTAAATAGTAGGAATGTCCAAATGAGAGGAAATTTGGATCATAGATTTACAAAATTGTGTAGAATATTTAAAAAAAGTTTGAGAATTAAAGGATGAATTTTGATTGACCAATATGATTCTTTGGACAAAGTGATGAATGAATCCAATTTGAGGTGTTATAATGTGTATAAGATCCACATCGATCACCATATTTCAAATTTAAGTCTCAACATTGATTATTCAGCCAAGAAAAAATGATTTGGGACCATGAGTGAGCAAAAGGAGTCTGAAATTGGAATGGGCTAAATTTCACTTTATCACATCATTGTCCTAGGTGGGATTATGCATCCATGATTTGAGTTCATATTTCAACAATTTTGAGACAACGTCATACTTTCAATATCATGATTTTCGAGCTCAATATCAATGGGAGGTCCCACCCTAGTCCTAATGAGAGATAACCCCTAAGTCATAAATCGAAAGAGTCAAAATAGTCATCATTTTTAAAATTTCAAAATTTGGGATTTTGATGTCATTATTCATATATCTCAAGGTCCAAATAGTGTGATCATAGGATTTGTAGCATTATTGAGATTTATAATCATGAGTCACAAGTCCATTAATAAATATCAAGAGTCAAGATTTTAGACATCAAAAGCTATAGGTCTAGAATTTTGAAGCTAGGGTTTAGATTCCTATTTAGACCTTAGGGGAGATCACTTATCTATATTCAATTTCGAGCAACAATATTCAAGCGTATTTGAGAAATATATCAAGATTTCATTATCATGGTATCCAAGGTTGATGAATGATCTAGACCTAGGTCTATCTAGGAAGTTAACCACAAGCTATAGTCAATATTATCATATTTCAAGATTGTCATTGAATCAATATTCAAGATCGAGTATCAACCATGGGTTTAACCTATTAGGCTTAGGTCAACCAATCCAAAAAGGGTGAAAGGGAATACCTTTCCAAACTCTAAATAATCAACAAAATGAAAATCTAGAGGTAGTCATAATAGGGATGTGACCTAGGTTAGGGGAGTCATGAGTCAACTACTACCCTAATCTAGCACATTACCTACATTAGTCATCGTCCACTAAACTTATTCAAATAGGGAAAGTATCAATGATCCAATCATATATATCAAGGTCATAAGATCAAAATTCATGATAATAGGCAATAATGTCAAGATTTTACAAAGTTAATATTTGCATTCATTTCCTTTCATGATCAAGGTAGTGATATAATTTGGAAATTGAGGATTTGAATATGGCATTCGATGAATTAGAGCATAATAGTGCAAAATATAGGTCCATAATCATCATATAAAAATCGAGATTGCAAAAGGCATCAATAGTCAATATGAACACCTCTTTTTGCATCATAGTCTTACATCATGATTTTTGTGAGTCATTAAGATTAATAATTTGATGGCATAATCATGATGTTTATCAAAATAGGGAAAAAGTTCACATAGCTATGTTTGAGGTTTAATCACTAATAGTCCAACATGGATATTAATCATATAGAGACTTCATCAACAATGAGGTATAAGGTTTAAGTCATCCTTATTTCACCAAATCAATATTTATCTCAACATAGAAAGCATGTAGTCGAGTTTTGATTAAATTGAGCTTGCTTGATATTAGGGTCGTCATGAGTATTTGAAATCAAAATTTATTTTCATTGATGAAAATTTGAGTTTTCACATTAAGGTCAGATCATGGTATAAACTTTCAAATTTAGTGATATTCATTTATCACATGCATAAGTTACCCAAAATCGAGACATCATGTGGCAAAAGGTCACAAAAGAAGGACCACATGAGGAGATGAGAAGACTACCTAATCTTCATCTACTTGGGTGGCTTGGGTAGTCCTCAAAGAAGAGATGAGATGCTAGAGACTCTTTAGGGTTTCACAAGAGAACCTTTAGGTCCAGTTCTGGATCAATTAATGCCAGGTAGAGCGGGGGATCTCAACCACGGTGAAGACGGATGGGAGAAATTATGCCAGGACCCTGAGCCTAGACATCTCAATTTTCACCATTATGGACTTTAGGGTTTCTTGGGTGTAAGAGACTTGAGAAATTATTTACTTAAATTATATGGGAGTGTGTAAGCTATGATACCAACTGTCACAGAACCATTCTTACCTCAATCCCAATCCTACTACCTAGATAGTAGTAAGAGGATTGAAGTGCCCGTCCCTGAGTGGCCCGATAGGATCTAACACACTAGCATATACAATAAGAAATAATAACTCAAAAACTAGGGATATAAAGAAGAAACTAACCTAAAATAGAGATTTTTCCAATATATCCTTGTCATCATATTATAAAGAGTGTGGAAGCGTTGTAGTCAAAGTTCCAATGTTTTTCCTAAAATCAAGACACAAAGTTAATGCAATTGCACAGTATGCTATATAAAACCAAGTAAAATGGTTTATAACAAAATTAGTGTACTTTTTAGGACTTATATTTCAAAAATATAATAAGAAATTTGCAAAAAATCAAAAGTTATTCTACAAGTTTTCAAACAATTTGATTTTTATTATGAGTTCCCATTATGTTGTAATCAATAAGTATGCTTATATATTTTGTGTGACTCTATTACCCCAATGTGATGGGGAGGTCACCAGGCTCCTTCTCACCATAGGAGATAGGAGGTCAATGTACAAGTCCACCTTTAAATGAGGGGTTTCTTGCACTCAATATCAATATTATCAACATTATCAACATCATCATCATCATTATCAATATACGGGCAGTCATAATGGGCATGTCATTTATGTTTTCCAGTTTGTCTCAAAATATAATATAAGAAATACAGAATCCTAATCAATAGGGAATAATAGCTCAACCAAGTATATAGACAAGTACACAATCAAGAGATACAAAAAAGTATCTTCATTACAACCAAAGAAGAGGTATAATAGTGTACCTTTCACTGAGGATTTCGAGTATAATTAATATTTGAATCAATAGGTCAACCCTTTGAATCAGATCCAAAATCATATTAGATCAAGGATCAAGATCATGATATTTCAAATATCATGTTTTAGAATTTGAGATTAGGGTTACACTTTCCTATTTCAACCTTAGGGTTAGGTCATTCACTTATAATCAACCAATATTTCAATATGTCCAACATTATTTCAAGTGTCAAGTATTTTGAGTGTGAATGACTTACCTTGGTTTTCTAGGATCATATGTGTTAACCCTAATTTATGATCATTATCCAAGTCATCATTAAAATTCTAGATCATCATCATGATACTTAGTATAATTGGAATGCAATATCAGATTGATGGGTCAAAAGTATATCAAGGGTTTTGCAAGATTAAGATCAATAACAAGATTATTCATTATCCATGAAGATCATATTCAAGATTGAATCAAGTAAATAGATCAAGATCACTAATGATTCATTTTCAAGAGAAGATTATTCAACTAGATTAGATCTAGGTTACAAGATAATCATCAGAGTCCAAATCTAGGGTTTCCAAAGATTAAACATCATTGTTGAATCATTAGACAAATTACATAAACAAAGGAATAAGATCTAGGGATATTAGTGAAATATATAAGGATTTAGTCTCCACAAGTATTTTTAATCAGTTCATTGGATTTTTCTGATCAAGATAGACTATTACTTGTAATTTTTGGAGCTAATATGCATTAGATACGATTTTTGCAAGATTTATCTATTTATTTTATTTTTTAGTAGAGAGGAAGTTAAAATACCTTATATTGGGAAAAGGATGGTCGTCGGATGCATCAGGAATAGCTGATATGGAGCCATGTAGGCAGGCTGGCTCGCTTGGTTTAGGATTCAGTTCAGGCCTTTGATCGGCCAGTTCAAGTCTGATTCACTAGTCTTTTGGGCTGGCCGATCTTGCACTGAGCCAGTGGTTCGGGGCTCTGTTTCCTGTCCATGCAGAGCCTCGCGTGAGGCCAAGAATAGGGTGGAGGGGCTCGCTGGCATGGAGCAGCTCCGGAAGTAGGAGGCATCGAGGAGGGTAGCAAAGATGTCATTTGTGATTTGTGTTGTCCCGCGAAGTGTATGGTCGCCTTGATTGATGGGTAGAAGAGGCGAGGGCAAAAATTCCCAATACGGCCAAGTGGTGGCACTATCTGGGAAGGAAGGAAGAAGAAGCATAAAATGGGCCACCTAAGGCTGAACGAGAGAGCAAAGATGGGGTTCACATCTTGGTGTGGTTTTGGCCAGTACGAGGGACCCTTTTTATTGGGTCGGGAGGTAGGTTTAGGGCTAGTTCACGATCTAGGTGCAGCCATAGCTGCCAGAGTGAGAGAGGAGAGCAAAGAGCTCTTTTTGGCAGTGCAAGGGTGCATGAAAGCTTGTCAAAATAGGGTTTTCTGGGCATGAAATCATGAGAGGATCATTCCCTCTCAGTTAGAAACTTGAACCGTGGTCAAGGGTGTGAGATTGCGAGTCTCGACCTTAAAGACACCTCTCCACTAATTGTGTGAGGTAGGAGTTGACTCGATAGTCGTCAGATCAGGTTGGGATCCATGGGGGTCAGATCTAAGGGCCGACGTTCTCCCTTTATTCATCCAGTGGATCGTTGACTTGGACAAACTCAATTAAAAAGGCAAATTAATATATTTTCAATACATTATCTTCAAGAAATTGTAGTAAATAGTAGGAATGTCCAAATGAGATTAAATTTGGACCATAGCTTCACAAAATTGTGTAGAACATTTTGAAAAAGTTTGAGAATCAAAGGATGAAGTTTGATTGACAAATTTTATTCTTTGGACAAAGTGATGAATGAATCCAATTTGAGGTGTTATAATGTGTATAAGATCCACATCGATCACCATATTTCAAATTTGAGTCTCAACATTGATTATGAAGCCAAGAAAAATGATTTGGGACCATGAGTGAGAAAATTGAGTCTGAATTTTGAATTGGTTCATATTAATGTTAAATTTCACTTTATCACATAACATCCAATTGGAATGGAAATAACATTTAGTGGACCTGAGATAATATCTAATTACACCAACAATAACATCCAATTAGACCAGACATAACATCCAATTTGACCTGAGATAATATACAATTTGATCGGAGATAACATACAAATGGACTAGAGGTAACATACAAATGGATCGAAGATAGCATACAAAAAATTATTATAGATTGTAAGTTACAAGAAAACATACCAATGGATTAGAAATAACATAAAAATGGATAGGAGATAACATACACATGGACATGAGATAACATACACTAATTTTATCCCATTTTAGCCTACTTTGTACCATGTGTTATACCATTTTATAACATGTTATCCCATGTGTTGTACTTATTTTGTAAAAAATTCATTATCAAAGTATGTCGATAATAGTCTTATTTTAAAGTATCTTTTGTTAGTAATTTATTTGTTTTGATTTCGTTAAAAATTCATTACAGTTTGAGAGTTATAAGCAAAATAAATTTATCTCTCTTCTTTTTTTACTTTTTACAATCACATTATCTCTCTTATTTTAGATTGTACCTTTTATTTTCTCAAAATTTGTCAAACTTGATCTTGTTGTAAAGTACTTTTTGTAAAGAGTACATTGGTGTTTATTTCACCAAAAATTCATTACCGTTTAAAAATTATTGACAAAATCATGCTCTCTATTTTCTCTCCAAATAGCCACTTTCCATCTCTACTACCCTCTCTCCACTCCCCCTTGCACTCTCTCTCTCTCATGTTGCAAAAGTAACATTAGCAATCTCAGTATGATGCAGTAGGAGACAAGACAAGTGGGTTTGGGTGGGTGGGTGAACAAGTGGACATGGGCATGGGAGGAAAAGGACAAATGGTCATTCCAATTCACATCCCTTTTCTAGTTTGTATATCATTTTCCATAGTAAACCTACTTTTTAGCTATCTACTTCACTGATATCAAAATGTCGTTGGAGTATCTATTCCATTAATTCCTAATCTTATACGCTTGTACTATGGTTGGCAAGTAGAAAGGACACCTAACTCAAGAGTGACATTACTTCATAAGGAAAATGTTATGCAGAGGTAGAATGGGAGGCACTTTGTTGTTATGTGTGTTAAATAATAAAATAGAGGAGGGAAGTAACAAACTTCCCTCCTCAGTTTTGTTATTTAGCATACAAAACAAAAAGTGCCTCCCATTTGGCCTCTCATTCTGCCTCCCAATTGTAGATCTCACTTCATAATTTTTATGTTCTTTGTTCCTATAAGAGTGGGTTAGGAGTGTGCCTCAAGCAGCCTCTAGGTAACTGTGCCACTCTGCTAGACAGTCACCACTGTGAGAAGGTGATAAGGAAGGCAATATTAATATGGTCGAGCAGTATTCTACGTTGGAGCGGGAGAAGGGAGTGGGTATGAGGAAATGATATAGAGATTAGTACAAAAGGAAAATAAAATTGTCAAATGGAGGAGACTAGAGAACTAATAACAATTCATATGGAAATATATTGAAACCATTCATATGTGGCATTATCAACCTCAAAATTTATGTTATCTATCTTATCACCATAATCATCACCTCACTTTCTTCTTCACAAGTCAACATATGAAAACCATTCATCTTACAGAAAGATTACCACACAAAAAATTGTGGTGGCACACAGCCAAAGGCAAAGCTTCTCCTTTGTGGTGATATATAAACAAGCATATGAACATAATCATAGATATGATCAAAGACCCCCACATGTTTCCAAAAACATCAATTTATGGTTTGACCATGGTACTATGACTCCACCATTCAGTACCTGAGTTGTAACATCCAAATATCACAAATCATAAAAACTTTAAACACAGCAAAAGCCTTGACATTCCAGACTAGCAACAAAAACAAGTATCTCAAATGCTTCCTTGCCCAATCTATATCCCCTAATACTATGGGAAACATTATCTACGTCCTAGAAACCCACATTGCTAACCACATTTAATGGTCATAGGGGAGTACATACAAATCACATCATGCACATCTCTTCCTCACCTTTAGGGGTGTTAAATGTAAGATGACAAATATTTAAAATATTGCATTCCCATTGAAAACTAAGATTACCATATGGCTCATTACATAGAACAAAACACTCACTAACCAAAACCATATGAAACAAGGTATATTTGGGCCAACCATATGTTGCATGTGCCACAAAAATATGAAAATCTCAACACAACTCTTCATACACTGCCCCATCACCATCTAGATCCAAAAGTACTTCTTCCATACTACGAAAACAAATGAAGATACAAGCATATAAAACCTCATCAACCACCTGAGATCAAAAAACCCTCTACATGGACATAAAATCATGATGATTACAATCATATGAAATTTTTGGATGGAGAGAAATACTAGGAAACACAACCATCAAAACAACACCATCCAATATATGTTATCTAATATTGACCAAACATGTATTCTTTTTCTCCATTGTAGGTCTTCCCAATTTAGAGAGTTGTGAAGATGAGGCACATAAAAACACTTTCAAAAACAACTACACTGGAGGATGGAGATTCACTTTAGAGGAAATTACGATGGATGATAGTGGTTTCTGACCAGCTCCTTAGTTCATCATCATAGCTCTAATTTTAAGTTAATTTGTATCATTTTGACCTTGAGACATATTGTTTAAGGTGCCTCCCCTAGTACAAAACTATCCTTGCTACATCCAATACTTTATATCCCTTTCATATCTTTTTTCCTTTTAACTCTTAGACATACCACTAGTGATGTCTAATTGTTTTCATCCTAAGTGTTCTCTCTCTCTCTCTCTCTCTCTCTCTCTCTATATATATATATATATATATATATATATATATATATATATATATATATATATATATATGAAATTTTCATCAAAAAAGAGAGAGGTAACAAGAAGGGGATGGAAAAAAATTCATCAAAAAATGAGAAGTAACAAGAATGGGATGGAAAAATAAAACTTCTTGGCACTATCCTCAATTACACACATGCACTTTAAAATAGCACATTATAGCTCTACACTAGAAATATGTGACATAAGATATTTTGCATGAAATAGATATTCACACATGCAATCGTTTTCATTGATGAGGTGATTAGTAGGGATATTAATGTAGCATCACCATGCCTTAATTATAATTAATGCAGCAACACGATGCCCCGATTGCTATTCATGCATAACGAAAATATTAACCTTGAAATTAAAGTTTTTTTCATGCAACTGTATGGAATACTATATTTGGTCTTGTTAATTTACTTTTTTGTCATTTATGATGCAATTATCTCATGTATAAATATATCATTCTCTATACATAATTCTAGTATTTGTTCAGTACTAAACGTTAGTCGTATTAAATGTGCAGAGTACTAAATTCTATTGGAATATAATTTCCTAGTAGTATAGTAAATTCTAATATTGGTATAACTATTTTATCAACATCTCCAAGTATAATAAGTTCATGATAGTCTGTTAATATTGGACTAAAATCTATTTTCTTAAGTACAACAAGATTTCACTATATTTGACTGTGGCTAGTTAATATTATACCATTTAGTATTATACTATATTTATGGTACCACACTAAACTCTAAATATTTGTATCACTATTTATTAGCATCTCTGTGTGTAATAAGTTCATGTTATTTGGTTAGTATTGTATTAAATCTTATGTTCTTAATTACAATAAGGTTGCATTGTAATTGATTGTAGTTAGTCAGTACTATACTATTCTTATAATGTATTATATTTTTGATATTGTACTAAATTATAATATTGGTATAAATATTATCAAAATCTCAAAGTGCAATAACTTAATGATAATTTTTTAGTGCTATAGTAATTTTCATTAAAATGTGTTAGCATTGTACTACAATAAATTCATGATTATTTGTTATAATATATGGCAATAAGGTCATGGTAATTCACTAGTATTGTACACTATGATTCATACTTCTATTCTCTTTTTTATTTCCTTCCCTTTTTGACCTCCTTCTTTTATTTTTTTCTACTTATCTCCTCCTTTTTCCTACATCCCTTCTCTTTTTCTACAGCCCTCGTCTCTTTTTCTACTACTCTTTTCTTCTAATTCCCTCATCTTTTCTTTTTTGTTTTCTTTCTCCATAATTACTCCTTCCACTTGTGCATGTTGTTGATTATGGGGCATTAATCCTTTGGAGTTGAGTGGGCTCCCATGATGTGGACGAGTGTGTGTAATGATACTCATGGGAAAATCAGGAGAGAGGGTGGAAAATGAAGTAGTGAGAGTTTATTAATAGTATACTAATAGTGTTGGATGGACTACAGCTGAAGCGAAACAAATGATGCTTGGGGAGGGAGTTAATGCAACAATTAAGGGAAACAACCCCACCTCTAAGGTCACTAAAACATTTGATATGGGACTATATTTTCTTTAGAAATCATAATGCAATTGAGTCGTTCAGAGATGGTGTTGGAGCAAGGGTCTTGAGGAGGTATTCTTGGTGGAAACAAAATTTGAATTGAGAGGTTTACATAAGATCTAGATAGGTTGTAATCCTAGATAAGGCAAAACAATCAAAGATATTTGAAGGTTAGGAGGTATTGGCTTTTGGAATAAGGACTTGAATGTGGAGATCAATTCTATCTCATAGGATTACATGGAATGTGTAATGACCCCCTTCCCCTATTATCTCCAATTAAGGTGGATCGAGAGGGCAAGGGCCATTACCTTTTCACAAGATCGATGGTTTAGCAATTAACTAAGAATAATTAATAAATTTCCTTGATAGAAAAGTTTTGAAACAATATGAAAGATGATCTCTCCATAAAGGAATTACATGATAGGAAACTAAATTTTGTATCATGAAATGAAAATCTATCTCGCTAAATCCTCCAAGTAGTTTTTAAGTATTTTCTTTTGATTCCATCTTCTCTGGGAATCTATATTATAGAATAACAGCAGTTTAGACTGAAACATCGTGAAAGAAAAATGCAATCAGTATAACAACTTATATTAGTATGTGCGGGAAACAATATATTTGCATATAGGTGTAACATCATATTCATCCACAGCAACAGTTATGATTACAAAAACTAAGCATGCATTTTCTTTCTAACCTCTCAACTCATTCTATGTGGTACACTCCCTCTCTGGAGTACTCATTATGGGGCACCCTCTCTTTAGGGTTTAGTCATTGTAGTGAACTTATCATAACCTCCCATTCTTGGGCTCGGTTTGTTTTGGGCTTTCTTTCTTGGATAGGCCTCTCATTGGTCATTCTATCCCGACTTGGCCTCATAATGACCATCATATCCCAGCTTGTTCTTATTAATTATCATCCTATCCTGGATTTATCACTTGTCATCATAATGACATTTCTTATGTTCCACATGAATCACCTAAATCCACCAGAGATATTTGAGAAAGTTATACCTATATTATGTGATACTCATAGAGGCTTTAAAGATTGCAGGAATTAAATAAACAACCAACAATTTATATGCAATCATTTAGGAAAACCTCAAAAAATCATAGAAGTCATTTAAGTTGAGTAGTCATAGGCGTAACGACGTACATTTCTCAAAAGTAACTTAAAAGTCCAAGTAAATTGATGTAGTTGATAATAACCAAGCAATCACCCTGAAATTAATGCATAACACCCAAGTATTACTCATTTGTCCAAAATCTATCATTAATACTAACATGGATTCCATGTTAGGTCTTTGGGTTCAACTTAGGGTTTTGGATTTCCAAACCCTAATTGTTACTTTCAATGCCCTTTTGACTTACAAACCCTAATCCTGATATCTTATGCATTATTAATCCAAATTAAGTCAAAGATATCATCTTTCTCCAAAAAGACTCAACTTCATTTATTAAGATCATTTGAACATATTATGATCATCAAAGCCACAAATTTAGGGTTTGGAAAGCCAAAACCCTAAGTTGACTCCAAAACCCTAACTTGGAATCCAAGTCAGTCTTCATGGTAGATTTTAGACAAATTAGTAATACTTGGGTGTTATGCATTAATTTCAAGGGGATTTCTTGGTTATTCTCAATTGTGTCAGTTTACTTAGACTTTTAAGTTACTTCTGATAAGGTGTGTGGCTATGCCTATGAGTGCTCGACTTAAATGATTAGAAGCAATAATTAGGGTTCAGAAAGCCAAAACCTTAATGAAACCCTAAGTTGACCCACAAAACCCTAACTTGGAATCCAAGTCAGTCTTCATGGTAGATTTTAGACAAATTATTAATACTTGGGTGTTATGCATTAATTTCAGGGTTATTGTTTGGTTATTCTCAATTGTGTCAGTTTACTTGGACTTTTAACTTACTTCTGATAAAGGTATGTGATTACGCCTATGACTACTTGACTTAAATGGCTATCATGGTTTCTTGAGGTTTTCCAAAATGAATGCAAAAAATTGGTTTTTGTTTATTTAATCCCTGCAATCTTTAAATCCCCTATGAGTATCACATTACATAAGTATAACTTGCTCAACTATCTCTGATGGATTTAAGTGATACATGTGGGATGTAAGAATTGTCATTATGGTGACGAGTGATCAAATCGGGATAGGATGATCATTAATAAGACCAAGTCGGGATAGGATGGTCATTATGAGGCCAGATCAAGATAGGATGGCCAGTGAGAGGCCTAGCTGGGAAACAAAGGCCATAACAAACTAAACCCAAGAACGGGAGGTTATGAGAAGTCCACTGCAGGGACTAAACCCTAGAGAGAGGGTGCCCCACAATGAGTAGTCCAGAGAGGGAGTGTACCACTGAAATTTTTGGGAAGTTAGAAAGAAATTTCATGTTCAATTTTTGTAATCATTATTATTGTTATGGGTAAATATGTTGTTAGACCTAGATGTGAATATTTTTCCCCATATACCAGTATAACTTGTTATACTGGATGTGTTTTTGTTTCACGACGTCTTATGTTAAACTGTTGTTATTCTACAATATGGATTCCTAGAGAAATATTTTTATTAAATTCTTTTCCATTTAGTGAAATTTATTATTTATTCTTGGTTAATCGGTAAACCATCAATCCTGTAAAAATGTAATGGTCCTTGCCCTCTCGGTCCACCTTAATTGGGGATAGTAGGGGAGGGGGTCGTTACATTTGGTATCATGTCTTGGTTTACCATTTAACCTTTAATAGTTATTAAACTTTAAGAGTTCTATAGAGCCCAAGGAAATTAGTAGAGTATTTTCTAAATATGATTGTGTCTAGAAGGGAACACAATCTGGGGGCTGGAAAAACTTTCTTTCGCACCGCTAATCAGCTTACGAGGACTCTCAGACCCTATATCTTTCCTATCCAAAGTTTAAGGATTTTATTTGAAATAAAATACCTTTAGGATTTCTTTTCATCTAATGTCATCCCTTCTCTATCTCCTTTCTTCACTCACCCAAAAACCCTAGGAATCTGATAATTGTTTCCTCTACCCCTTATGAGAACTAGGGCTATGGATATTAAAGATTAAGGCATCATCTACTAATAAAAAATGCATGTAAATAAAATTTCATGGACAATTTTTATGATGCTTTAATTTCGTAAATATTGAATTGAGTTAATAAAGTCAACTTATGTGTAACAGCATGGCCCGCGTCAAGGACACTGTCATCCCTGACGACACCCCCAGGGTATACCCCGGACTGAGGCCCTCCTGCAAGAAGAGACTCTCCTAAGAGAAGAAGAGGGTGAGTCCTCCAAGAAGAAGAAAAGGTAAGGTGAGGACTTTGCAAAGAAATGACCTGAGCATGAGGTTGTCCCCTTTGACATGTCTAATCCTGGGGATGGTCCTAACCATGGAGGTGAACCTATGATGGAAGATGAGCCCAGAGTCAACCCTGACCATGCAGTTGGCTCCACTCTAACAATTAGGCAAGTAGTTCTTCATGCCCCCGATGCACTCTGACAATGTTAAGGCTTTGTTTGATTCTGGTTCTACTAATACTTTCATCTCAAGAAATTTCACAACTATGCTTTGTTTGGACTTCAAGGACTTAGGGTATGTTTTAGAAGTTACTACCCCTAGTGGTCAGATGTTTTCATCCCTCCTTAAGACACATGTCATACCTATTAAATATATGAACAATGAACTCCCTACTTACTTTATATTTCTTGATATGAATGATTTTGATGTCATTATAGGAATGGATTGGATTTATAAGTATAATGCAAAAATAGATTATAGGGAAAAGAAACTAAGAATAGAATCCCAGGTCAAGCACCCTTTACCATTAGAGGTAGGAAAAATGCTACCACCAGCATGTATGTGTCATCTATGAAGGTGGAACGAATGGTAGCCAAGGTTGACTGGCGTTCCTAGCTATAATTACCAAGTTGGAGTCGAAGGTGTGGCCCTTAGAGGAAATACAGGTAGTCAGGCACTATGTTGATGTGTTCCCAGACAATTTTCCAGGCATACCTCTAGAGAGAGAAGTGGACTTCTCAATAGAGCTAGCTCTTGGGACAAACCCAATTTCAAAGGCATCTTATAGGATGGCTCCCTCTGAGTTGCTTGAGTTGAAGAAGCAACTGTAGGATCTTTTGGACAAGGGCTTCATACGACCTAGTACTTCCATGTGGGGGCATTGGTCCTCTTTGTCAAGAAAAAGGACAGATCACTCTACATGTGTATAGACTATGGAATGATAAATCAAGCTACCATTAAGAACAAGTATCCTCTACCCCTCATATATGACATGTTTGAATAGCTCAAAATTGATCAAGTCTTTTCGAAGATTGAACTGAGATCTGGGTACCACTAGTTGCAAGTTAAGAGTGAGGAAATCCCAAAAATTGCTTTTCAAACCAGCGATGGCCATTGTGAGTTTTTGGTTATGCCTTTTGGGTTGTCCAATGCTCCAAGTGTGTTCATGAACCTCATGAATAGTGTGCTCCAACCTTTCCTTGATACCTTTGTCAAAATGTTCATAGATGGCATATTGGTTTACTCTAATGACTTAGAACAACATTGTGAACACCTATCCAAGGTCCTTGATATCTTGAGAAAGAAGAAATTTTAGGGGAAATTCTTGAAGTGTGAGTTTTGGATAGACCGAGTTATGTTCCTTGGGCACATTATATATGGAGGTACCATTTTGATGGACACTTCCAAAGTAGTGGCTGCTCAAGAATGGTCTATCTTGAAGAATGCATCTAACATTTGCAGCTTCCTAGCATTAGCCAAGTATTACCGATGATTCATCAAGGAATTCTAAAAGACTATTTTGCCCTTAACCAAGCTCACTCGAAAGGATGAGAAGTTTGTTTGGTCCAAATTGTGTGAAGCACAATTCCAGGAGTTGAAGGAAAGCTCACCTCTGCCCCTGTATTGACCATACCTTTGGGTAATGAAGGCTTTATCATCTTCACATACAAATAAAAGATGGGCTTAGGATGTGTGCTAGAGCAAAATAAGCATGTGGTCACCATTGCTTCCAGACAGCTCAAGCCTAATGAGTTGAATTATCCAAACCACGGTCTGGAACTTGCATCTATTGTCTATGCCTTGAAGATTTGGTGACATTATATGTATGGTGCTATCTTCGACATCCTCACTGACCATAAGATCATGAATTATTTGTTGACACAGAAGGACCTGAACTTGCAACAAAGATGTTGGATGGAATATTTGAAAGAATTTGACTTCACCATAGCCTACCATTCAGGCCAGTTTGGTTGTTGATGCCCTCAATAGAAAATTTCTCAGTTGTGTAGTTGTTTTGGTTAGTATGTAGAAGAGATTGGAAGACTTTTCTCGATGGGCACCACAACCATTGACAGATAGGATTCATCTTGCCAATATCCTTATCAATCCTCACCTATTGTCCAAGCTTGTGGAAGCCCAGTTGGCCAGTCCAGAGTTAGAAAATATGAAGGGTTTGATGGAAAAGCCTCAAACACACATGTTAGTGGTTGTGGATTGTGGAATCCGATATAAAAGACAAATTTGGTTCATAAGGATTCACCCTAAAAGACATGTATGTTGCAAGAGGCTCATGGATCAAGGTATATTGAGCACCCCGACACCATTAAGATATGTAGTGATATTTTTGGTGGTCTGGAATGAAGAAAGGCATAGCTTCGTATGTGGCCATTTGTCTCACATGGCATATGGTGAAGGTCGAGCACCAATGACCCAGTGGGTTACTATAATCAATTAAGATTTCTAAGTGGAAATGGGACTGGATCACCATGGATTTTTTGGTGGGTCTTCCCAAGAAAAAAAAGGTCATGATGCAATATGGGTTGTGGTGGACCGCCTAACCAAGTCAGCACACTTCCTCACCCTAAAAGTCACTACAAAGGTGTCAAACTTGGATGAGATTTATATTAGATATATAGTTCTCTTACATGGTGTTTCAAGCTATATATTTTTTACTATGACCCTAAGTTCACTCCAAAGTTATGGAAACAAGTTCAAGAAAAACTCAATACGAGGTTGAAATTCAGCATAGCTTATCACCTCCATATTGATGGACAGACAAAAAGAACAATTCAGACCCTAGAGGATCTGTTGAGAACATGTGTGCTTGATTGGGGTGGATCATGGGAGTTAAAGACTGATATGGAAAAGTCTCATCCTGATTTGTTTGTATGATTAGTCAAATTTTGAGGAAAAGTTCATATATGAGGAAAAGGATATCATAACATGTTTTTTCACATGTATTTACATAATTGAAATGCAATTATTTGAATAATAAGGATATATTGGAAATTTGATGTGCTTTGTTTTAAAAGTAAGGATTTAACTTGCATCTTTTCCTTGTGTAGATCTTATTCCAATAGGAACTTGATGAGTTGATTCATCTACACATCTTGCTTTTACTTCTATATCGGGAGTTACCTTTATAATTATATTTGTGGTTTCCACTTATTTCAATAGTCCAACAATGAATATAGGAAAAAGAAAGAAATAAAATCCAATATTAAGTGAATTACAAAAGTTAATGGGGTAATTGATGATGTACATATGGAATTATATGGAATTCTCTAGAAAAATGGTGTTGAAGGTCACTAATGCTTTGGTTTCATTTTCACATGAATTCTGGTGAGAAGGTTAATCAAAATAAGAAATATGAAAAGGTAGGAAGAGAAAATAATTGATTTGATGCCTTAAATAATGAGATAAAAGAGGGAGACTTGGAGAGTAAAAAAACCTTTAAGTTGAGTATTTTGGTCTCCAATCTCTCCCACGTCTAGATAAAAGTATTTGAGGTTTTCCTTTAAATTTTGGGATTAAAAGGATAAAAGGAGAGAGAGAGAGAGAGAGATTTTTCTAGAAATACTAAAGTGAATGGATTATGGGAAGTATACATAAATGTCATGAATGATTTAGGAATAAAACTTAATCCGTCCCTTTTTCTCATGGCATGATATCCATTGGATTGAGATATGATGATGAATAATCATTGCTACCTTGCACAAAATAGGCAAGTCAGAATAGTGAACTGACTTTTTCCATTGCTCTCATCTCCCCTGTCAATGATCGATAAATCTTGGAAATGTTGGCTTTGTGAGATCAATGCAAACCTACCTACCCTAGGTTTTTCCAAACTTGGAGAACTCAAGAAGATTTTCCCAAATCACCAATGTGATGAGAACTAACCCCTAGACCCCAGGTCTATACAAAGTCTTCTGCATCCAACGTAACATCACCATTGCACTTGCAAGGCTCTGTGCAATCTTAGACTCATTTCCATGGCCTCAATTCCTCTTCTAGAACCCCCCTTCACCTGTAACCCTCCCTAGATCATCGTCAGAGATCCATTCTTGTTGTTTCAGCAACTCCGACCAACACCAGAGCAATTAGAACCACCAATGAGATCGTAGACGCATGGTGGAGATCTTGGTAGCCTAGTTGTTCACTAAAAAGGCTTGTAACTCGAAGTCAACTGGCAAATTGACCACCTATTTGTGCGAGAGAAGGAGCAAAGGTTGAAGAAGACATTTGGGGATTTTACCCCTTTACCCCCATCTCCTCTTCAGAATAGGTAAGGACTTCTTTGTCCTTTTATCGGTATTTATTCCCAGAGAGACAATCATTTGATGATTGTAATGGTGTAACTTGAAACGATTTGATATATAATAAAGGCAATTTTTCAATTTATTAAATTTTATTCAATTATGAGATTATTATGTAGTGTAATAGATGTTTAAATAATGATGTTAATCAATGATGTGTGTCTTCAGGTTGAGTACCTAGACAATGAGATCATACGGATGTTAAGAGTATATACATTCTTGATATGTCCCTAGTAGGATGTCATTGTGGAAGCAAGTAAGATAGAAATAACACATGAGACTAGAATGTGTGATGGATAATGATAGAATCTAATTAGTCATGATATGTGATATCAAACTAAACACATAGATACTTGTTAGAGAACAGTGTATGGAACAGGCCCACCTTGATAGTGATACATGGAAACCATGGAACGGTTGTCGGGGTTATCTCTCATAGTGATGGTGATGATTGTGGTTCTTAGACCTAAAATTACTACATTCATCACATGTTGTTTGATGTATTTTGTCATCATCAAAAGTGACCTTGAATAAGGGTTTCCATAAAGGTGATGCTCAAATACATTATGACACATGGAGAATGATAGTGAGTGATGTAGATGGAATTTTTCCCTCCTACAAGAGTTTGATATTCTTGCCACTTGATAAGCAAGATTGAGAAAGGCATGTCCATGCGCATGTGAACTTATATATGATATTGAATTTAGACATATCTCAGACAGTCTGCTCTAGTTCAGGGAACATGGATTAAATGTTGAAGAGGATGATGATTCCATGCCTCAAGTTCAATCTGGATATTAGAGACAAACGAACTGTACAATCACTATAACACCAATCATGTATTGTAGGTTGAAGTTGTTCTCTAATTTTCCAAATTTCTTGGGTAGCAATAATGTCTTGATAGATACCAATCATTGCTTTTGATGTCATAAATTGGTTATGGACATTCACTACCAACATAATTTGGGACTTATAGGGTCACACGCATTGGAATGCACTTGGAATAGGAGTTTGTTCATGAATGGTGTTTGACATTGATAACTAAAGTGTTAGGTTTTCAATTTAAACAACATTGACAATATGCACCCTAAAATGATGGGTTCAGCAAGTGAACCAATTGGATTAGGTGCATGTACGAATTGACTTAGGTTGTGAACCATCCATTTGGTATATCATTGAGATTGGATCAAGGATTGATGTTGATTTCATATTGTGCATTAATCAAATATTCATTTACAAAAAAAAATATGAATAACAAACATAGTGAAATGGTCGATTCAAGTGTTGAATTGATCATCTCATGTGTGAATTGACCGGATCAATGTTTGCAGGTTCTAGAAAATTCATGAAAATCCATCTCTTTGACTCCCAGACTGACTGGAAACCCTAACCCTGACCCTCCTATAAATAGAGTGGTACTGGGCACTTTCTAGATACAATAATAAGCTTTAACAAATGTGATCTGATTGTGTTAACCAAGAGATCCCGAGTAAGTTTTTCTCATCAAAAGGAGGAACAACAAGGGAGAGACAATTGTGGGAGCATAAATTGATGCTAGCACGTCAACTAGAAGGGTCAACTCCTTCATGTGCGTTCATCTAGAACGAAAGGAGTTCCCAGTGGTCTGCATGAACTACTCTAGAGGATAGAGGTCTTGCATTGTTAGGAGGACACTGTCAACCACTATCCATGGTGTCCGACCAGGAGGCCCACAACAATAGTTGCCCAAGTGTGACTTGAAGGAAGACGTATGCTACTACAAAGGAATTGTCACTAGACTTGCTCTAGGACCAGGTATAACCTTGCAAGAATCTTTTCCATCTCATAGTTGTTGACATGATCTATTGTTTATGGGGAATATGGCAAGTCAAATTTTTGTTTCTACTACCATATATGATGCCATGTTTTCCAACATGGGTATCCGAGCCACATTAATTTACTATGTTTTAGGATTTAATCGATGTGATCAGTTTTGATTTTATCATTTATTTATTCATGTGATATGGTTATTTAAATGAATAATGTACACATAAGATGAAATACCACATTTGATCCATATATATATATATATATATATATATATATATATATATAGAGAGAGAGAGAGAGAGAGAGAGTCAGTCTAGAATACACTCGAGTGTACAGATTGCACGCTACACTCAAGTGGTGTTTGCATATCAAGACTATTTTTTTGCATAATGTAAACCATTGATATTCATTGTTACACTATAATTAGGATTCATGCAAATTTTGAGCTCATTTGGATTGAGTATAAGTCACTCATCTGAGGGCAATAAAATCGACGCACGAAACTAATTTGAAATGCATAATTTTTGTAGTCTTCATAATATGACCTGTAAATGTCCAAATGGGCTCAAATTTCATATATGAGTTATTCACATGATGTTTAAGAAGATAAATATATTAGATTTTTTTAAAAAAAATGCATCATGGAAAACTACTTGAGTGTATACTGCTCTGAATACACTCGAGTGTATTCTAGCCTGACTCTCTCTCTCTCTCTTTCTATATATATATATATATATATAATGAGTCAGGCTAGTGTACACTCGAGTGTACCGTAGGCACCATACACCTCAGTCAGTTTTAAAGATGCAATAACTTTTTGAAAAATCTAAACCATTGATCTTCTTAAATATCTTAAAAACATACTATATACTAAATTTCAGCTCATTTGGACACTTATAGGGCATGCATCTAAAGGAGGCAAAAGCCAAGCATTTCAAATTAGTTTTGTGCATCGATTTTGTTGTCCTTGTATGAGTAACTTACACTCATCCAAATGAGCTCAAATTTTGTATGTTGCCTATTATTATTGTAACCATGAAGATCAATGGATTAGATTTTGAAAAAACATGGTCTAGATAGGCAAACACCATTGGGGTGTACAGCATGATCTATACACTCGAGTGTATTCTAGCCTGATTCTCTCTCTCTCTCTCTCTCTCTATATATATATATATATATATATATATATATATATATGTGCAATATGTGTGACTTTAAAATCATTCAAATGGTGATTGAAAACAAGGTTATGGCCTATGACCCTAGACCTTTTATGCTTGGCTAGATGGTTTCTTGTTCATGTTTATATATCGGTTTGCATACCGAGCCTCTCTCTTCTTTTCATATGTGAAAGTATTAATTCTCTCCTTCCTATGCTCCCCTCAAATGTAACTCGAGGTTTCCCAATTACAATGTAATATGTCAAATAGGATTAGGATAGCTTTTAATTTCATGTTATGGGAAAAGGGAATGTTCTACACTAGGAGAACTGACTGGTTTAGGAAACGAACCGATCGACTGAAGGACTCAGGATGTCGATGATAGGAGGAGCCAAGTGATTGGCTGGTGGCCCAATTGATCGCCTGGAGGAGTCCATGTGTCACAAGGACTGTAGGCCAGACAGTTGATCTGTGAGACCAACTAACAAAATAGGAGGCCAAATGACCGATTCAAGGGTTGAACAATCAGCTCAGACTGAATCCAGCACAAATTGCTATCAAGAACAAGTTGCTACATATGATGTGGACCTTAAGTGGTAGTAATTCCGTTTGGATCCAAGGAATTACAATAGGATGGTCATCACATTTCTTATGTTTATTATTACATGTTTTCATTGTGGTTATAGCATGTATATGATGCGTACTATATGTAGTGATTGAATATGTATATGTATTTATATAAAATTTGTCAAATATAATATCAAGCCTTAGATGCTTTCTGTAAGCAACACACATGAAAAACTTGATTGACTAAGTATAGGTTACACCAAAGTGTGGTGTGTTATCCATCTCATGGAAATGTGATGGTATATATGTAGATCTACCAAAGTAGGGTGCATATTCTATCATGTTAGCTTTTGGGTCAAGCTTAACTAGGTGATCTTAATGAGATTAAGTACCTAGAAGCATAGATATAGATTGTGACAAAGAGTTATTCACATCATCCATCCAAGAATTTCATGTAGATGTAATTGGTAAAAGTTCCCTACCTAAATAGTCAAGTTGTCGGTGATCAGCCAAAGCTGACTCATGATTTCATGAAATATGCATCTTTTCTCACTAGAAGATTGTACGATGCAATCTTCAAAATTTACAAGTGAGGGTTATAAATTTGAATAAAATAGTAGGAGTGATGGTTAGTTTAAGGCCTGATTAAACATGGATAAATTTTATCAAATCAAAAATGTTTTAACAAATTGTAAATTTCTCTTGGAGAATCAAATGATGACAAACAACACATTTTCCTTATGATTGGTTCTTGAGAAGGAAAAGTTAAATGGGAATACTTTTCATGACTGGTTCAAGATGTTGAGAATTGTTCTCATACAAGATTCAATCTCTATATCCTAGAAACACTAGATCCATATAAACCAGCTCCCAGTGCGCCTAAGGCTGATGAAGATGCTTATAGGAAGCACTTTGAGGATATTGTAGATGTCAAATGTCTGGTGTTATGCTCCATGAACTATGAGTTGCAGAGACAACATGGAAATATGGATTTGATTGAGATAGTAACACATCTTAAGAACATGTACCAAGATCGGGAAAGACACGAGAGATATGATGTCTCTAAGGCGTTGTTCAAGTGCAACATGGAAGAAGGAGATCCAGTACGTCCCCATGTGCTCAAGCTTATTGGGTATGTGGAGAACCTTTCCAGATGGGGATTTCCCTTGGGTCAAGAGTTGGCCATGGTTTGTAGTCACTCCCAGAGTCATATAGACAATACATCATGAACTATAACATGAACAATTTTGACAAGATGTTGTCAGAATTGCTTGGCATGTTGAGGACTGCTGAAGCGCAAATGAAGAAGGACAAACCCAAATCCGTGTTGAAGATCAGCAAAGGAAAAGGTAAGTCCAAAAAAAAGGAAAAGCTAAGAAGATATCTAAATCTATCTAGAATCCCATGTTTTCTACACTAAAGCCAAAGGGAGGGGTTACCAAGGGAGGCAATTGTCGCCATTATCATCAGCTTGGACACTAGAAGAGAAATGTCCTCTCTATTTGGAGCAACTAAGGAAGAAGAAGGAGGGGATAGAGATCTCCACTTTAGGTATTTACTTTATTAGGATACATTTGTCTACTTCTTCATCATGGGTAATAGATATCGGATGTGGATTTTACATATGCTTGAAAATTCAAGATCTGGAAAGAAGTAGGCCTTCACCAAAAGGACGAGGTTGAATTGTGTGTTGCAAATGGAGTAAGAGTTGTTTCCACTACAGTTGGAACCTATAGTTTATCTCTACCCATAGGGCTTGTAATAGAGTTAAGGAACTACTGTTTTGTACATGCCATAAATAGAAACATTATTTTTGTATCTTGCATGGACAAGGACAGATATGAACTTCTTATAAAGAATGGTCAGTTTTCTACTTCAAAAAATGAGATCTTTTATGGAAGTGCCCTAATGTCCTACAGTCTTTATTTAGATCTTAAGATAAATGTTTATAGCATAAATACCAAAATATTAAAACTCGATAAATTATAAGAGAAATATCTTTGGCATTTTCATCTTGAGCACATCAATGAGAATCACATTTATAGACTCAATAAAGATGGTTATCTAGACTCTTTTGATTTTGAATCAATGGAGACATGTGAGTCTTGTTTGTGGGGTAATATGACTGAAACTCCCTTCACTGGTAACAGTGATAGAGCTAGTGATCTATTAGGACTCATACATACTGATGTATGTGGCCCTTTTAGAACAAATTCTAGATGTGGGTATCGATACTTCATTACCTTCACTAATGATTTCAGTATGTATGTTATGTTTACTTGATGAAACATAAGTTAGAAACTCTTGAAAAGTTCCAAGGATTTCATGAATGAAGTATAGAACCAACTTGGTAAAAGTATTAAGGCACTTCATTCTGATTGAGGTGGAGAATACTTAAGCCAAGAGTTTGAGGACCTTCTAAAAGACCATGGTATTGTATCACAATATACTCCACCTACAACACCACAACATAATGATGTATCAGAAAGAAGGAATCGCACATTGCTAGATATAGTGTGATCAATGATGAGTTTTGTTGAACTTCCTACATCCTTCTGGGGTAATGTGGTAGAAACTGCAGCATTTACACTTAACTGTGTACCATCTAAATTGATTCAAAAGACACCATATAAGATATGGATTGGGAAACGTCCTATGATGTCTTTTATGAGGATTTGGGGTGTGAATCTTATGTCAAGAAAATGTTTCCTAAAAATCTTGGCTCTAGATCAGATAAATGTTATTTTATTGGTTATCTTGAAGAAACCAAGGGATACTACTTGTATAACCCAACTGATAACAAAGTGTTTGTTGCCAGAGATGTTTCATCCTAGAAATGAAATTCATTTCCAAAGGAAATAGTGGGAGGAAAGTAGAACTCAAAGAGGTTTGACACCAACAACAAAGCATTAAATCTGTAGAGGTACAAGTGGAACATAGAGAGTCACAAACCAATGTAGAATCTCAAATTCCTTAGGTAACACATGAACCTCACAAATCTAGTAGGAGACGCCTTAAACCAAAAAGATCTGGTTATCTTATGACTTAAGAAGGAAATGAATTGGTTGTTGTTGATGAGACAATTACCTACCTAGAAGCTGTTAAGGGACCAGATTCTGAGAAGTGGCTAAAACCATGAGGTCTGAGATGAATCCATGTATACTAATATGGTATGTATCTTGGTGGATCTACCTGAAGGGGTAAAACCCATAGGGTGCAAGTGAGTCTTCAAGAAGAACACTAAAATGGATGGTAATGTACAAACTTACAAAGGTCAATTGGTTGAAAAGGGTTTCAAACAAGTTCAAGGTGTTGGCTATGACAAAACATTTTCTTCGGTTGCCATGGTTAAGTTCATCAGAATCATGCTTTCCATTGCAGCATATCATGACTATGAGAATTGCCAGATGAATGTTAAAACTGCATTCCTTAATGGGAATCTTCTTGAGGATGTTTATATGGCACAATCTAAGGGTTTTATAAATCCAAAGGATGCAAAAGGTCAATCTATAGATTGAACCAAGCATTTCAGAGTTGGAATCTTTGATTTGACAAAACAGTCAAAGAGTTTGGCTTTAGTCAAAATGAATATGAACCCTATGTTTACAAGAAGGTTATTGGGAGCATTATTTTATTCCTCATATTGTATGTGGATAACATAATATTGATGGGGAATGACATACCTAATTTATAAATGGTAAAGACTTGGTATGGAAATACATTCTCTATGAAGGACTTGGGCGAAGCATCCTATATTTTAGGAATCAAGATCTATAGAGATAGATCTAGAAGGCTTCTTGGACTAATTCATAGCTTGTACATTGACAAAGTGTTAAAGAAGTTCAACATGGAGGACTCAAAGAGAGGAAAGCTTCCCATATCTCAGAGTTTTGCTATCTCTAGAGCTCAATGTCCCAAATATTATGAAGAAAGAAAACGCATGAATTAAACTCCAAATGCATCAGCAGTTGGATCTATCATGTATGCCATGTTATGTACTCACCCTGATGTCTCATATGCCTTGAGCATGATGAGAAGATATCAGTCAGATCATGGTGATTTCCACTAGACTGTCATGAAGAACATCCTTAAGTACTTTATAAGAACTAAGGATCAGTTCCTTGTCTATGCTTGTTAGGAAAAGTTGGTGGTAAAGGGTTACACTGATGCGAGCTTCTAAACTAACAAAGACGATTATCGATCATAACTAGGATTTGTGTTATGTCTCAACATTGGTGATGTAAGCTAGAAGAGTTCCAAGCAAGAGAGTTGTAGATTCTACAATAGAGGTCGAGTATATTGTTGCATCCAATGCAGCAAAGAAAGTTGTATGGATCAAGAAGTTCATTTCTGAACTTGGAGTGGCTCCATGCATCAGTGATGCAATTGAGCTATATTGTGACAACAATGGATCTATTCCAAAAGCTAAAGAAATAAGATTGCATCAGCATTTCAATCACATAAAAAGGTGGTTCCATCTCATATGAGAGATTGTATAGTGAGGAGATGTGAAGATTTGCAGAGTGTCAACCGAAAGCAATATTGTTGATCCCTTGTCAAAAGCAATACGACAGAAGAAGCACGATGGTCATGTTAGATCACTTGGGGTTAAGTTCATGGGTGATTGGATCTAAGTTCAAGTGGGAGTCTGTTGATATGTATGCCTAGAGAGTCAATCATATGATGGTTGTAATGGCATAACTTGTAAATGACTTGATTAATAGTAAAGACAATCTTCTGATTTATTCTATTTTATGAGATAACGGTGTATCATAATAAATGTCTAAAGAATGATGTTACTCAATGACGTATGTCTTTAGGTTGAGAACTTAGACAATGAGATCATACAGATGTTAAGAGTATATACATTCTTGATATATCCCTAGTCAGATGTTATTATGGAAGCAAACTAGGTAGCAATAACACATAAGACTAGAAGGTGTATTGGTTGATGACAGAACCTCATTAGTCATGATATGAAATATCAAACCAAACACATAGATGCTTGTTAGAGAATAGTGTATTGGATAGACCCACCTTGAGAATGATATGGAGACCATGGAATGGTACTTAGAGTCATTTCTCATAGTGATGGTGGTGATTGTGGTTCTTAGACCTAAAATCACTACAGCCATTACATGTTGTTTGATGTAATTTGTCACCATTAAAAGTGAACTTGAATAAGGGTTTTTATAAAGGTGATGCTCAAATGCATTATGACACATGGGGAATGACTGTGAGTGTTGTAGATCGGACTTATCCCTCCTACAGGAATTTGATATCATGGACACTTGATAAGCGAGACTGAGAAATGCATGGTCATACTGGTATCAATCAATATGTGATATTGAGCTAAACCATCGATCCTGTAAAAAGGTAATGGCCCTTTCCCTCTCGGTCCACCTTAGTTGGGGATAATATGGGGAGGGGGTTGTTATAGAAGCCACATAAATCCAGGGAACATGAAGAGCATTTGACTTTTCATTGCTTTTATTAGTAGAAAAAAATAATACATGTATGGCTGTATGAGAAATATGTTGATGGAAACAATGAGTTTTAGTCTAGTCTAGTGGATTTAATGAGTTTCTATGAAATAGTGCAAATATTGGTGGGTCGTCGCAATTTAAAAAGGCATGGGAAACTTCAGCGAGGTGCTAGCTCAATATCTAGGTTTACATGGAAGGAAATTTACTTAGTTTAGAGGAAAATACATCAAAAATAGAATTCAAGAGAGCTTAGATGGTTTCTTGCGAAAGGAAGTTGGATGGTTTTACCTACCACATCAAAAAAGAGGCTTCTACCTTTTTCTACTCTTACCATCAAAACATGAATGAGACAAGATGGAAGGTTCTTTATTTTGAGTTGATATGTGTGTCACTTGTAGACTGCTAGACAATAGTTCAGGGAGCATGAGTTTAGAACCTAGATTAAGTTGTTCTTATGTAAGTTTCTAAATGTAGTGAAGATGTTGTTGAATAAGAAAGGTAAAGTTTGTATATATCAGTACAAAAACAAAGATACATGATAATTAAGGGGGAAAGAACATATTAGGAAATTGGTTGTAAGACATGATTTGAGAATACAAGAACTTCAAACAAATTATAGGAGTACCAAAGGTAGTAGGAGATTTAGTGGTAAGCATTGGTCATGAAAATGGGATGAGAAATGGCACAAGAAAATTAGGTCCTTAGATCATAAAGTCAACTAGAAAAGTGGGACCAATCACATCACCTTCATTACATATAGCATAATGAGTGGAAATCTCCTGAAAAAAATATTATTAAAATTATTTTGTGAAATTTTAAGTATAGAAGGGAAACTACATCATTCCTAAAAAGTATACACTATGGACCAAAAATTGGGTCACACAGGAGGAATCCAGAGATCTAGATAAGGGCACACATGAAAAGGTGATGTTGATAGCTCTTTCTCATATGCATCACACAAAATAAGTAGGACCTAAAGGTAGACTTTTTTCAAATATTGTATATTTTTTTGAAAGATAATGTGACATCTTTCATTCACAAATGGTCGATAAGTTGGTAAACTTGATAAACTTTATAGATTATGTTCATAAGTATCATGAATAAAAACAAATTGTGCAGTACATACCAATATGTACCAATCAATGTATGTAATGTGACGTACAAGATCTAGTTAAAATGCTATAAAACATATTAATCCCCTACTAGATAAAAGAATCTCAAAAAATAGAAGTGTTAATAAATGGGATGATTTAGTGCATAATGTTATTGTCACTTATAATGTCCTCCATGCTACAAATTTGAAGAAAAGGGAAATACAAGGTTGATTGTAGAAATTGGATATAAGTAAAGCAATGAACCTTCTTCAGTGATGTCCTAAGGAAGATGGGTTTGAAGAAAATATACACAAGAAGATAATTGAATGTGTCTCTAGTGCATCCCAATCATTGCTCAAAAATGGAGAGGGAAAAAGAAATATAAAATCAAAAAAAAAAAAGTTGACCCAAGAGGATCTTATTTCTCCTATATTTTTCCTTTTTTTCATCAAGCACTTTCCATATTGAGTACAAAAGTAGCGAAGGATGGACATGTCCATGGGACATGGGTCAGTTAGGGAGGATTTTTTGTATGACATATTTTCTTTACATGTGATAGCATATTGTTTGTGAGGGTTACTTTTGAGGAATTATCTAATGTAGATGACATTATAATCCATTAAGAGTGAGCTTTCATGTGTAATACATATAGCTAAAAGATATATCTTTTGTGGCAATGTGCCTAAGTATACAAAAGTAGAACTACAATATAGGATATGAATGGAGGAGGTAGAAATGCATGCCAAGTATCTAGGACTCAATAAAGGTATGGGAAGATAAAATTTGTGTAATCTTTTTATCAAAGAATTTTTTTTACAGAAATAGAAAGGGTAGAGGAGAAACGCCTCTCTAAGCCTACTACATAAATCATTATCAAGGTGGGGGCACAAGTAATCCTCACTTACATCATGAGAATCTTCAAGTCCTACACTGGTTATTTAATTATTCATATAGTATAATTGTAAACTTTTGATGGGTTACAAAAGGAGACAAAAGAAATATGCATTGGATGTAAAGACGGGGTTTTTGGGGTCCCCGGCTATACTTTTAATTACATCCTAAAATATTTAAAGCATTTGTAGTGGAAGTATAAATGAGGTGTCATTAAAGCACCAGCAATTATAAATAATATTTGGCAACATCAAGATATGTTGTATCAAATACATGATATTTACAATTCATATGATTACACTAATCTCAAACTTGTAGAGGACAACACCTAACTATTTCATTCTAAGTTCCAAGGAAAATTGTCCAAGGTAATGTTTTCCTCCTCAAGTAACATAGATGTTACTCTCCCACTTCCCCTAATTATTCCCTCATGCTTCCACAACCACATGGACTATAGAACAATGGTGTTTCCCTTCTATTATCTTCATTTTCTTTGATCTCCTCCTCCTCTTCCCTTCCTTATTTTACCCTGCTCCTTGTTCTCCTCTCCATGCCATGTGGTTTTCTAGATAAATCCTTCCTTTCTTTGTCTTCTTCTTTCCTATTCTTTACAAAACAAAAACCATAACTACTAGAGTTGTCCTTTCTCCCACCTTGCGCCAACTACCTAGGTTTTAGGGCATGGACATCATCTATAATAGTATTTTAGGGAACCATAGTGCACCCAACAGTGGTAGTTATCAGTGCCAATGGCCACCAATAGTCTACATATGACCCTCTTCCTACACAATGAATTTGTAGTAAGCACCTTTGCCATCTCCTAAAACCTCTTCAATCTGACCAATCACCTTTGACATCTCCTAAAACCTCTTCAATCTGATCAACCTCAATGACCTAAGCAGCATACCAGTGAGCCTTTGATGCAAACTAACATTTTCAAATGTGAAATTAGGTTCCTCAATCCATTTCTAAAACCTACCATGCCGCATCACCTCCACCTTCCTTCTTTTCATGATCTTGGAACTCCAACATTCATCACATCTATGATTGTACTACTAAGACCCAACACAATGCTGCCTCTTGATGGAAAAAGAATGTTTCCTTTTCCACAAATGCTAAAACCTCAACAAATGCAAGAGAAGATAATACCTCCTACATGCGCTATCCCGACTACCACCATGAAGCGCCCTCCTCTCATATTTATAGAAAACTAAAGACTCTAGACCCCTAGACTTCATCAGTAGTGGAAGAGATGTTGGTGCATTCTTCAGCTGCAAATCTCAAGGATAGGTTTCTCTAGATGTGAAGATCACACTATTGGCCATAGTTTTGGATGAAGAGAAACCACTGAATACTAGAATTATGGATGAAGACTAACCACTAAATAATATTTTATCAATCCATATGTGAGTCTCCTTAGTTCTTTGGTTTCAAGAAGAATTTCAAACATTAATTTTGATAGCACTTGTAAATCTAGTAATGGGATAAATTATAGTAGTAGGTTAACTATAAATCTCACTAACATGATAATTTGTTATAGTCTAAAGTAGTATTTACACATGACTATCAACACATACAAAAAATCAGAGTATTTACAACAATGAATGTGAAACATGTGATTTTTTGTAGGGTTATAATAATATAGTTAGCATTGACTATATGACAATCACAACTCATTAGAGATATGGGTGTAATGATGGTAAAAATTGGATGATATATGAGCTTCATATTTGTTATATTATTCATAATATATATATTTGATCTTGAGATAATAAGCAATGAAGTGACATCAAAATTCAAAAGTCATTAATAAGAAAATTTAGAGTAAAAAATATCATTCTTTTCATGAATCCATAATCCTAGATACACACATATGTGTGTGTATACATGTGATAGTATTGAAAAAATATAGTTGGATATGGGAAATACATTTATCTAGATTAATATATGAGAGAAAAGACATATCTCTTTATAAACATAAGTGTGTATAGCATGTTGAGGTTAGACTATATTAGCACCTATAGTTGTACTTAGTACATAATCAAGAATCATATGATAAAATGTTATACACACTAATATCCATGATATCTATTATGTTAGGAATAACAAGGAGACAAAAGGCATTAGAGATAGAATGACATTACAAAATATAAATTTGAAAATGCACATCATTACCCACACTCATATATGACAGAGACATATAGACTTATGTGACTTGATATATATCCCTACTTTGTATAAGATATATTAGTCATATGGAATAATAATCCTAGATTAAGTCCTACTCCTAAATAACTCATGTCGAGCAACATATGATTTCAAGCTAAATGGTAACATATATTATTCTACTTTGTAGCTCTCTCAACACATGTCCTTGAAGATTTTTAAATGGTGAATTTCACTTAATTAAATAGAGTTAGTTTTGAATATAAGGTATGCACTTCTTAGTTGAGATGTTTGGGGTATTCAACTCCTTTTGATACCCATTTTGTTTTGCATTGTTATTGAATGATGCATAATCTTTAAATTGTTCTAAATCAAGTAATATTTTGAAATATCCTAACATGTTCATATTAGTCATTATTGATGCTAGTGAACCTTCATACATGTTTTAATATGAAATAATATTATTACTTATATATCTTGTAATATTTTCCTCGAATCAAATTGATCATAGTGTCTTATTTACGACTTGCCTTCCTCCATTTTGCAAAAAATTGTGATGCTTATCTAGTATAGTGTAACATATGATATGGATTTATTTGCACATGATCCTTGGGATTAGTCCTAAATTTGGGGTGTATGGCCTAAGTTACACATGCTCCTTGAGCATAATGTCTAAATTGGGGGTATATTCCATGGCTGCACATGCTCCTTGGGTTTTAGTCCCTAGATATGTAGTTTGTGGTGCTTTCCATATCGTTAGATATTACTAGTTAAGTTCTTCAAGTTAAAATTGCTTGTTCCATATTTATGCATTATTGCACTAATAAATGATAAGTTAAAATGATTGACTAATTCAATACATCTTGAAATGACTCATAATCAAAATATATTTGCATCCTGATTTATACTTCTGAACTGCATTTTGTGTGCTCTCATTAACTTGTACTCCTTGTATCTTTTTACTTCCTCAATTTTAATTCTTTATGCTCAAATAACCTTTGTAGAACATACCAACATTTGTTGATGTCTTCTATTTCATGTTTATTTTTTGTATATTTTTATACCCATTTCGTGATGACTTCAAGTTTGTGTATATGTGTGATGAAGTATCTTTGAGACCAAAAATTAGGATATGGTATATTAGATCTAGGATTATCAAATAAATTACTAACCATTTTAGACCAATTATTTAGTCTATACGTATTCAATATTGTACCCTTCGAACCTCGAGAAAAAACTGGCTCTAATTTTAAGGGATGGCATGGGAAAGTGGAGAGGCGATGGCGACCAGCGGGGCGACCGCGGCGGAGACAGGAGCTCCTTCCTCTTCTGGCCTCAAGGTCCATGTGGGTGGAGGGGCTAGACGAGTTGGAGGTAGAGCTCCCCGTCCAATTGCTAGCCAAATTACAAGGACGGGTAGTGGTACACGCTGGAATGAAGGAAGAGTTGTAGGGTGATTCCGTAGGCCAATAGAGTTAGGGCAATCCTCGACTTCATCAACTGCTCCAATCGCTAGAATTCTATCCAGAGAAGGTGAAAGAGGAATTGTTGTTCAGAATTTCCTCCCTGTCACAGTATCGAAGCATTTGAGAGCGTGGACGGATGTAGTGGTCTCGGGCGCTGAAGGTACTCAATCGAACCTCGAGAAAAAGCACTACGAATTCAAAGACGGGAGACTCTTCTATCTGAGTAGCATAGCACATAGTAATGAGGAGAGGTGGAGGCGTGTGGTGGCAAGATATGTGATCAGACTCAACCCGCACTAGAAAACATTGGTGATCCAATTGGCCAAGATTTGGGAGGTTAAAGGTTCGATTGAAGTTTGATCAAGAGGTAAGGGCTTCGTCATTGTTCTTTTCTCAAACAACGAAGATATGAGAACGGACATAGAGGGAGGATTGTGGTTCATTGTTGGTAAACCCCTGATAATCAAAAAATGGAAGAGAGGTGATCCATTAGAGATGTTGAAACTCACTGAAATTCTGATCTGGTTGAAAATTCATGGACTACCTCTTGAACTATGGGATGAAGAGATGTTCTCATATATCGGTTTTGTTCTGGGGAAACCTATGGGAGTGGATAGACTAACGCTCTCTTATGAATGACTTGAATATTCTAGGATATAGATCTGAATTCTAGTGGACTTCTCATTTCAAAAGGAGATGGAAATTGTGAGTGATGATGGAATTACAGATACTATCTTCTTCGAATATGAGTGGGAGTCGGAGACATGTTTGTGTTGTGGTAACTTTGGCCATACTGCTGAGATTTGCTTTGTTACTTCGAGATCTTCTCCTAACCAGACAAGAATAGATGTGAACAAAAGCACATGGATTCATGTATCTCGCTCCCAAGGGGATAACTCCAGTCTGGCCTCTAGTTCGAATTCTTTGGACCCTCTGGCCAATTTACAGTCTAAAAGCGCCTCTACTAGAGTAGAAACCTCGAGACCTACTGCTGAAAATTCTCACATAACACTAGTACAACCTTATATTGTCCATGGGGTCTCGATTATTGATCAACTTAGACAAGATGTTTCTCCTGTTCTGGAAGTGATTGACCCTATTTCTGTGGAGCATATGCAAGAATCTAAATTCAGTTCTTCAAAACCAGTGGTTATAATGGATGAATGGATAGTACCAAGGAAATCTAAAAGTCCCCCAAGATGCAATTCAAAAATGGTAGTGCCCTCTGTTAGAAATACTGACAACACAGAAAACAGATTCTCGATTCTGGACAAGGACTTAGAGGGATTGGAGGACTATGCAGAGGAGGTCAGACCCCCTTTACCACATGGATAGGCCTTTAAGTTTGGTGACATGGAATGTGAGGGGAGCTAGTAATAAAATACCTCACATCCAGGCTGAGATGGAGAGACTCAAACCTGATATCACTATTTTGTTGGAGTCAAGAATCAATAAAAATAATTTGGGGCCCATTCTTAACACTGGTTGGCAGTCCTACAATTATTTGGACAATTCTAGTTTCTATTCTTATACAAGGATCATCATTCTTTGGAAAGATCCAAGCATTGTGATTCAAAAGCTTAAAGAGATGGCTCAATTCATACACTGTAACATTTCCAAAGGTCCTCACACTTTTCTTTTTATAGCAGTATATGGCTCTAATAGTGACATGGAAAGGAAGCAGCTTTGGAATGATATTTGCTCTTTGTCTAGCACGATTAACATTCAATGGTGCTTAGCTGGGGATTTTAATGCAGTTAGACTTGCTAGTGAGAAGTTGGGTAAAAAACCACCTTCTGATATGAGCATGGATTATTTTAATAATGCTATTGTACTACTGGTCTTCTTAATATCCCCACAAAGGGTCCTTACTATACTTGGGATAGTAAAAGCAAGACAGGGATGAGTACTTATTCTAAAATTGACCGCATCTTCTGTAATCTGGAGTTCCTGGACTATTTCCCGAATGTATGGGCTAAAGCAATCTCTAACATTACAAGCGATCATAAAATTATCAAGGTCAATCTCGTTATGAGAAAGAAGTTGGTTTCTCCCTTTTGGTTTCATTAATCCTTGGATAAACCAAACAGATTACTCTGACACAATTAAAAAAGATGGAATATTATTACCAGAGGTCCACCCATGTACATGTTGTACAGAAAGCTTCACTCCACCAAATGTTCTCTGATCACTTGGAAGAAAGAAAAAGTCAGTAACTTTTCCTCACTTTCAAAAAAACTAGAAGCTCAAGCTATGGAACTCCAAAAAGATAATGATCAGGATCAAGGCAACATTGAACTTCATGCCCAGGTCAATTTGATTAGAAAAGAGGCTATGAAAGTTGCTGAAGATGAAGAAAACTTATGGAAGCAAAAGTCTAGGATTGAGTGGTTGAAGCTAGGTGACAGGAATTCTATATTTTTTTATGCCTTGATGAAAACTAGACGTATGAACAATGCTATTGATAATATCATGATCAATAATGTCAGCTGCTCGGACCCTGAGATTATTAAGGAACACATTACAAACTATTTTGAAAATACCTTCAACAGGCATGATGACAACGACATTACCTGGAATGATAAATGGGTTTTCCCTAAGCTTTTTGAGGATCATGTTAAGAAAATAAGTTGCCTTGTAACAATAGAAGAGATTGAAGGTGTCTTGAAGAATATGAATGATGATAAGGCACCTGGCCCAGATGGGTTTAATGTGCTCTTCTTCAAGAAAAGTTGGGATGTAGTTGGTGATGACGTGTGTAAAGTTGTTCTTAATTTTTTTGATAATGCCAAGTTGTTATAGGAATGTAACATAACCTTCATAGTGCTCATCCCTAAGACAAAAGATCCCCAAATGATTAAATATTATAGGCCTATCTCTCTGTGCAACATAGTTTACAAGATCATTACTAAAATCATGGTTGATAGGCTTAAATATGTGCTTCTGGACATCATAAGTCTCAATCAGACTGCATTCATTAAAGTGAGAAAGATAGGAGATGCAATTCTCATTTCTAATGAGATTATGAGCAACTTTAACAAAGATAATTCTTCTCTTCTTTGTATAAAAGCTGACCAGACAAAAGTGTTTGACTTGGTCAGTAGAAGGTATATCTTATTATGTCTGCATAAGATAGGATTCCCTGGTTTCTGGATTAGGTGGATTGATGTTTGTTTCTCTTTTGCTTCATCCCAAGTTCTCATAAATGGAGTGCTTTCAAGATCTTTTAAATCTAATGTCGGGGTGAGACAGGGTGACCCTTTGTCACCCTGCTTGTTCGTTTTAGCGATGCAGGGTCTCACTGCTGTCATCAACTCTTTTATGGATGATGGTCTTCTAGTTCCACCCTTTCCTGCTAAAAAGAGAAACTTCAACATCTCTCATATTATCTTCACAGATGACCTCCTTCTTTTCTCTAAAGCTAGTCAAACCAACTTGAATTACATTGAGGAGATTATGAATATCTTTGGTGAAGCCTCTAGACTTAAGATCAACATTATGAAGAGTAATTTGTTCCTGAGCAAAGGTGCTGGTAACTTACATAGTGATATCCCTAAAGCTAGTATTCCTGTCAAGTACATGGGTTTACCTTTATTCTTGGGGAAGCTCACCAAGGCTATGTGCTCGCCCATTGTTGATAAGATTAAGAACAAGCTCAACTCTTGGAAGACTAAGATCCTGTCGATGGCTGGTAGGATTGAATTGGCTATTTCAACCCTTTTGACCTACCATATATTCTGGTCTGTTGCCTTCCCCTTGCCTAAAGCAGTTATTGAGGACATTGAAAAACACATTATAAAATTCATTTGGGGTGATTCTGATGATAAGAAAAAACATCACACTATTTCTTGGGATACTATCTGCAGAACTAAGCAAGAAGGTGGGTTGTGTCTCAGGAAGATGAAGAATGGATCAAGGCTTGCCTTCTGTTAAATCTATGGGACGTAGCTAGTAACAAAGCATCCCTTTGGGTGAAATGTATTCATGAAAAATATTTGGCTTCTAATTATGTCTGGTCTGTGAATAAAAAGACCAGTGACTCTTGGCTTTGGAAGAAGTTGCTCGACAAAAGAGACTTGCTGCTTGAGTTGGTGGAATTCAAGGTTGGAGATGGTAACTCCTTTCTTCTTTGGGTGGACCCCTGGCTTCCGGATAAAACTACTCTGTTTAGTAAGGTTAATTACCAGTTGTTTCATAGGCTAGGGAAAGGGAAATATTGTAAATGTGATGCATCGTTTGAATAAAACATTATTAACTTAGTGGAAGCAATCACTAAGCAGCGGATTACCGAAAATCACTAAAAATTAAAACTATTTTACAGAGAGGTCCACACATAGGAAAAATCTTTCACAAAGAACTGTAGTAATTTAATTACATACTAGTTTACAAGTACATGTCATGTATCATCTTTTTCTGAGAATTACAAGCATCAACTGCCATGTTAAACTAAACACAGGCAGTATAAAATCTCGAGGCACTGAGCCAAAATCTCAAAAGCACTAACTACTATTCCGAGGACCTGGAGTACATAGATGACACATAGGACTCTATGTTCATCTATACAAGGCATATCAGCCAGTGTCTCCACTTGAGAATTCACTACCGTCCCGACTACTATTGTTGTTGTCCTTCACCTACTGAAGGATTCCTGCCTCCTCGTCCGCATCCACCTAAAAATGTGGTCCCCACGGGGTGAGACAATTGTAAATTACCCCAGTGAGACGTATAACTCTCTGCCAAAAACATTATTATTACAGGTTAATAAGATAAATCTGAACAGAGGAATCATAATTGTTTAACAGCAGTTAATTCATTGTCTAACAGATTAGAACATTATTCTTATCTAAAGCATTGCAGCTTTAACCTGATAGAGCAGCATGTCACTTATCCCAATAAGGAATATGAAGAACATGTATAACATTTTCCCGCTATACTAAGCAAGATAATATCAACCAATGTTTCTCTTATTTCAACTTTATGCACATATACTACACGGCTGATTATATTTTACACATCATGTGTCAAACTGCAATTAGCTTGCCAAGGTATATTGACATCTTCACTATAGAGTTATAGCCGCAGCATATACCCTCTTCAGGCTTAGATCACACAGCTAATGAATGGCATTGGTTTATGGAGTCATGGCATGTAGCCATACTCTTTTAACAAAGTATTGGGATCTTAATCCCTCATTTCATCAAGTACATTTCCATTTCTTAACAAGTTCATCATCATGATTATAGAATATGAGTATTCAAACCCTTAGTTCATCATAGAATACTTGTTACCACTTAACAGGTAACTTAATACCTTTAGGTCATCTGACCAAGGTAATCATCATTCTTGCTACACAAGCATTCTACATAGCTCACAAAGCTCATTTCACCTCTTGTTACCTCTTTGTAGGCAACAAGGCATATTATGGCTCATTAACAACTTTAATAAAAGAAACATCATAGCTCATACCTGGCTATGTTCATCTTCTCATGATACCTGCATGATTAATATTTCATGATAACAGTTATAATGCTTACATATCAGCATTATGCAACACAAAGTAATACCACTATTCAGTTTTTAGAGTTAGGATTTCTCTTGCATATCATCACCATCCATTAGGGTTTTCCATAAATAACCATTTAGGTTCTCAAGATCATATTATTAATGATCAAGTCTTATTTCATTGCTTCACGCAGCTAGGAGTCAATATTGATAACATAAGTATTCAATCATACTTATTTATTCTCATCATTCATCATTAAATGAATTATCAACACAAAGTATGAGTTTCTCTCTCATCTTTACCAAAATATGATTGTATCAAAGTTTATTGATTTGGATTAGCCTTTTCATAAGGCATGTTAGCCTACACTTATCAAAGTGCATTACATCTCAATGTAACAATTGACATGACACACTTCATGTGTCACTCCTCCAAATATATTGGATTTAAAATACATCAAGGTGTATAAATCTTAAGGTGATGGATGTGATATGTATCATATCTTGATGTATCACTTCCCTCATCACCTTTATCTTACTTGAGTTCATCCACTTAGCTTGTATTAGGGTATTTCCCATCCTAATACTTTATGCACCAGTTCATCACATTTATTATGTAATGTATTGGTCATAAGTCACTTATTTGGAATATGCAACCATTACCAATGATATGGACTTATCTTTGAGTTGAGGCATTATTGATGTAAGGCTATCCATTACCCATCCTTTAGATGTTTCACTTATTAGAAAATTAGTCACTATTCCATTATTAGGAATAGGGTTTCCCATCTTCATCAATTAGGGTTCACGTAACATCTTCCCACATTTGGGTTTCACATAACATCACTCTACATTAGAGTTTATGTTTCACATAACATCCTTCTATTTCAGGGTTTCACATAGCATTACGTGAAATTTGGGTTTCACATCACATCACCCAGTGTTAGGGCTTCACATAGCATTACCATGTATTAGGGTTTCATATATCTTTACCCTATTTTAGGGATTAGGGTTTACCACTCACATCCAAGTATGGTTTCTCATACCTCATTACCCAAATTAGGGTTACATAATCACCCTAGATTAGGTTTTCACTCAGCTTTGCCCTAAATTAGGGTCAGGGCTCAATAATCTTTTCAATTAGGGTTTCATGATCTCATTATTATGGATCAAACCCTAATTACATATTTTATTCAAAATGAGAGAATTAGGGCTTAATTATGTAAGCATTCCTCTCTCTCTCTTTCTCTCTCTCATCCTTTAGTTCAATCTTATCAATGTTTATGTTTATGCGGAGTGTAAACCCCTAACATATGATGTCCATATTATTTTATGTAACTAGATTGATTTCATAGTTGTCCAATATAGGTAACCAACATAAATCATCTATTATTTCTCAGGTACCATAATCCTTACTTTGGTATTCATCATATGTGTTGAGAACACATCTCATTTTTATCATATTCATTTCTCTGTTGTTACCACCGAAGGTATACATGCACAAGGTATTTCTTTTATTTTAGGACATTGCTTGTTCCATATATCATTATCTTGGAACCAAAGTCCAAAGTAAACTGATACTTTTCTAAGTATCCATCAACAGATTATTTCTAATCCATGTACATCAAATGTCATAATACTTATTTGATTGTCATGTTAATGAAAGGAAGAAACATAAAGGAACATACTCCTAGCATTACCCAAGGTTGTTTATCAAAGGGGAAACGTATATATTTAACAGAGGTAATCCACTCAGCAATCCTTTATTTGTTTGGGAAAGTTCACTTAGCAAACCCTATGTGGCTGGGAAAGTTCACTTAGCAATCCCTAATTAGTTGGGAAAGTTCACTTAGCAATTCATCATTAGTTGGTAAAGTTCACTTAGCAATCCCTATGTAATTGGGAAAGTTCATTCAGCAATCCCTATGTTATTTGGGAAAGTTCACTCAGCAATCCCTATGTTATTGGAAAAGTTCACTCAGCAATCCCTATGTAATTGGGAAAGTTCGCTTAGTAATCCCTATATAATTGGGAAAGTTCACTCAGCAATCCCTATGTAATTGGGAAAGTTCACTTAGCAATCCCTATGTAATTGGGAAAGTTCACTTAGAAATCCCTATGTAATTGGGAAAGTTCACTCAGCAATGCCTATGTAATTGGGAAAGTTCACTTAGCAATCCCTATATAATTGGGAAAGTTCACTCAGCAATCCCTATGTAATTGGGAAAGTTCACTTAGCAATCCCTATGTAATTGGGAAAGTTCACTCAGCAATCCCTATGTAATTGGGAAAGTTCACTCAGCAATCCCTATGTAATTGGGAAAGTTCACTTAGCAATCCCTATGTAATTGGGAAAGTTCACTCAGCAATCCCTATGTAACTGGGAAAGTTCACTTAGAAATCCCTATGTTATTGGGAAAGTTCACTCAGCAATCCCTATGTAATTTCATTATACTCACTAGATTGTTTCGGAATGACTACTTGATCAGAGTAATCAAAAAGATAACAATCTAAGAGTTCCATACTTGCCCTATCTGGAATAATCATATACCTGACCAGGGTATACAAGTATTGAGATTAGGTAGTATGCACTTTATTTACTATCATGTTCCTCACTTTTCATATCATTATACACCGGATTTTTCATTCCTGGATTTTCTTCAGGCATCACTTCTATATCTCATATTTTATCACACAGATAAGAGAGATTATAAAGCATTTTAAGGAATACTGAGTAAAATGTAAATTCTCATCTTCCTTGTGTCCTTATAGGACTAGTCAGAGGAAGTTCAAAAACAACTACTTTCCTTTTTTTTAACACATAGAATCATGAAATGAAATATCAGAATGATATTGTTTCATCTGACCTGTCTCATCTCGCAATTTGTTTGTTGCCTCAAGCTGATTCTTTTCATAGAATCTTTCCTGGGACGTCTGTCCACATCCCCGAGTGCCACTAGAAAATTGTTTTCCCTAATAACCTTGATATATCTGCCTCGGTGATTGGGTTACCATTGTGTTTCCAACTGGACAAGCTCTTATTAGATGTCCTACCGGTCTACACTGGTAACAGGTTCTAAGCTCTTGACATGGTCTAAAAGGTCCCTTACCCTTTCTGGGTAGCCCTTTCCCTAGTGTACTAGACCTTGGTTGTATCGGGGGTACCAAAGACTTCCCCTTTTTATAGCTACTAGGCCTATGATCCCAAGTTTGGATAGGGTTTTTCTTAATTCTTTCCTCCTTATACTTTCCTGGACAGTCTTTTCTGATATGTCCAGGCTACCTACACTTGTGGCAATTTCTGATTTCAGGTTGTAACCCCTTCCTTTCATCATTATTCATTGCTCCAACATGTTGGTGTTGAGCAAATATCCTATTGGAATCTAAAACTTCATCATTGGGGGATGGTAGTCTAGGTTGTATTGCTAATATATGGTCCACGATACGCATTATTTCAGTCCTAACCTGCCCAACAATAATATTAACAAAAGGATTCCTTATCATGGTTTGATCATCTTGGGGATTCTCAGGCAGTCATTCTTCTCTCGCCTGGTCCCTTACACCTTCTGTTGGTGCAACATTGCTACTCTCAGCAGCATGCCCTTTGTGTGATCCAGACATCTTTAAGTTCTTCTTCTCCTTTATGAGTAGAAGACACTATCAGATAGACTGGAAAATACTAGAACAGACTCAACAACCTTAGTCCTATGTCTCTGTAGACTCAACGAACCTAAAGCTCTGATATCACTAAATTGTGACTCATCATTCGAATAAAATGTTATTAACTTAGTGGAAGCGATCACTAAGCAGTGGATTACCGAAAATCACTAAAAATTAAAACCATTTTACAGAGAGGTCCACACATAGGAAACTTCTTTCACAAAGAACTGTAGTAATTTAATTACATACTAGTTTACAAGAACATGTCATGTATCAGCCTTTTTTGAGAATTACAAGCATCAACTACCATGTTAAACTAAACACGGGCAATATAAAATCTCGAGGCACTGAGCCAAAATCTCAAAAGCACTAGCTACTATTCTGAGGACCTGAGAGTACAGAGATGACACATAGGACTCTATGTACATCTATACAAGGCATATCATCTAGTTTCTCCACCTAAGAATTCACTGTCGTCCCTACTATTGCTGTTGTTTTCCTTCACCTACTGAAGGATTTCTACCTCCTCGCCTACGTCCACCTAAAAATGTGGTTCCCACGGGGGTGAGACAATTGTAAATTGCCCCAGTGAGAGATATAACTCTCCACCAAAAACATTATTATTGCAGCTTAATAAGATAAATCTGAACATAGGAATCATAATTGTTTAACATCAGTTAATTCATTGTCTAACAGATTAGAACATTATTCTTATCTAAAGCATTGCAGCTTTAACCTGATAGAGCAGCATGTCACTTATCCCAATAAGGAATATGAAGAACATGTATAACATTTATCTGCTATACTAAGTAGGATAATATCAACCAATGTTTCTTGTATTTCAACTTTATGCACATATACTACACAATTGATTATATTTTACACGTCATGTGTCAAACTGCAATTAGCTTTCCAGGGTATATTGACATCTTCACTATAGAGTTATAGCCGCAGCATATACCCTCTTCAGGCTTAGATCACATAGCTAATGCCTGGCATTATTTTGTGGAGTCATGGCCTGTAGCCATACTCTTTTAACAAAGTATTGGGATCTTAATCCCTCATCTCATCAAGTACATTTCCATTTCTTAACAAGTTCTTCATCATGATTATAGAATATGGGTATTCAAACCCTTAGTTCATCATAGAATACTTGTTACCACTTAACAGGTAACTTAATACCTTTAGGTCATCTGACCAAGGTAATCATCATTCTTGCTACACAAGCATTCTACATAGCTCACAAAGATCATTTCACCTCTTATTACCTCTTTTTAGGCAACAAGGCATATTATGGCTCGTTAACAACTTTAATAAAAGAAACATCATAGCTCATACCTGGCTATGTTCATCTTCTCATGATACCTGCATGATTAATATTTCATGATAACAGTTATAATGCTTGCATATCAGCATTATGCAACACAAAGTAATACCACTATTCCTTTTTTAGGGTTAGGATTTCTCTTGCATATCGTCACGCTCCATTAGGGTTTTCCATAAATAACCATTTAGGTTCTCAAGATCATATTATTAATGATCAAGTCCTATTTCATTGCTTCACACAGCTAGGAGTCAATATTGATTATATAAGTATTCAATCATACTTATTTATTCTCATCATTCGTCATTAAATGAATTATCAACACAAAGTATGAGTTTCTCTCTCATCTTTACCAAAATATAATTGTATCAAAGTTTATTGATTTGGATTAGCCTTTTCATAAGGGATAATAGCCTACACTTATCAAAGTGCATTACATCTCAATGTAACAATTGACACGACGCACTTCATGTGTCACTCATCCAAATATATTGGATTTAAAATACATCAAGGTGTATAAATCTTAAGGTGCTAGATGTGATATGTATCATATCTTGATGTATCACTTCCCTCATCACCTTTATCTTACTTGAGTTCATCCACTTAGCTTGTATTAGGGTATTTCCCATCCTAATACTTTATGCACTTGTTCATCACATTTATTATGTAATGTATTGGTCATAAGTCACTTATTTGGAATATGCAACCATTACCAATGATATGGACTTATCTTTGAGTTGAGGCATTATTGATGTAAGGTTATCCATTACCCATCCCTTTAGATGTTTCACTTATTAGCAAATTAGTCACTATTCCATTATTAGGAATAGGGTTTCCCATCTTCATCAATTAGGGTTCACGTAACATCTTCCCACATTTGGGTTTCACATAACATCACTCTACATTAGAGTTTATGTTTCACATAACATCCATCTATATCAGGGTTTCACATAGCATTACCTGAAATTTGGGTTTCACATCACATCACCCAGTGTTAGGGCTTCACATAGCATTACCATGTATTAGGGTTTCATATATCTTTACCCTATGTTAGGGATTAGGGTTTACCACTCACATTCGAGTAGGGTTTCTCGTACCTCATTACCCAAATTAGGGTTACATCATCACCCTAGATTAGGGTTTCACTCAGCTTTGCCCTAAATTAGGGTCAGGGCTCAATAATCTTTTCAATTAGGGTTTCATGATCTCGTTATTATGGATCAAACCCTAATTACATATTTTATTAAAAATGAGAGAATTAGGGCTTAATTATGTAAGCATTCCTCTCTCTCTCTTTCTCTCTCTCTCATCCTTTCTAGGATGTTAAGTACTCCAAGATTGATCTAGGTCAGCTCTTCATTTAAGTACACACAGTTAGGGTTGACCATTATAATCACCTTTGGTCTACATCATTATCAATCAAGTAGCTAACTGACCTTTAATCATATTAGGTGTCCAAATGGTTTGACCAATTTGAACCTCAAATAGTCTTGGTCACTTAGACCCCAAACGGTCTTGGTCACTCAGACCTAGAATGGTTTGAAATCATTTAAGCAAAACAATAATGAAACCGTATGGACAATTCACACTTGAAACCATTTGGGTCTCCAAACGGTTTGAGACCGTTTGGTCTCAAACGGTCTTGAGACCGTTTGATCCCAAATGGTCATGAGACCATTTGGAATCAAACGGTCTTAAGACCGTTTGGTTCAAACTCTCTCAAAACCGAATGGACCAAAAAGGTAATCCATCACTTTATCAATTCAGGGTTTCAATCATTAAACCATCTATCAATTGAACTACTGATGTATTCTTTAATTGAACCATTGAATCACCCTTCAATTGGACTTTCAATTAGGGTTTGGAACCCAATTGAACTAGGGTTTATAATAAAGAAACCATCAATTAGGGTTTTGAAATTGAGGAACCATCAATGGTTGACATTGTGGAACTAATTCAATTGAAATCATTGGATCATCATCAAACCATGACATGACCTGACCTCAAATGGTCTTGAGGTCGTTTGGATGACCTCCAAACAGTCTTGAGACTGTTTGACCCATCCCATCATTGAAATTTGTGAAATTCAATTAGGGTTTGCATGATAGAATTGATCATCAATTGAGCTATTGATTGTATTTCAATTTGATATCACTGGATCTTCAACCATCTAATCATACTTCATCATAAACTTCCAAACGGTCTTGGTTCACCTCCAAACGGTCTTGAGACCGTTTGGGTGACCTCCAAATGGTCTTGAGACCGTTTGGGTTAGTCAACCCAAAAATTAAATCAATCAATTGAGAATTTCAGCACTCAACCCGATTAGGGTTTGATACTTGATGGACCTCTAACTGATGAACCCTTTGAAACCAATCAATTAAATATATTATATCATTATTCAATACATCAGAAACCCCCCTCAAATGGTCAACCCCCTCCATTTGGTCAACCACTCCAAATGGTTTGGAACCCAAACCTCCAAACGGTTTGCAAATTGGTGAAACCGATTGGACTAAAATTATGAAGTCGTTTGCAATAGATATTTGTGGAGGTGTGTGCTTATGATGATGTCATCATCATTAAGCTATAAACCCATGAATCTTTCTGTGATTTTCATGGTGATTGCATCAATCAATCAAATAAAATTTTGAGAATGAAGAAAGGATCAACAATTGATAGAGGTATGAAATCCATAATAACATTCAACGGTTCAAGTTATATAACCTGCCTTCAATTGAGCTTCAAAGCTTCGACCTCCACGTATTTAATGGTGAAAGCAACGCCTTCCACTATCCCAAGCTCGTCCTTAATATTTGAGTGAAAAGAAATGGCTAGATTTGAAGATGGAATGGAGATAAGAAGAAATCATGCATTGCTTTTCGATTTCCACCATGGAATCTGATAACCTCTCACTTTGTGATGTTATTTTATTGGTTTTCCCTTGTTTTCCATACTCTTTCTTAGATAAATTAGATAGAATCATTAACTCTCTACCTTATTGCTGACACATCAATAGATTAACTTTTCTCTTCTTTATCCTTGTAGAAAAATACAAAAAAAAAAGAAATTACAAGACCGTTCAAGCCCAAAAGGTCCCAAGACCGTTCAAGCCCAAACGACCCCAAGACCGCTTAAACCCAAACGGGTTCAGCACCCAAACGGGTTCAGCAACCAAACGGGTTCAGCAACCAAACGGGTTCAGCGCCCAAACGAGTTCAGTGCCCAAACGGGTTCAGCGCCCAAACGGGTTCAGCGCCCAAATGGGTTCAGCAACCAAACGGGTTCAGCGCCCAAACGGGTTCAGCACCCAAACGGGTTCAGCAACCAAACGGGTTCAGTGCCCAAACGAGTTCAGCTCCCAAACGGGTTCAGCACCCAAATGAGTTCAGCGCTCAAACGAGTCCAGCACCCAAACAGGTTCAAGACCGTTTGGGCTCCACTTAAACCTATAAATATGACCCAAAGGGGTCCTCAAAGGGGGAGTTCTTTTTCAGACGCCCAAAGGCTGCCTCAATCATTCCAGAGCTCTTGCTACTTCCACCCTCCGCCCTGGGGCTGCCGGTCTGAGACCCATACCCCATCTTGAAGCTGCTTTCTCCTTCTTCACCAAAGAAGGTAGGAAGGGAAGATCTCATCATCGTGCAACCTTTGAAGACTGGTGGATCGTTGCTCTCTCCAAAAGGGGTTGACCTTCCAATCTCCTTCATGTGGATGATGCTCTCTCTCTCTTCCTGTCTCCTTCTTTGTCCTAGTCATGAGCGAGTAGTCTCTCTCACTAGGGTGCGGGGAGTAGCCCCGCTACCCATGCTTTCATAACATGTAAATGTAATCCTTAAGTTGTAATATAGAGTTCTTATTTTTGTCAGTTCGACATCAAACGTTTAATGAATGCATGTTGCTTGATCTCCAACTTGTGTTATCTTTTATCTCTTAGTATGAATTGTCTACGTTTGTACTATTAGATTCGAAACTCGTTTGTATGTTGGTTCTTAGTGCATGTATTCACCATGCATCTGTTTCGGTATCTAGAAGTGTATCTCAAGAAGTGGAGTAAACTCACTATCATCCGTTGCACTTTCATACTATGAAATGGAATCAGTTGACGTATGAAAGTGCAACCTTGATAAGTTGAGGAACACGTTTTGCGAGGGAAATGATGCAAAGTAATGTGACCATTTGCTCGGGAATGGCTGGCGTTGCAATATTCCTGCACTTCTCGTAGTTAGTTCTCTGAAAGGAAGCTAAGTCTACAAGGATACTAACTGACTGGACTCTTTTTTCAGGTTAAGTTTTGCTTTACATGTGTTGATCGATGTGTAGTGGTGGTGAAAAACCGGTCACACCCTAGTGATCTTTTATCATAGTTTAACTCATTAGTTTTACTTGCTTTCTTTACTTTACTTGTACTCAGTTTAAAACAACCAAATCAACCTTTCGATCTAAATACCAACCATTGAGTGATTAGGTGAAATTCCAACGTTTTCCATCTTGTTGGCAACAACAAGACCGTTGTCTCGAGGATTCGACCCTTAACTATACTACGATAAGACTTCCGCGTGTCTTAGCATACGTGGGTGGAGTTCTCTATCTAGTATAAGCAAGGCTAAACTTAAAGACTTACCATCTTTAGGATTTTTAGTGGTGCACGCAATTCCATGTGAGTGGACGCTCCATCAAAAAATTGGCGTTGTTGCCGGGGACAACGGAACGTTGTAATTTCACTTGGTACCTTTCTAGTTGGTTAGGATTTTATACTTTCTTTAATCATAACTCTATATCTTCTTGAAACTTTTATATCTTTGTCATTATTCTAAAGGTGTTTCTCTCTACTCAGGTAGAAATCGTGTATGCAACCTGCGCATAACCTAAGATTCTCCCCTGATCCAGAGTTTGACTCTGAGGTAGAGAGAAGCTTCCACCGCCGCATCTGAATCAATCGCCAAAGAGCCAGGCAAATGGCTGAAGATCAACGCCAGGATGCTTTGGTAATGGAGAGGGTTAATGCCACCATCGACGCTCAAAGGGAACAACTCATCGCTGAAACTCGTGCTCGAATCCAAGAGGAGATTTGTGCGGAAGAGCAAGCTCGCATCAGAGCTGAAACTAAGGCTGCTCAGTTGGAGTTACGGAACAAGCAACTGAGGGATTACGTTGTCCCAAAGAACTATGAGGATAACCACCCGGTCCGACCTGCGATTATTAATATCCCAAACTTCGAGATTCGGACCCAGTGGATCCAGATCATGCAAGGTATCTCTTTCTCCGGAGGTTCTGGAGATGATTGCATGGATCATCTGAAAAGGTTTAAGGCACTGTGCCGCCTGGTTCCACAAGCCAGAGTCGCTTTCGATGCAATAATGCTTCATCTATTTCACTTTACTCTGTCTGGGAGAGCTTTGAGTTGGTATAACTCACTTGACAGAGAACCAATAATAACCACATGGGCTCCCTTAGAGGAAAAGTTCTTAGAGAAGTTCTTTCCCCCCTCACTGACTTATGAGATCAGAGGGCAGATCAATCATTTCTCTCAGCTGCCTGGAGAAACCCTTGCTGAGGCATGGGAGAGGTTTAAAGAACTTTTGCGTAAATGCCCCCATCATGGAATCTCCCAGAATCAACTGATAGAAACCTTTTACCGGGGAGTAAGCGATGATATTAAACAGTTTTTAGATTCCTCTTCTGGAGGAAATTTCATGAGGAAAAATTACGAGGATGCATGGAAGATTGTTACTCTCGGAGCAGAAAACCAGTCCAACTGGGGGCGGTCAGTCAGTAAAGGTGTCCTCAAAGTTTTCAAAGCTGAAGAATCAATAGAGATGAAAGAAATAGCCGAAGTCCTGAAGACCATAGTTCATAAACAGCAAGCTCTCGAGACTTCTCTCGGAGAGATCGATAAGAAGAAAACTCCGCTAGTCCAACAAGTCAAAGCCGTCACGGGATCCTGTGAGGCTTGTCATGCTTCTGACCATCCGACCCTTTCCTGCGGTATGCTATATAATGTGATGATGGATCTGCATCCACCACCACAACCATATGAACCCACTATTGATCAGTTGGAAGAGCAACTACCAGAACAAGTTAACTCTATTCACTCCATCCCTGGGCAAGTCTACTACAACCCTAATCAGCCAAGGAATCATCCAGGGTTTCAGTATGGAAATCCTGCTGGAACTGCTAATCCTCAACATCAAACGCAAGGAGGATCTGCTAGTAGGATGCCACCTGGATTCTCAAACAATTTCAACCAAAATCAAGGGAATCCCAGGAGCAACTTCCCCAGAGCTAATTACCCCATGAATCAAAATGTTTATTATCAGTATACACATCCCCCACTTCACCCACAGCTACACACCCAGCAACCTCAGCTAACGTTGCCTCTGCAGCAACCACAGCAAGGACAACAACTGATTCCTTCGAAAAATGCTCCTAACCAACCGGAAGATGAAATATCCTTGATCAGGCAGATGCTACAATCACAGCAAACTATGCTTGCTAACCAGCAGGCTCAGCAGAAAGCAGTCGAAGCTCAACTTGCTCAGATCGCCGCACAATTAAAACCCCCAGCAGGTACGTTTGCTGGGCAGCCTGAATCGAATCCTAAGCACAGACAAAACAGACATGAGTAGTTGAATGCCGTCACCACCAGATCTGGACGTATTTTTCATGAGACCACCAAGATCAATCTTGATAATGATGACACATCGGTTCTTATGACAAGTGAAAGTCCGCAACAAGGAATGGAGAAGCCTTCAGAAATCACAAAGGGCAAAGATAAAGTGTCCACAGAACCTGAAGTTTTGCAATATAAACCAAGAATCCCATACCCAGGAAGACTACGAGAAACAAAGATGGACACTAGGTTCCAAAAGTTCAAAGAGGCAATGAAGAAACTATACATTGATATCCCGCTCCTTGATGCTCTTTCCGAGGTGCCAGCCTGGGCGAAATACCTCAAGACCTTACTATCACGAAAGTACATCACCGAGGAGCAGGAAACTGTTAAGCTTGCTCAAACCACTTCGGACATCATCTTAAACAAGATGCCCAAAAAGAAGAAGGACCCAGGCTCCTTCGGAATCCAATGTTGCATTGGCAACACATCTTCTAAAAAGGGATTAGCTGACCTTGGGGCTAGCATATCTATTATGCCTTACTCAATGTGCAAACGTCTTGGTTTCACTAAATTGCTGCCTACAGCAATGACTATCCAATTGGATGATTCCACTATAACCGCACCTTTGGGGATCATTGAAGATATCCCGGTAAGGATAGGCAAGGATGCTTATGTACCATGTGACTTCGTTGTCATGGACATTAAAGAAGACCTAAGGTATCCAATCATTTTTGGCAGACCATTTCTAGCTACCGCCAGAGCGCTCATTGACGTTGAAGCTGGTACCATCATTCTTAGGCTCGGAAAAGAAGCAATTCAATTCTGAGTTCTTAATAGTATGAAAGGGCCCAGCATCCAAGAGGAGGTCTTCCTCCTTGATGCTATTCAACAAATGTCACAGTTGGAAATCTCCGAGCCAGTTGATGAACTTGAAAATGTTCTAATCAATCCAGAGGTTGAATTCTCAGCGAATGAATTAGTTCAACAGTGTCTCCAACATCTAGAAAAGGTTGAAAGAACGCCAAAGGCCATCTTTGAAGAACTTAAGGCCGTTACTGTTATAGAAGCAGCTGAGTCACCAAAAGCCCCTGAATTGAAGACTCTACCTACAGGTCTTAAACATGCCTTTTTAGATGAGGAGAAATTATGCCATGTCATTATCAGCTCTACTCTTACGGAAGATCAAGAAGAAAGGCTTATGGATGAGTTGAAGAGGCATAAAAAGGTCATCGGATATAAGATAACCGACCTAACAGGTATAAATCCAGCCCTGTGTATGCATAGACTTCCTATGATTGACGAATTCAAGCCCTCTAGAGAACATCAAAGAAAATTGAATCCTAATATAAAGGAAGTAGTACGTCTGGAGGTCCTTAAATTACTCAAAGTTGGCATGATCTATCCTATTTCCGACTCCCAGTGGGTCAGTCCCGTTCAGGTTGTTCCAAAAAAAGGGGGCACTACTGTAGTGCTAAATGACAAAAATGAACTAGTGCCTACCAGGACTGTAACTGGATGGCGAATGTGTATAGATTACAGAAAGTTGAACAAAGCCACAAGGAAAGACCACTACCCTTTACCTTTCCTTGATGAAGTCCTGGAACGCCTAGCTCATCAAAAATATTTTTGTTACCTCGACGGTTACTCCGGGTTTTACCAAATACCCATACACCCGGAGGACCAGGAAAAAAACACCTTCACATGTCCCTTTGGGATATATGCCTTTAGAAGAATGTCGTTCGGGCTATGTAACGCACCCGCCACTTTCCAAATATGTATGTCTGCTATCTTCTCCGGTTTAACAGAATCCATCATGGAGGTGTTTATGGACGATTTCTCAGTATACGGAGATTCCTACGATAATTGTTTACTCAATCTAGGAAGGGTTTTATAAAGATGTGAGGACACCAACCTGGTCTTGAATTGGGAAAAATGTCACTTTATGGTGACTGAAGGTGTGGTCCTAGGACATCGAGTAAGTGAAAAAGGGATTGAAGTGGATAAAGCAAAGGTTGATGTCATCTCAAAGCTAACTCCACCTAAAGACATCATAGGAGTCAGGGCATTTCTTGGTCATGTAGGGTTCTACAGAAGATTTATAAAAGATTTTTCAAAGATAGCAAAGCCAATGACTCACCTGCTAACCAAAGAAGCAGATTTTATATTTAACCAACAATGCATTAATAGCTTCACTACTTTGAAGAATGCCCTTATCTCTGCCCCTATTCTAAGAGCTCCTGACTGGTCGTAGTCATTTGAAATTATGTGTGACGCTAGCGATTATGCTATAGGGGCAGTCCTTGGACAAAGGATCGACAAAAAGCCTTATTTCATATATTACGCCTCCAAGACGCTTGATGAGGCACAAAAGAACTATACTACCACCAAAAAAGAGTTATTGGCAGTTATCTATGCTTTTGAAAAATTTCGGTCTTACCTAATAGGGTCAAAAGTCATAGTATATACTGACCATTCTGCTATACGATACTTGATCCAAAAACAAGATGCTAAACCCCGACTTATCAGATGGGTATTAATGCTTCAGGAGTTTGATTTAGAGATTAAAGACAAAAGTGGGGTTGAAAATGTCGTCGCAGATCACCTCAGCCGTATTGAATCTAAAGACACAAATAACATACCCATTCAAGACTCTTTACCGGATGATCAACTAATGAAGATTACTACTGGATTTCCTTGGTATGCCGATATTGTGAAATATTTGGCAACAGGAATCATCCATCCATATGCATCATCCCATGACAAAAAGAAATTCCTTCATGACGCTAAGCAGTATTTCTGGGACGAGCCCTACCTATTCCGCTTATGCGCTGATGGACTTTTTCGTCAATGCATCCCAGAAATAGAAATCATCCCAGTTTTAGAGCACTGTCACTCAAGCCCTACTGGGGGGCACATGAGCTCTAAGAAAACCTCTCTTAAAATTCTTCAATCCGGTTTCTACTGGCCAACCATCGCAAAGGATGCACATGATTATGTGCGGTCGTGTGACAAATGTCAATTCTCTGGAGGAATAACCAAACGAAACGAAATGCCATTGAATATGTGGCAAGAAGTCGAACTCTTTGATGTTTGGGGAGTAGATTACATGGGTCCTTTCCCCCCATCTTATGGATTTACGTACATTCTAGTTGCTATGGATTACGTTTAGAAATGGGTAGAAGCTCTACCAACCACTTCTTGTGATTCCAAACCAGTCATCAAAATGTATAAAGAAATAATATTCCCCAGATTTGGTGTTCCAAGAACAATAATATCTGATGGCAGATCTCATTTTCTTGAGCGGAGTTTTGAATCTCTATTAAGAAAATATGGAGTCAACCATAAAGTTTCCACACCCTATCACCCACAGACTTATGGACAAGTTGAAGTATCCAACAGGCAACTCAAAGTCATTTTGGAAAAAACTGTTAATAGGCACCGCACAGACTGGTCTACCAGACTTCCTGATGCCCTATGGGCCTATCGCACAGCTTTCAAAACACCAATTGGAACAACACCGTTTCGATTGGTGTATGGAAAGTCGTGTCATCTACCAGTCGAATTAGAGCATAAAGCTTGGTGGGCTATCAAGCAATTGAACTTTGATCTCAAAAGAGCCGGTGAATCTAGACAACTTCAATTACAAGAATTGGAAGAGCTGCGAATGACAGCATACCAAAATGCCAGAATTTACAAAGAACAAACCAAAATGTGGCATGATGGCCACATAAAAAGAAAGGATATAATCGTCGGAGATAAGGTTCTCCTATTTAATTCCAGACTCAAGTTATTTCCTGGAAAGCTGCGCACAAAATGGTCGGGGCCTTTCACAATCAAACATATTTACCCGACAGGAGCAGTCATTATCCTTGATGATAACGGGGGAGAAAGAACCGTCAACGGTCATAGATTAAAGAAATACTACACTCCAGCCGACAAATTGCCAAGACAAACTATAGAGATCCAAGATCCTATAATATCAGCATAGCCAGAGCAGAATTTCGTCGAGCCAGCGACATTAAATTCAGGCGCTACTTGGGAGGCAACCCAAGATCTGAGTATCATCATTTTTCGTTTGTCCTTATTTACATCTTCTTCTTTTTTTAGCTTTGTTTCTTCCTGAAAATTTAAAAAAAACCCACATAAACAAAATAAACATAAAAATCAAAAACATCATAACCCTTGACCTCCTCAAACGGTCTTGCACCCGTTTGGAGTTCAAACGGTCTCGCACCCATTTGGAGTTCAAATGGTCTCGCACCCGTTTGGAGTTCAAACGGTCTCGCACCTGTTTGACTTCGGGAATTTGTAAGGACGCCCCCCCCAAATCCTATAAATAACACCCCGCACCCTCCTTTCTCTCTTCTAGAATCCTATTTTCTCGCTTTCACTGTTCCACTCCCGTTCCGCTACCGATTCTCATTTTTCCACCACCGCATCTGACTCCCACCGCCGTTCTCGCCTCCGACTGAAGCTTCGCCACTGTCTACACGCGGCTCTGCTCCTTGCTCGTGCATTGCCGCTTTCTTCCAGTTCTTCTTCTTCCACCGTCTCCACAGGTAGAGCAACGCCACCGCCTCCACCTTTGGCTTTCGCGGTTCTCGCTACCGCCGTCGCCACCGCCGACGAGCGTACTTTGGCTTCCCTCCCGTCGCCCCTCGCCGCCTAACGGCCCGGCTCTTCGCTTTCCTGACGGTCTGCTTCAAATGGGTTTGCACCCGTTTGGACGAAGGCTTCGCTTTCCCGACGGTCTGCTTCAAACGGGTTTGCACCCGTTTGGACGAATGACCGTTTGGCCCCAAACGGTCTCCAAACCGTTTGGTTCCAAAAGGGTTTGCACCCGTTTGGATGCAGGACCGTTTGGCCTCAAATGGTCTCCAAACCGTTTGGTGCCAAACGGGTCTTCAACCCGTTTGGACTCAAATGGTCTTCAACCCGTTTGGACTCAAACGGTCTTCAACCCGTTTGGAACCAAACGGTCTCCAAACCGTTTGGTGCCAAACGAGTCTTCAACCCGTTTGGATTCAACCAAACCTCAATACTACTGCTCTATTCTAATAAACTTGTTTAACTACAAATTTCAGAACTCTAACTCTTATTTTTCTTGACAAAAATTTTAGAATGGCCTCACCTGCAAAACAACCAATAGGAACAGCCGATGATCCGTTCTGGACAAAAGAGGAGTTAATAGATGAACGGGTGAAGCTTCAACAAACAGTTGACCTCTATAAAAATACCAGACAAGTCCCAGCAGAGGTGAACCTGCTCGATGTCATGCATGATATACAACGCATCAACCGCTGCCTAGATGAAGAACCATCTGAAGAGGAAGTCGAAGAAATCTCATCCGACGAATCCTCAGAATATGAGCCTTCACCGGAGGTAGAATCCCCTACCAAACCATCCAAGGGGAAAAGGAAGGCCCAAGCAACCGCTTCAGCACCACAACCAAAGAAGAGGGCAAGGAAACAGGTTCGCCCTGCCACTGCAAGGGAGCAGATCCTGGCAAATTTCATCCCACCATCCTCCACCCAACCAACCACCACCATCACCACCACCCCTGCCACCATTACTGTTCCTATCTTTCCCCCCATCACCACCACCGCACCACCACCAGGAAATCTTTACATCCATACCCTCCCATCCATTAAACAAACTCTAAACCTGACGAAATACGTTTGCCCAAGCATACTTATGAAGATGGGGATCTACAATAGAATCCTCACTTTTCTTGACAATTCCAATCTCTCTCGACTTTGTTTCATCGCCGAATCTTCATACGTCGAGCCTACAATGGAATTCTTCACCTATTTCACTAAAGAAGCAGTGAATACCTTGGAAAAAGCACAGGACGGTGGTGACCGTAGAATATCCACCAGAATCTTCAACAAAAAAGTGGTCATAACTGAAAATATGTTGAATGAAATCTTTATAGATAATCAAGAGCAACTGAAGAAAGCCAAGGTTGTGGGAACAGACAACACCAAGTTCAACAAACACAACTTCTGGAAATCTTTAACGGGGCTACCAGTCTATGATGCAAAAACATGTAAAGCATCAAACATTCAATCGGGTCTAGTGCGCACACTTCACAAAATCCTTACTGGCGCACTCCTCCCCAGGTCAGAAGGAGGAAATGTAACCATATCATACCTCTTTGTTATCTGGTCTATCCTAAATGGGTTACCAGTCAACATTGGACGTCTTATAATTCAAAAAAATTCAGCTTACGCCCTGGGAAAAGAAATATGCATGGGTGGTCTTATCACATCAATTATCAAGTACCTTAAGATGGATAGACTTCTACCCAGATGCAAACAAATAACGGGCGACATCCTTACAAACGAGCAAACATTAAAGAACTCCTTCATCATAAAAGAAAAGGATGGCAAGCTACACTACGTCTTCTACCCTACAGCAAAATCCTTCAAAACGCTGCTCCCACTACCAGAACTTGCTGATTATGACAAAGACAAGCTCTTATTCTCCAACGACGAGATATCAAAACTCATGTCTTCGGTCAAAATCGCTGAAAAGCAAGCACCAACGGGACATACGGAGCTTAGTATAACCGCCCCGGCAGCAAAACCAACAAAAATTCCTGCAAAACGACCTTCTAGAAGGCTTTTGAAGGAACAAGAGCTGTCAGGGACACCAACATCCAAACCCCACCCCGAAACAGAAACCTCCCTCCCAGAAGAACAAATAACAACATCATTGCTAGACTCTTTCATCATGAGTCTAAATGTTGATCTCGATACCACCACTACACCATCCACCATCCCAACAACCACCACCCCACCATCTTCCACCACACCAACCACCACCCCACCATCCTCCATTTTTTCACAATCAACCACTCTCCCACCTTTTTCCGCAGCATCTTTCTTCCCTTCGGGCATCCCATTTTCTGCTACAACGCCAGAATTCACTTCTTTCACCTCCACCGACTTTCCATCAACTTTACCAGACTCACTTTTCTCTCTGGGTATATCACTACCCTTCTCATCCACCGCCACCCCGACACCGCTAGTGACCCCTTCCACAGTCACCTCGCAGTTCGCGGGACCATCAACAGTGTCCTTTCCGCACGACACTACCACCATCATTCCACCCCGACCCCAGCCGCCCCACCCTTCTTTTACTGGGGTCCCTCTTACTAACGTCGGAGAGGAATTCGAACATCAATTTGACACCATCCGAAACCTCCTCACCGACCCTTCTAACATATTAAATTCTATTTTTTCTTATGTGCAGGGTTTAACACAACAGGTCGCCAAGATTGATGAGCAAAACCGCGCCATGCCAAGCATCCTCCAAGCAATCCAACAACGACAAGATATAGTGGCTAAGCAAGTTGATCACATCGATAGCCACTGCAAAACCTTGCTCGAGCTGGTCCTTGGAGTCCAAAGCCAGCATACGGCGTTGGCACAGCAAGTCGAGAGGATCTCAACGCGGACTTTACCTCTGCCCGAGACCCTCCGTGAGCTCAAGCAGCAACACCAAGCTTTCAGCACGCGCTTGGATGACATCAACATCACCCTCACACAGCTACACAATCGCCAAGAGGAGTCCTCAAACAATGAGCTTAATCAACTAAGAGCTCAGGTCACTGACCTCACCACACGACTCCTTTCGGTTGAAGCACGTTATTCTGATTTAAAAGAAACCCACGACGCACTGCTTGAAACACACGAGCACGTGCAAGTAGCATACGATGAGCTTCAATCCATCCATCGTCTGTGCAAGAAGAAAGCACATAAGAAAACAACTGATAAATCAGCGGCAGATGAAGACGATGACGATGAAGATTCTGATTCTTCGGCTGACTCCAATAACAATACCTCCTCAAGTGATGACTCTAATAAACCAGATGATGCGGGGGAAGGTCCCAGCCAACGAACAGAACCAAAACAACAACAGGATCACCATGACGGTGATAAAGATCCCACATCCCCTGCTCACAATGAGCACGTTACTATATCTTATGGGGACCAGTTCCTAAACTATTCTGACTTGGGATCTTTGGGGAGGCTGCAAAAGAAGCAACTTTTGCCGAGTTCGAACATTGCATTCTGGGAGCCAGCACCAACCCACCTGTCTCCGCACCTCACCATCTCTCTACCCTTGAACCCTCGGTGCCCTTTCACCTTGATCATGAAGAACCAGAATGAGTATGTCTAGACACAGACAAAGAACTAGATACCCCTTCCGAGTCTGACAACGATGAAGATCTGCAACATTACACAAATGATCCTGAACAGACTTCTACCCCCGACATGCAAGAGTTACCTCCGCCGCCACCTCTACCTCACAAAATGCACGATTTAGACATGGCGACCATCTCTACCCTAGACGCACATGATATCTTTATCCTAAACACTATAGTAGATGATGCCAAAGAAGGGGGGGATGATATATACAAGAACACGAAGGCTAAGCGCAACTTGACACGTGAAGATTTCCGTTCCATCCTTCGGTCCCATTCAACAATAAAGATGGCAATCTTCCGTACTCTCCTTGCCAACTCTATCGAGATCTACAGGAGCTCCAAGTGACAGCAACCAGTTCTCAACGCCTCACCTGCCTTGAGTTTGTGCTTACTATACAAAAAATTACAGCACAATTCCATTAAGAGGTTGCACAGGGGGATCGCAAGAAAAGCTAGATATATAACCGTCCTTTTCCAAGTTTCTAGTCACTGGTTGCTTATGATTGTGGACACTGTCGCCCACGACGCCAAGGTGTACAATTTCTGCGCCAGTGATCTAAAAGCCGGTATAATTAACTTTGTTGGAATTGAATCTGGGGAGATCATATGCATCCCTTTCCGGCTTCTTAAACTCATCTGGGTCGCATGCCCGTCTCTCCTCCAGGGTTGGAGCCAACCCTGGTTCCATATAATCAACCCACAAGTCCAAGCTACTGAAGGCTCCGGGGACAGCGCCTTTTACGTCATTCGACACATATTAGCGCTAAATCAACAAGTCCCCTTCACAGACCTCATCAACGAAGATTTTCACTCTCTGCAAGGGCGTTATGCCATGGAACTCATCTGTGATAGACGGTTCTTTAACGATCCTACAATGGCACCAGATGACATCCCTCGCTACCTTTTTTCGGCAATCCAACGTCCGCAGAAGAAGCCTTACAGACAAACTTTAGCGGAGTTGGAGAAAGAAAAACAACCAGCCACGGTCCCCGAGACCAGTCAATGGGACCCTTACAACTTTGACGTTGCTCCTGACAAGGATGTCATAGAGTTATTAACTGGGGCACCCATCAAGAGATCCCCATCACAAATGGTGCCCCTATCTGCCATTGAACCAACTTTTCCAAATTTTGATCTTGAAGCTTGCAAGACTCTCTCTGACAATGAGCTTCGGCTTATCATGTCACGACTACATGCCGAAAAAGAGGATCTTGTCTTTCTAGATGGAGACATTTTGGTTATGGAAGATAACCTCTGAGAGACCGTACAAATCAAAGGTTCTATGTCTGTAAGTGTGATGACCGCTTATCAATACTTACTCGGCCGGAATCATCACATGGTCTACATGGCGTCTGCTTACATGAAGGACGATCTCTTAGGTCTGAAGAATTTTGGAACGCCGGAGGCACTCATATCTTTCCTCCAACACACAACTCCGAAATTCATCATGCTTCCTTTCCTTCATCAAGAGCACTAGATGCTACTGGAAACCAACCTGCACGACGGAACAACAACAATTTATAACAGTTCTGACAGTCAATATGATCCAGACCAGAAAGAGTATACTACGGCACCAAGGACGCTAACGGAGGAAGTAGCAAAGGAGTGTGCTGACAAACTACACGATCTCTTAAGCCAGCACACACGGGCTTATGGTAAAGAACACTTCAAACCCCCAGCCTTCAGCCACAAGTGCCCCCAGCAAATTTGCGAATCCAATGACTGCGGCTTCCACGCCCTCTTCTGGATGTACACCATCGTGGCCCTTCACAAACCAGTAGAGGATATGACAGTCGTGGATTACCACACTCTCCGTGGAAAGTTCGCAGCTAATCTACTCAGAACTCATGGGGCAAATAAAGGACTCACAGAAGCCTAAATGCCCTTGTCAATACACTTCTCAACCTATCACTCTGACACTCTGAGGACAGAGTGAAGGATAAGTTAGGGGGGAGTGCATTTGACAAGGGCGAGGTACAATTTTCTCTCTACTCTCTCTTTCTTTCATACTTTTTTTCCCTGAACAAAACTCGCTTTTCTTTTCCTTTTATCTTTACATTTATCCTTTCTTTTTAGTATCATCCCAGTTAAAAAAAATCTTGTGCATAATAAATAACACTCCTTTTTGAAAGGACACCCTCAGCTAACTTAGAATCCAATTTGTCTTCAAAAAGAAATAATAAGATTAGCATATAGGCATGTAATGGCGAATTTATTAATCACCTTCCCTTTTGGTTTTTATGCTTTTGTTTCACTTCTATATCTGACTCTCTACAGGTCAATATCAAGGTAGAAATAAGCCGAGCTCTCAAGGACGAGAGGGGTATCAGGCAACTTCCGAATTAAGAAGTCTTGCAAGCGGACCACACAATAAGTGCATGTTGAAAAACTCTAAGAACAGCTTTTCTCTCTTCAAATAAAAGAGCCTTGGCCGCCCAAAATAAATTCCAAAATAATCCCCAAATCCCAAGCATGTGAGTTTTTCGAATAAAATCCAGAGTGTTGAATAAAAACATGAGAGTTGTGTCATGCATAAGGACTTATAAGAAGAGCCAATAAAGGTCTCACCCGGCCGGTACATTCAGCTGCCCTCATGAAGGCAGATGTGTCGTGCCCGGTAGTGGGATCCTAAGGTCTCCAAATATAAGAAAAGGCTGATAAAGAGCTCACCTGGCCGGTACATTCAGTTGCCCTCATGAAGGTAGATGTATCATGCCCGTTAGTGAGTCTCTACAAGCATAGATAAGCCCTCTCCCACAAAAAGGGAGAGTTACACTTTAAGCCTTTAGCCAACCCTCATACCCACTCTAGTTACCAATAGGTTCTTCAGAGAGGTATAAAGGTGATTAGAGTCAACAACATGCACAAAAATAAAAGTGGTCCCAATGCAAGCTACGAGATACGGAAGGAACTTGAGACCCATGCATCTCTCAAAAACCTGAAAGAGTCAAGGCAAGCAATAAGATCCGATATGATTTGAGGAGAACTCATGTTGAGAATTGAAACAAGAGTATGGAAACCCTAACTAAATAAAATTGCCTCGCCACTGCATGCCTTAGCTCTATCTAACTTGAGGACAAGCTAGACTCTAAGTTAGGGGGGGTGATAACCTCTCACTTTGTGATGTTATTTTATTGGTTTTCCCTTGTTTTCCATACTCTTTCTTAGATAAATTAGATAGAATCATTAACTCTCTACCTTATTGATGACACATCAATAGATTAACTTTTCTCTTCTTTATCCTTGCAGAAAAATACAAAAAAAAGAAATTACAAGACCGTTCAAGCCCAAACGGTCCCAAGACCGTTCAAGCCCAAACGGTCCCAAGACCATTCAAGCCCAAACGGTCCCAAGACCGTTCAAGCCCAAACGACCCCAAGACCGCTTAAACCCAAACGGGTTTAGCGCCCAAACGGGTTCAGCGCCCAAACGGGTTCAGCAACCAAACGGGTTCAGCGCCCAAACGAGTTCAGCGCCCAAACGGGTTCAGCGCCCAAACGGGTTCAGCAACCAAACGGGTTCAGTGCCCAAACGAGTTCAGCGCCCAAACGGGTTCAGCACCCAAACGGGTTCAGCATCCAAATGGGTTCAGCGCCCAAACGAGTTCAGCGCCCAAACGGGTTTAGCGCCCAAACGAGTTCAGCGCTCAAACGAGTCCAGCACCCAAACGGGTTCAAGACCGTTTGGGCTCCACTTAAACCTATAAATATGACCCAAAGGGGTCCTCAAAGGGGGAGTTCTTTTTCAGACACCCAAAGGCTGCCTCAATCATTCCAGAGCTCTTGCTACTTCCACCCTCCGCCCTGGGGCTGCCGGTCTGAGACCCATACCCCATCTTGAAGTTACTTTCTCCTTCTTTGCCAAAGAAGGTAGGAAGGGAAGATCCCATCATCGTGCAACCTTTGAAGACTGGTGGATCGTTGCTCTCTCCAGAAGGGGTTGACCTTCCAATCTCCTTCATGTGGATGATGCTCTCTCTCTCTTCCTGCCTCCTTCTTTGTCCTAGTCATGAGCGAGTAGTCTCTCTCACTAGGGTGCGGGGAGTAGCCCCGCTACCCATGCTTTCATAACATGTAAATGTAATCCTTAGGTTGTAATATAGAGTTCTTATTTTTGTCAGTTCGACATCAAACGTTTAATGAATGCATGTTGCTTGATCTCCAACTTGTGTTATCTTTTATCTCTTAGTATGAATTGTCTATGTTTGTACTATTAGATTCGAAACTCATTTGTATGTTGGTTCTTAGTGCATGTATTCACCATGCATCTGTTTCAGTATCTAGAAGTGTATCTCAAGAAGTGGAGTAAACTCACTATCATCCGTTGCACTTTCATACTATGAAATGGAATCAGTTGACGTATGAAAGTGCAACCTTGATAAGTCGAGGAAGACGCTTTGCGAGGGAAATGATGCAAAGTAATGTGACCATTTGCTCGGGAATGGCTGGCATTGCAACATTCCCGCACTTCTCGTAGTTAGTTCTCTGAAAGGAAGCTAAGTCTATAAGGATACTAACTGACTGGACTCTTTTTGCAGGTTAAGTTTTGCTTTACATGTGTTGATCGATGTGTAGTGGTGGTGAAAAACCGGTCACACCCTAGTGATATTTTATCATAGTTTAACTCATTAGTTTTACTTTCTATCTTTACTTTACTTGTACTCAGTTTAAAACAACCAAATCAACCTTTCGATCTAAATACCAACCATTGAGTGATTAGGTGAAATTCCAACGTTTTCCATCTTGTTGGCAACAACAAGACCGTTGTCTCGAGGATTCGACCCTTAACTATACTACGATAAGACTTCCGTGTGTCTTAGCATATGTGGGTGGAGTTCTCTATGTAGTATAAGCAAGGCTAAACTTAAAGACTTTCCATCTTTAGGATTTTTAGTGGTGCACGCAATTCCACGTGAGTGGAAGCTCCATCAGAATCAAGGTGAAAAGAGATCATAGAGCTTACCAACAGGTTGGGGGTCGTCCTTCTGATCCTACAAAGCTCCCTTGGTCGTTTTGCAAGCAAAGAGTGGAAGTGGTTTTGAAAAAACCTCTCAATTTAGTTGTAAAAGGTGTTTTTATAAAAAAATTCAATGAGAGAGAAAATATTTTATAAAATCCTTTTAATTCAAAAATTGGTGCCACCTCTCCCCAATAAATTCCTTTCATGCAAATCCATCTTCCCCTCCTTCGAATTCCTCTTCATTATCCATGAATTAAGGAAAAGAAAATTAAGCACCTTAACCCTTATAATAATAATATCCATAAGTTAGTGGATATTTCTTTTTGTTTTCTTAATGTGAGTGGGTTATCAACTCACGTAGATATTTCCATTGCCTTTTCAAGGCACATTCTCGTCCATATATGTATATTTCAACCTTTACAAATTTTGGTTGAAGGGCACTTCAATTAACATATTTATTTTTGCATTAATTTGAAGTAAAGTTCCAATTATGCTTAAATCTTGATTATTTTAATATCAAGATTCTCGCTCTTCCAAAATGATTCAAATGAGGCGCCCCTCTCAAATTATTTTCTCTAAATGAAGCCAAGAATCATGAGGGACCCTCTTGAAGTGGCATTTTGCATATTGAACCCTAGGTTTTGGGTAAATTGCACATTACACCAAAATTAGGTTTTAATGCACAAACATTGCTCAACAGGCTCTTTCTTGTAATTCAGGCTTGTAGAAGCCATACAACTGCATCATACTCACTCCTATGATGCTTCAACATATGAGGAACATTTTTTCATACACAATTTGCAATTTAACCCTTCAACTTGGGTCATTTGCATTTTAGTCCAAAACAAGTAAAACATTATTTCAACATTATTCAAAAAGGACTAAAATTGAAATATAAGTTCATCTTGAGCCTTAATTACTTTTCAAGAGATAAGATAAAGCATATAATCAACTTTATTAAACAAAACATCTAGGTTTAAGCATAACCCGGGTCAGGGATGTTACAGTAAACTTGCAACTTGCATTATTGACAACAACTGGCATTTCCCTATGATTAGAGGTGGTGAAGTGGTTTCTGATATTCTCAATAACAACAAGCCTCCGGCAGCTGACAATAAAGATACTATCCTCTGTAATGGAAATGATCATCTTAAGTGCGGGGATTTTTGGAACCTCACAAGAGCTAAGTACTCAACTACAGAATAGGGTGATTGGACTTGGGACTCTATTCTGCCTAGAAGAATTTCTATTTCTATGTGGAAAGCCTTTCACAATATGTCATTTACTGATGACAATAGACAAAAATTCGGTCTCACTCTAGCTTCTAGATGCAACCTCTGCTATGCTTAGTTGGAGACTAGAGACCATATTTTCTGTGAGTGTGTCGTGGCTAAGGATCTTTGGAACATGTTCAAAGGTCTTTTCCCTATTATTATCATTCCTGGCTATATGAAAGATCTGCTCGTCTGTGATAAGAAAGTGGTGAAGCTCCTCGCATGCAACATTCTTTATGCTTTCTGGATGGAAAGGAATAATAGAATCTTCCACAATCATAGAAGGAAGATTCATTGGCTCTGGGATCATTCTTTGGTAGATTCTTTATTGTATATCTAGTTTCTGCCTTGCTTCTTTCCTTGTACAGTTCCTTATGTTCTGTACAGTCCATTTCTTGTACAGTTTTTTTTCTTTTCCTTGTATAGCTCTCCCCTGTACACTCTTATACAAAAATCAATAAAAAGATAGCGGCATGTTGGGTTCACCAAAAAAAAAATTAGTCTATGTGCATTTTTTGAATTTTATGTTACAAACAAGCATACATGTGTATTCCATCTCTAATATAATGTTAAAATTTATACACTAATTATATTTAGTGGTTTTTGTGAATTATTAGGACTTACATATATTAAATGGCATGATTTATTAAAAATATATAATGAGTTATCTCTTACATCAAAATTACACATCCCTAACCAAAACCCAAATTGTATAAGTATTTCTTTAAAAAAATTGCACAAGCATATATTCATTGGACATACTTATTCCAATGTTTGAATACTAGATGTCTTTTTTGGATAAGTTACTATATTGCTCATTTCTCAAAAAAAGGAATATAGGGTAAGTGTAAGGACCCTGACCTAGCATTAATGTTGATTATTCTTACCTTGCTTAATAATATTCTTAGAACTCTAATCTAATCCTCTGAGGTGTTTTGCTATCATGTGACATGCTTATGTTTCAAGTTTGGTCCTGTTTGAATGATGTTTAAGCTATATTTGCTTATTTTGGACCAAAATGTGATTTACCCAAGTTGAGTGGTTATTTTGCAATTTGCCACATGTTGAGTGTGCCCTTAGTGTTGTAGAATCATAAGAGAGAGAATGATTCAATGAGGCACCTTGTGGAACCTTGATTGATGAGGTGACATTACATGATATGCTAGGGTTTCTAGGGTTTGGATGGTGTCGACCTAGTGGTGTTGCATGGGTATACCAACCCTTGTCTCAACCTTATGGTATGATTTGGAAGTGTTTTGACCTAAACGCATTCCCTTGGTGATGTTGTCTTGACCTAGATGGTTTTGGATGTGTTTGGGGTCGAGACAAGTTGTCTTCTTGTGGTATGTCTCGACCTAGTATGTTGATGACGCTTTTGTTTTGACCTTGTTGAACCTTGGTGATGGTAGCGACCTAGGGGTTGTCTTGGATGTGTTTCAACCGAAACACCTACCTTGCCATGATGTTGTTATGACCATGATGGTTTGGGGTGATGTGTTTTGACCTAGATGTTTGTCTTCTTGTGTTTTGACCTCTATGGTGATGAGCTTGTTTTAACCTAGTATTGATGTTTTGCTATTGTTTCGGCCTCCACGAAGTGTTGTGACCAAAACCACTTGTTGGGACCCAAGTAGGTCGATACCCAACATAGGTTATATCACCATATCATTCATGCATGCTTAAAGTGGTTGCATGTCTATCTTATTAATGGACAAGTGTTCCTTTAGTGTTCTAATATGTTGAAACCTCACATGAATCCTACTTCCACCTCCTCTGGATATGTATCCCTTTCTCTTCATTAGCAAGCACTCTTTTTCAGCCCTACTCTCTCCCCTCTCTATTGTAACCGACCTTGGAGATTTGGGAGCAAAGGAGATCAATCCTAAAGCTATGGTGGTCGATCAACCGTGCTTGAAGAAGGATTTGTGCTAGATTAACTCTAGTGGTGATGATTTGTAGTGAATCTTCACTTGGTAAGTGGCTCTATCTTCTTGATCACGTTCTTCCCATGAAACTTCCATCATATTCTTCTTCTTCTTCCTCGATCGTGGACTGTAGAACACCCATGATGGTTGTTTGAGAAGAACTCCCCATCATAAGGGGTCGTAGACTATGCTTTGACATAGTGAACCCGAGTGAAAGGATGATTCCTTATCTTTCTCTCTTTTTCTTTTGGTTCAGCCTAGGTTTTCTTGCCCTCTTTCTTGAGCTAATTCTTAATCATGGTGTTCCTCTTTTGTGAGGTGATTTGGAAGTTGAAGAGATAATCAAAGTTGGGGCTTCTTTCCTTCTCTTGGAGCTCGTGCTAAGGAGTTTGATCCTCTACGCAAAGGTGGGTTATATAACTTTTCCCTCTTCTATTTTTGCACCATAATCATACTCGTTTGTTTTTGTTTCTATCTCTAAAATATGATCATAACATGCTAAAATATGTTATAATTAATTAGGGTTTGATCTATGGTGATAATCATATGATATTTGCTTCTATTTTCCAAAACCCTAATTTCTCTTGTACCCAATTTTGAGATAAATATAAGACGGATATTTCTCTAGCCTTGATTATTGATTTCTACCTTTATGAATGAGGATTCGGGTACCTTAGTGTAACATGAGTTTTAGTATTGTTTGATATATTTTAAACATGAGTAATCACCTCTCTTAATGAGGCTCTATTATGTATAATTATATCATGCTCAAAAGATGTTGATGATCATCTTTGGATGGAGATATTCCCTTTATTTGTGACGAGCATTCCCTGGTGATAACCTATTGTTTTGGTTATGGTTCATCCCTGATTTGAGGATGTTATATGCTTTTATGGCCATTTGACCTTAATGGTCATTACACCTATATATTTTTAGTCTTATATGTTTGGCTAGTACTCGAAAACCATGATTTGTTTAGAGAGGATGGAGGTGATGACCCTACAAGTATTACAATACTTTGTGTTATTAACATGATGGTTAAGATGGTAAATGAGGTCCTTATGAATTTAGGGTTATGACTTTGTAGCATTCTGGTGTAGGTTTCTCTCTTTCTAAACCCTAAATCCATATACTTGATTCCTAAAGTGTTCTTTAGAGGATGATCCTATATGCATCATAAACTTTGGTTTAGCTAAGTTTTGGTCATCATGTTGGCCATAGAGTTATGGATGATTTATCATATATGTTAAAGTTCAACTTCTCTCTCTTAAGTGGTTTTTATTAATGATCTCTATGGTGACTTGTTCTAGAGTTTTAATGATCATGATTTCCAAGTTTTGGACATAGTGACTCTTGGTATTCTTGTTGTTTAGCCTTGAGTTTTGGTTGACACATATGGTACCCTTGGATTTGAGGTCGAGACACTTATGTTTTACTCTTGGGTCAAGAAATCCATGCATAGTTTTGGGTTGAGATACTTTATCATGTTGTGGTTGAGACATCTTGTTTTGAGTTTTGGTCGATACACATGTACCATTGGTGTTTGGGTCATGGCTATGAGTTTTTCTTGGATTGAGACTCCCTTGAGTTGGTTTTGTCATGGTCATGACATGTACTTTTGTTGAGGTTAGAAACACTAACTATAGTTTGGTTGTGACCCATGATGGTTAGTGGTTGTAACACATGGTGTGATGGTAGGTTGAGACATGTTGATGGTAGGTAGAGACATGTCATGGTTTGAGGTGGAGACATGTGATGTTGTTGTGGTCGAAATACCTAGCCATGTTATGGTCGAAACACCTACCCATGAGCCTTGATGAGGTGCACTAGAATTGCAAATATGTGAATGTGCACACTTAGTTATAATCTATGTGCTTAATCCTAATACTCTCCTAATTTGTGGGAGGTAATGAAATTAGACATTGGTAAATCAATAATGTCATGGAACCCCATGTATTTAATCATGAATCCTTAACTTTAAATTGAGGGGACTTATGATGCATTGCTTACATTGCCTAAATTGTTTAATATGATGAGATGACAATGAGTATTCTCTCTTTATATGTATAACGTTGATTTTACAAGTAAGATGATTATAATAGCTAATTATTGCTATGGTGTATATATAATGTGATACAGGTGATGCTTATATGCCTAATGAGGCATGATGTGATGGTTACCATAGATAATGATTGCTATGGAATATATGTGATGCAGTACATGTGATGCTTATATACTTGATGAGGCATAATGAGATAATAATGAGTTAAAAGAATGATGTGATTGATCTTATGACCTAGTTAAGGCTTGATGCCTTGTGTGAGGTTATATCCTCCAGTGATGTGACAAGGGATTGTTAACCCCAGTGATGTGATAATGATGATTAGCTTGATATGACAGTGATAACAATTGGTGATGTTGATGGCCTTGTTTAAGGCACTAAAACAATGTTGCCTTGAGATGATGTGACAAGTTCACACATTATACATTTTATATTTTCTAAGGTTGTTTCATAGTTATGTTTTCTAGATTGAATTAGTTTATGTATGTCTACTTGTGTGATAAAGCCTTAATTCACCCAATTGGCATTACTAATAGAGTGAAACCTTAAATATGTAGTTTGTCCTATCCCATAGATCCATTCCGGTGTCATCCTTAGTATTGGCTGGTGAAAAGAGTAACTCCTATGGGAAACTCGGAGTGCATATTGTTGAGTATGTCGGAACATATTTGTACCCTAATATCAAGCAAGTGGAGGATGGTTGTGGTCATGCCTCGGTGATGTGATTCAGTATGTTCTTTTGAGATTTCACAGGATTGAATGTGAGTCATACCATGGCAAGAGTGTCACTGTGGGTCGTAGATCAATTCACTAGTGCCATGACCTGTACCAAGGTGGTCTAGGTTGTTTATATGGACGACCATGCGTGAGCTGATCCTTCAGTTGACTATATGTCATCGGTGCTCTTGTGCTGACCAAGTGGTGTTGGAGGGGTCGTGGAGTCTGGCTCTTCCATAGACCTTGTATGGAATTGTCAGTAGCCCTTCGTAGGGGGTAGTTGGATCTGGGTGGTACAACCCAAATCTTTAGGGAATTAATAAAAGATGTAACAAAGTCATGTAGTGTGTTTGTTTAGGTACAAATATGGGTAACATTGGATGAGCCCTTGTTGTGTTTCTTATACTATTTAGTTTATAACAGTTATACATTTTCTTCATATTCCTTCTTAAGGTGTAAGATGATCTGCTATTTAGTGTAGATTCCCTAATTGCTTAAATTATGATAATTGGCATGCGTATATCATTGAGCTGAATTTGCTTATCAGTTAATAGTATAATATCTTGTTTAGTTTATCTGTACATATAATAGATGATGGCAGAGAGTTATATCTCTTGTTGGTCACCTTGTGGGTTCCACATCTTTTTAGGTGGGTGTGCATGTTGAGACAGTGTGTCTGGCTGAATCTGATAATAAGTGGAATTGTAGTTGTTGAATCTTGGATATATATTTGTGTCTAATAATAGAGTCATATGTGTTGTCTTTGTACACTCGGGTCCTTGGGGTTGTTTTGTAAACATTGTACATCGTTCTGAGTTTTTGACTTTGTGCCATAGAGGTACATACATATTTGAATATATGAGCAGATGATTATATGTATTAGATTGTGGCGAAGTAGTCATTGAATAATGAAATGTATTACCTTTTAATATGAATGAGATACAGTGGCAATAGTTTATGGCTCCAAATGTGTCTTCTTGAGCTTGAGATCCTGACATGTGATCACTTTTAAGTTACCCTATTTTGTGGTAATGTAGTTATTAGTGGTAATTTCGTGCTTTGTTTTGAGTAATCTCACTTTGTATGACAAAGGGTGTCAAAGTAAGAGACTCGTATACTATACAACAACTGAAGACTCAAAGCCCCACATGTGGAGCAACTGTGGTTTGAGTCCCTTAAATCTCTTGGGCTTAGCTTTAACTACCTAGGCTAATCTATTTACAATGAGGTAAATAAAGGCAAGGAAGTCAGTGTCCCTTTTCCCATGAAGCCTTGCATTTCTTTCAGACCAAATATGAAAGATGTTGTAAGCAAAGATAAGCCAAAAAACCCCTGGAGACATTATCATTTTTAATCTTCACCAGGATCCATAGAATCACCTCCTGGAATCTACAAGGGGGCATACCCCCAAAGCCACACTTAAGCCATGCCCTTCACCAACAGTGCCTGGTGTAAGTGCATTCAAAAAATAGGTGTTGGTGGTCTTCATTAGCTGAACAGCATAGCAAACATGTGGGTTTAGTATTCAGTCCCCATTTCACCAATCTTTCATATGTAGGGAGTGGGTTTAGTATTCAGTCCCCATTTCACCAATCTTTCGGATGTGGGGAGTTTAAGCAAGAGAGCATGAAAGGCACAAAAACTCCATTTCACTGGTGCTTCTTGTTCTAGATAAGAGTGTGATAGGGCACTTGTGGAAGATAAAAGACCATGCCCCTAACACAACGTGACATATCAGTCTTTTGGGGTCTAGATCCATTAGATTAGCACCGTATATGTTCATTATCCATTTGGTCCATGGTGAGAGAGGTGTGAAGAGGAATATGGACATGCTTTTGGTGGTGGCATACTCCACAATGGCAGCTAGGTTTTTAATCCAAGACCACCATCATGGTAAGGTCTAGCAGGTTATCCCAGACAACAGCATAATACTACACGTCTTGGTTATATTAATGTATATCCATTAATCATTTGAAAAATGCACTAAAACTAATCAAAGTTTTTGTGTGACTCGTTAGTCGTGCTACTTAGGGAGTTATGTATATATGATTTAATTTGGGGTTTATCTATATCACCAGGTTTTTTACATTTAGTTGTAACCATGATATTCTAATTAATGACTCAAAACTACAAATGAGATTTATTTAACTCACTATTGATGAGGTCAACTTAATTAATTTATCTTATCCATCTAACTAAATTCTACAAACAATTCTCAACATACGTCAAAGTTTTCATAACAACCTTATTTAATCATCATTATTTATATGTTTTCAATTCTAATATGTTACCATACTCCATCCCTTAAAATAAATCATTCACCCTCAAAATTATTCGGAGCCAAGATTAGAGGAGTATAGGGATAGGTCTTCCCTATATCCACAAACATACTTTTTCACCATACATAATCATAATCCTACTTATTCATAAGGGGTTGTGATTGTGATCGGTGAAAACCTAGGATTCACATCATTTAGGGTTTCTACTCAAAAAATTTACTTGCAAAAAGTTACGACTTGGTCTGAAAGGCTTTGATCAAAACCAAGAAATGTTTTTTATACATATAATAATATAAGGAAATAAGATTTTATTAGAGAGACATTGTGAGGGGAAAATTGGATCCAAAATCAATGTGAGGACCAAATTTGACTAACTTTTCATAGGAGTTCACCTTCATGTTTGAAACCATTTTACTACCATGCAATACTCAAATCAACACCTTTTTTTACGTTTCCTTCCGTACTATATTAAATGGCTAAATCAGCCTCATAAATCAACACAATGTTTCTAGAAAAAAAAATTGAAAGAAAGAAAAGCTAGGAATTCACCCTCTACATGCTATCTTAGAAATGGCATGAGCTGCCTTATCACAACTATAACTCTTAAGAGAAAAATTGCAAAACTCAAACCTACTACTAAGAAACTTAATGTCATTAGTAATTCTTCCCAAGTAGTATCTACGATTACAGTGAGAGTTGCAAACACATATCACTACTTGGGAATCACTTTCAACTTCCATGTGGTTAAAGTTATTTTCCAACACCCAATGTAGAGCCTCATGTACGCACATAGATCCAACCAACATCTTTTGTGTGTACCTGCTCTCTGTCTCTGTATGAATAAAGACTCTTCTATTCTGGTTTCTCCAAATTGCCAACATAGATGCAACCATCTCCTCTCAAATTTGTTGATCTGCAATACCCAATATTGTGCCGAGAGCATCCTCTACCATAATATCCCTTACATCATCCATTGTGTCTTGCACCATTCTCATCATCTTCTCCCATAACTCCACTGCATTAGTACATAAAACGAGCATGTGAGGGTAGTTTCCTTTTCCAAAAAGTAAAAGGGGACACCTACCTCCTGTATGTAGTGTCTATCATAGAGTCTTCCAATCGTTGCTAGACCTTCAGTAGAAACTATCCATAAGAAGCATGCAGCCTTTGGCGGCCATCCCTTTCTCCAAATACTTCTCCATAAACTCTCTCATGATTGTGATGCATGCTCATAAAATCCTATATTTCCTAGAACAACTAGCCAATCGGTCGATCGGATAGAATATTCCCCACTATTTTCCGGCCATCAACATAGCAAGTCATGCATTCGCCTAAATCTCAAAGGGCTAGCATCAATTTTTTCCACAAGAAAAGCTGGAAACTTTTGCTGCAATAAACCCATATTCCATCTCATCCCCGGTTCTAGCATGAAATCCTTGACATAGATCAGCCCTTCATTATGTGCATTACGGAAAGTTTCTAGCTTATTGTTGTAATGTGGCAGCCAACTGTTCGTCCATAAATTGATACGTGTACAATCCCCGACCATCCATATCAAGCATTCCATTAATAAATATTTGGAATTACATATACTTCTCCATGTGTAGCTTAGATTGTATCCTCTGCTAATCTCCCAAGTGGAGGATCGATGGAAATATCTGGCCTTCAAAACACGATAGACGAGAGATCATGGCTTAGTATGTAGGCACCACACTTATTTGGAAAGAAGAGCTTGGTTGAAAACATGCATATCCCTAAACCCCATTCCACCATGCTTATTTGGAAGACACTTTTTGTCCCATCTTGTCTATGGGAGTTTCCTCTCATTTTCTTTTGTTCACCATCAGAATCTAGCAATAAGTATGTGAATGTCATCAATCATTCTTGTCGGTAACTAGAAAACACTCTTAACATATGAGGGAATCGCCTGGGCCATCACTTTAATCATGACCTATTTCTTGGCTTTGATAATAGTTACTCTATCCACCCCTAGAGTTTGCACTAAATCCTCTCCTTTATGTAGCTAAAAACTTACTTCTTAGACCTCCCAACTGCGGCAGGAAGCCCAAGATAATATGCATGTCTATCCACCTCTCTAACCTGCAGCACCGCTTTGAACTCCTCTCTTTTGGTACCATGTTCTTTGCTAAAAACAACCTTTGTCTTAGATAAATTTAGTTTTTGACCCGAAATATGTTCATATTTGTAGATAATTTCAACAACTTTTAGACATTTTGTATTGGTTTCTCTGGTAAAAAGAATAGTATCATCTGCAAAGAAAAGGTGATAAATTCGTGAAGCACTCCTTCTCAGCCTCATTCCATGTATAATATTATCATTTGCAGCAGAAGTAAGGGTAGAGAAAGCTTCAGCACACAGAATAAAAAAAGGTGAAAGAGGGTTTCCCTCTCTTAGTCATCATGTGGGCTTGATCTTCATGGTCCGGTCTCTGTTAACAGCCAAGGAGTTCTTGAGATATGTGATGCAGTCATAGATTCTTCCTCTCCACTTCTCTCCAAAACCCATTTTTTTCCATGATATGAAGTAGGAAATCCCACTCCACTCTATCATATGCCTTTGACATATCTAACTTTAGATATATACTCTTGTGTTTCCTTCTTTTTTCACCTTTCATGGCTTAGAACATCTCATAGGCAATGAGTGCATTATCAGTAATCATCCTCATAGGTATAAAGGCACTTTGATTTTCAGAAATTAGAGAATCCATGTGTGGTTTCAGCTAGTTTGAAACAACTTTAGAACCGGTCTTGTAGATGACATTATAGATAACGGTAGGTTTTTATTCTCCCGGCTCTACTGGCTTCTCGTTCTTTGGAATAAGGACAACAAGAGTATCATTTACACCCCCAAATAATTTCCACCAACCTTTATTATAATTTGCCACATGTTTGCCAACAATATCCCAGTATTTTAGGAAGAAAAAAGTCTTCATTACATTTGGTCCTGGCACCTTATTTGGGTGCATTTTTTATCCTCAAAGATCTCTACATTAGTAATACTCCTCTCTAACCAATTCCTTAGACTCCGGTCAATTTTTTCTTCTATGCCTCTGGAAGCAACCTCAAAACTGGAGGTTTTTCCTGTCTGGAATAAGCTACTCAAGAAATCTATAATTGCCTTGAAACTTTCCTCATCCTCTGTTATCCATACACCCATCTCATCCTTTAGTCCCTTGATCTTATTTTGCTGCCTTCCAGTAGATTCCTTATGGTGGAAGTAGGTTGTATTCTTGTCTCCCTCTTTCATCTCATTAACCCTTGCCATAGCGCACAGTAAGCTTCATTCTGTCTTAACCAATACTATAGGTATTTAGCTAGATCTTCCGCCATTTTTATGTTGAGATGATCCGGTAGTAGATCTTGTACTATAGAGAGTTCCACTTCTAGATATCGAATACGTTTTCTTCTCTCACCAAACTTTTCATTGCCCACTTTTGTAGGGATTCACCACACCCCTTAAGCTTCCCAGTCAGGTGTTTAGTAGCATTGTAGACTCATGCATTCTTAATAGTATCGTGTCAATCTGTATCTGCAACCCGCATTTGTTCAAAGGTTAAATAATTCATCCTCTTCTTCTTATGAACCTCTCTTCTATCTGTTGTGATTACCAGTGATTCATGATCAGGTTTATATATAGGGAGGTAGATAACTTTGCAGAAAGTATACCTCCTTCCCCATTCCAGATCCTCCAGAGCCTAGTCCAGTTTCTCCTTAATAAGTGTATCCATCGAAAATCCTTTGCGCCAGGTAAAGATATTTCCCACAAAGCCCAAATCCACCAGTTCACAGTCATCTATTAGATCTCTGAAGTTTTGCATCACTCTATCTTCCTTGGTGGCCCTCCCAGTTTCTCAGTATTGGACACGATATCATTGGAATCGTCGAAGAAAAGAATCGGAACGTCTGAGTTGTTTTTCAAAGTGTGCATTAACTCCCACTTCTTGTTTTTCTACTATTGATCAGCCCACCCATAAATCCCTATGGCCTTCCATTTGTTTCCTTCTCTCCTTTCCTTGACCATGCACTCTATATGTCTTCGTGAGTAGCCCAAGATTTTCATGTCAGCATCTTTCCACCAACATCAAATCCCCCATGTGCTTCCAACACTAGGGATACGAATACCCTTTAAAAAACCACAACTATATTTAACATCTTCCAACTTTGAACCGGCTATCATAGTCTCCATGATAAAGACTATGTCTGAGCTTTCTCTCTAAAACCATGATCGGAGAGCCTTCTCCTTGTCGGGGTCGCCCATACCATGACAATTTCTGATAATGATTTCATTTCTCTTCGAGGGGTTGGACACCTATTGCCTTGTCATACCGCTCTTCAGTCATAGCACCTTACTTTGCTCTCTTTCCCACTTTTGATTGATTTAGTTGATCATCAAGCTCCATATCACACTGTTCTGAGTCTTTGTTCCTCTTTCCAATTGTAGTTTCCCAGTACACCTCACATTCTAGTATTCCCAATCTCGCCCCTCTACTCATCTTGTAGACCCAAGGTACATGCTTTTATTTTGGTTTCCTTCCTTCTTCTTCCCATGTTTCTTACTCTTTCCACATGAGATCTTCCTATTTTGTGCACAAGAAAGGATATGTAGATGATCCTACCCTTTTGTCTTGTGTTCTGACCTCCATAGAAATTATCCTCTATCCAGATGCAGCTACATCCGCACACATTGCCCATCTCTCCCCCTCCATATCAGGCTTCTGCTTACAAATGTATTGAGATTCTCGACATGCTATTAGTTCCACAGAAGTAAAAGTCACCTTGTTCATCTTTGATGTGTCATCAACACTTGTTGTGTCCTCCCTAGGTACATCGTCGCTTTGTTGAATTGTCACCTCGGCCATCTTCTCTTGATGCTCGCCACTCCCCCTATGTCTTCCCCTTCCCGAGTGTCTCAATTTTGAGTTCCCAATGTTTTCGATGAATGTGCTTGCTCCGCTTTATGGCCTTGTTGTGAGGGTTTCTCCATGACATTGCCGCATGTTGATTTTTTCAATCTCTGGTCTTCCTACTGTGTCCCCACATGCCTGATGAATTGTTCTCCTTACTCCATGATCCCCAAGTTGTGTCCAACTTTTCTTGATGATAAAATTGTAGCTTCCTTAGCACTTCCCCACATCTGAACATCTCCTCCCAAGTTGACATTCTCATCTTCTTTTAAGATTCCCTCAACCAGCTCCCCCGCCTTTGTTGTTGATCTTCCTCTCCTTCGAAGACTGGGTAGTCTTTTTTAACATGCCCTAGAAGTCAGCATGAGAAGTAAAGCATGGATAATCTTTTATATTTTATCTCTATCTCAGTTATTTTCCCACTCCTTGTTTGGATCTTCATACATCTATTTAAAGGTTTTGAGACTTCAATTAGGACTCGGACCGCATGATAAGTAAAGCATGGATAATTTTTTATATTTTATCTCTATCTCAGTTATTTTTCCACTCCTTGTTTGGATCTTCATACATCTCTTTAAAGGTTTTGAGACTTCAATTAGGACTCAGATCTGTGTGGATGTTTCCCACCCTAATTCATTTCCATCTACCTCCAGGACTTTGTAATCCTTCCAGCAATCTCCTTCACATTATTTTCCCCCTATACCCCATTGGAAATCTGTAGAGACAGATCCAAAATGGGCTTCTTATAATCACTACTCTCGCCAGGTGATCCTCCTATGGAACCTCCTTGAAAAGAAACAATCGATTATTAAAATTTTGTGGAGTTTCATCCACCGCCTTCTTTTTATCCCTCCAGTGAAGAACTGGATAATGAAAACATCCCCTTCGAGATGTTTGAAATGAACCTTCTCCTTTAACCCACAACTTTCTCCTTTAACCCACAACCTTCTCCTTTAACCCCCACACTTGAGTTAGGGTTTTTTTCATTGCCCATAAATTATAGGTGATGTATGTAAGCAACCTGCCTACCAACACAAGTTCCATATGAGATGCCTCCTTTGCCATTTCACCTGCTTGTGTCTCAATCGGTTCTTCCTCCTCTTCTGATAATCTAAGCCTATCACATCTATCAAATGGTTTTGATTCCATAACATAGATGAGACTAGAATGATTAGGACACCTTGGACCTGCAAGAGAGGAAAACTCTAGATTAGATGAGGAACGTCCACGAGTCCAACCCTAATTGCCAAAGACAATGAGGAACCAGATGTGATATTGGGGATCCAAATGTACTTACGGAGTCTCCATCCTCACCCTTGTTCTTGGCTTTGTTCATTTATAAGAAAGTGTGATCCAGACTAAGTGCTTGTTCGAATAATGGCTATGACACGAGATTTGTGTAATTGTGTAGCCAAGTTGTTCCAATTGTTTTGTTAACAAAACTAGGAATATAGTTTCTAGTAGAACTAACTTTCTTTGTTGTCTTACTAACCAAATGTGTGATTAAACCCTTACCATGGTTGAAATCACCTCATTGAACCTCACCAAATGTCAGAGTTCTTACATATATATATCATCATCCATATGCAACAAGGTGGTGGTTGGAAACTCCTATTTTCACCGAACATCATCATGTATAACTTGTTATCCCTAGCCAGATTAAGGAAGAAATTACAACCATTGTATGGATTAATGTCAGCTACAAGCTCATTCCACCCCCATTGCAAAACCATGTGATTGTTCTAATGCCACGGAAACAAGATTTTCCAGTGAACAGTGCATATCTTTAGGTCAACCCACCCTAGACCCATGTGAGGGTTATGGTCGTGCCATAAGGGGATAGGAATAGTTGGCAAGGGTCTTAACCTCTTGAACAAGTCCACAGTTGTGTCAAGAGAGAGAGAGAGAGAGAGAGAGAGAGAGAGAGAGATCTTATTGTTGTTGCATTGACTTGTTTCATTATTGCTATAGAGGGGTTTGTATACACCCCACCTCCGTCTAGTAGGTATTGAAGGTAGTAGTTGGGAAAATATGCTAGAGAGATCGCCACCAACGATGTAACATACCATAATTATTTGGGGGGGGGTCTATAAAAGCATACCAAGAAAAAAGTACAAATATGTTAGCGTGGAGATTCAAACTGTAGTCATCAAACTAGTTAAATTGAGAGAGAATCATTGTGCCAACACATGATACTTGATATGTGAAGGTTATATATAGTATATATTATATGACGGACTTATAAATATAGTAAATATATTTTAATTTTTCACTTTTTTGTGAGGGAGCATGGCCCATGTTTGACCCCTGGCTCCACCACTAGTTGTACCTTTCGTTCAAAGCTTCATCTACCTATTCCTTCCTAACAAGAGTGGATGCATCATCATCTAACTCAACCAATCTTCAAATCTTCATTATTCTGGAAGCTTGTTCATCTTGAGGGGAAGAACATTGATTGAGAGAACAAAGAGAAGACAAATAGAGAGAGAGAGAGTTGTTGGTATCCTCTATTCTAGCCTCCACACCATCGGGTCCCTTGTATATATTTATCATAATAATGAAAATTTACAATTTGAAATCATCACAAAGTTGTACCAAAATTTGGTTTATAAATAACACTTGAGTATATAACACGATTTATACACTCATGATTATTATATCCTCACAATATATACAAAGGATTAAGGTTGTGTTTGTTATATGGTGAATCATGAAGAGAAAAGTGGTGAAAAAAATAAAAAATATTGTTTGTCTGCCATGGTGATAGGAATGGACAAAAATTATGAGGGACCTATGGAGAAATTTAACATAAGTTGTCTCCATGGAAAAAATAGGTTATGAAGGGAAAAAAATGATTCACGGCCCCACTACTTATTTCGACATATACGCAAAAAAAACTTTCAAATTAATATAATTCATACTTATACTAACTGTATTCTAATATAAAACTCCCCTTCCCTATTACCGTACTCATGTAACAATTTTTTTTTACATTTTTCCTTACATCTATCTCTTCCTCTGTGTACATCTTATCAAACAACATATTTTAATAAATAAATAAAAATTTGTCACCGCCCCTTCTCCTTCCCCGTCGCTTTCCTGTTCCCATTTACTTTTCCACCGCGTACCAAACATAGCTTAGGACAAAATTATTCTATTCCCTCATCCCATAACTTGAAGCAGAAGTCGCATGCCCGGACACATTAACTCATCCGATCTTCATATCTTCGTTACGATGGAAGATCATCTAACTTTTGGGGAAAACACCAATTGAAATATCAGAGAAAAAAAGATAGAACGAGACATTGTGCATTGTTGGTATACTGTATTAAAGAAACCTTCAGTAATTTCATATACTCATAATTAAAGATGCTCCCCTTCCCGTAACTTGTAGAGGAAGCTGGATGCCCAATGGGATATCCCTGAAAAAAAAATGCAGCTCGAACCCAAATCCCCTTCAGGCGGGGTGGGTGGGTGCACGCGCGCGAGCGAGTCAGTCACTTTCCTAATGTATTCTATTTCCTTTGAGATCTTAGTTTTGCCCATTTTAATATAAACATGTTACAAGTCATTTGAGATCCATAATTCCTTTCTTTAACCAAAAGTCGAACTACACTACAAAATGTCACGATGTCGGTTAATGTTGCATGTGCCAAATAAATCTAGGACAACTCGCTGCTCCGCTTCACTCATAAAATATTAAATTCCCGATTTGAACCATGTCATGTTGACAATATATATATATATATATATATATATATATATATATATATATATATATAGAGAGAGAGAGAGAGAGAGAGAGAGAGAGTCAGGCTAGAATACACTCGAATGTATCCGGAGTGGAATACACTCAAGTAGTTTTCCATGATGCAATATTTTTTTTGAAAATCAAATCCATTGATCTTCTTAAACATCTTGTGAACAACTCATACGCAAAAATTGAGCACATTTGGATATGTATAGCTCATGCTATGAAGACCGCAAAAATTATGCATTTCAAATTAGTTTCGTGCGTCGATTTTGTTGCCCTTGGATGAGTGACTTACACTCATCCAAATGGGCTCAAAATTTGTATGCAGCCTACTTATAGTATGACGGTGAAAATCAACGGTTTACATTTTATAAAAAATAGTCTTGATATACAAACACACTTGAGTGTATTCGTGCGATCTGTACACTCGAGTGTATTCTAGCCTGACTCTCTCTCTCTCTCTCTCTCTCTCTCTCTCTCTATATATATATATATATATATATATATATATATATATATATATATATATATATATATATATATATATAGTCAGGCTAAAATACACTCGAGTGTATAGATCGCACGAATACACTCAAGTGTGTTTGCATATTAGGATTATTTTTTACAAAATGTAAACTATTGATCTTCACCGTCATACTCTAACTAGGCTACATACAAATTTTGAGCTCATTTGGATGAGTGTAAGTCACTCATCCAAAGACAACAAAATTAACGCACAAAACTAATTTGAAATACATAATTTTTGCGGTCTTTATAACATGACCTATAAATGTTTAAATGTGCTCAAATTCTGCGTATGAGCTATTTACAAGATGCTTAAGAAGATCAAAAAATTAGATTTAAAAAAAAAATATTGCATCATGAAAAACTACTTCAGTGTATTCTACTCCGAATACACACGAGTGTATTCCAGCCTGACTCTATAGAGAGAGAGAGTCAGGTTAGAATACACTCGAGTGTACAGATCGCACGAATACACTCAAGTGTGTTTGCATGCATATCAAAACTATTTTTTACAAAATGTAAGCTACTGATTTTCACCGTTATACTATAACTAGGCTACATACAAATTTTGAGCTCATTTGAATGAGTGTAAGCCACTCATCCAAGGGAAACAAAATCGACGCGCAAAACTAATTTGAACTCTAGAATTTTTGCGATCTTTATAACATGACCTATAAATGTCCAAATGTGCTCAAATTTTGCATATGAGTTATTCACAAGATGTTTAAGAAGATCAACGTATTAGATTTTTGAAAAAAAATATTACAACATGAAAAACTACTTGAGTGTATTCTGCTCTGAATACACTCTGAGTGTATTCTAGCCTGACTCATATATATATATATATATATATATATATATATATATATATATATATATATATGTGTGTGTGTGTGTGTGTGTGTGTTTATATATATATATATATATATATATATATATATATATATATATATATATATATATATATATATATATGTATATATATATATATATTTGTGTTTATATATATATATATATATATATATATATATATATATGTGTTTATATATATATATATATATTTGAATATATATATACATATAAACAAACACACACACAAATATATATATATATATATGTGTGTGTGTGTGTGTGTGTTTGTTTTTATATATATATATATATATATATATATATATATATATATATATATATATATATATATATATATATATATGTGTGTGTGTGTGTGTGTGTGTGTGTGTGTGTGTGTGTGTGTGTGTGTGTTTGTTTATATATAGATATATATATATATATATATATATATATAGTCAGGCTAGAATACACTCGAGTATACAGATCGCACGAATACACTCAAGTGTGTTTGCATATCAAGACTATGTTTTTGTAAAATGTAAACCATTGATCTTCACCGTCATACTGTAACTAGGTCACATACAAAATTTGAGCCCATTTGGATGACTGTAAGTCACTCATTCGAGGGCAACAAAATCGACGTGCGAAACTAATTTGAAATACATAATTTTTGCGGTCTTTATATCATGACCTATAAATGTCCAAATGTGCTCAAATTTTGTGTATGAGCTATCACAACATGTTTAAGAGGATCAATGGATTAGATTTTTGAAAAAAAATATTACATCATGAAAAACTACTTGAGTGTATTCTGCTCCGAATACACTCGAGTGTATTCTAGCCTGACTATATATATATATATATATATATATATATATATATATATATATATATATATATATATAATCTTTTGAGTTGTTCTGATAGATCGGTCGCTCAAGATCATTGGTCTGCACTCGGACCCGATGGAAAAAATCAAATAACTTCTTATGGATTCGTTGAGAATGATTCTGGTATCCTCATGATTTATAACAATATAGTATAGTAAAACAAGTTATACAAAAAAGAATACTTGGTTCGAATATGTATGGGTCAGGTATCTATTAATAATCGGATTCAACCAAATAGCCAAAACTTATGTTTATTGTGAATCTTATGATATTCTTTATTTTACCTCGCAATAATCCATCACTAAGATTATTCTTATTTGGTGACCGCATTCTTAGGCATTGCGATACAATCATATCACATCATTTAATATGCATTTCTTTATTCCAATCCTTCAAATCCTCATACCACTTGGGGAATTAAAATAATAGCATATGTCCAATATTTTTAGTGCATGTTGGGTCTTTGAAATAGTTCAAATCATTTTGATAAACCTCACCCCTCTCTTTCTTTTTTGTGCCCCTATGTCGCCACACGGGAGGGACATGGGGACGTAAAAAAGTGTATGTATGCTTGCATATTCGTCCATCGGTCAAATTGAATATGTAATTATTGGAATAATTGTTGGAGACTCAAATGATGGATATGCAAGCATGATAAAAGATATTGAAAAATAGATTATCAAAATCAACTTTTATTTGTAGTGTAAAAAAATAGTGATTTATTCTTATGAAATGGAACATAAAAAGAAATTGGAAATATCGAAAAAATCTTGTGTGATTAAAGAAAAAAAGCCAGCTTCTATAATTTCATTTTATATATATATATATATATATATATATATATATATATATATATATATATATATATATATATATATATATATATATATATATATATATATATACAGAGAGAGAGAGTCAGGTTAGAATACACTTGAGTGTATTCGAAGCAGAATACACTTGAGTGTATTCGAAGCAGAATACACTTGAGTGTATTCGAAGCAGAATACACTCAAGTAGTTTTTCATGATGTAATATTTTTTTCAAAAATCTAATCTGTTGATCTTCTTAAACATGTTGTGAATAGCTCATACGTAAAATTTGAGCACATTTGGACATTTATAGGTCATGTTATAAAGACCGCAAAAATTATGCATTTCAAATTTGTTTCGTGCGTCGATTTTGTTGCCCTCGGATGAGTGACTTACACTCATCCAAATAGGCTCAAAATTTGTATGTAGCCTAATTATAATATGACAGTGAAGATCAATGGTTTACATTTTGCAAAAAATAATCTTGATATGCAAACGCACTTGAGTGTATTCGTGTGATCTGTACACTCGTGTATTCTAGCCTATATATATATATATATATATATATATATATATATATATATATATATATATATATATATATATATATATATATATATATATATATATAAAGTCAAGCTAGAATACACTCGAGTGTACAGATCACATCGTACACCCCAATGGTGTTTGTCTATCTAAACCATATTTTTTCAAAATCTAATCCATTGATCTTCATGGTTACAATAATAATAGGCCACATATAAAATTTGAACTCATTTGGATGAGTATAATTCACTCATATAAGGACAACAAAATCGACGCACAAAACTCATTTGAAATGCATGATTTTTTCCTCCTTTAGATGCACGACCTATAAGTGTCCAAATAAGCTAAAATTCATTATATAATATGTTCTTAAGATAATTAAGAAGATCAACGGTTTAGATTTTACAAAAAGTTATTGCATCTTCAAAAATGGCTGAGGTGTACGGTGCCTCCGGTACACTCGAGTGTATACTAGCCTGACTATATATATATATATATATATATATATATATATATATATATATATATATATATATATATATATATATATATATATATATATATATATATGGTAGCGATCAAGTGAGAAACATCCTACGGTGAGGGCTTGATAGGCATTTGAATAACTAAAAATTTAAAACTATTTTTTAAAATCCAACCATATAGATGGGATAAGCATCAATTCATTTACCTTCCCACAAAAAATCATTACAATTAGACATTGTACACATGTCCATATGTACAATATACACTTTTTTGCATCCAACGGTCAGCCTGAAATTCATTATAGAGCGTCGAAAAGGATTTTGTTGTTGTGAATGATATACAAACTGGATGGTGATAAAATTTTATAGGAAGGTAAATATTAAGTTAGGTTTGTAATCTATACGGTTAGATTATAAAAATTTGGTCCATGTGAAAAGTTATTCAAATGCCGCTCATTCTCACTGGATCGTTGTCATATATATATATATATATATATATATATATATATATATATATATATATATATATATATATATATATATATATATTTATATATATTTATATATATATATATATGGCAGCACTCCAGTGAGAAACATATCTTGTAAGAGCATGAGAAGCATTTGAATAACTCTCCACATAGATCAATTTTTCATAATCCAGCCATATAGATTACAAGTATATATTTATATTTACCTTCCTACAAAATTTTGTCACCATCCAATTTGTAGATCATTCACAACAAAATACTTTTCAACGCTCTATATTGAATTTCAAGCTCAGTGTTGGATGTAAAAAGTGTATATTGTACATATGACCATGTAAATAATGTCTGATTGTAATGACTTTTTGTGAGAAGGTATATGAAATGATGCTTTTTCCATCTATATGGTTGGATTTTTAAAAATAGCTCCCAATTTATAGTTATTCAAATGTCTCTCATGCTCTCACCGTAGGAAGTTTCTCACTAGATCGCTATATATATATATATATATATATATATATATATATATATATATATATATATATATATATATATATAGTCAGGCTAGAATACACTCGAGTGTATTCAGAGCAGAATACACTCTGTTGATCTTCTTAAATATCTTATGAATAGCTCATACATAAAATTTGAGCACATTTAGACATTTATAGGTCATGTTATAAGGACCGCAAATATTATGCATTTCAAATTAGTTTCGCGCGTCGATTTTGTTACCCTTGGATGAGTAACTTACACTCGTTCAAATTGGCTCAAAATTTATATGTAGCCTAATTATAGTATTACGGTGAAGATCAATGGTTTACATTTTACAAAAATAGTCTTGATATGCAAACACACTTGAGTGTATTCGTGCAATATGTACATTCAAGTATATTCTAACCTGACTATATATATATATATATATATATATATATATATATATATAAATATATATATATATATATAAATATATATATATATAGAGAGAGAGAGAGAGTTATGCTAGAATACACTCGAATGTATCCAGAACAGAATACACTCAAGTAGTTTTTCATGATGCAATATTTTTTTTGAAAATCTAATCCGTTGATCTTCTTAAACATCTCGTGAACAACGCATACGCAAAATTTGAGCACATTTGGATATGTATAGCTCATGTTATGAAGACCGCAAAAATTATATATTTCAAATTAGTTTCGCGCGTCGATTTTGTTAACCTTGGATGAGTGACTTACACTCATCCAAATGGACTCAAAATTTGTATGTAACCTAGTTATAATATGATGGTGAAGATCAATGGTTTACATTTTGCAAAAAATAGACTTAATATACAAACACACTTGAGTGTATTCGTGTGATCCGTACACTCGAGTGTATTCTAGCCTGACTATATATATATACATATATATAGAGAGAGAGAGAGAGAGTCATGTTAGAATACACTCGAGTGTACAGTTTACGTCATACACCTCAATGGTGTTTGCCTATCTAGACCTTTGATCTTCATTGTTACAATAATAATAGGCCACATATAAAATTTGAGCTTATTTGGATGAGTGTAAGTCACTCACCCAAGAACAACAAAATCGACGCACAAACCTAATTTGAAATGTATGATTTTTGCCTCCTTTAATGCACGATCTATAAGTATCCAAATGAGCTAAAATTTATTATATAGTATGTTCTTAAGATATTTAAGAAAATCAAAAATTTAAAATTTTTAAAAAGTTACTGCATCTTTAAATATGATTGTGATGTACAGTGCCTCGAGTGTGTATATATATAGAGAGAGAGAGTCAGGCTAGAATACACTCGAGTGTATGCACAGCAGAATACACTCAAGTAGTTTTTCATGATGCAATATTTTTTTTGAAAATCTAATCCGTTGATCTTCTTAAACATCCCGTAAACAACTCATACGCAAAATTTGAGCACATTTGGATATGTATAGCTCATGTTATGAAGACCACAAAAATTATGCATTTCAAATTAGTTTCGCGCGTCAATTTTGTTGCCTTTGGATGAGTGACTTACACTCATCCAAATGGGCTCAAAATTTGTATGTAACCTAGTTATAATATGACGGTGAAGATCAATGGTTTACATTTTGCAAAAAATAGTCTTGATATGCAAACACACTTGAGTGTATTCGTGCGATCCGTACACTCGAGTGTATTCTAACCTGACTATATATATATATATATATATATATATATATATATATATATATATATATATATATCATTGATCATCAGATGCATTAATATTCATTCCTGAAATTTTGAAATAATTAGTCATTCGGAAGAAATTACAAGGTTGCATTCGAGAACAGAATTCACGTTATCTCTGACACAGAAGCCTATATTGCTCGCACTGGTAACAGTAACCTCCACGAGTATGGAAGGACAACAAAACCCAGCAAAGAATAAAACTACACTACGATTATCTACAGAGAATAAATTATGTTTTCATGACTGCAAAAGCAAAACTTGCAGCCACTACAGGAGTTCTTACAAGAAGCCGCAATTTCATGTAGCTGAAGGTGAAGAATGACTCAAACCAGTCAAATATAGACCAGCAGCAGCAGCAGAAATCGATATCCTTCATAAGGCACTTAAAGATCAGAGAAGATCACTCATCGGCAAACTCTTGTGAAAGGAAATTTTTAACAGCCTCGTACGTCATGAAAACGATTCCCACACTAGGAACAACTTTGAGATATTCAGGCAAGATGCCTCTGTACAATCTGCTCAAGCCTTCAGTTTTAATTATATGCCTGAACGTCCCAATAAGGCCTGAAGTGTAGACCATCGGCCTTCCAGCAGCTCCTTCCAGTTGCTTTCGCCGTCTCACAAGGTCCAGCGGGAACGTCACTAGAAAATACAACCAAAACCATTCCTGATTTAGAAGAGAAGCCAAGGTCCAGCAGCTCCTACAGAAATTTCACAATATGTACAGCTATCGAGTGTTGATTCACTGCTGATTCGACAAAATTTCTGTGAGCAATTTGAATTTTGGACTTATGAACATCAGCCTAACCATAGATACGGGCGGTTCTGTTTAATAAAAACACATTTTTTGCTAGAAAGGTTTACATCTGACTCTTTGCGAAGATACTTGCTATTTTGATGGTTTTTTAGAAACAATAACTAAATTTTATTTCACTTTGAACTAATTTATTCGTCTCACATCCAAATGTACACACACAAACACATATATAGACACACATGGATCTTTCTTTTATACGATCATCATCATATTTGTTAACATTATAATATGCTTTATACCATTGATTAGAAAAAAAACACATCTTTCAATGGATAGTCCACAAATTTCTGCTAGATATAATTTACCACAAAATCCAGATTGACATGATTTTTTAAGCAAATCTAATTTAAATAGTACACATCATATCCATGCGATTGGATTGTGTATTAGAGTATTACAAAAACATGAATACAAAATGGTTACATATAAGTTACATGTAATAGGAAATACAATTCTATTTGCCTATATGCATGTGTATAACGTTTGGGCAGATTTAGTACAGGACAGGCACAAATATATTACTCAAAAAATGCCCACCAGAATTCAAAGATCTATATATATATATTTAACGAAACCCTTGGCTAAATTTTCAGAACTACTTAGCACCAAACTTAAACCAAATGTACCGATTTCTCATTACATGTGTAAATTCAGATACAAAACATGTATAAGCTTAGCGTTAAATTTCCAAAATATGTAGTTTAAACAAGCACCTTATATCAGTTGTAACTGAAAGTTTAACCTCAAATAAGCTGAATATAAAGAGAGGCTTAGTAATCAGTTCAACATGATCAATATCCTAATATATCAAAAACGCAATTATGAGAGATGTGTACCAGATTACAACTAAATGTACTGTGTGCTCTAAGATTTTTGAGGAAAGAGGAACCACTTATGTTTGTTGTTCTTGTGGATGAACACTTTCAAGGGAAACAAGAGCTGCATCCATTGAAGTGTTTCCAAGCATGAACTAAAAGTAATATTGGATGAAACTAACATGCATGAAAATGTTGTAGCTATTAAGACAAGCACATCAGACAGCTTCACAACAAACACCACGAGAACATGCCCTCAAACATATAAACTGCAATAACAACTACTACTTATTCAGGAATGACGAGAAATTATTATGGTTGTCTGATAACATTTACCGACAACAAAAAGAAGTTCATTTTTTAAAAACCTGAATCCCCCCCCCCAAGGGATTCTGCTGGATAGCAAATCAACTGCAATTTGGTTACCCTTTTTCAAAGTGTACAGTTTGTTTTTTCTTTGCTTTTTCAGGCCTCTGTTTCTAGACACAACTTTGTATCCCCAAGAGCCACTATTATAGGTAAATATCGAAATTCAGCTTACAACATACACACACACATATAATTAAAAAAAATTGTTTTCTCTCCTGTAAGTACTCTGATATCTTTCTGAATAAATGCCATGTATTGCTTTTTGAATTGTTGATATACAGATGAGCATGTAGGTTTCGCGGTTAATATGTTATGCATAGGCAGTCCGCTTCCTTGTTTTCGATTGGAAGGGCTTTTAGTCTTTATTGATGACTGGAAATCACCTAAAAGGACATTTAATAAAGATGGCCAAATATCTATCCCCAATAGTAACATAAGCTTTGAATCTGGAGATCACCTTGACGCCTGTGGCTAATGGCGACTTTTATGTTTCTTCTTAGATTTGATATGCTATTTTTCAAGCAAAGACTTGCTCTTTCCGTGGTCTTCCTTAACTGTAACATCCATGCCCCTCAAGTTGAAAGGCCTTTGGCCTTGTGCACAGTCCTAAAGTCATCTCTAACATCTTAAGGGCATTTGATTCCATATGTTCGCATTTTTGTTCCCACTACTAATGTGGGCTTTGAACGTGACAATCCAATCCCTCCATTGCTTAAGCTTTGTTTTTTAACAACAATGACAAATCTGTTGTTGCCTTTGATATTACACTACGGAAGAAAGAAAAATATAGGCAGTGGAATGGGAAGTGACAAGGATTAATCATATTTGTTTTCACTAGATCAACAGAGTTTATACAACGGGAAATAGAAAAGCATCCAATAAGAGTGTGTAATCATTAATGACGTGAGATCTTCCTTTTCCTAGGAAGCACGGACACTTCTCGGAGGCTGTCGTGTCCGTGTCCAACGCGTGTCCAACATGGACACACTTTGGATACGCCTTCGGCGTGCCCACTTTGAATTTTTTTTATTGAAGTATTGGACACGGTTTGGACACTCCATGGACACCTCCAGGACACACCACTCCGACCCACTTATGCCTAGGCATATGAAAAAACCCAAGCCTTCTCTAAATCTTTGCCTCGTGTCCTCCACTACTCGCCCTACTACCATTAGTTAATTAAGTTTCAGGTGCTACATGCAAGTCGTTGACACCCTTCGTATCATCTCCACCAGCTGTTGCAACATCCGGGGACTGCCACATCAACCATGAGGAGGAAAACAATTGGATTCACCTCCTCTTGATAGTACATGTTGTTAATCATTACTTCCATTGGAACTATTGTCCCCAAAATTCTACTGCTCTTAATTTTTACAATTCATATTACAACAATATCATATAATCAAGCATCGTAATGTTTGTTGTGAACTATTCCATATTGTGACTTGTAAATATAATGTTATATGTCGATTGCTTGTTGGATTTCATGGTGATTGCCCATGCGGATAATCTATCTAGATCATTTTTTGTTAATACACATAGCATATTACACATTATATGTCATAATGTGTCCAGTGCCGTGTTCGTGTCCTATATTTTTGGAAATTGATGTGTCCCGTGTCCCGTGTCCGTGTCCGTGTCTAAATCCGTGTCCGTGTCCGTGTCCATGCTCCCTAGTCCTTTTCTATTCCTACCGTCCTAGGCTTATATTTGCCTGTGTTTTTTATATTCAACTTCTGCATATATTTTAATCTTTCTGACCTATTCAGCCCACCGAAGATACAATGAGCTGTGCTAGTGGGATAAAACTTCTAACGTGATCAAATAGAAGTTGTTACATCGCTACACCCACTTAGGCAAAATATAAGGCAACGTTCAGCTATGCTACAACACTCATGTTGTCTTCAAGTAAATATAATGTTATATGTTGATTGCTTGTTGGATTTCATGGTGATTGCCCATGCGGATAATCTATCTAGATCATTTTTTGTTAATACACATAGCATATTACACATTATATGTCATAATATGTTATACAAATATATATATATATATATACATATACTTGCCGTGTCCAGTGTCGTGTTCGTGTCCTATATTTTTGGAAATTGACGTGTCCCGTGTCCGTGTCCGTTTCTAAATCTGTGTCCGTGTCCGTGTCCGTGTCCGTGTCCATGCTCCCTAGTCCTTTTCTATTCCTACCGTCCTAGGCTTATATTTGCCTGTGTTTTTTATATTCAACTTCTGCATATATTTTAATCTTTCTGACCTATTCAGTCCACCGAAGATACAATGAGCTGTGCTAGTGGGATAAAACTTCTAACGTGATCAAATAGAAGTTGTTACATCGCTACGCCCACTTAGGCAAAATATAAGGCAACGTTCAGCTATGCTACAACACTCATGTTGTCTTCAAGTACACATCTATAATCCAGAATCAAGACCTTGAAAAAATGTTTGGACGATGCTAATAAGTAGATTCTTGTAACATTAGTGAAAGGAACACGCAAGTACGGATATAAATCACAGTCAAATAAATTAATTATAATTACAAACTGATATCATTATAGCATTAATAATTTTGGTAAGGAAAATACATAAGCAGTTATATTACATTACATAAATAGACAAATACAAGTTTTGCATTGATATTCCAACCTGTTGATGAGGCAAGGCCAGCAACACTCCCACAGGCTAGGCTAACTAACATGCTGGAATCATATGGCCTAGGAGGCATGGATAAACAAAATATGAAAAAAATCAGATTTGGTCAAAGGTGGAAACTACAGAGCAAAAAAATTAGCACTCGGCACAACCTCGTGTAATTCACCTTTGCAATTGCCAATGAGATCTCAAAGTCTCATAAACAGAGAAACTGATTGCAATGTTTGGACCGACCCCCTGAAAAAACGGAAAATGGTGATACTACAAGGATGCTTTCTTTCCTAACCACAAATACATCCATATGAAGTTAAGTTCGCTGTTGAAAAAAAATAACGAGTACAAAGTAAAGCTTACAAGTAATGATGGTCCAAGGCCTTTATATAGTCCCTTGACACCTTCGTCTTTGCAGATGGAGTAAAGTGTATGAGATATTCCTTTGTAGTATACAGTATTCGTCTAAAAAAGCAAAGAGAAGTCAATAAGACATGTATATAAGACTAACAGGATAAAATAATATGGTAAAATAAGTCTTCTCATACTAAAGAACAAATGAAAGTTAAGACACATCCTCGAGTTTTCATTCATTTGCTTCATGATAACAATGAACTTAAGTGCACACCAGAGAGCCCTGACAAGCAATTGCCCCATCGAACCAAACCTACTGAAAGAATGAGGTCCAGAGTTCTGTTCATATTGAAAAAGTAAAATGAAGATTGCAGAACATTATCTCAGTTTAATAGGTCATTTCTTCCACAAGCACACCAATATACTTACCATTTAACTTAAAAGTCAATATATGCTATTTAGTATATATATCATGTTTATGAGAATCTGAATGGGCTTGTATGCTGAGGTTTATTTTCATGAGACATTTTTCTTTCTTTGCAATTTACTAGTTCAGAGATCAATGCATTATTATAGGACAAACTTGTCACCTTACGACCCCAGGAGTGAATAAAATGGTCGAGAGGTTAGATTTTCCAGAGCATGGCACAGGGCATCAACTTTGTTTCAATTGTGCACGGTGTGAACTGGTAGCTTGTGAAAACTTTATGGAAGTTTCAAAGAAGTTGAGATGCAAACTTCAGTGAAAGTTGGATGCCATTTATGTAAGACAAAGGTATTATCAATAGAAATTCTGAATCAAATCACAGGTCTCAATCTTACATTCTTATATAACATAAAATCAAGCATTCAAAAGCATCAAGACCCTTCATTCCATCCTGAACCCGAATTCATATGATCATCAAGTTACAAGTACATATACAAAACAGAAAGCAATTGCATGATAAAATTACCCTGTTAATTTAATAACTGATACCTCGTAAATTTCTAGACATATCAATTGGAATACCAATTTATCACTGCAGAATTGTAAAGCACAAGTTCACATAAATAAATATATGAACAGCACCAACTACAAGGGTAAACCCGACAAATTGCATATAAAAGCTAGATCTATTTCTATCTTAGATTAGATCTAGAGGTATAGTAGTCAAATCTAGGTGGGTTTTTTATTTAACATCAAATAAACGTTACTGGTGGAAATTGAAAAATATATATACCGACAATAGCTCTTGTACAGTTGTACTCTTGACATTAAATGGCAAACATGAACAACATCACATTTTAGATAAAAAGTGAGTTAGAAAATGGTTTTTCAGTTGACATCAGACTTCAGGAAAAATTGTCAAGTTGTCACCGATTTCGATGAGTTTGTCTACAACATCGCTAAGCTTATAATCAAACACTATGTTTTGGGCCAACTTCATCAACAAGGCCCAAACGTCGCCCCCAAGTTCGTACCTAGTCAAAGTATTGAAGGTTCAACTTCGCTCACCCTTGACGTCAAAGTTTTTTGACAAAAATCATCCCAACTTCTACCATCTTAAAAGTCATGCTCGAGAGTAAAACTAGGTGATGCAGAGATCCCTTTAAGTGTTAATTTCACAAAATTTTACTATCAGCATTTGAATGAAAGCAAAGTTTCCAAGATCGATAACATGGTAAACTTGTTGAAAATTCCAGATATGACATAAATCGAAACGATTCAAAGGTAGGCTCTCTAAAGAATTGTCTTATCTATCTAGCTTTTTTGGCATGGTGGTGATAACATATGATTAGGAAATAAGTCCAGCGGAATTGGCAAGCTTATGCCTTATGTTGGATGAGTTAAAATACCATATTAGCAACACTTTATACTAAAGTGGAGTAGCAAACATTGTTACAGACTATGAGAGAGCCGTCTTAGATGGAGGTGTCCAATTTAAGTTTAAAAAAATGCACATGTTGTCATATATGTTATTAAGATGATAGGAGTTAAGAGTAAAAGAAGGTTACCTATGATAATAAAGGAAGACCAAGCGAAGGATTTGGTTTCTTTACAGCTAATAAAAAACAAATCCAAGTGAATCCAGAGAGGAACAAGGTATTTGTGGTTTGTCGTGTTTCCGACGAGAAGTTTCATGTACATGTTGGAGGGATAACCTAGGAGATTGGTTCACCTTATCATTTCATAGAGTTACAGTGGTAGCTTTTGAGTAAAAGAGGAATTAAAATGCCCTCAAGCATAAGAGATTATGAACAAACTGTTTGATATAGATTTCATTTTGACAACGTACAAAACGGTAATTGCCTGTACACCCTGATCGATTTGGCAAAAAAATGAAGGAATTAATCATGAAATTACAGGTGTAATCTCTGTATCTATAAACTGATTTATGCAATAACATTGTATGTTAGATATGTGGGAAAGGGTTCCTTCGTGTGAGAAGTACGGAAATTGGAATGTCTATTGAAAATATTGGTGAAGGATTTCAACAAGGAAATGAAGAAATTCATTTTTCAATTTTGCAAGCATAATCCATATGTATCATCATCATCATCATCATCATACGGTAATGAAGACACAAGGTCTCAACAAGATGAATATGGTAAAAATGCATATGTTAAGATGGATGTGTGGGAAGACAAGAAAAGATCGTTTGAGGAATGACTATATCTAGAACAAAGTGGGGATAGTGAGCATTGAGGGCAAGTTGCGTGAGGGCTGTCTAAGATGATAAGCACATGAGCAGCGCGGACCAAATATGCACCTATTTAAAGCAAAGTTGAACCAAGCACGATTAAAAGCTTTGTAACAAAAGTCTCCGAATTTTACAAAAAAAAAGACATTTTTTGTGATTTTATAGGCTCCCGAATGTTCAACAAGACTAATACATCGGTGACCAATTTTTTGCGACTAGACAATTTTAACTTAAACAGTTTTTACGATTCTTCATGACTTTTCATTAATTTTCTCTTTTATGTCAGTTGTTCTTCTTTTACAAAACCACATACAAGTAACTCCGGATATACACTAAACCACCAACCCCCAATCTCCCGACAATCAATGTTGCTATATTGTCCTTTCCCCCCCTCCTCCCCTTCTTCTCTAATGTGTCCTCATCTTTTTCTTCTTCCCAACTACATCATCAATGTTATCATTGTTACTTCTTATCTCCCTGCCCCTTCCCTTTTACTACTGATGTGTTATGTCGTCCTCCTTATCGGCTTTTTTCTTCCTTACTGTTTTTTATGTTGCCGCCTCTTTTATTCACCCTCCCCCATCTTCCTACCATTACCTCCTCCATTTCTATATTCCCCTTCTTACCTATAATCACATCTTCTTCCTCTATACTTTGTTCTTTCACAATTCTAATTTTCTAAAATGTGGCAACTTGCAGTTTTATCCACCCAAAAGCATCAATTTAAAGTACTCATTGAAGACTTCCTTCTTTCTCCCTTGATTTCTCTTTTTTTATTGAATTTTTCTTGTTCTCCCCAATTTTCCTCGCTCACCTTCATAGGCATCCCAAACTTTCAACACACCCTCGACTTAATATTCTTCTCTTTAACAAAAAAACATGCCAGTCCTCTTAATATTCAAATTTCTTATTTGCCTCTTATCTATCATTACCATCACCACGCATGCATCATGATTCATTAATCAATATTGTTGTTTTGTGTGTTTCTCTCAAATTGTTACATACATTGTTATTGTTCAACTATCTTTAATGCTTTTCCTGCTTCTTTCACTTAATAAGATTGCATGTCTAATGACCTTAATACACACATACACACATGTATACAGACGACTTGTTCTAAATCAGTTCTGAATAACTAAACAAAATTTGTCGCTTCTTTCCCGAATTCCCCAATTTTTTTCAAATTCTGATTTTTTTTCCGGCCAACCAAAAAATTGTCAAATCCAGATATTGTCACTATGATTAAAACAAGTAGAGGCGGGCCTAAATTAACTTGGGAAGAGCTTATAAAGAGAGATTTTGAATCTCTACATCTTGATCAGAGTATGACCCATAACAGAGTTGTCCAGAAAAGAAGGATCCGTGTAGCCGACCCCAACATGGTTTGAGGCTTAGAGATGATGAATCCATACACACAAATACATTAATTTGTGCAATTATGGCATATATTCAATATATAGAAGGAATTCTTCAAAAAATGTCAAGTCAAAAAGAAGTCAAACTCAAAAGATTATCTTAGAGTTTACATTCTACTAGATAATAGATACAAGGCACATATATATCATATACTAGATGCTAGTTGATTTTATTGAAATAAAAAAAAGTTGAATAGTTGTTGCACATGAGTTGCTTGATGTGACTGGCATATTGTTTCCAACTCATGTAATTTCTCTACATGGTGCAAGATGACTTTGTGTCGACTTCACCAGTCGCCAGGGGGACGTGAAAGTTTGTGAAAACTTCAAGAATGTTTAGACGTAAACTTCAATATGACCTTGATGCCATTTTTTAAAGAAAATGATGTGAATTTGAAGGAAGCTTCGGTTGAAACTTCTAACTATTCTATAACTCTGTTACGTTAATTTAACGTAAAAACATTATTCACAACCCTATAGCCTTAGGTAGGTTGATAATACTATGTGCACTAGCAGTTGCAAGCATAGTCACAAATTCGGTATTAGGGATATGTTCAGTTGAGCTGAAAATTTTGTAATTCAGCAATTATGCGGGAAATTCGGGTATAAAGCGGTCAACATACAATAGAAATTCGGTCAACGATTCGGAAGAAGTCTGGAAAAAATCAAAGGGTATATACATAATTGCATACATATATATGTATTTAAATGTTTTGCACATATATATGTACATATATATTGCAGATATATATAATTATAACTATTACATACATATACTACATACATACACACACATGTGCTTACATACACATGCACATATATGCACTCAAACAAAGTTAAGAGTCTTAATCAATATAGTACGGGAAAAGAACGTATAAAACGGGGGGAAAACGTAAACGTGAATGATATATGAATAATACGGGGGAAAAATGCAATATTCAGGAAGTGGTATTTCTTCGGCAGTTTCATACGTCTAGGGAAAATTCGTGTTTAAAAAGCGACTTTTTAAAAAAGTCAAAGCATATTGTGACTATGGTTACAAGGACAAATGTGCAATATAAATATACAAAAACAATTCACCATACATCCTCCGTGCAATATTTTGTCAAATAGTAGTTACGACACCTTGTCCACCAAAGAGTGGTGGCCGCAACACGTAAAGATTGATATTAGAAGTTGTTAAGAGGATTAAAGGCATCATTTATGCTCTATATGGTGTTTTAGGGTACTAGTTGGGATTAATGGGTTGAGCTATATCAACTTCAACCCAACATCGCCAACGTTAGTGAAACATGGACGACTTCAACAATGTTGCGACAAAGGTCCACTAAGAATGGAACTTCTCGACAAGGGAAAATTTTGGTCTAAAATTAGGACCAATATACATCATATACCCGACGCTGGTTGATTTTATTGAAATAAAAAGCTTGAATAGTTGCTGCATATGAGCTACTTGGTGTGACTGACATATTGTTTCCAACGTATGTCTCTACATGGTACAGGACTTTGACTTTGCGTCGACTTCAGCAGGTGTTGAAGTGAAAGTTTGTGAAAACTTCAAGAAAGTTCAGATGCAAACTTCGATAAAACATTGATGCTGTTTTTGAAGAAACTGATATAAACTTGAAGGAAGATTTGATTGAAAATCTCTAATTATTCTATAATTCTATCTTACTTGTTAATTTTGACACAAACATTATTCACAGCTATCTAGCCCTAGTAGGTTGATAACACTATGCGCACATGCAGTTGCAAGAGTCAAATGTGCAATATAAGTATACAATTACAATTCACCATATGTCCTCCATGCAATATTTTATCAAACATTAGTTACAACTTACAACACATTGTCCACCAAAGATAGCAGCCACAACACGTAAAGACTGAATTTAGAAGTTGTGAAGAGGTTTAAAGGCGCCACTTATGCCTTATATGGCCTTTTAGGTCACTAGTTAGGATCTTTGGGTTGGGCTATATCAACTTCAGCCCAACATCGCCAAGGTTACGATACATGGACGACTGCGACGATGATGGGACAAAGGCCCACTAAAATGGAACTTCGTCAACAAGGGAAAAATTTGGTCTAGAGTTAGGACCAACTCGACACAATAGTAGTTTGACATCACCTAGGGTTGAAGTTCAAAACTTCAGCAAAGTTTCTCTCAGTTTCAATGAATTTAAGATCTATGAGTCTTTATATGAGTCATACCAATTCTATACAGAGACACCTTCATGGTTTTCTCTTGCTTTTCTTCAAAGTCAATTGGTGAGTTTAGCACTCGACTAGGCAGATATAAAAGAGCTTCAGCAACATCCATAATGTGACATCATGTTTGCACCGTCATTTATTACCAAAAGATGTTGGTATGCAACTTAGAACTCCTCCATGGCTCATTTACATTAGCGGGATAAATATAAGAAGCATAGTCACCATGTCCACCGTATGATTGTTTGGTGGGATAAATATGAAAAACATAGTCACCAATGTTTTAAAAAACGTTAAGCGGTAAGCGTGCGGACAGCACCTTGTAACTGGTTAAGCGGTAAGTGGCCGATTAAGCGGCCGGTTTTTGAAAAAATGGGTTTTGATTTTCTATACAATTTTATAAAAAAATGTACATGTATGCATATATATACTATACTTTTTGGAACCTTTATACATATCTGAACACCCTAAATAACCATACTAAACACCCAAATACTTTATAACACAACTATAAAACAATGATTATAGCTAAACTATTAAATAATAGACTTGTCACACATAAAACACCCTATACAACCATAAAACAAAAAAGTATTAAGTATATATACATGATACAATAACTATTTTGCATCACATTACAGCAGACTTATCATTGATATCTTACTAACTTATTGCTACATTTACATATCATCACTTGATCAAAAATTACAGCAGTACATCTAACCAAAGTATGCATTCTAAAATCTATGTCGTGATTAGTTACATGTAATTTACTTGGATATACAGCAGTACCCGATTACTATGGCTTACATACAAAGTATGCATATTAAATTAACTAAGGCTTATCATAGAACATGTATTGTATATAAGTTTAATATATTACAGTCAATAATTATTTTACATTCACAAATTACTTAATGTTACAGGCTTGCAGCAGTTTTCTTAAAAAAACAGGTCTGAGCGGCCAATTATGCGGCTGATTAAGCGGATTAAGCGGCTGATTAAGTGGGTTAAGCGGGGGAAAAACGCCCGTTTTTTTGAAAAAAAAATTAATCGGGCGCTCAGGGGGTATTTTAAACGGCTGGGCTGCTGAACCAATTAAGCGGCCGCTCAGAACGTTTTTCATTTCACTGATAGTCACCATGTCATAACGACACATCAACTTGATGTACTAAATTGGTGTGACACAAATGAACAATCTTCTCTTTAATGAAATTACAATTGATTTTGATTTCGTTCCTATAGTCGTGTCAGGAAAGATTGTCAATAAAATATCAATTGCAACTTTGTTATCACAATGGAGCTCCCAAGAGAAGATGAGCCGGATGCCTATACCAATAAGTGTGCTCGCGTCTAGAACAACTCTACCCATTGTTTCAGAAAGCAGTCTGCACGGCCACATATATTCTCGCATATGTCGAAGCGGTTACCATGTCACACCGTATATTGCTAATCGGTCCAATAAGCAATCTTGGGTTGCATATGCGACCGCTTGGCCGATTAAACAGACGGTCAAACTCCGCCTTTTGAAAGGCCCACTACTTAGGCACGTACATGCATACTTATAAGGATATATGTATCTCATTGTATATTTAAATATATATCTGCATGTTCACATGTATGCATTTAAATAAACATAACATATTTTAGCACACATTTGTACATTGGTATGTATACATTTTAACATAATCTCATATGTATACATATTTATACAATATACCTACATATACATGTTAGAGAGTTTGTTTACTTATGTTATTTAGTCTCTTTGTATTATGGGCCCAAATGCGTTTTAGTCCAATAGGGTTTAGGTTGAGTCTGTATGCTTCCCTATTTTCCTATATATATATATATATATATATATATATATATATATGAAACAGGGTTGTCTCTTATCAATATATCGATTAGCCTATTACTTAATTTCTGACAATACATGCACACAAATGTGTAAACGAATTATTCACATACATACACACACTATACACAAATAATATTACATTCATTTGTATAAATCTCAATATTGTACATATATTACACACATAACTTAATTTTATACTTGTATGCATATTTATAAACATATCATACATGCATAAAAATATGTATATATATATATATATATATATATATATATATATATATGTATGTATGTATGTGTTTCTATATTTATAATATATTATTTTATAAACTCAATATATCATTCTTCGGTTTATATGACTCATTAATTAAAAATCCCGAACTGTATACACTCCCATATACATATATGTTCCCGCATACCGCATATACTATATGTGGTTCACTCTTCGTCCATACGCAGCATATCACTTTTCAGAACCATGACTTTATCACAAACAAAACTATATCAAAGTATTTAGCCTCAAAATCAGAGCATGCACCAAAAGACTATTCCATGCTACTTTATACAATTACTAGCCAACTGGATGCAATAACCAGTGGTAAATCATCTATCATGACCAGTGAATTGAAAAACGGTCTGAGCGGCCGATTAATCGGCTCGGCCGCTTAATCGACCAAGCACTCCGGCCGCTCAATTTTCCCTAAAATCGCTGGTTAGACGTTTTAGATTAAATCGCCCGCTTAATGCCCGATTTTCCCGATTAATCGATCGCTTAGAGGCAGTGTTTTAAAAAACGGCCCAGGCGGCCGCTCAAGCGGATGAGACCCTTGGCCGCTCCAAATAGGCCTTAGGCGGCTGGTTAGGCGGTTTTGCATTAAGCGGCCGCTTCATGCCCGCTCAAGCGCCCGCCTGGACACTGATTCTGAGCGCCCGCCTGAGTCCGCTTAAGTGAAAAGCAGGACCTAGACCCACTTCCTAGGCTCAAAAGTGAAATGTAATGATATTTTCATTATGTAATATTAGACTATTGATATTGTATAACATTATTTAACATGTTAATATGATACTAATGTATTAAGTAACTAAGTATGTATCTAAATCTTGTATAGTAATTAATCAGTGTGTAACACTACATTGATTCTGCTGCTATATACAGTAGTGACGACTATGTACCTATTAAGTCTGTTATAGCAAGTAATACTAACATAAAACTTACCATGTATATGTAACATAAAACTATGTGATTGTCACAAATCAGTAATATTGTACTGTTGCATAGTACTAATTACTAACTATAGAACATTAATCTAAGAAACAACCAGTGTGTAAATGTAATACAAAATCAATGCAGATTTCTGTGAAGTATAGTACTATTATATTACACTAACTACTAACTATTAAGTGCATTGTATCATGGCTTGATACTAGTATACGACTATATGTAACAAATTTATCTATAAATTTTACTAACTATTAAGTAGATCACATTATTACATGATAGTATGATACTAGTATATTGTTATATATAAGAAATGTATCTTAATGCTTCATCTATACATAATCAACTATTAAGTAGAAATATTGTTGTGTAGGGTGAATTTTACACTGCCACAAGGGTTTGGTTATTTATACAAGTTTCTTCAAAAATATTATATATATACACACACACACACACACACAAATGTGTGTATTTTTGTATACAATCATATAGAAAATTAAGAATCCGCTTTTTCAAAAAGCGCCCGCCTAGCGCTCAAGCGGCCACAAGGTAGTGTCTGCACGCCTCCCGCTTTCCGCTTTCTAAAACATTGTTTAGAGGGGATTAAAATCACCCGCTTTAACCCGTTTTTTGGAAGAAAAAAAACGTCCAGTTGGACCCCAAAATGGCCCATAATTTATTGGACTTGTTCCTAATCAACCTTTCTACCTATCTATATGTATGCAAAGTTTGTAAATCGAGGTATAATAGTTATATCCCTAGTTGTACATGGTAATGTATGATATTATTTGTTGTTTGTATTAGAGTGTCTATTTACTTAAGTGTTTTAGTCTTTTACTTAAATTTTGTTTAGTCTCTTTGTAACATGGGCCCAATAGTCTATTGGCCCATTAGGGTTTGTCTAACTGTCTGTATGTTTTCCCCTTCTCCTATTTATAGGAAAGGGTGGTTGTCTCCTTTCTATCAAGCAATCAAGAAAACCTACACGTAAGGGGATCTTCGCCGTTATATCTTGTTTACCACATGGCATCAGAGCAGCCGATCCTTTGCTACCCCCAACCCTGAGAGAGAGAGCACAAAAGAGAGATGCCTCAGCTTGTGGGCGGTCATCGCTGCCGCTAGGCGTTGCTAGGTTGCACGCAAAGATTTACCGTCCATGCCTCTTGCCAGAGCCTTCTCCATGGAGCCGCTTCCATCTTCACCAACCAAATCATCCAATGAAGTTGTTGGATCAAGATCTACAAAGGCCGCCATGCCCCCGTCTACCTTGCTTGCTAATGAAATCGCCGCTATACTATTCACCGCCTTCCATGTTGCCACCACCATTATTGCTCACTTAGAGGAGTCGTTGCCTCCATGTATGCTTCTGCTGCCGATCTACTCCATGCATCCACCCCTATTGAGATCTAATCCTAAATCAAGGAAATGATCTCCTATTTCTGCTGATATTGGGGGAACATCGTCCCCATATTGCTATGGAAGAGATTTGGAAGGATTTTTCCCTCTTTTGTTGTTGTTGTTGGGGTTTTCTGTTGTTGATCGTAGCCGACACGGCATGTCTTTTCATCGACACGGCATGTAGGAGATGTTCTGCTTCTTCACGACTGCGTTCGCCGGTTTTGAACACGATGTGTCACTTATAGACATAGCGTTTCGCTTTTAGACACGGTGTGTCATCTTTTTAACACGACGTATCACCTGCTTCTGGCCCGAGCTTCTGCCAACTGACATGGTGTGTCCTTTCAACAACACGGCGCGTCGCCGACTTCTGTTGGCGCTGACTGTTGCTGCATCTTTTTCTACCAGACACGGCGTGTCAAATGCTATTGTTGTTGCATCTTGGTGTGCTACAATGATTCTATCATATGGCGGAGGTATCTATACATGGTGTGTTCCTTCTTTCTCTTACCAGCAACAATTATCTTCCCGTTATCAACATTTTTTTTATAATTTTGTTTACACCCCCAATCTTCCAACCCTACATAACTCAATACTTTTTCTACCCCCCGGCCTTTTTTTTAACCTATCCATTCTACCGAGTAACATTTTGGTAGTGTATCTTCTCTTTCTACCGAAATTTACATTCTGGTAGTCTTTCTTTTGTTCTTCTTGTGCTAATTGGATCCATTTTGTGCTACATATTTATGCTAATCGGATCCATTTTGTGCCTGATCGGATATTTTTCGGATCAGAGAGAGATCAATTTACTTTTCTAACTGGATCTATGTTATCGGGTCATTTTGCACATTGACTCGCATTGTCAGTTACCTCCTCCACATATTGCCTACACAACCCTACCTCTACTATTATTTTTGACTCTCCACGCCAACCACTCCCTTGACTCTTTTCGTGGTTAGCGTGAGGGGGAGAATAGAGGATGAAGAGTAGAGGGAAGAGATGAGATGGAGAGATGAAGAATCAAGTTATGCTGCTATGTGCATCTTCATGCCACTTTTTACTGTTGCTATATGGATCCTTTTGCTACTATTGGTGTTCCTTTTTCGTCTATGTGGATCCATCGATTGTTATATGGAATGTTCATGATTGTGATGCTGCTATATGGAGATTTATGTTGCTATTATTGCTTATTCATCATCTACCTCGACTGTTGCTATGAAGTTACATATTGGGAAGTCATTGTTGCTACTTGTGCTATGATTAGCACATGTTACTTGTTGCTTTGTGCTTTTGCACTATCTGTTGTCTGTGCTCTGTTTTGTACATTGACTTTCTACTGTGGACCAGCACTCTCTGGACTCTGTATACCAGCACTCTCTGGACTCTGTATACCAGCACTCTCTGGACTTTGACGCCTAATACTGCGATGGATACCTTATAAAGAGGGAAGATGATGGAGATTTTTTGTTATTGACTTTACATGGAGCTTCGTCTACATTGCATATTGGAGCTATGTATTTGCTTGCTACTGTGTACACTGGTTTGCTATCCGTCTACGTCATCGACTTTTGCTTCTGTGTGCCAACACTCTCTGGCTTGTCCGTGCTTTGTGCATGTTGACTCTCAGTTCGTCCGTGCTTTGTTTGCACGTTGACTACTATTGCTTCTTGTAACCTAGCACTCTCTAGGACTTGTGATCCAGCAATCTCCGGCTACTAGGATGACGATTGTGATGTGCCTATCCACTATTCGTTCTTTTGTTCCAGATGCCACTATTATGATCAAGAAGCCTCCATGCCTGCCAAGATATGTGCTGCTTAGAAGTATCTACTTGAGGGGAGCTTTTGAGTATTTGTGTGCTTGAGTGATTTTATTGTAATGATGAGGGGGAGTAATTTTTTATATGGGTTTGGTTATCCTTTTATTTTGTTTAGTCTGTTTGTCTGTTTGCAAGCTAACTTGGGATTCTCCCAAACTCCAGCTTGAGGAGGAGTATTAGAGTGTCTATTTACTCAAGTGTTTTAGTCTTTTACTTAAGTTTTGTTTAGTCTATTTGTAACATGGGCCCTATAGTCTATTGGCCCATTAGGGTTTGTCTAATTGTTTGTATGCTTCCCCCTTCTATTTATAGGAAAGGGTGGTTGCCTCCTTTTTATCAAGCAACAAAGAAAACCTACATGTAAGGGGATCTTCCCCATTATATCTTGTTTTCCATAGTTTGCGTAATCTATATCTTCTACAAGTTTGTATTTTGTTTTTGTGAGAAACTTTTTTGTAACGAGTTATGTTCTGAAGTACTGTATAACTACATTTACGTTCATCAATCACCTACTATCATGGTTCAAAATTTCGGTCGAAATCTCAAAATTTCGCTCGAAATTTCGGTTTCGACGGGAATCAGACATAGAAATGCAACGGTCCAGAATAATTAAGTAAAATTTCAAAATTTCGACAGAAATTTCACAAAGGGGGGCGAAATTTTGACAAAATACAACAATTTCGTTGAAAAAAGGCCAGTTTGGGCATGCATTTCGCGAAACACAACCGAAATTGGTTTACAATTTCGAAAATCAACGGTCCAAAGCCTGTTGTACTTGGAGGGTTATTTCTTTGGTTTTTTTTTCATTCTCTTGCTCTTAAAGGCTTTGTTCTTCGGATCTAAGGTAAGTTTACTTTCTCCTTCCCATCTACATCTATATCTTCCACTTTTACCCCAGTTTAATCAAAAGATTACTACCGAACTGCAAGTTACAAGTGATAGTCTACAACTTATACTGGATGATTTATGAAATTATGCTATAAATTACATATAACTACAATGATTTTGCAAATCTAACTTAATGTATATATATATATATATATATATATATATATATATATATATATCCTATTCGTCATAACAATGTATAAAATAGTTTTCAAATGAGCTTTTTTTGAAGTTTTTGTAACGTTATATTCATATATATTATGTAACACTTAACAAATGTTCAATTTATAAATAAATATCTTATATTAAAGATGAATTTTGTAACAATAATTTACAACTATGTAATACTTTGAATATTAATTATCTATAATTTAGACTTTTAAAATGAAAATAAACTAAAACAATTTAGAATTGTTGTGTATAATGTTTTGTTACATACATCAAATTTCAACTACTATTGGGAATAATATATAGTTAAATGTATTCAATTGATATATTCAATACATTAGACTATTAGTATCAACAAATTTTAGTAATTTGTTCCAATTTTATGAATAATTTTAGGCCTAGATTAAGAATACTTTTAGTATTTTTACTCTTTGATGATCCATAGTGTAAGCTAGAAAGTATCAATTGAAATCGATTATTAACGTGATGACCTATAAACTAATTCCTTCATTATATTAAAAAGTCATCGAAATCTCGTTCGAAACAGTTTTTGATCTTTTCACACATGTAGGACCCCTCACCAAGATCAATATATAGGTGTATTTAAATAGGTGTATTTATGTATGTACATCATCCTGATAAAATTTTGTGACTTAATTCCTTTATTTGGTCGTCGAAATCTTGTGTTGAAATAAGCGTAAAATCTCAAAATTTCCATCGAAATTTCTGTAAATTTCTGTTTCTGAGCCATCAGAAATGGCGTCGAAATTGAAATTTTAAACCATGCCTACTATCTTACTTCTATTGTATTAAATACTAATCTATTGCTGGTTTAGATGATCAGAATACTTCTGTAGCCTGTATCTACTGATACGATAAGTCTATTGTTTAATGTTGAGCTATGAAAACATACGATAAGTCTATTGTTTAATGTCTTAAATTTATGTAATTTTTTGTATTTGTTCAGTCATAATTTTTTACTTGTGTTATAAACTATTTGAGTGTTTTACATTGTTCTGTAGGTGTTTAGATATATATAAAATTTCCTAAAAGTATAATATTTGTATACATATATGTGTAATTTTGCATAAAAGTACATATAAAATTGAAACCCATTTTTTCAAAAACCGCCTGCTTAATCGCCTACTTACCGCTTAACCAGTTACAAGGCGTTGTCCGCACGCTTACCACTTAATGTTTTTTAAAACATTGATCATGACGATATTCATCTTAATCTGCGTCAGTAGAACACTCAAGAATAAGGTGCCATAGTTTTAGAATTTTGGGACAATACTATCGACAAATCTGCTCCGCCGCATACATATGGATAGTAGTAGATGTCATGTCAAGGTGTGTGTTAGGTCATATTGATGTTTCTGCTTCTAAAGAAAAACTCTAGATAAAGGCTATTATAGGTATTAAAGCTTTTGAACTGTCAAAATAATAAAAGTCAAAGCTCCTAAAATTTTAAATGCACTAGCTCAGTAAACACAAGTAAAATCATAAAAGGGGCAAATAATAATATAAATGTATTTACATGTAACCTTAATGAATAACACCCATATATGGGGTTAGGAACATATTCATATTCATAATTCCTACATTGATTGTCGAAACAGAACTCTTACATGGACTCTAGTTCGACTAAATACTCCTAGTTTAATCAAACAGACACACATTTATACAAACATAACTTTCTAACGCCCTCCTCTCAAGCAAGAGCATGCAAAACAACCGTGGCTGGCTGATTAGCCTTGAATACCAAAAACTCAAGATCAAAAACATATAAAATAGACCAGAAGTGAAGTAATTCACTCTTATACAGTACAAATTGACTTCTGCTAAAACTGAAAATACTCAGAGACACCAGCAACCATATCTACTGGCCAAGTGGATGCTAGTAGGAGGTTGGGACAAATAATTTCACTGCCAGAAGCTAGAGCCAAAATCATTACTTTCATTGTAGACTATAATTAAAGTTACAGGGAATAATATAGAAATTGATGAAAATTATAATCTATGGGGTAACTCTTCTTTTAGCTATGGATAGCAAGGAAGCACGGACACTTCTAGACAGCCCCCGTGTCCGTGTCGGACACATTTCGGACACGGACACTTCCCGGACACGGCCCAAAACGTTTTGGACACGGCTGGGACGTGTCCAGTTCAATTTAGTTTTTTTCAGCACACCGGACACAGCTGGACACTGCCCAGACACTTCCTGGACACTTCACTACAGCAGATGCTGCTGTAATACCATATTTGACGATGCAAATTTTGAATATACAGCTGCTGTTCATGTCCTATCACTGAGAAAATGTCACATAGAGCTAAGATCTGATCACAATTACAAGCAAATCTGTTGAAAGAAAAAACAATATGTAAAGTCTAAGCACTGAATCAGATACTATGAATCAAATTATGGTCTAATAAGCTGGTTAAATGAGTAATATGAACCTCATATATATAAATATTCTGTAATATACTATATTTACAAAAACTACGTGTTTAGTTTTGTTCTTCACATTATATCTACTACGCACACAAAGACACACCTCTACATGCATATAAGATTATATATACATAAATATCTTAATCTGGACAAACTTAAAAATAAATTCCAGTTCATACATCATACATCCACACATATTGATATATTAAAAAAACATTTTCCCCTCATCCAATGCCGTGTCCGTGTCCTACATTTTTTAAATTTGCCGTGTCGCGTGTCCGTATCCGTGTCAGTGTCCGTGTCTAGAAACGTGTTTGTGCTTCCTTGATGGATAGATAAGACATGGAAAATTGTTGTCAGCCAGATTTGACCTGATGGTCAAAGTCACCAATTGTAAATGCCGAAACCTTGGTTTTGCTTGTATAGCAAAGAGAACATATGGTGATGGATTTTCATGGAGTAGCAGAAGGAACAGCAACTAATGGGAGCTACTGCAGGTATCAATGGCAGTAATAGATGGTTTGTTTAGTTAATAACATTCTTTCCAGATCTTAATGGGTTCTTCATCTAACAAAAAGGAATGTGTTAAAACCATTGCATGTGTAGAATATCAGGACAGAACACTACGATGCACAGACTTCCATGGGAGTATTCTGGGTATATAATAACAAAGTCTCGTAGTAAATCACGAAGGTGTATGAAGCATTACCTGAGCTGCAAGCCTTGTTCTAACTAAATCTAAGGGATACGTGATGGAAGCTGCAGTTATTCCGGCCAAGCCACCACCTAATAACCTGATACATACATCTGTAGTGACATTGTCCCTATGCCTTTCAAGTCCAGGAAACAGATGTAGAAACTGTAACAAGAAAAACGGATAGACCAGCATCATAAATCAATAGCCTTAGCTAGGAATATGCACCAAAAGCACATTGTCAAGCAGCGATAATGCTACTTACATTCTTGTAGTGCTCATAGGTATAAAAGTTAATAGAAGAATAGGGAAGCCGATGTGCTATAGTGACCAGATTTCCTTTCCAAAAGGCGCGAAAACCCTCTTCTGAAAGTATCCTAGATGCCTCATTCAATAGGCTGGGCTTGTTCAAGGAAGCGGCATTTGAATGCATACCTTGCACCTGAAAATAATGAAACATCGTCCGGATCGTTAGACTAATTTCCAAACTGTTGACATGTGAAGTAAATTAACGAGTCAAATCCCTGTATTTCCAAACTGTGACGGAAACTCAATGCAACGGGAGGTACAAAACCTGTGCTTTTGATGTAGAGTCATAAAGTTTATGGATGGATGGAAGCATTTTGAACTAAACTAGGCAAAACATTTGCTTAACCTTGGATTTTTTTTTTAAGGTACAAGCCTTTACTGAGTAGAGCATAGTTCCAACTACAAGAGGAAGAGACAGAACTATATTAATTTGATGGGAGTTTATAAAGATCTAAATGAGAACATGACCCATAATATAGACGAATGGAAAAGCCATTACAGGTTTATAATGTAGCCAAACAAGGTTAAAACCCAACATGGTTGGGAATGTAGCTTCATGTAGCCAAACCCATCATGGTTGGGAATGAGGCTTAGATAATGACAATAACGATGATAAAAAATTTCCCTCCAAACAAGGCACCTCAACATAGACAATAAAAGTGCCATTTCAAAAAAAAAACAATCCGTCCTCCCTCACCCTCACATCTCTTGGATAAAATGATTATTGTTTCCGGCGGCAAAAAAGGATTATGGAAAAGATTATGGGTGAACACCAGTCTCCACAGAAAATGATGGCTATCACAACAAGGGTGGGACTTGAATCAAAGCTTCCCCCCCTCCTCTCCAACTGCATAAGAGAATTGTTCACCTTAGATGGAAACAAAGATGCCGCCTCTCTTTGTAAGAGTCTTGGATTGCCTTGAACAGGTTGCCAGAATTAAATGTGCCTCCTCTGGACTGCCAACTGATGTCCATGTACTATCCTTCTCTTTTCTCCTTTCCTGGCCCTAAGAAAAGAGAGCTGACCTTCTACCCTGCAAAGCCTACAGTTCCGTAGGTTTGAGCAAGAGCTAGTGTAGTAGCCCTTGCCACAACAACCAAGGAAGAGATTAGGGGAGCTACCTGGACCCTTTATTTCACTGCAATTGTGCCCCCGGTCATCTCCTCTACCACAATGATGACTATATGTCTCTGGCCAGCTTTCTGATACAAGGCAACAAGGATACTGGTTACAATCAGCCACATGGAAGCCAAGCCATCGCGGCTACCAGTAGCTATCACAGTTCCTCCCTTGTTTGGTTCATGCAAACAGCATTTATTTCATTTTACCTATATAAAGGGTGCCATATATAAAGGGTGCCATATATAAAGGGCGCCATATACATGTTAAGCAAAGCCTAAGAATCGAAAATCATCACTTATATTTTAGCCATGCTCTATGGGAGTGAATGTTGGGTAGTGAAGAAACAAGGTCTCAACAAGATGAATGTGGCTGAAATGTGTATGCTGAGATGGATGTGTGGGAAGACAAGAAAAGATCGCTTGAGAAATGACTATATCAGGAATAAAGTGGGGGTGGCGAGCATTGAGGACAAGTTGCGCGAGGGCCGACTCAAATGGTATGGACATGTGCAACACAGACCGACAAATGCGCCTATACGAAGCAATGCTATTGAGTCAAGCACAATAAATAGAAAAAGAGGAAGACCTAAATTATCATGGGATGAGCTTACAAAGAGAGATTTTGAATCTCTACATCTCAACCAGAATATGGCCCATGATAGAGCTGAATGGAAACAAAGGTTCCATGTAGCCGACCCCAACATAGTTGGGACTGAGGTTTAGATGATGATGATGATGATGATATACCACAGGCAGAATTATCATGTGATCACTTTGGCATTCATATGGAAGAGGATGTACAAGAGGATGTTTCTCATAGGATCAAAGAAGATTCAATAAAAAGCATGGCGACTAGAGTATTATGTGATTGTATATTCCACTGAGATTGAACCTAGGAAAGCAAGAACAGGGACATGGACATGGATACCAACACAAACATGGACATAGGACACGACAATTTTGAAAAATATAGGACATGGACACAGCATTGGATACGACAAAAAAGTCCATATGCATGTATTTTTTATTATGTATAAGCACAAAAAATAACAAGCACATTCAAACACAAAGATCATCTCACCAATGATATATCCAATCTCATATTTTGCATTCAAACATACGTTGCATACATCATGAAACCAAGCCATTAAAGGCATGCTATCAAACACACCCACATTGTAATCACAATAACAGTTGACCTAAGAAACAAATTATTCACATATAACAATATGAGTTAAATACCACAGGAATGAACTCAGAATAATGTATTTTGCATATCGAGTTTTAAACATGATAGAAATAGTGGTGGTGGTGGATAACAAAGAAAGAAGAGGGAGGGATGTTGTTAACTGTAGAAAAGAGGAATGTATACAGTGATGGAGATGTTTCATCTTTTTAGCGGTGGGCCCATATCTTGGCTTTGTCCAAGCCATGTCCATGTTGTGTCCACCTCCTAATAAAAAGAGGGGATTTGGACATGTCTGGGCGTTGTCCACTGTGTGTCCATTTTGGACACGTATCGGACACGGCAGCCTCCGAAAAGTGTCCATGCATCCTAGGATTGAATGGTAAGCTCTATGGACCATCTTTTCACCCAGCCACTCTATGGTGGTAAATGCTAGGTTGTGAAGAAACAAGATGAATGTGACAGAAATGAAAATGCTTAAGTGGATACATGGATACAAGAAAGATCATGTCAGAAATGTTTACGAAAGGGATAAAGTGGAAGTGGCTAGCATTGAGAATAAACTACAAAAAAACTAGTTTGACACATTGATTAAAAAGGCAATCTGGTGAGCACTTAAGCGGTCAGCCTAATAGCCCCATAGGAATTAGTGCTGTAAGCAACCTGCTTAGTGCGGACTGCAGTGAAGCAGTCATTCAGACCGCTTTTCCCGCTTCGCGCCGCTTAAACAGGCCTGTTTAGGCAGCTTATTAAGCGTGCTTTTGTTAAAATGGTATTTGGGCCGATAGTTAACAATCACATGAGTACTATACTCATATTGCATCCATTCTTTTTCACTGCTACTACTTATTAGTAATAATTCATGCTACAAACATGTTTACTTATGCCTTATTCCATCAAAAAGTACTGCCTTTTACCGGATGGTACGGATTCTTCTTAAAACCATGTCTTCCTCTCGCCAGCATGCTGCAATTTATTCTTATACTAAATAAATTTCGGAATTCAGAAGCAAACAACAAATTGATATCCTAATACATCATGTATTATACATCTATTTCAACAGCAGCTTAAGATTTTTGTTTCAATGCTATTGTTGTCTTAGTAATCCTTGTTGGTAGCCTGGTATTTTTTATTCGTGACCTACTCCTAAAATCATTACTTACTACTAAATAACTAACTGAAAATGTTCTCAAGTTCCAAGTTTTCAACATTTTAACTGTTGTTAATTATTCAAGAGTAGTAAGTAATTATTTAGTCCAACTCCCAAGTAATTATTCAATATTTACAACTTTTGAACATTCCCTGATATTGTTAATTAATAGTGAACTACCAAATAATAGCTACTTTTGAAGGTTACCTGCTATTCAACTTAACATGATCTGAACGTTTAGACTATTGTATCTAAATTACTCTAATAGCATTCACATTTTTAACATGTTATTAATATTTGAAGCTTACAAGTTCAACTATGGTTAACCACTAGTATACACAATTACAATTTCTACGTTATTTTCGATATGATGGGCACTTTTTCACAAAGAGCGCGCTTCAGAACCCGCTTCACATTTTAGCGCCCTAAGAGGTCCAGCCGCTCGTTTCCCGCTTCGTGCTTTCCAAAACCTAGGTTTGACATTTGCATTGAAGATCGGCATGAATTGGTTTGGAGTAATGTCATTGAATTGGAAATGGCTCAAAGAGGATACTATAGCCCTAAATCAACTTGGAGAGATCCAATAAGGGTCGATCTACATCATTGCATCTCAATAAGAAAATCATAAATTCAAAATATTAATACAGCTGATTCAAGAAGAATGATCCTGAAACTGATCAAATGTGATTTGAATGAGGCTATCATGACAATAACAGTGATGATTTATCGTACAATCAGCCTTCGCCTCTGTGACCAGATTAGCTAGGAGCTTAGAAGTCAATCCTTCACTATGGGTCATGTTAGAATCCTTCCGCCCTTAATCGTTCACCACCTTGCACCACTATCAAGAAAACATCAAAGCCCCATTCCCATCTACACCCATATCACACTGATCCTGCTCATAAACCATCTCAAGCATGTGAGCAACCATGAGCATCCTAGTGTTTGTCAAGTTGCACGAGATTGTTCTCCAAGAAGGACAAATCATGTAGCCTTACTACTTACTAGGACTAACTTGACACAAGGTGTCGTGAGACCTTAACATCGTATGAATTTGAAGTCCGTGTGATCGGGAGAAACAAGAGGCCCTAGTCAGAAGTTGCAAGATGATCCCTACCAAGCATCATAGGGCAATCACTAGAAACATCAATTCCCATCTTATGATGGAGTAGAGTCGCAAGGGAATCCGGCTACGAACTGTGACGATCATTTCTAACTCAGCAAGGTGGAAGGCAAAGAAGCACACGTCAAATTTTATGAACAACTTTGGCATCCTTATATTGAAAAGGCCGAAAAACATACGAGCATAACAAGCACACACTACTACCTAGGCAGACTTTGTAGCCGCCAACACATTTTAGCTCCACCACCCTCTTGAATCCAAAAGGGAAATTGGCTAAGCTAAAGCATATTCGCTCCATCCTCAAATGCCAAAAAGAGTCTGAAAGCCCTTGCAAACCATTTCTCAGACATCTGAGAAACCATTCTCTCATATTTCTTCTTCAGCAAATAGTGGATATCCAAATCGAGCTAGCGCCATAAGAGGTCGTGAGCAACCATGATTGATATTATGATTCTAAAGATGTGACAGATAGAAGAACTCGTGAACCTGACACCAAGGAAACAAGAGCTTATTTGGGAAGATTTTGTGAATTACTCAAAAAAAATGGCACCAGTCCAAAGTTTATCCCCTTCACAGAAGCATTGTTTGTGTGTAAATGAGCATTGCTTCAATTGTGTTAAAATACACTTTTCAGTAGAAACGCTAAAACCCGCTCTTGATTCTAATAGAATCAAAGTAGTAGGGTCACGCAACTGCACCAAACATAGCCACAAGATCATTTCTCGAAATCACCCTCTTCTAGACCATCATCCTCACCTTTCCTCTGAACAACTTATCAACTAACCCATAAACTTCATGATTCTACTCACAAGCATAGTAAGGAATTGTACATTAAGCTTTAGGGCACGACTGAAGGAGAATGAGTATTAGTACTACTGGACTCTGAACAATGTGACCTCATCGACATTAATATCATGACAGTCTTTGTTGTTCATAAGGGTAACTTCCTCGACCAGTAAAGTTTGAGTAACATGTAAGGGGTTTAGAATATACAAGTGTTGATCAAGGCAAGCAATCCCATATTCAATCCTTCTTGAGGTAATGAAACTTGTATCCTTTGGATAGGGGGCATGTAATGTGGCCTTAAGGGTCGAATTTTACAATCTTGAGGTTCAAATATAGTGTAACCCATCTATGTGGCTCACGGAGATTGTTGGATGCATTTTCCATACAAAATCTTATCTAACAATGATTCAACTTGCTAGTTGGACCAGGAACCGATCTGGGTCACCACTTAGACCGTTTTCCTCTAGAAACCAATGAAAACTAGTGAGCCGATTGAACTAAGAAGTGGTCACATCTTGCAAAGACATAAGACAAACTCATGTATTTTCCTCTAAAATTTAATTAATGTATTATTTACAGTGGGGTTCATTTCGTTGGGTTTAAATTGCTTATTGATCATAGTGTTGTACAAAATCATATATTTGAATTAGAAAAGTTCATGTTAGACTGCATCTTGTAAAACTTTTATTATGATTGTATCTATACAAGTGCTAACATTGATAATCAGCACTCTAGATAGTTTCTTTATTTAATTTAGTTAGTTCCCTATTTATCCAACCACACACACATACATAAATACAAGAGTACATGTGACCATGTTGCAGGACTTCGATTTCACCAGGTTTGGAAGTGGAAGTGGAAGTTTTGAGGAAGTTTAGATGCAAACTTCGATAAAATTGAACTAGTCGAGTCGTTTGTTGGAATGGTTAACCGTGAACGAGGCTCGCTGGTTTGGAGGTACCTTAGTCAACTTCCAACCCAATCAACCTTGTAAAGAACAATTCATGTACCACCACTTGTGCAGATGGATGTTTTGCTCCTGACCGCATCTCCCTCTGAAGCTCACCAACATATACAATGGGTAATGACATCCAGCCGCTAAAACAATTTCACTACGTATTTGACGAACCAACATGACTACCTTCACCGAGATCTCAAGACACCACATGCCACTCCTTGATGAAAGCATAGGGATGTGAAACTAGAACCAAAGCATCAAGTACAAACTTGATCAGCTAGAGACTCATTTGGGCAAGGGAGATCCCCTTATCGTAGTGATTACTTGAGAGGATGTACTCGACCACACGGAGCAAAAATAACACAAATAAAAAAGTAGAGTTAGAAAGTCGTATGATAGGTAGGGAACATCTTGTACAGTTCAGGGGGCTCCCGGCACCATTAATGATGAAAGTTGACAAAAGTCAGAGGCTATGTATCTGATGCAAAAACCTTGAATGTCAACAAAATCGCGACGAAACGTCCTATCATTGTGATTGACAAATAGCTTGGTGAATTCCAGGGACAATCCATCTCTTGCAAACTCGATTTCAAATCGAGCTACCATCAAACTCTCGTCCACCCCCAACAAGTGCAAAATAGGATTCACCACCCAACTCAAGCCATTAGAAGCACCTCATAGTGCCTTTTGGCCTCTCAAATGACATTCCACTATCTACAATCACATGAACGGTATCTTTAAGCTGTTTTCAGCTCTGAGCAAGTATTATTGGACATCATTTTGGTGTAAAATAGGTTCAATCCATATCTTCATTTTCTCGTGTAACTATTCCAAGTACTACAAAATGCCAGATTCCAAGCTAACTCAATTAAATGTGGCATCCCAGTCGACCAGATAGCTTACTCGGGGCAAAGTGCCTGTCGAGAGAGTCCAAGGTTGATGCTACCAAGTTAACAGTCAACCGAGTCCAGGTGATTCTCATTACCACCGCCACCACATTGATGTTGTCCATAGATCAAAATAATTAAGCCATTGGTTTTCATGACTACAACTCAGTTGTGTGCTCAAGCTGGAAGGTTTCTATGACTGTATTGCCATGTCATCCTTGATATTATTTTATTTTGCTTCCAATGTCATTATTTATAAGAGGTCGAACAGAATAATGCGACAGAAGTGTAACAAATTGATAGTCATGCATCCATGCCATTGGATCCTGATGCATGGGTTTTGAGTCACTTTTATAGGCTTATTTTATATCTGTTTTATGCATGTATTTGTCATTTTCTTGATTATATTTGCATAATTCACTATAGTTGGCCCTTAAACTCTTTTTGCATCAAATTATACTTCTTTTATCATATTTATATGATTTTATATAATCTCCGGACTTATACACATGTTTCGGCACTTTTTCAGGCACTTTTGCATTGTCCGGAGTCGATACTATCGACCCCCAGGTCGATAGTATCGACATTTCATCAAAAAGCAACCCCAAAACGCGATCTTAGAAGGTAACCTGTCCCATGGTCGATACCATCGACCTTGGGGTCGATACTATCGACAACGTCGGGATCTGGTGATTTTCAGCACTAAAACGGAGCGTTTTAATCCGACGGTTGAGCTTTTTCGGAGCCGTAAAGTGGTCCTATGACCTAAGAAGAGCACGGACGGCCCGAGGGGGAGAGGACATTGTGTTGCACAACATCCAAGAAGGAGAGAGAGAGATAGGAGACGAGAGACGAAGGCCGTCAACCGAGCGATCCGGGCACCTCCGACGGGCGATTTTGCTGCCGGAAGATTGCAAAACGCACGTTTCTCAAGGAGGATCTCCAGGAACACCTTTGTATCAGGGGTTACACGAGTTTGCTCCATGTTTCCCATGTTTTTCTTCTCCACTCCTCTGTCTTTCATTGAGATGACCATGCGGGGCTAATCCCCTTTGTCTTTAGGACCGGGAGTAGCCCGGGGATTCATTGTATGACAATTTTATAATAGTAATTCATATTTTATCTCTTAAATCCGTGGTATAGTTTCGTTTTCTCCATATATTGTTATGCTTGATCACCAAAATAATAACCTAATGCCCTTAATCACTTTGAAAGAAGAATTAACGGCTGAAAAGAGACGAAATCTATATTAATCGATAAATCCCTTGACCAAGGTGGTGTAAAATTAATGGTGGATACTGAGAGATCGTTCATAATGCACCGAGTTTAGGGTATAGGTTACTACGACGGTGGAACCGACCTAGACCTAGGTAGTGAATTGCACCACGACAGTGGGCAATTCTGTTTTCAGGCCACTACCCGGAAAGAGAGATAAAATTCAGTAGCTATATAGAATTTAATACAATGAAAACCCGCGGTGAAACCGAAATCCTAAAGATATCCTTTTGAATTGATTAAATCAACCTTTAATTGATTGTTTGCTTTGTTTTATTTTTATTTTCTTTTAATTTCGACAACAAACCCTACTTTGTTATCCGGCTTAGCTGATCGCAAATAGTTAGTAGAAGTCTCCAATAATTCAACGTATCCCTGTGTTCGACTCGGGCCTCACAAAGGCATATATTACTCGACGCGTACACTTGCGTTTTTAGCGCGTAGTAAAATACACGTCAAGTTTTTGACGCCGTTGCCGGGGATACGGCGAATTGTTGGCACTTTGAGTGCTACGAGCAGCCACTCTAGGCCAAATTTTTTTTTATTTATTTTTGGAAACACCTTCAAATATTTTCTTTCTATTGTTCGTTAATTTTGATACTCGTCAAAGCACTGTACTGAACTTAAACTTTCCTATTTCAGGTACGTTGCATGGTGTAGACGCGTAGTACGGACTACGTGAATCGCGCACCCGAGGTTCCACTTCCGGGACCTGAGGACGAGGAGCATTCCGAGCAAGAGTACCAAGAAGAGGTAGATTCTGAATCTGAACCAGAAGAGATGGCCGAGCCACAGACCATATGGGAGAAGATCAAAGCTTCTTCCTCATCAGCTTCAAAGGGGCCTATAAAGAAGCAGGCGATCAACATACCGACATATAAGATCGATCCAGCGTTGATAAATTTGGTGAAATCAAACGCGTTTCATGGGCTGAAGAATGAGGATCCTGTTGCACACATCAGCCAGTTCGTTGAAAACTGCGACATGGTAAAAATAGACAGGTTTCCACAAGATGCACTGTATCTCAAGCTTTTCCCGAGTTCATTGGCGGGAGCCGCGCGAGAATGGTTACATAATTTGGATGATGAGTTTGTGGAGTCCTGGAACCATATGGTGGAGGTTTTCTTTGAGAGGTTCTTCCCTCCTGAGAAGACTAACGACATGATCCGGAAGATTCACAACTTTACCCAACAGGCCGGTGAGACATATTCTGAGACCTGGGAGAGATTTCAGGTCATGCTGAGGAGGTGCCCGCATCATGGACTGGATAAGGAAACACAGGTAAAAATCTTTTATTTTGCTCTCTCCGAGCACGATAGGAGCAACCTTGATTCAGATGGGTCAGGATTCTTTTTTAATAATACGGACACCAGATGTTGGGAGATTTTAAAGAACATGGCTAGGAAACAGTCATGGGGTGACAGAGGCACTATGGAGAAGGTCAGAGTTGCAGGCAAATCCAAAGTAATTAAGGAGTTGAACGATAAGTTAGATCTTCTAGCCAAGAAGCTGCTATCTAAGGAAGACGCATCTGAGGATGAGGAAGCCCAAGTGAAATTCATGCAACAACAGGACTACAGAAACAATGACTATGCATGGAGGAAGGATAAAAAGTTCTCATGGAAGGATTCGAATAACTTTCTGCAAGATCCGGATGCCAAGCCACAATCTAGAGCCGAAGATAAGAATACCGAATTACTCAGTCAGATGGTGCAGCAGAACCAGGAGATGATGGCTATGTTTGGTAAACAATTGCAATCTCAAGGTGATATTCTAACCAAATTTGGGCAGACGCTACAAAGCTATGGAGCACAGATGCGGGCATTAGAAACCACTGTGGCACAGATTTCAAGTGAAGTGGCGGCCATCAAGCATGCCAATCAACAGAAACCGGCCGAGAATGCAAACGTGGCCCAAGCACACCATCAGGTCAAGTATATGTCTGTGGTAAGCAATGAGGAGGAATCTCAGGTGCAAGAAGCTAAAGAAGAAAGAAAAATGACTTTTAATACGCATGCGACACCGGCGATACCGTATCCACGCACTTACTATGGACTGCCGGGCGGAAACCCTTTCTTCAGAAAATCACAGCGAGTTATGAATATTGCATCTCCATCTAGGCAAGAAGAACAATTGAAGGTTGTTTGTGCACGTGTGGAAACATCGAATGCGAGAGAGGAACCACAACAAGCTATTACTGTTGATGATGTCTCGCCAAAGCCCATGTCAGAGGGAGTGATTGAAGCAAGCTTAGGGGAGTTGACCCCGAAAAGCTCATATGTGCCACCTCACAGGCGTGTTAATGCAACAGATGTGTCAAATCTGGTCAATCCGAAGTCAAAGAAAGATCATCGTCATTTTAGGAAATTCTTGGAAATATTCCGAAAACTCCACATCAATATTCCATTAGTGGAGATGATCGAGAAGGTGCCCGCCTATGGGAGGTTCATCAAGGAAATCATCAATAAGAAGAGGCGGATAAAAGATGGTGATATTTGTCGGATGAATGAGACGGTGAGCTCTATGATTCACGGGAGTTCGCCAAAGAAGAGAAAAGACCCAGGAGGTTTCTACATGCCATGCTTGATAGGTGATCAACATTTTCCTAAAGCGCAATGTGATTCAGGCGCCAGCATAAATCTCATGCCTCTGGCGACATTTCAGAAACTTGGGTTAAAAGAAATCAAGAAGTCGGCCGCGACAATTGAATTGGCGGATGGGTCCATTGTAAGGCCATATGGAGTGTGCGAGGATGTACTCGTCAAGGTAGACAGGTTCATCTTCCCGGTAGATTTTGTTGTCATGGACATGCCACAGCTCCAAAGTTGCGAGATGCTATTGGGAAGGCCGTTCCAAGCTACGGCTGATGTCATCGTTGCCATTGGGAGAGGTACATTGACCTTGGGGATTGGACAGGATCGAGTTCAATTCAAATTGCCACATGACTCATTGGAGACATCTCTTGACAACCCAGGTTAAAGGTATCTTTATGTCAAGCCTAGGACATTAAACAAGGGCGCTTGTTGGGAGGCAACCCAACTTTAGGTTCAATTTTATGTTTGGTTATGTTCTTTTATGTTTATGTACTTAGTTTTTGCTTAGGTTTTGATAATTTTTGTAAAAATGGTACCCTAACTCGTGTTTTGAAGTGTGCAGAATGTTAAGGTCGATACTATCGACACCCATGTCGATAGTATCGAGTTTGGAGAAGTAAACGCTGAAGAAAAGTCGATACCATCGACCCTAGGGTCGATAGTATCGAGATTCCTGAAGATTTACAGAAAAATTGGTGCCAGTAAAGTCGATACCATCGACCCTAGGGTCGATAGTATCGACACTTTTGAGTTCCCAGGCTTTTAGATGCGTCGATTCAACAAAATCGCTGAGTCTGGGTCGATACCATCGACCTTGGTCGATGGTATCGACACCTGCAGGACAGCTACATAAAACAAGCCTTAAAAGGTATCGAAACGAGATTTTTTCGAACCGTTTTTTGCAGAGGAAAGATGGATGAAGCAAGTCACGTCTTAGAACCACTAAGACACAAAAATGGGCCACAAAAAGGAGGGAGATAGCAAGCATCACTTGGTCTACTTGAGCATCTGACCATCCTTCTTCACCACACTTCAAAGCGAATGGTACCGTTGTTCCACCTCTTAAGTGAGAATGTTGACTATGAGGCCATAGTCATATTCAAGCTTAGGGGGGGTGTTGGAACAACCCTCTATCTTAGTTTTTACTTACTTATTCATGTTGATTTTACTTTTGAGATATTAGTTGCTTTTATTTCTAGGTTTACCGCTTTTGTAGGATCCACATCTATCTAGTGTAATCTGTGGAGCAATAAATGCATGGTTTCGATTGGGAGTTTTACTCTTGGGTTGTGGGCACATGAAAATATGAGCATATTGAAAACTTTTTGAGCTTATTCTTGTGAGTAATTGAGTGGCATAACTGAGGAAGTGCTTGGGAGAGTCAGCTTCAGGACACGGGGACATGAATGACCATCTTTATTGTCCAAGGAAAAGTGATTGACAAGGATGTTTGAGCCCAAACCGACCAAATGCTAACGTGACCTTAGACTAAAGTTTAAGAGAGAAATCCTTCAGTTACCCTGTACACAGGTCTTTAGAGAGGGACATATGATATTTTCGAAAGGTTCTGTCAATTAGTCTTGTGATCTGATCCACCGCAATTTTATTCACACTCCACCATAAGAAATGGGAGCACATTACTGTCTTTCACTCTTTGATTGCATACCATGTAGATAGGTCTTGCATTACAACTATTTTCACATTTTTTGCATGAAAATGAAAAAAAAGGATAGAGTAGTTATACATGCACATTATCCGTAGGTGCATGTCATAGTAGTTGCATAACTGTCATTATGTAGTTGCATTTACATCTTTTGAGCATATTTTACACCATGTATCTTATGTTACTCTAAAAACATTAAAGGTGATGAACTTGTTCCATACCCTCCAAATAGAATGCTTCAGATGCACAAGTATGTAACAAGAAGTGAGCCCGACATATAATTCATTGTCATCTATGAAAATAAGGGCTTTAAAAAAAAATTGAAAAAAAATTGAAAAAAAAGAGAAGAAAAAAAAAAGAATTGAGAAGTAGGAATGAGAGGGAGAAAGGAACATGTTCTCACTTACATACTAAGAAGAATAAGCACATGGTGTAGTTTTCTTAGATATTCCATCTCACCTTGAGACGGAATGATAGTGCATGCATCATTCCACCAAAAATGTAACATTAGGACATTTTCACTTGCATTTTGCATCATGATAGGTTATTAATTTTTGTATTGCATGATTGACTATTATGTGCTTCCATCTCTTCCACAACCACCTATCCCATCCACCCGTTGCTCTAATCGGTAGGCCACCCATGATATTCTCCTCATTCATTAATATCAGGAGATCTGCTTCCATTTAGATGATAGTTAGGAAATGAGCAACGTAGATAGGAGATCACAAGATGCATCAAGTATGCACCTGATGAGTTTATCATATTAACTGCTTTAATTGATAGTGTTTCACTGATTGGGGGATAGACATCTTTTACATAGGTCTTTGGTCGCCTGGATGGCAGTTAGTGTTCAGTGGTCAATGAGGGCCGGTTTGTGGAAAGAAAGTGGGGATGATGTAGATTCATTTCATGTATTTATGTACTGTTGCTGACTTATCTCAACCAGATCCAAAGTTTTGTTGCTCGAGGACGAGCAAGGTTTAAGCTTAGGGGAGTTTGATGCATGGGTTTTGAGTCACTTTTATAGGCTTATTTTATATCTGTTTTATGCATGTATTTGTCATTTTCTTGATTATATTTGCATAATTCACTATAGTTGGCCCTTAAACTCTTTTTGCATCAAATTATACTTCTTTTATCATATTTATATGATTTTATATAATCCCCGGACTTATACACATGTTTCGGCACTTTTTCAGGCACTTTTGCATTGTCCGGAGTCGATACTATCGACCCCCAGGTCGATAGTATCGACATTTCATCAAAAAGCAACCCCAAAACGCGATCTTGGAAGGAATAACCTGTCCCATGGTCGATACCATCGACCTTGGGGTCGATACTATCGACAACGTCGGGATCTGGTGATTTTCAGCACTAAAACGGAGCATTTTAATCCGACGGTTGAGCTTTTTCGGAGCCGTAAAGTGGTCCTATGACCTAAGAAGAGCACGGACGGCCCGAGGGGGAGAGGACATTGTGTTGCACAACATCCAAGAAGGAGAGAGAGATAGGAGACGAGAGACGAAGGCCGTCAACCGAGCGATCCGGGCACCTCCGACGGGCGATTTTGCTGTCGGAAGATTGCAAAACGCACGTTTCTCAAGGAGGATCTCCAGGAACACTTTTGTATCAGGGGTTACACGAGTTTGCTCCATGTTTCCCATGTTTTTCTTCTCCACTCCTCTGTCTTTCATTGAGATGACCATGCGGGGCTAATCCCCTTTGTCTTTAGGACCGGGAGTAGCCCGGGGATTCATTGTATGACAATTTTATAATAGTAATTCATATTTTATCTCTTAAATCCGTGGTATAGTTTCTTTTTCTCCATATATTGTTATGCTTGATCACCATAATAATAACCTAATGCCCTTAATCACTTTGAAAGAAGAATTAACGGCTGAAAAGAGAAGAAATCTACATTAATCGATAAATCTCTTGACCAAGGTGGTGTAAAATTAATGGTGGATACTGAGAGATCGTTCATAATGCACCGAGTTTAGGGTATAGGTTACTACGACGGTGGAACCGACCTAGACCTAGGTAGTGAATTGCACCACGACAGTGGGCAATTATGTTTTCAGGCCACTACCCGGAAAGAGAGATAAAATTCAGTAGCTATATAGAATTTAATACAATGAAAACCCGCGGTGAAACCGAAATCCTAAAGATATCCTTTTGAATTGATTAAATCAACCTTTAATCGATTGTTTGCTTTGTTTTATTTTTATTTTCTTTTAATTTCGACAACAAACCCTACTTTGTTATCCGGCTTAGCTGATCGCAAATAGTTAGTAGAAGTCTCCAATAATTCAACGTATCCCTGTGTTCGACTCGGGCCTCACAAAGACCTATATTACTCGACACGTACACTTGCGTTTTGCGTTTTTAGCGCGTAGTAAAATAAACGTCAGATCCACAGGTCGCCACATCCTATTGCCTAGTATCATTTTCCCATCGCCTGTCCAGTATGTTTTTCTGGTTAGCTTCAATATGTTGGTTTTTGAAGGTTTTATAAAAGAAGAAAAACAAGGTATTCGGCCACCTTTCTAAAATTGTGAATTCGACTTCAGGTCAAAGAAAAGGGCAATTTGTGCTGATTGCACATACCAGAATAAGTAGGGGCGGTCATGAGTTCGTGCTACCAAGCTAGAACTGATGTGTTGTGTTTTAAGTACCCTGCTCATTCTCAACGTCGCTTCACCAAGACAGACTAACAAACACTACAATAACAACGAGCTGAACAAAGGAGAGAGAGGTCCCCCAGTCACTGGAATTGGACAAATACTGTGCCACCTAACAAAATACGAACCTGGAAGAGGATGGTCAACCGCGCAAGGGGCGCCGTGCAAGTCTTGCTGACAGCCCCGGCAATCCCTCCCGCGACGAAATGCGACGCCGTTGCGACCTTGGCATCAAGAGCCTGCTGGCGCCGCTGCTGCTGGACATGTTGCTGGACGTGCTGCGAGTACCTCCCGTTCCCACCATCGACGGCGGCTGCGGCGCCACCGTGGCCAGTCTTCAGGGTGCTCATCCTCGCTTCCGTCTGCATCCCCCTTGAACACTTGAAGAAATTCAGTCCTCAATGTATCAGCACAAGGTGTTCAGAAACACCCAGCGCCAGTCCTGCTCCTCTTGCTCCTCCTAATCCCATCCGGGTCGGGGCTTCGTTTCGTTTCCGACCGGCGACGATATGCCCTAATTCCTCGCTGTAGCCGTCGGACAGATGAAAGAAGAAACCTGAAACGGCAACTCTCGTGGCGGTCTTTCCCCCTACTTAACGTCTTCTTCAAGAGAAAAAATAACGCCCAAATTTGTATGTGGATGTTCCGGTTTTATCGCGTTTGGTGTGTAATGGAATTAATGCTTCATCGGAAAGAAAAATTTCACATTTACGCCGAAATTGTTGTCACTTAAGGATATACCCTTTTTATCGCGTTCGTAACAACTGTCTTTATTGTTTGATGGCCACTCGGCTAAAAGGATATTCCGACTGTGTGTTTGACGAATTTCCTGCGCTGACGTATTTCCCGTGGATGCTGACGACACAAGAGCATTTTATTCGCTAAATTCGTAGCTCCGGAGGAGCATTGGAACCGTGTGAGGTCGGTACACCGTGAATCACGTGTTTAGGGTTGGTTGTTGTTTTAGAATAATTCTAGGCGTATCCTGCTACCTGAGTTGGTTCAAAGTGCAATGTGGGTCAGTTTTATTTATTTTTAAATAGGAAGGAAGTAGGGAAAAGAGAATAATTATATTATTTATAACTTTCAAGCTATAATGAATTTTATCAATGAAACAAAAAGTACTAGATTCGTAATAAAAAATATTTTCCAACAAGACCAATGTTGATGTCCTTTGAAAAAATTAATAATATGAGAAAATATAATACACGTATTTTGGGTATAACAGTCCATATTCTGGGTACAATACTCGTAATGGGAGTGTCAACAACATTAAAGGTAAAAAATAAAAGAGAAAGAAAATGATTGTGTCCATAACTTTAATCCAGTTTTCTTCAAAAGTACAGCGCACATTTGGTCAAGAATCAACTCTAAAATGCATCCATAAGTAATGTACTCACTTGTTAATTCCAACCCAGTTACTCAAGCATAAGTACAATACCTACCAAATTATAAAATCAAGCACAATCGTATAAATGGTGTAGAAGCAAAAGCACAATACCTACGGAATCCCATAGCAACATTGGTCATTTGGATTAAAAAAATTTACAAAATGCAGTCATAAGTTGAGTACCCATTTGTTAATGATCTCAAAAGTACAATGCACATCAGATCAAGAATCTGTTATAATATGCAACTATAAGTATTGTACTCAATTGTTAATTCCAACTCATAAGTATGGTACCTAAAAAAATTACAAAATCAAGCATAATTGTATAACTAGTCTAGAAGCATAAGCACAGTACCTACAGAATCCCATAACAACATTGATTATCTGAATTTTTTTTACAAAATGCTGACAAGTTGAGTATCTACTTGTTAATCTACTTGTTAATGATCTCAAAAGTATGTTGCACATTAGATCAAGAATCACCTATAAAATACAACCATAACTATTGTACCCACTTGTTAATTTCAACTCAGTTACTGACACATAAGTACAGTACCTAGCAAATTACAAAATCAAGCATAATTGTATAACTGAACTAGAAGCATAAGCACATTACCTACGAAATCCCATAGCAACAATTGTCATCTCGACAAAATTTTTTTACAAAATGTAGAAATAAGTTGAGTACCCACTTGTTAATGATCTCAAAAGTACAATACACATCAGATCAAGAATCAGCTATAAAATGCAACCATAAGTATTGTACTCACTTGTTAATTTCAACTCATTTACTGATGCATAAGTACAGTACCTAGCAAATTACAAAATCAAGCATAATTGTATAAGTGGTCTAGAAGCATCAGCACAGTACCTACGGAATCTCATAGCAACATTGGTCATCTAATATTTTTTTTACAAAATATAGCCATAAGTTGAGTACCCACTTGTTAATGATCTCAAAAGTACAATGCATGTTAGATCAATAATCACCTATAAAATACAACCATAAGTATTGTACCTACTTGTTAATTTCAACTCAGTTACTGACGCAGTACAGTACCTAGCAAATTAGAAAATCAAGCGTAACTGTATAACTGGTCAAGAAGCATAAGCATAGTACCTACACAATCTCATAGCAACATTGGCCATCTGGACAAACATATGTTTCAAAATACAGACATAAGTTGAATACCCACTTGTTAATGATCTCAAAAGTACAGTGCACATCAACTCAAGAGATCAGCTATAAATTGCATCCATAAGTATGGTACTCACTTGTTTATTTCAACTTTGTTACTCAAGAATAAATGCAATACCTAGCAAATTACAAAAGCAAGCATAATTGTATAACTGGACTAGAAGCATAAGCACAGTACCTACGGAATCTCATAGCAACATTGGCCATCTGGACAAACATTTATTACAATATGTAGAAATAAGTCGAGTACCCACTTGTTAACGATCTCAAAAGTACAGTGTATGAATGTTTGTTGATGACGTATTGTACCTCAACACACAAGTATCGTACACTAAAACATAAGTATTGTACCCTGAAATACGAATATTATATTTCTCTCATATAATTATTACTCTAAAATATATCAGCATTGGTCTAGTTACAAAGTATTTTTATAAGGAAGCTAATGCTTTTTATATCATAAAAAAATTCATTCGGAATTAAAAGTTATGAAGAAATTTGATTTCTCTCTCCTCTTTTTATTCCCTTTTTAACTTTTCACTGGGCTTTTCTACCACATCAGCAGCGCCCCCCTCCCAACCACCTGGTGGGTGCAGAGCGGGGGTGTGTAGCGTTACTCTTATTTTAAAGCGTAATTGTACGACTGCATGCATTGCAATATTGCATCTTTGTTTTCCTGAATGAATGGTTGAATGGCAACCTCCTTCTCAATGATACCCGTGGCTGGTACCACAACTTGTACGTTTGGGTTTTATGTTTGAGATATATCATTGTAAGTCAAGTTCAAAGTTTGTATACTGATGTTCGACGCTTGATTGGTTTACAGATAAGGATTACTACATACAATAAATTATTAGTGATGTCTAAAATAATTGAATATTTATAATCCAACGTAATTATATGATATATATATAGACATCCTATTTTTGTTCATTCGGCAGAATTTCATGAGAATATAATTTCTCTCTCTAATGAAGGGATATACATTCCACATTCCATCCAATTCTCATGTTTATCATTTTTCTACTTTTCTCATAATTTTTTGTATATTTAATCAACTCATTTGCTCCTACTTTCACCTTGTTCGAGGCTTTCTATAAGGAAACCTTCTTTTCAGACCCATGAGTACAATTTGTTCCACAATTATGCTTCAAATCAGCAATTTTTCATGAATTCTCTTGAGCAAAATATTTTTTTTCTCACATAAATTCAATTATCTTTTTCTAAGGAATAATTCAAAATTACCTCTCTCATTATCCTACTTGAAAATCTGTTATGTTTGTGATTTCTCTCTGAAAATTCCTAAAACAACTAGAACAACGAAAACGTGATTTACTCAACCAATGTCACCGAGCGGATCTCAGCCATTTGTTAGCTGACACGTGGTGGGATGACGTCATCTGCCAGCCACGTCAGCCAGCAGATCGGCGCAAACTACTGCTCTACAAAGTAGTCTGTCCAGAACCCCCAAACCCTAAACATGTACTATAAATACCCCATGCATGCATCATATTTCAGACTCATTTGACCTCCTAAAGCTAGGGGTGTAAACGGTGCGGGTACGGTGCGGGTCTGGCCATACCCATACCCATACCCATACCCATCTAATTTAGCGGGTCTGGTTTCGATTCTAGACCCGCATAATACAAAACCTGGACCCGCACCATACCCGTACCCACAATAATAGCGGGTATGCGGATAAGCGGTTCTATAAAACATCATATTATTTATGTAAGAGAAATGACTATGTTATATATATTTAACACAACAAGATATTGTTATCATATAGTATATTAATATGTAATAGTTATATTAGACAATGCTATATTCTATATAATAAAATTAATCGAGTAATTGTTTACATATTTGTAGTCATGATCATAACATTTAATTTATGTAGAAAGTAATGTAGATTAGTAGGCATTTTGATTTTAAGTTTAGATATGATGTTCGTTATTGTAACTAGAATAGTTAATTCTTAGTTATATGACTAGTCACAACCTTAGAGTAGGATATAATCTCAATAATTATATTAATTAGACTAGTAAAGTATGATATATATAACATATTATTTTAGTAGTTACTTATGTATAGCGGGTACACGGGTCTAGCAGGTCTGGGTCCAAGCATACCCATTATTGGACTCGCTTATATGCGGGTCCAAGGGTATACGGGTCCAAAGGGTATGCGGGTATAAAAAATTAGACCTGTGACAGATTTTTTAAGGGTCCGGATTTGCGGGTCCGCAGGTCTACCTGTACCCATTTACAACCCTACCTAAAGCCAGAGGATCAACTACCTCCCTTTTTACTTTTTCATATTACTTGTGATCATATGATCCTTCCTCTCACACCTCGTGTCCTATTAGCACATATAGAACGTTAAACTACTCTAACTGCACCTAAATGCTATATACATTAACTACTATGTCTGATATATAACTGTTATATTTGTTATGTCTTATTACTGCATTCGATCTGCTTAAACTACTATAACTGCCTTGTTATTGTTATAACTGTCGTTGCTTGCTATATCTGAAAAAATAAGGTTTTATTTCATTAGTCTAAGTCTACTAATCACTACTAATCCTACGATATAGCCCTAATCACCAATGAGGAATCTCCATTGTGGGAGTCCTAAGGTGATTAGAACCATGACCGACCTAAAAGTTAGGAATTTTAAGGTGACGATGGGAAGGACGTAGCCATCTCCAGTCCTAAAAACCCACCCACAAAAAGCTTGTCTTTTTATATTTTATGTTAACTCAATCGTCACAAATCACTCTACTTTTTTTTTACAATGAGGTGGTGTTTTGATACTGGTTTATCAGACAAGATGGAGTGCTAATTCTTCCCCACTCATAACTAGATCGTTGAATCTGTTCTCTAGATTTCTTTTTATGATTCTTGTTTCTTTCTCTAAATTTGACTCAGATTTACATTGTGGCTTCATGGATTTACTTAATTTTACCTCGATTTTCATATAAAATATGGTGGTGACTCTGAACACTCCTATTTACTTATATGTGATGTTTCATCACCAAAAGGGTAGAATTTTCTCAGAACATCTCTCTTTTTTTCCTTTTTGGACAGGGTGCGGCATATTGGGGACTTCGTTGGGGATATGCAAGACGGTCTGCATCAAACTCCTATTGTCTTGTTATGGAGATTGAGCATCTTCATGTTTGTTTGTTTTTTTTCCTTTTTTACTTCTTTTGTTTTTTATTTATCTAGTTGTTTTGGTCTTGAAGTATAGTGGTGCATCCTTTTGATTTGGCAGCCCCTAGCTTGTAGATCAAGGTGTCTGTCGGCCCTACTCCCCCTCTCTATCTCTGGTCTATTTTGGAAGTCTTGGTCTTGCTTTTTTTTCCTATCTGTGGGTCTCTACCCCTTGGTGATTTAGGGTTTTGGAAATGCTTCCCATTTAGGGTTTGGTGTTTGCTTCCCTCACTTCTTATTTTTTAAAGAGGAAAAGTAATAATTTATTTTCTAAAAAACAAAAAAAATAAAGGGTGAACATCAAGTGTAGGCTGGAAATGAAATTTGATATTTCCCAAAAATATGCTTCTATTGTTTCTTTATTTGCTTAACTTAAATTTTCATGATTTATGAATTTTCTTCTGAAAAGCCTAAAACCCACCACATGCACTTCACACAACTACAAACCCATGCATCATGGAATGGGCGTCAAACTCACATTGGATCCCTGGAAGTGATGTGGGATTCCAGTAAAGATATTGGTGTAGTATTAAGTTGGGCGTCCAAAGGCCTTCAAAACATCACACTCTCCTAGCACTCATGATTGATTACGGCTGTCATAGTCATGAGGTGTATTGGGAGCAATAGCCTTGTCCACTGAACCTGGGATACCCCTTAGTGAGTGCCATCTATCCATATGGAAGATAAGGACCCACCCCTCCTATACAAGTCATGCTTAAGTAAGGATGTAAAGATTGGTCTAAACTCATGGGATAAAAAGGGAGGATTATTTTCTTTTTGTACCTATACTGCTAAAAATATTGGAGAAGCTTGCTAACCCTTTCTGTGTGCATATTCAAATAATCTTTTTTCAAAAGATTAACAATCTCAGTTTCAAACAATCTTTCAAAAAATTAACAATTTGAATAATATTTTTTTAAAGATTAACAATCTCAAATTTAAACAATCTTTCAAAAGATAACAATTCAAACAATATTTTTTCAAAAGATTAACAATATCAAATTTAAACAATCTTTTCAAAGATTCACAATTCAAACAATCTTTTTTCAAAAAATTAACAATCTCAAATTCAAATAATCTTCAAAAGGTCAACAATTTGAAAAATCTTTTTTCAAATGATTAACAAACTCAATTCCAAACAATCTTTCAAAAGACTACAAATTTGAACAACTTTTTTTCAAAAAGTTCAACAATCTCAATTAGATGAATATTTCAAGAGATGAACAATCAAATAATACTTTTGAGATTACCATCTTTCTCGTCAAATTCATATAACCTTGCCAAAAAGATCAAATCTTTTTGTCATCAAGAATTTGCTAGGCACCATTCAAAAAAGTCGGGCTTCCCCTACTAAACAAAAAGGAGACAATTGAGCCTCTCTCCAAAAAGAGGGTCAACCTTAACCTAGGTGATTCGGGAATTCCTCTGCGTCGAGTAAGATGTCACTTGCCAATGCAGGGTCTGCTCCATGATGGTCCTGAACTATGACCTTAAAGTGAATCCAACTTCACTTTCCAATCCTTTTGGGTCCTGGACCACAACCTCAAATTGGCTCAATTATACACTTCATCTTCCTACCTTGGGTCTTGGACTATGACCTAAAACTAGACCATATAGCTTCTCTCATGCTCATATCTATGATCCAAGACTAGGAACTAAAACTAGAGAACCTTTGTTCTTTCGTGCCCACATTCACAATCCTAGACAAAGACCTAGACCATGATCTTTTGCTCATCTCTATAGATAAGTGATCCAACCCTATTCTAGGGTTGTATCTTGTGTCATTTTGTACTTTTATCACATTCAAATGCACTAGAATTACATGTTATTCTCCCCAATATGATTATCATTGCAAATATGCTTATGGATGGTCTTTGCACTATTTTTCAGGTACTTGGACCATGCTTAGATGGAAGAGAGAGAAGGAGGGACCCAGAGAAGGCCCCAAAGTCTCCCTCAACCTACCTCCAGTGGCCAAGAATCATCCTCGAGCAAAGACATCTGAAAATGACAAAGTTAGACGAGAAATCAAGAAGTCGAACCTCACCACGGCCGTGGCCACAATGCCACGGTCGTGGCTTTTCTGTGCCAAACTAACAGGTTGCAACAGGGAAATCCATAGATCGCCCATGACCGTGGCCTCCCAGCCACGACCGTGGCCACTGAAGACAACACGGCCGTGGCACCCTGCCACGGTCGTGGGAATTAATTTGCAAAAAGTCAGGTTGCAACAGGGATTTGGCCTCACTGACCACGACCGTGGCCGATGCTGATCAAGACGCCAGTGGCCCCTCCCTACGGTCAGCTCCAACTCCTCCAAAACGTCCGTGTTACCTAACACGACCGTGGTGCATGCTACCCACCACGACTGTGGCACTCCGCCACGGCCGTGGCCACCACCATCTCACCACTTCCTTCACCCCACGACCGTGTTCACCACCCCACGGTCGTCCCCCACTACCATCACCACGGCCGTGGTACACCCACCACGACCATGGTTCTCACCTACCCTATACAACTTTCCACTATTTTTCCTATTTTGCCCCCACTTAGCCCTAGCTCCTATATAAGCACTAGTTGCTTCTAGGGCTCGAGAGAAAGCACTCCCTAGCCGTCACCTAGCTGCTCCCTTGCATCCATTGCTCCCATCTACCCATTTCCTTGCATTCAACCCCATTTCCACCCACTTTCCACTCATTTCCACCATAGAAACCTAGTTTCTCTAGGTCTTTATACATCCATTTCACCATTTTCATGCACCCCTGCACCATTGGAGGAGGGAGGACGTCTGCAGCTGCTTGGAGGTGAAGAAGAAGGCCACTTCATCAAGCTTCATGGAGTTTCTTCCTCTTCCACCCCTTTCTTTTCCTATTTTCATGATCATGTATAGCTAAGCCCCCTTGTGGTGGGCTGTTTGGGATTAAAATGTTACTTTGATACCATGTTGGGGGATAAATTCTTGTAATGAACTTAATTCATATCTATGATGATTACTTCTTGCTTCCATCTCTTTTCCTATATTATTGCATGTGGTTTGTGCTTCTTGTATGAATTGCTTGTTTTGAGGTTTTTGATGACACTTCATTTCTAGGAGGAATTGGGGTGTATGTGGAAATCTTAGGAATGGATCCTAGGTCCAATTAGTGGATCCCTAGCTAGCCCCCTTTGTTCCTACATACACACCCCTCCTCTTACAAATGAGTGTGAGATTTAAGTGGCTAGTGTAAGTGAGAGTGATGCAATTGCCTAGGGCCTTCTAAAGGCTAGAGTGGATAGTGACATGAGGTTAAACCCCTTCATCTCCACTCCCATCTCTACCCTCAACCCTCAATTGTCCACTATCACTTACCCTAGAAACCTAGATTTGGCCAATCTCACTAGAACTACACCTAACCCTAGTCTTCTACTAGTAGTATAGGGTATGTTCTAATGGCATTGCCCTTGTTGTTTGGTTTGGTAATCTAGATATGAATTGAGCACCATGCATGTTTAATGAACTCCCCAACTAAAATCAAAGTGACATTCCCCAGACGGCCCACCCACCTTAATCACCTTGCTTAAAACCCTGATCGCTTAGTTTGCTTGTTAATGCTAGCTTAGTTCAATTGCTTTAGTCTAATTTAGTCAATTGCTTAGTTGTACTCTTCAGTGTTAACTTCAGCTCTTGCTCTTGCTAGTGGTTAGTTTAGTTCTTATTTGCTTCTTGCCTTGCTCGAGTAGTGTAGCCCTCCTTGCTCTTGCTTAGTTAGTCTGATAGCTTAGTTTACTAATTTGCTTGCTCTTCCAAAATTTAGTTTTCATCTTGCATTTCTTACTCGCTCTCTTAGTTTAATCAACCAACAATCAACCTTAAAACCCTAAAAACCTTACCCTCCACACTAGGAATGTAGCTCACGCCGTCTAACTCTAGCGCCCCCTCTATCTCCGCGGATCGACCCCGTACTTGCTGCCTCACCTATACTACGACACGACCCCGTGCGCTTGCGGGTGTAGTGTCTTAGTAGATGTAGGTAGTTAGTGTGGGACCATACAAATATCGAAAGCAAAGATCCCCTCATCCCGTGCCTCCTGACCTCATGGATTGCACTTGTTGCAAGCCTCTAGCGGGAGCGCACCAAGCTTTCTGGCGCCATTGTCGGGGATAGAGGCGCTCAGCCTAGTTAGATAGTGTAGCTTAGCTTTTCCTTTTGCCCTCACCATTGCTATTATTTATTCTTTGTGTTACTCTTGCATATTGGTTTGCTAACTTGGCTCCTTGTTGTTTGTTTGTGACTTGCGCAGGTGACAGCTGTGCATGCGTAGCACGCATTCGACTTGCACCGACTTGGTGGTTTACGACCCCGAGATTGGGAGAAGAAGACGCCAAGCTCGCTGCAACCTACACCGAGAGGCCGAGATGGCTGAGAACAACCCACCACCGGATGTTCCACCTCCACCGCCACACCGCCCGCTTCACGAATACTTCACGCCGGGGAACTACAACTCCCCCATCGCCACTCTAGTTGACCATATGCCAGGTCAACAGTTCTCCATCCCGTCGGCACTCTTGGGGCTTCTCCCTACATACTTCGATATGGAGAACGAGAACCCCTACCACCACATAGACGCGTTCCTTGAAACGTGCTCTACCTTACGCACGCCTGCCGCCACCGACGACTCAATCAAGAGGACGCTCTTTCCTTTCTCCCTCAAAGAGAAGGCCAAGGAGTGGTACGTCTTGAGGCCAGAGTTGGTCACTTGGAATGAGGTGAAGAATGAGTTTCTCAAGAAGTTCTTCCCCATCGCCAAGTTATCCTACATGAGAAGATGCATCACGTCCTTCGCCCAAAAAGAGAACGAACCCTTCCACGAGGCGTGGGAGAGGTTCCAGAAGTTGCTTCGTGACTGCCCTCATCATGAGGTTCCGCTTTGGCAGCTAGTTCAAGCCTTCTACACCGGGCTTGAGGAGCAAAGCCAAAACAACATCGATTCTTCTTGCGGGGGCACGTTCATGGCAAAGCCGCCCGAGGAATCATGGCCGCTGTTTGAGCATCTCACCGAGAATTCATGCCACCGAGCTTCCACTAAAGGGGGACATTGCGGCCGTAACTACATCCCTCCCCCTTCTTCTGTGGCTCCCGCACGCAATGCCACCGACCCCGACATGATGAAAATGATGGCAGATATGATGCTGATGATGAAGAATTAAGTGGGTGGCTCTTCTAGCCAACCCGCAATGGCTGTGGACACTGTAGACGAGGAAGTTAACGCTTTACATTCTTTTAGTGGCCGTAACAACCAGGGCCCAATGTCCCAATCCTACACCCCCGAGTGGAGGAACCACCCAAATTTCTCTTGGAAACAACAGAATGAGGATGGGCAAGGACAGGGGCAGCAGAAGCCACGCTACAGCTCCAAGTTTGAGGACGAGGTTCTAGGAAGGCTAAGGAGCCTAGATGAAGTAAAAAAGGATGTCAATGCACATGGGCAGTCTATAAACCATCTTGAGCAGAGGTTGGACCAAATTTCTCTCTCTTTGGCTAGAAGGGAAGAAGGTAGACTTCCGTCTCAACCACTGCCAAATCCAAACAATGATGGGGTTTTTCTAGGGAACACTTCGAGTGCTTATGTTCCACCATCTTACCAAGCCCCAACAAACCACTATGCTCCTCCACCTCCTCAAGCGCCGCTCAATTATCAATATGCTCCACCTCCACCTCACACTTACCAACAACCACCTCCACAATATCACCCCCACCACAACAACAACCGCAACCCCAATTCATCGTTCAAAATCCCAACTCCCCTCACCAAAGGCCTCCACCACCCCAACAGTCACAACCACCTCCACAAGCTCCCTCTTCTACCACCCATGAGCATGTGAAGGCTGTGACTACGTTGAGGAGTGGCAGGACCTTGGAGAGGCCCCATGGTACAGTTGTTGGCAGAGATGACACTGAGGCAAAGCAGATTGATACTGAGATGCATATTGATGATACTGTGATACGAGGCAGTGTTGATACCGTGATGCCGAGCAGTGATATTGTGATACCGAGCTGTGATACCATGATTCCAGTGATACAAGTGGATGATACTGTTGATTTGGACCGATTGGGGTCCCAACTCCCTCCATATCCTGATGCACTCGAGGAACCTTCTGTTGCAAAGAAAAAGAAGAAGCATGCAGATGACATTTTGGAGATCTTCAAGCAAGTGAAAATCAATGTACCTCTTATAGATGCAGTCAAGCAAATTCCGTCCTATGCAAAATTTCTTAAAGAATTATGCACCTTCAAAAGAAAGACAACAGGGAGGACGCCTAAGAAGATCAAGCTCACTGAGCAAGTGAGCTCCATTCTCCAACACACCATCCCCCGGAAAAGAAAAGACCTCGGTGCTCCCATCATCGTCTCATGCTACATCGGGGCACATCACATAGACCAGGCTCTTCTCGACTTGGGGTCTATCGTAAACTTGATGTCGTATGATCTATTTGCTGAACTCCAAATGGGGGAGTTGAAACCAGCCCATTGCACTCTACAGTTGGCCGAACGATCTGTGAAGACGCCTAGAGGGCGTGTGGATGATGTGTTGGTCCGTCTTGATGAGGATACTTCTGCCTTCTTCCCAGCCGATTTTATCATTCTTGATATGGAAAAGGAAGCTAGAAAGGTGCCAATCATCTTGGGGAGACCTTTCTAAGCCACAGCTGATGCCGTGATCCATGTGAGGACAGGGACCATGTATGTTACATTCATGCACATGAAGATCCGATTGAACATCTTCAAGTCGTCTACTACAACCGAAGTGATAGGAGCCACCGAGGAAGATTGTTATTTGGTGGAATGCCTAGATGAGATTGTTGAAGAGTTCCTACCTGCGTGGATTGAGACTGCCACTCAAGGTAGAGGTCTTGAACCAATTGTTGAGTTCCCTGACGAAGATGATGAGGATGATGAAGAGTGTGAGCTAGCCTTAGTGGCTGTGAGTCAGAACCTCCCTTCTATTTCTGCACCTGTGAAGAACTCCCTTGAAGCACCCCATGTTCTTGAGTTGAAGAAACTTTCTGAAGGATTGAAGTACACTTTCCTTGGCTCAAATGACACCCTCCCAGTGATCATTTCCTCTATTCTCTCTCCTGAGCAAGAAGATGCCTTGATGGAAGTCTTGAGGAAGAACATCCAAGCCATTGGATGGTCTATTGCTGACTTGAGAGGGATTGACCCCTCTATTTGTGTGCATCGGATATACTTGGAAGAAGATGCGAGGCCGACCCGTCAAATGCAAAGAAGGCTAAATCCAAAGTTGTAGGACGTTGTAACTCAAGAAGTTGTTAAATTGCTTGATGCAGGGATCATCTACCCCATTTCTGACAGTACGTGGGTGAGTCCCATCCAAGTTGTGCCCAAGAAGGGCGGGATTACGGTTGCAGAAAATGCCGATGGTGAGCTTATGCCGGCGAGAGAGCAAGCCAAGTGGAGAATGTGCGTGGATTACCAGAAGCTCAACAAAAAGACAAAGAAAGATCACTACCCACTTCCGTTTTTTGATCAGATTTTAGAGAGATTGGCTGGGCAGAGCTTCTACTATTTTCTTGATGGGTACTCGGGATATTTTCAGATTGCTATGCATCCGGTGGACCAGGAAAAGACGACATTCACTTGTCCAAGTGGTACATTTACCTATCAGAGAATGCCATTTGGATTGTGCAATGCCCCTTCCACTTTCCAGAGATGTGTAACCTCGATTTTTGCTGACATGCTTGATTCATCACTTGAGGTTTTCATGGATGATTTTTCAGTTTTCGGGAAAACCTTTGATGAGTGCTTGCTACATCTAGCTGCAGTTCTGGAAAGATGTGTGAAAGTTCGCTTAGTTTTATCTTGGGAAAAAAGCCATTTCATGGTACCTGAGGGTATAGTTCTGGGACACCGAGTTTCTAAAGATGGGATTGAAGTTGACAAGGCCAAGGTGGGCCTTATCTCTACTCTTGACCTTCCTTCCACCGTAAGACATGTTCGGTCTTTCTTGGGACATGCAGGTTTCTACCGTCGCTTTATCAAGGACTTTAGCAAAATCTCAAGGCCACTTTGTCGATTACTTGAGAAAGATGTCGAATTTCAGTTTGATGACAAATGTGTTGAAGCCTTCAATCATTTGAAAGAGAGACTTATTTCTTCTCCTATCATGCAGCCCCCGGACTTCTCTTTGCCATTTGAGATCATGACGGATGCATCCGATATGGCGGTGGGGGCTGTGCTGGGTCAACACATTGGCCGAATTCCTCATGCTATCTATTATGCAAGCAAAACATTAGACGATGCTCAAAGAAACTATACGACTACCGAGAAGGAGTTGCTTGCTATGATCTTCGCTCTTGACAAGTTCTGGATGTATCTCTTGCAAAACAAAGTGACAATCTACACGGACCATGCTGCGTTGAAGTATCTCATGTCCAAGAAAGACTCAAAGCCAAGGTTGATCCGATGGATTTTGTTGCTCCAAGAATTTGACATAGAAATTGTGGATAAGAAAGGAATAGAAAATGGTGTTGCAGATCATCTCTCCCGCCTTGATGGACCTTTTGATATGACAAGTCCAATCAAAGAGACAATGCCACATGAACAACTCCTCTTAGTCTCATCTGTCCAAAAGCCATGGTACAAGCACATAGCGAATTTCCTAGCCAGTGGGAGGATACCGAGCATGTGGACAAGAGAGGAAAGCAAGAGATTGTTTGCTATGGTAAAGAACTATATTTGGGATGACCCTCACCTCTTTAAGTATTGCCCGGACCAACTCATTAGGAGGTGCATTCCAGATATGGAGCAGCAAGAAGTCTTATCTATGTGCCACTACGGAGTGTGCAGAGGCCATTTTGGAGGGAAACGCACGGCCGCCAAAGTTCTTTAATGTGGATTCTACTGGCCAACTTTGTTCAAAGATGCTCATGACTTTTTCAAGGGTTGCTTCAAGTGCCAAAAAGTGGGCACCATCTCAAAGAGGGACATGATGCCTCTATCACCTATTCTTGTGGTAGAAGTGTTTGATGTTTGGGGGATTGACTTTATGGGTCCTTTCCCCCTTCTTTCGGGTATGTCTACATCTTGGTCACCGTAGACTATGTATCAAAATGGATTGAGGCTCTGGCAACAAGAACAAATGATCATAAGGTGGTGTGTGATTTTGTGAAATCCAACATCTTTAGCTGTTTTGGTGTTCTAAGGGCTATGATTAGTGATGGCGGGAGTCATTTCATCCACTGCACTTTCGAAGGGCTGCTAAAGAGACATGGAGTTAACCATCGTGTAGCTACTCCTTACCACCCTCAAACGAGTGGTCAAGTTGAGTTGGCAAATCGGGAGATAAAGATCATTTTGGAGAAGACGGTGCGACCGGACCGCAAAGATTGGTCACTTCGCCTCAATGAAGCTTTATGGGCATATAAGACTGCATACAAAGCCCTGATTGGCACTACACCGTTCAATCTTGTCTATGGTAAGAGTTTCCATTTGCCGGTTGAGATGCAACACAAGGCATTGTGGGCCTTGAAGACGATGGACTTCGATGAAGAGAAAGCCGGAATGAAAAGAAAGTTTCAATTGCATGAGCTAGAAGAAATGCGGCATGAAGCATACAAAATGTCAAAGAACTACAAGGAAAGAACCAAGTTTCTACATGACAAGATCATAAAGAAGAAAGAATTTGAGCTCGGCAAATGGGTATGGCTGTACAATTCAAGGATGAAGTTCTTCCCTGGAAAGCTTCGTTCTAGATGGGAAGGTCCTTACCTTGTCAAGAAGGTGTACCCATCCGGGGCAGTGATCATTTGTTGAAAAGAAGGAGCTAAGGAATTCACTGTTAATGGGAAAAGGCTAAAATTTGTTGTTGAGGTCGGCCCAGACAAGGCCAACCAAGATTTTGATATTGTCATGCTTGTAGAAGAAGAATCTGAGGAAGAAGAATGCTTGGACGAGGACAAGAAAGGGATTTACTACAAGGATCTTTTGAAGATTCCCAAAAAGTGAAAAAAAGTCCAACAATCAATAAGCCTGGCTGAAGGCGTTAAATTTAGCGCTAGTGGGAGGCAACCCACGTGGTTTGAGATTCTTGAACCCTTCTTTTGATACTTTGATTTTGTTTTACACAAATACACACACACACACTTGTGCTTTACAGTTTTTGTTTGAGTTTTGATGATGGCAGGTGATAGACATTAGAGAGAGGGGATCTAGAAGCTAATCGTGGTCATTCAGTCATAGTGGTGGCAAAAAGAACAAATAAAATCCAAAGCTCAAGTTTTAAAGTTTGAAAACTGAAGAAACAACCCCAACACGGTCGTGGAGACAGACCACGACCGTGGTGTTCTTGGCCAAACACGGCCGTGGCCCTTCGCCACGACCGTGGGAATTATTGCTGCAAATTGGCCGAAGTTATAGGTTGTTTTGAAGATCGGCCACGACCGTGGCGACTCGACCACGACCGTGGCATGAGGAGAAGGCCACGACCGTGGCGAGGTCAAACCAGGGTTCTCTTTATCGACAACACGACCGTGACACCCGCCACGTCCGTGCTACCCAACCCTGGCCACGACCGTGGCCCGCTGCCACGACTGTGGCCGAACCCGGTTCAGGAAAAAAAAATACTTTTAAGTGTCCAAAAACGACCCTCCCCCTCATTCTTTCGTCTTCCACCTCCAGAAAATGACCGTGGCGGTGAAAGACATTCCTGTGCTCCCCCATTCACCACAAAATCCACCCCAATCCACCCCCTTTTGATCCCCAATCCATCCCAAATCGATCCCCAACCTTCCCTCTCCCATTCCCACCGTCCAATCTCTCCCAATCGCATCTCCATCTCCATTTCCATCTCCATTCCACCCAGCAACTCCCCTATACAAAACCTCCATAAAAACCCCTCCATTCTCGCCCAAATCCACCACTAATCATATAACCACCATCCGTACATCACTATCCTTCCATTCCACCCATAAAACCACACCCACACCACCTTCTCCACCAAATCCGAAAATCTCCCTCCTACACTACTTTCACCTCCATTTCCGCAATGAAGAAGATTGGGAAGGCTATCACAAAGGGGACGAACATCCTCACCGGAGGGAAACGACGTTCTAAAAATGCCTCCTCCGATGTGTCCATTCCATCCCACACCCCATCACCCACCGCTTCCGCCCACCATTCTCTCCGCCGGTTGCAATCGGTGAGCGGATCACACTCCCGCTCATCTGATAGCCACCACATCACAGACACTACCTACGAGGGAGAAGACGAAGAAGAGGAGGAGTCCATGGGGGTCGACATGGACAACCTCATTGACGAGATTGAGCCGACGACCGCAAAAAGAAACCAACGATCCAAAGCGGCGTCGTCCTCATCCAGGCTGCCTCCAATGCCCGCACCACCCCACCACTAAAAATCCAACGCGGCGGCGAGACGTGAGGTGCAACCGCAACCCTCACGACAATTGCAGCACGACGAGGAGCAGTCGACCCACTGGTACAATTTCGATACCAGCTCGGGGTCGCAATCTTATGCGATGGAGGAAGAACAAGATAGCGAGGAGGAAGGGGTGGAACTGGAGCCGGAAGGAGAAGATGTTATGACATTTTTGGAGGCAGACAGAGAGAAGACCCTAGGCAAAGCACCGGCGGGGGTGTCCTATGGTAGAGGACACAAGAAAAAGAAAGTTGATCTTATCTACCCCGAGTGCATGACGAGGCGAGTCGTCGCCACCAAGTACGGGTCTCAGAAAGTGATCGAGGATCTAGGGATCAAGGAGGTAGTGGAAAGGAACTTAAAGAGAATAGGGTTGTGGGATGTCCTTTTCACACCGCAGCCAACCTACGTCGCCTTGACCCAAGAATTCTTCGCTACTCTCGAAAGGACTAAAGTGAGGGGTTGTGACGCAATCAAATTTGCCATAATGGGCAATGTGCACACCCTCACTTCCACTGAGCTGAATGGGATATTTTCTGCAAGTCTTGAAGAGGCCGTCAAGATGGATGACAGCTTGCTAGAGAAGGTGAAAGAATTGGATTATGCCTATTTCTGGGAGACAATCATAGGCAGCGGCGTGTACGATGCAGGAAGATCAAAGACAGTCGCCATAAGCAATCCAATGATGCGCTATGTGCAAAAGGTCGTGGCAAACACAATTGTAGGGAGGTATGATAATCAAGGCTCCATCTCACAAAAAGATATGTTTGTCGTGATATCAATGTACCTCAAGAAGCACATCGAACTTGGCGTTCTATTGATTGATCATATGAAGTCCATATCCTACAAGAGCACAAAACCCTTTGTCATGGGTGGGTTTGTGACTTTGATTGTACTAGCGTTGGGATACGATCTCTCGGGGTTGCAGGACGCACTTGAGGCAGAGTTTGTGGACCTCAACTACTTGGTGCGCTCGCACACTATAAAGATAAAGGAAAATAAGATGATCTATCTTACTACTACTGTGTCGGACTTTGAGCTCGAGTTGCCATACCACGCGGTGCCTCTTCTTTCCGCATTGGGAATTAATTTCAATTTGAAAAAAAAAACTTTTCAAATGGCAGCAAGAACACCCACGAGAGACGTATGTAAGGGAAGCCACTGCCGTACATGAAGAAATCACTGAATCTAATGTACAAGGGCAGGAGCATGAAGCAGAAGAAGAACGACAGCCCCGAAGAATTAGAAGGAGGGATGAGGGGACATCCCAGCTGCACCCGCCCTCAGGGAACACCTATGACATGGCTACCATCCAGGCGCACCTTGAGAGTATTCAGAAGACTCAAGGTGACATGCAGCTTGTCCAACAGTACATGTGGCAGGATCAATAGCAGATGCACTACCAGATCAACCACTTGTACCGATACCAACATGCCCAGGCAGCACGAAACCCCAAATGGGGTGCAGACTTTTGGGGTGGTATAGCTGGACATCCACAGGCGTATCCTCCACCCCAGGATGACTACTGGGGTCACTATTACCAGCATCCTCCGTCAAGTTGAGCTCCAGACTCGGCTCCTCCTCCATATCCTCCGAACATGCCAAACTAGCCACCGCAGCCATGACACTTCCCCTATCTCCCCTAAGCTATAGTTTCATGTTGAGGACAGCATGATTCTAAAGTTTGGGGTGGGTAGGGCAGTACACATCATCCTTTCTCTCTAGTTTTGGTCATTTTGATATCACCCTGCCATCTAGTTTAGTTTTACTGTTTTTGTTCTTTTCATTGCATCTTTGCATAACATGTAGTTGATTCCCGCATTTTTGAGTAATTTTTCAAAAAATTTTCTTTTTCAGCCATGCATTGCATATCATGTAGTTTTTGCTAATTTCTGCATGTTTTAGCTAGGATTTACTTGCTTTTTTACCTAAAGTTGTGATTGAATGTGATTTAGTGCAATGTGGCACCTTTTTGACCAATTTTGCCCAGATTTGATGTTTCTTATCCAAAAAGCGTGTTTTGACTCAATCTTTACCATATTGAATGAAATTACTTATCTTTGACAAATACAAGATGATATGTTGTGATGAAGTGCTATGTGGTATCAACGAGTGACTTCTTACATGCTCATCACTTCCCTTGGGAATGTGTTGGTTTAATTGAATTATGATCCGGGCAAGCATAGAACGTTTAATGTTTGTGGAGTTACTGGTTTGATATATGGATTTCATTTGGTTCATTCATGTGATGTGATATCTATGGTGAAGTGTTGGACTAGTTTTCATGCAGGAGACCTTAGTTTGGGGTGGCCACATATTTATCTCTCCGCTTCACTCTATCCACCATATGCCCTGTCTACACCAGGGGCAAGAAAAAAAAGAAAATAAAAGAAAAAGAAAAACAAAACAAAATAAAGGATGCTCCTGTTTAAGAGCATTCAAATAAAGAAAAGATGAGTGTGTAAAAACACTCCAAAAATCTTACCGCATCCCTTTCTTCCACTTTTATACCCATTGAGCTAGGAAACTTCAAACCTAGCTCACTTTATCCCTTTTCCGCATCCATGTGGGTCATTTGGCATAACTTGAAGCATAAGGTTGAACACATGAAAGTGAAACAACACTCCTAGTCATCGGCGATTAACATCATCATGAAACGGTCTGCCCGGAACCTTATGAATGAGATATTGACGACTTGTGCAATCCATGCATTATATGCGAAGTTCATGTGCTCTGTGCTCTCTTCATGGTTGGTTTGTGAAAGCAGAAGAGGAGGGAAGTGATTTGCATGTACCTAGTCACCTTTGATCCCATTTAGCATTTGTCGCCCATCATATTGTATTTGTCATATCTTTTGATTGTGGAAAATGGAAAAGAGATTGAGTTGGAGCATACTTGAGGACAAGTATGTTTCAAGTTTGGGGTGGTGATCCAACCCTATTCTAGGGCTGTATCTTGTGTCATTTTGTACTTTTATCCCATTCAAATGCACTAGAATTACATGTTATTCTCCCCAATATGATTATCATTGCAAATATGCTTATGGATGGTCTTTGCACTATTTTTCAGGTACTTGGACCATGCTTAGATGGAAGAGAGAGAAGGAGGGACCCAGAGAAGGCCCCAAAGTCTCCCTCAACCTACCTCCAGTGGCCAAGAATCATCCTCGAGCAAAGACATCTGAAAATGACAAAGTTAGACGAGAAATCAAGAAGTCGAACCTCACCACGGCTGTGGCCACAATGCCACAGTCGTGGCTTTTCTGTGCCAAACCAACAGGTTGCAACAGGGAAATCCATAGATCGCCCACGACCGTGGCCTCCCAGCCACGACCGTGGCCACTGAAGACAACACGGCCGTGGCACCCTGCCACGGTCGTGGGAATTAATTTGCAAAAAGTCAGGTTGCAATAGGGATTTGGCCTCACTGACCACGACCGTGGCCGATGCTGATCAAGATGCCCGTGGCCCCTCCCCACGGTCAGCTCCACCTCCTCCAAAACGGCCGTGTTACCCAACACGGCTGTGGTGCATGCTACCCACCACGACCGTGGCACTCCGCCACGGCCGTGGCCACCACCATCTCACCACTTCCTTCACCCCACGACCGTGTTCACCACCCCACGGTCGTCCCCCACTACCATCACCACGACCGTGATACACCCACCACGACCGTGGTGCTCACCTACCCTATACAACTTTCCACTGTTTTTCCTATTTTGCACCCACTTAGCCCTAGCTCCTATATAAGCACTAGTTGCTTCTAGGGCTCGAGAGAGAGCACTCCCTAGCCGTCACTCAGCTGCTCCCTTGCATCCATTGCTCCCATCTACCCATTTCCTTGCATTCAACCCCATTTCCACCCACTTTCCACTCATTTCCACCATAGAAACCTAGTTTCTCTAGGTTTCTATCCATCCATTTCACCATTTTCATGCACCCCTGCACCATTGGAGGAGGGAGGACGTCTGCAGCTACTTGGAGGTGAAGAAGAAGGCCACTTCATCAAGCTTCATGGAGTTTCTTCCTCTTCTACCCCTTTCTTTTCCTGTTTTCATGATCATGTATAGCTAAGCCCCCTTGTGGTGGGCTGTTTGGGATTAAAATGTTACTTTGATACCATGTTGGGGGATAAATTCTTGTAATGAACTTAATTCATATCTATGATGATTACTTCTTGCTTCCATCTCTTTTCCTATCTTATTGCATGTGGTTTGTGCTTCTTGTATGAATTGCTTGTTTTGAGGTTTTTGATGACACTTCATTTCTAGGAGGAATTGGGGTGTATGTGGCAATCTTAGGAATGGCTCCTAGGTCCAATTAGTGGATCCCTAGCTAGCCCCCTTTGTTCCTACATACAAACCCCTCCTCTTACAAATGAGTGTGAGATTTAAGTGGCTAGTGTAAGTGAGAGTGATGCAATTGCCTAGGGCCTTCTAAAGGCTAGAGTGGCTAGTGGCATGAGGTTAAACCCCTTCATCTCCACTCCCATATCTACCCTCAACCCTCAATTGTCCACTATCACTTACCCTAGAAACCTAGATTTGGCCAATCTCACTAGAAATACACCTAACCTTAGTCTTCTACTAGTAGTATAGGGTATGTTCTAATGGCATTGCCCTTGTTGTTTGGTTTGGTAATCTAGATATGAATTGAGCACCATGCATGTTTAATGAACTCCCCAACTAAAATCAAAGTGACATCCCCCATACGACCCACCCACCTTAATCACCTTGCTTAAAACCCTGATCGCTTAGTTTGCTTGTTAATGCTAGCTTAGTTCAATTTCTTTAGTCTAATTTAATCAATTTCTTAGTTGTACTCTTCAGTGTTAACTTCGGCTCTTGCTCTTTCTAGTGGTTAGTTTAGTTCTTATTTGCTTCTTGCCTTGCGCGAGTAGTGTAGCCCTCCTTGCTCTTTCTTAGTTAGTCTGATAGCTTAGTTTACTAATTTGCTTGCTCTTCCATAATTTAGTTTTCATCTTGCATTTCTTACTCGCTCTCTTAGTTTAATCAACCAACAATCAACCTTAAAACCCTAAAAACCTTACCCTCCGCACTAGGAACATATCTCATGTCGTCTAACTCTAGCGCCCCCTCTATCTTCGCGGATCGACCCCGTACTTGCCGCCTCACCTATACTACGACATGACCCCGTGCGCTTGCGGGTGTAGTGTCTTAGTAGACGTAGGTAGTGAAATGACCGTCTCGCAAAAACATGATTAACTAATGCGGAAGCGAATTATTTGCAGCGGATTACTGAAAATCACTAAAAATTTAAAACTTTTTGCAAAGAGATCCATTCACAGGAAAACTCTTTAACCATGAACCAAAGTATTCCAAATTCATCCTGGTTCACAAGTACACAACCTGTACCGTTCCTTTTCAAGGATTACAACATTGACTGCCCTGTTAAAAAATATACACAGGCAGTATAAAAACTTCGAGGCACTAAACCAAAACTCAGATTGATACATTTAAAACTCCGAGGACCTGAGAGTACAAAGACGACACATAAGACTACTATCTATATGACTAGACAAATAATATTTCCACCTGAGATTTTATTGCTGTCCCTACTGTTGCTGCTGCTCTTTCCATGTTCTAGGGTTTCTGCTCTGCCTTCCATGCATACCGAAAAATGTTTCCCACGGGGGTGAGACAATTGAAAATTGCCCCAGCGAGAGATATAACTCTCCGCCAAAAACATTGTTATTGCAGTTTATCAAATTAAAACTGAGTAGGGGTTACTTTTACATTATCAGGCAAAATTATTCATCATAGAACAGAATAAGATAATCTCCATTCTCAAGGAGGTCATTGCATCTACCCATGGTAGATAAGTAATTCATCTGTCTACTTTGCAGAGAATATAAAGAAACATAATTAACATTTATCTACTAAGGAATGCACAAAGAAATGCAACATCAGCCAATGAATCTCCGTATTCAATCCTTAAGCAAACATGCTATACGGCTGATTACATTTTACAATCACACTTATGCTCTGAGGAGATGAGATATACCGCTCATACTCCAACCGACCATTACGAAATCGCATCGGTACCATACATAGGTCATCAAAAGAGTCGGATTCTTATGACCTCATCTGTCTCGGTCAGTACGAGACCACATGCAGTACATCTCGTGTCTCTGCTAACTAGCTAGCCAGGGTATTCTGGCACCTTCGCTACAGAGTTACAGCGTCAACTGCACTCTCATCGCCAATCGAGAGATTTCTTGTTTATATCCTCGATCCGACATTAAGTATCATTGGGAGATTCATGATACATCCATCCCGACATATTCATGAAGGATTGAGAGGTTTCTTGTTTACCTTCCAACAATCTCTTCAAGAGGACGTAAGGATATTTTTGCCCATTTACCCCCACATATTCAAAATATGTGCTCTGGGTTTTGCCGCGGGCACCCGTTTCACCATCACCTATTCCTGACGATGATGGATCTATGGTCAGAGCACTACATGAATAGATTTCACTTGATTTATTAAGTACATTCTCATATTCTTTTAGCATCAGCCAAGTTCTCAAACATAACTTATTACAACAATGCTATAAAGAGACATGTACTACTTTTATCAGATATTTATCAGTCTTTTAAAGACCCTGGGAACTCAGTCCCTCATTTCAATACTGGGAATTATCATCCCTTCACTTTCTCATCACCATAATCATATGGATCTGGGTATTCAAACCCTTAACTCATCATTGAGCATTATTATACCTTTTTCAGGTAACTATCACCTTCAGGTCATCTGACCAAGGCATTCATGATACTTGTTACACAAGCATCACACCTGGCTCACAAGGCCATGAAATATCTTGTCACCTCTCACTAGGTAACAACTTACTCATGTGACTCATTAAATTCCATGCATATTGCTTCTTTTACTAAGCAACAACAACATTAAGGCACATAATGCCAATCAACATTTATTATATAAATGTCACAGCTCACACTAGCTATATACATCATCTCATAATATTTGTATGGTTATTAGGCATGATAACAGTCATACAAGATATTCATCACATCATGTGATGTGATAGTAACACCATTATTCCTTTACCGGGAATTAGGGTTTACTATCAAATAGGGCTTTTCATTCCCTTTACCCAAATTAGGGTTAGGGTTCCCCATTTCTCATTAATAAAGAGTTCATGATCTCATTATCTGTCCAACCCTTAATACATTATTCCATACCTCTGGGGCATTCAAGGATATCATATTTGATTATTCTAGAACATTACTTTCATCATATAACATTAATGATCATCAATTCAAGGTATGAGTTCATTTCTCATCCTTATCATGGTATGATTATATCGTACACATCATTTGGGCTTAACCCCATTCTCAAGGTACATTAATTAACACTCATCAAGGTGTAACAACTCATTACATTTCATTGTAATAGTTGCATAACACACTTCATATGTTTCTTACCCAATTATATTGTATTTGAAGTACATCAAGGCATATAAACCCTGAAATGCTGAATGTGATAACTATCATATCTTGATGTATCACTTTCTCATCATTTCAAACTCTATTGAGTTATCCATCTTATCTTGTATTAAGGTATTTCCCTCTTAATACATTCCATCACTAATCTCTTACCTTTAGCATATAATGCAAAGGCCACACATTAGAATTGTACAACTATCTCACATGATATGGACTTATCTTAGTTTAAGGCATGACTTTATTATAAAGTTGCTTATAAACAATCACAATGATACACCCTCAACTAGGGTTTCTCATCACATATCTTATGTATCCTTCATCCAATTATATTGGACTTATAATCATATCAAGGTATACGATCATATGAGGTCACTTTCAAATCACCTCTAAATCAAGCATAGAGCACCACGGCCGTGCAACCAAGAATGGTCGTGCGAGGGGAAGCTACCACGGCCGTGCTATGATGGAGTTTTGCAACGCCACTAAAAATCCTAGAGATGATGAATCTCTAGGTTTAGCCTTACTTGTACTATGGTAAGATCTCCACCCACGTGTTCTAGGACACGCGGAAGTCTTATCGTAGTATAGTTTAAGGGTCAAATCCTCGGGACAACGGTCTTGATTAGAATTAATCAAGATGGAAAACGTTTTAGTCGTACCTAATTACTTAACGGTTGATATTTAGATCAAAAGTTTGATTTGGTTGTTTAAACTAAGTGCGAGGAAAGTAAAAGCAAAAAAGTAGAAATTAGAGTTGTAAACAATGATTAAAAACCACTAGGATGTTATCGGGTTTCACGCCACTACACATGGATCAAAACATGCAACATAATAAAACAACCTGCAAAGAGATTCTAATCAGTTAGTATCTTGTAGACTTAGTTTCTTTTCAGATAACTAACTACGAGAAGTGTGGAGTATTGCAACGCCAGCCATCCCATAATGAATGGTCACTTGCTTTGCATTACTTCTTCATGAAGTGTGTTCCTCGACCTTGCTAAGGTTGCACTTTCATACATCAACTGATTCCATTTCATAGTATGAAAGTGCAACGATGGGAGTGAGTATACTCCACTCATGAAAGCACTCCTAGATACCGAAACAGACGTATGGTGACTACATACATCCAGAACCAACTTTCAATCGATATTCAGATCTAAGGGTACAAACGTAGACAATTCATACCGAAAGACAATAGTTAATACAAGTTGATGATCAAGCAACAAGCATTCATTTAACGATTGATGTTGAACTGAAAAGGAGAGTATCTCTATTGCAAACAGTTGAATTACATTGCATGAAATGAAAACATGGGTAGCGGGGCTACTCCCCGCACCCTAGTGAATGAGACTACTCGCTCATATCAAGGACAAAGAAGGAGGCGAGAAGAGAGAGAAAGAACGTCATCTCCACAGAGGAGGGAAGGATGAACCCTTGGTGAAGAGAGCAACAATGTTCGTGCTTCGTGGATGCTTTGATGATGGATCTTCTCTTCCCACCTTCTTTGTTGTTGAGAGAGAAGGTAGCTTGAAGATGGAACGTGGATCTCAAACTGGCAGCCTTGGGGCGATGGATGAAAGATGGGAGTGCTCTGGAACTGGAGAGGCAGCCTTTGGACGTCTGAGAGTTCTCCTTTTGAGGACCCCTTTGGATCTTATTTATAGGCTTAAGTGGAGACCAAACGGTCTTGAACCCGTTTGGGCGCTGAATACGTTTGGCCGCTGAACCCGTTTGGTTGCTGAACCCGTTTGGGCGTTGAACTCGTTTGGGCGCTGGACCCGTTTGGTTCCTGAACTCGTTTGGTTGCTGAACCCGTTTGGTTCCTAAACTCGTTTGGTTGTTGAACCCGTTTGGGCGCTGAACTCGTTTGGGCGCTGAACCCGTTTGGTTCCTGAACCCGTTTGGTTGCTGAACCCGTTTGGGCGCCGAACTCGTTTGGGCGCCGAACTCATTTGGGCGCCGAACTCGTTTGGGGAACCCGTTTGGTTGCTGAACCCGTTTGGGCGCCGAACCCGTTTGGGCGCCGAACTCGTTTGGGCGCCAAACTCATTTGGGCGCCGGACTCGTTTGGGCGCTGGACCCGTTTGGGCACCGAACTCGTTTGGGCGCTGGACTCGTTTGGGCACCAGACTCGTTTGGGCGCCGAACTCATTTGGGCGCCGAACTCGTTTGGGCTTGTGCGGTCTCGGGACCGTTTAGAGTTCATGCGGTCTTGGGACCATTTGGGCTTAAACGGTCTTGGGACCGTTTGGCCTTAAACGGTCTTGGGACCGTTTGGCCTTAAACGGTCTTGGGACCGTTTGGCCTTAAACGGTCTTGGGACCATTTGGGGTTTTTGTAATTTTTTTGTGTTTTTCTACAACAGGATAAAGAAGAGAAAAGTTAATCTATTGATGTGTCAACAATGAGGTAAAGATTTAATGATTCTTTCTAATTTATTTAAGAAAGAGTATGGAAAACAAGGGAAAACTAATAAAATAGCATCACAAAGTGAGAGGTTATCACCCCCCCCTAACTTAGAGTCTAGCTTGTCCTCAAGTTAGATAGAGCTAAGGCATGCAGTGGCGAGGCGATTTTATTTAGTTAGGGTTTCCATACTCTTGTTTTAATTCTCAACCTGAGTTCTCCTCAAATCATATCGGATCTTATTGCTTGCCTTGACTCTTTCAGGTTTTCGAGAGATGCATGGGTCTCAAGTTCCTTTCGTATCTCGTAGCTTGCATTGGGACCACTTTTTATTCTGTGCATGTTGTTGACTCTAATCAGCTTTATATCTCTCTGAGGAACCTACCAGTAACTAGAGTGGGTATGAGGGTTGGCTAAAGGTTTAAAGTGTAACTCTCCCTTTTTGTGGGAGAGGGCTTGTCTATGCTTTTTAGAGACCCACTACCGGGCACGACACATCTGCCTTTATGAGGGCAGCTGAATGTACCGGCCGGGTGAGCTCTTTATCAGCCTTTTCTTATATTTAGAAACCTTAGGATCCCACTACTTGGCACGACACATCTGCCTTTATGAGGGCAGCTGAATGTACTGGCCGGGTGAGACCTTTATTGGCTCTTCTTATAAGTCCTTATGCATGGCACAACTCTCATGTTTTTATTCAACACTCTGGATTTTATTCGAAAAACTCACAGGCTTGGGATTTGGGGATTACTTTTGGAATTTATTTTGGGCAGCCAAGCCTCTTTTATTTGAAGAGAGAAAAGCTGTTCTTAGAGTTTTTCAACATGCACTTATTGTGTGGTCCGCTTGCAGGACTTCTTAATTCGGAAGTTGCCTGATACCCCTCTCGTCCTTGAGAGCTCGACTTATTTCTACCTTGATATTGACCTGTGGAGAGTCGGATATAGAAGTGAAACAAAAGCATGAAAACCCAAGGTGGAGAGATATTATTAAGTCACCATTGTATGTCTAAGTGCTATTTTACTTTTGAGGACTAACCTGATTCTAAAGTTATCTTAGGGTGACTTTTATTCTAAAGGTGAACCATTCTTAAGAAGCTAAAGGTGTAACGGAAACTGAGAAAATTTATACAAAAAAAGTAGGAGAAGATGGAGAAAGAAGGATATAGAGATGATACCTTGCCCTTGTCTAATGTACCCCCCCAACTTATCACGCACTCTGTCCTCAGAGTGTCAAAGTGATAGGTGGAGTAGTACGAGGACTAGGGCCGTAGGCTAAGTGAATCCTGTGCTTGCCCCTGGTGCCTGAAGGAGTTTAGCTGCAAATTGTCCTCGCAGGGCGTGATAGTCTACGTTATTCATGTCCTCTACGGGTTTTTGAAGAATGATGATGGTGTAGATCCAATAGAGGACATGGAAGCCGCAGTTGTTTGATTGTCGAATCTATTGGGGACACTTGTTGCAGAAGGAAGGGCGGTGAAAATGTTCTTTGTCGTAAGCTTTGTGTGCTGACTTAGAAAATCGATTAATTTTTCAGCACATTCTTTCGCTTCTACCTCCGTGGGCATTTTTGGCGTCACGACATAATTCTTCTGTCGTGGATTGTACTGGCTGTCAAAACTATTATAAATTGTAATTGTTCCTTCTGGTAGGTTTGTTGCCAGGAGCAGCCAGTGTTCATGATAGAGGAAGGGTAGCATGATGAACTTCGGCGTTGTGTGTTGTAGATAGGAGATTAGTGTTTCATCTGTGCCGAAGTGCTATAGCTTTAAAAGGTCATCCTTCAAATAAGGAGATGCCATATATGTTGTGGGGTTATCTTGGCCTAGGAGAAATTGGTAAGCGGCCATTAGGCTTACAGAGAGTGATCCTGTAAATTGTAAAGTTTCTCGAAGAGTGTCTGCCATTATGAGAATGTCACCAGACATGAACACGAGTTCATCTTTCTCGGCGGAAAACCTTGACATGATGAGACGTAGTTTGTAGTCGGAGAGGCCTTTGCAAGCACTGAGATCAAAGTCTGGGAAAGATGGTTTATTGGCAGACAAAGGATCAACGTCGGCTTTTCTTTGCTCGATTGTCAAGGCCGGTTCCTTTGATTTCTCTGACTCCTTCAGAGTTTGTCGGAAGGGTCGCCGCTGCGGTCACTGGATAGAGGAGAAGAGGTAGCGAGGGACATCATCTGGTGCCATCGTCGGGTCCTTGAAGAACCGTCTATCACAGATGAGCTCCATGGCATAACGTTCTCGCAATGAATGAAAATCTTCAGCAACCAGAGTAGAGAATGTGATTTCTTGGTTCAGCGCTTGGATGTGACGTATGGTGCAGAAAGCGCAATCCCCAGATTCCTTGTCAGCTTGGACTTGCGGGTTTATTATTTTGAACCAAGGCTGGCTCCAGTTGTGGCGGAGAGATGGACGTGCAACCCAAATTAGCTTAAGCAGCCGAAAGGGTATACATCTTCCTTCACCATCTGCTTCACCCATAAAGTTTATTGTACCGGCGGGTAGCTCAGTGCTGCAGAAGTTATAAACCGTGGCGTCCCGAGCCTCGGTATCAACAACCATGAATAACCAATGATTTGAAACTTGGAAGGGCACGGTAAGATAACGTGCTCGTCGTGCTAAACCGGTACGCAGACGTTCGATTGATTTTTCTTTGATGTCCTTGTATAGTAGGCCCAAAGATAGGGCAGGTGAGGCATTAAAAATAGGCTGCTGCCGCTTATGACTTCTGTACATTTCTATACAGTTGGCGAGAAGGACACAGAAGATAGACATTGGCATCGTCGACCGAGGTCGCAGGATGTTGCGGAAGTCTTTACGTGTCATCTTACGCTTTGTTTTAGCATTGTGGTAGATAATATTGTCCCCTGCTTTTGCATCGTCCACGATAGTGTTCAGTATAAAAATATCCTGAGCATCTAATGTGGAGATGGCCGCCATATCTAAGTCATGCATTTTGTGCGGTAGGGGTGGTGGCGGGGGAAGCTCTCGTGGAGGGGGGGAGGGAGGTAGTTCTGGAGCTTCCTCATAGCCCTGTATGTCGTCATCTGAGTCCGAGGCAGAATCGAGCTCTTCATCAGTATCTAAACGCACTCGTTTGGATTCGTCCTCGTCATGTGGTGAAGCTGCTGACGTGTCGAGCGCTGAGGGGGGTGGGACAGCTGTTGCGGGGGGGCTGGCGCTGGTTCCTATTATACATTGGTGGAACTCAGCGAAAGCCGCGTCTTTAGCAGCCTCCCCGATGGATCCCATAGCGGAATAGTCAAGAAATTGGTCCCCATATGACATGTTAGCGTTATCATTGTGTGGGGATTTGGGATCTTTATCACCGTCATGGTGATCCATCTGCTGTTTGGGTTCTGTTCCATGGCTGGGACCCTCCCCAGCACTATTTGGTTTATCAGAATCATCACTTGAGGAGGTACTGTTGTTGGAGTCAGCCGAAGAATCAAAATCTTCATCGTCATCGTCTTCATTTGCTGCTGATTTATCCGTTGTTTTCTTATGTGCTTTCTTCTTGCACTGACGATGGATGGATTGAAGCTCGTCGTATGCCACTTACACGTGCTCATGTGTTTCGAGCAGTGCGTCGTGGGTTTCCTTTAAATCAGAATAACATGCTTCAGCCGAGAGGAGTCGTGTTGTGAGGTCAGTTACTTGAGCTCTTAGTTGAGTAAGTTCATTGTTTGATGACTCCTCTTGGCATTTGTGTAGCTGTGTGAGGGTGATGTTGATGTCGTCCAAGCGCGTGCTGAAAGCTTGTTGTTGCTGCTTGAGCTCGCGGAGGGTCTCAGGCAGCGGTAGAGTCTGGATTGAGATCTTCTCGACTTGCTTTGCCATCGCCTTGTGCTGGCTTTGGACTCCAAGGACCAGCTCGGGCAAGGTTTTGCAGTGGTCGTCGACTGGTCAACTTGCTTAGCCACTGAAACTTGTCGTTGCTGGATTTCTTGGAGGATGCTTGGCATGGCGCAGTTTTGCTCGTCGGTCTTGGCGAACTGCTTTGTTAAACCCTGCACACAAGAAAAAATAGAATTTAATATGTTAGAAGGGTCGGTGAGGAGGTTTCGGATGGTGTCAAATTGCCGTCCGAATTCCTCATCGACGTTAGTGAAGGGGACCCCAGTGAGAGAAGGGTGGGGCGGCTGGGGTCGGGGTGGAATGGCGGTGGTAGTGTCATGCGGAAAGGACACTGTTGATGGTCCCGCGAACGGCGTAGTGACTGTGGAAGGGGTCACTAGCGGTGTCGGGGCGGCGGCGGATGAGAAGGGTGGTGACATATCTGGAGAGAAAAGTGAGTCCGGTAATGTTGATGGAAAGGTCATTGAGGTGAAAGAAGTGAATTTGGGCGTAGTAGCGGAAAATGGGATGCCCGAAGGGAAGAAGGGTGATGTGGAAAAAGGTGGAAGAGTGGAGGATGATGGGGTGGTGGATGTTGGGATGGTGGATGGTGGAGTGGTGGTTTCGAGATCAGTATTTAGACTCATTATGAAAAAGTCTAGTGATGATGTTGTTATGTGTTCCTCTGGAAGGGTGGGTTCTGTTTCGGGGTGGGGTTTGGAAGTTGGTGTTCCTGACAGCTCTTGTTCCTTCAAAAGCCTTATGGAAGGTCGTTTTACAGGAATTTTTGTTGTTTTCGTTGTCGGGGCGGTTATGCTAAGCTCTGTCTGTCCCATTGTTGCTTTCTTTTTGGTGATTTTGACCGAAGACATGAGTGTTGTGATTTCGTCATCTGAGAAAAGGAGCTTGTCTTTGTCATAATCCACAAGTTCTGGTAGTGGGAGCAGCGTTCTGAAGGATTTTGTTGTAGGGCAGAAGACGTAGTGTAGCTTGGCATCCTTGTCTTTTATGATGAAGGAGTTCTTCAACGTTTGTTCGTTTGTAAGGATGTCGCCCTTTATTTTTGTGCATCTAGGTAGAAGTCTATCCATCTTAAGGTATTTGATAATTGATGTGATAAGACCACCCATACATATTTCTTTTCCTAGGGCGTAAGCTGATAGTTTTTGAATGATAAGACGCCCAATGTTGACTGGAAACCCATTTAGGATGGACCAGATAACAAAGAGGTCTGAGAGGATTACATTTCCTCCTTCTGACCTGGGGAAGAGTGCGCCAGCAAGGATTTTGTGAAGTGTGCGCACTAGACCCGATTGAATGTTTGATGCTTTACATGTTTTTGCATCATAAACTGGTATCCCCGTTAAAGATTTCCAGAAGTTGTGTTTGTTGAACTTGGTGTTGTCTGTGCCAACAGCCTTGGCTTTCTTCAGCTGCTCTTGGTTGTCTATAAAGATTTCATTCAGCATATTTTTAGTTATGACCACTTTGTTGTTGAAGATTCTAGTGGATATTCTACGATCACCACCGTCGTGTGCTTTATCGAAAGTGTCCACTGCTTCTCTAGTGAAAAAGGTGAAGAATTCCATTGTAGGCTCAACGAATGAGGATTCGGTGACAAAACAAAGTCGAGAAAGATTGGAATTGTCTAGCAAGGTGAGGATTCTATTGTAGATCCCCATCTTCATAAGTATGCTTGGGCAAACGTACTTTTTCGCTTTTAGAGTTTGGTTAATGGATGGGAGGGTATGGATGTGAAGATTTTCTGGTGGTGGTGCTGTGGTGGTAATGGGGGGGAAAAATAGGAACGGTAATGGTGGCAGGGGTGGCGGTGATGGTGGTGGTTGGTTGAATGGAGGATGGTGGAATGAAACCTGCGAGGGTTTGTTCCCTTGCAGTGCTAGGGCGAACCTGTTTCCTTGCCCTCTTCTTCAGTTGTGGTGCTGAAGTGGTTGCTTGGGCCTTCCTCTTCCCCAAGGACTGTTTGGTAGGGGATTCTGCCTCCGGTGAAGGCTCATATTCTGAGGGGTCATCAGATGAGATTTCTTCGACCTCCTCTTTAGAAGGTTCTTCTGCTAAGCAGTGGTTGATGCGTTTTATCTCATGCATGACTTTGAGCAGGTCCACCTTTGCTGGGACCGTTCCAGTTTTTTCATAGTGGTCAATGATTTGCTGAAACTTCACCCGGTCAGCAATTAAGTCCTCCTTTGTCCAAAAAGGGTTATCGGCTGTTCCTATTGGTTGCTTTGCGGGGGAGGCCATTCTGAAATTTTTGTCAAGAAAACAAAAGTTAGAGTTCTAAAATTTGAATTTAAACAAGTTTATTAGAATAGAACATTATTTTAGAGGTTTGGTTGAATTCAAACGGGTTCAAGACCGTTTGGTTCCAAACGGGTTGAAGACCGTTTGGTTCCAAACGGGTTGAAGACCGTTTGGTTCCAAACAGGTTCAAGACCGTTTGGTTCCAAACGGGTTCAAGATCGTTTGGTTCCAAACAGGCCGTCGTCCAAACGGTTGCAAGGTCGTTTGGCACCAAATGGTTTGGAGACTGTTTGGGGCCAAACGGTCCTTTGTCCAAACGGGTGCAGGGTCATTTGGCACCAAACGGTTTGGAGACCATTTGGGGCCAAACAGTCCTTCGTCCAAACGGGTGCAAGGTCGTTTGGCACCAAACGGTTTGGAGACCGTTTGGGGCCAAACGGTCCTTCGTCCAAACGGGTGCAAACCCGTTTGGAGCAGACCGTCGGGAAGACGAAAAGCCAGGCCGTTTGGCAGCGAGGGACGGCGGGAGGGAAGCCGAAAAGTGCTCGTGGCGACGGTGACAGCGGTAGCGAGAACCGCGAGAGAAAACTCTACCTATTAGGCGACGACGGCGGAAGAAGAAGGGCCGGAAGGAAGCGACGATGAGCGAGCAGAAGAACGGAGCCGCGCACAGACGACGATGAGGTGTCAGTCGGAGACGAGAACTGCGGTGGAAGACGGAGGTGATAACGGTAAGCTCGAAGAAGCAAAAGTGCGCACGGAAACTGGAGTGAAACGGCAGTGGAACAGAGAAAGCGAGAGGTTCTAGAAGAGAGAAAGGAGGATGTGGGGTGTTATTTATAGGATTGGGGGGGGCATCCTTACAAATTCCCGAAGTCAAACGAGTGCAAGACCGTTTGAACTCCAAACAGGTGTGAGACCGTTTGAACTCCAAACGGGTGCGAGACCGTTTGAACTCCAAACGGGTGCGAGACCATTTGGGGAGGTTTAGGTTTTAGATGTTTTTGATTTTTTATGTTTGTTTTGTTTATGTGGATTTTTTTTGTATATATATTTTAGAAGAAAGCTAAACTAAAAAGAAGAAGAGGGAAGACGAAAAACGATGATACTCAGATCTTGGGTTGCCTCCCAAGTAGCGCCTGGGTTTAATGTCACTGGCTCAACAAAATGCTGATCTGGCTATGCTGATGTTATAGGATCTTGGATCTCTATAGTTTGTCTTGGCAATTTGTCTACTGGAATGTAGTATTTCTTTAACCTATGACCGTTGACGGTTCTTTCTCCCCCGTTATCATCAAGGATAATAACCGCTCCTGTCGGGTAGATATGTTTGATAGTGAAAGGCCCCGACCATTTTGTGCGCAGTTTTCCCGGAAACAATTTTAGTCTGGAATTGAATAAGAGAACCTTATCTCCGATGATTATATCCTTTCTTTTTATGTGGCCATCATGCCACATCTTGGTTTGTTCTTTGTAAATTCTGGAATTTTGGTATGCTGTCATTCACAACTCTTCCAATTCTTCTAATTGAAGTTGTCTAGATTCACCGGCACTCTTGAGATCAAAGTTCAATTGCTTGATAGCCCACCAAGCTTTATTCTCTAATTCGACTGGTAGATGACACGACTTCCCATACACCAATCGAAATGGTGTTGTTCCAATTGGTGTTTTGAAAGCTGTGCGATAGGCCCATAGAGCGTCAGGAAGTTTGGTAGACCAGTCTGTGCGGTGCCTATTAACAATTTTTTCCAAAATGGCCTTGAGTTGCCTGTTGGAGACTTCGACCTGTCCACAAGTCTGTGGGTGATAAGGTGTGGAAACTTTATGTTTGACTCCATATTTTCTTAATAGTGCTTCGAAACTCCGCTCAAGAAAATGAGATCCGCCATCGGATATTATTGTTCTTGGAACGCCAAATCTGGGGAATATTATTTCTTTAAACATTTTGATGACTGGTTTGGAATCACAAGAAGTGGTCGGTAGAGCTTCTACCCATTTCGAAACGTAATCCACAGCTACTAGAATGTACGTGAATCTGTAAGATGGGGGGAAAGGACCCATGTAATCCACTCCCCAAACATCAAAGAGTTCGACTTCTTGCCACATATTCAAATGCATTTCATTTCGTTTAGTTATTCCTCCAGATAGTTGGCATTTGTCACATGATCGCACATATTCATGTGCATCCTTTGCGATGGTTGGCCAGTAGAAACCAGATTGAAGAATTTTAAGAGCGGTTTTCTTAGAGCTCATGTGCCCCCCAGTAGGGCCTAAGTGACAGTGTTCTAAAACTGGGGTGATTTCTGTTTCTGGAATGCATCGACGAAAAAGTCCATCTGCGCATAAGCATAATAGGTAGGGCTCATCCCAGAAGTACTGCTTAGCGTCATGAATGAATTTCTTTTTGTCATGGTATGATGCAGACGGATGGATGATTCTTGTTGCCAAATAATTAACAATATCAGCATACCAAGGAAATCCAGTAGTAATCTTCATTAGTTGATCATCCGGTAAAGAGTCTCGAATGGGTATTTTATCGGAGTCTTTAGCTTCAATACGACTGAGGTGATCCGCGACGACATTTTCAACCCCACTTTTGTCTTTAATCTCTAAATCAAACTCCTGAAGCATTAATACCCATCTGATAAGTCGGGGTTTAGCATCTTGTTTTTGGACCAAGTATCGTATTGCAGAATGGTCAGTATATACTATGACTTTTGACCCGATTAGGTAAGACCGGAATTTTTCAAAAGAATAGATAACTTCCAGGAACTCTTTTTCGGTGGTAGTATAGTTCTTTTGTGCTTCATCAAGCGTCTTGGAGGCGTAATATATGACGTAAGGCTTTTTGTCAATCCTTTGTCCAAGGACTGCCCCTATAGCATAATCGCTAGCGTCACACATAATTTTAAATGGTTGTGACCAGTCAGGAGCTCTTAGAATAGGGGCAGAGATAAGGGCATTCTTCAGAGTTGTGAAGCTATTAATGCATTCTTGGTCAAATATAAAATCTGCTTCTTTGGTCAGTAGGTGAGTCATTGGCTTTGCTATCTTTGAAAAATCTTTTATAAATCTTCTGTAGAATCCTGCATGACCAAGGAATGCCCTGACTCCTCTGATGTCTTTAGGTGGAGTTAGCTTTGAGATGACATCGACCTTTGCTTTATCCACTTCAATCCCTTTTTCACTTACTCGATGTCCTAGGACCACACCTTCAGTCACCATAAAGTGACAGTTTTCCCAATTCAAGATCAGGTTGGTGTCTTCACATCTTTGTAGGACTTTTCCTAGATTGAGTAAACAGTCGTCGAAAGAATTTCCGTATACAGAAAAATCATCCATGAAGACTTCCGTGATAGATTCTGTTAATCCAGCGAAGATAGCAGTCATACATCTTTGGAAGGTTGCGGGTGCATTGCATAACCCGAAAGGCATCCTTCTAAAGGCATATGTTCCAAAAGGACAGGTAAAGGTGGTTTTTTCTTGATCTTCAGGATGGATTGGGATTTGGTAAAATCCTGAATATCCATCAAGGTAACAAAATTTTTTTTGGTGAGCGAGTCGTTCGAGAACCTCATCTAAGAAGGGCAAGGGGAAATGATCTTTCCTTGTTGCTTTGTTAAGTTTTCGATATTCGATGCACATTCACCACCCAATTACGGTTCTAGTAGGTACTAGTTCATTCTTATCATTAAGAACAACAGTGGTCCCCCCTTTTTTTGGGACCACCTGCACGGGGCTTACCCATTGAGAATCCGAGATTGGGTAGATGATACCTGTTTTTAGAAGTTTGAGAACCTCGAGGCGAACTACCTCCTTGAGATTAGGGTTCAACTTTCTTTGATGTTCCCTTGATGGTTTGAATTCTTCCACCATAGGCAATCTGTGCATGCATAAAGCTGGATTTATACCCGTCAAGTCAGTCATCTTGTATCCGATAGCTTTCTTGTGTCTCTTTAGTTCATCAAGAAGTTTGTTTTCTTGGTCCACCTCCAGGGTGGAGCTGATAATCACTGGACAAAGTTTCTCATTGTCAAGAAAGGCATGTTTGAGTCCCTCAGGTAGAGCTTTCATTTCAGGAGCCTTAGGTGGCTCAGTTGCTTCTATAATGGTGACGGCCTTGAGTTCTTCAAAGGTGGCCGTTGGGGCTTCTTCAGCTTTTTCTAAGTATTGAAGGTATTCTTGCACAAGTTCATTTGTCGAGAATTCTACTTCCGGATTTATCAAGATATCTTCCAAATCATCGGAAGGTTCAGACATTTCTAATTGGGACATTTGATATATAGCGTCCAGGAGAAAGACTTCCTCTTGAATGCTTTGACCTTTCATGCTATTAAGGACTCTGAACTGGAAAGCTTCCTTCCCAAGTCTCAAGATAATAGTTCCTACTTCTACATCGATAAGCACTCGGGCAGTAGCTAGGAAAGGTCTGCCGAAGATTACCGGGTATCTTAGGTCTTCTTGTATGTCCATAATAACGAAATCGCACAGAACATAAGAATTCGTTCCTATCCTGACAGGTATATCTTCAATGATTCCAAGGGGAGCAGTTATGGTAGAGTCGGCTAACTGAATTGTCATTGTCGTAGGTAACAAATCAGTGAAGCCTAATCTTTTGCACATAGAATAGGGCATAATGGATATACTTGCTCCTAAATCTGCTAATCCCTTCTTGTTGGAGCCATTTCCAATTGAACACTGAATACCGAAGGAACCTGGGTCCTTTTTCTTTGGCATTTTGTTAAGCAGAATGTCTGAAGTGGTCTGAGCTAGTTTCACTATTTCATGCTCTTCTGTCATATATTTTCTTGATAGGAGGGTTTTCAGGTATTTGGCCCAAGCGGGCACTTCGTAAAGAGCATCGAGGAATGGTATATCAATGTATAGTTTCTTCATAGCTTCTTTGAATTTCTGGAACCTAGTGTCCATTTTGGTTCCTTTCAGCCTGTCCGGATAAGGGATTCTGGGTGGAACTTCTGGCATTGGTTCCTTTTCTTTTTCTCTTTCATTGGTTTTAGTAGGTTGAGCTTTCTGTTGGGGAAAGAATAGCTAAATCGTTATCATCATCATGGATGATTCTAGTGGTATCAGGAAGGACACGACCAGACCTTGTGGTGACAACATTTAGTTGCTCAGGTATATTTTGGTCATGCCTTGGGTTTGCCTCTGGTTGCCCAGTAAAGGTACCTGCTGGTGGTTTCAACTAAGCAGCAATCTGTGCTAATTGGGCCTCTACAACCTTTTGTTGAGCCTGTTGGTTCGCAAGCATAGTTTGCTGAGATTGAAGCATCTGTCTAATCAAAGAAATTTCATCAGATGGTTGGGAAGGGGCACTCCTCTGTTGATATTGAGTGACTTGCTGCCCTTGTGGTTGCTGTGGAGGTGCGGTTAACTGCGGTTGTTGTGGCTGCTGCAACTGAGGTTGTTGCAGTTGTGGGTGCAGTCCTGGATGGGTATATTGGTAAGAGGGATTCCTAGGATAATTGGATCTTTGGAAACCATTTCTATAATTCCCCTGATTTTGGTTGAAGTTATTCTGAAATCCTGGTGGTTGTCTATTGAAAGATCCGCCTTGTGTCTGTTGTTGTGGATTGGCAGTCCCTGCAGGATTCCCATATTGAAAACCAGGGTGGTTTCTTGGTTTATCTGGATTATAATACACCTGGCCAGATATTGAGTGAATGGAATTGACTTGCTCTGGCATTTGGTCCTCGGGATGTTCAATAATGGGTTCATATTGCGGCACTGGTGGTTTTAGATCCATCATAACATTGTATAACAGACCACATGATAGTGTGGGATGATCAGATGCATGACAGGCTTCGCAAGTTCCAGTAGATGCTTTTACTTGTTGAACCCGGGAGCCTTTCTTCTTGTCGTATTCTCCGAAAGAAGTTTCGAGAGCTTGTTGCTTGCTAGCAATAGTCTTCAAGGCCTCTGCAATGGCCTTGAGTAGGGGTGAGCAGAATTTGGTTAATAACCGATTAACCAAATGGTTAATTTCGAATGGTTAATTTTTTTAGACTATTTGGTTAATTCAGTTAATTTGGTTGGTTAATTTCATGGTTAAAGATATTTTTGGTATGGTTAACCAAATTAACCGAATAGTTATAATTTATTCTTAAATAATATCCTACACATGTATATATACATATATAGTTGTACTTTTATTTCAAAAAACTTTCCCATATACATAGTAATCAAGTTTTCACGAGCCATACAACATTATATTTCTAGAAATAAAACTATAATATAACAAATGTTCAAAATTCAATGAGTATTTCAAATAACATTATTACACATGTGTTATTTGGTTAACCAAATTAACCGACCGAATTAACCGTTAACCGATTGGACAATAACCGAATTAACCGACACAATTTGGTTAGGTTAATGGTTAAAATCTCAAACCACAAATTAACCATTTAACCGAACCGAATTAACCGTAACCGACCGAATTAACCGAATGCTCACCCCTAGCCTTGAGTTCCATAGATTCTTCAGCCTTGTAGACTTTAAGAACTCCCTTGGATTGGTTAGACGACCTTCCCCAATTGGATTGGTTCTCGGCCCCTAATGTAACTATATTCCAAGCATCTTCATAGTTCTTTCTCATGAAGTTTCCTCCAGATGAGGAGTCTAAAAACTGCTTGATATCATCACTTATTTCTCTATAAAATGTTTCAATCAGTTGATTTTGGGATATGCCATGGTGAGGGAACTTTCTCAGGAGTTCCTTGAATCTTTCCCAAGCTTCTGCAAGTATTTCTCTGGGTAGTTGGGCAAAATGGTTGATCTGCCCCCTAATCTCATAGGTTAGTGAAGGTGGAAAGAATTTCTCAAGAAACATTTCTTCTAAGGGAGTCCAAGTAGTGATGATAGGGTGCCTATCTAAAGCATTGTACCAACTTAGCGCTCTTCCAGATAAGGTGAAGTGGAAGAGGTGTAACATTATTGCTTCCAAGGCAACTCCTGCTTGAGGTACAAGTCGGCAGAGTGACTTGAATCTCTTAAGATGATCCATGCAATCGTCTCCAGATCCTCCAGAGAAAGAGATGCCTTGCATGATCTGGATCCATTGCGTCCGGATTTCAAAGTTTGGTATGTTAATAATCGGTGGTCGGACTGGGTGATCATCTTCATAATTCTTTGGGACTGCGTAGTCCCGAAGTTGCTTGTTTCTTAATGCTAATTGGGCAGTGACATTCTCGGATTAGATGCGGGCTTGTTCCTCAGCTCGAATCTCGGCCTGCACTTGAGCACGGGTGTCAGCGATAAGTTGTGCTCGTTGTGCAGCTATGGCGATGTTAACTCTTTCTGCAACGAGGCGTTGCTCTTTAGCCATTTGTCTGGCTCTTTGGCGGTTAAGTCTAATCCTTCGGTGGGAACTTCTTTCTACCTTAGAGTCGTACTCTGGTTCAGGGGAGAATCTGATGTGATGCGGGGTTTGCATACACGTTTTCTACCTGAGTAGGAAGAAATTCACTCGGTTAGATGATGAAAGGAAGCAAAGAGGTCAAGAAAATTTGGAGTAGTTATCAAGGACAAGTGTAAAATCCTAATCAACCAAGAAGTTGTTAAGTAAAAAATAAAACATTCCGTTGTCCCCGGCAACAACGCCAATTTTTTGATGGAGTTTTGCAACACCACTAAAAATCCTAGAGATGATGAATCTCTAGGTTTAGCCTTGCTTGTACTATGGTAAGATCTCCACCCACGTGTGCTAGGACACGCAGAAGTCTTATCGTAGTATAGTTTAAGGGTCGAATCCTCGGGACAACGGTGTTGATTAGAATTAATCAAGATGGAAAACGTTTTAGTCGTACCTAATTACTTAACGGTTGATATTTAGATCGAAAGTTTGATTTGGTTGTTTAAACTAAGTGCGAGGAAAGTAAAAGCAAGAAAGTAGAAATTAGAGTTGTAAACAATGATTAAAAACCACTAGGATGCTATTGGGTTTCACGCCACTACACATGGATCAAAACATGCAACATAATAAAACAACCTGCAAAGAGATTCTAATCAGTTAGTATCTTGGATAACTAACTACAAGAAGTGTGGAGTATTGCAACGCCAGCCATCCCATAATGAATGGTCACTTGCTTTGCATTACTTCTTCATGAAGTGTGTTCCTCGACCTTGCCAAGGTTGCACTTTCATACGTCAACTGATTCCATTTCATAGTATGAAAGTGCAACGATGGGAGTGAGTTTACTCCAGTCATGAAAGCACTCCTAGATACCGAAACAGACGTATGGTGACTACATACATCCAGAACCAACTTTCAATCGATATTCAGATCTAAGGGTACAAACGTAGACAATTCATACCGAAAGACAATAGGTAATACAAGTTGATGATCAAGCAACAAGCATTCATTTAATGATTGATGTTGAACTGAAAAGGAGAGTATCTCTATTGCAAACAGTTGAATTACATTGCATGAAATGAAAACATGGGTAGCGGGGCTACTCCCCGCACCCTAGTGAATGAGACTACTCGCTCATATCAAGGACAAAGAAGGAGGCGAGAAGAGAGAGAAAGAACGTCATCTCCACGGAGGAGGGAAGGATGAACCCTTGGTGAAGAGAGAAACGATCTTCGCGCTTCGTGGATGCTTTGATGATGGATCTTCTCTTCCCACCTTCTTTGTTGTTGAGAGAGAAGGTAGCTTGAAGATGGAATGTGGATCTCAAACTGGCAGCCTTGGGGCGATGGATGAAAGATGGGAGTGCTTTGGAACTGGAGAGGCAGCCTTTGGATGTCTGAGAGTTCTCCTTTTGAGGACCCCTTTGGGTCTTATTTATAGGCTTAAGTGGAGCCCAAACGGTCTTGAACCCATTTGGGCGCTGAACCCGTTTGGTTCCAGAACCCGTTTGGTTGCTGAACCCGTTTGGGCACTGAACTCGTTTGGGCGCTGGACCCGTTTGGTTCCTGAACTCGTTTGGTTGCTGAACCCGTTTGGTTCCTGAACTCGTTTGGTTGCTGAACCCGTTTGGGCGTTGAACTCGATTGGGCGCTGAACCCGTTTGGTTCCTAAACCTGTTTGGTTGCTGAACCCATTTGGGCGCTGAACCCGTTTGGGCGCCGAACTCGTTTGGGCGCTGGACTCGTTTGGGTGCCGAACTCGTTTGGGCGCCAGACTCGTTTGGGAGCCGAACTCGTTTGGGCGCCGAACTCGTTTGGGCGCCGAACTCGTTTGGGCGCTGGACCCGTTTGGGCGCCGAACTCATTTGGGCTTGTGCGGTCTCGGGACCGTTTAGAGTTCATGCGGTCTTGAGACCATTTGGCCTTAAACGGTCTTGGGACCGTTTGGGCTTGAACGGTCTTGGGACCGTTTGACCTTAAACGGTCTTGGGACCGTTTGGGCTTAAACGGTCTTGGGACCGTTTGGGGTTTTTGTAATTTTTTTGTGTTTTTCTGCAAGGATAAAGAAGAGAAAAGTTAATCTATTGATGTGTCAGCAATGAGGTAAAGATTTAATGATTCTTTCTAATTTATTTAAGAAAGTGTATGGAAAACAAGGGAAAACTAATAAATAGCATCACAAAGTGAGAGGTTATCATGCTACCTTGCATGGTCGTGCAAAGGGAGTTCACCTCATGATTCATATTCAAGTATGAATTCTATTCTCTCATTAGGGATTAGGGTTTCACATACCATCTCCCTTCTGTAGAATAGGGATTGCATATAGCATCACCCTTCATTAGGGTTTCATATCCCATTGCCCATAATTAGGGTTTATGTTCATAATTAGGGTTTCATGATCTCTCTACTTAAGGATCATACCCTTAAACACCACATGAATCATATTCTTATAGTAATTCATGCTATCATCATCTCAACTTGATTAGGTCATATCAACCCTTCAATCGAGTTCATACAACTATGATTAACATAGTATATCAAATCATTGATCCTATAAGCAATTAGGGTTCATCCCTTAATTGGCACTAACCACTTAGGTACTAATAGGGTTTCAACCTTTGTACCTTCATTGACTATCATTACTAATCAGCATTGGATCAATGGATCATTCACCATCTTGATTCTCAAGAGATTCAATCACATTGGACCTCCATTACATAAGTATCCAATTGAATTAGGGTTTCCGATGTTGATTCCTTCAATCATTGAATTCATGAAATCAATCATCAATTGGACCTATACTCATACTTCAATTGAGTTTAATAGGTCAACCTTCAAATGATTTGACCCTAAATTGACCCTCAATTGGTCATCAATTAGGGTTTGGTTCAATTGAATTAGGGTTTGGAATCGATGATTCATCAACACTAATCAATACAAGATTGGTTACATTGAAACTATTGAACCATCATTCAAATTGAACATGACCTGACCCCAAACGGTCTTGAGGTCGTTTGGATGACCACCAAACGGTCTTGAGACCGTTTGTCCATCATATCATCAATATCCAAGTCAACCAATTAAGGTTTGGATCATTGGATTGATCACCAAATCAGCAATTGATTACACTTCAACTTAGTGACATTGGATCTTCAATTGCTTAACCATACTCAACCCTAGACCTCCAAATGGTCTTGGGTGACCCCCAAACGGTCTTGAGACCATTTGGATGAGTCACAAACGGTCTTGAGACCGTTTGGCTCATCCAAACCTTGGATTCTAGTGAAAAATCATCAAGGTTTGGTCTATCGAGTTGATCAACAAATCAGCACTTAATCGCAATATGATTTGGTACCTTTAGACCTTCTATTAGTCAACTATACTTGACCCCAGACCTCCAAACGGTCTTGGGGTGACCCCCAAACGGTCTTGAGACCGTTTGGGTGATTCCCAAACGTTCTTGAAACCGTTTGGGCTAATCAACCCAAAATCTCCAATTAACTCATTGGAATTTCAGCACTGTTTTCAATTAGGGTTTCCCAATTGAATAGCCTTCAACTCACGATTCCTTGGGAGTTAATCACTCCAATTTGGTGAGTCATTAGACCACATCATTAGGAACAGTAATACCAAATGGTCAACCCTTGGTCAACGCACTCAAACGGTCTTGAGACCGTTTGCCTAAAAAGTTCAATTAAAACAAATTGATAATCAGCACTTAATCCAATTAGGTTTCCCTAATTAATTAGCCTTCAACTCACGATTACTTGGGAGTTAATCCCTCAAATTTGGAGGGTCATCAACCAACGTAATTATGAACAGGAATACCAAACAGTAAATGCTTGGTCAACCATCTCAAACGGTTTTGAAATCGTTTTCCCAAACAGGTCAAGTTAATCAGGTTGAAAATCAGTATTTAATTCAATTCGATTTGCCTAATTGATTGGCCTTCCACCTACAATTCCTTTGGAGTTAACCCCTCAAATTTGGTGGGTCATTATCCTACATAATTAGGAAAAAAATTACCAAACGGTCAATGCTTGGTCAACCATCTCAAACGGTTTTGAAACCATTTGCTCCCAAACAGTTTCAAACTGTTTGCCCTTAAACGGTTTGCTGAAACCGCATAACCAATCAAATTAAAACGATTTGGAGTAGCTATCAAAACCGTTTGGCTTGGTACTTTTCTTTGGATAAGAATCTAGGATGATGTAATCATCCCCTTCCTTTGAACAACCAAGAACATCAACCGTTCTTGATGGAAATTGCAGCAAGAAACAAGAGTGCATCAAATTGAAGAAATCAATCAACAAAGCATAGAGAATTGATGCAATAGCAATGTTTAAGGGTTTAAGTTATAAAACCCGCCTCCAAATGAGCTCCAAAGATCCAAGATCACGACATCAATGGTGGATGAAGTTTTTGCAACTCCCCCTTAGGCTCGTCCTCAAGTTTTTGGTTGTAAAAGTTGGCTAGGGTTGAAGAGGAGATCGAAATAAGAAGGCATCCATAATTTATTTTCGATTTCCACCATGGAATCAAGATGAATGAGGGTTAATAAGCTTACCAACAGGTTGGGGCTCTTCCTCCTGTTGCTCCTAAGTCCCCTTGAGCTCATCCAAAGCAAGGGAAGAAGAGAGGGCCGAAAAATCCTTTCAATTGATTTGGAAATGAAGTTTTTATAAACGAAATTGAGGAGAGAGAAAGCATTTTTAATTTCCAAGAAACATTAGGGACCTTATTGAAGTGATAAATTACATATTGCACCCTAGGTTTTGGGTAAATTGCAAATTACACCAAAACTAGGTTTTCATGCACGTATATTGCTTTATCAGCTCTTTCTTGGTATTCAGGCTTCCATAAGCCATACTGATGCGATGATTTTGAGTCGCATTTAGAGACCTATTTCATATGTGTTTTGTGCCTAATTACTCATTTTCATGGATAATATTGCATAATTCACTTTATTTGGTCTTTGCCATCATATTATATCAAATCCCCTTTGTTTTACTATTTTGAGCATTATTTATCATCTTATTATAAATTGTGTGGATTTACTTGGTCTTGTTGTGAAATTTCAGGAAAAACAAGTATCTGCTTCCGTCGATACCATCGACGGAAGTCGATACCATCGACCAAGCCACAGGTTGTCAGCCGAGAAGAGCAATACAAAGTCGATACCATCGACACCTAAGTCGATGGTATCGAGATCCCTTCAAGTTGCTGGCGAGGATGCAGTCGATACCATCGACGAAAGTCAATGCCATCGACACAAGGAGAGCTACAACGTCGCTAGAAGACAAAACCGACGCTACAGGAGTCGATACCATCGACACCCCAGTCGATGGTATCGAGATCACCACAGGCGCTCAGAATAAAAGAAAGGAAAGCTGCCGCTAATCTGCTGGGTCGATACCATCGACCCGCGTCGATGGTATCGACGCCGACAGATATGCGTTGGATCTGTTTTGATCTCGATCGGACGGCTATTGTTATTTGACGACCTAATTAGGGACTTATACCTAATGACGGCCGCCCACGTTCAGGAGGATCTGAATTTTGGATTGCACGAGTGCCAAGGAGGAGAGAAAGGAGAACGGAGGCCGAGAAGCTCATCCCGGGTGATTCGGACGCTGCCGAAGACGATTTCCACCACCGACAGGCGGGGAAGCTCGTGTTCTATGCCAAGGATCCCCCGGTTCTTCTTCGTTCAAGGGTTTTCCCATTTATTTCCCGTTTTTCTTATGAATTCCCCAATTTCTACCATGTATTCGTGTGAGATGAACATGAGAGGCTAAAACCCTCAATCTTTAGGACCGGGAGTAGCCCGGGAATGCATTGTATGACATTTTTATATCAATAATTCATATTTTTTCTCTCAAATCCGTGGTATAGATTCGTTTTCTCCATTTCTATTGTTATGCTTGATCACCATAATAATAATTTAACACCCTTAATCACTTCGACAGAAGGATTAACGGTTGAAAAGAGACGAATTCTACATTAATCAATAAAACCCTTGACAAAGGAGTTGTAAAATTAATGGTGGGAACTAAGGGACCGTTTATAATGCACTTAGTTTAGGGGAATGATTACTACGACGGTGGAATCAACCTAAACCTAAGTAGTGAATTACACCACGATAGTGGGTAATTCTGTTTTCAGGCCACTACCCGGATAGAGAGAGAAGTGTGAGGAATTATATGAAACCTAATACAATGTTGACCCGCGGTGAAACCGCCATCCTAAAGATATCCCTTTGAATTGATTAAATTAACCTTTAATCGATTGTTTTCTTTGTTTGATTTTTATTTTCTTTTTAATTTGAACAACAAAACCCTGCTTTGTTAATCGGCCTAGCTGATTGCGATTAGTTAGTAGAAGTCTCCAATAATTCACGTATCCTTGAGTTCGACTCGGGCCTCACAAGGCCTATATTACTTCGACGCGTATACTTGCGTTTAAGCACGTAGTAAAATACACGTCAAGTTTTTGGCGCCGTTGCCGGGGACACGGCGAATTATTGGCACTTTGAGTGCTAAGAGCGGCCATTCTAGGCCACATTTTTTTATTTATTTTAAAACAATTTCAAAAATTCCTTTATTTCTCTATAATTGTGTTGACTCGTTCAAAGCATTGTACTGAACCCCTATTTCCATATTTCAGGTACTTTGCATGGTGCACACACGTAGTCGAGACTACGTGAATCGCACACCTAAGGTTCCATCTGCGGGACCAGAGGACGAGGACTACTACAAGGAGGAACACCACAGTGATATAAATTCTGAATCTGAGCAAGAACAAGAAGAAGTAATGGCTGAAGCACAGACAATATGGGAGAAGATCAAGGCGTCTTCTTCCTCGGCATCAAAGGGGCCTATAAAGAAACAGGGGCTAAACATTCCAACCTACAAGATCGATCCAGCACTGATTAACTTGGTCAAATCCAACGCATTTCACGGATTAAAAAATGAAGATCCAGTGGCCCACATCAGCCAGTTCGTGGAGAACTGCGATATGGTGAAGATAGATCGATTTCCACAGGATGTGCTCTACCTCAAGTTATTCCCGAGTTCCTTGGATGGAGTGGCAAGAGATTGGCTTCATAACCTCGACGACGAGTTTGTTGAATCATGGGATCACATGGTGGAGGTTTTCTTCGAGAGGTTCTTCCCTCGTGAGAAGACCAATGATATGATCCGGAAGATCCACAATTTCACCCAACAGACGGGTGAAACTTATTCTGAGACTTGGGAGCGATTCCAAGTCATGTTGAGGAAATGTCCACACCATGGACTGGACAAGGAAACCCAAGTGAAGATCTTCTACTTTGCTCTCTCTGAGCATGATAGAAGCAATTTGGACTCGGCTGGCTCCGGATTTTTCTTAAATAACACTGATACAAGATGCTGGGAAATACTGAAGAATATGGCACGAAAGCAATCTTGGGGAGAAAGAGAAAGAGGCCTAGTTGAGCAAGCAAGAGTTGCCAGTGAGTCAAAGGCAATGAGAGAGCTGAACGAGAAGATGGATCTTCTCGCAAAGAGGTTGCTACAGAAGGAAGACAATGAGTCCGAGGATGAGGCTCAGGTCAAGTATATGAGGCAACAGCAAGGGTACAGGAATAACGATTATTCATGGTGGAAGGATAAGAAATTTTCATGGAAGGATCCAAATAACTTTCTGCAGGATCCGGACGCCAAGCCTGCACCGGTCACGGAGGATAAGAGCACGGAGTTGCTCAATCAAGTCATAAAGCAAAATCAAGAGTTGATGAACACTTTTGGGCAGCAAATAAAGCAACAGGGTGAATTTATGAACCAGTTTGGGCAGACTTTGCAGAGCCACGAGGCTCAAATGAGAACTATAGAGACTTCCATGGCACAGATGGCAGCCGAGATTGCAAGCTTGAAGAAGCCGGCACATCCGGGTTTTCCGGGGAACACCAATGTTCCCGGGGGAAACCAACAGGCCAAGGCCATCTTATTAAGGAGCGGTAAGAAAGTGTTAAATCCAAGGGCGGATGACACAAGCACACCGCAGGACACAGTTGAAGAAGCAACAGTCAACGAGCAGCCCGCACCTATCATAGAGCAAACTGAGGACATAGCTGAAGATGGTAAGGAAGAACAAGCCACTGAGGAGGAACCGCAGAAATTAACTCCCTATGTGCCACCTCATCAAAGGGCACATACCGTTCCGGTCCCCTATCCCAATAGTGCAAAAGCAAGAAAGGTAGATGCACAGTTTAAGAAATTTCTGGACAGCTTTAGGAAGTTATCAGTGAATATTCCTTTGCTAGAGGCGATTGAACAAATCCCCTCTTATGGGAAGTTTCTCAAAGACGTAATCACCAAGAAGAGGAAGATACCCGACACTGAGGTCGTGGTATTGAAGGAGCAAGTGAGTGCTTTTATTATGGGCACTTTGCCACCAAAGAGACAGGATCCCGGTTGTTTCAATATTTCTTGCTTTATCGGGAAGTTCAAATTTGGCGAGGCACTTTGTGATTCCGGGGCAAGCATAAATCTGATGCCCCTTTCTACATTCAAGAAACTTGGATTGAAAGAGTCGAGGCCAAGTAACATGACCATCCAATTGGCCGATAATTCTGTGGTGAAACCGTATGGAATCTGTGAGGATGTTTTGGTAAAGGTAGACCGCTTTGTTTTTCCGGCTGATTTCGTCATTATGGAAATGCAGGACGAGCACGGCAATGAGTTACTACTTGGTCGCCCATTCCAAGCTACAGCTGATATGATCTTGGAGATGGGGAGAGGTCGCTTGACCTTGGGCATTGCGGATGATCGCTTTGAGATGGTCATGCCCAATGGCAATGCATCTAATAAAGCAAAAGCACAATGCAACATGGTTAAGCATGTGGAACAAAATATCTCACTTTGTCTTGGGAAGCCATTTTTGGATATGGCCCATGTGATGAGCAGGATAGATAATGGGACCCTAGCAGTGGACCTTATGGAGCAACCGAAAGTTGTCTCTTTATGCAAGGCTGTTGGGTTTCCAAATGATGAGAATGAGGACATCCCACCTTCGTGGGAGGATGATGTGATTATTACTTCCGTCTTTGATGCATATCCGGAACTACCTTTGGAGGCGTGTTTGTTAAATGTCACTTATGATTGGATGCGGAGTACTTCACTCAAGGAGTGCGCCAAAATGCTTCAAATGCTTCCATGTTTCTACACGAGGCACTATGAAGATTTGGGTACACTGCCCCCACCGCTACAATCATCTCTTATTTGCCCACCTGATCTGGAGTTGAAGCCATTGCCCCCGCATCTGAAGTACCTCTTTCTAGCTGAGGAGGACAAGTTACCAGTGATTGTATCTGCATACTTGATTGTGGAGGAGGAGCAACTACTGATAGTGCTCAAGAACCACCGTGGAGCTTTTGGGTGGTCTGTGGTGGACATCAAGGGGATCTCCCCTACACTTAGCCAACATAAGATTCGGCTTGAAGAGGGAGCCAAGCCAGTCATACAGCCTCAAAGACGTCTAAATCCAAGCATGATGGAGGTTGTCAAGAAAGAAGTCATAAAGCTTCTTGCTGCAGGGATCATTTATGCCATATCCGATTCAACGTGGGTGAGTCCCACACAGGTAGTCCCTAAAAAGGGGGGAATCACTGTCACTACAAATCTTTTGAATGAACCTGTCACCACCCGATTGGTAACCGGGTGGCGTGTTTGCATTGACTACCGCCGATTGAATGCCGCAACTCTTAAAGATCATTTTCCATTGCCATTTATCGATCAGATTTTGGAACGTCTAGCTGGTCGGTCGCATTTTTGTTTTCTAGATGGCTATTCGGGGTACAACCAGATTTCTATTGATCCTTTGGATCAAGAGAAGTCTACGTTTACATGTCCCTATGGGACGTTCGCTTACCGCCGTATGCCGTTCGGTTTATGCAATGCGCCGACGATTTTTCAACGCTGCATGCTCGCCATATTCTCTGACATGGTAGAGCGGTGTCTTGAGGTTTTCATGGATGACTTCTCGGTGTATGGAGCGTCTTTTGATGAATGCCTTTATAACTTAGATAAGGTATTGCAGCGGCGCGAGGACACACACTTGGTCCTCAATTGGGAGAAATGTCACATGATGGTGATGGAAGGAATTGTGCTAGGACACAAGGTGTCTAGCAAGGGTCTTGAGGTAGACCCCGTAAAAATTGAGGTGATTTCTAAGCTACCCCCACCAAATTCTGTAAAAGGGGTGAGAAGCTTTTTGGGACACGCCGGGTTTTATCGGCGATTTATTAAGGATTTTTCGAAAATCGCAAAGCCATTATCGGAATTGTTGGAAAAAGATGCAGTTTTTGATTTTAATGAGAAATGTCTTCACGCATTCGAGGTTTTGAAGGAAAAGTTGATTTCAGCTCCGGTTGTTCAAACGCCGGATTGGACAAAGCCATTCGAGTTGATGTGTGATGCGTCCGATTATGCTGTGGGAGCTGTTTTGGGGCAAAGGGTAGATAACAAGCCTGCTGTGATTTTCTACGCCTAAAAAACACTTAATGATGCTCAATTGAACTACACAACCACGGAAAAGGAGTTACTGGCCGTCGTGTTCGCCTTTGAAAAATTTCGGCAGTACTTAGTGGGTTCTAAGGTGGTTGTGTGGACTGATCACACGGTAATAAAGTATTTGATGGAGAAGAAGGATGCAAAGCCTAGACTAATTATGTGGATTTTGCTCCTACAAGAATTCGATATTGAAATCAAGGACAAGTCGGGAATTGAAAATGTGGTGGATGACCACTTGTCTAGGTTAGAGAGGGTTGATGAACAAGGTTTGAACATACCCATTACCGAGACCTTTCCTGATGAGCAACTTTTAAAAATTGATTCTAAAGAACCATGGTTTGCAGAAATTGTGAATTATTTGGCTTGCGGGATCATCCTGGAGGATTGGTCCTATCAAGAGAAAAAGAAATTCTTTCATTCATTGAGATATTATTTTTGGGATGACCCGATTCTCTTGAAGCAGTGCAGGGATGGTATTCTTTGCAGGTGTGTGCCGGAGGTGGAGTACGAGAGTGTTCTCCACCACTGTCATGCGTCGCCTACAGGAGGACACCATGCTAGCTCACGGACAGCAGCCAAGGTGTTGGAAAGCAGCCTTTATTGGCCCACTTTGTTCCGGGATGCCTATGATTTTGTTAGGAAATGTGACCCGTGTCAGCGCGCAGGTAACATCTCAAGGAGACAAGAAATGCCCCTGAATGTATTTCAGGAAGTTGAGGTATTTGATTTATGGGGCATTGACTTCATGGGACCCTTTGTGTCCTCAAATTCAAATCTTTATATCTTACTTGCTGTAGATTATGTGTCGAAGTGGGTGGAGGCAATCCCCACAAGGACTAATGATTCGAACGTAGTGTGCAGGTTTGTCAAAGAGAACATTTTCTGCAGGTTCAGGATTCCCCGAATGATCATAAGTGACGGAGGCACACATTTTTGCAATCAGAAATTCGTGACACTTTTAAAGAAATATGGGGTCAAGCACAACATCGGCACCCCATATCATCCACAGACGCAAGGACAAGTGGAGGTATCAAATAGAGAAATCAAGAAGATTTTAGAAAGGACCGTAGCATCCACAAGGAAGAATTGGAGTGTATTGCTACTGGACGCACTTTGGGCTTATCGAACGGCGTACAAAACACCTATAGGCACCACGCCTTTTAGGCTGGCGTATGGCCGGGCTTGCCACCTTCCGGTGGAATTGGAGCACAAGGCCCATTGGGCGCTAAGAAGGCTGAACTTGCGCTATGATGAGGCCGGGAGAAAAAGGATGTTTGAATTGAATGAATTGGATGAGCTACGCATGACGGCATATGAGAATGCCCGCATCTACAAGGAGCACACAAAGCTGATCCATGATCGCCATATTGAGATGTGAACGTTCAAGAAGGGAGACAACGTTCTATTGTTCAACTCCCGTCTCAAACTGCATCCCGGGAAGCTGAAATCTCGGTGGAGTGGACCCTTCATTGTGGAGGAGGTGAAACCGCACGGAGCGATTCTCGTGCGTGATGGAGATGCCACGTTCTTGGTGAACGGGCAACGCTTGAAGTTGTATTTTGGTGAGAATTACAAGAGGAAAGTGAATGAGGTCAAACTCATTTCACTTGTGCATGAATGAGACGAAGGGAAGACGTCTAGCCTAAGACGCTAAAGAAGGGTGCTTGTTGGGAGGCAACCCAACCATCGGTACATTAGGATAGTTTAATTTTAGTCATAGATTGCTTTTATTTCGTTTAAATTTTAGTTTAGAAATGATACCTTGATCTGTTTGATTGAATGTGCAGGCACAGGCAGGGTCGATACCATCGACGGCCCAGTCGATGGTATCGACATGGGTTCAGGTTGACACCAGAAAAAATCGCACTGTGTTGATACTATCGACACCCCCGTCGATGGTATCGACATGGTCACAGACAGGTCGCAATAAAAGTGTCGATGGTATCGACACCCCAGTCGATACCATCGAGATCTCTGGAGATATTCAGACGAATTTTGCTCAGTCAACTCGATACCATCGACGGCCTCGTCGATGGTATCGACATCATCACAGGTTGAATGCAACACAACGGCAGTGTCGCAATAAAAGCAAGTCGATACCATCGACATCCGTCGATGGTATCGACGAACATGTCACCGATCCACACACAGACATCGACGACGATCGCAACAGCCACGTCAGCGGTCTGGGTGCTGCGTCGATACCATCGACTTCCGTCGATGGTATCGACCCGTCAGCAATCCGGGTTTCTCGATCCAGCAAACGTCAGCCGTCGATACTCGCGAGGGAGGCGGATACCCACGAGATGTGTCGATACCATCGACTCGCGTCGATGGTATCGACGGGTCAACAGGGGCGCCGATCAAGCCTATTTAAGGGGACTTGCAACGTCATTTGACGTCACACCTTCAGAGCAAGTATCCTCCTTTGCGTCGAGCACTCCCCCGAGCCCTCCAATACTGAAGAGAAGCGTCATCGAGCGGAGATCTTCATCGAGCGGAGAATTTCTTCTCCATCTTCACCGAGCTCTTTTCTTCTAATCCCATCTTCTCGCAACCATGGTGCACACTGCCAGAGCGTCGTCCTCAAGCGCTCACCCTATGGAGATCGAGGAGTTCGTTCCTCCCCCAACCGCTTCCATCCCTCGTCCACGCCTAATTCATGCCAACATGGATGTGAGGAAGGTCAACGAGGAGATAATGAAGTGAAATTTCGAGCCCACCCGGTATGTGGACCGGGGCATGATCCAGGAGTTGGGATTCGAGGCCAACTTGGCCTATGTGCTTCATGGACAAGCACGCCTCACCAACAAAAGCCTACGCCCTAACGAGCTGCAGTACCATGCGGATGGGCAGCCGTTTTTCGGCGAATGGCCCACCTACAAGGAACTGGTGGCGGAGTTCATGGCGTCTCTCGACGTCTGCGTCGTACCAAACGACGTGGTAGCGTCAGATCGGGAATGGATCAAGGGAAGGGTGTCCTTCTGACTCTTCAACAACAATTACAATCTCACACTGGTCCAGTTCAATCAAATCTTCAACTGGATCCACTCTCCACATGATCACCGAAGGCCGGACTCCCACACCGACTATGCAAAGATCTTCTCCGAGCTAGTTATAGTGCCGGCGGGGAAGACCGTGAGCTACCACAATGCAGCGGTAGCAGATTTTGAGCACCCGTTCGTCCGGGTCTTGCATAGGATGTTGAGCTTGACATTCTTCGCTCGAAGTGATCTTGCTTTGAGCAAGTTTCAGGAGAGTGACTTGTTCTTCCTTTACGCACTCCTGAAGCGTCAACCATGCAACTGGGGGGCGTTCTGGCTACAACGCGTCCTGGCGGTGAAGAGGAGCACAAGGAAGGCTCCAATCCATTTTGGTGGTCTTGTCACCAAGTTGGCGCTTTACTTGGGGCTGAACCTTCAGTCCATGACTCCGATCTTTACGAGGAGCAAGGTGAACGTGCAACACTTGCACCGTTCAAATCTCATTCTTCTCCGGGACGGGTTGGCGTACACTCATTGCCACGTCAACCAAGCTTATCAGGAGAGCTCCCTACCGGACGACGTCTTCAACATAGAGGGCAAGCAGCACTTCCGGTGGCCAATCATAGCCATCGAGTCCTCCGAGGAAGAAGGCGGTGGTGACGAGCAAGAAGGCGAGGCTGTAGAGGAAGAGGAGGCTTTCACACCTCTTCGAGCACGTGTGGCACCACAGAAGCGTCCTAGGATGCATCCGGGTGCATCTTCATCATCTCAACCCCCGCCGCCATCACCACAGTACGAGCAGCCAACCGCGGATCCCTATTCCATGCAGGGGATGTACACCATGCTGCAGGACATCCAGCAGACTCAGCAGCAGCACATGGGTATGTATACCGGCATTCATGAGACTACGAGCCGGGTACTTGATAACCAACGGGCTATGTTCGAGAACGAGCGGCTTATCCTCGCCAACCAAGAGCAAATGCACACCCAGTTGCAGCGGATAGAGACGCAACAGGAGCCCTTCTTCGACCATTACTGGAGTCAAGACTACTTTGGAGGCTATCCACAGCCTCCGCCGAGGACCCAATATGATCCAAGCTTCCAGGGGGAGTACCCGTCTTGGGATCCTACGGCACCGCAATACCCACCACCGCCTCCGCAAGATTGATCAGGGTATCACTGTTCCACCCTTAAGTTGGTTTTTGACTATGAGGCCATAGTCGAATTCAAGCTTAGGGGGGTGGCTGGAACAACTCTATCTTTTATCTTTTCTTTAGTTGTTTTTAGTTTTTGCTTTGTTATTTGTTCTTGAAATTTTAGTTTTTGTTTAGGATCCACATCTATCTAGTGTAATCGTGGATGTCTTAAAAATTGTCATCTCGCTGTTTTCATGGGAAATTTAAGGGAATTTAAAAATTTCTGTGTCTTTTGGATAGCTTAACTTGGTTGTCCTTGGGAAACTTGTCCTATGAAAATGATTGATTATGTCAACTCTAAAGCAATATGTCACACCCACACCCCCATTGACTCATGAAAAGTGGATAGTAACGGTTGTTTGAGCCTAACCTAATCAAATGGTAATGAGACCTTAATTGGATATAAGAGAAAGAACCCTTTGAACTACTACACATGTCAGTAAGGAGGGACACATGATATTTTTTCTAAGGTTCAGTAACTTAATCTTGTGATCATTCCACTTCATATTTTTTCCCTAATCCACCAAAGAATTGGAAGTAAAGTACAGTTTTAATTCCTCCTTGCGTGCATAGCATGTAGATAGGATTTGCATTGTTATTTTCATACTTTTGCATAAAACGGAAAAAATGTATAGTGATTCATGCACATTACCTTTAGGTGCATGTCATGTAGTTGCACTCATAACTTTCATGATTTTCATGCATAAGTACACCATGTACCTCAGTTTGTCTTGAAAAGTGATCTAAATTGTCCCATACCCTCGAAATAGTACAAAGATTTCCAATCATGAAGAAAATAGCCTAACACATGTATCTCTAAGCAATTATGGATATGTGGGCTGAAATTTTTTTTTTCTTCTGAAAATCTGAAAAAATTGAGAAAAGAAAAAAAAAGAGAGAGAATTTAGAAGGAAATGGAATAAGAGGGAGAAAGGAACATGATATCACTTGCATAAAAAGGAAATTGAGTACATGATGTTGCTTAATTAGATTTCTATCTCTTTTTGAGGTGGAAGGTTAGTGCATGCATCATTCCACCCAATTTTAAGCATTAGGGCATTTTCAATGTGCATTTGCATCATTTAGGGCATTTTGTTGTATGCATTTTGAAACTGTGTAATACTTCCAAATTCTTCCATGAACCACCCATTCCATCCACCCGTTGCTCGGATTGGTAGGCCACCGTGATTTTCTCCTCACTCATGTTTATCAGGAGAACTGCTTCCATGTAGATGGTAGTTAGGGCGAGCAACGTAGTATAGGCGATCACAAGATGCACTAATGCTGAATCGGCAAATTTTATTATGTTAACTGCCTTATGTGATAGTGTTCATCGGTTTGAAGGATAATTTCTTTTATTGATGATTATTGTCTCCTGTAGGGTAATTACTGTTCTGTGATTAGGAAAGGCCGGTTTGAGAACGTCCAGTGGGAGTCATGTGGAATGTGGGGTGATGTGTTGATTTTTAGTTGACATCTGCAATCCTATTCTAAGGATTAGTTTCTCGAGGGCGAGCAATGTTTAAGCTTAGGGGAGTTTGATGCGATGATTTTGAGTCGCATTTAGAGACCTATTTCATATGTGTTTTGTGCCTAATTACTCATTTTCATGGATAATATTGCATAATTCACTTTATTTGGTCTTTGCCATCATATTATATCAAATCCCCTTTGTTTTACTATTTTGAGCATTATTTATCATCTTATTATAAATTGTGTGGATTTACTTGGTCTTGTTGTGAAATTTCAGGAAAAACAAGTATCTGCTTCCGTCGATACCATCGACGGAAGTCGATACCATCGACCAAGCCACAGGTTGTCAGCCGAGAAGAGCAATACAGAGTCGATACCATCGACACCTAAGTCGATGGTATCGAGATCCCTTCAAGTTGCTGGCGAGGATGCAGTCGATACCATCGATGAAAGTCGATGCCATCGACACAAGGAGAGCTACATCATCGCTAGAAGACAAAACCGACGCTACAGGAGTCGATACCATCGACACCCCAGTCGATGGTATCGAGATCACCACAGGCGCTCAGAATAAAAGAAAGGAAAGTTGCCGCTAATCTGCTGGGTCAATACCATCGACCCGCGTCGATGGTATCGACGCCGACAGATATGCGTTGGATCTGTTTTGATCTCGATCGGACAGCTGTTGTTATTTGACGACCTAATTAGGGACTTATACCTAATGACGGCCGCCCACGTTCAGGAGGATCTGAATTTTGGATTGCACGAGTGCCAAGGAGGAGAGAAAGGAGAACGGAGGCCGAGAAGCTCATCCCGGGTGATTCGGACGCTGCCGAAGACGATTTCCACCACCGATAGGCGGGGAAGCTCGTGTTCTATGCCAAGGATCCCCCAGTTCTTCTTCGTTCAGGGGTTTTCCCATTTATTTCCCGTTTTTCTTATGAATTCCCCAATTTCTACCATGTATTCGTGTGAGATGAACATGAGAGGCTAAAACCCTCAATCTTTAGGACCGGGAGTAGCCCGGGAATGCATTGTATGACATTTTTATATCAATAATTCATATTTTTTCTCTCAAATCCGTGGTATAGATTCGTTTTCTCCATTTCTATTGTTATGCTTGATCACCATAATAATAATTTAACACCCTTAATCACTTCGACAGAAGGATTAACGGTTGAAAAGAGACGAATTCTACATTAATCAATAAAACCCTTGACAAAGGAGTTGTAAAATTAATGGTGGGAACTGAGGGATCATTTATAATGCACTTAGTTTAGGGGAATGATTACTACGACGGTGGAATCAACCTAAACCTAAGTAGTGAATTACACCACGACAGTGGGTAATTCTGTTTTCAGGCCACTACCCGGATAGAGAGAGAAGTGTGAGGAATTATATGAAACCTAATACAATGTTGACCCGCGGTGAAACCGCCATCCTAAAGATATCCCTTTGAATTGATTAAATTAACCTTTAATCGATTGTTTTCTTTGTTTGATTTTTATTTTCTTTTTAATTTGAACAACAAAACCCTGCTTTGTTAATCGGCCTAGCTGATTGCGATTAGTTAGTAGAAGTCTCCAATAATTCACGTATCCTTGAGTTCGACTCGGGCCTCACAAGGCCTATATTACTTCGACGCGTATACTTGCGTTTAAGCGCGTCGTAAAATACACGTCAAGTTTTTGGCGCCGTTGCCGGGGACACGGCGAATTATTGGCACTTTGAGTGCTAAGAGCGGCCATTCTAGGCCACATTTTTTATTTATTTTAAAACAATTTCAAAAATTCCTTTATTTCTCTATAATTGTGTTGACTCGTTCAAAGCATTGTACTGAACCCCTATTTCCATATTTCAGGTACTTTGCATGGTGCACACACGTAGTCGAGACTATGTGAATTGCACACCTGAGGTTCCATCTACGGGACCAGAGGACGAGGACTACTACGAGGAGGAACACCACAGTGATATAAATTCTGAATCTGAGCAAGAACAAGAAGAAGTAATGGCTGAAGCACAGACAATATGGGAGAAGATCAAGGCGTCTTCTTCCTCGGCATCAAAGGGGCCTATAAAGAAACAGGGGCTAAACATTCCAACCTACAAGATCGATCCAGCACTGATTAACTTGGTCAAATCCAACGCATTTCACGGATTAAAAAATGAAGATCCAGTGGCCCACATCAGCCAGTTCGTGGAGAACTGCGATATGGTGAAGATAGATCGATTTCCACAGGATGTGCTCTACCTCAAGTTATTCCGGAGTTCCTTGGATGGAGTGGCAAGAGATTGGCTTCATAACCTCGACGACGAGTTTGTTGAATCATGGGATCACATGGTGGAGGTTTTCTTCGAGAGGTTCTTCCCTCGTGAGAAGACCAATGATATGATCCGGAAGATCCACAATTTCACCCAACAGGTGGGTGAAACTTATTCTGAGACTTGGGAGCGATTCCAAGTCATGTTGAGGAAATGTCCACACCATGGACTGGACAAGGAAACCCAAGTGAAGATCTTCTACTTTGCTCTCTCCGAGCATGATAGAAGCAATTTGGACTCGGCTGGCTCTGGATTTTTCTTAAATAACACTGATACAAGATGCTGGGAAATACTGAAGAATATGGCACGAAAGCAATCTTGGGGAGAAAGAGAAAGAGGCCCAGTTGAGCAAGCAAGAGTTGCCAGTGAGTCAAAGGCAATGAGAGAGCTGAACGAGAAGATGGATCTTCTCGCAAAGAGGTTGCTGCAGAAGGAATACAATGAGTCCGAGGATGAGGCTCAGGTCAAGTATATGAGGCAACCGCAAGGGTACAGGAATAATGATTATTCATGGCGGAAGGATAAGAAATTTTCATGGAAGGATCCAAATAACTTTCTGCAGGATCCGGACGCCAAGCCTGCACCGGTCACGGAGGATAAGAGCACGGAGTTGCTCAATCAAGTCATAAAGCAAAATCAAGAGTTGATGAACACTTTTGGGCAGCAAATAAAGCAACAGGGTGAATTTATGAACCAGTTTGGGCAGACTTTGCAGAGCCACGGGGCTCAAATGAGAACTATAGAGACTTCCATGGCGCAGATGGCAGCCGAGATTGCAAGCTTGAAGAAGCCGGCACATCTGGGTTTTCCGGGGAACACCAATGTTCCCGGGGGAAACCAACAGGCCAAGGCCATCTTATTGAGGAGCGGTAAGAAAGTGTTAAATCCAAGGGCGGATGACACAAGCACACCGCAGGACACAGTTGAAGAAGCAACAGTCAACGAGCAGCCCGCACCTGTCATAGAGCAAACTGAGGACATAGCTGAAGATGGTAAGGAAGAACAAGCCACTGAGGAGGAACTGCAGAAATTAACTCCCTATGGGCCACCTCATCAAAGGGCACATACCGTTCCGGTCCCCTATCCCAATAGTGCAAAAGCAAGAAAGGTAGATGCACAGTTTAAGAAATTTCTGGACAGCTTTAGGAAGTTATCAGTGAATATTCCTTTGCTAGAGGCGATTGAACAAATCCCCTCTTATGGGAAGTTTCTCAAAGACGTAATCACCAAGAAGAGGAAGATACCCGACACTGAGGTTGTGGTATTGAAGGAGCAAGTGAGTGCTTTTATTATGGGCACTTTGCCACCAAAGAGACAGGATCCCGGTTGTTTCAATATTTCTTGCTTTATCGGGAAGTTCAAATTTGGCGAGGCACTTTGTGATTCCGGGGCAAGCATAAATCTGATGCCCCTTTCTACATTCAAGAAACTTGGATTGAAAGAGTCGAGGCCAAGTAACATGACCATCCAATTGGCCGATAATTCTGTGGTGAAACCGTATGGAATCTGTGAGGATGTTTTGGTAAAGGTAGACCGCTTTGTTTTTCTGGATGATTTTGTCGTTATGGAAATGCAGGACGAGCACGGCAATGAGTTACTACTTGGTCGCCCATTCCAAGCTACAGCTGATATGATCTTGGAGATGGGGAGAGGTCGCTTGACCTTGGGCATTGCGGATGATCGCTTTGAGATGGTCATGCCCAATGGCAATGCATCTAATAAAGCAAAAGCACAGTGCAACATGGTTAAGCATGTGGAACAAAATATCTCACTTTGTCTTGGGAAGCCATTTTTGGATATGGCCCATGTGATGAGCAGGATAGATAATGGGACCCTAGCAGTGGACCTTATGGAGCAACCGAAAGTTGTCTCTTTATGCAAGGCTGTTGGGTTTCCAAATGATGAGAATGAGGACATCCCACCTTCGTGGGAGGATGATGTGATTATTACTTCCGTCTTTGATGCATATCCGGAACTGCCTTTGGAGGCGTGTTTGTTAAATGTCACTTATGATTGGATGCGGAGTACTTCACTCAAGGAGTGCGCCAAAATGCTTCAAATGCTTCCATGTTTCTACACGAGGCACTATGAAGATTTGGGTACACTGCCCCCACCGCTACAATCATCTCTTATTTGCCCACCTGATCTGGAGTTGAAGCCATTGCCCCCGCATCTGAAGTACGTCTTTCTAGCTGAGGAGGACAAGTTACCAGTGATTGTATCTGCATACTTGATTGTGGAGGAGGAGAAACTACTGATAGTGCTCAAGAACCACCGTGGAGCTTTTGGGTGGTCTGTGGCGGACATCAAGGGGATCTCCCCTACACTTAGCCAACACAAGATTCGGCTCGAAGAGGGAGCTAATCCAGTCATACAGCCTCAAAGACGTCTAAATCCAAGCATGATGGAGGTTGTCAAGAAGGAAGTCATAAAGCTTCTTGCTGCAGGGATCATTTATGCCATATCCGATTCAACGTGGGTGAGTCCCACACAGGTAGTCCCTAAAAAGGGGGGAATCACTGTCACTACAAATCTTTTGAATGAACCTGTCACCACCCGATTGGTAACCGGGTGGCGTGTTTGCATTGACTACCGCCGATTGAATGCCGCAACTCTTAAAGATCATTTTCCATTGCCATTTATCGATCAGATTTTGGAACGTCTAGCTGGTCGGTCGCATTTTTGTTTTCTAGATGGCTATTCGGGGTACAACCAGATTTCTATTGATCCTTTGGATCAAGAGAAGTCTACGTTTACATGTCCCTATGGGACGTTCGCTTACCGCCGTATGCCGTTTGGTTTATGCAATGCGCCGACGACTTTTCAACGCTGCATGCTCGCCATATTCTCTGACATGGTAGAGTGGTGTCTTGAGGTTTTCATGGACGACTTCTCGGTGTATGGAGCATCTTTTGATGAATGCCTTTATAACTTAGATAAGGTATTGCAGCGGTGCGAGGACACACACTTGGTCCTCAATTGGGAGAAATGTCACATGATGGTGACGGAAGGAATTGTGCTAGGACACAAGGTGTCTAGCAAGGGTCTTGAGGTAGACTCCGTAAAAATTGAGGTGATTTCTAAGTTACCCCCACCAAATTCTGTAAAAGGGGTGAGAAGCTTTTTGGGACACGCCGGGTTTTATCGGCGATTTATTAAGGATTTTTCGAAAATCGCAAAGCCATTATCGGAATTGTTGGAAAAAGACGCAGTTTTTGATTTTAATGAGAAATGTCTTCACGCATTCGAGGTTTTGAAGGAAAAGTTGATTTCAGCTCCGGTTGTTCAAACGCCGGATTGGACAAAGCCATTCGAGTTGATGTGTGATGCGTCCGATTATGCTGTGGGAGCTGTTTTGGGGCAAAGGGTAGATAACAAGCCTGCTGTGATTTTCTATGCCTAAAAAATGCTTAATGATGCTCAATTGAACTACACAACCACAGAAAAGGAGTTACTGACCGTCGTGTTCGCCTTCGAAAAATTTCGGCAGTACTTAGTGGGTTCTAAGGTGGTTGTGTGGACTGATCACGCGGCAATAAAGTATTTGATGGAGAAGAAGGATGCGAAGCCTAGACTAATTAGGTGGATTTTGCTCCACAAGAATTCGATATTGAAATCAAGGACAAGTCGGGAATTGAAAATGTGGTGGCTGACCACTTGTCTAGGTTAGAGAGGGTTGATGAACAAGGTTTGAACATACCCATTACCGAGACCTTTCCCGATGAGCAACTTTTAAAAATTGATTCTAAAGAACCATGGTTTGTGGAAATTGTGAATTATTTGGCTTGCGGGATCATCCCAGAGGATTGGTACTATCAAGAGAAAAAGAAATTCTTTCATTCATTGAGATATTATTTTTGGGATGACCCGATTCTCTTGAATCAGTGCAGGGATGGTATTCGTCAATCGAGAGATTTCTTGTTTATCTCCTCGATCCGACATTAAGTATCATTGGGAGATTCATGATACATCCATCCCGACATATTCATGAAGGATTGAGAGGTTTCTTGTTTACCTTCCAACAATCTCTTCAAGAGGACGTAAGGATATTTTCGCCCATTTACCCCCACATATTCAAAATATGTGCTCCGGGTTTTGCCGCGGGCACCCGTTTCACCATCACCTATTCCTGACGATGATGGATCTATGGTTAGAGCACTACATGAATAGATTTCACTTGATTTATTAAGTACATTCTCATATTCTTTTAGCATCATCCAAGTTCTCAAACATAACTTATTACAACAATGCTATAAAGAGACATGTACTACTTTTATCAGATATTTATCAGTCTTTCAAAGACCCTGGGAACTCAGTCCCTCATTTCAATACTGGGAATTATCATCCCTTCACTTTCTCATCACCATAATCATATGGTTCTGGGTATTCAAACCCTTAACTCATCATTGAGCATTATTATACCTTTTTCAGGTAACTATCACCTTGAGGTCATCTGACCAAGGCATTCATGATACTTGTTACACAAGCATCACACCTGGCTCACAAGGCCATGAAATATCTTGTCACCTCTCACTAGGTAACAACTTACTCATGTGACTCATAAAAGTCCATGCATATTGCTTCTTTTACTAAGCAACAACAACATTAAGGCACATAATGCCAATCAACATTTATTATATAAATGTCACAGCTCACACTAGCTATATACATCATCTCATAATATTTGTATGGTTATTAGGCATGATAACAGTCATACAAGATATTCATCACATCATGTGATGTGATAGTAACACCATTATTCCTCTACCAGGAATTAGGGTTTACTATCAAATAGGGCTTTTCATTCCCTTTACCCAAATTAGGGTTAGGGTTCCCCATTTCTCATTAATAAAGAGTTCATGATCTCATTATCTGTCCAACCCTTAATACATTATTCCATACCTTTGGGGCATTCAAGGATATCATATTTGATTATTCTAGAACATTACTTTCATCATATAGCATTAATGATCATCAATTCAAGGTATGAGTTCATTTCTCATCCTTATCATGGTATGCTTATATCATACACATCATTTGGGCTTAACCCCATTCTCAAGGTACATTAATTAACACTCATCAAGGTGTAACAACTCATTACATTTCATTGTAATAGTTGCATAACACACTTCATATGTTTCTTACCCAATTATATTGTATTTGAAGTACATCAAGGCATATAAACCCTGAAATGCTGAATGTGATAACTATCATATCTTGATGTATCACTTTCTCATCATTTCAAACTCTGTTGAGTTATCCATCTTATCTTGTATTAAGGTATTTCCCTCTTAATACATTCCATCACTAATCTCTTACCTTTAGCATATAATGCAAAGGCCACACATTAGAATTGTACAGCTATCTCACATGATATGGACTTATCTTAGTTTAAGGCATGACTTTATTATAAAGTTGCTTATAAACAATCACAATGATACACCCTCAACTAGGGTTTCTCATCACATATCTTATGTATCCTTTATCCAATTATATTGGACTTATAATCATATCAAGGTATACAATCATATGAGGTCACTTTCAAATCACCTCTAAACAAGCATAGAGCACCACGACCGTGCAACCAAGAATGGCCGTGCGAGGGGAAGCTACCACGGCCGTGCTATGATGGAGTTTCGCAACGCCACTAAAAATCCTAGAGATGATGAATCTCTAGGTTTAGCCTTGCTTGTACTATGGTAAGATCTCCACCCACGTGTGCTAGGACACACAGAAGTCTTATCGTAGTATAGTTTAAGGGTCGAATCCTCGGGACAACGGTCTTGATTAGAATTAATCAAGATGGAAAACGTTTTAGTCGTACCTAATTACTTAACGGTTGATATTTAGATCGAAAGTTTGGTTTGGTTGTTTAAACTAAATGTGAGGAAAGTAAAAGCAAGAAAGTAGAAATTAGAGTTGTAAACAATGATTAAAAACCACTAGGATGTTATCGAGTTTCACGCCACTACACATGGATCAAAACATGCAACATAATAAAAAAACCTGCAAAGAGATTCTAATCAGTTAGTATCTTGTAGACTTAGTTTCTTTTCGGATAACTAACTACGAGAAATGTGGAGTATTGCAACGCCAGCCATCCCATAATAAATGGTCACTTGCTTTGCATTACTTCTTCATGAAGTGTGTTCCTCGACCTTGCCAAGGTTGCACTTTCATACGTCAATTGATTCCATTTCATAGTATGAAAGTGCAACGATGGGAGTGAGTTTACTACTCATGAAAGCACTCCTAGATACCGAAACAGACGTATGGTGACTACATACATCCAGAACCAACTTTCAATCGATATTCAGATCTAAGGGTACAAACGTAGACAATTCATACCGAAAGACAATAGGTAATACAAGTTGATGATCAAGCAACAAGCATTCATTTAACGATTGATGTTGAACTGAAAAGGAGAGTATCTCTATTGCAAACAGTTGAATTACATTGCATGAAATGAAAACATGGGTAGCGGGGCTACTCCCCGCACCCTAGTGAATGAGACTACTCACTCATATCAAGGACAAAGAAGGAGGCGAGTAGAGAGAGAAAGAACATCATCTCCACAGAGGAGGGAAGGATGAACCCTTGGTGAAGAGAGCAACGATCTTTGCGCTTCGTGGATGCTTTGATGATGGATCTTCTCTTCCCACCTTCTTTGTTGTTGAGAGAGAAGGTAGCTTGAAGATGGAACATGGATCTCAAACTGGCAGCCTTGGGGCGATGGATGAAAGATGGGAGTGCTCTGGAACTGGAGAGGCAGCCTTTGGACGTATGAGAGTTCTCCTTTTGAGGACCCCTTTGGGTCTTATTTATAGGCTTAATTGGAGCCCAAACGGTCTTGAACCCATTTGGGCGCTGAACACGTTTGGCTGCTGAACCCGTTTGGTTGCTGAACCCGTTTGGGCGTTGAACTCGTTTGGGCGCTGGACCCGTTTGGTTCCTGAACTCGTTTGGTTGCTGAACCCGTTTGGTTGCTGAACCCGTTTGGGCGCTGAAATCGTTTGGGCGCTAAACCCATTTGGTTCCTGAACCCGTTTGGTTGCTGAACCCGTTTGGGCGCTGAACTCGTTTGGGCGCCGAACTCATTTGGGCGCCGAACTCATTTGGGCGCCGAACGCATTTGGGCACTGGACCCGTTTGGGCGCCGAACTCGTTTGGGCGCCGGACTCGTTTGGGCGCCGAACTCGTTTGGGTGCCGAACTCGTTTGGGCGCTGGACCCGTTTGGGCGCCGAACTCGTTTGGGCTTGTGCGGTCTCGGGACCGTTTAGAGTTCATGCGGTCTTGAGACCGTTTGGCCTTAAACGGTCTTGGGACCATTTGGGCTTAAACGGTCTTGGGACCATTTGGCCTTAAACGGTCTTGGGACCGTTTGGGGTTTTTGTAATTTTTGTGTGTTTTTCTACAAGGATAAAGAAGAGAAAAGTTAATCTATTGATGTGTCAACAATGAGGTAAAGATTTAATGATTCTTTCTAATTTATTTAAGAAAGAGTATGGAAAACAAGGGAAAACTAATAAAATAGCATCACAAAGTGAGAGGTTATCACCCCCCCTAACTTAGAGTCTAGCTTGTCCTCAAGTTAGATAGAGCTAAGGCATGCAGTGGCGAGGCGATTTTATTTAGTTAGGGTTTCCATACTCTTGTTTTAATTCTCAACCTGAGTTCTCCTCAAATCATATCGGATCTTATTGCTTGCCTTGACTCTTTCAGGTTTTCGAGAGATGCATGGGTCTCAAGTTCCTTCCGTATCTCGTAGCTTGCATTGGGACCACTTTTTATTCTGTGCATGTTGTTGACTCTAATCAGCTTTATATCTCTCTGAGGAACCTACCGATAACTAGAGTGGGTATGAGGGTTGGCTAAAGGTTTAAAGTGTAACTCTCCCTTTTTGTGGGAGAGGGCTTGTCTATGCTTTTTAGAGACCCACTACCGGGTACGACACATCTGCCTTTATGAGGGCAACTGAATGTACCGGCCGGGTGAGCTCTTTATCAGCCTTTTCTTATATTTAGAAACCTTAGGATCCCACTACCGGGCACGACACATCTGCCTTTATGAGGTCAGCTGAATGTACCGGCCGAGTGAGACCTTTATTGGCTCTTCTTATAAGTCCTTATGCATGGCACAACTCTCATGTTTTTATTCAACACTCTGGCTTTTATTCGAAAACTCACAGGCTTGGGATTTGGGGGTTACTTTTGGAATTTATTTTGGGCAGCCAAGCCTCTTTTATTTGAAGAGAGAAAAGCTGTTCTTAGAGTTTTTCAACATGCACTTATTGTGTGGTCCGCTTGCAGGACTTCTTAATTCGGAAGTTGCCTGATACCCCTCTCGTCCTTGAGAGCTCGGCTTATTTCTGCCTTGATATTGACCTGTGGAGAGTCAGATATAGAAGTGAAACAAAAGCATGAAAACCCAAGGTGGAGAGATATTATTAAGTCGCCATTGTATGTCTAAGTGCTATTTTACTTTTTAGGACTAACCTGATTCTAAAGTTAGCTGAGGGTGACTTTTATTCTAAAGGTGAACCATTCTTAAGAAGCTAAAGGTGTAACGGAAACTGAGAAAATTTATACAAAAAAAGTAGGAGAAGATGGAGAAAGAAGGATATAGAGATGATACCTCACCCTTGTCTAATGTACCCCCCCAACTTATCACGCACTCTGTCCTCAGAGTGTCAAAGTGATAGGTGGAGTAGTACGAGGACAAGGGCTGCAGGCTAAGTGAATCCTGTGCTTGCCCCTGGTGCCTGAAGGAGTTTAGCTGCAAATTGTCCTCGCAGGGCGTGATAGTCTACGTCATTCATGTCCTCTACGGGTTTCTGAAGAACGATGATGGTGTAGATCCAATAGAGGACATGGAAGACGCAGTCGTTTGATTGTCGAGTCTGTTGGGGACACTTGTTGCAGAAGGAAGGGCGGTGAAAATGTTCTTTGTCGTAAGCTTTTGTGTGCTAACTTAGAAAGTCGATTAATTTTTCAGCACATTCTTTCGCTACTACCTCCGTGGGCGTTTTTGGCGTCACGACATAATTCTTCTGTCGTGGATTGTACTGGCTGTCGGAACTATTATAAATTGTAATTGTTCCTTCTGGTAGGTTTGTTGCCAGGAGCAGCCAGTGTTCATGATAGAGGAAGGGTAGCATGATGAACTTCGACATTGTGTGTTGTAGATAGGAGATTAGTGTTTCATCTGTGCCGAAGTGCTTTAGCTTTAAAAGGTCATCCTTCAAATAAGGAGACGCCATATATGTTGTGGGGTTATCTTGGCCTAGGAGAAATTGGTAAGCGGCCATTAGGCTTACAGAGAGTGATCCTTTAAATTGTAAAGTTTCTCGAAGAGTGTCTGCCATTATGAGAATGTCACCAGACATGAACACGAGTTCATCTTTCTCGGCGGAAAGCCTTGACATGATGAGACGTAGTTCGTAGTCGGAGAGGCCTTTGCAAGCACTGAGATCAAAGTCTGGGAAAGATGGTTTAATGGCAGACAAAGGATCAACGTCGACTTTGCTTTGCTCGGTTGTCGAGGCCGGTTCCTTTGATTTCTCTGACTCCTTCAGAGTTTTTCGGAAGGGTCGCCACTGCGGTCGCTGGATAGAGGAGAAGAGGTAGCGAGGGACATCATCTGGTGCCATCGTCGGGTCCTTGAAGAACCGTCTATCACAGATGAGCTCCATGGCATAATGTCCTCGCAATGAATGAAAATCTTTAGCAACCAGAGCAGAGAATGTGATTTCTTGGTTTAGCGCTTGGATGTGACGTATGGTGCAGAAAGCGCAATCCCCAGATTCCTCGTCAGCTTGGACTTGCGGGTTTATTATTTTGAACCAAGGCTGGCTCCAGTTGTGGCGGAGAGATGGACGTGCAGCCCAAATTAGCTTAAGCAGCCGAAAGGGTATACATCTTGCTTCACCGGATGCTTCACCCATAAAGTTTATTGTACCGGCAGGTAGCTCAGTGCTGCAGAAGTTATAAACCATGGCGTCCCGAGCCTCGGTATCAACAACCATGAATAACCAATGATTTGAAACTTGGAAGGGCACGGTAAGATAACGTGCTCGTCGTGCTAAACCGGTACGCAGACGTTCGATTGATTTTTCTTTGATGTCCTTGTATATTAGGCCCAAAGATAGGGTAGGCGAGGCATTAAAAATAGGCTGCTGCCGCTTATGACTTCTGTACATTTCTATACAGTTGGCGAGAAGGACACGGAAGATAGACATTGGCATCGTCGACCGAGGTCGCAGGATGTTGCGGAAGTCTTCACGTGTCATCTTGCGCTTTGTTTTAGCATTGTGGTAGATAATATTGTCCCCTGCTTTTGCATCGTCCATGATAGTGTTCAGTATAAAAATATCCTGAGCATCTAATGTGGAGATGGCCGCCATATCTAAGTCACACATTTTGTGCGGTAGGGGTGGTGGCGGGGGAAGCTCTCGTGGAGGGGGGGAGGGAGGTAGTTCTGGAGCTTCCTCATAGCCCTGTATGTCGTCGTCTGAGTCCGAGGAAGAATCGAGCTCTTCATCAGTATCTAAACGCACTCGTTCGGATTCGTCCTCGTCATGTGGTGAAGCTGCTGACGTGTCGAGCGCTGAGGGGGGTGGGACAGCTGTTGCGGGGGGGTTGGCACTGGTTCCTATTATACATTGGTGGAACTCAGCGAAAGCCGCGTCTTTAGCAGCCTCCCCGATGGATCCCATAGCAGAATAGTCAAGAAATTGGTCCCCATATGACATGTTAATGTTATTATTGTGTGGGGATTCGGGATCTTTATCACCGTCATGGTGATCCATCTGCTGTTTGGGTTCTGTTCCATGGCTGGGACCCTCCCCAGCATTATCTGGTTTATCAGAATCATCACTTGAGGAGGTACTGTTGTTGGAGTAAGCTGAAGAATCATAATCTTCATCGTCATCGTCTTCATTTGCTGCTGATTTATCCGTTGTTTTCTTATGTGCTTTCTTCTTGCACTGACGATGGATGGATTGAAGCTCGTCGTATGCCACTTGCACGTGCTCGTGTGTTTCGAGCAGTGCGTCATGGGTTTCCTTTAAATCAGAATAAGTGCTTCAGCCGAGAGGAGTCGTGCTGTGAGGTCAGTTACTTGAGCTCTTAGTTGAGTAAGTTCATTGTTTGATGACTCCTCTTGGCGTTTGTGTAGCTGTGTGAGGGTGATGTTGATGTCGTCCAAGCGCGTGCTGAAAGCTTGTTGTTGCTGCTTGAGCTCGCGGAGGGTCTCAGGCAGCGGTAGAGTCTGGATTGAGATCTTCTCGACTTGCTTTGCCATCGCCTTGTGCTGGCTTTGGACTCCAAGGACCAGCTCGGGCAAGGTTTTGCAGTGGCCGTCGACGTGGTCAACTTGCTTAGCCACTGAAACTTGTCGTTGCTGGATTTCTTGGAGGATGCTTGGCATGGTGCGGTTTTGCTCGTCGATCTTGGCGACCTGCTTTGTTAAACCCTGCACACAAGAAAAAATAGAATTTAATATGTTAGAAGGGTCGGTGAGGAGGTTTCAGATGGTGTCAAATTGCCGTCCGAATTCCTCACCGACGTTAGTGAAGGGGACCCCAGTGAGAGGGGTGGGGCGGCTAGGGTCGGGGTGGAATGGTGGTGGTAGTGTCATGCGGAAAGGACACTGTTGATGGTCCCGTGAACGGCGTAGTTACTGTGGAAGGGGTCACTAGCGGTGTCGGGGCAGCGGCGGATGAGAAGGGTGGTGACATATCTGGAGAGAAAAGTGAGTCCGGTAATGTTGATGGAAAGGTCGTTGAGGTGAAAGAAGTGAATTTGGGCGTAGTAGCAAAAAATGGGATGCCCGAAGGGAAGAAGGGTGATGTGGAAAAAGGTGGAAGAGTGGAGGATGATGGGGTGGTGGATGTTGGGATGGTGGATGGTGTGGTAGAAGATGGTGGGGTGGTGGATGTTGGGATGGTGGATGGTGGAGTGGTGGTTTCGAGATCAGTATTTAGACTCATTATGAAAGAGTCTAGTGATGATGTTGTTATGTGTTCCTATGGAAGGGTGGGTTCTGTTTCGGGGTGGGGTTTGGAAGTTGGTGTTCTCGACAACTCTTGTTCCTTCAAAAGCCTTATGGAAGGTCGTTTTACAGGAATTTTTGTTGTTTTCGCTGTCGGGGCGGTTATGCTAAGCTCTGTCTGTCCCATTGTTGCTTTCTTTTCGGTGATTTTGACCGAAGACATGAGTGTTGCGATTTCGTCATCTGAGAAAAGGAGCTTGTCTTTGTCATAATCCGCAAGTTCTGGTAGTGGGAGCAGCATTCCGAAGGATTTTGCTGTAGGGCAGAAGACGTAGTGTAGCTTGGCATCCTTGTCTTTTATGATGGAGGAGTTCTTCAACGTTTGTTCGTTTGTAAGGATGTCGCCCTTTATTTTTGTGCATCTAGGTAGAAGTCTATCCATCTTAAGGTATTTGATAATTGATGTGATAAGACCACCCATACATATTTTTTTTCCTAGGGCGTAAGCTGATAGTTTTTGAATGATAAGACGCCCAATGTTGACTGACAACCCATTTAGGATGGACCAGATAACAAAGAGGTCTGAGAGGATTACATTTCCTCCTTCTGACCTGGGGAAGAGTGCGCCAGCAAGGATTTTGTGAAGTGTGCGCACTAGACCCGATTGAATGTTTGATGCTTTACATGTTTTTGCATCATAAACTGGTATCCCCATTAAAGATTTCTAGAAGTTGTGTTTGTTGAACTTGGTGTTGTCTGTGCTAACAGCCTTGGCTTTCTTCAGCTGCTCTTGGTTGTCTATAAAGATTTCATTCAGCATATTTTCAGTTATGACCACTTTGTTGTTGAAGATTCTGGTGGATATTCTACGATCACCACCATCCTGTGCTTTATCGAAAGTGTCCACTGCTTCTCTAGTGAAAAAGGTGAAGAATTCCGTTGTAGGCTCAACGTATGAGGATTCGGTGACAAAACAAAGTCGAGAAAGATTGGAATTGTCTAGAAAGGTGAGGATTCTATTGTAGATCCCCATCTTCATAAGTATGCTTGGGCAAATGTACTTTGTCAGTTTTAGAGTTTGGTTAATGGATGGGAGGGTATGGATGTGAAGATTTTCTGGTGGTGGTGCTGTGGTGGTAATGGGGGGGGGGGAAATAGGAACGGTAATGGTGGCAGGGGTGGCGGTGATGGTGGTGGTTGGTTGAATGGAGGATGGTGGAATGAAACCTGCGAGGGTTTGTTCCCTTGCAGTGCTAGGGTGAACCTGTTTCCTTGCCCTCTTCTTCGGTTGTGGTGCTGAAGTGGTTGCTTGGGCCTTCCTCTTCCCCAAGGACTGTTTGGTAGGGGATTCTGCCTCCGGTGAAGGCTCATATTCTGAGGGGTCATCAGATGAGATTTCTTCGACCTCCTCTTTAGAAGGTTCTTCTGCTAAGCAGTGGTTGATGCGTTTTATCTCATGCATGACTTTGAGCAGGTCCACCTTTGCTGGGACCGTTCCAGTTTTTTCATAGTGGTCAATGATTTGCTGAAACTTCACCCGGTCAGCAATTAAGTCCTCCTTTGTCCAAAAAGGGTTATCGGCTGTTCCTGTTGGTTGCTTTGCGGGGGAGGCCATTCTGAAATTTTTGTCAAGAAAACAAAAGTTAGAGTTCAGAAATTTGAATTTAAACAAGTCTATTAGAATAGAACAGTATTTTTGAGGTTTGGTTGAATTCAAACAGGTTCAAGACCGTTTGGTTCCAAACGGGTTGAAGACCGTTTGGTTCCAAACGGGTTCAAGACCGTTTGGTTCCAAACGGGTTGAAGACCGTTTGGTTCCAAACGGGTTTTACGTGTATTTTACTACGCGCTTAAACGCAAGTATACGCGTCGAGTAATATAGGCCTTGTGAGGCCCGAGTCGAACTCAGGGATACGTGAATTATTGGAGACTTCTACTAACTAATCGCAATCAGCTAGACCGATTAACAAAGTAGGGTTTTGTTGTTCAAATCAAAAGAAAATAAAAATCAAACAAAGAAAACAATCGATTAAAGGTTAATTTAATCAATTCAAAGGGATATCTTTAGGATGGCGGTTTCACCGCGGGTCAACATTGTATTAAGTTTCATATCATTCTTCACACTTCTCTCTCTATCCGGGTAGTGGCCTGAAATGAGAATTACCCACTGTCGTGGTGTAATCCACTACTTAGATTTAGGTTGATTCCATCGTCATAGTAATCATTCCCCTAAACTAAGCGCATTAAGATCGGTCCCTCAGTTCCCACCATTAATTTTACAACTCCTTTGTCAAGGGTTTTATTAATTAATGTAGAATTCGTCTCTTTTCAACCGTTAATCCTTCTGTCGAAGTGATTAAGGGCATTAATTTATTATTATGGTGATCAAACATAACAATAGCAATAGAGAAAACGAATTTATACCACGGATATGAGAGAAAAATATGAATTATCAATATAAAATCATCATACAATGTATCCCCGGGCTACTCCCGGTCCTAAAGATTGAGGGTTTTAGCCTCTCATGTTCATCTTACACGAATACATGGTAGAAATTGGGGAATTCATAAGAGAAACGTGAAATAAATGGGAAAACCCCTGAACGGAGAAGAACCGGTGGATCCTTGGCGTAGAACACAAGCTTTCCCCGCCTGTCGGTGGTGGAAATTGTCTTCGGCAGCGTCCGAATCACCCGGGATGAGCTTCTCGACCTCCGTTCTCCTTTCTCTCCTCCTCGGCACTCGTGCAAAACCAAAAATGAGATGATCCTCCCGTGTGGGCGGCCGTCATTAGGTATAAGTCTCTAATTAGGTCGTCAAATAACAACAGCCGTCCGATCGAGATCAAAACAGATCCAACGCATATCTGCCGGCGTCGATACCATCGACGCGGGTCGATGGTATCGACCCAGCGGATTAGCGGCAGCTTTCCTTTCTTTTATTCTGAGCGCCTGTGGTGATCTCGATACCATCGACTTGGGTGTCGATGATATCGACTCCTTTAGCGTCGGTTGTTGACGTTTAGCGACGCTGTAGCTCTCCTTGTGTCGATGGCATCGACTAGGGTCGATGGTATCGACACTGTATTGCTTTTCTCGGCTGACAACCTGTGGCTTGGTCGATGGCATCGACTTCCGTCGATGGTATCGACGGAAGCAGATACTTGTTTTTCCTGAAATTTCACAACACGACCAAGTAAATCCACACAATTTATAATAAGATGATAAATAATGCTCAAAATAGTAAAACAAAGGGGATTTGATATAAAATGATGGCAAAGACCAAATAAAGTGAATTATGCAATAATATCCATGAAAATGAGTAATTAAGGCACAAAACACATATGAAATAGGTCTCTAAATGCGACTCAAAATCATCGCATCAAACTCCCCTAAGCTTAAACATTGCTCGCCCTCGAGCAACTAATCCTTAGAATAGAATTGCAGATGTCAACTAACAATCAACACATCACCCCACATCCCCCATGACTCCCACTGGACATTCTCAAACCGGCCTTTCCTAATCACAAAACAGTAATTACCCTACAGGCGACAATAATCATCAATAAAAGAAATTATCCTTCAAACCGATGAACACTATCACATAAGGCAGTTAACATAATAAAATTTGCCGATTCAGCATTAGTGCATCTTGTGATCGCCTACACTACGTTGCTCGCCCTAACTACCATCTACATGGAAGCAGTCCTCCTTATAATCATGAGTGAGGAGAAAATCACGGTGGCCTACCAATTCGAGCAACGGGTGGATGGAATGGGTGGTTCATGGGAGAATATGGAAGTATTACACAGTTTCAGTATGCATATAACAAAATGCCCTAAATGATGCAAATGCACATTAAGAATGCCCTAATGCCTAAAAGTGGGTGGAATGATGCATGCACTAACCTTCTACCTCAAAATGAGATAGAAATCTACTCAAGCCACATCATGTACTCAATTCCCCTGTTATACAAGTGATATCATTCCTTTCTCCCTCTTATTCCATTTCCTTCTAAATTCTCTTCTCTTTTTTTTCATTTTTTTTTTCATTTTGTTTTTTTTTTCTTTTAGCCCACATATCCATAATTGCTTAGAGCTACATGTGTTAGGCTATTTCCTTCATGATTGGAAATCTTTGTACTAATGCGAGGGTATGGAACAATTTAGATCACTTTTCAGGACAACTGAGGTACATGGTGTACTTATGCATGAAAATCATGAAAGTTATGAGTGCAACTACATGACATGCACCTAAAGGTAATGTGCATGTATCATCGTATATTTTTTTTCGTTGTATGCAAAATTATGAAAATAACAATGCAAATCCTATCTACATGCTATGCACGCAAGAAGGAATTAAAACTGTGCTTTACTTTCAATTCTTAGGTGGATTATGGAAGAATATGAAGTGGAATGATCACAAGATTAAGTTACTGAACCTTAGAAAAATATCATGTGTCCCTCCTTACTGACATGTGTGGTAGTTCAAAGGGTTCTTTCTCGTATATCCAATTAAGGTCTCATTACCATTTGATTAGGTTAGGCTCAAACAACCGTTACTATCCACTTTTCATGAGTCAATGGGGGTGTGAGTGTGACATATTGCTTCAAAGTTGACATAATCAATCATTTTCATAGGACAAGTTCCCCAAGGACAACCAAGTTAAGCTATCCAAAAGACACAGAAAATTTTGAAATTCCCTTAAATTTCCCATGAAAAATCGAGATGACAATTTTTACGACATCCACGATTACACTAGATAGATGTGGATCCTAAACAAAAACTAAAAATGCAAGAAACAAATAGCAAATAACCACTAAAAAATAACAAAAGAAAAAGATAGAGCTGTTCCAGCTACCCCCCTAAGCTTGAATTCGACTATGGCCTCATAGTCAAAAACAATCTTAAGAGTGGAACAGAGATACCAGATCAGTCCGATGGTGGTGGAGGCGGGTATTGCGGGGCCGTAGGGTCCGGATTTGCTCTGGATGACACTTGGCGCAAGTGGAGGAAGAAATCGTTGAAGATGTGACTTCATTTGACCAATAACCCTGTCTTGAATAACTGACCCCAACACTGTTGTGTGCCCGTCGATACCATCGACGGAAGTCGATGGTATCGACTCACTGATTAGGGCAACTGCCTCGCGAGTCCGGCCGCCGCCTTTTTCATTTGTAAATGTCGATACCATCGACCTGTGTGTCGATGGTATCTACTTTACTGAGTCAATTTCTTCTGAAAATCTCCAGAGATCTCGATGGTATCGACTGGCATGTCGATACCATCGACCTTTATTGCGCAGCCTGTCTGTGACCATGTCGATACCATCGACGGGGGTGTCGATAGTATCGACGCAGTGCGATTTTTGCTGGTGTCAACCTGAACCCATGTCGATACCATCGACCAGTGTGTCGATGGTATCGACCCTGCCTGTGCCTGCACATTGAACAAAAAGGATCAAGGTATCATTTTTAAACTAAAATTCAAACGAAATAAAAGCAATCTATGACTAAAATTAAACTATCCTAGTGTACCGATGGTTGGGTTGCCTCCCAACAAGCGCCCTTGTTTAGCGTCTTAGGCTAGACGGTGTGACAATCATCATCTTTTCACCTTGGGAACTGGGCTTATAGGATCATTCGGTAATTTGAATTCGACTCGATCTCCTCCAATACCCAAGGACAAAGTACCTCTCCCTAAAGCAGTCACAAGGTCTGCCGTTGCTTGAAACGGTCTTCCTAGGAGAATTTCACAACTTTGGAGTGGTGGCATATCCATGACGACAAAGTCCACAGGAAATATGAATCTATCCACTTTGACGAGAACATCTTCACATACTCCATAGGGTCTCACGGTAGACCCATCTGCCAATTCAATTGTTGCAGCCAACTTCTTTATCTCCTTTAACCCCAGCTTTTGAAATGTCGCCAAAGGCATGAGATTTATGCTAGCGCCAGAATCACATTGCACTTTAGGGAAATGTTGACCACCTATTGAACACGGAATGTAAAAACCTCCTGGGTCCTTTCTCTTCTTTGGTGAACTCCCGTGAATCATAGAGCTCACCGTCTCATTCATCCAATAAATTTCATCATCTTTTATCCGCCTCTTCTTATTGATGATTTCTTTAATGAACCTCCCATAGGCGGGTACTTTCTCGATCATCTCCACTAACGGAACGTTGATGTGGAGTTTTCGAAATATCTCCAGGATTTTTTTAAAGTGACGATGCTCTTTCTTTGGCTTCGGATTTACCGGATCTAAAACATCAGCTGCATCAACACGCCTGTGAGGTGGCACATAAGAGCTTTTCGGGGGTACCTCCCCTAAGCTTGCTTCAATCATTCCCTCGGGCGTGGGCTTTGGCGAGACATCATCAATAGTGGCAGCTTGTTGTGGTTCCTCTCTCACCTCAGACGTCTCCACATGTGCACAAACAACCTGCACCTGCTCCTCTTGCCTAGATGGAGAGACCATACTCACAACTCTCTCTGATTTTCTGAAGAAATGGTTTCCGCCCGACAATCTATAGTAAGTGCGTGGATACGGTATCGCCGGTGTTGCATTCACATTGAAAGTCATTTTTCTTTCTTCTACAGCTTCTTGCACCCGAGATTCCTCATTTCTTACCACTGACATGTACTTAACCTGATGATGTGCTTGGGCCACGTTCGCATTCTCAGCTGGTTTCTGTTGATTGGCGTGCTTGATGGCCGCCACTTCACTTGAAATCTGAGCCACGGTGGTCTCTAATGCCCGCATTTGCGCTCCATGGCTTTGCAGCGTCTGCCCAAACTTGGTTAGAATATCACCTTGAGATTGCAATTGTTTTCCAAACATGGCCATCATCTCTTGGTTTTGCTGGACCATTTGAGTTAGTAATTCAGTGTTCTTATCCTCGGTTCTTTGCTGTGGTTTGGCATCCGGATCCTGCAGAAAATTATTCGGATCCTTCCATGAAAACTTTTTATCCTTTCTCCATGCATAGTCATTGTTTCTATAGCCCTGTTGTTGCATGAACTTCACTTGGGCTTCCTCATCCTCAGATGCATCTTCCTTAGTTAGCAGCTTCTTGGCTAGAAGATCTAACTTGTCGTTCAGCTCCCTAACTGTTCTGGATTCGCCGGCAGCCTTGACATGTTCCACTGCACCTCTGTCGCCCCATGACTGTTTCCTAGCCATGTTCTTTAATATCTCCCAGCATCTTGTATCAGTGTTGTTCAAGAAAAATCCGGAGCCAGCCGAGTCCAAATTGCTTCTATCATGCTCGGAGAGAGCAAAGTAGAAGATTTTCACTTGGGTTTCCTTGTCCAGTCCATGGTGTGGACATCTCCTCAACATGACTTGGAATCTCTCCCAAGTCTCAGAATAAGTTTCACCCGCCTGTTGGGTGAAATTGTGGATCTTCCGGATCATATCATTGGTCTTCTCAGGAGGGAAGAACCTTTCGAAGAAAACCTCCACCATGTGATCCCATGATTCAACAAACTTGTCGTCGAGGTTATGAAGCCACTCTCTTTCCACTCCAGCCAAGGAACTCGGGAATAACTTGAGGTAGAGCACATCCTGTGGAAATTGATCTATCTTCACCATATCGCAATTTTCAACAAACTGACTAATGTGTGCCACTGGATCTTCATTTTTCAACCCGTGAAATGTGTTGGATTTGACCAAGTTGATCAGCGCCGGATCGATCTTGTATGTTGGTATGTCGATCCCCTTTTTCTTTATAGGCCCCTTTGATGCCGAGGAAGAAGACGCCTTGATCTTCTCCCATATTGTCTGTGCTTCAGCCATTGCTTCTTCTTGTTCTTGCTCAGATTCAGAATTTATATCACTGTGGTGTTCCTCCTCGTAGTAGTCCTCGTCCTCTGGTCCCGCAGATGGAACCTCAAGTGTGCGATTCACGTAGTCTCGACTACGTGTGTGCACCATGCAAAGTACCTGAAATAAGGAAATAGGGGTTCAGTACAATGCTTTGAACGAGTCAACACAATTATAGAGAAATAAAGGAATTTTTGAAATTGTTTTAAAATAAATAAAAAATGTGGCCTAGAGTGGCCTCTCTTAGCACTCAAAGTGCCAATAATTCGCCGTATCCCCGGCAACGGCGCCAAAAACTTGACGTGTATTTTACTACGCGCTTAAACACAAGTATACGCGTCGAGTAATATAGGCCTTGTGAGGCCCGAGTCGAACTCAGGGATACGTGAATTATTGGAGACTTCTACTAACTAATCGCAATCAACTAGACCGATTAACAAAGTAGGGTTTTGTTGTTCAAATCAAAAGAAAATAAAAATCAAACAAAGAAAACAATCGATTAAAGGTTAATTTAATCAATTCAAAGGGATATCTTTAGGATGGCGGTTTCACCGCGGGTCAACATTGTATTAAGTTTCATATCATTCTTCACACTTCTCTCTCTATCCGGGTAGTGGCCTGAAATGAGAATTACCCACTGTCGTGGTGTAATCCACTACTTAGATTTAGGTTGATTCCATCGTCATAGTAATCATTCCCCTAAACTAAGCGCATTAAGATCGGTCCCTCAGTTCCCACCATTAATTTTACAACTCCTTTGTCAAGGGTTTTATTAATTAATGTAGAATTCGTCTCTTTTCAACCGTTAATCCTTCTGTCGAAGTGATTAAGGGCATTAATTTATTATTATGGTGATCAAACATAACAATAGCAATAGAGAAAACGAATTTATACCACGGATATGAGAGAAAAATATGAATTATCAATATAAAATCATCATACAATGTATCCCCGGGCTACTCCCGGTCCTAAAGATTGAGGGTTTTAGCCTCTCATGTTCATCTTACACGAATACATGGTAGAAATTGGGGAATTCATAAGAAAAACGTGAAATAAATGGGAAAACCCCTGAACGGAGAAGAACCGGTGGATCCTTGGCGTAGAACACAAGCTTTCCCCGCCTGTCGGTGGTGGAAATTGTCTTCGGCAGCGTCCGAATCACCCGGGATGAGCTTCTCGACCTCCGTTCTCCTTTCTCTCCTCCTCGGCACTCGTGCAAAACAAAAAACGAGATGATCCTCCCGTGTGGGCGGCCGTCATTAGGTATAAGTCCCTAATTAGGTCGTCAAATAACAACAGCCGTCCGATCGAGATCAAAACAGATCCAACGCATATCTGCCGGCGTCGATACCATCGAAGCGGGTCGATGGTATCGACCCAGCGGATTAGCGGCAGCTTTCCTTTCTTTTATTCTGAGCGCCTGTGGTGATATCGATACCATCGACTTGGGTGTCGATGGTATCGACTCCTTTAGCGTCGGTTGTTGTCGTTTAGCGACGCTGTAGCTCTCCTTGTGTCGATGGCATCGACTAGGGTCGATGGTATCGACACTGTATTGCTTTTCTCGGCTGACAACCTGTGGCTTGGTCGATGGTATCGACTTCCGTCGATGGTATCGACGGAAGCAGATACTTGTTTTTCCTAAAATTTCACAACAAGACCAAGTAAATCCACACAATTTATAATAAGATGATAAATAATGCTCAAAATAGTAAAACAAAGGGGATTTGATATAAAATGATGGCAAAGACCAAATAAAGTGAATTATGCAATAATATCCATGAAAATGAGTAATTAAGGCACAAAACACATATGAAATAGGTCTCTAAATGCGACTCAAAATCATCGCATCAGGGTTCAAGACCGTTTGGTTCCAAACGGGTTCAAGATCGTTTGGTTCCAAACAGGCCGTCGTCCAAACGGTTGCAAGGTCGTTTGGCACCAAACGGTTTGGAGACCGTTTGGGGCCAAACGGTCCTTTGTCCAAACGGGTGCAAGGTCGTTTGGCACCAAATGGTTTGGAGACCGTTTGGGGCCAAACGGTCCTTCGTCCAAACGGGTGCAAGGTCGTTTGGCACCAAACGGTTTGGAGACCGTTTGGGGCCAAACGAGCCTTCGTCCAAACGGGTGCAAACCCGTTTGGAGCAGACCGTCGGGAAGACGAAAAGCCAGGCCGTTTGGCGGAGAGGGACGGCGGGAGGGAAGCCGAAAAACGCTCGTGGCGACGGTGACAGCGGTAGCAAGAACCGCGAGAGAAAACTCTACCTGTTAGGCGACGACGACGGAAGAAGAAGGGCCGGAAGGAAGCAATGATGAGCGAGCAGAAGAACGGAGCCGCGCACAGACGACGGCGAGGTGTCAGTCAGAGACGAGAACTGCGGTGGAAGACGGAGGTGATAACGGTAAGCTCAAAGAAGCAAAAGTGCGCGCGGAAACTGGAGTGAAACGACAGTGGAACAGAGAAAGCGAGAGGTTCTAGAAGAGAGAAAGGAGGGTGTGGGGTGTTATTTATAGGATTGGGGGGGGGGGGGGCGTCCTTACAAATTCCCAAAGTCAAACGGGTGCGAGACCGTTTGAACTCCAAACGGGTGCGAGACCGTTTGAACTCCAAATGGGTGTGAGACCGTTTGAACTCCAAACGGGTGCGAGACCATTTGGGGAGGTTTAGGTTTTAGATGTTTTTGATTTTTTATGTTTGTTTTGTTTATGTGGATTTTTTTGTATATATATTTCAGAAGAAAGCTAAACTAAAAAGAAGAAGAGGGAAGACGAAAAACGATGATACTCAGATCTTGGGTTGTCTCCCAAGTAGCGCCTGGGTTTAATGTCGCTGGCTCGACGAAATGCTGATCTGGCTATGCTGATGTTATAGGATCTTGGATCTCTATAGTTTGTTTTGGCAATTTGTCTGCTGGAATGTAGTATTTCTTTAACCTATGACCGTTGACGGTTCTTTCTCCCCCGTTATCATCAAGGATAATAACCGCTCCTGTCGGGTAGATATGTTTGATAGTGAAAGGCCCCGACCATTTTGTGTGCAGTTTTCCCGGAAACAATTTTAGTCTGTAATTGAATAAGAGAACCTTATCTCCGATGATTATATCCTTTATTTTTATGTGGCCATCATGCCACATCTTGGTTTATTCTTTGTAAATTCTGGCATTTTGGTATGCTGTCATTTGCAACTCTTCCAATTCTTGTAATTGAAGTTGTCTAGATTCACCGGCACTCTTGAGATCAAAGTTCAATTGCTTGATAGCCCACCAAGCTTTATGCTCTAATTCGACTGGTAGATGACACGACTTCCCATACACCAATCGAAATGTTGTTGTTCCAATTGGTGTTTTGAAAGCCGTGCGATAGGCCCATAGAGCGTCAGGAAGTTTGGTAGACCAGTCTGTGCGGTGCCTATTAACAGTTTTTTCCAAAATGGCCTTGAGTTGCCTGTTGGAGACTTCGACCTGTCCACAAGTCTGTGGGTGATAAGGTGTGGAAACTTTATGTTTGACTCCATATTTTCTTAATAGTGCTTCGAAACTCCGCTCAAGAAAATGAGATCCGCCATCGGATATTATTGTTCTTGGAACGCCAAATCTGGGGAATATTATTTCTTTAAACATTTTGATGACTGGTTTGGAATCACAAGAAGTGGTCGGTAGAGCTTCTACCCATTTCGAAATGTAATCCACAACTACTAGAATGTACGTGAATCCGTAAGATGGGGGGAAAGGACCCATGTAATCCACTCCCCAAACATCAAAGAGTTCGACTTCTTGCCACATATTCAAAGGCATTTCATTTCGTTTAGTTATTCCTCCAGATAGTTGGCATTTGTCACATGATCGCACATATTCATGTGCATCCTTTGCGATGGTTGGCCAGTAGAAACCAGATTGAAGAATTTTAAGAGCGGTTTTCTTAGAGCTCATGTGCCCCCCAGTAGGGCCTGAGTGACAGTGTTCTAAAACTGGGGTGATTTCTGTTTCTGGAATGCATCGACGAAAAAGTCCATCTGCGCATAAGCAGAATAGGTAGGGCTCGTCCCAGAAGTACTGCTTAGCATCATGAATGAATTTCTTTTTGTCATGGTATGATGTAGACGGATGGATGATTCTTGTTGCCAAATAATTAACAATATCAGCATACCAAGGAAATCCAGTAGTAATCTTCATTAGTTGATCATCCGGTAAAGAGTCTCGAATGGGTATTTTATCGGAGTCTTTAGCTTCAATACGACTGAGGTGATACGTGACGACATTTTCAACCCCACTTTTGTCTTTAATCTCTAAATCAAACTCCTGAAGCATTAATACCCATATGATAAGTCGGGGTTTAGCATCTTGTTTTTGGACCAAGTATCGTATTGCAGAATGGTCAGTATATACTATGACTTTTGACCCGATTAGGTAAGACCGAAATTTTTTAAAAGAATAGATAACTGCCAGGAACTCTTTTTCGGTGGTAGTATAGTTCTTTTGTGCTTCATCAAGCGTCTTGGAGGCGTAATATATGACGTAAGACTTTTTGTCAATCCTTTGTCCAAGGACTGCCCCTATAGCATAATTGCTAGCGTCACACATAATTTCAAACGATTTTGACCAGTCAGGAGCTCTTAGAATAGGGGCATAGATAAGGGCATTCTTCGAGTTGTGAAGCTATTAATGCATTCTTGGTCAAATATAAAATCTGCTTCTTTGGTCAGTAGGTGAGTCATTGGCTTTGCTATCTTTGAAAAATCTTTTATAAATCTTCTGTAGAATCCTGCATGACCAAGGAATGCCCTGACTCCTCTGATGTCTTTAGGTGGAGTTAGCTTTGAGATGACATCGACCTTTGCTTTATCCACTTCAATCCCTTTTTCACTTACTCGATGTCCTAGGACCACACCTTCAGTCACCATAAAGTGACATTTTTCCCAATTCAAGATCAGGTTGGTGTCTTCACATCTTTGTAGGACTTTTCCTAGATTGAGTAAACAGTCGTCGAAAGAATTTCCGTATACAGAAAAATCATCCATGAAGACTTCCATGATAGATTCTGTTAATCCGGCGAAGATAGCAGTCATACATCTTTGGAAGGTTGCGGGTGCATTGCATAACCCAAAAGTCATCCTTCTAAAGGCATATGTTCCAAAAGGACAGGTAAAGGTGGTTTTTTCTTGATCTTCAGGATGGATTGGGATTTGGTAAAATCCTGAATATCCATCAAGGTAACAAAAAATTTTTTGGTGAGCGAGTCGTTCGAGAACCTCATCCAAGAAGGGCAAGGGGAAATGATCTTTCCTTGTTTCTTTGTTAAGTTTTCGATAGTCGATGCACATTCGCCACCCAGTTACGGTTCTAGTAGGTACTAGTTCATTCTTATCATTAAGAACAAAAGTGGTCCCCCCTTTTTTTGGGACCACCTGCACAGGACTTACCCATTGAGAATCCGAGATTGGGTAGATGATACCTGCTTTCAGAAGTTTGAGAACCTCGAGGCGAACTACCTCCTTGAGATTAGGGTTCAACTTTCTTTGATGTTCCCTTGATGGTTTGAATTCTTCCACCATAGGCAATCTGTGCATGCATAAAGCTGGATTTATACCCGTCAAGTCAGTCATCTTGTATCCGATAGCTTTCTTGTGTCTCTTTAGTTCATGAAGAAGTCTGTTTTCTTGGTCCACCTCCAGGGTGGAGCTGATAATCACTGGACAAAGTTTCTCATTGTCAAGAAAGGCATGTTTGAGTCCCTCAGGTAGAGCTTTCATTTCAGGAGCCTTAGGTGGCTCAGTTGCTTCTATAATGGTGACGGCCTTGAGTTCTTCAAAGGTGGCCGTTGGGGCTTCTTCAGCTTTTTCTAAGTATTGAAGGCATTCTTGCACAAGTTCATTTGCCGAGAATTCTACTTCCGGATTTATCAAGATATCTTCCAAATCATCGGAAGGTTCAGACATTTCTAATTGGGACATTTGATATATAGCGTCCAGGAGAAAGACTTCCTCTTGAATGCTTGGACCTTTCATGCTATTAAGGACTCTGAACTGGAAAGATTCCTTCCCAAGTCTCAAGATAATAGTTCCTGCTTCTACATCGATAAGTGCTCGGGCAGTAGCTAGGAAAGGTCTGCTGAAGATTATCGGGTATCTTAGGTCTTCTTGTATGTCCATAATAACGAAATTGCACAGAACATAAGAATTCGTTCCTAACCTGACAGGTATATCTTCAATGATTCTAAGGGGAGCAGTTATGGTAGAGTCGGGTAACTGAATTGTCATTGTCGTAGGTAACAAATCAGTGAAGCCTAATCTTTTGCACATAGAATAGGGCATAATGGATATACTTGCTCCTAAATCTGCTAATCCCTTCTTGCTGGAGCCATTTCCAATTGAACACTGAATACCGAAGGAACCTGGGTCCTTTTTCTTTGGCATTTTGTTAAGCAGAATGTCTGAAGTGGTCTGACCTAGTTTCACTGTTTCGTGCTCTTCTGTCATATATTTTCTTGACAGGAGGGTTTTCAGGTATTTGGCCCAAGCGGGCACTTCGGAAAGAGCATCAAGGAATGGTATATCAATGTATAGTTTCTTCATAGATTCTTTGAATTTCTGGAACCTAGTGTCCATTTTGGTTCCTTTCAGCCTGTCCGGATAAGGGATTCTGGGTGGAACTTCTGGCATTGGTTCCTTTTCTTTTTCTCTTTCAGTGGTTTTAGTAGATTTTTCCTTTTCCTGGGTTGAGCATTCTGTTGGGGAAAGAATAGCTAAATCGTTATCATCATCATGGATGATTCTAGTGGTATCAGGAAGGACACGACCAGACCTTGTGGTGACAGCATTTAGTTGCTCAGGTCTATTTTGGTCATGCCTTGGATTTGCCTCTGGTTGCCCAGCAAAGGTACTTGCTGGTGGTTTCAACTGAGCAGCAATCTGTGCTAATTGGGCCTCTACAGCCTTTTGTTGAGCCTGTTGGTTCGCAAGCATAGTTTGCTGAGATTGAAGCATCTGTCTAATCAAAGAAATTTCATCAGATGGTTGGGAAGGGGCACTCCTCTGTTGATATTGAGTGACTTGCTGCCCTTGTGGTTGATGTGGAGGTGCGGTTAACTGCGGTTGTTGTGGCTTCTGCAACTGAGGTTGTTGCAGCTGTGGGTGCAGTCCTGGATGGGTATATTGGTAAGAGGGATTCCTAGGATAATTGGATCTTTGGAAACCATTTCTATAATTCCCCTGATTTTGGTTGAAGTTATTCTAAAATCCTGGTGGTTGTCTATTGAAAGATCCGCCTTGTGTCTGTTGTTGTGGATTGGCAGTCCCTGCAGGATTCCCATATTGAAAACCATGGTGGTTTCTTGGTTTATCTGGATTATAATACACCTGGCTAGGTATTGAGTGAATGGAATTGACTTGCTCTGGCATTTGGTCCTCGGGATGTTCAATAATGGGTTCATATTGCGGCACTGGTGGTTGTAGATCCATCATAACATTGTATAACAGACCACATGATAGTGTGGGATGATCAGATGCATGACAGGCTTCGCAAGTTCCAGTAGCTGCTTTTACTTGTTGAACCTGGGAGCCTTTCTTCTTGTCGTATTCTCCGAAAGAAGTTTCGAGAGCTTGTTGCTTGCTAGCAATAGTCTTCAAGGCCTCTGCAATGGCCTTGAGTTCCATAGATTCTTCAACCTTGTAGACTTTAAGAACTCCCTTGGATTGGTTATACGACCTTCCCCAATTGGATTGGTTCTCGGCCCCTAACATAACTATATTCCAAGCATCTTCATAGTTCTTTCTCATGAAGTTTCCTCCAGATGAGGAGTCTAAAAACTGCTTGATATCATCACTTCCTCCTCTATAAAATGTTTCAATCAGTTGATTTTGGGATATGCCATGGTGAGGGCACTTTCTCAGGAGTTCCTTGAATCTTTCCCAAGCTTCTGCAAGTGTTTCTCTGGGTAGTTGGGCAAAATGGTTGATCTTCCCCCTAATCTCATAGGTTAGTGAAGGTGGAAATAATTTCTCAAGAAACTTTTCTTCTAAGGGAGTCCAAGTAGTGATGATAGGGTGCCTATCTAAAGCATTGTACCAACTTAGCGCTCTTCCAGATAAGGTGAAGTGGAAGAGGTGTAACATTATTGCTTCCAAGGCAACTCCTACTTGAGGTACAAGTCGGCAGAGTGACTTGAATCTCTTAAGATGATCCATGCAATCGTCTCCAGATCCTCCAGAGAAAGAGATGCCTTGCATGATCTGGATCCATTGCGTCCGGATTTCAAAGTTTGGTATGTCAATAATCGGAGGTCGGACTGGGTGATCATATTCATAATTCTTGGGGACTGCGTAGTCCCGAAGTTTCTTGTTTCTTAATGCTAATTGGGCAGCGGCATTCTCGGCTTGGATGCGGGCTTGTTCCTCAGCTCGAATCTCGACCTGCGCTTGAGCACGGGTGTCAGCGATAAGTTGTGCTCGTTGTGCAGCTATGGCGGTGTTAACTCTTTCTGCAACGAGGCGTTGCTTTTCAGCCATCTGTCTGGCTCTTTGGCAGTTAAGTCTAATCCTTCGGTGGAAACTTCTTTCTACCTCAGAGTCGTACTCTAGTTCAGGGGAGAATCCGATGTGATGCGGGGTTTGCATACACGTTTTCTACCTGAGTAGGAAGAAATTCACTCGGTTAGATGATGAAAGGAAGCAAAGAGGTCAAGAAAATTTGGAGTAGTTATCAAGGAAAAGTGTAAAATCCTAATCAACCAAGAAGTTGTTAAGTAAAAACTAAAACGTTCCGTTGTCCCCGGCAACGGCGCCAATTTTTTGATGGAGTTTTGCAACGCCACTAAAAATCCTAGAGATGATGAATCTCTAGGTTTAGCCTTGCTTGTACTATGGTAAGATCTCCAGCCACGTGTGCTAGGACACACGAAAGTCTTATCGTAGTATAGTTTAAGGGTCGAATCCTCGGGACAATGGTCTTGATTAGAATTAATCAAGATGGAAAACGTTTTAGTCGTACCTAATTACTTAACGGTTGATATTTAGATCGAAAGTTTTATTTGGTTGTTTAAACTAAGTGCGAGGAAAGTAAAAGCAAGAAAGTAGAAATTAGAGTTGTAAACAATGATTAAAAACCACTAGGATGTTATTGGGTTTCACGCCACTACACATGGATCAAAACATGCAACATAATAAAACAACCTGCAAAGAGATTCTAATCAGTTAGTATCTTGTAGACTTAGTTTCTTTTTGGATAACTAACTACGAGAAGTGTGGAGTATTGCAACGCCAGCCATCCCATAATGAATGGTCACTTGCTTTGCATTACTTCTTCATGAAGTGTGTTCCCTGACCTTGCCAAGGTTGCACTTTCATACGTCAACTGATTCCATTTCATAGTATGAAAGTGCAATGATGGGAGTGAGTTTACTCCAGTCATGAAAGCACTCCTAGATACCGAAACAGACGTATGGTTACTACATACATCTAGAACCAACTTTCAATCGATATTCAGATCTAAGGGTACAAACGTAGACAATTCATACTGAAAGACAATAGGTAATACAAGTTGATGATCAAGCAACAAGCATTCATTTAACGATTGATGTTGAACTGAAAAGGAGAGTATCTCTATTGCAAACAGTTGAATTACATTGCATGAAATGAAAACATGGGTAGCGGGGCTACTCCCCACACCCTAGTGAATGAGACTACTCGCTCATATCAAGGACAAAGAAGGAGGCGAGAAGAGAGAGAAAGAACGTCATCTCCACGGAGGAGGGAAGGATGAACCCTTGGTGAAGAGAGCAACGATCTTCGCACTTCGTGGATGCTTTGATGATGGATCTTCTCTTCCCACCTTCTTTGTTGTTGAGAGAGAAGGTAGCTTGAAGATGGAGCGTAGATCTCAAACTGGCAGCCTTGGGGCGATGGATGAAAGATGGGAGTGCTTTGGAACTGGAGAGGCAGCCTTTGGACGTATGAGAGTTCTCCTTTTGAGGACCCCTTTGGGTCTTATTTATAGGCTTAAGTGGAGCCCAAACGGTCTTGAACCCATTTGGGCGCTGAACACGTTTGGCCGCTGAACCCGTTTGGTTCCTGAACCCGTTTGGTTGCTGAACCCGTTTGGGCGCTGAACTCGTTTGGGCACTGGACCCATTTGGTTCCTGAACTCGTTTGGTTGCTGAACCCGTTTGGTTCCTGAACTCGTTGGCTTGCTGAACCCGTTTGGGCGCTGAACTCGTTTGGGCGCTGAACCCGTTTGGGCGCCGAACTCGTTTGGGCGCTGGACCCGTTTGGGCGCCGAACTCATTTGGGCGCCAGACTCATTTGGGCGCCGGACTCGTTTGGGCGCCGAACTTGTTTGGGCGCCGAACTCATTTGGGCGCTGGACCCGTTTGGGCGCCGAACTCGTTTGGGCTTGTGCGGTCTCGGGACCGTTTAGAGTTCATGCGGTCTTGAGACCGTTTGGGCTTAAACGGTCTTGGGACCGTTTGGGCTTAAACGGTCTTGGGACCGTTTGGGGTTTTTGTAATTTTTTTGTGTTTTTCTGCAAGGATAAAGAAGAGAAAAGTTAATCTATTGATGTGTCAGCAATGAGGTAAAGATTTAATGATTCTTTCTAATTTATTTAAGAAAGTGTATGGAAAACAAGGGAAAACTAATAAAATAGCATCACAAAGTGAGAGGTTATCATGCTACCTTGCATGGTCGTGCAAAGGGAGTTCACCTCATGATTCATATTAAAGTATGAATTCTATTCTCTCATTAGGGATTAGGGTTTCACATACCATCTCCCTTCTTTAGAATAGGGATTGCATATAGCATCACCCTTCATTAGGGTTTCATATCCCATTGCCCATAATTAGGGTTTATGTTCATAATTAGGGTTTCATGATCTCTCTACTTAAGGATCATACCCTTAAACACCACATGAATCATATTCTTATAGGAATTCATGCTATCATCATTTCAACTTGATTAGGTCATATCAACCCTTCAATCGAGTTCATACAACTATGATTAACATAGTATATCAAATCATTGATCCTATAAGCAATTAGGGTTCATCCCTTAATTGGCACTAACCACTTAGGTACTAATAGGGTTTCAACCTTTGTACCTTCATTGACTATCATTACTAATCAGCATTGGATCAATGGATCATTCACCATCTTGATTCTCAAGAGATTCAATCATATTGGACCTCCATTACATAAGTATCCAATTGAATTAGGGTTTCCAATGTTGATTCCTTCAATCATTGAATTCATGAAATCAATCATCAATTGGACCTATCCTCATAATTCAATTGAGTTTAATAGGTCAACCTGCAAATTATTTGACCCTAAATTGACCCTCAATTGGTCATCAATTAGGGTTTGGTTCAATTGAATTAGGGTTTGGAATCGATGATTCATCAACACTAATCAATACAAGATTGGTTACATTGAAACTATTGAACCATCATTCAAATTGAACATGACCTGACCCCAAACGGTCTTGAGGTCATTTGGATGACCACCAAATGGTCTTGAGACCGTTTGTCCATCATATCATCAATATCCAAGTCAACCAATTAAGGTTTGGATCATTGGATTGATCACCAAATCAGCAATTGATTACACTTCAACTTAGTGATATTGGATCTTCAATTGCTTAACCATACTCAACCCTAGACCTCCATGTTGGGTTTTAGAGGAGGCAGAGAAGCAGCGAAAACAAAAAAAATTTTCTCCCCAAATCCAGAACAAAAGGAATCGCGTCAACATCTATATAATAGGAAAGATGGTTTGTGAATCATACCTTGTCCCGAGGCTTGCTCGGCGACAATGCCACGCGCCTTGCGCGGTCTTCACCTCCGGTCTTGGACGGTGTCTGTGCAGCTCCTGGTCGCACCGGGACTGACGACTCCTCCTCCTACCAGACTGTCGGATGACAGTTGTCCTCTTGAGCGGCAGTGACCTCCCGCCTCTGAAGTAGTCCACACGGACCACCTGGAACACCACTCTCCTTGTCCCACAAGGAAGTGGAAGGATTCACACCCTCCTATTGATGTACTAGTCGCCAACACACTCTCCTACTATCAATTGCAACTACAGTTGTCCTTCCCTTGCTGCACCTCCCTTTGCGGGAAGCACTTGCTCGGGCTCTCTCTCGGTTACCAAAACCAGAGAGAACGACAACTTTGCAGAGCAATCAACTTGCACTGAGTTATACTTTGAGAAGCCCCCAATACCCCTATATATAGGTGGGTCATGGGACAGGGTTCTCTGTGCCCGGAAATACGAGACTAAAGCAGGAGTAGAAGGGTTCGGGATTTTCCACAAAAAGCAACCATCTCGCAACCTGAAATGATCGGTTCACAACTGAACCGATCGGTTCGGACATTGAGCCGATCGGTTGGACCTGAGCCGATCATTTGGGGCACTCCAACCGATTGGTTGGTGCCCTGAACCGATCGGTTCATAGTCCTAATCCGGCTCAAAAAGACTTTCCTTGTTTTGTTCCCAATTGGTATCGAATACCAATGTCATTCCCAATCAAATTGGGCAATTTGAAACCAAAGGAAAATTCTTGCCGACATGACTTTTCCCAACTGGTCGGTTGCACCAGTTGAGCCGATCGGTTCAACCCTTGAACTGGTCGTTTCAACCTGGGCATGAGCCGATCGGCCTGGACACTCCAGCCGACCGGTTCAACAACCTCAGCTGACCGGTTCATCACATGAACCGATCGGTTGGGAGCACAGGTTGGGCAAAATCAGTCAATTGCGATTTCCATCAATCTGATACTCCAATCAATGCGTCCAACACCTTGAACCATACGATATTGAGCCATCGACTGATTGAGTGTTTAATTGAACTACTAAACTCCTTTAGTAATCAATCTAAACATTGCTTTGTGGACAAAACTCCTCTTCCAGGTTAAATCCTATGTGTGTGACCCTACAGGTCCATTTCACATTGGCAGTGAAAGTCCATAACACTTATGACTTCACAAGCAAAGAGCGGTGCCTAGTCACACATCATTGCTACCCAAGTGAAAGTAGAAACTTGGAGAACAACTTTCATCCTACAATCCGTGAATGGTGTTACAGTGAATGTATAATTCCTTTGTCACTGATATCCAGAATGAACTCGAGGCATGGAACAGTCATCCTGTCAATGTTCATTCATTTCCTTGATCTCAGAGTAGACCGAGTGAGATGTGTATGACATCAATATCACATATTGATTCACACATGCATGCGCATGCCTTTCTCAATCCTACTCATCAAGTGGCCAAGGATATCAAACTCCCTCAGGAGGGACAAATCCCATATCTATCACTCACCCCTCAAAAGCCCCATGTGTCAAAGCCACCCAATCATCACCTTTATAACAACCCATGTTTCAGGACTGCGTTTGATGATGTCAAAGTGTACCCAACGACATGTGTTGAGTGTAGTGATTTCAGGTCTAAGAATCACACTCACCACCATCACTGTGAGAGCTGACTGTGACTACCAAGTCATGGTTCCATGTGTCATTCTCACGGTGGGTCTGTCCGATACCTTGTTCTCTAACAAGTACCTATGTGCTTGGTTTGATATCACTATATCATGACTAATGAGATTCTGTCATCAACCAACACACAATCTAGTCTTTAGTGTTATTGATGTCTATGGTTATTTCCACAATAACAACCGACTAGGGACTATACAAGAATGTATACTCTTAACATCCGTATGATCTCATCGTTTAGGTCCTTAACCTAAAAGCATACGTCATTGAGTAAAACAATCTTTAGACATCTATCATGTTACACCGTCATCTCAGAAACAGTTTAAACATATAGATTGGAAATTGCCTTTATTATTATTCAAATCATTTACAAAGTATCCCATTACAATCATCATATGACTTGCTCTATGGGCATACATACCAACATACTCTATTAAGGCAAAACACAAATCCTGACTGCGATCTGTAATCATCTTTATCGGTTTGGAAGCTTGCATTGGTGTAACCCTTTACAACCAGCTCTTCCTCGCCGCCGTACACAAGAAACTGATCCTTAGTCCTTCACAAGTACTTGAGGATGTTCTTCACGGCTGTCCAGTGAGCATCCCCGGGATCTGACTGGTACCTGCTCGTCATGCTTAGAGCATACGAGACATCTGGGCGTGTGCACAACATAGCGTACATGATGGATCCAATGGCTGATGCATATGGGATCCCATTCATACGCTCCCTCTTTTCACAAGATTGGGGACATTGAGCTCTAGAGATGGTAACTCCATGTAGCATAGGGACGTTGCCTCTCTTTGAGTTCTCCATGCTGAACCGCTTCAGCACCTTGTCAATGTACGTGCTCTGACTTAGTCCGAGAAGCCTTCTAGATCTATCTCTATAGATCTTAATTCCTAGAATATAGGATGCTTCTCCTAAGTCCTTCATTGAGAAAGTTTTCCCAAGCCAAGTCTTTACCTTCTCTAAGGCTAAGACATCATTCCCCATCAAAAGTATGTCATCCACATACAATATGAGGAATGTGGTTGAGCTCCCACTAACCTTCTTGTACACACAAGGTTCATCTTCATTTTGAATAAAGCCAAACACTTTGACTTCTTCATCAAATCGAAGATTCCAACTCCGAGATGCTTGCTTCAATCCATAGATTGACCTTTGCAGTTTATAGACTTTATTGGCATTCTTTGGATCTACAAAACCTTCAGGCTGTGTCATATACACATCCTCATGAATATTCCCGTTAAGGAATGCAGTTTTAACATCCATCTGCCAAATCTCATAGTCATAGTAAGCTGCAATAGCAAGCATGATCCTGATGGACTTAATCATGGAAATTGGAGAAAATGTTTCGTCATAGTCAACACCTTGAATTTGTCGAAAACCCTTTGCAACCAATCTGCCTTTATAAGTTTGCACATTGCCATCCATGTCGGTCTTTTTCTTGAAGACCCACTCGCACCCTATGGGTTTTACCCCTTCGGGTGGTTCCACCAAAGTCCATACTTTGTTGGAGTACATGGATTCCATCTCGGATCTCATGGCTTCAAGCCATTTCTCAGAATCTGGTCCCTCCATAGCCTCTACGTAGGTAGTTGGATCATCATCTATGATCAACTCTCCACCTTCCTGAGTTACAAGGTATCCAAACCTCTCAGGTTCAAGGCGAGTCCTACTAGATCTACGAGGTCCTTGTGTTACCTGAGGAGACTGAGATTCCACAACACCTTGCGAATCTACATTTTCCTCTGGTACATCTACCGGTTCAATGTTCTCTTGTTGGGCTTGAACTTCTTCAAGCTCTATATTCCTCCCACTGTTTCCTTTGGAAATAAATTCCTTCTCTAGGAACACAGCATCCCTGGCAACAAACACTTTGTTGTCAGTAGGGTGGTATAGATAGTATCCCTTGGTCTCCTTGGGATATCCAACAAAGTAACATTTATCAGATTTGGGTCCAAGTTTATTAGGAAACATTTTCTTGACGTAAGCCCCACAACCCAAAATCTTCATAAAAGACAAATTGGGACGCTTCCCAGTCCATATCTCATATGGTGTCTTTTGAACCGATTTAGATGGCACACGGTTAAGTGTAAATGTGGCGGTTTCAAGAGCATGACCCCAAAGAAATCGGAAGATCAGCAAAACTCATCATTGATCGCACCATATCTAACAATGTGCGATTCCTTCTTTCAGACACACCATTATGCTGTGGTGTTCCAGGCGGAGTCCATTGTGATACAATACCACGGGCTCGCAGAAGGTCCTCAAACTCCTGGCTCAAGTATTCTCCACCTCGATCGGAATGAAGTGCCTTAATACTTTTACCAAGCTGGTTCTGTACTTCATTCATGAAATCCTTGAACCTTTCAAGGGTTTCTGACTTATGCTTCATCAGGTACACATAGCCATACCTACTGAAATCATCAATGAAGATAATGAAGTACTGATACCCATTTCTGGCATTAGTTCTAAAAGGCCCACATACATCAGTATGTATGAGTCCTAATAGATCACAAGCTCTCTCACCTTTACCTGAAAAGGGAGTCTTGGTCATCTTGCCCAACAAACAAGATTCACATGTCTCTATTGATTCATAATCAAAAGAGTCTAGATAACCATCTTTATGGAGTCTAGAAATGCGCTTCTCATTTATGTGCCCTAGACGACAATGCCAAAGATATGTTTTGTTTGAGTCATTGAGTTTTTGCTTTTTGGTGTTTACGTTGTATACACTTGTCTCCAAGTCTATCAAGTATATACCATAAGACATAGGGGCACTGCCATAAAAGATCCCATCTTTAGAAATGGAACATTTTCCATTCTTAATAAGAAATTCAAATCCATCTTTGTCCAAACAAGAGACGGAATGATGTTCCTATTTATGGCAGGTACATAATAGTAGTTCTTCAACTCTATTATTAGCCCACTAGGTAGAGTTAACTCATAGGTTCCTATGACACTGGCGGCAACTCTTGCCCCATTAGCAACACGTAGTTCAACCTCGCCTTTCCCCAAAGGCCTACTTCTCTTAAGATCCTTCACATTTGAACAAATGTGAGATCCGCATCCGGTATCAAGTACCCATGACGAAGAAGTAGTAAAGTTAATCTCTATTACGTATACACCAGAAGTAGAGATCTCTATCTCTGACTTCTTCTTCCATTGTTCCTTCCATCCTCTCCATGTAGAAGAAATTGGTTTGGCGAGAGAACACTTCTCTCCCTTACCTACTTTCTTCTTCACCAACGCATTAAGCGTACATAGAGTGGATTCTAAGGCTCCTGGTATATCTGGATTGTGGAGAACACTTCCCACAGTCCTCAACCAGTTATGGAATTTATTCTCAATTAATTTTCCCATTTTAAAAGATGATTCTTTTGCCATTCTACAAGAGAAAATTTGCATTTGTCAAAACCTTTTTGATTTGATTTGAATAAAATTTGACGATAGTTAATTAGGCCTTTAATTAATTACCGCTCCCACTATTTTGACTCAAATTGATAGCCCTCACCATCAATTCAGAAGATTGCAGCGTACAATCTTCTAGTGGGTCAAGATCCTAGAATCCTCTAAGCCATGGACCAGCTTTGGCTGTCACCCACAACTCAGATCTTCCGGGTAGGCAACTCTTGCCAATTGCATCATATGCAACTCTTGATGAATGAACATGCACAACACCTTGCCATGAACATTCCGTGCCTCTGGGCTTAGACGCTCTAAGAATCACCAGTTAAGTCTAACCCAAAAGCCGACACGGTAAACATGCACCCTGCTTTGGCAGAACCTACATGTCGACCCTTCACACTTCCACAAGATAGACGGCGCACCACGCTTTGGCGTAACCTACGCTTGGTCGATCAAGTTTGCCATGTGTGTCGCTAATGGAAGGCATATAAGACTTAATATTTAATGAGTGATTTGGTTTTTATATACATATACATATCCAATCACCACAATATATAGTACGTATCATATACATGCTATATCCCACAGAAAACATGCATAAACGATAAAAAGCAATGATTATGGCCATCCTATTTGTGATTCCTCGAGCCAAGAGGAATCACGGTCATCTAGGTCTACATCACATGCAACCTGTACAAGATGAAATCTGTGCCTGCCTTTCTGGGTTTGATCAGCTCATCTCCATGATTGATCGACTCGCCATCAGGTAGGTTGTTCGGGTGCCACCAGCCGATCGACTGGCGCCTCCAACCGATCGGTCCACCGGTCATCGTGCATCTCCTCAGGTCGCCACCCAATCAACTCGTTCCCCGAACCGGCCGTCTGGATCACCAACCGATCGTCTTCAGGTTGTCCGCCGTTCTTTGACATAACAGGAAATAAAATCTATCCTATTTACAATTGAATTGTGAAACCCCGAGTTACATTCGGGGGAGCAAAGGTAGGAAAAGAATTCTCGAATTATTTCGAGTTACATCAGGAATATGAGAAAGGGAATCGGTGTGCAGACCGAGATGCAAGCAACCACACACAGATATAGGGGTTTATAGGCCATAATCATGCTACACATCCACCACAAAACTCGTTTAAGGGCGACGCGTATCGAGTGCATTAATATTACATATCATATATGTATATTAGGGATTTGTGGATTGGACATGTATAAAGCCGATATTATTTGCATCGCATGCAATAAATAAAGGCGACAAACCAAAATCGATCATATCGATAATCCTAAAATATAGAGAGGTTGACCTGGCTCTGATACCACTGTTGGGTTTTAGAGGAGGCAGAGAAGTGGCGGAAACAAAAAAAATTTTCTCCCCAAACCCAGAACAAAAGGAATCGCGTCAACATCTATATAATAGGAAAGATGGTTTGTGAATCATACCTTGTCCCGAGGCTTGCTCGGCGACAATGCCACGCGCCTTGCGCGGTCTTCACCTCCGGTCTTGGATGGTGTCTGTGCAGCTCCTGGTCGCACCGGGACTGACGACTCCTCCTCCTACCGGACTGTCGGATGACAGTTGTCCTCCTGAGCGGCAGTGACCTCCCGCCTCTGAAGTAGTCCACATGGACCACCTGGAACTCCACTCTCCTTGTCCCACAAGGAAGTGGAAGGAGTCGCACCCTCCTGTTGACGTACTAGTCGCCAACACACTCTCCTGCTATCAATTGCAACTGCAGTTGTCCTTCCCTTGCTGCACCTCCCTTTGTGGGAAGCACTTGCTTGGGCTCTCTCTCGGTTACCAAAACCAGAGAGAACGACAACTTTGCAGAGCAATCAACTTGCACTGAGTTGTACTTTGAGAAGCCCCCAATACCCCTATATATATAGGCGGGTCATGGGACAGGGTTCTCTGTGCCCGGCAATACGGGACTAAAGCAGGAGTAGAAGGGTTCGGGATTTTCCACAAAAAGCAACCATCTCGCAACCTGAAATGATCAGTTCACAACTGAACTGATCGGTTCGGCCATTGAGCCGATCGGTTGGACCTGAGCCGATCGTTTGGGGCACTCCAACCGATCGGTTGGTGCCCTGAACCGATCGGTTCATAGTCCTAATCCGGCTCAAAAAGACTTTCCTTGTTTCGTTCCCAATTGGTATCGAATACCAATGTTATTCCCAATCGAATTGGGCAATTTGAAACCAAAGGAAAATTCTTGCCGACATGACTTTTCCCAACTGGTCGGTTGCACCAGTTGAGCCGATCGGTTCAACCCTTGAACCGGTCGTTTCAACCTGGGCATGAGCCGATCGGCCTGGACACTCCAGCCGACCAGTTCAGCAACCTCAGCCGACCGGTTCATCACATGAACCGATCAGTTGGGAGCACAGGTTGGGCAAAATCAGTCAATTGTGATTTCAATCAATCTGATACTCCAATCAATGCGTCCAACACCTTGAACCATACGATATTGAGCCATCGACTGATTGAGTGTTTAATTGAACTACTAAACTCCTTTAGTAATCAATCTAAACATTGCTTTGTGGACAAAACTCCTCTTCCAGGTTAAATCCTATGTGTGTGACCCTGCAGGTCCATTTCACATTGGCAGTGAAAGTCCATAACACTTATGACTTCACAAGCAAAGAGCGGTGCCTAGTCACACATCATTGCTACCCAAGTGAAAGTAGAAACTTGGAGAACAACTTTCATCCTACAATCCGTGAATGGTGTTACAGTGAATGTATAATTCCTTTGTCACTGATATCCAGAATGAACTCGAGGCATGGAACAGTCATCCTGTCAATGTTCATTCATTTCCTTGATCTCAGAGTAGACTGAGTGAGATGTGTATGACATCAATATCACATATTGATTCACACGTGCATGCGCATGCCTTTCTCAATCCTACTCATCAAGTGGCCAAGGATATCAAACTCCCTCAGGAGGGACAAATCCCATATCTATCACTCACCCCTCAAAAGCCCCATGTGTCAAAGCCACCCAATCATCACCTTTATAACAACCCATGTTTCAGGACTGCGTTTGATGATGTCAAAGTGTACCCAACGACATGTGTTGAGTGTAGTGATTTCAGGTCTAAGAATCACACTCACCACCATCACTGTGAGAGCTGACTGTGACTACCAAGTCATGGTTCCATGTGTCACTCTCACGGTGGGTCTGTCCGATACCTTGTTCTCTAACAAGTACCTATGTGCTTGGTTTGATATCACTATATCATGACTAATGAGATTCTGTCATCAACCAACACACAATCTAGTCTTTAGTGTTATTGATGTCTATGGTTATTTCCACAATAACAACCGACTAGAGACTATACAAGAATGTATACTCTTAACATCCGTATGATCTCATCGTTTAGGTCCTTAACCTAAAAGCATACATCATTGAGTAAAACAATCTTTAGACATCTATCATGTTACACCGTCATCTCAGAAACAGTTTAAACATATAGATTGGAAATTGCCTTTATTATTATTCAAATCATTTACAAAGTATCCCATTACAATCATCATATGACTTGCTCTATGGGCATACATACCAACACTACAAACGGTCTTGAGACCGTTTGGATGAGTCCCAAATGGACTTGAGACCGTTTGGCTCATCCAAACCTTGGATTCTAGTGAAAAATCATCAAGGTTTGGTCTATGGAGTTGATCAACAAATCAGCACTTAATTGCAATATGATTTGGTACCTTTAGACCTTCCATTAGTCAACTATACTTGACCCCAGACCTCCAAAAGGTCTTGGGGTGACCCCCAAATGGTCTTGAGACCGTTTGGGTGATTCCCAAACGGTCTTGAAACCGTTTGGGCTAATCAACCCAAAATCTCCAATTAACTCATTGGAATTTCAGCACTGTTTTCAATTAGGGTTTTCCCAATTGAATAGCCTTCAACTCACGATTCCTTGGGAGTTAATCCCTAAAATGTGGTGAGTCATTAGACCACATCATTAGGAACAGTAATCCCAAATGGTCAACCCTTGGTCAACGCACTCAAACGGTCTTGAGACCGTTTGCCCAAAAAGTTCAATTAAAACAGATTGATAATCAGCACTTAATCCAATTTGGTTTCCCTAATTGATTATCCTTCAACTCACGATTCCTTGGGAGTTAATCCCTCAAATTTGGAGGGTCATCAACCAACGTAATTATGAACAGTAATACCAAACAGTAAACGCTTGGTCAACCATATCAAATGGTTTTGAAACCGTTTTACCAAACAGGTCAAGTTAATCAGGTTGAAAATCAGTATTTAATTCAATTCGATTTTCCTAATTGATTGGCCTTCCACCTACAATTCCTTTGGAGTTAACCCCTCAAATTTTGTGGGTCATTATCCTACATAATTAGGAACAAAATTACCAAACGGTAAACGCTTGGTCAACCATCTCAAACGGTTTTGAAACCGTTTTCTCCCAAACAGTTTCAAACCGTTTGCCCTTAAACGGTTTGCTGAAACCGCATAACCAATCAAATTAAAATGATTTGGAGTAGCTATCAAAACCGTTTGGCTTGGTACTTTTCTTTGGATAAGCATCTAGGATGATGTAAGCATCCCATTCCTTCAAAAAACTAAGAACAGCAACCGTTCTTGATGGAAATTGCAGCAAGAAACAAGAGTGCATCAAATTGAAGAAATCAATCAACAAAGCATAGAGAATTGATGCAATAGCAATGTTTAAGGGTTTAAGTTATAAAACCCGCCTCCAAATGAGCTCCAAAGCTCCAAGCTCACGACATCAATGGTGGATGAAGTTTTTGCAACTCCCCCTTAGGCTCGTCCTCAAGCTTTTGGTTGTAAAAGTTGGCTAGGGTTGAAGAGGAGATCGAAATAAGAAGGAATCCATAATTTATTTTCGATTTCCACCATGGAATCAAGATGAATGAGGGTTAATAAGCTTACCAACAGGTTGGGGCTCGTCCTCCTGTTACTCCTAAGTCCTCTTGAGCTCATCCAAAGCAAGGGAAGAAGAGAGGGCCAAAAAATCCTTTTAATTGATTTGGAAATGAAGTTTTTATAAACGAAATTGAGGAGAGAGAAAGCATTTTTAATTTCCCTAAACTCTCAAATTGGTGCCACATAAACCCCATCACTCCCTTGTGTACGAAGGCACCTTACTTTGCCTTTAATTCTCCTTCATTATCCTCAAATTAAAAGAAAAGCAAATTAAGCACCTTAATCATATAATAGTAATATCCATAATGTGAGTGGATATTACTTTCCTTTATAATAAGGTGAGTGGAGTTTCACCTCCTTTAGATATTTTCGTGCCTTATCTATGAAAAAGGACGTATATCCTTATTCAAACTCAACCAATAACATTTTGTTTGAAGGCCCTTTAATTAATATATTCATTTTTGCCCTAAATTGAATTAGGGTTTCAATTAGGATTAAATCTTGATTATTTTTATATCAAGATTCTCTCTCCTCCAACTTAATCCAAAAGAGGTGCCCCTCTCATTTTCTTTGCTCTACATGATGCCAAGAAACATTAGGGACCTTATTGAAGTGATAAATTACATATTGCACCCTAGGTTTTGGGTAAATTGCAAATTACACCAAAACTAGGTTTTCATGCACGTATATTGCTTTATCAGCTCTTTCTTGGTATTCAGGCTTCCATAAGCCATACCTCAGCATAATTTTCACTCTCATGATGATTCAAAACATGAGGAACATATTATCATGCACAATTTGCACTTAAACCCCTCAACTTGGGTAATTTGCACATTAGTCCAAAATAAGCAAACATTGCTTCAACATTGTCCAAACAGGACCAAAATTGAAACATAAGCTCCTCATGAGCCCTAATTACTTTTCACAAGATATTATTAAGCATATAATCATCTTTATTAATCAAAACACCTAGGGTTAGAATATAACCCAGGTCAGGGATGTTACAAATTATAAACTCCTAACAATGATTTTGTCCCCGAAATCCAGATAAAGGAAGACAGATGTATTTCATTCATCATACTATCTAATCTTCACATATCATCTCCTTATTATGGAGACACCAAAAATCTTTGTTCAACAGAATGTGTTTCCTTACAGGATTCTTATAGAATCAACACACAAGACACATGCTCCACTGTCCCTTTATCATAGACTGTGGAGTCAACTTTGTGTCACATAACATTTTTCTTGTTCATAGAGACATCTTACATTCCTTATTAATATCATGTTTATGCAAAGCATAAACCCCTAACATATGATGTTCATATCATTTTATATAATCAGACTGATTTCATAGTTGACCACTCTAGGTAGCCAACCTAAACTATCTGATAACTCTCAGATACCAGAATCTCTTACCTTGGTATCAGTCACATGTGTTGGGAACACATCACATTCTCATATTCCTTTCATTATGAGGCATTACTTGTTACATATGTCTTTTTCTTGGAGCCAAAGTCCAAGATAACTGATACTTTTCTAAGTATCCCTCACATGAACATATTTATCTTATGCACATCAGGTGTCCTAAGACCCACTTGATTGCCATGTCCCTGAAAGGAAAGAAAACAAGGATTCATATTCCTCTTATTATTTCATGCATTTTTAGCTATTCATGAACCATTTACTCTTTATCTCATCTTAGGTTCCTTGCCTTTAGCATTGGAATTTGTAAGGATGATTACATGTCATTATCCCTTTCTTTATTATTATCTAGCATGTTTATGATCATCTCATGATCTCATCACATTTCCCATGTCCTCATTATGGAAAAGATCTTTATTATGCTGGCAACATTATTGAACAAGGTCCATCTCCCTCATTCTTATTCTTGTCTTATGAGGAGTACATTTTTAGTTCCTCATACAACATGCTCATCTGAGATTATATCAAGCTTCTCTTTCTTATGCATGATATATGACACATTTATTCATTCCAGATTTCTGATTTCATGATACTCATTAGATTGTCTCAGAATGACTACTTGATCAGAGCAATAAAAAAGACAACAATCTAAGAGTTTCCATACCCACTTTATCATCAATAGTTGTATACCTGGCTAGGGTTTACAAGTACTATGATCAAGTAGTATGCACTTTGTCTAATATCATATTCCTTGCTTTTATTATAAGCATAAAATTTAACATCCCTGGATTTTATCCAGGCATCTCTTCTATACCTCTTCCTATTTCATAGAGGTAAGACCAATATAGAGCATTTAAAAGAATACTGAACAAAATTCAAATTCTATTTTTCATCATTTCTTCCCTATATAGCAACCAATAGGGAAAACAAAATCAACAATCCTCTTTTTTTTCCTATAACAAAAAGGGTTTAGTGTACTCGACATGTACACATTAATAGCATACATTTTCCTCATATCATGGTCTTATTAGTCTTATTACTGATGCAAAAACTAAGCCATGGGATCTTACAGGTGAAAGGTTAAGACCTTTGTACTTACTTAATGGCTACTGCCCTGGTACACTAGGCATTTGTTGCACTATTAGTACCAAAAACTTGGTTTTTCAAAACCATTAAGCAAATGTCTCTAGAATTATAGAGACCATTCCCTACTTCTTAGCTTATTGCCCTTCCTTGAGCACTGCCATCATAGATTTATTATCTGACTAAACTCATGGCAGAGTCTACTTTCTTGCCATAAGTTAATCTTTTCCATATTTTCCCTTGTTCCAACATGACTAAGTCATTCAGGAACTCTTTTAAAGCTCAAGCTTTGTGTATTAAGGACTGATAACCTAGATTGTAAGGCTAGTATCCAGTCCACTTATATGCATTACTGTTGCCCCAATCTGCCCAACAAGAGCATGATCATAGGATTCTCTATCCTGATCAAGTCTTAATGGGGATTAGCACTCATTCTATTCTTGCCTGATCCCTTGCACCTCTTCTTGATGCAACAACATTGCTCCCAGCAATGTGTTCCTTGTGTTCTCTAGTCATTTTAACTTTTACCCTTTCTCTGCACAAGCAGAAATCATTATAGGGTATACCGGAGGACACTATCATAGACTCGATACCTTAATCCTATGTCTCTGTAGACTCAGCGAACCTAGAGCTCTGATACCACTAATTGAAACGACCGTCTCGTGAAAACAGGATTAACTAATGCGGAAGAGAATTATTTGCAGCGGATGACTGAAAATCACTGAAAATTTAAAACTTTTTGCAAAGAGATCCATTCACAGAAAAACTCTTTAACCATGAACCAAAGTATTCCAAATTCATCCTGGTTCACAAGTACACAACCTGTACCATTCCTTTTCAAGGATTACAACATTGACTGCCCTGTTAACAAATATACACAGGCAGCATAAAAACTTCGAGGCACTAAGCCAAAACTCAGATTGATACATTTAAAACTCCGAGGACCTGAGAGTACAGAGACGACACATAAGACTACTATCTATATGACTAGACAGACAATATTTCCACCTGAGATTTTATTGTTGTCCCTGCTGTTGCTGCTGCTCTTTCCCTATTCTAGGGTTTCTGCTCTGCCTTCCATGCATACCTAAAAATGTTTCCCACGGGGGTGAGACAATTGAAAATTGCCCCAGCGAGAGATATAACTCTCCGCCAAAAACATTGTTATTGCAGTTTATCAAATTAAAACTGAGTAGGGGTTACTTTTACATTATCAGGCAGAATTATTCATCATAGAACAAAATAAGATAATCTCCATTCTCAAGGAGGTCATTGCATCTACCCATGGTAGATAAATAATTCATCTGTCTACTTTGCAGAGAATATAAAGAAACATAATTAACATTTATCTACTAAGGAATGCACAAAGAAATGCAACATCAACCAATGAATCTCCATATTCAATCCTTAAGAAAACATGCTATACGGCTGATTACATTTTACAATCACACTTATGCTCTGAGGAGATGAGATATACCGCTCATACTCCAACCGACCATTACGAAATCACCTCGGTACCATACATAGGTCATCAAAATAGCCGGATTCTTATGACCTCATCTATCTCGGTCAGTACGAGACCACATGTAGGACATCTTGTGTCTCTGCTAACTAGCTAGCCAGGGTATTCTGGCACCTTCGCTACAGAGTTATAGCGTCAACTGCACTCTCATCGTCAATCGAGAGATTTCTTGTTTATCTCCTCGATCTGACATTAAGTATCATTGGGAGATTCATGATACATCCATCCCGACATATTCATGAAGGATTGAGAGGTTTCTTGTTTACCTTCCAACAATCTCTTCAAGAGGACGTAAGGATATTTTCGCCCATTTACCCCCACATATTCAAAATATGTGCTCCGGGTTTTGCCGCGGGCACCCATTTCACCATCACCTATTCCTGACGATGATGGATCTATGGTCAGAGCACTACATGAATAGATTTCACTTGATTTATTAAGTACATTCTCATATTCTTTTAGCATCAGCCATGTTCTCAAACATAACTTATTACAACAATGCTATAAAGAGACATGTACTACTTTTATCAGATATTTATCAGTCTTTCAAAGACCCTGGGAACTCAGTCCCTCATTTCAATACTGGGAATTATCATCCCTTCACTTTCTCATCACCATAATCACATGGTTCTGGGTATTCAAACCCTTAACTCATCATTGAGCATTATTATACCTTTTTCAGGTAACTATCACCTTCAGGTCATCTGACCAAGGCATTCATGATACTTGTTACACAAGCATCACACCTAGCTCACAAGGCCATGAAATATCTTGTCACCTCTCACTAGGTAACAAATTACTCATGTGACTCATAAAAGTCCATGCATATTGCTTCTTTTACTAAGCAACAACAACATTAAGGCACATAATGCCAATCAACATTTATTATATAAATGTCACAGCTCACACTAGCTATATACATCATCTCATAATATTTGTATGGTTATTAAGCATGATAACAGTCATACACGATATTCATCACATCATGTGATGTGATAGTAACACCATTATTCCTCTACCAGGAATTAGGGTTTACTATCAAATAGGGCTTTTCATTCCCTTTACCCAAATTAGGGTTAGGGTTCCCCATTTCTCATTAATAAAGAGTTCATGATCTCATTATCTGTCCAACCCTTAATACATTATTCCATACCTCTGGGGCATTCAAGGATATCATATTTGATTATTCTAGAACATTACTTTCATCATATAGCATTAATGATCATCAATTCAAGGTATGAGTTCATTTCTCATCCTTATCATGGTATGATTATATCATACACATCATTTGGGCTTAACCCCATTCTCAAGGTACATTAATTAACACTCATCAAGGTGTAACAACTCATTACATTTCATTGTAATAGTTGCATAACACACTTCATATGTTTCTTACCCAATTATATTGTATTTGAAGTACATCAAGGCATATAAACCCTGAAATGATGAATGTGATAACTATCATATCTTGATGTATCACTTTCTCATCATTTCAAACTCTGTTGAGTTATCCATCTTATCTTGTATTAAGGTATTTCACTCTTAATACATTCCATCACTAATCTCTTACCTTTAGCATATAATGCAAAGGCCACACATTAGAATTGTACAACTATCTCACATGATATGGACTTATCTTAGTTTAAGGCATGACTTTATTATAAAGTTGCTTATAAACAATCACAATGATACAACCTCAACTAGGGTTTCTCATCACATATCTTATGTATCCTTCATCCAATTATATTGGAATTATAATGATATCAAGGTATACGATCATATGAGGTCACTTTCAAATCACCTCTAAATCAAGCATAGAGCACCACGACCGTGCAACCAAGAACGGCTGTGCGAGGGGAAGCTACCACGGCCGTGCTACCTTGCATGGTCGTGCAAAGGGAGTTCACCTCATGATTCATATTCAAGTATGAATTCTATTATCTCATTAGGGATTAGGGTTTCACATACCATCTCCCTTCTTTAGAATAGGGATTGCATATAGCATCACCCTTTATTAGGGTTTCATATCAAATTGCCCATAATTAGGGTTTATGTTCATAATTAGGGTTTCATGATCTATCTACTGAAGGATCATACCCTTAAACACCACATGAATCATATTCTTAAAGGAATTCATGATATCATCATCTCAACTTGATTAGGTCATATCAACCCTTCAATCGAGTTCATACAACTATGATTAACATAGTATATCAAGTCATTGATCCTATAAGCAATTAGGGTTCATCCCTTAATTGGCACTAACCACTTAGGTACTAATATGGTTTCAACCTTTGTACCTTCATTGACTATCATTACTAATCAGCATTGGATCAATGGATCATTCACCTTCTTGATTCTCAAGAGATTCAATCACATTGGACCTCCATTACATAAGTATCCAATTGAATTAGGGTTTCCAATGTTGATTCCTTCAATCATTGAATTCATGGAATCAATCATCAATTGGACCTATCCTCATACTTCAATTGAGTTTAATAGGTCAACCTTCAAATGATTTGACCCTAAATTGACCCTCAATTGGTCATCAATTAGGGTTTGGTTCAATTGAATTAGGGTTTGGAATCGATGATTCATCAACACTAATCAATACAAGATTGGTTACATTGAAACTATTGAACCATCATTCAAATTGAACATGACATGAACCCAAACGGTCTTGAGGTCGTTTTGATGACCACCAAACGGTCTTGAGACCGTTTTTCCATCATATCATCAATATCCAAGTCAACCAATTAAGGTTTGGATCATTAGATTGATCACCAAATCAGCAATTGATTACACTTCAACTTAGTGACATTGGATCTTCAATTGCTTAACCATACTGAACCCTAGACCTCCAAATGGTCTTGGGTGACCCCCAAACGGTCTTCATACCGTTTGGTTCATCCAAACCTTGGATTCTAGTGAACAATCATCAAGGGTTGGTCTATCGAGTTGATCAACAAATCAGCACTTGATTGCAATATGATTTGGTACGTTTAGACCTTCCATTAGTCAACTATACTTGACCCCAGACCTCCAAACGGTCTTGGGGTGACCCCAAAACGGTCTTGAGACCGTTTGGGTGATTCCCAAACGGTCTTGAAACCGTTTGGGCTAATCAACCCAAAATCTCCAATTAACTCATTGGAATTTCAGCACTGTTTTCAATTAGGGTTTTCCCAATTGAATAGCCTTCAACGCACGATTCCTTGGCAGTTAATCCCTAAAATTTGGTGAGTAATTATAACACATCATTATGAACAGTAATACCAAATGGTCAACCCTTGGTCAACGCACTCAAACGGTCTTGAGACCGTTTGCCAAAAAAGTTCAATTAAAACTGATTGATAATCAGCACTTAATCCAATTAGGTTTCCCTAATTGATTAGCCTTCAACTCACGATTACGTGGGAGTTAATCCCTCAAATTTGGAGGGTCATCAACCAACGTAATTATGAACAGTAATACCAAACGGTCAACGCTTGTTCAACCATATCAAACGGTTTTGAAACCGTTTTCCCAAACAGGTCAAGTTAATCAGGTTGAAAATCAGTATTTAATTCAATTCGATTTGCCTAATTGATTGGCCTTCCACCTACAATTCCTTTGGAGTTAACCCCTCAAATTTGGTGGGTCATTAGCCTACATAATTAGGAACAAAATTACCAAACAGTAAACGCTTGGTCAACCATCTAAAACGGTTTTGAAACCGTTTTCTCCCAAACGGTTTGAAACCGTTTTCCCTTAAACGGTTTGCTGAAACCGCATAACCAATCAAATTAAAACGATTTGGAGTAGCTATCAAAACCGTTTGGCTTGGTAATTTTCTTTGGATAAGCATCTAGGATGACATAATCATCCCATTCCTTCGAACAACCAAGAACAGAAACCGTTCTTGATGGAAATTGCAGCAAGAAACAAGAGTGCATCAAATTGAAGAAATCAATCAACAAAGCATAGAGAATTGATGCAATAGCAATGTTTAAGGGTTTAAGTTATAAAACCCACCTCCAAATGAGCTCCAAATCTCCAAGCTCACGACATCAATGGTGGATGAAGTTTTTTCAACTCCCCCTTAGGCTCGTCCTCAAGCTTTTGGTTGTAAAAGTTGGCTAGGGTTGAAGAGGAGATCGAAATAAGAAGGAATCCATAATTTATTTTCGATTTCCACCATGGAATCAAGATTAATGAGGGTTAATAAGCTTACCAATAGGTTGGTGCTCGTCCTCCTGTTGCTCCTAAGTCCCCTTGAGCTCATCCAAAGCAAGGGAACAAGAGAGGGCCGAAAAATCCTTTCAATTGATTTGGAAATGAAGTTTTTATAAACGAAATTGAGGAGAGAGAAAGCATTTTTAATTTCCCTCAACTCTCAAATTGGTGCCACATAAACCCCATCACTCCCTTGTGTACGAAGGCACCTTCCTTTGCCTTTAATTCTCCTTCATTATCCTCAAATTAAAAGAAAAGCAAATTAAGCACCTTAATCATATAATAGTAATACCCACAATGTGAGTGGATATTACTTTCCTTTATAATAAGGTGAGTGGAGTTTCACCTCGTTTAGATATTTTCGTGCCTTATCTATGCAAAAGGACGTCTATCCTTATTGAAACTCAACCAATAACATTTTGGTTGAAGGCCCTTTAATTAATATATTCATTTTTGCCCTAAATTGAATTAGGGTTTCAATTAGGATTAAATCTTGATTATTTTAATATCAAGATTCTCTCTCCTCCAAATTAATCCAAAAGAGGTGCCCCTCTAATTTTCTTTGCTCTACATGATGCCAAAAAACATTAGGGACCTTATTTAAGTGATAAATTACATATTGCACCCTAGGTTTGGGTAAATTGCATATTACACCAAAACTAGGTTTTCATGCACGTATATTGCTTTATCAGCTCTTTCTTAGTATTCTGGCTTCCATAAGCCATAACTCAGCATAATTTTCACTCTCATGATGATTCAAAACATGAGGAACATATTATCATGCACAATTTTCACTTAAACCCCTCAACTTGGGTAATTTGCACATTAGTCCAAAATAAGCAAACATTGCTTCAACATTGTCCAAACAGGACCAAAATTGAAACATAAGCTCCTCATGAGCCCTAATTACTTTTCACAAGATATTATTAAGCATATAATCATCTTTATTAATCAAAACACCTAGGGTTAGAGTATAACCCAGGTCAGGGATGTTACAGGTAGTTAGTGTGGGACCATACAAATATCGAAAGCAAAGATCCCCTCATCCCGTGCCTCCCGACCTCATGGATTGCACTTGTTGCAAGCCTCTAGCAGGAGCGCACCAATAAGGAGAAGCCAAGTTGAGGCTTCCTCTTTGCTAATCATTCATCACTCCAGGGGGCATGAATGCCCAGGAGAAACCTCTCAAGCTTGGATGAAACTAGGGTGTCATGGATGATGCCAAGGGTTTCAGTTTGCTAACTCCATTGCATGAGGAAGCCATGGGGATTAAAAGCAATTTATTGAGCATAAGGATTGGCCCGGTGAGTGATACCTTAATATTGACCAACCACTTGAGTCCCCACCTTCTTTCTTGTTGGTTTGTTACACTAACGAGTTTCAATCATAAGAATGATCTTTTACTCAACTAGATATTTCCCGCAAGTATACAAGAGTAATTGTAGTCGATATCAAATGTGAGGAGCTTAAGTAATCAATTAAACGCAACAGTGCTAAGGTTCAACAATCTAGACCGTTTTAAAAGTGATTTGGTTTGTTAAACTAGAAAATTTCAGAATTTTGCAAATAGTAAAAGGCTTACTAAAAGAGATTAAAATTCAGAAATGAGTGGATCTTAGACATTAAGATTTTACCCACACATCATAGCATCTCATAGGAACATGAAATTTTAACATACTAAGTACTTGTTTTCAAAGAGAGGTGTATGTTGCACTTCACCTCCTGGTGCAAGTGCAACTATCTCAACTCAAACCCACATTCTCATGCATAATTTTCATTTTAGATCACAACCTACTCCTCAACTCCATAATCTCCACTCTCATGGTAGAAGAGGAGTTTCCAAGATGAGTACCTCCATACATTCCTACCTATCTTCTCAGATCAAGCAAGAAAGCATAACACACACATATAAAGTGGCCATCCATACATGCAAGAAATGACAAAATCGGTACTCACAAGGTAGAAAAACAAGCAACATAGTATTTAGTCCAAAATTAACATGTTCCATACATGCTATGACATGGGATCTACTCTCCCATGCCCAAGAAAGGTAGTTTACTTGTCCATAATCATGTATTGCATAAATGCTACAAAATTTTCAGGTTCTAGCATGATCTAGGCAAAGAAAAACAAGAAGAACCAAAGATTTAACCACAAGAAGGTAGAACTTTGACTTTAGGATGAAATTCTACTTCTCCAGCTGCTCTAAACCAGACTAGGTCCACTCCCGAGAAGCTATGTGGAGTGGGGAAGCTCTACTGCACCTTTGGAGAAGATAATGGAGAAGAAGAGAAGAAGATTGGGGGTCCTTTGGCAAGAAACCACCTCTTTTCTCCTCAAAGTCACCCTCCTTTGCTCTAAACTTGCTCTGGGACGAGAGAACCTTGAATAATGACCCCAGATAATTGCCTCATAAGTTCCCTCCTTGTTTTAAACTGAGGGATCGTATTTTTTGAATTTCTGAAACTGATAGTGACATGGCGTGCATCCCTCGTGCACGGCGTGTAAAGCCTTCATTAGTTGCTCCGAGATGCACTTTGCACGACGTGTGCTGAATTAATGCATGTTGTGCAACTTTCCAAAAACTTTCGGTCTGCTTGACGCTCCCAGGTGCACGACGTGTTGGCGAAAACACGTCATGTCTTTGTTTCGTTCTGCACTTTCTGGAAACTCACATGTCGTGCCCAAGGAAGAACACGCCATGTGTTTGTCACTCTGGTTGAACACATGGCCTTCTAGAATCCCGCACGTCGTGTCTTAATCAGACACACTGTGCAAGATGTAGTTTCAACAGAAATTAACTCCGAATAGCTGGCTGTTCGTGGGGAAGTCCCACTGATGTGAAATTTGAGTCGGACAATCCCCAAACCGGTCTTTTTAAAACATCTCTACAATGCTCATCATGCGATAAGTAAAATAACAAAAAGATGCAAGATTAATATGAAAGGAGGCTAAGTGAGATCAAAATGAACAAAATTTGTGTGTGATATCATGTGAAAAGATGATGTGGAAAACACACACCAAATTCCCCTAAGCTTGAACCATTGCTTGTCCTCAACCAAAAGAACATGACTACATATAAGGTGAAAGAATATTCAAACTCATGCATGAATTAAATGAAAAGAAGATATGCAATCATCTCAACCAACCATGTACATTGTGTTTGTGTTCATTGTTATCTTCTCAATTTAGACATCTAAGATAGAGAAATTTAGTTCAGCAATGGTGGTTCCAAATCAAAAGAAACAATCAACTAGACAACACTAAATAGAATTTGGATAATCAAGCCAAACAATTAGTGGATGTACATCACAATTTTTTCAGCTAGTATGGATACAAGATGATGAAATCATTGCTAACATTTACAAACTTAGTTGTACTCTTTTTCTAAAAGGATATGATGATGGAAATTTTTAGGTTTCCGGCACTTGGCTGCTAATTTAGGCTTATGCTCACGTGGAATGTCGATTGGGGTGTTGTTTTTACCCTCTTTTGATCTCACATCACCTAACCATCATAGCCGGATTGGACTCACACTAGGTTAGCATGATGTGTGGGATAAAAGCCATCTTTTATTGGGTAAGGGTAAACAAATGATAGCGCAAGTATGGTACAACACCAAAGAGTCAACAAGAGTGTTAAGATTAGAAAGATTTCAATCATTCTTCTAAAAAATTTTCACTGAAAATTTGATTGTAAATGCACTAAGAGTTTGGCAAGAGTATCTCATATTCTAGTAAGTGTTGCAAAGTTGATTTATTAGCAAAAATGTGGAACCGTTACATGTATTGAGAAATCAAAGATGTAAAATTTGAGATTTCAAACCACAAACACAAAATAAGATCCTATACATGGGGACTTTCCTATTTCATTTGATTCATGCATGTTGTTGAATATCTTTTCATATAGCCACAAGAAATACAAAGGACAAGATAGACCAAGCATGGAGTTCATTCTAACATGGTAGCCTCAATTCATATTAGATTGCCATCAAAGAAAATAGAACATAGAACAAAATGGAATGAAAAAGTGACACAACTGACTCTAATAAAAGGAAATGCAAAATGAAAACTACAATTACGGGCCGGTTGTGCCCCCCCCAAGCTTGAAATTAGTAGTGTCCTCACTGCGTCAAACAAACTCACAAAGTTCACAACCAGATAACTATCATGGATCAATATGAAAAAGAAGGGCCACCGCCCTCCTAATCAGTGAAGTACTGGATGACGTTCTCTGGAATGTCCATCGGCTGGGAAGTGGAGTCTGGCTGCTGGGGAAACTTGGACTATTGTGGTGGTGGTGGCTGATACGGTGGCAGGATGGAGTAGTGGCCCTGAGAGATATGCCACAAGTCCATTCGGTGGACCATGTAGTGCATCGCAGTGTATTGTGTGCCCATCTGGTTCAAACAGTCATCAATGTGGTCAAATCGTTGTTGAACATATCCGTAAAGATGTTGCACATCTGGCATCTCCCAAGTGTACTCAGTTTGAGTACCAGTGGAGGGTGGTGGTGCTGCTGCCTCTGCTGTTGGTGGTGCTCTAGAGCTGCTTGCTCCCTGGGTCACTGCTTCATCTTCAGGCTCTAAATCAACCTTCCAATTGGACTTGTTGCTGAGATTGTTGCGGGCTGCATCAGGGACTTCAATATATTGTGTCTTGGTGAGAAAAACCTTGAACTTTGTAGTAATATCACCATACTTCGATTTAAGACCAGAAGAGAGAAGGTAATTGATATCCACAACGTTTTTTCCTGGTGTAGGGTCCAAAATAGCCAAATCGAACCCAAGCTTCATTGCAAGAAGCGAGATGACCCCACCACACATGATATCACCCAACTCCCGCTGCTTCTTCTTCTTTGTTTCTAAAAGTTTGTTAATAATATAGTAGCCTAAACTGATTTCCTCATTGTTTACCATACACCACAAGAAGAAAAGGTCTATTTTTCCCACAACCCCTTGAGTTTCCTTTTTTGCAAATATTCCTGTACTAAGGAGGCGATGTACATAGCAGAAAATGGGGTTATGAATAGATGATGCTCTTGCCTCTCTAGCCATGTGAATCGAATCACTAGAAATCTTCGACCAAAAGGTATCACTATTGAAAGTCCCCAAATAATCAATGTAACCACCGTAGTTGTACTCGAGTAAATCACAAAAATGATGAAGATCCATGTTAAAAGGTTTATTAAGCAAACAGAAGCTGATCTTCGGGTATAGATCACGACGGTGTTGTGGATCATCCTCCTCTTTAAAAGTTGTCAGAAATTCATAAACGAGTCGTGGGTAGGTTTTGGTAACCCTTGTGTAGACGAAATGTAGACCCAAAAACCTCAGGTGGCCCATTACCTTATTCTTGATGCCTAGTTTATTTAGAGTTTCCTCACATGCATGGCGGGAAGGTAACACCTGCCTAGTAATCAGGAATTGGTAACCGACATCCTCTTCAGGTGTAACCCAGAACTGGGTGGAAGGGACATGTTCTGCCGCAGAAGGTGTGGATGAAGAGTTGGCACCACCACGATGTTTGCCTGAACCCTGCTTGACTGGAGCCATGGTTGTTCTGGAAGAAAACACGACGTGCAGATGATGGTCACGTTGTGCACTTGGAATGGATTCCTCGTCCTGAAATGGGAATGCACATCGTGTATTCTGGGAGAGCATCGTGCACCTAGAGATGAGAACCACTCTGAATTCAGCGCTGAGAGATGAAAATGGAGGGGAAAACAGGGAGTTCGGCGAGCTAGGCAGCATTGGTGGCACTGGGCTTGTATGGAGACAACACGAGCTCGAAGAAGGAGCTGTTAGACAGATAGACAGTGGTTGGTGGAGCTGCCCAGTCGGCTCCTTACTATTCAAGCCGCCGCTGCTGTGAGCTGGTTGGAGAAAGGGGGAAGCGGCGACTGTTGTGCATGGGAAAGAAGGAAGTGGCACGGTTGGCGGCGTTGGCTGAGGCGGCTGCTGGTTGTATTAGAAGAAGCAGTTGCTGGTGGCACGGAGGCGGCGCGAGCTCAAAGAAGGAGCTGCTGGATGGCGTGCACGACATGGTGGGTGTGCGGCGCTCGAAGGCGGTGGCTACACAACATGAGGTCGGCGGCTTGGCTGCACGGCTAAAAATCATACGGGCTAGGGTTTCTTTGCTCTCACATGACTAAGTTCTCAAGGGAATTGAGAAGTTAGGTCGTGCACCCCCTTTTAGACCAGACTTTACGAGAAAAGACACGACATGTATGAGACATGCACGACGTGTTATGCTTTAAATTTCCCTTTTATAGATCTGCCTTTTGCACCCAGCTGACGCACACCGTGAATGAATGAATGCACGACGTGCGAGTTTCCAGAAACTTTTGCTGCTAAGTCGAGTGATGAGTGCACGACGTGTGCTGAATTAAAGCATGTCGTGTAACATTCCAGAAACATCTTTCGTGAACTGAACACGACGTGTTTGTGTGAAACATGACGTGTACCTAGAGATGTAGTTCGATTTCAGTGTCTTTCTGAAGGATTATGCGTCGTGTCAAATAAAGACACATCGTGTAGTATGGTATTTATGCAGAAATAACATCCATTCAACACAAAAGTAATGATAGATGTGGTGACATCTATGTCTAAATTATTACATTCATCCATGAAAAGCTTATTAACAAATTAAAGAGTGTTCTTGACTCAAATAATGGAAAAAAATTTCTATCCTAATGTGGGTTTTCAACTCCCACGAGGTCCTCCGTTTAGAGTATGGAGCGAGACTCCCTAATTCTTCATTCATGCATCTTGGAGGGAGTAAGAGGCTCCCTTATCTACTTCATCTACATAGGTATACAGCTTGCAACATTGTCCATTCACTTTGAACATGTTGTCCTTGCCTTGGAGTTCCAAAGCCCCATATGGAAAAATCTTTAATACAAGAAAAGGGCCTGACCACTTAGACTTCAACTTTCTGGGAAATAACTTTAATCTAGGGTTAAAAAGCAAGACTTTATCTCCTTCTTTGAAGTCCTTCCTGTGGATCATTTTGTCATGCCAAGTGATGCGATGATTTTGAGTCACATTTATAGACCTGTTTGATATGTGTTTTATGCTTTTATTAGTCATTTTTATGGTTAATGTTGCATAATTCATCCACTTTGGTCTTTGCTACTATTTTATGTCAAATTCCCTTTATTTCATCATTTTGAGCATTAATTGTCAAAATATTATTATTTGTGTGAATTTATGTGGTTTCATGTTTGAATTTCATGGAAAACAAGTATCTTCTTCCGTCGATACCATCGACAGAAGTCGATACCATCTACCGGACCACATGCTGCCAGCCGCGAGTATCAGCAAAGAGTCGATACTATCGATAGGGATGTCGATGGTATCGAGCTACCATCAGGTTACTGGCGAGGAAGCAGTCGATAGTATCGACACCAAGTCGATACCATCGACGCACGGAGGCTACAACGATGCAAAACGACAACCGTCGCTATAGGTTCGTCGATACCATCGACCCACGTCGATGGTATCAAGATTACATCAGGCACTCAGACGAAAGGAAAGAAGGGTTGCCGCTACCATACTGAGTCGATACCATCGACTCACGTCGATGGTATCGACACCGTAAGATATGCATTTGCTTTGGAATGATCTTAATCGGACGGTCGTGGTTAATTAGTGACCTAATGAGGGAGATATACCTAATGACGACCACCCGGACGTGGGGAGCTCTCATTAGCCATTGCACGAGTACCGAGGAGCAGTAGAGAGGAGAACGGAGGCCAGAAGCTCATACCAGTTGATCCAGACACCGAAGAAGACAGATTCCACCACCGGAAGGCGGGAGAGCACGTGTTCTACGCGGAGGATCAACCGATTCTTCTCCGTTCAGGGGTTTCACATCTCATTTCACGTTTTTCATATGATTTCCCCTATCTCTACCATGTACTTGCTTGAGATGAACATGCAGGGCTAATCCCCTTCGTCTTTAGGACCAGGAGTAGCCTGGGAATTCATTGTATGACAATTTTATAATAGTAATTCATATTTTATCTCCTAAATCCGTGGTATGATTTCGTTTTCTCAATATATTGTTATGCTTGATCACCATAATAATAACCTAATGCCCTTAATCACTTTGAAAGAAGGATTAACGGCTGAAAAGAGATGGAATTCACATTAATCGACAAATCCCTTGAACAAGGTGGTGTAAAATTAATGGTGGATACTGAGAGATCGGTAATAATGCACCTAGTTTAGGGTATAGGTTACTACGACGGTGGAACCGACCTGGACTTAGGTAGTGAATTGCACCACAACAGTGGGCAATTCTGTTTTCAGGCCACTACCCGGGTAGAGAGATAAAATTGAGGCATTATATAAAATCTAATACAATGAAAACTCGCGGTGAAACCGCAATCCTAAAGATACCCTTTTGAATTGATTAAATCAACATTTAATCGATCGTTTATTTTGTTTTGTTTTTATTTTCTTTTAATTTCAACAACAACTCTCAACTTGTTAATCGGTTTAGCTGATCATGAGTAGTTAGTAGGAGTCCCCGATGATTGCACGTATCCCTGAGTTCGACTCAGGCCTCACAAAGGCCTGTACTACTCGACGCGTTCTCTTGCGTTTCAGCGCACAGTAAAATTGCGTCAAGTTTTTGGCGCCGCTGCCGAGGATACGACAATTTGTTGGCACTTCGAGTGCTGTGAGCGGCCACTCTAGGCCACCTTTTTTTTATCATTCCAAAAATTCATAATCTATTTTCTAAATATTTGCAGTCGTCAAGCACTGTACTAAATTTAATCTTTCTATTTTCAGGTACTGTGCATGGTGCACACGCGTAGTACTGACTACGTAGGTCGCTCACCAGAGGTTCCGCTACCGGGACCAAAAGACGAGGAAAGCCACAATCAAGACCAGTTAGAAGAAACAGAGTTAGAACCTGAACAAGAAGAGATGGACGAGCCACAAACAATATGGGAGAAGATCAAGGCTTCTTCCGCATCCGCGTCAAAAGGGCCTATAAAGAAGCAAGCAATCAACATACCTACCTATAAGATTGATCCGGCTTTGATAAATCTGGTGAAGTCCAATGCTTTTCATGGGCTCAAGAATGAGGACCCCGTCGCGCACATAAGTCAGTTTGTTGAGAATTGTGACATGGTTAAAATCGACAGGTTTCCACAGGATGCACTTTATCTTAAGCTTTTCCCGAGTTCATTGGCAGGAGCCACGTGAGAATGGCTACATAATTTAGATGATGAGTTTGTGGAGTCATGGGACCATATGGTGGAGGTTTTCTTTGAGAGGTTCTTTCCTCCTGAGAAGACCAACGACATGATCAGGAAGATCCATAACTTTACCCAACAGGCAAGTGAGACATATTCTGAGACCTGGGAGAGGTTTCAGGTCATGCTGAGACGGTGCCCACATCACAGGTTGGATAAAGAAACACAGGTAAAGATCTTCAAATCACCTAAGTCAAACCTGTTTTGACTGATTGGGTTCTCTTAATCACCTGAAATAACATGTTTATCATTCATTACACAACATCAAACCCTAATTTTTTCATATAAAAATTGAGATGTGAAAATAGAGAAATCAGATGATAAAAACTAGAAAATCAGATTCCTCATTGAAAATCCTTTCCAAAACATATTTTTTCATAATTTTTTGATAAACAGGCAATTTACTAGGAATTTCTAAAGAATTGACCAATCACAAATCGAGATAAAGCCACGTATATATATACATCCAAATCCAAAAATAGTGGGTCAGCTTCTGATTTGGCCCAATTGGACTTGACCAATTCAGCAATGAGGCTTGCCTCAGCGATCAAAGAAATAGGGTGTGAAAACCCGAAAATACCCTTGCGGGTGAAAAATGTCAAAATAGGCTGACAGGGGTACCAAGGTCATCTCGTGACCTGGATTGTTCCCCTTCGCGTCCTGGCAGGAGGGCAGCAGCCGATCCTCAACTCCTGGGATCTGGATCATGAAGCAGTGCTCATCAAGGAAAACCAAGAGCACTGTGGCCATCCTCTTTGCCATGCAAACTCGACAAGCTTAAGATGGAGTCTCGCTATGGCCAGGAGCTCCAGGAATGCTCCGCCGCAAGGCAAGAAATAGGGGAGGATCTCAGATACTAGAAACCACTGGTTTTGAGCCGGAAATCCATGGATGCGAGTCGGAAAACACTCGTGGTGGACGGGCGAAGGTCGTAGTGCAATCCATTAGGTCAGAAAGACATCAAAGGGGCGAGATGATGGGTCGTCGGTAAGGGACATCGCTGGTCTATAGGGTGTGGCGTTTGGGCCACTTGTAGGGTAAACGAAAAATGGGAGAAGCTGTATGAGGGTCCAGGCATGCTCACCGCATCCTCGATTTGAGAGGGGATACTCTGGAGCTCGAGCAAGCTTGTAGAGGTCGTCAGAGATAGAAGGGATGAGTATCAGGGTGTTCAGGAGTCTTGGGTCACAATTGGTGGTGGAGGAGGAGATCTTGGAGGCTGGCGAAGATACATGGGGGGTTAGGTGGATGAGAGATGCACGGAGGTGGCGGCTGCGAGTCATCTACGTAGAGGGTGTTCCAGCCCTAAATGGGTGTTTTATCTGTAGAGAGAGATAGAGGGCCAGTGAGGGCTCGTTGGGTTCGACAGAGTCTCACGAATTCAAAGCAGGAGAAACATTCAAAAACAATTAATTAATGGGAGAGTAATCGATCGAAGAGGAAACCACTGTGAAACGGCTCTGACCCGCGGAAAGAACGGAGGTAGGTGACGACCTCTAGGCCATCGGACCATAGAGTGGTTATATGGAAATTGTCAGATCGCATGAGACAAGGGACACAGCCGAGTGACAAGTAATAAAACTGAAATCTTAGGGAAATCAATGCAATTAATGAAATTCTCAATAATACTTTAGTCAAACCATATATAAATCTTTCAAATTCGATCTGGTGGGTCATATGTGGTCCAAATGAGTTCAAAATTTAACCATAGGTATATTTGAAGGTCTAGAATATTCCCACATAATTAGATTTGATGCTTGTATACATTTTAGGCCTAAAATAGAATAAACCATTATGTGCACTTAAATGACCATGATGAATGTAAATAAAGCCATTAATTTCTCAAATAAGAATTTCAAGATATGAAAAATGTGCACTCAACATTATTTCTTTTCAGTAATCAAGATGGAGGCCATTAAGCAAGCAATTAAACATGTAAATCACTAATTACAATATGAGAGAGAAAATTTGACAAAAAAGCATTTATTCTCATTAAACAAAGAGCATAGATATATATGAAAACATTTTCTTTAAATAAAAAAGGATAATAGAGCAGTTGGACATAATAAAATGAATTTGCAAAACTAACATGGGCAATTTTCATTTAAGTCCTCAACAATTATCTTATTTAGAAAAAGAGCATGCAAGGAATAAAATAGTTTGAAAATTTGCATAAAAAGGATTGGGGTGTTACACAAGCAATGATTGAAGTTCTGAAAATACCTTGATATAACTTCTAACAGAGGCACTGACTAAAACTGAATGTGAAACTCAACATACTAACCCACATACTTTGTAGATTTTCCTGGTAACAAACTGATGCGTCTTCAAAATCATGCCCTGCTACAAGCATTGATGTGCAATGGTTAGACAATGAACCTTGATCTTCTGACTAGAATATCTGAATTTTTTGGTGCATGATTCAAATGCATTTGTTGCTAGCATGTTACACATATCCTAATATCCGTTTTTGAACATTTTTATTCATAATACTATGTGGTGGACTCATATCACATAAACAATAGGTGAGTATCTTTACAAATAATAATGACATCATCTACTCTAGCCTTTTGCTCTAGTCTATCCCTATATTTTGGTGTTGTGATATGTTTTCTAATACCAGGAAGAGGAAAATGCCTCTAGGAAGCATAATGAATTCAATGACAAGGTCTCGAGAAGGTGTTCTTCATGCTTTGGATCACATCAAACAGTTGCTAGCTATCCAAATTGAGTTGTTGAAAATATTGGACAATGTGAGTTAGTATATTGTATTACCCGTTGACGAGCCAATTGTGATACTTGATTCTGGTGTATACATGGGCTACCCATGATGTTCTAGCTACTTATTTTTTTGGAACTAAGAAACTTCTATTTTTTAGAGTCTGGCAATATGGTTATGTTCTATAGCTATTCAACTACTTGGTTTTTATGCTAGGATCTATTTTTCTTTATATGCCCTCTTGGGTTCTATTATGTTCATTCTGTCATTGTGATGTCAGTACTTTTCTATTCTTACTTAGTTAGAACACGTTCCACTAACGTGCACAGATACTACCATTGTAAATCATTTTGTTCCCACAGTTGTTGTTTAAACCCTAAAGCTGCTTCTTTGTGCCACAGGTGTTGTTGCTGACTGGAAAATTTATAGGGAAAAAATGGAAAAAAGATAAATGATTGCAGATAGGCTAGCATTTGTTCCTACGACTATAGTCAAAGTTAGCACAACGAAGCCTAAAGTGACCCAAATGGATTATGGCAGTGATCATGTTCTATTTCAATTATTTGAATTTGATATGCATATGATTGTGTTGCATTTTGGTGAGTCATACCTCCAAATGGTTTTATGTTTTTGGTTCTCTTTAATTGTTTTCCACTCAGGGTTAATGGTTTCTAATCACATTGAATGACCTGAGTTACTAAGGCTAGGTATTTCTTTACAAGCTAAGAGTGAGAATCTCTTATGAGTCATGTTTTTGTTTCACTGAAAACTTGAGCAGGAAGAGCTCATTTGTTGACCTGTGACTACCTTACTAGCTAGTTTCCCCATGTTAATCTTGGGATAGCACATTTCTTGTATTTCAAAAGATGGCACCATAATTTATAACTTATACTACATACTATACTGAGATCCATCTGATTCTAATTTTTTGGGTATATTGCATCTTTCAGATCATGCACTTAGTGATTGAGTGATACACATGAAGACTTGTGGAGGCCCTCAGGTGGTGAGGTTTGGCCTACAACAACAAAAACAGCAGCAACAGCAACTCCAGGCATTTTGGCCCAATCAGATAGTTGAGGTTGAACAAAAAATATTTGTATCATATTCTCCTCAAGATACTTACTTTACATCATAGGTATGACTTTCCCTTATCATTTTCTCTCACATTTCATGCATGATAACCAAAATTCTATTCATATCACTTTGTTGTAGCTTGAATTTAATGTAGGTTCATACTAACAATAATGTTATTGGGTTGTACTTTCAAATGGTCTAAATTAATGACCTTATTGTGTAGGTTATAGACTAAAAATTATGGACATGGCAAGCCTCAATGGTGCAAGTGAACTATCTTACAACTCTCCCATATAATGCTTGGGCTGTAACAAAACATGGATAAACTTCCTAGATACTTCTCGTCTCTTCAAGGTACTAATTTTGTCATCTTATTCTCATATCAACCTTCATTTATGCCATGTATGAATTATTATATATCTTTATTAAACTATTTGGATGATCTTTACCTTATTTTTAATGCCTCCCCATTTGTAAAACCTTATTTTTAGGATTAAGAGAAGTACAAGCTTCGCCATCATAGCAACTTCCATTACCTGAATTAGAGATTGAGCTTAACAACATCAAGAATTTAGATACAAAGTATAAAAAGTATCTAAGACAGCCTCAGCGCAATAGGTGCTCTCCTATGAAGCATGATGATGCATCTCCATTTGAAGCCCAGGCCCGCCCAGTCACAGCTGCAACAACAACCACAAACACAAAAATGTATCATGATATGTTGCAATTTGATATGTCTCCTTGCTGCTATGAGAAGGTTGCATTTCATAGACCTATGTATATATTTGAACAACCACTATTAGCATCTGCAAACATAGAGACCAACTTCATAGGGACGATATTCCTTCTATCTCTGCTTAGAAGGTTCTTTTTAGATTCTTATCTCGGGTGCTTTTGGACGATGCTGGACGAATAACAACATCTCGAACAAAAGAAGAAGACAATAGGGATGTTAAAACTGGCTGAGAAAGACACAACTCTTTCGCAAAGATGTTAGTAGACCAATGAATCATTGATATATGTATATACTTTTCTTTGTACACATTGTGTAATAGGGCAAGGTATACGTCCTCGCCATGTACATTCGGCATTTCATTATAAATGAAAGTAAGATTGTTGGCATAATGAGCATAACTTGTTCTAAATACGACAATTTTGTTACTAAAATAGCTTGTGTACTAACAAATTACAATATATATATATATGTATATATATATATGAATATATGAATATATAGTCAAACTTAGCATATATGTATGTATGTGTACTAAATGGCACTACATATGTAGCTAGATGCATAATCAACTACATATATATGTATATAGTAATTGCTGCCTTTCCCTACACACTAAATACATATAAAATGTATTAACTTCATGTTTTTGCTACATACTGACTATATATACAATTGTAGTCATATATTTAGCTATAATTATACTTATATTTAAATATGTAAGGACAATATCTAGCTACGCTTCTAGATACATATGAATTTGTAGCGAATGGATTATCTAACTACATATTTGAAATATATAGTTAAAGGCTTTAGCTATACGAGCATCTACTACAACTTGAATGTGTAAAGAAATATGTAGTTAAAGCCTTTAGCTACAAAATATAGGGTTTCGCTAAATTTTTTTTTATAGTTAAAGACCCTTTTTTTGTAGTGAGTGTGAAACCAAGGTCAAATTTATTAGGTAATATTTTAATACATCAAATCATATAATTTCATTTATTGTGGTTATTTTATTCTAAGGTTTCATACATATAGAAAAATTATGAATTCATGATATTGATCGACTTAAACTATTTCTGCTAAAATCTAACGTAGAGGAAAATGTACTATATATTTACATACTCAGAAGGGGGGCTAGAATAAGGGCAGGTTTAGCATGAACCTAGATTTGAGTATGTTACATAAGAGATGTTGGATCAAGATCAAGTGGTCATGACTTTTAAACCCAACAATACTTTTTCCTTCAACTTGGACTTTATTTGATATATTTGAAGAAAAACAATATGGTAATTTCAAGTCTTTGAGAACTGATAAAAATGCCTCCTTTTCTTTTCCATGCATACTACTATAAAATGGAAGAGGAAAAACAAATTGATCATTGTAGTTTCTTTTTTTAGGCCAAAGTGGTTTCCTACTATTCAACTTTTGCATGTCCATAGATAGATTAACATTCTCTTTACTATGACCATATTTGTGCAAAAACCAGTTGAGAATAATTTAAAATACATTTTTCTCTATGTCAATTACATCTAAAATGTGTCGAGTCAACAAAGTATACCAATAAGGATGCTAAAAAACACACTTTCATTTCCATCCCTCATTTAATTTAGTACTTCTTTGTTCCCTGGATTTGACATTTTGCTAAGTAAAATTAACATTATCATGACTTTTCCACAAATATAGTATTTCCCACCCAATAAGAGTTGTGGTACAGTAGCATGTTCCTCGATCCTATTGAAATTTTGAGTGTCTACACACCATGGATGGTTTGTATCTAAAATCATCGATGCCTTTTCTAGACACATTTTCAACTATGTGGAAGATAACTAGATCTATGATAAACACCATAATATATGAATGCCTTATAGCCCTTGGTGATCCAACTATATTACATGTCATATGTAGGGAAATCATTTATTGTCCATAGGATGTTTCTCTCATGTTAAACAATTCTTCTTTGTTCGCATCATATTCCATTGTACCATCTAACCACAATGTCTTTAATTCATCAACTTGTGATTGCAAATTTGTATCAATTTTGTAACCAAGATATTTTGGACCTTCTATAAGAAGTGACAATATAAAGAGTGGTTGTTTCATCACCAACCATGGTGGAAAATTATAGCCAATCAAAACAACAAGACATGTACTCCAGTTACTACCCATTGTTATATTAAACAATCTGAAACCAACGTTTGTAAGGGCAAGTCTTATTTTACGAGGATCAAAATTTAATATTTGATATTAATCAAAGTCTTTCCATGATATTGAATATCTAGGATGACTTATCCTATTAGTTGTACTCTTGGTAAAAGTGTGGTGCCCAAATAAGTGAAGCTAATTTTTTTTACATGAAATACCTCTTCATCCTTGATGTTAAAGGAAAATACGAAAGTAGTTTTGGAGGGATCTTTTGCAGCCTTCATATCATATTCTTCTTTTTCAACATGTTCCACCTAGGTGATCCACAAATGGGACATTATCTTGAATGTTCATACTCGTCCTAAAACTAAACATTATCATTCACAAAAGCATGGATTTTTTGATAGTCTAATCCCAAAGTTGACATTATCTTTTTGCATCCATACCATCACTTTGGCGAAGAACTACCCTCAGGAAAAAATTCATTCAACATCAAGATCAGAGTTGATAATGCACTATCCGTAAAATTGAATTTGCATTTATATTCAAACACTTAAATAATGAAAGACAATTTAGAAGATTTTGAGCAACCAAAATATAATGGTTGGCTACAATCATCAATAACTTCCTAAAATTGTCTTACATTTTCAATTTTCTCATATGCATAATTGTTATTGAATCATATGAATCTACATAGTCATTATGCCCCATTCCACAAAAAAATAAACTCAGTCATATTGTCAACACATTAATCATTTCATTTACTCGATTCCTTTATGAACTTCTCGGTTCCTCACCATGGAGTGTCCAAGTTGTATAATCATACATAAATCCATTTATGATAACATGAATCTTCAAAGTGTGCATGTCTCCATAACATATATGCTCACACTTATTACAAGGACATGCAACTTCTTTAATAGATTCCTTTCCAAATGTAAAACTTAAGAAAGCATCCACTTTGTTCATAAAATATTGATCATGGCATCTATCAAAACATATCTTTCCATGAAAAATCCAATCTTTATCATTTATGAAATCCATGTCCTCCATTTATTATTACCTGCCAGAAAAAATAGATTTCAATGTTAATTTTAGTTAGTTGTTTTACTTTTCTACAACGACAAAATATTTTTCAAAGTCATTATCTTGCATAATTATTCTTATTGGGGTGACACAATGGTAATTTCAATTTTCAATCTAGGATATTAAATATAGCAAAAAATTATGTTATTTTGGTTATCAAAGAGACATTTTGGGTGCACCAAGGCATCCAATGCATGCATTAGGTCTAAATTTGCTCTGATTAGAAAGCAAAGTCCACATTAATGAATGGGTGCATAAATAATTCTTTTCAAATGCATAGATGATGAGTAGGACTAACCACAAGGACCTTGTCTAGAAAACAAAAAATGTCACGACTATTATGTGTTGGTCAGTCAAGAAAGTAAAAAAAAGTTTGGGTCAAAAAGTTGAACTAGACTCCCCTTACAATGATAGTTTTTCCTTGAAATACAAATAAAGGTTGTGCCAATCCACGTCGCATTATTCATAGACACCATAATTTCAAATGAGTAAGACAAGACCTAACCCTCTCTCTTTTGCCACTTACCCCTTACAACATGCATACATTAAGTTTTTTGTTAAATTTTCATATTGAAGAGAGAATCGCTTCCACTATTTCAACCTTTTCTAAATACAAAATTATGAAAGGTACTTCAAAGAGTATAGTAAGAAGGGATATACATCTCATTTTCGCACAACCAATTTTCCCTTCTACATTTCCAAAACTGTCTTACATATTTACCTCTTATCTTTCTTATCAAGGCTCTCATCTAGATCCCCTAGGCTCTAGTGGGCCATCTTAAACTGGGAACCTAGGATTTCTAATAATTAAAGTGGACACTATGGCCTTTTAGGCCCAAACTAAGACACTTAAAGATCAAATAAGCATGGATTATGTCTAAAAGTGGTCAAACTAGATCATGTATGGTTATTTTAGTGAAGACTTAGGTCAAATCAAATCTAATTTGGGAATATTAATTGACACCTCATCACGCTAAATGAGATTACTCAAAATAAAAAACATGATCAACTACTAATTAATCACATAGTCAAAAATGTGGAATAATTAAAACCAATTCCAACAATGTAAATAAACTCTAAAACACTTACAAAAGGTCCATCATTCCATTCTCATATATTGTAACAAGTTTTTACATATGGGTCCAAAGACCTCAGTCACATCCTACATACAAAAGATATTTTACATGTACATGCCATATATTTACAAACATTGGCATACTACCAAAATATCGTGTCGATACGAGTATATCATCTATAAAACACATCCCATACCCAGACCTAAGAGTACACGGATGACACTAGGACTCTACTACTAACATCTACAACTAACCAACCTTCTGAATCTATTGATCACCAGGTTGGTTCTCTTCCACAGTGCGACCTCGACCTCGTTGCCCGCGACCACCTAAAAAAATGTGGTGACCCACGGGTGAGATCCAGTCCCAGTAAGAGATATAACTCTCTCCAACATATATTGATTATAACATATTAATTAACAATAAATACATTGAGCAGTTAGGGTATTGAATAAGCAATATGAACATATTGAATAGTTTAAGCATACTAAGCAGTTAAGCAAATAAGTTGTAACATCAAGTAGAATTACACAATTTTCATAAGTCTGCATCATGTAAGAACTATGTAGTGTAAAGACAAGACAAGAGTTAATCAACCAATGTGATACGTATTAAACCCTAGCAATTATACTACACGGCTGGTATTATATCTTTTATTATTATGCCCTAGGGAGTTTGAGTCATACCACTCAAAGTCCAACTGACCACTGTGAAGTGATATTCAGTTCCGTATAAGATCTAGGAGTGTTGATATCCTAAGATCTCTTCCCCTCGGTCAGTACGAGTAAACTGCAGTGACATACCAGTCAAACTGCCAATAGTGACATATAGTCAATTGATAACAGCTAGTCCGTACTTGGTACAAGTTATGACACTAGAAAATAGGGTATACAAAACCCTCTAATTTGAGGTACAATCACAGTTGTCATCAATCACATCAAATGTCAGAGACATGGCAATAGCCATCCTCCATAACCTGCAACTGTAGATGACAAGGATATATCCTCAACTTGCCACCCCCACATACTCAACAGTATGCGCTCCGAGTTTCCCTTTGGAATACTCATTTCAACATCTAGTAAGTTCTGACACTGAAGATGGCTCTATGGCATAGGGCTCTACATGATTAAGGTTACACTTGATTAATTACTGCCAATTGAATGCATTAAGGTTTTATCATACAAGTGGACATTCAAACCCTAATTCTTTTCTAACAAGAGTATATGTATAAAAACTTCAAAAGATATAAAACATTTGAGATATAAATCTTAATCACATTACCACATGCTATCATTCATTATAAATTAATGGACCACACTTATCATCATACTATTACAAGATACCAACATCTTATCACAAGTTTCAGGGTTTTAACCCTTATTGGAACATGAAGATGATTTCACCTCAATCATGGCTTCAAACATGTCTAAAGGTCGTTAAGACCATCACATTATTCATAGTAAGGTTATCATCATCATTCCATGTCTTAAGCAAGGCTCTAAAGATCATTAGCACATATATGTCCATATATATTAACATGGCAAGGCACTATGATATTCAAATAGTACTACATTTTGGTTTCAACACAAGAAGAGTGTAATTCATTATCACATTAATCATTTAAGAGGTCTGATTATAACCAATCAATATTATATAATTACATTAAGGTTAGGTATAACAAGCTAGATCACATGGAAGTTACGCATCCACTTATTATAGTGATTTATCCAATATAACTATATAATGGCAAAGGTAAGAAAACAAATTAATGGTATTGAACCATCAAATTATCATCACTAGGGCCCACATATAATACCATGTGATTTATTCTAATCCATTGGATGTTAAAGAATCCAATATTATTCATTGGATCAGGTTCATTGTTCAAGGTTATCAATTGAAGTATAGGTCTAATCATTAGATCAATTGAACCAAGGAACCATTGGTTCAAGGTTTAGTCAAATCTACAATTACATTCTTAACTCATCATACATGGTGATGACCTAATCCACCATTAGTTGTGATCATTAGGTCACCATTGGTTGTTACATCAGTAATATTCAATTAACACCATCAAATATTATGTTGATGTCAACATTGATTGATAACATCGTTAGAATACTTAGTGGATGCTAATTAAATGTCTAATTGATCTAAAACCTGACCTAAGGGGTGACCATAGGTTGTCACCATAAATTTTACATCCTTCATTACGAACATCAGTTGCCAAGATAGCAACACCATTGGTTGTTGAATGGTATGACCATCAGTTGTGTGATAGGGAAGGATATAGCTTGAAAACTCTAATTTGAACCATCAATTGTTTTGTACATAGCACCATATATTGTTGCTATCAACCTGTACCAGATCATGTTACACCTTAGAAAGGTCATACACATGTTTACAAGTTCATATAGAACTGGAACAGAACAGGGAACACCACAAAAATTCGAAATTCTAAATAAGCATAGTTTCTTTATGCTTAGATCATCACATTCAAGCATAAACATGAACTAACAAGCTTCTAGTAAGCAATATAAGTGAAGAATGTTATATAAGTCACCTCTATAGAGTAGGTCAGATCCCAAATAGAAATAATCTCGAGCAAATAAGGTAAGAAATCCCTAGATTCAGATCTGAACTTGGCTAAATAGGCACTTCTCTCCACAAAGAAGCAAAACCCTAGAAAAAGAAATAAGAAGGATATATTTTTGAGTTCTAGGGCCACTTTCACCATGGAACAACAAGTTTATTACCTGGAGAGATATAGGAGGAAGAAGAGAAAATAAATAAATGGAGTAAATAAGGTAAAAATTACACTTTTAGGTCAAGATCACTAGGAGGAAGCTTTTTAGACCCAAAAAGGAAATAAATTGCAACCCTAGAATTTGTTTTCAAGAAGATCCCCACTTTCTTCTTCCTTGGGCAGGGAATTCACAGAAGCAAAGAGCGAGAATGAAGGTCAGATAAGGAGGGAAGTGGTGGAGAGCAAATGGCTCATTTTGGTGCTTGGGGATAAGTATATGAACTTTAAGATAAAGCAAAAAGAAAAAGTTGAAGTTCTAGTATCTAGCCAAGTGTCCATGGCCTTAAATTATTAAGAATATACAAGCACATACATAAGAAGATCTCCCACTATCTGTATGGACCTGCTTAGCTTTCCTTTTTCGAATTTTCTAGCCAATCACATAATTCATTAGTTGATCGCTACTAAAGGTAGCTCATCCGTGAAGGGGTAAACCCTAAAATACCCTTGATGAAAACACCTTCAAACCATGGCTCAGCTAAGAGCATCATGGATAAAAATACTCAAGAATGATAATATAACATCTAAAGAACATAATGTATGTGAAAAATTGCAAAGAAAACCCCTCAATTGGGAAAATTGTAGAAAAGTCCAAAATGTACAGAAAATTGCATAACTTGCTCAAACGATGTACAAATTGGATCAAATTTGAAATGTAAGCTTGTCTTATGATTTCAAAGCATATAATAAGGTTATATTAGGTTTATAAGAATTCAATTATGATAATTAAGCTTATTCAACTCATTAAGCAAGTTTAGGGGTCTTACAATTAAGTATGGTTTATAGCAAAATAGGTCTAATTTGGGGGAAAACATATCTTATTTTGGGGAATTAGGTTTGATTTTGCCAAATTAGGGTTCATTTAGATAATTGTAAGATGAACTAGGGGAATATATGTAATACTAGTTCATGTTATATAAAAATAGGTCTGGATTAGGCCAAATTACGATAGAATGAGTTAAATCAAGTTCAATTTAGATCATGTTTTGTCAATTAAGGTAGTTGAAAAGTGTGTGGGACACTATAATGTTCATATATGGATATGTGCACCCCTTTCCTATATATAGGAGAGGAGGCAATCACAAGGAAGCGGACTAAACCCTAGTGGGCCAGGGCAAATAGGTCCATGTACATAATAGACTAATTAACCTGTTAACTAAAGAGCATGATACTTTATGACACTCGCCCTCAAAATGGGGCATGGGTGAAAATGTGTCCAATCTTGAAGTTACATGACTCAATTAAGCAATAAGAAATAAATGTTAAAGGAAAGATAGAAATGTCACTACCCATACAAAAAAATTACTCCCCTTAAACAATACTCCCTAATTAAACATATGATGATGCCTCTTTGAGAAGTGTTTTGTAGGGTAGAAATGCTCGATCTTTCAAGAAAGATCCTTTGAAGTGCATATGGAATGAATAACATCTAATATATGGAATCTAAACACCATAGCAAAATCTCACCTCAATCAAACTAGAGTAAATGGTCAAAACAACCATGACTACGCCATCTTTACTAGAGAGGAATGTGTGAGTAGAATGTTACAATCAACACATCCCACATACATAACATGACATGATTACATAGGAACAATGTTGATGTAGAAGTAGCGGTGTATTCAAATCGTCAAAGAAGTATAATCAACCGGATTTAGTGCACTAGATCACAATTGTGCACAATGTGGCACGAACACAAATTGGGTGAGGTGTTTCTAGCTGACATACTAGTTCGATAAGTTTGGCAATGAACCTTGGGGCTTGATAGGAATGAAGGCACCATCAAGGATAAGTCCAAGAAAATCAACAAAATATGTGACGTAACAACGTAGCTAGATGAAGACAAATATAGATGAATATCCTTGCAGATACATCATGCACAAGATTGAAGATGATGGGTTGTTGATGTGAAGAAGCACCATTTGCCTCATGAGGAATGTAGTGAGAGTGATAAACTAAAACATCATCAACAAATAAGGGAACTAGAGGCCCTAATTAGCCACAACAACTCCTGACGTACATAATGAGGTACATATGCAAAAGGCTTGGTGTCAATGATACAACTATGAGATCCTTCAACATTGTCTAAAAGTGATGGCTAAATGGAAATAGCACAAATATCCAAATCTCATGTAAAGTGATACTAAGTGGGAATGACGTGCCAAAAAGACATCATGAAAGAAAATTTGTTGAAGAATACAAAGCTCCATGAAGATAGCCTGAACCACATCAATCTCATCTCATATATCTGTCCGCGTATGCCCTTTGTCATGTTCTCTTAATACCCTCATCTCTCTCATACTATCCTTCTCCCCTATACCCCCCTACTCACCAAATACAATGAGACTGAGTAGAGGTGTGCACCTCGACACATGGAAAGATGCATACATGATGAGTAAGGGGTGGGAAAGGGAAAAAATAAATCAATACTGTCAGAATAGAAACTTAGTAGGAGGAGGAGAACTACTAGAATACAAATTTGGTAGAAAAGGGAGGAGCACTACTGGAATGGAACTTGGTAGGAAAAGGAATGACTCTACCATAATGGATGTCTAAAGAAAACTTGATAATTGGAGTCAATATGGAAAGCAGCCTAATCATAAGATCCAAAAAAAATCAAATGGATCTTTTCTTGACCCAAAAGGGTGGAGCACCATGAAATTTTTTTTGGGGGGGGGGCTAGGTCAAAAAAAGGATATGATTATCATTACGTATTGGAGAAGAGATAAACCTTTAGATGATACCATAACTTGTATTTGAACTAAGATGGTCTACAACACTCCATGTAGGGTGTGGACACACTGTGTAGATTGTTCAAGGTGAGATGCTGACCCTGATGACACATTGTGTGAGGTTGTTTACACGTTGTGTAACTCCTTCACCCAAAAATGAATGACTCCTTTGAACACATTGTGTAGGGATCCCACACATCGTGTAGGGATCCTACACGCCGTGTAGGATGTCAGAGGCATAAACCTGATCTCTGCCAACATGTTGTATTGGTTGGAAATACACCTTGTCACTTGCAATCAACACAAACTCTTGCGCTACCGAGTGAAATCTAGATTGCTACATGCCATGTTGGTTTGCCACACGCCATGTAGTATGTTGTTGAAGTTGATATGACATGAATTAGCACTGTCAAAGAGACAAAGAACCCTAGGCATTAGCACCATGGGTCGATGGAATTAGACGTCGTCTTTTTTTCTCTTGTATATCATATGAACATGAAAAGTGGAAGCTCATTGCTTGACCACAACCTGATCTGGATATGAATTAGTATCGTTCATGGTCCTGAGAAGTTGTGTGGTGGTGGAGTGATGGGCAGACGTTAACTGGGAAAAAGGTGATGAACATGGTGGCAGTTTCTAGAGATAGATATTTGAGAGGAAGGTAGATGTGTTTTGGCATGGTTGATTCAATGGTGGCGGCTATGTATGGAGAACTCGAGTAAAGTGATGACTTGACGACTATGTCTATGAGGTAGACTTAATGGCTACTTTGATTGTGGATCAAAAATCATAGATCATCGGGAAGGATGGCGCCAATGCACATATGAATTTCAATGTGAAAGGGTAAGAGTGGTGACCATGGAGGCCAGGATGTGCCTGGAGGGCATCTGGCCTAATCCAAGGAGACATCGGCTACCTATAGGTGGTTCTCTCTTGATGTTTAATTGTCTAGAAAAGAAAGGTAAAAGCTAGTGCAACATCGAGTGTGTAGAGAGGAGAGGGAAGTGGAGGTGATGACTAGGGTTAGGTCCCTAGGGCACGCTCTTATACCATATTGACAAGTATGTGGGGCATTGTAATCATTGTATATTGATATGTGCACCCATACTATAGGGGATAGGAGACAATTATAAAGAAGCAGACTAAACACTAATGGGCCAGGGCAAACATGTACGTGTACATAATAGACGAATTATCCTATTAACTAAATAGGCTAATACATTCTAACAGAGGCCAAATAGGTCAATTTTAGACCATGAAAAGTGTAATGTAGGTGAAGTTATGATTGATTAATCTTAGGAATAACCAATACAATAGGAATTTGAAGGATAATCCATGGTCTCCCACTCTAGCTTTGATGGAACTGGTAGCAACAATGAGCTAGTCGTAGTTGTTTGGATACGTGTGATTTCAGTGTGATCTACTGAAAGCATCATATCTATCACACTCTAAGGATCACAATGACCCCTTACGAAGTCAGTGAAGGTCGATAATAGGAGTACACACTCTCCCTCCTTGCCTTCTCTCTATTGGAGGTTGTAGGTGGGTGAGGCAGTGGAGAATTGAGGTTGAAAATTTATAGAAGGAATTTTAAGTTAGAAGGAGGACCTCCTCCATGTGACAAAGACAATTATAGGCTTTATTAAAAGAGATGGGGTGTGAAGATGGCATGTGATGGTATGAGAGATGCCAATTCTAGCCGACAAAAAAATGCAATATTAGTTGAGGTGTGGGTGCTCCTAGGGGCAAAGAAGGTTCTTGACAAAATGGTGGATATGCCTCATGAAGAAGCTACATGAGGGCATTGATATGTACGTGCCTACCCGCTTTCCTCCACATTAAGTAATTATTCAACATAAGAACCATCGTACCTATGTAAATTTGAAATGTGCACACCCGGCTTCTCAATTGCAATAAAACTGTGGCAATTTAACAACTTCCCTTATGTAATCAGTTATGGTTAAATATGTGGGGAACCATCATAAGAAGACTTTTACATTTGTAATAAGACATATTACCGTGTTTCTAGTTTATTTGTGCAGTCAGAAAACATATTGCTTGTTCAATATGTCGGCATCTATCTCCCTACACTTTCCAATATAGCTCAATTGGCCTTCTTTTTATAAGTATTGTCGTGTGCCCAAAAAAAATTGTTGGTAGAAAACAACTATAGGTACTGATTTGCCATGTTTCAGCCAACACATATATGGTACAAGATTTATTCTACAATCCCCTTATACATATACACAATTTTCCAAGTATTTCAAAATAACATTATTTTAAGTATTTAGTTCTTGATCTTTCTAGAGAATAGATAATCATCGAGTAGTTGGTGAAAGAAAGAAAGGAATGTGAAATTTATATGAATTTGCACAATAGTTGCCACGCCTATAGTTGTAAGATTTTTTATACTACTTAACTCATTGTCATGATATTTGTTTCTCTACTCCAATGAGGCACACTTAGGTGTTGGTAGTCTAAACTTAGATGACCATATTGTTGTAAAATAAGCTTATATGTTGGAGAAGCTTCATGTAATGCAAACATTATTTATGAAGATATCTTAAGTATTTACTTATGAAACTCATTACAAGTTATTGCTAAGAGTTTTAAAAGCTCCTTTATAGAGTCTTCAATCTGTATAATATCATACTTAAAAAGTCATGTGTGTGTTAAGAATTTGACGTATTATATTTAGAATATAGATGTGATCTTAATCTGAATTTGATCTACTATATTTTATGCTGCCGGCAAAACCAAATTTTTTGGTTTTGCCACTACATGTGTCCCAAATCTAGAGAAGTTTTGAAACTTGTTTGAGCAACAATAGTGAGTTACCCTTCCCTATCTAACTACAATGATGTCTTAAAAAAAATTGATTTCAAGCTACCCCTACTTATATTGAGGGAAAGCATGGCCAAATGAGTTTAGCTTCGGAAACATCAAATGTACAAGAGTTTTCCACCCCTACATCTGAATTATGTGCTAGAACCCACCAAAGATACTCTCAACACAATGTAGAGCTATTATGTGTATGAATATAAAAAAAAGAGGCATGTAATAAGGGTGAGCTTGATTTTAGAAGATGTATAACTTATGGAGAGTGATCCTATAGGAGGATCTACCAAACCTAATACTAGATGATTTTACAGAGACACATTTCTCAGATTTTGTCATCTCCTTTGCAGCTATTGAGCACCGATGTGCAATGAAATCGTCGATCTAATGCGAGCCACATCTGCTTTGTCCTCCGGGTGTCTTCTTCCAGGTCATTATCGCCAGTAATTACCACCTTCACAAGACGTTGTTGTCTTGGTCGTAGTCGATGCAGTCAATTTTTGTGAGCAGCAGTCAAGCGAGATCCCCAAATTTGTATCAATTTCCTTGCTACAAGGTCCTCCGGTCAGAGTGCTTGCAATGACTGAGAGCGTCAATGCGCCTGTGCTTGCAAATACTGTGACCGTCAACCAATCTATGAAACGGTATGTCTCATAACCCAGATGGCTTGTAAAGGCTTTGTCGGGGAGCGGCAGAGATGGAAAATGTTGATCGAAGCGCAACTAATCAAGAACCCTTTTGAGCCACAATGGTGTTGTTAAAATTTATTATTGTCGGTCATGCAACAGCAACAGGTGCAATTTAATTAACAATTCAGGCAGATCCAAAATAAGAATCGAAGATCAAACAAAGCACGAGAATAGAAAAACAGGAGTAAGATTCGCAAATCGGATCGTTTGTTGAGAAACGAACGTGTTACTTAAAGAAATCAGTGTCCGGCAATCCTCGTGGATGGGCACCGTTCTCTCAGTCTCGATCCGGCACAAACCTGTAACAGACACGTCGCTCGCAGTCGACGTCGTCTCGTCACCACCACCGGCGCAGCACAGCAACCGCAGGAACCACCGCCTGACAGTTACGTCTCGGTGAAGGGAAGGAGAAGTCGCGCTTCGCACATGAGAACGACTCCACAAAGCGACTCTGGGACGACAGCTCTCGCACTCTGGATTATGGCTCTCAAAACACACGACGGCAGAAGACTGTTTTTAGTGTGTTTAACCCTAATGACCGGAGACATATATATATCCACGCACGTCCTTAATCATATTCTCAATAAGACGCAAACACTCGGTCGTTATTGTACATAATACGGAATATTCCACAAACGAGTTAGGATTAATAAATCCTAAGTCCACATCACATAAGTACCCTTCTAAAAAACAAAGAATCACGAAGGCGTGTAATAATAGCCTTATTACATTTACAGTCTACTCTATAACCTTCCCTAACTAATATGACGCCACTAAGGATATTGCGTCGAATGGTTGGAACATGTTTGATCAGAAACTGATTTACCCTCAACCATCTGAAACTTAAGAAATTTAGACACGCAGTATTTTTCAACACCTTGATTTTCAGTGCTAAAATTCTTAATTAACAATTCTCATAAAACCTTGGACGTAGTGACTGGCGGCTTTGAGTAAGAATCATACAGTTTGTTATTTAAACCAAACAGAATCAAACCGCGACACGTTTTATCACCATTCTTCCAATTAGCAATTATATTTGTATTATCAGGAATTGTTTCATCAGATTTAGGTTCAGTTTCAACTAAGTACTGATCATAACCCGCAATATTCAGCCAAATTTCCATACGACTCTGCCAACGGGCAAAGTTCGTACCAGTAAACTTTTCAGACATACTGCTTGTGTCAATTTTATTTCCCGAACCACCCTGACCGGCCATTGTTAATTAGCGACAGAAAGCTAATTTCTTTAAGACTGTTGTAAAAATTTATTATTGTCGTTCATGCAACAGCGACAGGTGCAATGTAATTAACAATTCAGGAAGATCCAAAATAAGAATCGAAGATCAAACAAAGTAGGAGAACAGAAAAATAGGAGTTAGATTCGCAAATTGGACCGTTCGTTGAGAAATGAACATGTTACTTAAAGAAATCAGTGCCCGACAATCCTCGTGGATAGGCACCGTTCTCTCAGTCTCGATCCGGCACGAACCTGGAACAGACACATCGCTCGCAGTCGACGTCGTCTCGTTGCACCACCACCGGCGCAGCACAGCAACCACATGAACCACCGCCTGACAGTTACGTCTCGGTGAAGGGAAGGAGAAGTCGTGCTTTGCACAGGAGAACGATTCCACGAAGCGACTCTGGGACGACAGTTCTCGCACTCTGGATTAGGGCTCTCAAAACAAACGACGGCATAAGACTATTTTTAGTATGTTTAACCCTAATGACCGGAGGCATATATATATATCCACGCACGTCCCTAATCCTATTCTCAGTAAGACACAAACACTCGTCGCTCTTGTACATAATATGGAATATTCCGCAAATGAGAAACACTTTCCGGTTAGGATTAATAAATATGAATAAGAAAGAAATAATTAATTATACGAGTAATTAATTACTTAGTCATATCCTAGTACAAAAAGAAGCCGGAAGACATTCTCCACAATCCACAAGCCACAAGCCTGAGCCCGAGCCCGGCCCAGCCAGACGAGGCCAGGCGTGGTGTGGCGCGCGCGCGCACGTGCGTGCGTGTGTTGTGATGTGGTAACTCCACCCACCAAGGAGGTGAGTATACTTCCCTCCTAGGACTCCTTTGGACACTAGTGCCCTATGTGATCCTACATATGAGGACCACAAAAGTTCTAGGAGTGAGCAATATGGGATAAAATTTCTTTGTCATTTGTACTAGAAATAACACTATATTTTCACATGTACTTGCTGCACTACATTGGGTTTAACCCATGCTAAATAAGTGATTACTACAGTAACATCGCTACAATAACGAGCTGCTACAGTAACTAATAGCTACAGTAATCATTTATCTAACAAATCGTTGGATCTGCTAGTTAAATGGAAGTCGTCTGATCAATCTTTGAATAGCGGGAGCTTTACCTACCGTTTGGCTACCCTCCTAATATGGTATTTAAAAGAGGGATAAACATGTAATATTGAAATAAGAGGAGTATACCTCTCCCCGAACGCGTGAATAGGCCTTTCATGCACACCCCACTCTGTTCCAATGCATCCTATCCTATATTTTTTGTACTAGGCATAAACCCGTGCTACGCACGGGTGCCTTAGTAGACTACAATCAATAATTTATAGATTTAATTCAAAAAATTTAAAAAAAATGTACAATACATATATTATTAGGACTTCTCATACACACAAGGACTAATACGTAATTTCAAAAAAATTAGAGAAAATTACATCCAACCCTCTCCACGGGCTTTCCTATATAATATAGATGTGTCTCCTAATATAATATATTATTTGAAAAATTAAAGACAAAAGTGTGATGTACACACACATGAATTAATACATAATTTCAAAAAATAATGAAGAAAATTACATCTAGCCCTGCCCACGGGAGTATAGATTTATCTCCTAATATAATGTATAATTAAAAAAATTAAAAATAAAAGTGTGATGTACACATAGGGACCAATACGTAATTTCAAAAAATAATAGAAAAATTACATCCAGCCCCCTCCACGGACTTTCCTATATAGTATAGATAAGAGGATCAATGAGAAGTCAACAACTAACATTCAAAATCTACTCTTAAAAATTTAATGTAGAAAGAAACCATTCCTACACAATAAAATTAATTCTACTTGAATCCTACCAAATTATTACACGAGACCTCCTATTAAAAAGATGGAAAAAGATCTACCAAATATTTACGTAGAAAACATAATAAAAATAGAAACATCTCCAACTTTGTTTTCACGTGTATTGCTAGTGTGTGTTGACTGCTTTATGGTTAATCTTCAGCACACTTCTACAGCGGGAAACCCAATTTTCCATCCAAAATCTATCTCAAAGATTGATTAATTTACGTCCTTTGAGAAATAATGCCACAGTTATAAATGGTCTAGCATTGACGTTTGGAATTGGGAGTGGGTGAGAACATCGAAAAATACACAACAAAACTTAGAGTTTTAAGTATCCCTGTTTGAAGCTCCCATTAGTGTAGTAATGAAAGAGTAATACAAATAAACCCAACTTAATGTAACAAACATCAGGACTTAACAGAGCAAGCCACAAACACATGTAAAGCATTCTTTTTCTTAAACAATGAAAATTGAACCTACAAACTAAGATATACTATAATCATTCATATGAATCATGACCAATAATCATTTAAACATGCTTGTGACCTTCTTCCGGCCATGCCATGAACACACCTCTCAGGCATTAAAGTACTAAGATATACATCTTGTTTCCCACGAAGACATGCCGTTTAAATCTTACAATGGATTCTTGTAATAGGGTCATAAGATATACAAATATGACACTAACTGTAAGCTTAATCAATGATACACATTACTTTTGGAAACCCAAATATTTGGTATAGAGGCCCACCAATAGCAAGAACTGGCCATCTTGTAAAGCAAACGTACATAAACAAATTAACTACCAGAAACAACACCTTTAATATCCAACTCGAATAGAGTGCTAGAGAAAAAGATAACAATTTCATGATCACTTATCACACCCTTGTGGGCATTTGACCGAGCTCTCTTGATAAAGGGAAAACTGCAAGGGGACTACATACGCATGGCATACAGGGCTATTCATACAAGATAATTCGCTATCATGGTTACATGGACATAGTATAACAGCATCCGGTTGGTGAACAACTCGAAAGCTTCCAAATTCATGATTGACCAAATACACACAATCTGCCGAGGATACGCATGACATACAGGGCTGTTCATACAAGATAATTCGCTATCATGGTTACATGGACATAGTATAACAGCATCCGGTTGGTGAACAACTCCAAAGCTTCCAAATTCATGATTGACCAAATACACACAATCTGCCGAGGAAATTAGGATCTCATTTCCACCGAGACTAAGTGTATGCAAAGGCTCTATACCGCATTTCAAAGATGTGATGTCAATGTCATCCTTAGCCACGGGATTGAATTCCCTGTTCCGAGGAGCCTGTTGCAGTGTGTTACAATTGATCTAGGCGGTACAAATACCAAATTAATTTTTTTAAGGGGGTTTTTTTGGGGTAGATGAATGGTCAAGATTGCTTGCAACAGGATGTGGAATAGGAACTCGTCACAGCAGATCTGGACTGCTTAGCCACACGGACCATGCTATGCTAACAAAGTCATGCAACATCCATATTCTGATATGAACCTTCAAGACCCCTTGTTGATATCCGTGATTATACTCCAAGAACCCTATCTTGTTCTGAATCTTCACAAGACATGCATCAACCGTTGGTTGTACTTTCAACGAAGGCCCATGAATCATAGAGAGTTCCTCAGTATCTAGTTTAAAACACAAGAGCCAAGTTGATCTGGGAGAACCGGGAGAGGAATAAGTTATGAATATCCAGTAGATTGCATCGGGTAACCAAAGTGGATGGCCTTTTATATATCCCATTCCCTTATTTCTTTTAATTTTTTTAAGAGGGGTGATGGTTATGGGCCTCCGGTATACTTTATCTAGACTTTCTCCTTTTTCTTTAAAGAGATCTGCTTTATAGAGGTAGAACTGGAGGCAAAGTTAGACGAATTTTGATACTTAACCTGCTAAAGTATAAAGTTGCTTCACTCCTCTACTTTGTATTTTAGCAGGCTAAATGCCAAAATTCGTCCAGCTTTGCCTCCCCATAGCATTTTCCCTCTTTAAATGTTAGTACATGGCCGATCAAATCATCATCGACTTCAAGGTTCATGGGAATGGATACCACTTTGTATTCCTTGGTCTCAGAGAGGTACCCAAACCCGGGAGGTCCAACAAGCGGTTGTCCAAATTGTCTCATAGCACGCCGGATTTGTGGCATCCTACTCCATTTTTTAGTTGAGAGGTTCACGACAAAGATATTAATGAGGATCACATTATCCGGGTATGCATTGGAGGAAATGAGCCAAAGGCCTTGACAAGGTTGGTTAAGTAGTGTGGTGTGGAAATTGATAGCAATGGGAAGTATTATTTTTACGAGAAACCATGAAAGGAGGACAAGTAGGCTTCACAAATCCCAGCTGAGGCCACGGCCAGGAATTCTTCATAACACACAACTCCATGTCAGCCTCAGTGTCACTTTGCACTCTGTGACGTAGTGTTTTTAAAACTGAACCGGACCGGCCGGTCCGACCGGTCAGACCGGTGAACCGGTAGCTGACTGGTCTGGAAGCCTAAAAAACCGGTAATGTGTCTTTTTCCGATCCAACCGGTCAGAAATACGGTCCAACCGGTCCAACCAGCCGGTCAGACCGAACCGGATTGAACCAGTGGTTCAAAGAGAAGAAAAAATAGAAGGTAGAATACATATAGGAATTTACATATATGTATATATATGTATATACATATGGTATTTATATGTATGTATATATGTATGCATTTATTTATATAGAAAATATACATATAAGGTAGAATGCATATATATGTATATATGTATATATATATATATATATATATGTGTGTGTGTGTGTGTGTGTGTGTGTGTGTGTGTGTGAATGTATGTGTACATCTACATAATAATATATATGTATCCATATATATTTATATAATATTATACATCTACACAATATATATGTATATACATATATTTATATATATACACTATATATATACATATATATAACATGTGCATATATATATATATATATATATATATATATATATATATATATATATATATATATATATATATATATATATATATATATATATATATATATATATATATATATATATATATGGTGTTCATTCATTGCCCGCGCGGGTAGCATGGATTTTCGCTACCCTGCAGCAAAAAAAGTAACTCTCCTAGCTAAGAAAGTAACTCTGCTGTAAAAAAAAGTAACTATGGTGTCAAAAAAGTAACTCTGCTGGCCAAAAAAGTAACTCTGTACAAAATATACAGCATATATATATAAGGACGAGTTTTTTTATTTTGGAGGGGCAAATGATATTATTTTTGGCTAAAATTTTTTGGAGAGCTAGACAAAATAGTCCTCTACAATAACGAAATTTTTTTTTGAAAAAAAGTGGTCGGAAGGGTGGGCGGGTAGCTACCCGCGCGGGCAATAAAGATGGGCCCATATATATATATATATATATATATATATATATATATATATATATATATATATATATATATATATATATAGGGCGTTCATTCATTGCCCGCGCGGGTAGCCTGAATTTTGCTACCCTGCAGCCAAAAAAGTAACTATTCTGGACAGAAAAGTAACCCTGCTATAAAAAAAAGTAACTATATTGATCAAAAAGTAACCATGCGACTAAAAAAGTAACCCCATACAAAATACACAACAGATATATATGTATCCGTGTTTTAAAATCTGCTGTTACAAACGTAACTATCTATGCACGAAACTTAGCAGTTTGCAAGGTAAAGTAACCCTCTACATGTCAAAAGTAACCAACTTGAAAAAAGTAACCGAAATGGTGGGCGGGTAGCTACCCGCGCAGGCAATAAAGATGGGCCCATATATATATACATATATATATACATATATATATATATATATATATATATATAACATGTGTTTCAACCGGTTTGACCAGTCCGACCACTAATTGCCTTTTATCATGGTGATCGGTTCGGTTTTTCCGGTTCAAATATTTTTTTTATGTCATGCTGACATCATTTCCGGTCCAACCAGTTCAACCACTTCGGTTGAACCTGACTCAATCCGGTTTGGGTCAGTACCGGTTCAGTTCTGAAAACATTGGTGTGACGTCGGTAAACTATGATGGTGGGTCTGCGAAGTGCATAATGTTCTGCAAAGTCCTTGCTACTGATCATGGCATACCAATCCTTGCAGACAGATCTGCAAAGTATGATTTGCTCGTAGGAGAGTCTAATCAAGATTTCTGACATGATGTCTGCGCCGAGGTGAGTGAAAATGTTTACACCATAACTAGCCATGCAGAGTAGAATCCAGAAGAGGGAAACTCAAGAATTCTAATTTTGTATGTATATTTGTAACTCTCCTAGAAGTCACTCGAATTCAAGTTCTACAGTTATGTAAAATTATTTGTGAAAAACTATACAAGGAATTTGAGTTTATTGTTGTTAGTATTTATTAACGTCGTTCATGCAACAGCGACAGGTGCAATATAATTAACAATTTCAGACAGATCCAAAATAAGAAACGAAGATCAAACAAAGCAGGAGAACAGAAATAAAGGAGTTAGATTCGCAAACCAGACCGTTCGTTGAGAAACGAATGTAATACTTAAAGAAATCAGTGTTCGGCAATCCTCGCAGATAGGCACCGTTCTCCCAGTCTCGATCTGGCACGAACATTGAACTTGCATGTCTTGCTCGCACTCGACGTAGTCACGTTGCACTGCTACCAGTGCAGCACAGCAACCGCAGGAACCACAGCCTGACAGCTGCGTCTCAATGACGGGAAGAAGAAGTCGCGCTTCGTACATGAGAACAACTCCATGAAACGGCTTGAGGAATGAAAGACACTCGCTCTGGATTAGGGCTCTCCAAACACACGACGGCAGAAGACTATTTATTGTGTGTTTAACCCTAATGACAGGAGGTGTATATATAGCCATGCACGTCCCTAATCCTATTCCCAGTGAGATGCAAACACTCGGTTGCTCGTGTACACAATACGGAATAATCCGCAAAAGAGAAATACTCTCCAGTTAGGATTAAAAAATCTGAATAGGAAAGAAACAATTAATTACATGAGTAATTAATTACATAGTCGAATCCTAGTACAAAAAAAAGACGGAAGACGGAAGACATTCTCCACAATCCATAAGCCACAAACCCAAGCCCGAGACCGGTCTGACCCGGTCAGGCCAGGCCAGGCGAGGCGTGGCATGGCGCACGTGTGTGCGTGCGTTGTGATGTGGCAATCCCACCCACCAAGGAGGTAAGCATACCTCCCTCCTAGGACTCCTTTGGACACTAGTGCCCCATGTGATCCTACATATGAGGACCATAAAAGTTCTAGGAGTGAGCAATATGGGATAAAACTTCTTTGCCATTTGCACTAGGGACAACACTACATTCTCACATGTACTTGCTGTACTACATTGGACTTAACCCATGCTAAATAAGTGATTACTACAGTAACGAGCTGCTATAGTAATCATTTATCTAATAAAATCCCCCATAAAGTTCAATGTGTAGTGTGCTCTACCATTCAGTCCTCCATACTGTACTTTCATCATATACCTTTCAGTTTGAATCTATCTGAGTTATCCAACTGTGACCCCCGTAGGAACTAGGTGAACAAAAGTCTTGAACCTGAACCTTGGGTACAAGAGTATAGGTTGGTAACAACACACTAAAGACATGGTAGTAAAGAAAACAATGCATTAAGGCCATGCATACAAAATTTTATATCATGATTGATAACAGAGAACAACCCAATTCTCCTGTTGTGGCCTACACAACATCAATCACTTAACTGGAGTCTCCAAGGATGTACTGCTAACATCACGTCCTAAGACTTGACACCATTAAGAGACTATTCTCTTACTAACTTGCAGTCATGACACTAACAGGTTTCCCAGGGAACAGACACACAGATGCAGGAAGCATCAAACAAGAATACATAGTGTCATCTGATTTACCTGAAAGCTTGTTATTACCACATTGAACCCTATTTGTGGGATCTCCACTCTTTTGGGTTGGGTTGCTACTGCCTGTAAATCTATAGGGGTTTCAGTCCCATCCCCAACCTAGATTTTTCCACTAAAGTAAAGGTAAGACCTTTAGTGAAAGGATCAACTGTATTATCTTTGGTACCGACGTAGTCCACAGCCACGACCCCATTAGACACTAACTCCCTTACAGATTTCAATCTGACTTGGATGTGTCTATGATGTTTTTTATTGTACTTGGAACTCTTTATCTTAGCAATAGTTGTAGTGTTGTCACAGTGAACTGAAATTGCAGGAAGCGGCTTCATTACCATAGGTAAGCTGGACATAAGTCCATGTAGCCATCCAGCTTCCAATCCAGTTTCATCTAAAGCACACAACTTTGCCTCAAAAGTGGACCGAGACAATATGGTCTATTTCTTAGACCTCCAGGAAACAGCTCCTCCGCCCAATAGGAATACATATCCTGAGACACCATTACCCCCAAAATTCACGGTAATCCAGCATGCATCACTATATCCTTCGACTACGGAAGGATGTTTACCATAACGCAGCCCAAGGGAACGTGTTCCCTTGATATACCTTAGAACTCTATCAAGAGCTTCCCGATGGGTCTTGTCGGGACAACTAGTTATCTACTTAACTTGTTCACGGCAAATGCAATGTCTAGACGTGTACAGTTCATAAGATACATCAAACTTCCGATAATATGAGAGTATCATAATTGAGACACTGGAACCCCAGTCTCATTCTTGAATAAGGGCTTGGATGAATCATATGGAGTCTTAACATGTTTACGTGATGTGTACTCAAACCTCTCTAGTATCTTCTCAACATAGTGAGACTGAGAGAGAGTTATACCATCAGTAGACCTTATGATTTTAAGCCCTAAAATCACATCAGCGACTCCCATATCCTTCATCTCAAACTTGCTACACAAGAATGACTTTATCTCATTTACTACTTTTATATCGGAACCAAAAAGTAGGATATCATCGACGTATAAGCATAACAAAATGAATCCATTATTGACAATCTTGCAGTAAAGACACTTATCAAATTCATTTGAAATAAAGCCAAACGATGATATCACAGAATCAAACTTCTCATGCCATTCCTTAGGGGCTTGTTTCAAGCCATATAATGACTTAACAAGTTTACACACTTTGGACTCATTCCCACGACCCACAAATCCCTCAGGTTGTTCCATATATATCTCTTCTTGAAGATCACCGTGTAAGAACGTGGTCTTCACATCCATCTGATGGATATAGAGATTATAAATGGAAGCCAATGCTATAAGCACTCGGATTGTGGTCATGCGGGAAACAGGTGAATAGGTATCAAAATAATCTATTCCTTCCCTTTGTGTGTAACCCTTAGAAACTAACCTAGCCTTATACTTATTGATTGTCTCGTCTGCATTAAGTTTCTTTTTAAAAATCTATTTGCAACCAACTGCAGAACAACCAGGAGGCAAATCCACTAATTCCCAAGTTCCATTCGAGAGAATTGATTGGATTTCATCATTAACGACTTCTTTCCAAAACTTAGCTTCTGGAGATTCCATAGCTTTTTTGAAAGTAGCGGGATCATCCTCAACATTGTATGTGAGAAACTCACTTCCAAAGTCCTTGGATGTCCTAGGTCGTTTACTTCTCCTTGGTTCAACTATTTCTTCAGAATCATCTGACTCAGAAATAGCTTGTTCTGAGTCGCCCCTCACATTTGTCATCCTTTCCACGTGCTTGGGAATGGAACCTGTGGTAAATGAATCTTCTTGAGATACTTCATTGGGCACACCCGTTTTCATAGGAAACACATCCTCAAAGAATGTTGCATCACGTAATTCCACAATTGTATTGACCTCAATGCTAGAGATATCTGATTTTACAATAAAAAATATGTAAGCATAGTTTGTCTCTACATAACCCAAAAATATGGCATCAACCGTTTTCGGTCCCAATTTCTTCCTTTTGTGTTCAGGGACAAGTACCTTTGCAAGGCACCCCCACACTCGAAGATATTTAAGACTCGATTTCCTTCCTCTCCATAACTCAAACGGACTACTCTCTGAATGTTTATGGGGAACTCTATTCAGAATATGGCAAGCCGTATTCAAAGCTTCCCCCCCACATAAAGTTGGGTAATCCAGATGTTTGGAGTAAGGTATTTACCATATCTATTAAGGTTTGCTTTTTACGTTCAGCTATCCCATTTGATTGTGGTGAATAAGGAGCAGTAACCTCATGAACTATACCATGTAATTGGCAAAATTCCAAAAACAAGTTCGAGGTATACTCTCCTCCCCTATCAGGCCTGAATCGTTTTAGTATTTTATCGGTTTGAGTTTCGGCTTCTTTTTTATAAATTTGAAATTTATCTAATGCCTCATGTTTACTTCTAAGAAAAAAGACATAACAGTATCTACTCACATCGTCAATAAAAGTTATAAAATAATGCTTTTGATCCCTCTTAGCAACACCATTAAATTCACAGATATTTGTATGCACTAAATCCAAAATTTTTGAATTCCTATTCACAGAATGAAAGGGCTTCCTAGGCAATTTAGCTTGAACACAGATTTCACATTTATTGTTGCTGATTTCATATTTAGGGATCAAATTTAGATTCATCATACGCTTCATTGAGGCAACATTAACATGTCCCAAATGTGAATGACATACATCGGATGAGACAAGATTCATGCAAACAGAACTATAATCATTCAAATTTAAAAAGGAATTTGAAACATGTTCAACATGAATCTTAAACAAGTTCTCCACATCACATAAGTACCCCTTGCCAAAAAAACAAAGAATCACGAAGGCATGTAATAATAGCCTTCTTACATTTACAGTCTACTCTATAACCTTCCCTAACTAATATGACGCCACTAAGGATATTGCGTCGAATGGTTGGAACATGTCTGACCCCGTTAAGAGTCAAAACCTTCCCCAAAAGGAACTTCAAGTCCACTCGTCCTTCGCCTTTGACTTCTGCAGAGTTGGAATCGCCTAAAGTCACGAACCGACCTCGAGAGGCCTGATAAGACACAAACAGGGATTTATCAGCACACACATGTACATTAGCCCTAGTGTCAATTATCCAATAAAGTGGTTCAAAAATAGAAAGTATTTCAAGTTTAATAGACACGTACCCATCATTGAGGTTTAAGGATGGTTTAAGTATGTAGTCATCATGTTGACCACAGCCTCCTCCGTTGCAGATGCGGTAGCTTTCTTTGCCTTCTTAGTAGGACAATCCTTGTTCCAGTGGCCAACCTGTCCACAAGTCTAACAAGGTTTGTTCTTCGGTCTCTTTTGGATCTTTGCCTTAGGTTTATGTGCATTCTTAGATTTCTTATCTTTTGTGTTTTTCGCAGAAGTAAAATTAACTGTTGGATTTGCATCAGTAGGCACCTTGACCCCTTTCTCTTTTAAGTGTTCTTCTTGTATATTAATATCCATCATTAGTTCATCCATGGTGTGTGTCCCTTTGCGATGCTTCAGAGACATATCAAATGATTCCCAAGACTTAGAAAACTTTTCTATGATAGACATAACAATGAACTTCTCAGGCAATACCATCTTGGCATCTGAGAGTTCATGAACTAGGAGTTGTAGATCATGTGTTTGATCAGAAACTGATTTATCATCAACCCTCTAAAACTTAAGAAATTTAGACACGTAGTATTTTTCAACACCTTGATTTTCAGTGCTAAAATTCTTAATCAATAATTCTCACAAAACCTTGGACGTAGTGACTGGAGGCTTTGAGTAAGTATCATACAGTTTGTTATTTAAACCAAACAGAATCAAACCGCAGCACATTTTATCACCCTTTTCCAATTAGCAATTATATTTGCATTATCAGGAATTGTTTCATCAGATTTAGGTTCAGTTTCAACTAAGTACTGATCATAACCCGCAATATTCAACTATAGTAATTATTTATTTAACATTTATGACCACTACGAGTTGAGCAGAAATGGTTCGGAGACTTTAAACAAGATCATGAATGTCGCCTAAACTTTAAATAAGAGCAGGAACGTCTCAAAGACTTTGAACATAGGGAAAGACTTTGAACATAGAAACTGGGGAGCGCAATGGAAGACACAGCGTTTCTTTTTAAATGTGGAGCGAAAGGATGCCTTTTCTATAGGAGACCTTATATAAAAATATGGTAGGAAATCAATCATAATTTGTTTCAGTATAAAAGAAAATTTCTCTCAATATTTTTTTAGGTTTGGGTTTCGGGTATTAGTGTTAGGCTCCCAATGGTTGTCCTATAAAAAAAATATAGATGCCTCTTATACTACCATTCTTGGACATTTTGTTATTAATAATATAAGGCCTTGTTGGGCAAGAAACTCTGGACAATTTATATTAATTATGTAACTTACAGTGTATAACAACCATCGATTTTGTGTTTGAGATAGTGATCTGGAGCAAGTGAAGAGCTATCACGGGCAGTCAGTTTCTATAAAATGTTTTGCCAAAAGCACAACTATGAGTCACTCTCATTTTGCATTTTCTTTCTCCACATCAAAACAAAGTTTTTTTATCAGCCATTCACTGCATATGTTGTTTATGTAGTTTTATAAGCGCAAAGACGCGAGCCTCTCTTGAAAAAAGAAATCCCCACGAACTTTCTTAAAATATGAAGGAATGATAATTGACGGTTGTATTTCCCACTCTTAAATTTTGGGAAAGTTCTTGCTGCAACCTACTTGCCCTGGGTCCTATTTGTCCATCATGCATTGAACCACATGCATTGTGCCATCATGCAAAATCTAATGGAGAGAGAAAGTTGTGACTTTAGGGGAGTGGGGAGTATTCATGGCATTCTTGTAGAGAGAAAGAAATAAAAAAGGATAGGAAAAATGATTAATGTCTCTTAAATTTGTTTATCTTTTGAGAAAAAGAGAGTGCATTGCCTCAATGACCTGGCTACAAGTTTTGTCATAATGTTGTTCGTGATGCAGTTTTTGACATCATCTTTTCTGTTGAATTAGACTGTGTTTGGTATGTTGTGACAAAATAGGAAGGGATGAAGTAAGGAAAAGAGATGGGGATCGAGAAGCAGAAGGTGACAAAGAAATTATTAAAAATTATACTTGGTTGTGTTCACATGTAGAAATAAGCATGGTGAGTAAAATACTTACAAAACATATTTGTTACAAAGGTGACATGAGGGTGGGTGCGATCTTATTTTATAAGTTCACCCATGTTTTGTAAAATTTCAAATTGTTAAATAGTATATAAAATTAATCAAAACTTTTTGACATAAAAAATTGGACACAAGAGTTTATGTAATAAGATCCTGCCACTTACTTAGATGGTAACTAATGCAAATAACCTTTTCTTGAAGAGCAGAGTATAGTTCTTTTGTATTCACATTTTTCTTAAAAGATTTCTACAAAAAATGACTTAGAAGAAATATGTTATTGTGAAAAAGTTATTTGTAGGAAAATTTTTATTTGGATGAAATCAGATTCTTGGCGTGAAGTATTTCTTTTGGCACAAGTTCTTTACTTAAAAAGAAAAATAACTTTCTAAGAATAAAGATAGTAATTATAATAAAAAATTTGGTAGAATTTTTTTCATCAAAAAGTTTACAAAAGTTTAAGTCCCCACAGAAAAATATTTGAAGGGAAATCCTTACTTGGAAGGAAAGATGCTCGTGGAAGTACGTGTGATTCATAAAAAATATTCGAAATAGACAAATACTTTACCAATGAGAACTTCCTTCAATAGTAATGAACATTTTAGTTAAGAAGTTTAGGTTAACAACCAAAATAGAATTATTGGTGGGAGAAAATTACATAGAAGGAAGTAAAAAGAGAATTCGGTAGTATAATGAAATGAATCTTGATAGGAAAGTAAAAATATAATTAGAAAAATCTTACAAAGACATGCACTATGTGTAGACAAGCCAATATATAGGAAAAGTTATTTTGCACATTTATCCAAACTAATGGTGGATTATTGGTTTTCCAAAAGAAAAATGTCTCCATCCTTTTGATGGTTTTCCATGTTGACACAATTAGACAAAAATTACCCATAAATTCATCATAAAAAAATTTCCCTTTCTCATCGTCATGATAACCAAAGAATACTTTTAATTTCCCTATAATTCCCCTCTGTATGAACCGTGTACAAAATACAAACTTAATGATTCTAATGATAGATCATGTGGCATTCTTTGTCACACACTCTGTGGCAATCTCCACTGTCAATAATAAGTTGATATTGTGTTATTTGATTGGACACTTGACAAACATACAGGCATTGACCTCACTACAATTTTTTCTTTAACAAACATATTTTTAAGTAACTTTAGAGAAGACCATACAACCTCAGATGTGGTTTCACAAAAGGCCCATAATTAAAGAGTGTCTTGTGATACAAATCATCATATTTTTTTCTACTTTCACCTATATAACTTTGGATGCTTGTTGATGATGAGAAATCCCTTCTATAGTACCTTCAACGTGTAACCAATATAGACATTATGATGTCTACATCTACATTAAATGATTTTATTTCTCTATCTATAAGCTTCACCATCCAAAAAGAGTTCAACATAATGATTAATTAATTTTATTTTTGTTTCCTACCTTTGATGAAATCATTTTGTAAATTTTTGTAAATTTGATTGCTAGTTTTTCTAAAACATGAAATGAGAAAAAGAAGGTATATTTTCTCAGTAATTCATCATCATTCTTATCTAAGCCTAAATCCCAACCATGTTGAGGTTGAAAAAACTAAACCCTCAACCCTATAAACTACATGCACATTGGAGGGGATTTTAAATCACACATTAGATGATATCCATGATGAGATAAATTCATCATGAGAAAGGCACAACTAAGGGTCAATTCCAGGTCAATCTACTACCACTTGAGCTACTCCTTACATGCAATACTACTTGATTAAAAAATATGAAACATAATACATAAATGGGGAGAGGGAGGAAGTATTGTATGCATAAATGTCATGAAAAAGGCATATAGATAAAAAATAAAGTACACAGATATTTGAAAAACTACATATATGATCCATGTAATGCTTAATTGAAAAATATGTCTATGATGCTTGCATATTAATTCTTCTTGATTTGATAATAAGTACGGTTATGTGGACATTTATGTACTTGTTTATTTAAAAGTATCTATTATTATGTTGAAATGTATTTATTGGTTGATTTAATTTTATACATAAAAAGTGATGCATGATATTTTACAATAAACATATATTTTGATGACCAAAACAATACTTAAATTAGAGAACAAACATTTATATACATATTGTGCTTTGAATATAAATATTTTTCTTGTATCTCTTTCCCTTCCTATCTCATACTTTCCTTATCTTGGTTATTAATTATTATAATAAAGTACGACACTTATTAATGGCCTCTTACAACTTAACAATTTCTTCTATTAGGATACCAATTAATTACAATTGATTACAATAAGCTTTTTGTATATTTATTCCCTCTCTTTTTACTTTCTTACTCTACTTCTTTGTATTTCTCCATCTCTTTCGTACTTCTATTTCCTATATAATGGGACTTTCTATCTTTCTTTTAATGCACTCCTCTACACAAATGGGATTACTCTTTTTCCTACTTCTTTCATTAATGCATGATATTGTTGGAAATTTTAACTTTACCAAGAAGATAAAGACCCTCCCAAGGAACATGTAGACACATGAGTGTTTAAATGGATATTGTAAACTTACTCCCAATTTTGGGATGATCTAGAAGTATATAGATTCAATCGCTTCAATCATCAACAAGTATATCTACTGTGTATGGATCATCACAAAGAACGAGGGGTGTATCCATGTCGAATATGAGCTTATGCTCACATTGAATAAAAAATTCTGCCTCTCGGTAACGCACACTAAGTTTTGCATTTATAAACTGATCATAGGACTTGATCACCACAAGTGTACAAGGCTATTTTAGTGAGTTCTCTAATTGAATATCACAAAGAATTGTAAAACATATTCAACTTTGTAGCTTATTCGACATGAATCTAAAATTTGGTTAGATTTAAATTATGACTAGATCTACACTAAGAAAAATAGTAAAAGATAAACTAGATAAATTGATTCAAAACCCACAATAGATGATGGTGATGTGGATATAAGAATGTAGACCAAAACCTTCTGCTTCTCCATCAGTACTTTGCCTCATATTGACTAACACAAACAAAGAAACCAATTTATATTGAATTAGTAGTCAAGATCACCCTTACTCCATTCTCTAGTGAGTGTGAGTGAAGAACATGCATATTTAGTGAATGTTTTCTCTGTCGGGGCTTAATTTCAATGCGTACACATTATGACATGACAACAAAAAGATTCAACATGGCCCTCCTCTTTCAGTGTTAGGACAGATCATCTCTGAAACTATAGTTCACTGATAGACTATAGCCATTTCTAATTGTACAAGAAATGGTTAATATATAAATATAGTTGGAAATAGAAAGTAGCCAAAATATGTGTTAAAGTGGAAGGTACATGCTAATAGAAATAAGGATAAAGAAACAAGGATCATGATCTAGAGACAAAAGTTGGCCGCTTAGTTTTGAGTCAGCTAACAATTCTATGTATGTATCTATGTTTCCACCACAAATTGTAAATTGTTGGGAAGATAAGAATTCTAGGATACTAAGGGAGGAGCATATGGCAGATCATACAATCTGACAACACTATGGCATGAATGTAAGTTTGACTAGTCACATATCTCTTGCATGGAATATGGTGGTGGCAGAAAGGGGTGGTGTTATAGTGTACCATTAACTATAGGCCACAAATTTGTGAAATTGTCATGTTATTGTAGGTGGAGGGTGGATGACAAGCGTGGGGCATTGGTTGCAGAGTGTTGAACCTATTGAATATACAAGTAGGGGTTTTTATTCATAGCCATGAATACAACACAAATGGTATAAGAGTCATTTCTCTTATACTCGAGTGGAATTCATATTCTTGAGTTTGAAAGTGAGGCCTTCAACATCCAAGTGTTTCACATTATTTGGGTTTGAGTATGAGACTAGTGAATTTTTCTATCTGAGTGCTTGGAAAAGTCTTGAGTTGAGTATGAGACTAGAAAATTTTGCATCTGAGTGCTTGGAGGAGCTTCTGGTCAAGTCCATGACTGGTGAATTCTAGACTTGAGTACTTGGGAGGCTCATTGGCTGAATTTTTGATGGATTTTGTAGGTGTCCTTTGAATAAACCAAATGGACATGGAGTAATCCAATCAACTTTTGAGACCTTGGTGCATTTTGAATTATCTGAGTTAGTCGAGGTCTACATGTGGTCGAATACCATCTCCAATTGTCCGACTATGGAAGATTACAATTAGTCAAATAGCAGAGATGTTGATGGTGGTCCCTTCAACAGTAGTGGGGTCTTCTATGGGCATCATGAGATTTTCACATGCTAAAGAAAGCTTGAGAAGCGGTTTTGATTGAGTGGGCAAGGGAAACCTCTTTTCAGGTTCAATATAGAGCAAAAATGGCTTCAACAACCAATCTGGAAGAAAATAGAACGTATTAAGATTTGGGTTGAACTTGTGGATATTTATATCCATTCTAAGTCAAAATGGGACTATATACAGCCATGAGAAAAATCAAAAGTAGGTGTGATCTACCACTCGATGCTTAAATCTTGCTTATCATCAAAGCATAAAAGCAACTAGGATTTTAAAAAAGCATTTTGATAAAGAGAATTTTGTTCTATTAAGATAATATCATGCTCCATAGAAGAGAATATAAGTGTAGGGTTTTTATGGAAGGAGCACAAAAAAAATATAATACTTTTCCTGTAAAACTCTTAGCCAAAAAATAAGTTGTATCAACAAAGTATTAGTATATTAAATACATTCAATATATATCAAATATACCTTGTCTCACACTAGTTTTCCAACAATTAGACATGCTTATGGTTGTATACAACTCACAATTCTAGATCTAGATCTGAAATGGTTATTGTTGTTTTCATTGTTGAAGTAGAAACATCTTGTCTTCTTCTTGAAAAAGTTGCTTGTCCTCAAGTCCCACCAAGGGCCTTAGACCCTACATAATTCATGTAAATGTGGAAACTCTTTGTGAACCACATTGGCGTCAAGAGAAAGCAAAAGTCAGAGTTGTCAATCTCCTAGTGTTGCTCACTCTCATCCTCCTCCTATTATAGGTTGTTGTCCTTGGGATGAATTTTCCTCTATCCAAGAGAAATAACTCTTAGACAACTTGTGTCTTAATGTGTATGTCTCCCTTTGGACGCCCAACCCTTTATATAGGAGAGTCATAGGTTTGGATTTCTAAAGGTCCAATTGTCTTCCTAATTGCAATTCAAAACATAATTAAACTAGGAGAATTTAAACAAACTTCCCAATCGGTTATTTGGTTATCCAATCACCCTATTGGGCCACCTAGTAAAAAAATTTGGTACATCCAATTGGCCAATCTTGGTCTAATGAGATTGATCAATTTGAATCCAAATCAAACAAGTTTCCTTTTTCCTTATTGTTTTGTGACTTATATCTAATCTTCCAATTGGGTTTATCTAGTTGGAGATTGACCAGTTTCCCAAATGGTAACCAATAATTCACTGGCATTCAGTCAACAAATTGTCTAAAACCATCCACTCGACCAAATGGCTTACTTAGTTGACCAGTTGAGTAGGAAGTCAATCTTTACAAAATTTGGAGCCATTTTATCGTGTGTTTGACCTTGTTGGTTGTACATTATATTAGAAGTGATGTCAGAGAACTCACAAGCCAAGTGTGGCATCTAGCAACATGTAATTGCTATCCAAGTAATTGTATAAGTTGATAACAACTTTAACTTATAAGTGATTGATGTTAGCATGATTGTATAATACCTTTGTCATAGATATACATAGAACAATATGTGATCATTGTAATGATTTCAGGTCTAGGGATCACAATCACCACTTCACACTAAGAGATGAGTCTGAATACCATGATATGTCTTAATTGTTTCATTCTCAAACTGGGTCTGTCTATTACAACTTGCACTCTAATAAGTACTCATGTATCTGAATTGATATCCAAAATCAAAACAAAACAGACAATCATCATTGAACATGCACACTTGTCTTACACATTATTATTGTCCATTAATATATTGAACAGTAAATTACTAGGTACATTACAAAAAGCAATACTTTTGAATATACATATGATGTCATGTTCATGCCGCCTATGGCTATAAGGAGAACTCTTACAAGACTAGTTGCCAAAGTGTTGATTGAACTTGTAATTTTTCAAGTCTATGTGTGCAAAAATAATCGGTGTTTAGAAAATGGAAAACTTAAAACATCAAATTTCAATTATTCTTTCCAAGCTTGAGTGGATTTTCCCACCAGAATTCTTTGGTATTATTATTCATATAACTATTCATTTGCCATATGAGGCTGGAGTTGCAAGTGATATGGAGTATAGTTGGATGTATCCATTTGAGAGATTTCTTTACTCTTTGAAATAGTTTTTACACAATAGAAATAGACCTGAACGTTCAATTGTAGAGGGATATCTTTAGAAAGAGGTGACTATTTTTTTCAACATTATCTTAAAGGTGTAGATTCTTGCTTAAGTAGGCATGTAAGATATGATGAGGGGACTATTGGTGCTAGTTTATTTCTAACTCCCTCATAAAGAGGAATTGAATAATCTCATTTATTCATGTTGTTCAATACGACTAAGATTGAACCCTACTTGTTGTAAGTACCAAACTTATAGTTTTAGTGATGACAAATTTCTTTTTTAAATCTTATTATATATTTACAAATTTTATTTGTGTGAATAAACTTTATAAGGATGCATGCTAATGAGATAAGACATCAAAATCCATCCTAGAATGAAGTGGAAAAATAGGGTGACCAACACACACAAAATTCATGTGGTTCTCAAATTATGTAAGTTCTGATCTTTAGATAATAGACTGCAAACCTAATTCCTTATATTTTGAAATTTAAATAATGTATACATTCATTTTATTAGGTACATTCTCTCCCACGAGACACAGTTGTTCCTAATGTTGTGAGAATTTTTTCTAGGGGTCCTACATTAGGAGTTTGTTCTTATAAAGCATATTTTGTGAATGGATGCAAATTTGCAATTAAAGCAGTAGATAGTAGTCATGTCACATAAAGTTGTGGTATACGAACTAAAGGTCCTAATGACAAATGTATTATGAAGTGTTAGCAGACATATTAGATATTTAAAATGAAAGTATCCCTCCTATTTTTATTTCTAAATGTAGATGGTATGATATGGAGGAAGGCATATGTTCATAAGTTGATGAATTTGGTTTCATCTTGGTTGATACGTCTAGGAAAAGTTTGAACACAAACCCTTCACTTATCCGGACCAAGCCACTCAAGGTTTTTACTTTGCTAACATATAAGATAAAAATTGGGGCATTGTTTGTCATTATAGACCAAGGAATACTTTTGATATTCCATTGAGTACCATAGTTAATGAACATAATGAAGTGGAAGATGTAATGGACGAAATCAATTAGATAGATGAAATGTTTCAAGATGATTGTCACATTGATTGGGTCAGTTCAAAATTAGCCAATGATATACATGTTAATATCACTTTACGACAACCAGAAAAAAATTAAAGAATACAATGAAGGTACTTTATTTGCTGAGGAATTTCTCACTTTTATTAAAATATTTCAAATAAATTATATTATGCATTGTTGTATATAAGCTTTTTTATACAATAACACACTTGACTAACAAGCATGCCACCCAAGAAGAATATGAAGTCTTTAGAAGAAGTGGTACAAGTTGAAAACAAAAAAGCTAAAAACAAGCATTTTCAACAGCTAATAGTATGTCACCGTCAGATGATGAATCAATTAGAGAACAAGAACAATTGATGTCTTTTATAGAATGCAAGTGTTTATTTTTTCTTACTTTGTAAAGATACTCTATACTATTTTCCCTTTTTGATTGTTTAGTTGTAGCGTGAAAGGCAAAAATTGTCGAAGACAAACCAACTAACCCCCAAGAAATAGAGTTCAAACAATTGATGATATAGGTAATTGATGCATTTTTTGTTTACTTATGTGCAATAAGTAAGTGAAACATATATTATTTTATATTTTTGTTTCCATATATCAGTTTTTTTGTTTAAATTACAACTCATCCAAAGTACAACGTGTTGGATGCAAGCAGTCAGAGTGGCATGGGTGATAAAGGTATTTGATTAATATTCATATTATATTAGATTCTAAACAACAACAATATGTGTGATGCTTATCAACAACGACCTTTGTAAAATACTGATAATTCTTTTTTGTGGGTCAAAAGTATGAACATGATTGCCTAGTCAAAGATATCAAGATTTAAATTTATACCAGACTTTAAGAGATGTCTAGAACTTAGTACAAAGTCTATTTTAGTAGTATGGGGTCAACCACAGGGATAAGGAAAACAATAGAATAAGAATATAAAAATCTTGCTCAATTTAGTCATATCAAAAGGTGGAATAAGTATTCCAATTCAGGAATGAATTGATGTAATTAAAATAGTAAATCTACATTATGAAAGATAAAAAGAAGTGAGGATACTTGTGACATAGTAAAAAGAGAACTTGGATGGGGTTTCACCAATCATACAAGTCTCATCCATGCAAAACCTTCTCTTCCAATTTATATATATTCTTGACATGCTTTATAAATAGTCATATAAGATATCTACTTCTTCATTCTCTCAAGATCCTAATGGATTTCTATCCAAGGGTATCTCACTCTTGAGATGATGACCAAAAGACAAAGAATAACTATATGACTTTTGTTATAGTAGTTCCTAACTCTTGTGTCTTGTTACTAATCCATACTCTAAATCTCACTATATTCATTCTCTAGAATTAATCCAGATCAAAGATTGAAATAATGTATCTAATCAAACAAGTGACACATTTATATTGGAATATATAAAACAATTTGCAAGAATATATCCATTAAACATAAGAAGGAAAGATTACATGGTTGGGAGGACCTGGTGGCTACTCCCAACCCAAGTTATGAGTTTAACCACACTGTGCAAGAAGGAAACATACTACAACTTTAACAAGTAATATTTCTCGAATGAAAATTATGTAATAATAAGAGAAATAGGGGGAAAAGTCGATACAAGGGTAAATCAAAGCCAGAGGTCCATCTACCCACCCTTCAAAAATATCTGACTAGGAGATCAATTCATGAGAGGGGTCAATAGATATCTCAATCAACCTTGAAGATTTTGATCATCTCGACTTCTTTCACTGGTGGATCATGATCAAAACTTGGTCTATTAACATGATGGAGGAATTGGTTTGTAACTAGTCTAGAGGTTGATGAGCCTCTCTAGGTTAATAGATCTAGCTTGGTCAACCATTCTAGACTTGGTCTTGGTGTCAACAATAGCCCTTTGGCTTGTTCACACAAGAACAAGATGCCTTGAACAAATGCTTTTGGGGTCAATTTATAGGATTGACTTGCGCCTTGTTGATCTATGATTGGTCCACGAGGTGCTAACCCTTAGGCTTCCAATCATTGACTTGGTGGTCGATGGTTGCCTTATAATAGTCACAGTGGTATGTCTAATACCTCATTGGGTCTTGTTTTGTTGGTTATCAAACTAGAGGTTGATAGTATGCTACGGGGCTTCACTCGATGGTTTTTTTTAAGCTTGAATCCATCATTTTGAGTGTCGATGGCTATTTTTGCATAAAATCTGGATAGATCTACATAAAGATCTCTTGATCATGGTTCAATTGTTGACCTGAGAGGTCGATGGAATTTGATCCTTTGTTGAGGTCAACATCTTAGTCATAGGTGATGAACAATCTTGGGGGTCGATGGTAGCCCATCAATCTTCACGATTTTGAGTTCAATTATTATTATTTTCAAAAGAACATAGTTAAAACTAGGTATTTGGAAACTAAATGTAAAATTATGGAATTTTTTATCCCAAATTACATAATCGGGTGGTTATATATTATGAAAGAGTTATGAAATATACATGAAAAATGATTTTATTAATTCTAACAAACTTAGAATTTATATTGCCTCAAGATAATAAAATCATTGTGTGAAACAAAGTGAGCAAGATGATGATGTTGATGTCTGATAGAAATTTTTATGTCAACCACTTATCAAAAACCTTTACTAATTCATAAATGATATTGCCATATAAAAACACCACATTCAAAAGATCATTGTTTGTTGATTTTTATTGCTCGTGTACTGTCTTAGATGCACATTTCATTTTGAAAAGTAGCTTCATCACTCTCACCACATTGTTGGTGAGTTATGGATGGAAAGTAGGCAAAAAGTCTTATGGGTATCCCTTCCTTATTTTAGGTCATTCAAATATAGGCCTATTAAATGGGAAAGTGGTACCTACATTCCAAACCAACTAGTTTTAGACAAGTGATTTCACATCCTAAGTATCACTGCCCTGAGTTGCTATACCTTTAGTGAACACCATTGCAAATGGAGGTGTGTATATTTGGTCTTAGAGTTTATCAAAAGTGACATACCTATGTTCATCAATGCAACAATACACCATTTTGGTAGCTTCTTTGACTAAAAGCAGGGCACAACTCTCTTACTTTTTGATTCACTCTCAGCTTTTATTCCTCACTCTTTTTGAGATTTTGCGTCAAGTGGAGATGGAATGGAGGACGAGGTAGCTCTTTGTTTTTATGATAATGTGCCTTCAATTGAATATGAGTGTATTTTGGTTGGTATTTTTGTAAGAATCATTTGATGTTGTTCTAAGTTTAAAGTTAGATGAATAAGTAATATTTGACGAGTGAAAGATATAAAAGCAACATCATATCAATAAATAACTAAAGAATTGTCCGAACTTTTGCTTCCTCACAATTGATTTGTATAAACATAGCTTGAAGAACAAGGGTAAGTTATTTGGATATAGAGTTTTTTTATCACTTCACCTTCATTGTTTTGTACATGAAAATGTTCCAAAAAAGATGTTCAAAATGTATGAAATGAAAGAAGACATAAAATGATTAGGGGAAAAAGATGAAGATTGTTTCACACTATGAATATTTATCTCATAGGATTACACCCTCCTAAAATTACAATACACATTGTCCCCAGACAGTGGAAATAGTAATATTTTGAATGTAAGCGTGTGAGATTGTCATTGATGACAATGATCTTTGGCCTCCCATTCAAAATTCAGAAGCATCATGGCATAATTGCCACACAAGCAATGGTATTTATTGATATAACATTCTTCAGTAGAAACATGGAGGATTGAGATGGAGTACGTCCAATGAAGAATGTAGAAACCACAATCATTTGAAATACAAAGTTGTTGTGGATTGTGATGGCAAAAATGGGATACTTTCCACTTCTTTGAGCCTTAAGAAGCATAATTGTTGCCATGCTGACGTATAAGATGAATTACTTCTTTATAATATGGTCAAAAATGTGTTTAGGTACACTTTAAACTCTCTAACAAAGAGGAGTGTTTGAGGTCGAGAAGGCTATAGGTAGAATTAGATCTATTATAGAACATTGTGTGTCATTTATGGGTGAATATTAAGAGTAACGTCATGTGATTGTCGTGAAGAAAAGGTGTAACATACTGAATATTGGACCCTACCATATAACTTTGACCTTTCAGACTTATCCAAGTAAGGTTAAAGTTTTAGACCTAAAAGATGTTTAGTATAAATTAATGAGCTAATGCATGTATAAAATACCCTAATTCAATCTAATGTTCTCACATTAGTCTTAGGTCATTAATGGACACATAAAATATGTTACATGAGATAAATAGATATTTCATAATAATTCATACAAAAATAATTTTACGTAATTCCTATGGTGATAATATGAAAATATGGGACACAATTGAAAGAATGATAATAATAATAATGAAATAATATATTGATTAACATAATAATGGACCACAAATGTCAATTATGTAAAACTCATAAAAGGAAGATAATATGGTCAAAAATAACATCTGATTCATTTTATTTGGATATGATTTGGCTTGGAGGCCAAGTTTTACAAATTTAGGATAATAATAATCACATCTATTTATTTAAAAAAGAAAAGGTGTTTTTCCTTCAAAATATGGAATAAAATACTTAATGATTCCAAAAGTAGAAAATAATATTATATTTGTAATCTAAACATTAAAATAGGCCTTTGGGTGAATGTTCACTCAATTTGGAGAATATTTGCTTAAAAGGTGAAATTGGGAGAGAGAAAGTGTGTAGAACCTTCAAAATATTAAATAAATATACAAACCACTTCAACATGTGAAATTAAAGACAAATTATTATCTAACATACTTAATTTGACTTATGGGTGAAGTTTCATCAAATTTGGATAATCCTAGTGTCATTAATGCATGAGGAAAGAGAATATATGACTTGTTTAGTTATAGCATCAAAAGTCTTTAAAAGTAAAATCTAATTGCAAAATTGGAATCTACATGCCTTAATTAGTTTAGGTGCAAAGTTTTATTAAGTTTGGGATTTGTTTGCATCCTCAAATGAAGAGAGAGCAAAGGAGAAGAAATTTAATGTTTCACTTCGGCAGTATTCCAATTGGATATAGTTTTTTATTTATATACTTGTCACACACCCTTTTGTTTTCATGTGCACATGAGCCATCTGACCAGGCATTCAACGGTAGTTGTGTGTCTTCTACCTTGGGTCGAGAAAGGAAACTCATCGTACAGTAACTCAGATCTTCTTTCCATCATAACTTCCTCGATACTCACATGTTTCCCACGATTCCTCTGTCATAGTTTTCCTTTTTCGATTCTGCACATATTGATCCCTCATACAAACCCTGGATCTCTATATAATAGAGCCCCCCAAATCTACCCTCTCTACCATTCTTCCTGACGGGTTGCAGATCCCCCTTCGCCACCTCCTACATGTTCTCGGGAATGCCTAAACCTCCACTAAATCTTCGATAACCATCCTATGTCATCAATTGAACCCATGGTGACTTGTACTACCCTCACAACTGTGATTTTCTTCTCTGGTACACCGCTGCCACCGAGGCTTCTTCTCGCAACTGCAATGTGATTAATCTCACAGTAAGTCACTATAGACTTGAATTCATCTTTCTCAATTACAAACTGGTCATCGTTTTGTCTGTGTTGTTCTTTCCATGAAATTAACTGGACGATGTTGTTCTTCGGCTCAGGCAGCCTTAGCTTATTGCATGTTTCCTTCTCTCTGAACTTGGGATAGTGCCTCTGCGTCTGTCGTGATCTGACAATGTACTCACGGGCATCCTCATCACTGGTTTGCGCCTATGTTTTGCTTTCCTATCTCTTCTGAGGGATAGTCATGGTGAAGAGTTGTTCACGGATCCTCACCATCATCAGTTGACCAACTCAGATCGCTACGGTCGGTAGATCATGAACAGGTCGAAACCATCTGCTCGACTCCCAAAGCTTGACCTATGTTGGGGCAACCCCTGGCTTCTTGGCCTAAAGGTGCATCGTGGCCATGGCGCGGGGTGTTTCTTTGGGATGAATCCCCAACATGCTTTCCTTGTTGTACCCTTCTTTTCCTCCTATTTTGATTTTTTTCAATAGGGGTATAATAGTCATTTTGCCTGAGTTTTCTCTTTTTTGGGGTGAGTCAAACAGACCACTGACCATGCAACTTGGCCGCCTCTGGTTGGGCCAGATCAGCAGGTCAGTCCCCTCTCTGCCACTCTCTCGCAAGTTTTTTATGCATGTGTGGATTTTTTTGAAATTTCTGAATGGTCGAATTTCTAAAAATCGTATCTTTTAATTCACTTGTCCAATAATTAAAGTAAAATATGTTTTGAAATCGAAAAATTGTGTTTTTCTAATAAAAATAGTTTTAAAGTCTGATTTCCATGTTTTTGATGATGGATTTTTTAGGATCTAATTAATTAGTATAAAAAGCCCTAAAAATGGTAACTAGTTCATCTTAACTTTAAATATAACAAATAAATATATTTTCTTGATTATAAAAATACAAGGAATCATTTGGTATAGGTTTTGAGTCTAAAATTTAATGTTTTGTAGAAATTTTTAGAATTAGGGTTTTATTACATTTATATGAATCTCAAAACCCTAATACATGTGACTAATTGTAATTAGGTAAAGTTGATATTGGAAAAACTAGATTGGTGATGAGTATTTCTAGGACTCTGAAATAAGGTATGTATACATCCCTGATTATTCTTTTTGAACAATTAACCTATGTTTCTTATTTATTTTGGTCCTATGGACATTAGCCTACACCATATCTTGTTCTTTTGAAAATTATGGTTCATGTGACCTACTTTATATTGTTCTTGATCTTTGGACATTCTTTTGGTATTTTCTTATGCTTTGTTCACAATGGAACTCAATTTGTTGATATATGCCAACTTTGAGGTGGACGTTTATGTTGGTCACTTTTGTGGTGACTATTTTCTATAATCTGACTATAATTTCTACTTGCCTCTACATTAAACAAGCTATGTGATCTAGTAGTGTAATTTCATTGGTTTTTGAGCTGATGTGTATTTCCTACTCAGGGCAGTATGCTCCTATTATTTTTAGGATGGAGGTGGCCCCATACCCAGGTTTCAAATTTATGAGGTTTGGCCTACATTTTTATATATTGGGGAGTTTGGTTATGTGCCCATCTCTATCAGGTTTCAAGTTTATTAGACTTAGTTGACTTTGTCTTTATATTGTTCTAGGGCTATGTTTATCACACATGCATGCAAGTTGGTGATGATGTTAGGGGTTGTGTGCCCTAATTCTTGATATGTGCTTATGTGGCACAATTTTATTGTTTTAAATTAAGGCAAGTATTTCCTTTAGCATATGATGGTGATTCTTTTCTCTTATGCTCTTTTGGGTAGCACTTTTCTCTTTCATGGGAAGCCTTTATTTTTTTGTCCTTTATTTCCTTATGTTGCTCAATTTTCTATTTAATATGCACATACCAGCCTTTGTTGATGTCATCTATTTTTCTCCTCTTTCTGGGGTATGCTTCCAACCCCAGATGTAGGACATGAAGGACATGGCATGCTTACCTATACGTAGCTTAAGGATGATGATGCTTGGAGACAAACTTGTTATGGTTTAGATTTCCCTCTACTTAGATTTGTGTGTTGTATCTTACATATAGACCCTATGTGGGAGAATATGATGTACTATTGTAATCTTTTGAAAAATTGAATATAGTCAATATTTTTATTCCGTTGCTACACTTTGGATGTTTTTTATATCATTAATTAATATTTGAAAAATTTTACACCCACTCCAGCATACCTTTTTGGTGTGTTCAGACTGGAGGTTTTATTCTTCAAATTTTTAGTAGGGAGTGGATCCCCTCTGCGTGTCACTCCTTATAAATGGTAGGAAAATATAGCATGTGATAGATGTTTGCAGGCATTAGATTAACAAAAAAAATTCTATTGAATTGGTTTTATTACTGAGATCATCTTGTAGATCAGATCTGACCATGTAGACATCATCCGAGGAATTTCTTAGAAGGGACTTATATGCGGACATAAGACTATGAGATAAATAACCTACTCGTTTGATAGTATATTTGAGTTTGTACTTCATAACCATTAGATCATTAGGGAGAAATATGGTACAATTGTCATTTTTGTCTTTGAGCCGTATGATTATTGAGGTAAGTTCAGCCAAAGAGAGTCAACAATAGGAACTTCTATCAAAATTCTTGAAACTGGATCATGCAGACCCACGAACAGGAAATGGCTCAGGTTCATCCAATATGTTGAAGATATCAACAACCTCACAATCTCATACAGAGGAAGAAATAGATCTTGGTGGCTAGGAATTGAGAAGGGAAGGTGCTATTTGAGCTTCTTCTACTACCTCTTTATGATGGACTTGCCGAAAGGGTTCCTAGGCAGACTGAGGGATTAAAGGGTATAGATCCAGTAGATTTTTAGGAAGTTCTACATCTTGAAGAAACATCTATCATGTATCACTTCCATTGCATAATGTCTCTATAATGCAGAAAAACCTCTAGGGTCCATATTAGCGATGGAGATTCTACGGTTAAGAGCATCCATGACCTGAAGTACAATGACAACATTATCGTGTTTTTCATTCAATTCCTACTTCAACATATGTTCATGGATCAACTAGAGAAGATCTTAGAGGTAACTAAAACATTAGATTTCTTATTTTTTCTTTCCAAACAACACATAAGATGATTTGTATGCACCTCCATAAAGTGGAAATATGTCATATACTTGTACTAAAAGTAGCACAGGGACTAAAGGAATGACTCTTAGTTCACCAACTTCTCCAAAAAAACCAATGCTTGTAGAATTTTTATTCCATCTATAATGGATGATCAAGAAATAATGGAATATTCTCATATAGGTAACTGGTACATCACTTCTTTTGTCATCTCCAAACAAAAACTAATTATGAGTTCAATTCAAGTCACTCCAATTTTTTTGTGAATCTTTGATGAATAGATGGGATTCTAATATCCCTACAACCTCACTTACTAATGTAATGGATGCTTTTGGATTTGAATTACCAACTATCCCAAAACCTCCTTGAGGTCAAAAGACAACCATACCGATTCCCTTTCAGGATCAAGAGCCAACTATACCGAGCCAAGCTGAGGTTGAAAGTAGATCAAATACTTGTTCTAGAAGCCATGAAGTTGATGATTTATTTTTTCTAAAAAACTTTCATATAATATTTCAATAAGTTAATTATTCTACTCATCCAAATCTTTTTACCAAAAGGGTAACCTCACATGTTGAGGTAGAAGAATGCTTGAGCGAAAATGATAGGGATGAAGACAACCAAAATGTGGAGCATGAACCTAGCATGAAGAATTATCAATTTATAAGGTCATCTCGTGGTCAAGCTAATGATTCTCATTTTGAAGAACATGAGTATGGAAGTATGTATCACATAGTTACATCATTTACAAAAAAAATTACAACACATTTTACTTTTATAGACAACACACTTTTGAATTCAACATATCAAAGAAAATGTTGTGCGTGACAGGATACCATACCATTGTTCCTCCACTAGAAAAATAAACCATGAGTTTAAGATACTACATAATGAGCATGTTGATCATGAGTCTACAATCTTGGCCAACTTCTTGGATATGAAGGCTAGGGATACTGATGTATTCCCACTACATTTGGAGTGGGGTGACTTCCAATATAAGTCTTTGATGATGTTTGGGAGGATGTCATGGTAATTGAATGGTTCTACATTCTTATATCTAAGATTTTTGTATATTCCATGATTTTCTAAAATGTGTAGCATCTTCACTATAATTGGAGCATAAATTGTTTAAATTCACAAGTTATGAAATAAAAACCAAGCCAATCATGTTTTGTGTTATGCAATGGTGCAAAAAGAAGTGAAAATAGTCATTTCAACATGTAGGTTTCATTTGAAGCAACAAATAAAGAAAAGAAGTGTAGAGTAGCTTCTTGTGTCATTGAAATCTAGAGTTAGCCAAGATCAATGGGAAAATTATTAGATTATTGGAGCACTGAAAAGGAAATTGCAAAGGCACCAAGAAACTCTAACAATCTTGAACATATAGGGACCTACTTACATGTTGGGAACAAAATCAATAAGGAAGAAGCAATATGAAATGGTATATATTTTTCTTTTTTTGGGCAATCACATGATAAGTACTAATTTATTCCTTTTCATATTCTATCAGGTCTAGATCCTTCTTATTTAACTACATATATAGTTTCTTTTACCGATAACAATGGTTACTTTCCATATGAACATGGTAGGACATGGTGGTAGGTTCCTTTATCATTATGCATTTGTTATGTGCATAATGAGTTCTAAATTTATCTAATAACTAAAATGTATTTGTTACTATAGGAATGTGTTTAACATGAAGCAATGTAATGTGCAAAATAGTAAAGATGTTGTTGATTACATGCTTGTAATGGACCATGTGTATGGTGGTCATCATTCTGGATATGAAATAGGTTATGGAAGTATTGTAACAAGTCATATGCTCAAACAATAATCCAACATGGAAATAGTTCAAAAAAACCTATGAGGAGATCAAAAGGGGGGCTAAGTTTTTTGCCAAAGTGATTTCTAATACTAAACCTAAGTTGGAACAATTAAGGAATCAGGTTATACACTCTAACATGATCTTATTATATATATCTATTTTGCAAACTGAGGAATTAGGTAAGAAAGAATTGAGTAATCCCTTACTATAGGATGTTGGATGTAGTAGGACCTTCTCCTCATCTATACTCAAGCTTGAACCTTCTCCTTCATTACTCACTAGATTCATAGACCGACCTCTATGCTATCCATCTTCAAACTATCTCGCAACCATCTTGGAAGAATGGTACAAATGTTGGGATCCCCGTACTTGAGTATGTGTTGGCTTGTTCATCATCAATACCATTAGCAGTTCTAGGGATGAATCTTATTTGAAGGTTGTTTGCCCTGTTCAAAACCTCTTTGACTACCTCAACTAGAATCTTGTACTTTCTTGGACATCTGTGTTCTTCTTTGGAGAGTGTAAGGAGTGGGACCCGCAGGGGATCCCCTCCTTACTTAATTTGACCAAAAAATCATCCATTACAAACATCATTACAAATGTATATTGGAATAGGTGGAAATTTTTTTCTTCTCAAATAATGGTATCCAAAAAGACCAAAGTATACAGCAGAACAAAATTTCAGTACTAAATTCAATTTATCAAGGTTACATAAAATTCTCCCACTAAGTGGCTCACATGAAAGTACAACATCAAGATCTTAGTACAGGGATATCCAACTATCTCAATTCTATCTCCCATTAAGAGTCTACTCCATAAGCGAGGTCCATGTATGCATGTCATGTCCTCCATGTCCTACACCTAGGATTGGAAGTATACCCCCAGAAGAGAAGACAAAATATTGAAATTATCAACATGCAAGTCAGCATGAGCATATTAATATGGGATTCAACAATATAAGGGAAAAGGGACATCAATTATAACAAGACTTCCCATAGAAGAGGAAAAGTACTATACAAGAAAATATCAAAGAGAATATGAATTTCAATCAAATGATTAATAAGATATGTATTGCCTTTAAACAATAATAATATCACAAAATATAACAATTGCATGGTGAAAAATAAGCAAACTAGAATATATTGAAAAGTAGGGTAGGAATGCATGTATTCCATACGAAAGGGGAGGAGGAATAAACCTCAATGCCAAACACATATAGATATTATAGGAGGACTAAAACCTCAGTGCCCAAAATTTTATATATTACGGGAGGACTAAAATCTCAGTGCATTGGTAGGAGAACTATAATCTCAGTGCCAAAAATAAATATGGTATCACTACTTCTAGTTATGACTAGTCAATCACCCATGCAAATAGGGAAGGCAAGATAAAGTATATTCAAGCACAAATATGGGATGAGAACATCCAACTATTTTCAAGTAGGGTCAGAGGACCCATAAATAAATATACAAACATGACCTCTAATAAAGTGCATCATAAATCATAAAATCAACCACAAGAGGGTTATGGTATCAAATATGCAAATTAGCATTTCCACATGGAACAAAATGAAGAAGATATAAATAAGAGTCCAATAAGACTTTCCAACAAAGTAATATAATCACAAGATTAGAATAAACATAGACTCTTTCACATGAAACAAATTCTTAGAAGAGAGAGAGAGAACTTGGCTAGGTTGGTTTGTCCATAGGACCTAGAGAAAGATGAAACATATGTCTTTTCTCAATACAAAAAATACGGATGCAGCATACCTCACACGAAGTATATATATATGTCCAAGGACAAAACCATAATTCCATTTCAGTTCACAAGCAACTTATTAAATGCATATATGCGACTAGGGTTAGGTTTACATTAATTATATAAACCCTAAAAATCACATTTTTATTATTAATGAATTAGGTTATCAAAACTATGCCATCTTGTAGATTATACTTTTTTTGTTCATATAAAATTTTAAAGGTTATTTTTTGAGTTATATACTATTAGTTATGAATTTTAATAATATTAAGAAAATAGGAAAATACTTGGAAAATCACATATTTATCAAATTGGATTTAGGCAGTAAAAGTTTTACCAATGGGTATAGAAAAATTCCACAATTTTAACACATATTTTATCTTATATTTGTGGGTTATTGACGTAGAATATTATCACACTAACAAATTCACTCGGGGTTGAGATCCTTGAGCTTTTACCAAAACCAATGTGCAATAATACCACCTGCAAGCGGACAGGTCTTATCATAGTATAACTGAGGATCGAATCCCAAGAGACAACATTTTTAAGAATCTTAGTTAGTCGAATCTAGTTCAAGTAAGACTAATATTTAGAACGATTTGTTGTTTTGAGGTTAATTAAACTAAGTGTAGGAAAGTAAAGGGTAGAATTAAAGTTGATCTAGATTAATGATATGGAATCACTGGGTTGGTATTGGGTTTCACCACCACTACACATGCAAACACATTCAAACATCAAACATCCATGCAAGATATAACTATCCAAATAGAGCTACTGCAAAACCCCCCATATGGGCGTTAGGTTTGCGTAAGCATCACCTTAGGCATCAGATTGACTCTTTATGTTGCTTTCTATAGGGTTGAAAGAACAAAGAGTCAGACCACCCACCACCATTTTTTGTGTAAGAAACCAACAACTTTCCCTTTTCTTGATCTAGATTAAAATTAAAACAAAAATATTATTCACAGTAGACATACAAAAAATGTATTTGTGTAATGTGTTCCAGTCATACTACTTTGATCATCCATTACATTTCACATTGAACTCGTAAGGATAACACTTTTGATTGCTTTCTTAGAGCTTTGGATCTATCCTTTAGACCCCATCCCATTTTTGAAGCAATATTCCAATGTCTTGCTCATTGATCCAGCTGCATTAATTCATAGATCAATACTATTTGAAAAAAGGTACAAGAAATAAGTTATTAATAACCTATATGATATTATCTCCTAACCTTCTCATGATTCATTGTATTTGGAATGATATATGCATGGGTTATAATTTCTTATGGATTACAAAACTATGGATTGGTTTTTTTGACCCCAACCCACATTGAGCTAAAGATTCCAACATTTTCCCTGAATGAGTTGTATTAAAAAAATTGAATGCTGATGGAAATATAACATTAATAAAGTGATATATTGATTACCTAAACATGCATCTATCATTAATCCCTGACTACATGTTGCATAAGGAACTAAATTGTTGGGAATTTTGCATTCCCTTACTTTTGAAGAAATATGAATCAACCTTGTGGAAGTATGAATCATCTCATTAGACCCTATAGAAGTATGAATCATTTTTGTAATAAGTTATTTGATAACATAAATTTTCATGCATATTTCATAACTCTTTCATAATATAGAATCATCAGATTAAGTGATTAGGGATCACAAATTCTTTGATTTTATATTTAGTTACCAAATACTTAGTTCTAACTATGTTCTTTTACAAATTGTAGAATTTGAACTCAAATTCATGAAGATCGATGGCCTACAAATCGACCTCCAAGATTGATCATCACCTATGAAAAAGATGTCAACCTCAACAAAGAAATTACAATCCATTGACCTCTCATGTCAACAAATGAACCACAATCAAGATATCGATATATAGATATATTTAGCTTTTATGCTGAGAGAGGCATTGACACTCAAAATGACAGATTCAAGCTTGAAAAAGACCCTGAAGCCCTGCGTCATACCATCAAACTCAAGATTGATGACCAGAAAAACCAGACCCCATCAAGTTATTAGAAAGACCATTCTATACCTTCCCATATACATTCCGTTATAAGGCAACCATCGGCCACTAGGTCGATGATTGGAAGCCCAATTGTCAGCACCATGTGGACCAATTTGAGATTAATAAGGCACATGTCAAACCCTATAAATAGACCCCAAAGGCATTTGCTCAAGGCATCTTTTTTTTTTGAGAAACAAGTCGAAGGGCTGTTATGGAGACCAAGACCAAGTCTCAAACAATTGACCAAGATAGATCTATTGACCTAGTGAGGCCCATCGACCTCTAGACTTGCCACCATCCAAGTCCTCCATCAGGAAATAGACCAAGTCTTGATCAAGATCCATCAACAAAAGAAGTGTAGACGATTGAAGTCTTCATGATCGATAGGGATATCTAACCCCATTCATCGATTGATCTCCTAGTCAGATCCCACCGAAAGGTGGGTAGTTTGAACTCAAGATTCGATCTATCCTTGTATCAACTTCGTCCCCTATTTCTCTTGTTATTTCCCAATCTTCATTTAACTATGTTGTATTCAAGTTGTAATCTAGTATTCTAAGTTGTAATCTATTTCCTTCTTGAACTGTGAGAGGCTAAACTCATAACTCAGGTTGGGAGTAGTCGGTCCTCCCAACCATGTAATCTTTCCTTCTTCTGTTTAATACATATATTCTTGCAATTTTCTTTCGATACTCCAATCTAAATGTGTCTCTTGTTTGATTAGCTACTTTCTTACAATTTTTGAACTGGATTAATTTGAGAGAATGAATCTAGTGAAATCTAGAGTATGGATTAATAATAAGATATGAGAGGGAGGAGTTACTATAACAAAAGTCATATTGTCATTCTTGATCTTTTAGTTATCATCTCGAGAGAGAGAGATACATTTGGATATATATCTACCTCGATCTCAAGAGAAGGAAGGAGTATATATCTTTTATGACTGTTTACAAAGCATGTCGAGATTATATATAAATTGGAAGAGTAATTTTGCATGGTTGAGACTAGTTTGACTGGTGAAACCCAATCCAACTTCCCTTTTTACTATTTCACAATTATCTTTGTTTCTTTTGATCTTTCATAACATAGCTATATTGTTTAATTAATTAGTACATCTCTTAAATAGAATACCTATTCCACTCATTTTGATTCGACTAAACTAAGCAAGTTTTTTCTATTCTTGTTATGTTGTTTTCCTCATCCCTATGTTTGACCTAATATTACTACAATATACCCCATATTGAGTTGCACATATCTCTCAAATTTGGGTTTAAATTTAAAGTCTAATATCTTTGACTATGCAGCCGTGTTTACACTTTTGACTCACTAAAAAAGGTGATCAACTTTTGGTGTAGTTTCTGGGGATAAGGCAAGAAACATACACTAAGAACTCAAAATATATTTAGACTTAATCTGTGTTCTTAAGTTTAGCGATAGACTTAATTACACTCTTTATCTTCATGTTATTGCTCCTACCTTTAGTATTATTTACATTTCCATTCTCTAAATCAAACTCATTCGATTCTTTTCAAGTAGTCTATTTTTGTTTCTCCTTCAATCCTGGAGATTTTTTGTGGATTTCCACACATAGAGCATCTTTTTTATGATCCAATGTCTAACCAACCAACCACATGACAAGATTTGGAGAATCATGCATCTCTCTATTTGTTGGACATATCTTGTGTCAATGAAAAAAGACAACATGTAGTAATACCTTGCATGTCGGTGACCAATTCCAAACAAAATCATGTTTTCCTTTATATCCTTCAACACTAGGCCTTTGTAGGAAAAATTGTCAAAGAAAACCCCTACCATCATATTAATGCCTTCAAAAACCTCTATGACAGACTTAAAATAAATAGGGTTCCTCAAGACATAATTTACCTCATGGGTTTTTATTTTACCCTAAGAGACAAGGGTCTAGCATGGTATCTATCACTAAAGGGAGTTACCACTTGGAAACAACGAACTAAAGCTTTTGTTAAAAAAATCTCCTGGTTGAAAAGTTGCTTTATTGCAAGCATAAAATCACTAGTTTTAAACAAAAGTCTAATCAGAATTTTTATGAAGCTTGGGAAAGTACCAAGAATATCTATGAGACTTCCCACATAACAACTTTGAAGAAAGTTTCCTTATAACCACATTCTATGAATGTCTTATCTTGATAAAAAGAACTTCTCTCAGCACAACAACAAGGAACGACTTCATGAAACATGATGCTGAGGCTTCTAAGGATATCATTTATAACATGGATGGACTACAAGTTGGTCAGGTATACGACAACAGATCCATTGGAACTTTATTATTCATCAACACCACTTTGTCACCGTTAAATACCACTACTGAATCAAAATTACTTGAAAATCTGAACACCAAGCTGGACAAAATGATGACAACTGTGCACAACCTGAAAGAAGCCAACTCTAGATACCACACTAAAGAAATCATGAAATGTTAAACTTTTTGAGAAGACGGTCATTGAGTCAATCACTGCATATATACTCACAAATCAAAAGACAAACAAATGATCCCTATGGGAAATGTATCTTACGTAAGTTACAAAAGACCTGTCCACCCGTGTTTCTTGTATGGAAATACCTTTGCAATAGAAATTTCTTACCAACTGAACCATCCATCTCAAACGATGGTCCGAGGACAAGCCATAGGAAGAAGAAATCTCATAGGATTCCCACAAAATAATAATAAAACATTGCAACAATAAGGAAATTTCAGCGGGCTGCCAAGGGGTAGCTAGTTCCAACAATAGTAGAACTCCACAAACTAATTAAGACCCTTTAATGAGAGATTGGGGAAATTTATTGTGAGAAATAGTAACGTTATGTCCAACATGCAAGAATGATGAGGGAACATGAACACTCAAATTAGTGACTTGCAACAATACAATAGAATGATGGACCAACAACTAGCCTTCATAGATACATTGATCAAGAACCCAATTGGGAAGTTTCCTTCTAGTACCAAACAAAACCCAAACATCAAGACTACAAGGATGGCGACACTTTAGTCTGATACCACCTCGAATGTACCACTTACAGTTGAAGAAGATGATGAATCAAGTAATCTAGAAGAAGGAGCCATTCTAGGGACTAAGAAATCATGAGGAATGACCAAGTCCATCCCATCTATTTGGTCTTCCAAAATCCCATGTGGAGCACCTTTTCCCCATAGGTTTACTAAAGTGCAGCATGAGAAAAGATACATTAAATTTTTTGATACCATCAAGAAGATACATATTTACATCCCTCTCTTCAATGCCATTGATGAAATGCCAACATATACCAAATTTATGAAAGATCTCATCACCAAGGAGAGAAAAAGAGGAGAGATAGAAGTTGTGAATTTTGATAGGATGGCCACATTCTTTTGCAAACTGACTATTGAAAAACACTAGAGGGGGGGTGAATAGAGTTTTAAAACAATTTTAACAATTATTGAACTCAAACAACCACAATTGAAATTGGAAGAAGGAGACAGGTGTTTAGAGTGGTTCCAACTTTAGCAAATACTAAAGTTGTCAGTCCACTACCCGGTTGCTTACCCAACCGGGATTTGAAAGTATATATTTTATTACCTTCACAAGGATTTATACAAAATACAATACTTTCCTTTACACCCCTTGAACAGCCTTCACTCGAAGTAGATGCACCAACTTGAGGTAGCCTTCTTGAAGTAACTCCAAGCTCCCCCTTGAAGTAGCCTTCCTCTCTAGAAGTAACCTCCCGTTGCACCAGCCTTCTTGAAGTAGCTCAAGGTCACCTTCTTCGCCAAGAAGATCTCCACCCTCTCCAATCCGCAGCCTCCAACCTAGGAGTAGCAAGGAGAGTACAAACAATAACAGGGAACAAGAAAGGAAAAGGAAATTACAACTTATCCTTTGTAGCCCAAGGCTTGATTTACCTAGATCAAGCGTATAGATCTCCTAACCAAAGTATATGGAATTGTAATGACAGTGGATAGGAGATGCTAGCCTATAGGACACGAATTTTGAGCTAAGGAAGGAAGTAGCCAATTGTCACAAAGCTCAATTTTCTCACAAATAGATTGCTCAAAGTATGCTCAAGGATTTCTCAAGTGTAACAAGTGAGTTTGAGTGTCCTATGGCTTGTCCTATTTATAGGAATGGCCTAAGGATGCTTAAGGACGTTCTAGACAACTTCTAGGGGTTTCTAAGTGCTTAACTAGCCGTTAGGTACAAGTTTGTTGCTTTAGCAACGGCTAATTAATTCACTCTGCAGTTGTTGTCAGAGTTCATCTCGGTCGAGGAATGGTCGAACGAGACCCCTACTCGGTCGAACTCTTGTCGACCGACAAGCTCTCTGAATCAAGTGTTTTGCAACATTTATCTCCAACTGCCAACTACCTTGTCTGTTGTATCTAACGGCTACTTTGGATCTTTCTCGGTCGAGAAGATTGTCGACCGAGAGTGTCTCGGTCGAGGAGTTGGTCGACCGAGATTGATCCTGTTTCAATGTTTCAATTTAGGCACTAATTATATGTATGAGTGTGCATATGTGATCCTATTTGAAGGGGATGACTTATCTAAATGTGGTGTTTATCTAGGGAAGATCTAACGCTTGATTTACATGAAATCTAAGTACTTGTACATTATATATTTGTACACGTTTTTACAAAGCGATTACATTTCATGAAAATATAAATATGTAAGCATATGGATTTCCCTAGTACTTTGTCATCCACCTTGTTCCTGCACACTCAAGTAGCTCGTTAGATCAATAAGAATGAAATGTTTGTCATAATCAAAACAAAAGGGATTTATAGATGTCCATTTAGCCAACAACTATGCCAAGTAAACATAATGATCTTGGATCTATCACTATTCAATTTCTTATAGGAGTCACTTCAGTAAAATATGGCCTGGGCGACTTAGGTTCAAGCATGATCCTGATGCCACGTTCTTTAGCAATATGGTTGGGATTGACAGACATAGTCCCCTCGGGTACGAGGATCTAGTTATCTGACAACTCTTACACCAAGCCAGTTGGTTTAGTTAAAGGCATCCCTATTTGAACTGGAAATTTCTTCATCCCTTGAGACATAGTCATCATCAACGCCATTGAAAATCCTACGTTCCTGATGATTTTCAACTGACCTTACCCTCCACTATGCGAGCTTTGTTTAACATTGCAGATGGGCTAACAAATATTTGAGTTGGAAATCAGCACATTGACTTCAATGTATTAGATCACATGAAAGGACCCTCTCCATTAGTAACAAATTATGTTGCCGATTGTTATAATCAGTTGTGTGCTAAAATTTAAGAACATAATGTTGTTGTAGACCCCTTGGTACGAGCACTCACTAATCCAACTTATCATATTATAGGTCTTGAAGTAGAAGAGATCTTGGCTTGCTTAGAAGCTGCTGAAGAGGAGGAAGCAAATAAAAAGGCATTATTGAAACTACCAAGTACATCTCTCTTTATAGAGAACCAAAGGACATTTCTTCACTAAAGCTTTCCCTAACATTGAAACCTCTCCCAAAAGTCTGAAGTATGAATTTTTGGATGATGAGAAAAGGAACCTTGTGACTATAAATTGTCAACTATCATATGATCAACATGGGCAACCCTGACAGAAAAATGTGATGGAAGGCTCTAGGATATTATATATATGACATTAAGGGACTCATTCCAACCTTTTGTATGCATGGCATCAATTTAGAGGAAATTTCAAACCCAACATCCAATGTCAGAGAAAGTTAAATGACAAAATGTATGGGGTTGTGCACAAGGAAATTATGAAACTCTACAACACTGAAATCATTTATTCCATTAGCGATAGTAATTGGGTAAACCCAATCCATATAGTTCTAAAGAAAGGAGGGATGATATCGTTAAAGGAAGCAATGATAAGAAAAACTATCCACACACATAGTAACTGGTTGGCACATGTGCATCCACTATAGTTTATAAAATGCCACAACAAGAAAGGATCATTTCCACTTTTCAATCATTGATTATGTCCTGGAATGCCTGACATATCACTCCCACTTCTACTATTTAGACAGTTACTCAAGTTTCTAACAAGAGCTTATACATCTCGATGATTAAGAGAAGATCACTTTTACTCATCTCTATGGAATCTACACTTCTCATTGAATGCCATTTGGACTTTGCAATGTTCCCGCAACATTTCAAAGGTGTATGTTAGTTATCTTTGCTAATTTTGTTGAGGAAATGGTGGAAGTTTTCATGGATGATTTCTTAGTCTATGGGTCATATTTTTATTATTGTTTGAAGAACATATCTAGTGCACTTCAAACGTGTGAACAAAAACTGCTCATTCTGAATAGGGAGAAGTGCCATTTTATGGTATGGGAAGGTATTATTCTTGGGCACAAGATGTCCAAAGCTAGAACTAAATTTGACAAAAGCAAGATTTAATATATTTTCAAGTTACCACCTCCTTCCATCTCTTCTATTCAAAGCTTTCTAGGCCACAGTGGGAATTATCATTGTTTTATAAAATAATTCTCCAAAATCTCAAATCCTATGTCTAAACTTTTGGTGAAAGACAACCCTTTTATTTTTGAAGAAGAATGTCTTAAATCCTTCTGTAAACTACAAGATGCCCTTACTTATACACCAATCATGCAAGTCCCAGATTGGCACTTTCACTTTGAGCTTATGTGCATGCTAGTGACTTTGTCATTGACGCAGTCCTTGGGTAAAAAAAGGACAAAAAGCAACATGTGATTTATTACGCCAACAAGACTCTAAATGAGGTGCAAATAAACTACACTGAAACTAAAAAAGAAATGCTCACAATCATTTATGACTTTGACAAACTTTGATCATATTTTTTGGGAGGAAAAGTAACTGTCTATACTGATCATGGAGCAATAAAATACTTAATGTAGAAAAAGGATACTAAACCTCACCTTCTTCGTTGGGCTCTCTTGTTTACAAAAGTTCAATCATGAAATTATTGACAAAAGATCTAAGATTCTGGTAGCTAATCACATTACCTTATTCAAATGGAAGAGCATGACCCCTTACCAATTGATGAATACTATCAAGATAAGTCACTCCTAGCCATTGATACCATGGAGCCTATCACACCATGCTATGAAAATTTTTGCATTACCTTGATTACCAACAACTTCTATCTGACATGAAATATAACTAGAAAAAGAAATTCTTTTTAGATATGAAGAATTATTACTGGGATGACCCACTTTTGTGTAATATATGTGCAAACAATATTTATAGGCATTGTGTCTCAGATGACAATGATCACTCTATAATTGAGAAATATGATGCATGCCCTTATGGAGGACATTTGGGCACTGAGAAGAATTCTATGAATAATTTGACTTCATGATTTTACTAGCCATCCATTTTTAAAGATTCACATGACTATGTCTGAGCATGTGATGCATACCAGAGAAACAGAAATATAATCAAGAGGAATGGAATCCCCCTCACTGATTGGATCGAGGTTGAGGTTTTTAATGTTTGGGGAATTGAATTCATGGCACCTTTTCCTTCTTCTTTTAGGATTCAATACATATTTTTCATTGTCAACTATATATCAAAGTGGGTAGAAGTTGTGTCTTCACCTACATGTGACTCCAAAATAGTCATGCTCCACTTTGTAAAAATCATCTTTCCAAGATTTGGAGTCCCGAGAATTGTAATAAGCGATGACAGTTCTCACTTTATTGAAAAATAATTTAAAGCTCTTCTAAAGAGATATGGGTTAAGGCACAAAATCTGAACTCCATACCATGTGCAAACTGCCATTCAAGTGGAAGTTTCAAATCAAACAATCAAACAAATTCTTGAAAAGATAGTGGGAAAATCTAGGAAGGATTGGTCCTCAAAACTCAATGATGCCATTTGGGTATATCAAACTGAATGTAAAACCCTTATTAGAATCACACCTTATTGATCTATCTATGGAAAATCTTACCATATCCCTTTGGAATTAGAGCATAAAGCTTATTGGGCTATAAATAACCTCAATATGGACTCAAACATTTCCAGATAGAAGTGTTTCCTTCAAGTAGAGGAATTAGAGGAACATCACTTACATGCCTATGTAAACACAAAGATCTATAAAGAATGCACTAAAACCAGGTATGATTCTCACATCAAACACAAGGATATGTTAGAAGGAGATAAAGTTTTATTGTTTGATTCTATCCTCTAACTTTCCCTTGAAAAACTATGAGCTTGATGGTCTTATACATTTACTGTAATAACTATATATATCCTTCTGACATGATGGGAATTTACAACAATAAGTCAGGGACTCTCTCACTCAACGAATATCACTTGAAGTGCTACTATGAAGATGAAGTTTTCAAATATCAAGATGACTTAGATTTGATTGATGTACCTATGGAAGAATAGGATAACTTCAAAAGTCCAGCAAAATGAGTCTAAACAAAGCGCTAGTCAGGAGGCTACCCAAGATTTATCTATATTTTTAGTTCCTTTTATTTGCTTTCTTTTTTAATCTAAACTTTGATGTAATAATTTGATTGACCACTCCTCGGCCGACACATTTCAAAATGATGATTGGTTGATAATCCTCTAAAAGTATCAATTAGCATAAACTTTGATTTGCTTTCTTTTACATCGATTATGCATGTCAACCTCTATGCCGTCAATGCACACCCATCGACCCTACCTATGGACAAACACCTATCGACATCCATGAGTTGACATTTACCTATCGACCTTAGTTGTTGATGCCCCGATTACCACCACCGACCCTTCTTCTTGTCTATAAAAATAGGCCTCTAAATTAACTTTTTCTTACCCACCCTAAGTTACAAGGGAGATCTGTCCTTTTGAACTCGCACATACCAACATCCCATTCTCGCTCTCACTCTCGTGACATCTGTCGGCCTCTCAGCTTAATAATTAGAGAGCTCAACAATATCTTTTCATATACTTTTTTTATCCAGATATACTTTTTTTGTCTCTAACATAACTTATATTGAGGTTGATAGATAATGCCTTTGGATCCTCCACATAACCCAATCGAATGCTACTTTTTTTAACCTCTCATATAGACCCTAAGCTTGACAAGGTTATTTTGAAGTCATGCTTGTTGATGTTGTCATCAATATGCACTTATCGACCTCTATTACAAAGGTTGATAGCCTTCTATACTGAGAACTCATAGCCCATGTTTGATATTGCCCGGTCAAAACACACTAATATACTAACTATTTGACATTCTTTCAGGTTCATACATGGCTCACAATGAGGATGTGAAACCCACTGTGGAAACTACCCCAAATCCATGTGATAAACATGCTCACCCCGAATCCTCAACTACTAAAACCAGCAAAAGACCACACCTCACCACTCTAGCCATGGAAGATACTCAAGCTTCTCAGGATGAGAATATCAGTCATGAACCACATCTTGACCAATTTTGTCATTACAATAATGTCCACCTAGCCACTTACAAAGCAATGACTACAAAACATTTTTGATCTACACAATTTGCATAAAAACAAACACTAAAGGATCTAGGCATCAAGAGGAGGGTGTAAGATCTCTTTACGAGATCAAACTTAGAAACATTTTACTTCTCATACATCACCTCTTATGTTGAACAAACAAATGAATTCATGTCCTCTATCAAGGAGATCTCGTCATCACTGAATGATGGGAAAGTGACCACTGCACGCTAACACATCCAAGTCCACATTTACAACATCAATGAGGTACTTACTGAGAAGATGCCTGACATGATCTTTTGCACCTCAAAGGAGAATCTAAAAGAGCCTACTTGGGCCTCCTAGAAGAAAAAAAAGTATTCCTAATTTTAAGCTAACAAACTCTGGGCCAAACTCACTGGCCAACATTGATACAAGTTTGGCATTGCTAAGGCATCAAATGTACATTCTAAATTCTTGATAACTATGCATTAAATCATCACTAATATCCTTTTATGAAATTCTTAAACAATAAGAATTTATCATGAAGAGTTGTACATCATGTCCTGCATTATGGAAGGCAATCCCCTCAACATTGGTTGATTATTGATCCATGGATGGCTATCCATAGCATCCCTACCACATAAAGAGTATTGTATAGGCCGTCATTCTTATCTACAAAGACTATGTACATCTAACCTCTCTTAAAAGTTTCCACCTCTACCCCTAGAAGTACTCACTCTGTCTCTGCTAGTAGGATTCAACCGATGCCTATTGTTCTATCAATTGTCGGGGATCCACTTTCTATCATCCCCAAGGAAAGTGAGTAAGAAGAGCCAGTGAATGACTAATTGGAGGCTCCTTCACACTCACCACTGTAGACCCTTATACACACTGTCATTCATGCAACCCCAAAACATAAGGAGACACCTACAACCAGTGCACACAACAAAACTTTGCCAACTGATCCACCTAGAGCTCTGATCTCTACCACTATCACCATTCATGTCTACACATCACCTCCACACATGGTCAATGAGATTCCAAACAGTCCACCCTACCATCAATAATAGGCAACCAACCCCTCTTCTCTCACTGTGTACTTCAACAAAACCCACCTTCTCCAACCTCTACACACCAATCGTCTGAATGGCGTATCTCAACACATTTAGTGGAATTTTTGGCCATGAGTTTTAAATACTGACTAAATGTTTGATATTTCTAAACTAAAACAAAAGGTGCATGCTTTGTCAAATCAGGGCAAGACCCTCACCAAGTCGGTGCACGAGCTCCAATAGCTACCTCAATAAGTCACTGCAATTGTACCCAAGGTCAAAGCCCTAGCTCACCTCCCCTAATGAATGAAGAAGATGCTATCCCTGCAACACCAAATCCTCAACTATTAGAAGGCTAAGGATGATGCACACTAAAAGAGAGTCAAACAACGTCATTCACTATGCCAATGCTATCGTGAAATATCCAATCACTCATTTGAGGAAGCTTCATCCTCATATTCACAATATTCACGTGGGAATTTTTATGTTCTAAACACAACTAGAGAAGAGCTATGACATAGTTCTCCTAACCAATCAACTGGTTCCCTTAGAACTTTGGTTTCCCATGTCTCAGAGACCCTAACATCCAAGACTATCCCCAATAGTACTTCTACCATCACTGTTGCACTAGAGCATTCATCAGCTGATGCACCTCCCATAATCCTCCCAGTGAAATTATTAATTGGGATTCCTTTTTCCCTTCTGGAGTCATATGCTAGTCCATTTGAGTAAATCCATGCCCGCCCTTTTGACAACAACATTCCTCTCACTCAGATCCTTCCTAATTATTTTTCAAGCAGCCCCCTATAAAGGCTACATGAAATTCTACTTGGTGGTGATAGTCCAATCTGGTCACTTCATAGTCACTGAACTTCCAAGGAAGCCACTTCTTTTGATTTATATGAAGAAAACATGGACCTACAAGCCAATGCTGATAGTCCAAGTAATGATGATCACACTTCTTATGATCAAGATAATGGAGATTTGTTAGGTTTTCTATCAAATGTTGGTCCAAGACTTCCAAGTCCCATATTCCCAGAATAACCTTTACCTCTTCCACCTCAACTCCCTTACAAAATGCATGATTTTGATTCAGACTGCTTGCAAGGGATGTCAATTTGAGATATCTTCATCTGACATGATGTTCTAGATGACAATCTAGATGGACAATCATCTACAACAACAGGGAACAATCCCTTTCTACACCGACACTATATCATTATGTGTCGGTTATTTACAAATAACCGACGCCTATTGGTTTTTTTTTCCTGTCAGTCTGCAGACCTGCTGTGGCTGGTCGCAGGATGAGAAACCTGTTCAGTTCAGTTATGAACTGCAGTTTTTACGACATCCATTGATATCAGCCGACAACAGACTGCAAACCTGCAAAATTAACAATAAAAAAGTAGCACATGCATTTAGCAATGCAACCTGTAGTTCCATTTTATTTTCACACATTTATAAACATTCACACATGCTAGCAATATGTAGTTCCATTCATTCACATTCACACATGTAGAAACATTCATATAGCAACCAACACTTTCATTCATTTTCACTCAGACACATGTAGAAACATCCAGACATGTAGAAACATTCACACATATATTATAATTCAGAAATTCATTTACAAAGTATCATTGTTTAGTCATTATTCGCTATCAGGATCCCAATTATATTTTAAAGCCCCCACTAATTGTATGGTTGTTGCCCATTCTTCTCTTACTTCATTTAATTCTCCCATTGTATAGGGAGCATTAACATTTGGTAATTCCTTTCCTGTAATGGGGTCAGCTTTAAACACCTGTAAAGAGAATGATGTATATATATAATTAATGAGCTATAAATAAGATTGATATATTTCGATCATATTATCTAATGAGACTATATAATACCTGAGCAATACATTCGATATCCAGTACGGCATGTTTGATAATCATGTGCATATATCGCATGACATAGTATCCACATACCCATCCGTTGTCTTGTGTAGCACACTATAAATTCAAACATACAAAATATTAAAAAATACAACTAATTAAGCATTGTTCACATAAATAATATATACATATATTGCAGTCGGGAACTTACTTGCACGTTCTTCCAAATTATTGGTTGGTTCTTTTTCGTGGGGACCTTTCCTCCAACCTTTTTGTACTCCTCAAAACCCCTACATGTTAATGTAACATAGAACATTGCAATTAAATAGTAATGTAATAACATATGTTAACGGATATGAAAAATGAAATATTTCTCACCGAAATATTCCCATTTTCATTATGTGTCCAAATCTTGTATTCAATTTACCCCCCTTAGGATCTAGATAATACACAATGAACGTCTCGGGGGAAATAACCAATAACTCCCAATGCCTACCCCTAGAGGAAAAAAAGTTAAAAATTAATAACTCAAAATCCACAATAAAATGTAATTTTCTTAAGTCCAAATTATAATAAACAAAGTAAACTTACTCTACATTGAATGGAGCCATTATCACCGTCTTCTTTTTTACAGCAAAATTTGAAAAAGACTCACAGCAGTATTGTTGAACTGATGTAGGGTCTTTAGATACTAGACTAATCAATGATGGAATCAAAAACCCTACATGTTCGAATCCAAAATCTGCACATATGTTGTCTAAGTAGCTGAAAAATATGTATTAATTACGCATGCATTAATAAATAAGAAACCAGATCACCAGATCATACACAAGGTATATGGATGTATAAAGAATATCTCACCTTATCCATAGCTCTATCACAGATGTATTTAGCCAATCATATCGAAACAACTCCAATATATCTTGTATAAATAGTTTTGTTTCGTATGACTGACCTGTAGAATCTAAATCAGAAGAAACAGTTATAGGGGAGTTTATATCATGTTCCCCTAACCATACTGCCATACCCCTACAGTTAGGACCTAACGGGACAGGTAGGTCCTGTGGAACCCAACTAGGTAATGCAGGAGGTGGAAGTGGAGGCCTAGATGCTGTGGGTGTCTTCTTTTTAACCTGTATATATATAGAATTTCAGATCAACTACCAGCATATACACACACTAACAATTGAACGTAATGTAAATTTACCATACCTTATCAGTAAAGAAGACATCCGCTTTTAGCCACAATATCACTCCGCCTACTGCCTCACCAAGCGTTTCACAATCTGGGTGGGCATATGGCAGTGGAAGATCCATCCACTTGGGGAATATATGTATCGGGCTCACCCGAATCCAACCAGCTGGTACTGGAGACCCGTGACACGTTTCCCCTGGTAGGGATGGGTAAGCCGACGCCTCTGCCACGACATATTCTTTACTTTTTAGACAGCATGGCTTCAACCCCTACAAATTTTTGTGTAAAGAATGTTATATACATATATACATACCATCTTTTTTTGAAATGACTACAATTTCATATATACGTATCTTCTTGAATTAAAAAACTAGTTACTATGTCATAAAACTACTTACAGTGGATGTGCTAGGTGGTGGTTCTACAGGATTACTCCCAACCTCTACAGTAGGAGTAGGAGTAGAGTTTGCAGTAGGTACTGTCTGGTAAGTGGCTGTCTGAGATGCCTGCCACTTTTTCATTGCTTCTTCGAGTTTCCTGTCAAATAGCTTATCCACCTATACATGGATAAAAGAAACGTCAAATTCTAATTTTTGAATTCTCTTTTACAGTAACATTATAAAGAAAGAATATGTTACCTCTTCTTGTGAAAGTCCCGCTTTTGGGACATGTTTGCGTTGGGATGACCCAAAAAATGATTTGATGCCCACACCAGCGCCTGTAGCCCTAACACGTCCAGGATGCTTTGGGTTACCCAGAGCAACAGTCAATTCATCCTTTGTTCCCTCAGGGATGAACTTTCCTTGTTTCCTCGGCTCGTGCAGCTCCCGCTAATCGCCAAAAAAAATTTGTACTTAAGTAAACAACACAAATAATCAATATTCGAATGATTTTTGTAAGAGTTGTATTTTACCATTTTTGCAGCCGCCTCAGCAGTTGCGGCCTTAGTTATTTCTCCCTTCTTATTTTGCCTCCCAGCTATCCAGACATCATGGCGAGGCAGAGGTGTGCTACCTATGGTAGAGGACTCCTGAGTAGCAGCAGACTGAGCAGCAGTAGCCTCAGCCTATAGTCTTTGGCGAATACCTGCATACCCCTTTGGACCCATTATGTGGTCATGCACATTCAGTGCACGCCTTGATCTTTGTGCCTCACTGAGGGCCTAGTTAGTATGCAAATTAATGATTTGGTTAGTAACACTAAATGTTAATCTTGAATAAGTGAATACAACATATATTAATTAATGAGATTGAGACTGACGCCTAATACCTTGAATTCATCAGTTTGTCTTGAAGTGACAAACGCGTCCCATTCTTCTTTGTCCAGGAAGTTCCACTGTTCAGTGGCTATCTTCTTCCTCTTGTCGACTTCTTTTATGTATTCTCTGGTAAGATTTTTCCTATAGTTCCTTAGGACTCTCCCACAGCGTTGCATCATGCATTTACGATGCAGCTTTTCATCCAATTCAAATATACTCTGCAAAATAGAATTGATATTAACTAGTATCCAAAAATTTAGTAATCTACAAAATAGAATTGCAAATTAATAATAACTCACGCATAAATCCCTCCATATTAAATCTTTCTTCTCCTTAGAAACTTTATGCCAAGAATCTAAGTGACAACTGCAATGGCTACGAGTAACAAACCCAAGATATGAAATAAATGAATTGCGATTCACACCACATGCATTTCCTACATTATCGAAATCCACAACAAGTTTGGGTCAATTGCCCTTTTGCGCAATTAACTTCTTCATCACAGTGATGCCCCTTCTCTTGTCAACTTTTTGGTGTTGTTGATCAAGTGCCTCAAGTGCTTCAGATGGTACCTGTGCATCATCAACCTAAAATTTGACAAAATAATTCACATTTATAAGATATAACTATAAATGGACATATATATAAATATATGATATATTTTTAAATTTTACATTGTGAGGCGGCGCATTGATGTCCTCACCCTCACGGTAGTCATCAGCACGGTCATCAGGAGAATGGTCAGCCATCTGCAAATTCACATTCAAATTGTAAAGTTCACATTGTAAAGTAGTAATTCAAAGTGTAAAGCTCACATTGTAAAGTTCACATTATTACAACAAAGTATATATCACAACAAAATTGTAAAGCTCTATGATCAAAGAGAAAACAAGTATATATTACAACAAGATTACGGTCTAGGGTTAACAAATACATGTGATGTCATTCTTATATATAATAAATGTACATGTACCACCTATCCCATCCTTGAACACCTAATCTCACTAGTAAGTGTATAATGTGTATTGGGTTTTCAAGAAAATTTCGGCAGCATTTCCCCGCTGTTCTCCAAGTACATATGTACTTAGAGATCAAACGGGGAAATGCTGCCAAAATTTTCTTGAAAACCCAATACACATTATACACTTACATCCTAAGCGAGATTAGGTGTTCAAGAACAGTCCCAAACCGGGGACTATCCAATATTTACTCATAATGAGTAAATCTTGGACGGGTTTCTAGGCCAACAAATAATGTGTTGTCATTCTTATACCTAAAATCCTAGTTCTTCAAGTTAGGGTGATTATTGATGTCTTTAAAAGCATGATTGGCAATTTAGGGAAAAGTTCATCATTAAGCAAGAAGGGTGATTAGGATTCTCAATATACTCAACAATGAAACAAGTTTCCGAAAGAGGTTTGGTGAAGATATCTATAACTTACTTAAACATTCAATTATGAAGTAAATATACACTTAATTCAGAATAGCATGATGCACAAAGTTGCAGTCAACATCATTATGCTTTGTTCTATCATGGACTATCAGATTGGTATAATGTGGATTAGGGTCTAGGGTTAACAAATACATGTGATGTCATTCTTATATATAATAAATGTACATGTACCACCTATCCCATCCTCGAACACCTAATCTCACTAGTAAGTGTATAATGTGTATTGGGTTTTCAAGAAAATTCCGGCAGCATTTCCCCGCTGTTCTCCAAGTACATATGTACTTAGAGAACAAACGGGGAAATGTTGCCGAAATTTTCTTGAAAACCCAATACACATTATACACTTACATCCTAAGAAAGATTAGGTGTTCAAGAACAGTCCTAAACCGGGGACTATCCAAGATTTACTCCTAATGAGTAAATCTTGGACGGGTTTCTAGGCCAACAAATAATGTGTTGTCATTCTTATACCTAAAATCCTAGTTCTTCAAGTTAGGGTGATTATTGATGTCTTCAAAAGCATGATTGGCAATTTATAGAATGTAAGAATGTATTTATAGATCCTCAAGTCCAGGTCTGTTGCTAGCTAGCACACGTATACAATCATAAATCACGTAACAGAATATAGTTATTGACTGTTTCAACACTTATCAAGTTACCGATAAGTAAATAACTTAAAAAAAAAATAAAAAAATGCCCAGCAGGGCACCTGACGATTTTGCTCCAGGGCACCTGTAGGGCTTGACCTAGCCTAGGCGGAGGAAGGAAGGAGGAAGAAGCTGGCGTACCTTGAGGGCACAGGAAGAAGGCCCGACCGGAGCAGAGGAGAGCAGCTGAAGGTGAAGCTGGCAGCACCGGAGCAGAGGAGAGAAGCTGGAGGTGAAGCTGGCAGCGCTGGCGGTGAGGATCAGAGGAGAACTGCGGTGATGGCGGCGAGCGGCGACGAGCGGCGGCAATGGCAACGACGGCGAGCGGCGCGCGAGGAGATGAACGGCAGCGCGGGGAGCCAACCGGCAACGACGGCGGGGAGCAATCGGGGGAAATTGCCAGACCTGGCACACGTCGCAATGAAACAGAGACAATGGGGAAAAGTTCTATTTGCGGGGCTATTAACTGTACCATAGGCGTCGGTTATTCAAAAAAACCGACGACTAAAACTAACAGTGTCGGTTCTGCACAACAACCGAAACCGACATCTATATTCATATGCCGATTAAAAAAATCGTTCTCGATTTATGACCATAGTCGTCGGTTTCAACTTCAAACCGACGCTTAAAGGGTGTGAAAAATTCCCCGCGGACAGCACGGGAAAACTCATAAGCGTCGGTAGTTGTAGTAAAACCGACGACCAAAATGTGCCCAATTTCTATCTCGCGAATAACCTTTAGTCGTCGTTTTTTTATTTATCAACCGACGCCATATATCAAATTTTGGAGGTAATTTTTTTCGCTGGAAATTTTGGATTTGGCGGGTAATTTTAGGCGTCGGTTTTTTATTAAGTAACCGACACTTAATAAAAGTGGTACCCGTGTCTGGTCGCCCTCATAGATTGGATGTCGGTTTATGTTATCAACCGACACTGTAGAGTTTAGGTGTCGGTTTATTTATACAACTGACACCGTGAAAAGTGACTTTATAAGCCATTTCTGTAGTAGTGATGCTTCTCCTGTGCAAGTGCTTTTATAGCGGGTTTAGCAACATTTGCCTTAAGTCAGTATTTTGCAATTTTCACATCTCTTCATTGTACGATTACTCGTGTGAGATGGAACCGACATAGTATGCTATCTGATATTCCCATCCTAACTAGTAGCTCCATTGATGTCATTAGTATTTCTATTGTGTCGTCAATGGTTTGGAATAAATTAGATCTACTCAGACGCGGGTCTCTCTCTCTAGGGTTAGGCTCTCAGTTCTCTCTAGCATCCCTGGCGGCCAACGCTGGGAGAAGGGGGCACTTCTCGGCGTCTGCCTCCCCCTGGCCTCAAATGGCTCAGCGACGTCATCTTGATTCAGTCTCTAGTTGAAAGGATGGCGTAGTTTGGGATCTCCACGGCTGTAGGTGAGCAGAGACGCGATGTGCCACTGGGCAATGGCTGGGTTGCGGTTCGGCATAGTCAACCTTGTCAACTCCATCCCGCCTAGGAGTGGCAGATGGAGTGAAGCGGTGCCCTCCCAATTCCGATGCTCTACATAGTTGCTCTGTCATCGTAGTGGTTAGGGGTTCTCGCCTTTATCCTCTGCCCCTGATCACTTGCTGATGTATCCTGGAGCCCCTGGGCTATGGCGCCCTCTCTTCTTCGACTGACCTGCTTCGACGATGCCTACCTGCTCCGAGCTTTGGCGCATTTGGGTCAAGGCGGCACCATCCTCCAGGATTCGTCAAGGAGTCGTCATGCAAGCAAGTCCTGATGCGGTTCTGATTGCTCATTGCTCTGGTCCTCTCTAGGCAGAGGTTTTGTCCTCGACACAGGGGCAGGCTAGCTCGGCTTGGTCCTTGCTTGCTCTGGCTGTTTCTGTTAGGGCCCATTTAGCCCTATTTGTCATGCATGACCTGGGCTAATGGGGGCAGGACTTTCTTCTCCTTCCCCTTGGTTTCACGTTTACCATGTATGGAGCTCACTTGGTGTTTGACGGAATGCTTCTGAGAAGTGCTCAAGCATGCACATGGGCAGTCAGGTTTAAGGGGTGCAGATCGTTTTCAAAGCCTTCTCCTCCTTGGCCCCTCTTCCACTATTGTGATGGAAACACCTTTTCAGGTGTTTGATGTTATGCCGCTATGCTAAGTGCAACGTTTGCTTATGCTGGTTCTTCCCCGGCTTTGCTTTGTTGCTGTGTAACAGTAGCTACCAATGATCAAGGACCCCTACAGGTTAGCAACTTGGTTGTGTGGTGGGAGGATAGTTAGAAGGATATCCCTAATCTTGGTCTAGTACCACACTTTGTGGGTACTCTAATAGATAGTTGGTGTTTTGCAAAGCATGAAGGGTATTTTGGAGCTATCTTCCCACCCACGCTCTGTTGTTACATGTGCTGGTTCTTGCTTCTCATCCGGCTTGCTCGGTTTCTTGTTGATCTGATGCTAGGGGTTCCTTCTTAGGTGATCTCGTCCATTTAGAAACCCGAAGTGTTGATAGCTGAGAAGATCAGTAGCTTCAAGGCTGGCTACAGGCAGGAAAACTATATTTGTTCTACGTCAAGCTACTATTACTACTTGTGGGTACACTAAATGCATGTAATAGGGGCTTGTAAATAGTCTTCTCTGGTTAGAATGCTTGGACCTAGCTTGGTTAGTTAGATAGGTCTTCTTAGTTCATCTCTTCTTTTAGATTTCTTGCATCTTCCCCCTGCGTGGGGACTTTGATCCTTGTATGAGCTTTTAGCTCCGTTCGATGTAATGGGGTACTTAGTGCCCAAAGTTTTTAGTATTATAGTAACACGCATTTTGACCGACCAAAAAAAAATCAATGGTTTGGAACCTCACATAAGTTCACCCATATGAACTTCTTGATCCATACAATATCCTCTATTGTTCTTATAACACAGAGATACTCGGGTTCTTTTGTAGATTTGAACAAACTGTCATTAGCTCATAACTCTTTCTAGCTTACAGTTTTCGTATAATGGAAAACACTATTGCAATCATTTTGTCAGTTTGGAAGCTTGCATGGGTGTAACCCTTTACATCTATCTCTTCCTTATTACCATAACCAAGGAACCAATCCTTTAAGTGTTTTACATGCACATAAGGATGTTCATTATGGTATTCTAGTGATTCTCACTAGTATCTGACATATATCCTCTTTTCATGTCCAATACATACGAGATTGCTAGGTAGGTATATATGCGTCTTCTCATCTTGTCATATACATATGAGATGACTAGATATCCTCTCATCATGTCCAATACATATGAGATCATTGGATATCTTCTCATCATGTCTAATTCATACGAGATATATAACGGGATAAGTACAAGACATTGCATTCAAGATAGGTCCAATGGCATCTATCCATGTGTCCCTAATATCCATAAGAACTAGGACACTAGGCTCCTGAGAGACTAACTCCATGGAACATGGACAAGTTTTCTCTCATTGAGTCTTGCATGTGGAACCCTTCATCTTATTACCACTGTATGTGCTTTTATTTAGCTCAAGACTCTTTCCAGATCTATCTCGATAGACCTCGATCCCTATTCATATAGGATTCTTTGCCTAAACCCTTCATATAGAGGTACTTTCCTTTCTAGGTTTTATCATTTGCACGATAAGGACATTATTCCCCATCATTATGTGGAATATAAATATGTTCCCACTAAATATTTTATAATCACAGATTCCATCTTCATTCTAACTCAAGTCAAACCTTTTGACTGTCTTGTCAATACAAAGATTCCAACTCTGAGATGCTTGCTTCAATCCTTAGATTGACCTTTGTAGCTTATAGACTTTATTTTCATTAATAGATATATAAAACCATTAGGTTATGTCACATACGCATCCGCTTAATTATTCCAATTAAGGAATGTGATTTTAACATCCATATGCCAAATCTCACAGTCATACTAAGTTGCAACAACAAGCATGATCCAGATGGATTTAACCATGGTAAATGGTGAAAGGCTTCATCACATTCAACAATTTGAACTAGTTTGAAACTCTTTGCAACCAATCTACCCTTCCATGTTGGTCTTCTTACAAAGACCCAAATACACCCTATGGGTTTCACCCCTTTAGGTGGATCCACCAAGGTCGTACCTTGTTGGTTACATGGAGTCCATCATTGATCTTATGGCCTCAAGCCATTTCTCATATTCTGATCCCTCAGTAGCTTTGTTGACTCATCTCTATGATCAACTTGTCATCCTTTTGAGTTATAAGATATGATAATCTTTCAAACTCAAGGCATGTTCTACTAGAGCTCGGAGTGTTGTGATTACATAAGGAACTGGAGATTACACAACAACTTGTAATTATCCTTGTTCCTATCATACCTCTTCAGGTACTATGTTTTCTTATTTGTCTTGAACATTTAGAGTTCTACTTTTACTCCCACTGATTCTTTTGGGAACTAAGTTCCCTTTAGGAATTCAGCCATCCTGACAAAAAACACTTTGTTGTCGGGTTGGAATATAAGTAGTATTCAACAAGGTAACATTCATGTGATTTGTGGATAAAGACTTTTAAGAAACTATTTTCTTATACAACCTTTCAATCCCAACACTACAACAGACTCATCAGGACACTTCCCATGCCATATCTCATATGGTGTCTTTTGAACCATTTTAGATGGTAGATTGTTTAGTGTTTAAGCATGTGTCCAAAAGAAATTGTAAGACCTGTTATATCTTAATTGATAATCACACCATGACTTAACAGGATGTAGTTCCTTCGTTCTGACACATCAATATGTTTTTGGTGGAGTTCATTATGATACACTATCTTGATCTCCCAGAAGGTCCTCAAACTCTTAGTTTACATATTTCAACATCGATCATATTAAGGTATCTTAATACTTTACCAAGTGAGTTATGTACTTCATTCATAATCTCCTTGAACACTTCAAGAGGTTCATACTTGTATTTCATTAAATACAAATATTTATTGATCGCATCAGTATATGTAATGAGGTAGTTGTAACTACCTTTAGCATTCATCCAAAAGGTTTATGTACATCAATATGTACTAGTCCTAATGGAATAGTCGATCTCCCACTACATATACTAAATATACTCTTGTCATATTGCACAAAAAATAAGACATGCATGTCTCTATTGGTTCAACAGCCAAAAGAGTCTAGATAACCATCATATGGATTCTAGAAATGCATTTCTCATTTATGAGCTCTAGATGATAGTACTCTAGTTATTCAATGTTTGAGTTATTAAGTCATTCAATTAATGTGTCATACACATTTCTCTTTTCAACTATCAAGTATAGTTTATGAGACATAGGGCATCACCATAAAAGATCATAATGTTCTTCTCATACAAAACATATGGTGTTTGGCAAGTACATAATAGCAATTTGCTAATTCTATTATGTGCCCATGAATGACAACCTTTAACTATAGTGAAAGCAAACCTTGCCCCATATAGTTCTAGCTTACTTCTTCTCAGGTCCTAAAGTAGAGATCTCCATCTCTTTCTTCTTCCTGAGATCCTCTATGAAGAGGATAATTCCTTTCCAATGTCTAAACAAGTGATAATGGTGGCACTTTATTTTCTTTATCCTTTAAGTGAAAAGGACATATTCCTTTTACACTTATCCTTCTCCATATATTGAGTGCATAAGACTTGGGCTTCATCTTAACCTTAGAACACTTCTTAGCCTTGATTTTGCCCTAGGGTCCACTTCCACTGATCACCATCACAGATTTGTCCCTGTTCTTCCTTGTTGTGGCATCAACATGCCAAGCATGTGATAAACTGACTATATGATTCATGCAACACTTGCATAATCACATTCATGGCCAACCCTTGTCCTAAGATAAATCCCAGTAATTCAACATGAACAAAAACATTGAACACATGGGGTTCTACTGGACCTCCCTTTGTCAGTTTGCACTCAATTAGCACTTTGGAGACATTATGCCTTATTTGCTTTACATGGTTCTTAAGATGTGCCACCATCTCGAGAATGTCCATGTATTCCCTTTGTTCATACATCTCATAGTTCATACAATAGAGCATTAGGTATTCAAATGTCTATGCATCATTGACATGCTTCCAATAAGCATCCATTTATCCATTGGCGCTTTTAGAGTGGGTTCCTATGGCATTGGTCTATCAAGGACATAGAGCTTTTTCTCATTGACGAGAACATTTCTCTAAGTTTTTAACCAATTATGAAACTTTATCCCATTTTGCCCTTTTCAAGGATGGATCACAATTTAAATGTGTTTTATGTTTGACATTTAATTCTACAAAGAAATATTGCAACTTTTCAAAAAACATTTTTTATTTGATTTGATTTGATAAATGTGATGATATTAATTAGGTCTTTAATTGACTATCACTCCCACTATTTTATTTGAATTGATAGCCCTCAATATCAATTTGGAATATTGCAATGTACAATATTCTAGTGGGCTAAGATCCTAATTTCATCAAATTAAGAGCCAGCTTGGGATGTCACCCACAACTGGATTCTATTAGGTAGGAAATCATGCCAATTGCATAATATGCAACTCTTGGATAGATGATATGCACAACTCCTTGCCATGATCATATGAATGCCTCTAGGTTCTTAATCTAATTAAGGTCACCCAGTTAAGCCTAACCCAAAAGCCAACACGATAAATATGCACCCTGCTAGGGTAGACCCACATATATACAATCACATAAGGCATGCCCACTCTTAGTCGATCAAGATTTTCATGTGTGTTGCTTATGGAAAGCATATAAGACTTAATATTTTATTGAGGGAGTTTGTATAAATACATATACTTTATCCAATCACCACATATATAGTACATATCATATACATGCTATAACCACAAATGAGATCATGCAATAAATAAAACATAGAAGCGATGGCTATGGACATACTAATGTAATTCCTTGGATCCACAAGGAATTACTACCACCTATGGTCCACATCATATGCAACCTTTTTTAGGTGAAGATCTCTGCTCAAACCATTTTGGGTTGATCAGTTCAACTCTTGAACCAGTTGGCTCGCCTCCTAGTTGCTCGGTTGGGCTCTTCTAAAACAGTCGTCTAGTTCTCAGGTCCAAGCAGTGTCTAGACACCTCCATCTAGTCAGTTGGGCCACTAGTCTATCAGTTCATCCTCCTATTATCTAGCCTCCTCGGTCCTCTAGTCGATCGGGTCATCTCATGAGCCGATCATTTCATGTTGTGTAGATCGTCATCTCACGTCAAAACATAAATTAAAACTATCCTATTTCTTATTACATTGTATATGGGAAAATCTCGAGTTACATTTGAGGGGAAATAGGAAGAAGAGCATTAATTTACATGTGGAAAGGAAAGAGAGGCTTGGTAAGTAGACCGATTAACAACAAAAACAATAACCACAACCTTACACACACAAGTCTGAGATTTTTGCCATAACCATGCTTCACACCCACCATCAAAATTGATTTTATGGCGACGCGTGTAAATTGCATATATTTCATATATATATTTGTTTGGGTTCTTTACGTGGTGATTAGACAAACATGCACATCAACCAGTTTAAATATTCACATCGCATGCAATAAATAAACTCGATAAAACAAAAATTTGATCATATCGATTATTCTAAAACATAATTAATTGACATGGCTATGATACCACTGTTGGGAAATACGACATCAGGTAGGCAGCAAAATTGAAATACCTAAACACTTTAGTAATCAATTCAATTATCATTCAAGATAAAACTTCTCTTCTAGTTGAGTTTCTATGTGTGTGACCCTATAGGTCCCATATCACATTGGCATTAAATGTCCATAATTAGTTTATGACATCACAAGTAATGAGTGGTGCCTAGTCACACATCATTGCTACCCAAGTGAATGGCAATTTGGGGAGCAACTTCCACCTACAATCTATGTATGGCGTTACACTATTTGTATAGTTCCTTTGTCACTGATATCCATATTGAACTATAGGAATGGAACAGTCATCCTCATTATTATTCAATCTTATTTCTTGAATCAGAGCAGACTACATGAGATATATGTGAGTTCAACATATTGACTCACATGTGTATGGCCATACTTTTCTCAGTCTCGCTAATCAAGAGGGCTAGGATATCATACTCTATATAGGAGGGACAAATCCCATATCTATCACTCACAGTCAATCCCCATGTGTCAAAGTCACTCAATCATCATCGTCATAACAACCGATGTTTCAGGACTGTGTTTGATGATGTCAAATTGTACCCAATGACATGTGATGAGTGCAGTGATTTCAGGTCTAAGAACCACAACCACCACCATCACTGTGAGACCTGACTATGACTTCCATGATGATGGTTCTCATGTGTCAGTCTCACGGTGGGTCTATCTAATACACTCTTCTCTAACATATATCTATGTGATTGGTTTGACATCGCCATATCATGACCAATGAGACTCAGTCATCAACCAACTCACATTCTGATCTTATGTGTTATTGTTGTCTATCAACCTTCCACAATAACAACCGATCAGGGACATAGTGAGAATACATATATATATATATATATATATATATATATATATATATATACTCTTAAAATTCATATGATCTCATTTCTCAAGTCCTCAACCTAAATACATACGTCATTGAGTAATATTACTCTCTAGACATTTATTATGTGATTCATTATCTCATAACTGAATATACAAAATAAATTGGAAGCTTGCCTTTACTATTATAAAATCAGGTATCTATTGTCATATCCCAATCATCATGAATGGCTCTCTGGGCATACATACCAACAGTGATGTGAGTTCAACTTTTGGGTTCTAATATCCTAGTTTCCTCACTGAACTGTGGAAGAAGATGATTGTCGTGCATTTTACAAATATACCATCATGTTGTTTTTATCTTATCACAATGTTTCATGGGCATATCTGTATTATCGATCTATAATGTCACATTATGTTGTGGGTTTATTTAAGTGACCACTTTTACACGTATGCCATGTCACGCATCAAGATATTGATGCGTGATGCAGGGGTGATGAATGCATATTCATCCGGGTTCAGTCCCCATGTCGGGACCAGTTTTGCTTCGATTATACGCTTTTATCACCTTAATCTCTCTATATACGATTCCACTCAGCATAAACGATTTATCTTGATTTAATTTGGGTTTTTGCACCCCTTTTTGCAGGCCCAATTAAACCCAAGAGTCCAAATTGGGCCTAAGAATACAAATCTTCTCTAGCGCGGGCACCCACATATCCCTTGGGCCTCGGCCCACTTAGACTGCCTTCAACCGCGGGCACCTCTCTTCTTCTCCCTAATCGTGATCTATCTTCACACCATGATCGACAACATCACCAACACCCGGGTCGCGATCGTTCCCTCCTCACCAGGACCTGAGGACTCCCCTCTCCAACCGCGATCAGCACCCTACCGCAACCTGGGATCCCTACCTCCATCCGCGACCCGCGGTTTCCTTCCCAACACCGTCACCTCCATCACCCTCCTTTCCTCTCATGACTGACAACATCACCTGCAACCTCCTCCCTGCTGCCCGCACATCGGCCCCCTAAACTGCGACTGTGATTGCCTCACGTCCACACCGCAACCTCTCCAGACAATGACCGTGACCACACCATCATGAGGGACCGCGACCAGCCTCCACAAAAACAACACCTACAGTCTATAATAACCGCAATTGTGGTTTTGTCCTCCACACCGTGACAAGCTCTAGCAGCACTTGCACCTGCATTAGATCGCAACCCGCGATCACCTCCTCTCACCCTCACCTCTGAGGTCGCTTCCCTTGCTCTAGTTTCCATCATCAAATACCACATCTTCCTTTTCACCGACCACCATCGTTGCCTTCTTCAACCATCATCAGTGTCGAAACCACCACCTATAGTCAGCTGGACTGTGACCTGCAACCCTAACCAGAAACCACAACCCACCCTCCTGCTCCACCTTCATCAACCACAGTTCTGCCCCCAGAAACTACGACTGTGGTCCCTCTCTTCACGAACACCGCACCTGTGATCACAGCAGCCAACAACCGCGACCTCCAACAAGTGCTACAGACTGTAACCAAAGCAACTGCTCGCAGTCTGCATGACCTCGATCGAGGCACATCAAACAACACCCAGTCGGGCCTATAAATAGGACCCTACCCCCAGCCATTCAAGGCACCCTCTCCAGATGTCATTAGGTTGTAGGTATGTCCTCATCCTAAGGAGATGGTCTCCTCCACTGCCAGGTTGCACCTAAGAAGCATTCGACCCCTGGTGCATCCATCTATCCACTCCATCCAACCCGTTCATCCAGATCTGAGGTGGAAACCCAGATCTGCAATTGTCTTCATCATCTACGTCATGCCTATGCCACCATCACATCCACGAGCTACTCCTCCTACTAGGAGCCAGGACTATGAGAAGAGAGAGAAGGTGGAGAAAGAAGATTTGCCCCATCTTCCATGGTATTCTTCCCTCCTCGTCCAGATCTACCTTGACGTTGTGTAGAAGACCATCTCTCCACCGAGTTGTGACCATCTTCTTCACCATGCTCATGGAAGAATCTTCCCTCTCTCTTATTATTTTTGTTTCTCTCACCATGAGTGAGTAGTTTCCTTTAACTGAGGTGCGGGGACTAGCCCCACTGCTTGTGCTTACATGTCCAACTATTAAACATTCCATGGCTTGTATATAACTTTTCATTTTGTTGTTAATCGTTTGATGTGTGCTTGTGGATTGATCACCAACTTGCATGATCTATTTCATTCCTATGTTGCGAGAACTTCAATACGTAGGTTTTTAATGTCGATTAACGCGGTTGACTCCCTGACGAGAACTTCTGATGGGATTCCCTGAAGTCGTAAGTGTGTGATTCGTGAGGGGACAAGACATCTAGCCCACGGTGACGCTTATGTGTGCCTAACGCCCCTATGGGGGGGCTGCAGCTTCAGTTTGATATATGTATCTTCAGAGCCTTAAGTGTGTGATCTAAATGGCGAAGAGACCTCTAATGCCTAAGGTGATGCTTACGCGAACCTAAACATCCTAACAGAGGTTTTGTAGTAGATCTATTTGGATGGTTATATCTAGCCTAGATGTTTGTGTTTGGATGTGTTTGCATGTGAAGCAGTGGTGAAACCTGGGTCCATCCCAATGATTCCCATCATTAATATTTAATCAACGCTTAATCATGCTCTTTACTTTCCTCGCATTTAGTTTAATTAACCTCAAACCAACCTCTGTTCTAAATATTAGTCTTGATTCAACTAGATTCAGCTAGTAAAAGATTCTTAAAAATGTTGTCCCTTGGGATTCGATCCTCAATTATACTGTGATAAGACCCGTCCTCTTGCGGGTGGTATTATTGCACAAGGTTTTGGTTAAAAACTCTGGGATTTCAACCCTGAGTGAATTTGTTAGTGCGATAATATCCACGTCAAATTCTGGCACTGTTGTCGGGGACAATAGGATCATCCAGTTGGATCTAGTTCTATTAAGGCTAATTGAGGATTTTACTTTTACTTTTGATACTATTAAGCATCTAATTGAATCTTTTTCCACTCTGCCCATCTTACTCCCGAAAGATCTTTCCATCCTAGGTACCCCCAAAGACTAGTGCATGCACCGCTTGAACAGTTCCGACCTTGCTGCTAGCTTTGACCCTGAGATAGAAAGAACATTTCATCGCCAGAGTAGAGAGAACCAAGCTAGCATGGCTCAAGAGGAGGAAATTTACCGAAGGGTAGCTCAAACCCTAAACGCACAAAGAGAAAGGCTTATGCAAGAAGCCCGAGTTGCAGTTCAAGAAGAAATCCAAGCAGCTCAAGCAACAACTCAACAAGCTGAGTTACAAAAAGACCTTCGAGAATTCTCAATCCCTAAAGCTACTGATGTTCACCACCCAGTACAACCTCCTCCCATCAATGTTGTCAATTTTGATATTAGGGCACATTGGGTTACGTTGCTTCAGAATAGCCCTTTCTATGGTAAGCAAGGAGAAGATAGTCAAGAATATCTTTTGAGGTTTATAGAGATATGTGCTATGACAAAGAAAAATGAAGTCATAGATGATGCCATCAGACTCCATCTTTTCAAATACTCTCTTGCTGGCAGAGCCATGTGTTGGTACAACTCTTTCCAATGTAAACCCATCATCACATGGGAGCAACTTCAAAATGTCTTCCTAGAAAAATTATATCCTCCTTCTCTCACCTATGAAATTAGGGGTTGAATAACATAGTTCACTCGGGTCCCAGGTGAAACCCTTACAGAAGCATGGGAAAGATACAAAGAACTCCTACGCAAGTGTCCGCACCATGGAATTCCTAAGAATCAACTCATCGAAATCTTTTATGGGGGTGTGGATGATGATATCAAGAAGTTCTTAGACTCCTCATCTGGGGGAAACTTCATGCGTCAAAGCGATGATAGGGCATGGAAGGTTGTCACCCTTGGAGATGAAAATCAAGCCAACTGGGGTAGACCCGTAAGTAAAGGAGTACTGAAGGTTGCTACGATAGAAGCTACTCCTGAGTACAAGTCTACCGCTGAGTCTCTTAAGCTTCTAGTTGCCAAGCAAGAGCAACTTAAATCATATTTTTTCGCCTATGAAAGAAGACGTTCGCCCCCTCGACAATAAGAACAAGTCAAGTCAGCTTCACTGTTTTGTGAAGCATGTAAAGGCACCGATCATTCTACGATAGCCTGTAATATCCTCTATGACGTTGTTCTGGGCAATACTTGTACCCAAGGAGATAATGGTCAAATGGAAAATCTGAATGTTTTCAACACTATCCCTGGACATGGGTATTATAATCTGAATCAGAACAGGAACCATCAAGGTTTTCAATATGGAAATCCTTTAGGAGCAGAAAACTCGTGACAACTTGGTTTGAATAATCAACAACGAGGCCCGCCAGGATTCCAGTATAACCAACAACAAAATTTTGGGAATCAAGGGAACTTTAGAGGTAACTTCCAGAATAAAAATTACAACAATTATCAGAAAAATTATCATTTCCAGAATCCAAACCAAGTCCCTTATCAACAACAAGGACAATAAGCCAGTCCCATCTCTCCTGATGAAAAAGTCTCAGCCATTGAGAAGATGTTGCAATCGCAACAGACAATGATAGCGAATCAGCAAGCTCATCATAAGGCTATTGAATCTCAACTAGCTCAATTGTCGGCTAGCCTCAAGCTACTTGCTAGAGCTTTTGCTGGCCAACCAGAGAACAATCCTAAACATCCAGAGCAATTGAAGGCTGTCACCACCCGGTCTGGAAAAGACTATTCTGATCCTCCTGTCGAGACACCCATGGTTGTTACTGATGATGATGATCTTGTGATTTCCCAATACTCTACAATACATGAATCTCAACTGAAAGAACCACCAACCACTGATAAGATAGACAAAGAAAGTTCAGAAGAACCTGTTGTTAATGAAGCTAAAGAAACACATGAGCCAGAGGTGCCAGTGTACAAGCCTCGTCCTCCTTTCCCAGCTCGGTTGAAGCAGACAAAGCTTGATACTCGATTCAACAAGTTCAAGGAAGATATGAAGAAGCTTCATGTTGATATACCCTTTCTTGATGCTCTGGCTGAGATTCCAGCCCGGACGAAGTACTTGAAGTCTCTCCTCACAAGTAAGTATATAACTGAAGAATATGAGATGGTTAAGTTAGCAACAACCACTTCCGATATCATTCAGAGCAAGATGCCCAAGAAGCAGAAAGACCCAAGATCCTTTGGGATTTCGTGCCATATCGGTGACTCTTCATGTAAGAAGGGATTGGTCGATATTGGAGCTAGCATCTCTATCATGCCACTTAGCCTTTGCAAGAGGATAGGGTTTGCAAAATTGCTTCCAACTGGCATGACCATACAGCTTGCTAACAATTCTATGACTCTCCCTTTGGGAATCGTCGAAGATGTCCTAGTCAAGGTAGGAAAAGACTCTTATATCCCATGTGACTTTGTCATCATGGACATAAAAGAAGAAGTCAGATACCCTCTAATCTTTGGCCATCCATTCCTTGCCACTTTGATTGATGTAGAAGCAGAAACGTTGCTCCTTAGACTAGGTAAAGAAACCCTCGAGTTCAAGGTTTTTGAAAGTATGTGAATACCAAGCATGCAAGAAGAAGTCTACTTGATTGATTGCATAGAGAAAATGTCACTCCTTACATAAGAGGATTATGAACAAGAGGATCCTTTAGAAGTGTCTCTAACAAACTCATCTGCGGACAACTCCATCGATGAACAAGTGAAGGATTGTGTTCTCCAACTTAATGCTGCCAAAGAAGATCCTGAAGCTAAATTTGAGAAACTCAAGGTTGTGAATGTAGCTAAAGACCTATGTGAGAAACTAAAAGCTCCTGAAATGAAGCCCCTACCATAGGGACTAAAGTACATGTTTCTGGATGATCTCAAGGTCTGCCCAATTATTATAAATTCTGATCTAATGACTGAACAAGAAGATAAACTCCTGAAAGAATTAAAAGAAAGAATGAAAGCTATCAGCTACAAGATGATTGATCTCACCGGGGTCAGTCAAGCGCTTTGCATGCACAAAATCCCAATGGTGGAAGACCACAAGATGACTGTTGAACATCAAAGGAAGTTGAATCCTAATATGAAAGAATTTGTTTGTCGTAAAGTCATTAAACTACTCACTACATGAATCATCTATCCTATATCTGACTCGCCATGGGTGAGCCCTATACATGTTGTCCCAAAGAAAGGTGGAACTACTGTGATACTGAATGAAGATAATGAACTCATACCCACTCGAATAGTTATCGGGTGGAGGATGTGTATCGATTATAGGAAGTTGAATAAGGCAACTCGTAAGGATCATTTCTCGATGCCTTTTCTAGACCAAGTTCTAGCGCGACTGGCTCACCAAGAATATTTCTATTATCTCGATGGTTACTCTGGATTCTATCAAATTCCTATACATCCTAATGACCAAGAGAAAACTACTTTCACTTGCCCCTTTGGAACATACACCTTTAGAAGGATGCCATTAGGGCTATGCAATGCGCTTGCAACCTTCCAACGCTGCATGGAAGCCATATTTGCTGGTCTTACTGAAACTATTATGGAAGTTTTTATGGATGATTTTTCCTTATATGGGGATTCATATGACTCATGTATGAAACACCTCTTCTTGGTCCTCAAACAATGCAAAGAAGCACAACTAGTGCTAAATTGGGAGAAGTGTCACTTTATGGTAAAAGAAGGCATAGTCCTTGGCCATAGGGTCAGTAATCGAGGAATTGAAGTGGACAAGGCGAAGATCAAAGTGATTTCCAAACTCTCTATCCTAACCAATATAAGAGAGGTTTGCACATTCCTTGGTCATGCAGGCTTTTACAGAAGATTTATCAAAGATTTCTCCAAGATAACCAAGCCTATGACCAACTTGTTACTAAAGGATGCTAATTTCCATTTTGATGAAGAATGCATCAAAAGTTTCAACAACCTGAAGCATGCTCTTACGACAACACCTATCATCCGAGATCTAGATTGGGGGCACCCATTCAAAGTAACGTGTGATGCCAGTGATTTCATAGTCGGTGCCGTTTTAGGCCAATGTATAGAGAAGAAACATCATGTCATCTACTATGCATCGAAGACCCTGGACGAAGCTCAAAGGAATTATGCAACTACTAAGAAGAACTCCTAGTAGTTTTGTATGCCTTTGACAAGTTCAGATCCTACCTCATTGGTTCGAAGGTCGTTGTTTACACAGATCATGCTGCTATCTGTTACCTCCTAAAAAAGAAAGATGCAAAACCTAGGCTGATCAGATGGATTCTCCTCTTGTAAGAATTTGATCTTGAGATAAGGGATAAGAAAGGAACATAGAATGTTGTGACAGACCACTTAAGTCGTATCCACACCCTGGACACTGAAAAGATCCCAATTAATGATTGTCTTCCAGATGACCAGCTCATGAAAGTCTCAGAAGCTACTCCTTGGTACTCGGACTATGTGAATACCTCACCGCCAGTGTCATCCACCCTGAATGTACCAGAAATGCACTGAAGAAATTCATGCATGATGTGAGGCAATATCATTGGGATGAACCGTACCTCTTCAAGCTTTGTGATGATGGTCTCTACATACGTTGTATCGCTAAGGAAGAAGCACAACTTGTTTTAGAGCAATGCCACTCAGGCCCAGTTAGAGGCCATATGAGTTCTAAGAAAACTACTTTGAAGATTTTGCAATGTGGTTTGTTTTAGCCAAACATATCCAGAGATACCTACAACTTTGTTCTATCATGTGACAAGTGTCAGAGAATGGGTAACATTACGAAAAGAGATGAGATGCCACTTAAGCTATGGCAGGAAGTAGATGTTTTTGATGTTTGGGGAGTGGACTACATGGGCCCATTCCCATCCTCACATGGATTTTTCTACATTCTAGTCGCAGTGGATTATGTCTCAAAATGGGTAGAGGCCATACCAATAGTCACTAGTGATTCAAAACCTATCATCAAAATGTTCAAAGACATTATATTACCCCATTTTGGAGTCCCACACACTGTGATATCCGACGGAGGTTCTCATTTTTTTGAAAGAAGCTTCGAAGCGTTGCTAAGAAGATATGGTGTAACACACAAGGTAGCTTCCCCCTACCACCCACAAACAAATGGGCAGGTAGAGGTTTCAAATCGTCAACTCAAAGCTATCTTAGAAAAGGTAGTAGGCCGCAACTAAAAGGATTGGTCAGTGAAAATCAATGACGCCTTGTGGGCCTACCGAACTACTTTTAAGACTCCTCTTGGAATGACACCCTTCAGACTCATCTATGGAAAGTCATGTCACCTGCCTGTAGAACTCAAACACAAATCTTGGTGGGCAATCAAACAACAAAATTTGACATGAAGAAAGCTGGCCAAACCAGGATTCTACAACTTCAGGAGCTAGATGAACTCCGAATGACAGCTTACAAGAATGCCAAAATCTATAAAGAACGCACAAAGCTGTGGCACGATGGTCATCTAAAGAGGAAGGGCATTCAAGTGGGAGACCAATTTCTTCTATTTAACTCAAGACTGAGATTGTTCCCAGGAAAACTCTATTCTCGATGGTGTGGACCTTACATTGTTAAGGGCATCCACCCACATGGTGCCTTCATTATATGGAGTGAAAAGATAAGAGAATTTGTGGTCAATGGCCAATGCCTAAAAAGATACTTCACCTTGGCTTACATGAATTCCGAAGCATATCTGAATCTTTCCAAACCAAATGATCTGCCTGACAATTGAAGGAAGCATGTCGAGCCAACGACATAAAACAAAGGCATTTTTCGGGAGGAAACTCGGCCCATACCTTATATTTTTACTTTGAGTTTTATTTTTACACAATGCATCACAAGATGCAATCTCAAGTTCTGATAATTTTCATTTTTGAGATTTCAGATGGAGGATGTGTCACCGAAAGGAATGCAACCACATCTGGTGGAACAACCAGCACGATTTTTCCCCTCCATCTCAGATTTAGAGTTTTCTCAGGACAAGAAAATTTCTATGTTCGGGGTGGAGGGTGGGTGGTATGTACTTTACTTTCCACCCACTCCTATATATTTCAGACTTAAGATTTCATCGTTGTGATTTTGAGAAAAAATTTTCAAATCTTCAAAGTAGTTTTTTATAGGAACTTGATTTCATTTTGAAGCTTTTGTTTCAATCGAAGTCATTACCTAGCCAGCTATCCCATTTTTCCATGCAGTTTTGAATCCTTCTACCCTCCTTATTTGAAACAAAACCTCAAGGGGGACAATTTCTGAAACTAGCCAATGGCTAGAAATCACTGTGTGAAGCTTATGAATCCTAACATCATGTTTGGTAAAAATGGCAAGTATTTTTTGAACTGAGAGGGATCAAACACATTGTGCTTCCTAACTGACTAGTGGAACAATAGCATGGAATCTCAACTGGATCCTCATCAAGCCATTATTTGAGCAGAGTATGATAAAGAGAACAACTCGCTGAACTGATTTGTAAATCAAGTTGCATTCTGATCTAAACTCTCTTCAACACTTCTTCTATCATCTTCTTACCCCTCCATCCATAAAAAAGAAACAAAAATAGCCAAGATAGTGTCAAACCCTAAGTTCAGGGTGGCACACCTCCTCCCTCTTTATTCACTTCTTCCATACCCCTCACTATGAAATAGGGGCGTACCACCAAGAAAAGATGCCAAAGTGCACACAAAAAAATGCAATCTCGAGTCGAATACAAGAGAGATTCACACAAAAAATAATAATAAGAGTTGCAGTCAATGAAATTGCAAACATATAATAAAAATCTCGAGTCGAATAGAGGAGAGATTTAGTTCTTCCTTCCATACCCCCTTCACTCCCTTTTCGACCTACTGGCACAATGAATGCCTCCCTTATCCCAAAAAACACTAGTGTCAGATCAGGTGCACACTTGTTGTTCTGCGAGTGTCTCTGGACGCTTATGAAACTCTTAGACATGCTTAATGTTGAAAAAAGTGGGGAGAAAGTGATGTTGGGAAACGAACTCAGGAATGAAGACATGGTAAGATGTGTTCAGCGGTCTCAGGAAGTTGAGATGCTTAGTCATACAGAGTAGATAAGAAACAATCGTGATGAGAAGATGAGGCAGTCACACGAGATGAAAGTATTCGTTTGGCGACTGTTTCAGATTTTGTGTTACTCAAGGACGAGCAATGTTTAAGTTTGGGGTATTTTGATGAATGCATATTCATCTGGGTTCAGTCGCCATGTTGGGCCCAGTTTTGCTCAAATTATACACTTTTATTGCCTTAATCTCTCTATATACGATTCCACTCAGCATAAACAATTTATCTTTATTTAATTTGGGTTTTTGCACCCTTTTTTGTAGGTCCAATTAAACCCAAGAGTCCAAATTGGGCCCAAGAATGCCAATCTTCTCTAGTATGGGAACGCACATATCCCTTGGGCCTCGGCCCACTTAGACTGCCTTCAACCGCGAGCACCTCTCTTCTTCACCCTAATCGCAATCTATCTTCACACCTTGGTCGACAACATCACCAACACCTGGGTCGCGATCGTTCCCTCCTCACCGTGACCTGAGTACTCCCCTCTCCAACTGCGATCATCACCCTACTGCGACCTGGGATCCCTTCCTCCATCCACGACCCGCGGTTACCTTCCCAACACCGCGACCTCCATCGCCCTCCTTTCCTCCCACGACTGACAACATCACCTACAACCTCCTCCCTACAATCGTGATCGTGGTTCCAATAACCATGACCAAAGTTCCAATAACCATGGCCGCGGTTGCCTCACGTCCACACCGCGACCTCTCCAGACAATGACCACGACCACGCAGTCATGAGGGACCATGACCGGCTGCCAGCAACACCACACCTGCAGTCTGTAATGACCACGATCGCGGTTCTATCCTCCACTCCACGACCAGCTCTAGCAGTGCTTGCACCTGTATTAGATCATGACCCACGATCACCTCCTCTCACCCTCACCTCCGTGATCGCTTCCCTTGCTCTAGTTCACGATTTCCATCATCAATGACCACATCTTCCTCTGCACTGACCACCATCGCTGCCTTCTTCAACCATCATCAGCGTTGACACCACCACCCGCAGTCACCTGGACCGTGACCTGCAACCCTTACCAGAAACCGCGACCTGCCCTCCTGCTCCACCCTCTTCAACTGCAGTTTTTCCCCCAGAAACCACGACTGCGGTCCCTCTCTTCACCAACATTGTGCACACGGTCACAACAGCTAACAACCGCGACCTCCGACAAGTGCTACAGACCACGACCAAAGCAACTGCCTGCGGTCTGCAAGACCTCGACCGAGGTACTACGGATAGCACCTAGTCGGGCCTATAAATAGGACCATACCCCCATCCATTCAAGGCACCCTTTAAAGACATTGTTAGGCTATAGGTCTGTCATTAGCCTGAGGAGATGGTATCCTCCACCGCTAGGCTGCGCCTAAGAAGCGTTCGGCGCCTAGTGCTTCCATCTATCTGCTCCATCCAACCCATTCATCCAGATGTGAGAAGGAAACCTAGATCTGCAATCGTCTTCATCATCTACGCCATGCCTACACTGCCATCACATCCACGAGCTGCTCCTCCTGCTGGGAGCAAGGACTATGAGAAGAGAGAGAAGGTGGAGAAAGAAGATTTGCCCCATCTGTTGTGGCGTTCTTCCCTCCTTGTCTAGATCTACCAAGACGTTGTGTAGAGGACTGTCTCTCCACCGAGCTGCGATCATCTTATTCACCATGCTCATGGAAGAATCTTCCCTCTCTCTTGTTCTTTTTGTTTCTCTCACCTTGAGCGAGTAGTTTCCATTCGATGGGGTGTGGGGACTAGCCCCGCTGCCCGTTCCTACATGTCCAATTATTAAACATTCCATGGCTTGTATATAACTTTTCATTTCATAGTTAATCGTTTGATGTGTGCTTGTGTATTTATCACCAACTTGCATGATCTATTTCGTTCCTATGTTGCGAGAACTTTAATACATAGGTTTTGAATGTCGATTAACACGGTTGACTCCGTGACGAGAAATTCTGATGGGATTCCCTTAAGTCGTAAGTGTGTGATCCATGAGGGGACGAGGCATCTAACCCACGATGACGCTTCTGTGTGCCTAACGCTCGTATGGGGGGGCCACAGCTTCAGTTGGATATCTATATCTTATGAGTCGTAAGTGTTTGATCTGGATGGTGATGAGACCTCTGATGCCTAAGGTAATGTTTACACAAACCTAAACATCCTAACGGAGGGTTTGTAGTAGCTCTATTTGGATGGTTATATCTAGCATGGATGTTTGTGTTTGGATGTGTTTGCATGTGTAGCGGTGGTGAAACCCGGTTCCATCCCAGAAATTCCCATCATTAATCTTTAATCAACTTTTAATCATGCTCTTTACTTTCCTCGCATTTCATTTAATTAACCTCAAACCAACCTCTGTTCTAAATATTAGTCTTGATTCAACTAGATTTAACTAGTAAAAGATTCTTAAAAATGTTGTCCCTTAGGATTCGATCCTCAACTATACTCTGATAAGACCCATCCACTTATGGGTGGAATTATTGCACAAGGTTTCGGTTAAAAACTTTGGGATTTCAACCTCAAGTGAATTTGTTAGTGCGATAATATCCACGTCAAGGGGCTATTGGTCTTTTGCGTTAAGTTTTTGGAATTTATATTCAGTAAGTTATTCTATCTTGTAAAATACATAATAATTATTTTGTAAGTAAATAAAATGAACCAAGACATGTTTTGAAATTAGAAAATTAGATTTACCACTTGGCATAGTTTCTATGATCTAATTCAAATATATGAATTACGTGATTTTTGTGGGGTTTTCCTAATTATCTATAATCTTGTATGATGATTTATAAGTCAAAAATTAGTAAATAAATATGTTTTGAAATCGAGAAAGTATAATCTATCCAACTATCAAAATTTTATAACCTAAATTAATAAGGATATAAAGGATGTGTTTAGGGTTTTACTTATATAAGCATAAACCCTAATCCATCTAAATATTTAATATGTACCTTTGGAGCTTGTCTTGGATCTAGGTTTTGACCTTGACTTTAGATACACATTATTTGTTGGGTTTTTTGGAGAAAATATGTGCGGCGGAAGCAACAAAAAAAAATTCAACACAACCCCAAATAGGATCTTGTCGACAACAACATATTTAGAAAGAGAGTTTGCGGGATATACCTTATCACATAGCAAGTCCGGCGATGTCCCACTGCACGATGGTGTCCGACATTGCTGGACTACACAGACAGAACTTCTCTCCCATTCGCTGAGTGCATCGTAGGATGATCTGGTGGCACTTCTTTCATGTAGTGATGTACGCCGCTCGTCGCGCGTATGGATGGTCATAGATGTCCTCCAAACACAAGTGTCTTAGCGTCTGCATCTCTACTTCATCCACACAGATGGACTGGAACTCCATGTCACACTTCATAAGCCTCCAGGAAGGAGTCGTCTTTGTGCGGCAGTGTGCTAGCGTCGCAGTAATCTCCTTTCTCTCCTGAGGACGGTGTCGGCTAGGGTTTACGTATGTGAACATAAACTGAAAAGCCTCTCTCAATATCTTATATTGATATCGGCCGTCAAGCCCCTTTTAATAGGAGACGAAAGGAAGTAGGGTTTCCTAAATGCATCGGTAAATAGAAACACTGCATTAATTAAAACACTCATGGATTAATTAGAATATTCTTGAATTAAGTAATTAACCAAATAATCACATTAATTGATTAATTAATATTCGAGTCCATGCAATAGCTCGGGATGGATCTATGGGCATATATATATACCAACAGACTCCCACTTGCACTTAGAGCCAGTCACTCCAATATTATTCTAATCGATTACATAAACATTTTAGTAATCAATGTGATTATGAGAAATTCCAATCAAATCCACAATTATACTCCTATTCCAACACATCCTATGTGTGTGACCCGGTAGGCTCCAAATTACATTGGCAGTGATATCTATAATCATATTATGATTTCACTAGAAATGATTGGTATCTATCAAGACTTCATTGCCACCCAAGCAATTGGAGAAGTTGGAGAATAACTTAACCTATCATTCATGACTGGTGTTACAGTGATTGTATAGTTCCTTTATCACATATATCTGGATTGTACTTGAGTCATGGAACTGTTATCCTTTTCAACATTCAATCCATGTTCCTTGAACTAGAGCAGACTGTCTGAGATATATGTAAGCTCAATATCACATATTGACTCACATCGTCATGGCCATGCATTTCTCAGTCTCGCTTATCAAGTGGTCAGAATATCAAACTCTCATAGGAAGGACAAATTCCATCTACATCACTCACAGTCATCCCCATGTGTCACAGTGCACCAAGCACCATCTTTATGGAAATCCTTATTTAGGACCATGGTGGATGATGTCAAAGTACACCAAACGACATGTGATAAGTGTAGTGACTTCAGGTCTAAGAATCACAATTACCACCATCATTATGAGATGTGACTCTAACTACCAATCATGGTATCCATGTGTTACTCACAAGGTGGGTATGTTCGATACATTGTTCTCTAACAAGTATCTATGTATTTGGTTTGATATCTCCATATCATGGATAATGAGATTCTTCCATCAACCAACATACATTCTAATCTTATGTGTTATTGATGTCTATGGATATTTCCATAATAACAAAAAATTAGGTACAAAACAAGAATGCATACTCTTTTCATACATATGATCTCACTATTTAGGTCATCAACCCGAAGACATATGTCATTGAGTATATTATTCTATAGACATCTATAGGTTTTATGATCATCTCACAATATAAAACACAAACATATAGATTGGAAACTTGCCTTTATTGATATGATCAATGTAGTATTACAAATCATTTACATAGTATCCCATTAAAATCATCAAATGATAGACTCTATAGGCATACATACCAACAGATTCCCACTTGTTCTTATACCCAATCACTCATGAATCTCAATCCAAGTGATCGAACATGTTCATCATGTTTCTGCTGTGAAAGTGCTTTTGTAAGCGGGTCAGCCACATTGCTTTCTATAGGTACTATGCAAATCTTCACATCTCCTCATTGTATGATCTCTCGTATGAGATGGAACCACCATAGAATATGTTTGGAACGTTGGTGCGATCTTGGTTTTTTAGCCTGTGCAATTATTTCGTTATTGTCACAAAATAATTCAATTGCATCAGTAGCTGTTGGAACCACTCCAAGTTCATAAATAAACTTCTTGATCCACACAACTTCCTTTGCATCATAAGATGCGGCAATATATTCAACCTTTGTTGTAGAATCCACAACCGTCTCTTGCTTGGAACTCTTCCAGCTCACAGCTCTGTTGTTTAGGAAAAACACAAACCCAGATTGTGATCTATAGTCATCTTTGTCAGTTTGGAAGCTAGAATCGGTGTAAACCTTTACCACAAGCTCTTCCTCACCATCGTATATCACGAATTGATCCTTAGTCCTTCTCAAGTACTTTAGGATGTTCTTTACAGCTGTCCAGTGACATTCACCTAGATCTGACTGATATCGGCTTGTCATGCTCAAAGCATACGACACATCAAGACGAGTACATAACATCGCGTACATGATAGATCCAATTGCTGATGCATATGGAATCTTACTCATGCACGCCCGTTCATCACATGAACTAGGACATTGGGATTTAGAGATCGTAACCCCATGGAACATGGGCAAGTTACCTCTCTTATAACCCTCCATGCTAAACCTCTTTAGAACCTTGTCAATGTATGTGCTCTGGATTAGGCCTAGAAGCCTTCTAGATCTATCTCTATAGATCCTAATTCCTAGTATATATGATGCTTCACCTAAATCCTTCATATAGAAGGTCTTCCCCATCCAACCTTTTACTTTTTGAAGAGTAGGGATGTCATTTTCCATCAATAGTATGTCATCCACATACAATACGAGAAATACGATTGTACTCCCACTAACCCTTTTGTAAAACAAGGTTCATATTCATTTTGACTAAAGCCAAACTTTTTTACTACTTCGTCAAAATGTAGATTCCAGCTCTGAGATGCTTGCTTCAATCCATAGATTGACCTTTGTAGCCTACATGCTTTATTGGCTTCCTTCGGATTGATAAAACCCTCAGGTTGTGTCATGTACACATCCTTGAGTAAATTCCCAATAAGGAATGTTGTTTTAACATCCATGTGCCAAATCTCATAGTCATGATAAGATGTAATGGCAAGCATGATCCTGATGGATTTAACCATGGAAACTGGTGAGAAGGTATCGTCATAATCAACACCTTGAATTTGATGGAATCCTTTTGCAACCAATCTACCTTTATAGGTTTGAACATTTCCATCCATGTCGGTCTTCTTCTTGAAGACCCACTTACACCCTATGGGTTTTACACCTTCGGGTGGATCCACCAAGGTCCATACCTTGTTGGTGTACATGGATTTCATCTCAGATCTCATGGCTTTGAGCCATTTCTCATAATATGGTCCCTTAATAGTTTCTAGATAGAAAGTTGGCTCATCTGCTATGCCCAATTCGTCAATGTCTTGAGTCACAAGAAATTCAAATCTCTCAGGCTCAAGTCGTGTCCTGCTAGACCTATGAGGTTCCTGTGTTACATTTGACTTGAAATTCCATAACACTTTGTGAGTCTTCATGTTCCTTATGTACCTCTTCAGGTTCTTTGCTTTTGTTGATCTTGAACTTCTTCGATCCCTACATCCACTGAATCCTTTGGAAATAAATTCCTTTTCAAGTAATACAATAGTCCTAGCAACAAACACTTTGTTGTCAGTTGGTGTGTAGAAGTAGTATCCTCGAGTTTCCTGGGGGTATCCAACAAAATAGTATTTTTTAGATTTGGATCCAAGCATTTCAAGAAATTATTTCCTAACATAAGCTTCACATCCCCAAATCTTAACATAGACAAATTGGGACAATTCCCATTCCATATCTCATATGGTGTCTTTTGAACTGATTTGGAAGGTACGCAGTTAAGTGTAAACATTGCGGTTTCAAGGGCATATCCCCAGAACGATATTGGAAGTTTGGCTGAACTCATTATTGATCGTACCATGTCTAATAATGTACAATTCCATCTTTCTCACACACCATTATGTTGTGGTGTACCAGGTGGAGTCTATTGTGATACAATACCACGATCTCTCATAAGGTCCTCAAACTCTTGGCTTAAGTATTCACCACCTCGATCTGAATAGAGTGCTTTAATACTCTTACCAAGTTGCTTCTCTACTTCATTCATGAAATTCTTGAACATTTTGAAGAGTTTTTTATGTGTGTTTCATAAGATATACATAGCCATACCAACTGAGGTCATCAGTGAAGGTAATGAAGTATTTATAGCCTCCTCTAGCATATGATCTAAAAGGTCCACATACATCAGTATGAATGAGCCCTAGAAGATCACTGGCTCTCTCACTATGTCTAGTGAAAGGAGACTTGGTCATCTTCCCTAATAAACATGCCTCACATGTCTCTAATGATTCAAAATCAAAAGACTCTAGATAACCATCCTTATGGAGTCTAGATATGCACTTCTCGTTTATGTGCCCAAGATGACAATGCCATAAGTATGTTTTGTTTCAATTGTCAAGTTTTATCCTTTTAGTATTTATGTTGTATATGCTAGTCTCAAGTTCTAACAAGTAGATACCATAAGACATAGCGGCATTGTCATAAAAGATCTCATCTTTAGAAATAGAAACCATTCCATTCTTAATGTGAAATTCAAATCCACTCTTGTCCATACAAGATACATAAATAATATTTCTATTAATGGAAGGTACATAATAGAAATTCTCTAATTCTATTACAAGGCCCGTAGGCAAAGATAAACTAATAACTCCAACTGCAGTGACAACAACTCTTGCTCCATTAGCGACCCACATCTCGACTTGGCCCTTTCGTAAAGGCTTACTTCTTATCAAATCCTGCATATTAGAACATATATGAGATCCACATCTGATATCCAGTATCCATGATGAATAAGTATTTAAGTTTATATCAATAATGTATATACCTGAAGTGGAGATCTCTATCCTCTTGCTTCTTCTTCCTTAGTTCCTCCAGGTAGAGAGGACAACTTCTTTTCCAATGTCCAGCCTGGTGACAATGGTGACAACTACCTTCTTTGGAGATCCCATCTTTAGCTTTGAGAGCGGATGACTTTGGCTTCTTCCCTGCTTTAGAACCATTCTTAGCCTTGCCTTTTCCTTTTGACTTTCCCTTTGTCTTGTTGATCATCATCACATACTTGGGCTTGTCTTTCTTAATATGTGCTTCAGCTGTCCTCAACATGCCCAACAATTCTGACAACGGCTTGTCAAGATTGTTCATGTTATAGTTCATGACAAAATGACTATGTGATTCAGGCAATGGTTGTAGAATCACATCAGTGGACAACTCTTGACCGAGGGGAAATCCCATCTTGGATAGGCTTTCCATGTACCCAATCAAGGTGAGTATATGGGTGCCAACTAAGTCTCCCTCTATCATCTTGCTCTTGAACAAATCTTGGGAGACATCATATCTCTCCTGTCTTTCTTGATATTGATACATGTTCTTGAGATGGGTTACCATCTCCATGACATTCATGTTCTCATGCTGATCTTGCAACTCATAGTTCATTGAGCACAACATCAGGCACTTGACATGCATGACATCATCAATGTGCTTCTTGTAAGCATCCTTTTCAGCCTTGGGTGCATTTGAGGTGGGTTCTGCTGGCTCTGGTGTTTCAAGGACATAGCTCTTACGCTCATGCATGAGAACAATTCTCAGCATCCTAAACTAGTTTTGAAAGTTGGTTCCAGTAAGTTTGTCCTTCTCAAGGACCGATCACAATGAGAAAGTGTGAGTGTGATTCGCCATTTGATTGCTACAAAAGAAAAAGTTTGCATTTAGTCCAAAACATTTTGACATTTGATAAATGAGATTAATTAGGCCTTTAATTAATTATGCTCCCACTATTTTATTCAAATTGATGGCCCTCACTATCAACTCAGAAAATTGCAACGTACAACCTTCTAGTGAGCCAAGATCCAAAATAATTGAATCAATGCCCAGCCAACGCCGGCGTCAAAGACCAAATACTAAGGTAGGCAACTTTTGCCAATTGCATCATATGCAACTCTTGGATAGATGATCATGCACAACTCCTTACCATGATGCATCTGTGTGCCTCTGAGTACTTGATCCTATCAAGGCTCCCTAGTTAACTCCAACCCATAAGACAACACAATGAGTGGGCACCCTGTGGAGGCAGACCCACACACCCACCATCACACTTCCATGAGATAGGTAGTGTACCACGCGGAGGCGTACCCACACATAGTCGATCAAGATTTTCATGTGTGTTGCTTTATGGAAGGCAACTAAAACTTAATATTATTAACTAAGGGGTTTAATTAATACACATACATATACAAACACCACATACTTATATTACGTATCATATACTACTATATCCATAACCACAAACGATAGACATGCAATCACAAACACAAATACATCCATTATGGCCATACTATTGTAATCCTTTGGAGAAACAAAGGATTACAGTCCACCTATGGTCTTATGCATCTCATGCAACACCTGTGAATCAACACATAAGGATCAACATTACAACGAACAACTTCATGGGTGCTCTGTGAGGTTGGAACTTCAAGTTGCTTCTTGAAATTGCATCTTCATGTTGCTTCTCCATGGACGCTCCTTAGAGTTGGATCTCAAAGTTACTTCTTGGAATTGGATCTTGATGGTACTTCTCCATGGACGCTCCTTGGAGTTGGATCTTCAAGTGGCCTCCTTACATCAAGTTTACAAAGGCTAAAACTAATCCTATCTCTATTACATCATATGAGTACAAATATAAATGTAAAGAATTAATTACACTTTGAAATAAGAGATGAGGCTCGACATGCAAGCCGAATACTTTATACAAAGGATCCACATGAAACCATTATACATCCATAGCATTCACAAACAAATATATCCACAAGATTGACATCCACATTCATTCATAACATTCACAAAAGGGGTTACTAAGCCATAACCGTGCATGCATTCACCACATAAAATAGAATTTTAATGGCGACGTGTATGATATCATAGGTATATCTACATATATGTATATACATATTAAAATTGCATACTTTTAATGTGGGGCATTCCCCATTAAATATTTTTTTGACTCCCATGCAGACTATGTGAGATACACAGGGGCAGAGCCCCTGAAAGGTCTACAGAATTTTACTTCCCTGCACTTAGGAAAATTGGTATTTTCCATAGTCAACCCCATCCGAAACGTCAAAAACAGAAGCTTGTGGCATAGGTTTAGATTTGCACATTAGCAGTTTTAATTCACACTGTATGCAACATAGAAAAGAGTATACCATGATTCGATCATAGAGAAATGAATCCAAATACGTCGTAGATCGACGCTGCTCTGATACCACTGTTGAATTTTGTGGAGAAAACATGCGCGATGGAAGCAACAAATTTTTTTTCCAAACAACCCAAAACATGATCTCGTCGACAACAACATATTTAGAAAGAGTGTTTGCCGGATATACCTTATCACGGAGCAAGTTCGGAGATGTCCCACTGCATGATGGTGTGTAATGTTGCTGGCCTACACAGACAGAACATCTCTCCCATTTGATGAGTGTGTCGCAGGAAGACTCGACGACGCTTCTTTTGTGCGGTGATGTACACCGCTTGTCATGCATACAGATGGTCGTAGATGTCCTCCAAACACAAGCATCTAAGTGTCTGCATCTCTACTTTGTTCATGCAGATGGACTGGAACTCCACGTCGTGTTTCCTAAGCTGGTAGGAAGGAGTCGTCTCTGTGCGGCAGTGTGTTAGCGTCACAGTGCTCTCCTTTCTCTCCTGAGGATGGTGACGGCTAGGGTTTACGTACATGAGCGTAAACTGAAAAGCCTCTCTTAATATATTATATAGATATCGGTCATCAAACCCCTTTTAATAGGAGACTAAATGAAGTAGGGTTTCCTAAACCCATCAGTAAATAGAAACACTACATTAATTAAAATGCTAGTGGGTTAATTAGAATATTTTGAAATTAATTAATTAACCAAATAATTACATTAATTGATTAATTAATATCTGACTCTATGTAATAGCTCGAGATGGATCTATGGCCTTATATATACCAACATTCTTGAGGTATGTTTCTTCTCTTTATTAGTCATATTGGACAATGATTCTATTTCCCTTCTCTCTTTGAATTGTTTGAGGCATGTTGCTTTGTATGTCACTTGATTATATATATATGTTCCAATTGGATCCAACTGTTTGGAATTTGTGTAAATGACTATTGAAAGTACAAATTGAATCTATTTCCTTTTATCTTATTCATACTTATTCAATTTTCCACTTGTATTGCTTTATTTCATCTCATTGTTCCATTTAATAATGGAAACCCTATTTTAATGGATGTCTTAGACTAAACTTTATCTTGCCTCTCTATTATATGCAATTTTCATTATTAAGACTATTAATATCGATTAGTGGTGGTACATTATGGGGTTGGTCCCATTATGCAACTTTCCAGTATATGGGTGATGGTGCTCTAACCAAGCCCCATGTGCTCACACACACACACACACACACACATATATATATATATATATATATAGAGAGAGAGAGAGAGTCAGACTAGAATACACTCGAGTATACAGATCACGTCGTACACCGCAATGGTGTTTTCCTATCTAGACCATGTTTTTCCAAAATCTAATCCATTGATCTTCACGGTTACAATAATAATAGGTTACATACAAATTTGAACTCATTTAGATGAGTATAAGTCACTCATCCAAGGACAACAAAATAAACGCACAAAACTAATTTGAAATACATGATTTTTGCCTCCTTTAGATGCACGACCTAAAAGTGTCCAAATGAGCTAAAATTTATTATATATAATGTTCTTATTATAATTAAGAAGATCAAAAGTTTATATTTTTCAAAAATTTATTGTATCTTCAAAAATGAATGAGGGGTATGGTTCCTCCGGTACACTCGAGTGTACACTAGCCTGCTATATATATATATATATATATATATATATATATATGTGTGTGTGTGTGTGTGTGTGTGTGTGTGTGTGTGTGTGTGTGTTGTGTGTGTGTGTGTGTAGATATATAGATAGATAGACACACACACACACACAAACATACACACATATATGTAGGGCATGTATTTAATACCCACACAGGTAGCTACTCGCCCCCTATTTCAGTTACTTTTTTTTTAAGCTTTCTTACTTTTGACATGTAGAGGGTAACTGTAACATCCCCGGATTCTGCCGTCTCAAGACTTAGAAGGCCCAAGAGGACAAATCCAAAAACGTTAGCAATTATATTAGAGAGCGATGCGGAAATAATATGTGCATACATGAACATACAACCATAACATACACCATAACATTTCTCAACATTCAACTTGTAATTATTACAAATGAATTATTACAAAATGATTTAGAATTACATATTGAATAAAAATTCTATAGTCTATGAACATGTATGCTAACTAGGATCTGCACACATAGGTAAACCTGTACAACTGCTCACATTGTTCTTTTATCCCATGCTAGATATGAACATAGAAAATACATGAAACAGATGAATCAACATAAAGTTGGTATGTAGTTGAAAGATATTATACTATACTGGCATATTTAAAATACTTGTAAAACAAGAAAGAAAAAGAAATCATTATTTAAGGCAAAAAACCAGGTAAACCCAAGTTATTAATCATATTTTAATGTCCATGTATTACTATGGTGGACTTAGCACAAACATATATTATTGGGCCCTATCCCCGCATACCTTGTACCATTAGGGGATCTCCCCACGTACCTTGTACCATTAGGGAGGTGCTAGTCAACATTAATACTTTCCTTCTCTAATAGGGAGATTAATGAACCATAAGTAACTACATTCAATTTTCTTTCCTTAGTGTTCTTAATGTTCAAGGTGAAAATGACAATACATATAGATGTACATCCAACAAGATATTCAAATATATGTAAGCAATTACTCATAGTTATCATCCAACAAAAACTAGTCTTATACTTATATCCACATACCTGAGTTCAGATGTTCTTATCACATCTATGATCATCTAGATAATCTGGTCATCACCTGATTAATAGAAATTAACCATCATTAACAAATGAACATCATTAACAAAGGAACATCATTAGTCTTGATTATTTAGGTCCAAACTAGGTTTTAGACAAACCTAGGTTCAAACTGAACTTAACTGGTCTCTGATATTTTTCTACTAATCTAGAAGTCATTATTTAGGTCTGGTTCAAATTTCATAATTTTTCTGATGCTTGCAATATTTTCTGGAATTCATATGAGATTTAAAGCATATAAATATGCATTAATTGGAAAAGACCTAACATTTCGAAATTATGATTAGATTTGAGTCCATATTAAGTTTCCAAGTGATACTAGGTCTCAGTAGTATTTTTCTCAGATTTTATTTCCATCATTTTCTAATAATTCTAGTAAACCAACCCTAAAAAGAAGCATTACTCTCTAAATTAAAAACCATCAGTAACAATGTCCCAAATGTCTGATTTAGGGGTTCCATGGTAAAGTATACATTAATATGAGTTCATGGGTATTTTTAGGGAATTTATTGGCCAGGGGAGATATTTTTAGACATATTCCTAAGATATGGTATATTTCTGAGAATTTAAAGCAATTACCTTTAGCAGCGGGTCCCACTGCCTGGGAGGGAAGTCCATGATTGGTCCCCACTGGACCAAGTGAATTGGATTGCTTGTTATTTTTGGTCCTCATCTATCCTTGGCTCACCTCAGTCTCGCCCACATGAGAGTTCCCAGGCGCAATAGCTCCTACTTGTGTGTGTGTGAGCGCCGCCCATCTTCGACATGAATCGAAGAGTCCAGAAGCTCTACATAGGAACCGAGATCCAAAACGACCGGTCCTGAAGGTGGTGAGTAGTCATAATTGTGGTGTCAATCTCTGAGTTTGGATCGGTGATGGAGGAAGCTCTGTGAGATTGGGGTTTTCCTCCCTGTGCAACTCCCTACTCCAAAAATAGGTCAAGGAGAACCAAGACCTCCCAAGGAACTTGGTTGTTGTTCCCGTTCTCTGCAAGAACCTCAATGGCTTGCTCTCCCAACACTCTCTTTCAACTATATATGGCGTTGCTAGTCAGCTCCAGGGAACCCAACGCACAAGTTAGCGAGTGCCTGAGAAAGCTTGTGGTCATTGAGGCTAACTCATTTTAGGCTTCCACCCCTTTCTCTATTCTCCTTACTCCTTCTTCCTCTCTTCCTTCATTTAGCCTATCTCCTATGTTTCCTGGTGGAGAGGTAGGGAAATTTAGGAGATTGTTCTACCTCTCCCATCCACGAAATGAATCGAATAAGGGTTTGTTGGAGAGGTCCTCTTCTCTTGCATGTTTGGATCTCTTCTATAGGGTCGATATCCCCCGCAACCTGTGGAGATGAGGGGCAACGGGACTGCAACATTAGGAGCTAGGAGACGAGGTCTCCATTTCCAAATCAGTAGTGGCAACAACCTAGATCGAGTTAACCTTGCTAATTTTGGGCCGCGATGACATACCAATGTCACGATCATCAGAATTTCTTCTATATATATTCATTAATGCACGAATCATTTAAACCTAAGTAGCTTATCATATGAGGATTGTTTCATCACCAAAATGTAATCATTACTTGATCATCACTTAAAGTGTTACCCATCTTAGTCAAATGCACTATCTTGTATTAGACCTTCAACCTTATTCCTCATATACAAGTAAATTAATTTTTGATGGGATAAATCATTCAAGCATATTAATGAACTTCAAATACCATATCAAGTACTGAAACCCATCCTTGATGTATGAATATATGATTGCGTAATCCTTAAAAATTTCATATCTTTTACTCCCAAGGGACTTTTGTGATGAAATTTGGAATGGTAGCTTGTCTATGACTCATTAGGCTCTCTACAAAATTTTAGAGGATAATGATGTTCTTGTATGAAGTTATTATTATTTTTTTCTAACTGACTTTTTGGGTTGTTATGTGCCCTAGTTTGATGTTTAGGCCTCTGTATGGCCAAGGGTGGCTGAATATATCATGATGAAATAACACATAACATGCTTCATACATTTTATATCTTCTGAATTTGTAACTTACAATTTTTATAATTATACAATAATTATTTAGGAGCTTGTATGTAAGTTGATTGATGCATTCAAATGCCTAACCGACTGAAGTAATCAAGTGTAACCTAATCTAGTAGTTCTCTATGAACATAGAGTTATTGTAGTATCAAAACTTGCTGGATATTAAAAGGAGTAACCTAAAAGTAACTGAGATCATATAGTGTTGAGTATATGCGGGGCGGGGAGGGTATATTCTTGTCATCCTGATTCTAAGGTTTGGAAAGAAATTGAGGTTTGTCTTGGATGTGGATGTTAGTGAGAGTGACTATGTTTGTGATTCAGATTTGAGGTTAATACCCTAGTATCTGGTGACATAACTTGTGTACCCAAGATAGGCTAGGTTGGTTAGTAGCTGGGTTGATATGCCACTATGGATGTTACTCGTACTAAAGAAGGGAAAGAAATCTTTAGGATTCTGGTCATCTTAGATCGTATATGGGGATGATTTTGACTTAATAGTGGTTAACTAGTAGTTTGAGTGGTACATCTTAAACTACCCAGTGCTTAATAAAATATGTCATTCAGCCGTATAACATAACTTGTAGGGTTACTTGAAGAATCATATTGGATGACAATACTTGCTATGTAATTTGTAAGTGATTTATAATGTAGTAAGAGAAATCAACTGTACTACGATTCTAGTTGTGCCTGATCTTGTGTGTAAGTTGTATAGTCTTTAAACTTTGTAATACTACTCTGATATAACTACTTAAAATGCATAAACTGTTAGTAAATAGTAAATGTAGTTACATATTATATCATATTCTTGGGAGATGGGTCTCACCTAATGGGTTTCCACACCCTATTTAGGTGATTGACAATGTGGTCAGAACCTTATAGTGAGGAGGCACAATTTGAAGATCAGTAGAGATAAAAGGATGGTTGGGTTTTGTAAAGTCCTACAGTCATCCCTATACTCTCAGGTCTAGGTGAGGATTTTTGTATATCATGTATCTGATTCAAGGTTTTTGTTTTATATCTTGAAAAATACAAATTATATATATATATGCCATCTTTTGTAATGGGTTATGGTTGTGGCTATAGAACTCGTGTAAAGTTACCTGGAATATATCTCCATGTATGTTGGTGTAAATTATTCTTAAAATGATTGAAAACTTTACTTAATATTAATTATGCACCATTTTGGTAATTTGTTTAATTTGTGATTGATCGAAGTTTTGATTTGAAGTAGTCTCATTTAGCGTGGTAGTTTGTCAGACTACCTCTCTAAGTCCATAGACCAACAACTATTAAGCACTTCAATTAAGCTACAATCTATTGATCTTTGGAGTGTAACAAAGATCAATCAATGTGATCTCTTGTGAGAGGATCATCAAAGAAGCCTTGCTCTAATGCCAAACAACAAGGATCGACCTCCTCCGATCTATCAAGGTCCTTGTAGATTGTGACTGGATACATCGAAGTGCCGATTGAAGATATTCCAATCCTGAAGATGGGTAGATCCAAAAGGATCTACCATGTAATTGGCACATCTTCCATTTTCTATTCAAATTTATTTATTTATTAATTTTCAAATGGCATATCAAGTTGTAAGTTGATCATTCTTAGAATGGATGGCTAATCCCCTTAAACATGAATGATGATTGAGCTTGATTCATAAAATCTGATCCAACTTTTTCCATCATCATACTTTTAATCCAAAAAGAGTTATCAACTTTTATTTTAGTTTAATAATCTAGTTTTGATTTGTTTATTTGTTTTCTCTTGTAAATTTTAAGAATATAAATGTGATATTTGATTCAACTTAGCTAGGCTAAGACTCAATGTTTTGACGTTCTTGCAACCCTTATCTATATGTTTGACCCTGTTTACTATGATAGACACCCTATATCATTATAGACATAGCTTGAATTCAATAACAAATTTGAAGGTTGGTCCATTTAGATCATGCAATTGTGCTTGTAATTTTGAACCATGTTTTGAGCCAATCAACCTCTAGAGTCGTTACTAGTGATAATGCTAAATGGAAACTGATAAGAAGTTAAGGTCTACTTACTCTTTGTCAATCACTTTTGTTACTGAGAAGAACTAGTCATGTAGCTCTTTATATCACACTACTAGATTTATTTGAAAATATAGCTACTCATCCAATTCTTACCTTCACATGTATTATTTTCAAGTAACTCTTGATAAAAGAAAGCTATGACAGCCCCAATGCCTTCACTTTGCCCCTACACCCAATCCAAGGTGAATGTTTTGAACTGACCTATGGTGAACCTAATTCTTAATGTCACTTCCTTCAAACCATGGGTTCTCTAATATCCTTGGTCCAACAAAGAACACTTGAGTGAAACTCAGCACAAGACAATCCATACCACCATACATATGCGTCTGAGGAAATATGTGAGACACAAAAAATAAAGAGGGCACCACAAGAAGCTGCCTATGCCAAGTGTTTTCCTTGTTCCCTAAGAGACAAGGCCCTTTTGTGTTATTTTTCTTTGAATTGTTAAGCCTCCAGTCCTAGGATGACCGTGCCGACGCTTTTGTCAACATATTATTTCCCACTCAATGGACAATTAAATGTAGGAACAAGATCACCAAATTTTTCCAGAACCACTAGAAAACTTATATGAAGCTTGTGAAAGATTTTGAGCATATCAACAAAAAATGTCTACACCATGGTTTCAATGAAACCTTTTTAATCACTACACTTTTCAACTCTTTGACATAGTACAAAAGGATATCCATTAGCGCAGCTTCTGTAAGCAATTTTCTAAAAAAAGATGATGTATTGTATGTAGATGATTGAGAATATGGCGATTTAACAGTCCGGATGGGACTTTGAACGTAGAGCACTGGGAGGCAGCAACACACTACAAACTGTTTAAGAAGCCAAATAAATCAATAATTTAACTGCAAAGATCAATAATATGCCTCGTCGTTCAGATGAGGATTAGAAATAATAAAGCCAAAACTCAGACAGAGATAGTCATTCAATGCAAAACATGTAGAGAACATAGACATCTAGTCCAACACTATGTATATTCTTTAGAAATTGGAGGCCATAAAAAAGAGCAGGTTGAAAACGTCAGTCTTGCCGATTATAAGAGGCCAGATCATGTCGGTTTCTCTTATAGAAATGCATTAATAATAGAGAATTCTCACCTCCTTACTGGAAATCCTTACATGTCATTTGTCACATTACTTTACAATGTGAATGAACCCCCTCAACGGATACACTTCAATTATATACTGATCTCCAACTCATAGAAGGTATCAATAAGAATAAACATCTAATTTAATAGCATGAAATGTTTATGTTAAGACTCAATGTCTTTTTCACATTTAGTTAATCATACAAGAATTTCTTCGACATCTTCCCAGGTAGACGATCCTAAGTTTGAATAAGGAAGGAGGATGGGTTATATATAACAGTCCATCGTATAATTTTATCATTTCTCATGACATGGGTCCTCCTGATATTTTTGATGGAGCTTTCCTATTAGTGTAGCAAATTTTGTGAGGGTTTTAGTCACGAGCTAACCCAATTGGGACGTGGTATCTATGTGTGCATCAGCATGTCCAATAAAGGCGCGGGTTTATTGTAAAATACCTAACAACCGATTTAAACCTATCAGTTTGTGTTAGATGAATGCATGTGCGTGAAGTTTGCATTATTTTAAGATCTGATTTATTATAAAGGCCAACCCACAGAACGAGACACAGTAAAAATTGTTACACTTCGTTTTCCCTATAATATTGGCTTGATCATTACCGATTCTGTCTACGTTGACTGTATAGTAATACAAGTTCTCTCCCTTAAAATTGGACAGTTGACGTGGTTGGCATAGCCGCATAGATGCACATAAAGGGGAATGGTTTTGATGAAGAAAGGGTGCTTGTCCTTATCTCTTCTCCTTTCTGTAGCTGGGGTATCTCAATCACATGCTAGCCACTGGGCGGTTCGTTGTGACGTTGCCTTCATCCACGGCCTCAGGGAATATAGATCATGCATGATAACTCAAGAGCAGTAAGAAGTGGCTTGTACAGTAAAGTAAGCCTTTTCTGCGTTCGATGGTTAGATACTTGGCGTGGAATATAGCAATATCCTCACTTCCCACAAGCGTATCTCATATCATGTGGATCTCTATGCCAGATATGTCTGGTCAATTCACTGATCCGATCCTCCTATATATTCCTTAGGTCATATTTGTGAGTTCAAAGGACAGAAATTGGACGGATAGGGTTGTATAGGTTGACCCACAATAACTTTATAAGCTTTGACCTGCATGATATATTCTCGAGAATCATGAGTAATTCACAGAATTATTGGGTTCTCAAGGTCGGATTAAAGATTCAAGGTCTAAATATGTAGAGAGACAAATGTATGCATATTTGCGTATGTAATTAAATAAATGATTGGATGCTTGACGTATGCATCAACCCTATCCTATCATTTTTCTAAAATAAGATAACGATACCCTATCTTTAGGTGCTCAAATCTGGCCTATAGTTTGATTTCACGAAAAGGAACTCAGAAACATCATATGCTACTTCACCACCCCCTACTACTTCACCGTCATTTGCCAATACACAATTGCTGCCAATGGCTATTTGACTCCACCAGAATTCCACCCTTCCACTTTACCACCCTCTCACTCCTTTTCCCTTCTACCACCAATACGAAAATAGTCAAGCAACTTCAAAAGTGATTGTGGATATGATTGCTTGCAACCACAATTTGTTGGCGCGCACCATTCCTTTTCAGGCATGGTAGAAAAAGTACTAACTTCTCTTGCAACTCCAAGCCTCACGTTCCACCATCTTACCTATGAAAAAAAAAGAACTAACAAAATATTATGGCATCATTTTTTACCACATATCGTTAGAAGGAACTATATATAAATTGTCTTTAGGGTTAAAATTATAAATTGTAGGAATACACATGAGGAGGCCATAACAACACTACATGCAATTTTTTTTTTGTAGAGACCCCTTGTTTCGTATTTCATTGACACAACTTCTTGAATCACCATTTTACCTAATACATTCTGTAAAATATATTTTCCAAAACAATATTCAGGATGAAAAATAAAAGTGTATCTCTATCGATTGCGTTCAAACCAACCCTTAGGTTTAAGACAAAAGTAAGAAGTCATACCCTCATGATTCCTATGACAATTACTTTTAACCTAGAAAAGAATTTTCTCCCTACATATTTTGAGATATACTAATAGAAACTATAGAAATGTATTAACCTCTACTTTATAAAAGAACAAGTGTGGTTTGAAGTTTCTTCTCCACTATTCATAATGTTTAAAGGCTCCGAAAACTTCATTAGGAATCATGTGCATAGAACATGGGGCAATGAAGTTAAAAACAAACTTAACCCAAATTTGGATCATGGTCAATCATGTCATGAGGTGACCAAAGAAAAAAGAGAATGGACACATTAAGAACACTAGCGAAACATGGCTAGATTCTAATATTAATATGAATATGGGTTACTTCAATTTAGATATGTGCAACATGTCCAATTATGAATCATGAGGGTTTATGTACTTTGATCGCCATTTTACTAGTACAAAGATTTCTTTTATAAATATTTTGAAACTAAAACCAATGTGAAAACTAAATCAATGACCGAAGACACTAGATTAGACCCCAACGTGGGGGGACTAACAGTGAAGAAATGTCTTATAGGATCTCCTTACATGCCAAATTATGAGAACCTCAATATTAGGGAACTTTCCATGATGATAAAGAGATCAATTGATGATCTAACCATAATCAAAGAGAAATAATGCCAACCTTATACTATGAATATCCTCAATTTTGGTAGAGGACCTATTTCTATGTGATCAAGTTTGTAAATGGTGATGATTAAAGGACATTAGATGTATTGGGTCAAATAAATATGATGGAAATTTTTTTATTTATTTTTTATGTTAAGTTGGTATTTATCTTGGGTTTCTATATTTATATGAGTCCTTGTTCAATTAGCTATTTGATGACAAATAGTATAGTTTGGCATTAGGATTTGATGGATATTAGACTAACCTTTTCTGCATATATGATCAAATTTTCAAAGTCAAAGGAGTTTCCTACATATAGGAATTTAGATTTTAATTTAAGGACATAATTTATATGATAATCTAGAAGAACTGGTCATGACATTTATACATCATGTGTCCTAACCGGTTCAATTGGTAATTTGGCTCTTGTTTACCACTTGTCCTCATGGTGTTTGATGTATGCCTGATTGAATGACATGTTGTCATCTTCTATATTTAAACAATTTGTGTTAGTGGGATGATGGATCACTTACATCTATGAAAATGAATGAATAAGCGGTGCATATAATAGGATTTTGTACTAGAGTATGTGTTAGCTTCAATGAGACTACCACCTGACAATTGCCATGAGCAATTTTTCTGAAAAGAATTCTATTAGGTCCATCTCATGCATTCTGCCACCTCTTGATTCTTATAATTAGGTAGAGTGAAGTAGAAGGAGAAGCACAATGGTCCCCATTAAACTTGAGTGGGGAATAAGGAGTCCATCCTTGAGGCTAGAATCCCCAGATGGCCTTGTTGGATGCCTATTTCAAAGGGTGCTAGTTGGTGAAATGACCATGCTTAGTAGAAAGGATCGAATCATAGGTGAGGATTTAGCCCTTCTTGTTGTAGCCTGGAGTTTATTGTGAGTCAAGGGCATCTAGGCAAATAACTTTTAAGTGAGAGGAGTAAAGGGGGGATAATGGAGTTATTTTTCCAAAGTTATATGTTAAGATAGAGCATATTTCCACTTGGATGAAATCAACTCAAGGTTATTATCCTTTGGCATCAAGGGGGTTCTTTAATCCTTAAGAAAGATGACAAAGTAGATGCATTTCCCTAAGGAGGTGTATGTTGGCCCAAATTGCTCATTAAAGTTCTAAGGAATGAAAACACTCATTTTTAGTACATGAGAAGAAGAAATGTGAAGAGGTGATGAAGTATTAAGAGATTTGTTGTACTGCTAACTTATCATAGGCTTCCAATTAGGGTTCTACTGGGCCCTCATCATTGATCACCACTGGGAAAGGTTGCTCCATGACCATTCTATATGTCCCCTTTCAAGTTGATTGATCATGAAAAACAAAAATAAAGATAATTTCCCTATAGGTAATTGCCCAATTATAATTCTAGAGATAGACTATATTTTATGGGTGGGTTTTGAAATAGCTCCATTAGCCAACAATTCACTTAGAAATAGTTGTAGAATCATAAAGATACCTATCGTGTTAAAGAATCCTTAGTTCAAATTCCAAATAATATAATGCATGAGTTTTTAAGAAGATAATATCTCGACTCCAGTTTCGGCAAATCGTATTATTAATATCTAGTTAAAAATTTAGAAAAGTTGATGTTAGGACCCTAATATCGTATATAATCCATCTGTAACTGTAATGGGTCTTTTATAATATAATGTGATTAGGTTATTTTAAACTCTAAAATGAATTGTACAGAATAATTGAGCAATGAATAGTATGAAAATTTAAGAACTTATATATGACATAGAAGGTAGTACTAAAATATCATATATGGGATTGGGCTTATGTCAGGATAGATATTTCACAAATCCCACTGAAGATATAGGTGATCATGGATAATATTTTACACATCAAAAAATCTGACGAGATGCTAGACTTGATAGTTCATGTAAAAGTAAAAAATAAGGATCAAATTTTTTGTCATATTTTATGTGAAAAACAAGAAAAATCAAGGATAAGAATTCAAGTCGGAGAGAAAATAAAAAACACCAAATCCACCCAAGGGTGGCTAAAAGTAGAAAAAGTGTGGTAGAAAAACATATCCAAGAGTTCTATTATGACTACAAAGGGTGTTCAGGACCTACACATCGCCCGTGAAAATGTTATGATTTTTCATAAATCTCGAGTTTGTAAAAACAAATAATTTGTTGATTAGGAGAAGAAAACAATAAAATAAGAAAAAATGCAAGATTTTTATTGGAAAATCTTTGGGGAGTAGGTATGAACTTGGCTTTCCCATCATTTAAGAGATCCCAATCATGTTAAGGTATCCCATAGTGGAGATCCATCTCAGGCCATTGGGAAGAAAAATGGGAAATAGAGAGTGAGAGACTATATAGGAGGAATATATCACATTCAAGAGATGTTTTTGTGAATCAAATTATAATGTAGAAACAACTAGATCATGTTGGTAGTTGATCTAGATGTGGTAGTTTGAGTTAATATATAACTATATTATTAAGAGAAATATTCAATTAATTGATCATGGCAAGAAGGTGGACAATGAGCAGTGTAGAACAAGCAGTTAAGATGGATTGATAGTTCAAGATATCTATTAAAAATTATATATATAGAAATTTGGATCATATGAATAGGTAGAAAGAAATGGATAGAATTATCGCCTCCATACGGTCTTAGCAGCCTTTTGGTGTATGAGAGTAAATTGTCTAGAAGAAGGATTTTCTAGTCACCTAGGATACTAAATTTCAAGAGAAGGATAGTTCTCTCTGGTTTCAAGATAGTCATAAGGGGAAATGAGAGATGATAGATATGGGGGTATTTATAGTCTATAAATAGAGATTAGGGGTCCATATTTTTGAAAGAATATTTAGGGACAAACTCAGTAGAACAATATGTTCCATGGACCAGCAATCGAGAAAGCATGGGATATTTCCACACGACACCCAGTAAGAATGGAAGATTCAATTGGGTGTCCCCAAGCAGGAAAAGGTATTGATTGTTTTTGAGTTTCTAGTATTTTCTCAATTTTTATAGATTAATCTTGGATAAAATAGCTTGGATAGTGAGACGGAGTTATATCATCAATTAAAATTATATTAGAGAAAGGAAGGGAATAAGAGATAAAATTTGGGGGCCAAGTTTTCCATTTTATCAAAAGATATGTACTTTTTGTTAAGATAATAGCAATTTTATATCATATGGGATTTGAAGTTAAATATTATATTCAACATAATTTAACTAGTCTATTTATTAAAAAAATCTTGTATTAAGATCAATTAAAGGGAAATTTCACTTAAGTTCATAGAACGTATCCGTTTTAAGCTAACCCTCAAACTATGGAAAACAGATGATGAGAGTATATTAAATAGATGAAATAATGTGGGATAATCGTTATCAGTAGATAGGGAGCATATCTGGTCTCGATTGTTGAATGAATGACAAAACATGAGGTGTCAATAGTTTGCCCCGCTTAAGACAAAGTTTAATATATGATAGAGCACCATATGATTGAGCCAAATATGACCCCCATGATTGATCGTCAAGGGCCAAAAGGTTGCACTCATGAAGGAAATTGTGTTGAATCATGATTACATAATTGTGATATATATTTGAAGTGTTGCATTTTGAAGGATTACTTTCTCTCACTATGATTAGATGTTTGGGTGAGTTAGGTTAATTGTGATACCTGGAGGATGGACCAAGATTAGGGATAGAATCATAACTATAAAATGGTAAATGGGGAGAGTCACGTATGCAAGATAAGTCTTCTGAAATGCAAAGTGCCTATTATATATGTGACTTGCAATTTAAGCACATAATCCCTATTCGATATAGGAATTTAAACAAAAATGAGGTACTAATTGATGTAGTCTTTAAAAACAATGAGGAGATTATGAGGTGCCTATACATGATAGGTTTTTAGTTGAAAGTTATTTATTACCTATTAGGGATATGATTTAAAATGCAAAATGGTTAATATGTATGAGATAAAGCTATGATGTAGAATACCTTGGCTACACATGATAAGGCTTGATGGAAAAAAGGAAACATTAGGCTTATCTTCAGATCCATGCAAATCTAAGGTTCACCTATAGGGGATATGGTTTTGAATGCTAAAATAAGATATTTCCTAGGATAGGGATTTATTCATAGATATGGTATATCTTAAGGTCATGATCTAGGACCAAATTGAAGGTACCTTACTATAAAAGTGTTTTTATGAAGCACAAGAGGTCTAGATTAAGGCTTGTTACATGACCTAGAAAGGTTTGTCATTGAAGCTAAAATATTTTAAGGTCATAGTTCATGAATACACGTAAGGTAATGATTCATGACCTGATTGTACAATTTAAGGTTAGGATCGAGGATGCAAAATAAAGAAGATGACGCTAAAAGCATGTAATAGGGTTTTGTATTTCAGATGAATCATAATCATATCTGATCTTGAGATTTTGAAACATAGATTTTGGTTAAGATCAAAAGATTTGAAATTGAATAGGTGGATCATAATATAGGATGTAGGATCAGAGTAAACCATTAGGCCCCAATGACGATCAAAGAATTTGTTTTCCTTAGAACATGTGTTTTTCAACTTTTAAGGAATGAATAAGGATCCTTATATTTTTTTAAGAATTTTCAATCACTTGTTTGCATTTTTGAGTCTATGATTGTTTATGTTTCTTCACAATATTTTTCAAAATTCAACTAAAAATATAGGGTCCTATTTGTAATCTTTAAAAAAAACATGTTTGACGGGGATAATAGGGCATGATTAGGCATCACCATTATTTTTTGATATTTTGAGTGGTGTGACGTGTAATGTACTAGATCTTGGACCCTACACTAGAAATTTAACCTTTTAGTCTTAGACAAACAAGGTTGAAGATTAATCTTAGGTTAATAATGGATACATAACATATGCCACATAACTCACTTTGGTGGTAATATGAAGATAAGGAACTTAATTGGATGAATAATTTAGATAATGGGTCGTTAATGGGCCATATGACATATCTCATAAAAAAGTCTCAAAAGTGGAAACAAAATTCAAATTCATAATCTACATATCAAAATTAGCCTACATATCAAACTTCATCTAATTTGGACTACCTAGAAATATTAGGATAAGTTAAGGAGAGAGAAAATGAGTAAAAGGCACAAGTAATGAATAATGTGATTATATAACTTCAAAATATGGAAATAATATCAAATTAGTATTCAAAACATCAAAGATAACTTGTGGATGAAGATTCACCAAATTTGGATGTTGTTTGTGCAAGTTATGCAGTTTTAGGTACATTTTGGACTTTTCAGCAATTTACCTAATTGGGAGGTTTTCCTTGCAAATTTTCACATGAATTATAATCCTTATATAATACATTACCATTATCGAGTTTTTTAACCATGGGGAACCTAGTTGCACCTTAGTTTGAAGGTGTTTCTCTCTAAGGGCAATTTGGGGATTACCCTCTTTATAAATGAGCTTATCTTTAGAAGCTATCAACCAATGGGGTTATTTCTTTGATTGGAGGTCAGTGGGTATGACATAGAAGTCTCCACGAACTGACATTTGATACTCAAGAAGCCTAAGTAGATCATGAGATGGTGAAAGGTTGATGTTTAGTGAACCCTAATGTGATGAGGTTAGATGATCTTACCTGACGACATAGATGGATGATGATTTGCATCTCTTGATGCCATACAATTTGATTTGAGGATGCAATTAGGTTATGAGGAGATAGTAGGGTAATGATGTCTCATTATGGATAAATTGTGACTTGGTTTCCACATTGATTTTGAGTTCATCTTTGTTTTATATCGCATGGCTTTTTGAGGAAAAATATATTTCCAATTATACTACTATATGTACAAAATTTTCTGGATTTTATCAAAGTTTTTATTGAACTAAGTCACAATGAATAATTTTATGAAGTATGTATAGTGAACCTCTATAAATAGTTGGAACAGAATCCTAACCCTAGCTTTGTATATGAAGAAGTGACTAGGGATATGTATGATGATATGAAGGTGTAGTTGACCTACCCTCTGACTTTTGGATGTTTATGTAGGGTTATTAGGTTAGAGACACAAGGGACCTAAAACTCAACCGTAGATGGTTCTGACTTACTAGTTGGATACATGAACAACATAAATCTCTAAAACATTTCACAACTAAAAGGCATGTGGGTAACCCTAAATGTTGTTTTAGTTTGACTTGTTAGGTTGAACCTTTTAAGGGGTAGAGAGTAATTGGTTGTTGATGTTTGGATCAGTAGATTTCAAGGACGAAATCCTTTTAAGGGGTGGAGTGCAGTAACAAACTAGATGTTGGACCCTACCCTATAACTTTGACCTTATGGTCTTAGCCAAATAAGGTTGAAGGTTAGACCTAAATAGATGTTTAATATGATCCTAATGAGCTAATACATGAATGTATCACACTAATGTAGCCTAATGTTTTCACATTGGTCTTAGGTTAATAATGGATACATAAAATATGACACATAACTCATTTTGGTGGTAATATGTAGATAAAGAACTTAATTGGATGAATAATTTAGATAATGGGTAGTTAATGGGCCATATGACACATCTCAAAAATAGAAGTCTCAAAAGTGGAAACAAACTTCAAATTCGTAATCCACATATCAAAATTAGCCTAAATGTCAAATTTCATCTAATTTGGACAACCTTAAAATATTAGGATAAGTTTAGGAGAGAGAAAATGAGTAAAAGACATAAGTAATGAATAATGTGATTATATAACTTCAAAATATGGAAATAATAGCAATTTCATATTCAACACATAAAAGATAACTTGTGTATGAAGTTTCACCAAATTTGGATGTTGTTTGTGCAAGTTGTGCAATTTAGGTACATTTTGGACTTTTCTACAATTTACCTGATTGGGATGTTTTCTTTAAAAATTGTCACATGCATTATAATCCTTATATATTCCATTACCATTCTCAATTTTTTGAACCTTGTGGTGCCTAGTTGCACCTTGGTTTGAAGGTGTTTATCTCTAAGGGCATTTTTGGGATTACCCTCTTTATAAATGAGCTTAGCTTTAGAAGCTATCAACCAATGGGGTTATTTCTTTGATTGGAGGTCGGCGGGGATGGCATATAAGTCTACATTAACTAACATTTTATATTCAAGAAGCCTTTATGAGCTTTCCTATTGCATGGCCATGAAAGCCTTCTTTAGGGTTGGAGAAGTGAGGGTGTGTGTACCCTTCACATTGTTTTTGAAAATGTCATAATGTTCTTCTTTCTCCTAGTGACTAGTTGCCTTTTTTGCTACAATGTTGGAAATAGAGGATAGAGTGGTTGGTTCTCTTCTATGATGGATCTAAATACAATTCCTTCTTCTAAATGGGGTGGGGATTTTTATACCCACCTACTAACTTTTATGAGGAGTTTCCTTGTTAACAACTTCTTGGCAAAGGGATGTGTTTGAGCTCTATAGATTTTGGGGTTTTGTTGGCTTGTTATAGGTATGTTTCCTAGAATTTTTGGACACATATTTTGTGCTCAACTTTGATATCTTGTGACTTATTTCAATGATATTGACTTTGCAACTTTGTAGATATGAGCATTTTAAACTCTTACACCTTTGACTCAAAGAGGTCCATAAGGTCATTAATACCCCCCTCTCTAGATGTGTTGCTATTGGTATAGGAACAATAGTAAGATTTTTTGTAAGAAATGGAGAGAGGATATAGAGAGAATTTCTGTCAGAGAGGTAAGTATATCACTTTTTGATACTATTACTTTGTATATGTGCGCTTTAGATGACTTTCTAGCTCATTCATTTTCCAGGTCAGATTCAAGATCTTCTCCAAGTTTCAGATTGGATTGAAGAGTACATCTTGTGCCACCTTATTTCACTCCTTAGACTTGGATACATAGAGGGTTTGATTTCATTCACCCAAAGGGAGTGTGTTGTATATGGGTGAGTGTCATTCTTATCAATGGACAGGATATTAACACAATCTATTTGACCCTCCCATGGGGTTGATTCAACTTGGTATGGGGATCAATTAGCCAGCATGGTACCTGATGGATGGCTATGTGAGCTATGATCTGTATCTAGAGTGGTTTTACCAATTTGATCAACATCTATTGTTGGCTCAGGAATCCAATCTACATCTAGTGCATTCTCAACTAGTAACATTTGTTCTATTTATGAAATTTATACCTCTTTTCTTTGTGTAGGTGATTGATCACGATCCTATTGATATTCTTATGACATGAGGTGTGATATGAAATATCATCATCCTCCTCAGGAAAAAATTCTTCAAGCGACTCCTCCTCCACATATGCCTGAGCACACTCAAGGCTTTGATGACCTTCCAAGGTTGCCACCTCATCGCAACTTTGTAAATTGAGCTTTGACTCACTTACTCACTTCTATAGCTTTTAGGGTGATTTTGAACAGACTTCATCTTATTAGGATATGAATTTTAAGGAAAGCATCATAGAAGACTTCTTTGTCACAAGCATCATGTTAGAATAAATGAAGGTTTAACAATTTATAAGAGATCAGGGCCATCATGGATAGAACACAAGTATGGATGACTTCCCAATGGAGGATCCACCCTTTATCATGGAACCATACGACTGTGAGGCAATGCTAGAGCTACCTTCCGCTACTATAAGGCAAAACTATCCAGTCAGAGGGATACTTCTTTGGGTGTTGAAGAACATGTTAGTGGTCCATTTTCTATTCATGAATGGTCCACTAACACAGTTCATACAGATGTGAGAAGAGAGAAAATATCTTTAAGGTCTTCTTCTTTTGGTCATTGGAATTTGGCTAAACATTTGACAGGATGGTTGAAGAATAAATTGAAGAAGTTGTATTGAATTTCATGCTCTAGTGTCTTTATCTTTATAATATTTGAACTTTTTTATTTTCCTATAAGAGAATTATGTGTTATTATAACTTTAAACAAGATTATGCAACAAATAAACTTTTTTTAGAATTTCATTTGAAATTGAGAAATAAATCCTATTTAAGGATATACACATCCTTTTTTGTTGTTTGATTTTTTTACTACATTGGGAAATTAGATTGTAGGGTCTACACCGGGCTAGTGGGACATGTCATTCTGTGTTTCTTAGTTTCAAAAGGAATGTTTCATTCCATGAGGGCTTGTGATTTAGATTCCTATTTGTCTATGGATGCATGTCAAATTGGGATTGGTTGCTTTAGGTTGGTTATAAATATAGAAAAATTGCCTCATTTTTTCTACATCCTTTGCCTTTTCTAAAAATATGTATTCATGGAGTAGTTGGTGATCATGGAAGTTAAACTCTCAAGAACTCCTTTGATGAACCTTTCCTTAGTACCGTGATAGATCATACATATGCAGAGACAATGGAGGTGGATCTAGATAACCTGACCTTGACTCAAAACATTTTCCATTTGGCTTATGTTCCTATCATAAAGGGAGTTTATTCTAGCAGTTGTAAGCTTCACAGATCCCCTTAGTCACATATTCTACTTTAAATATGTTTTCAAATTCCCACTATGGATGGCATGGTCAAGATTACTCATTTACCTCCTTATAATTGTTGGTTTATCTTCCCAAAGGAGTCAAGTTGGACTATTGAGCTAGCCGATCTATTTGGCATGAAGAAACCCATGGGGAGAAACTCTACCTTGACCTAGGAGGTAAGGTAATTGGATTTTAAGCGATTTTCATTATATTTTGAGTTATGGACTTAATGATTCAAGAACCAACAATTTTTCTACAATATAGGTAGGTGGCCCTTGTCTTGAGATTATTAATAGTGCACATTTATGTGATTTAATGTTTCATTCTTTCTTAATATACTAGATACATGTTTTGGACCTGATTGAACTATGAAATTAAAAAAGGTGGTTGTCTTATATTAAAAAATCATTTGATGATGTTTTCAAGTGAATGATATGCCTAAGATCAGATAAGAATGTCACAAATACTTTGGAATTAGTTCATTACTAGCACATGGGTGTATACCATGAGAAAAGAAATTGAGATGTCAGAATAATGTATGTAGGGATCTATCTCTTGGGATTTTAATTGAAGATGGGTGCCACATAGAATGGTCCTTTGCTTTTATTGAAGCCAAGTGACAAAGAATATGCTCATTTTTTCTTAATGAAGTTATGTATTATAAGGTTTTCTCCATCACATTTATAGTAATTGAATATCACAAGATGGGATTCAACACTTTCATGTTATGTTTGGTGGCTCACATCATAGGATGGATACCAACCAAATTGTATGTGCACCATTTTTGTGTATCCAATCAAAATATTTTCAACATTGAGAAGAGTTAAGTAAGAAATAACACATCCCTACTAGCATTTATTATAGTAATGTTATCTATTTCAATTTTCTTATAAGTTCAAGATTATCCTATTATCATTTTGGCATAAAATCAACCCATTACCTAGCTTAAGTTTCTTGAGCGCATGACTATGTGAGATGTAGATAGGTTGATATCAGTAAGGACTACCTTGCATGAGGTCATACCCATGCAAGTTTTTTACCTAGTGAGGCACCTTCTATATGATACTAGGAGGGATTTGTTTAGTATTTACATAGTAAGTTATATTTATAACTGGTTGTAGTTTTTATGGAAAAATCATGTATTATAATTAAAATAATTATTTTATATTATTTCGATGTATTTTGTGCTATTTGTGATGGTCTTTTCATATACTATTAGTGATCCATGCTTCCATGTTGTTAGAAGCGGATTGTACTTGGGAGATTTTATAGTTGGCACTCATAATGATGTACCTTTCAATATGCAAATGTAAATTTGTGTATATTCATTATGTAATAACTTTACATGTTGAAATGTAAGAATGGGGTTATAGAAGTATGATTGTTTTCGTGTATATTTTTTCTTTATAAACTCACTTTGATAGGATTAAACCAAACTTCCTAGTTTTCAGTTCAATCTATTTTGTGTGGAGTTTTAAACTGAGATTTTTCACAGTTGTGAGGGTTTCAATTTGAGTTTTCATGCTTGCTTGGGATGTTGAAAATATGAAGACATATAATAAACACACCAAAAAGAAAAAAGTTAGATAGATTATGAAATTATAGGATTGTTGAACTTGTACCTTGCTTAAAAATGATAATCTGGACCGAAAGGACTTGTTTCTTTTCTTGGGATTGATTATTATAAGTCTAGAAATGGATAGTAATAAAATATAGGTTGATAGAGTGTAAACCAATGTGTGGTTTGAAAATCAGATTCATTGTTTGCAATGGTTAGAAAGAAGTTTCAATGATTCTTCAAATATTAAAATATTCTTTAGGAACTACACGCAAAGTCCCAAATATGCACTTTGTTGGTGTTGATGGGCTTCTCTCGGGTAAAGGGATTTAATCAAGATTATGAGGTTTATGATTAGGTTTATGTTGATGGTTGATATTGTAATAATTTAATCATTAATATTCTATCTCAATTATATTTTTGTCATTTACTCCTTATGCACATAAATAAAAGAATATAGTTCTTATAGTGAGGAATAACATGACTGGAAAATTATGATGGTCCTCAATAAAGAGATCTATGTTTGAACCACATTATTACTCCCCTCCCAGTCTATATACCATAGATCGTTGGAGAGGGGGAATATATATATCTCTATTAATCCCAAAGTATCATGGTTTTTCTTTATTTCCAAAAAATAATGGATTTTTCCTTTGAATTTTGGACACAAAGAAAATATGATCCCATTAGATAGCTAACAAGAACATTCACGTCATAGAAAGTATCTGTAGTCTTGTTAGTAAAGTATCTGTAGTCTTGTGGTAAAGTATCTGTAGTCTTTTTTCTTGTGTAATTCCATGTTTCACCATGCACCAAGCTTTAACAAGAACATTCACGTCCTACATTTTGGAACATCCCCATCCTAGACCTAAATAGCTCCTAGTGTGGCAAAGTTTAGGCCCCAATACTTTATTTACACACGAGTGGATATGGACATGTGTGTTTTATGTTTTCTAACCATAGTGGATCATAAAGGTATTTCGTGAACTAGATGATATCTTTCACATAATAATATAGGCACATTGGAAAAAAGATACAAATATTGTATAGGCACAACTATATAAAGAAATTCACATATTTACAAACAAATAAGTGAAGAGATTCTGATATCATGTTGTCCATGATTCAACAAATATCCAAACCAACATAAAAAATCATATACATAGTAACTTCACAAATAGAAATGATGGAAACTGTCTGATTGATCACATAAATAGTGCACATATTTTTAAAGACCAATAATACCTAATGATGTACATTCATACATGTACATTAGTGAATATCTTTCTATTTTATATTGTTTAGAAATTAAAAGAATACTAAATGAGCATAGTAACCCATAAACACAATGTTCTCTTAACATCATCTAGAAGAAGTTCACCTACATCTACCTCTACTTTTTTTGCACAAAACCTAGTATATGAGTTATGTGACATGTGTATAATAGTGTGCCTAAAACCACATTTACTTTCAAAAATAGATAAGCTTACACGAAGCATAAATTGACAAGACATTCCACCATTTCCACTCCCATCTTTGCTCGAGTTGCAAGTAGTCTTGTGTTCCCTCCTTTCTTTGTTTAAGTTTGATCTTGAAGTGAAGGCTCCAATATGGCATTTGTTGTGAATGAATTTGAATTTGTCATTGATAAAGACAAGATTATTTTGAAGTGTAGGCTTAAGAAATTGTTTCATGGTACAATAAATGTGATCTCACTAGTAACATAGTATAGTTCATTTTTTAATGCGAGAAATAGTTATAGGTGATTCTCAACAAATGAATGAAATAGGTAACACAAATAGAATATAATTATACATGAATTATCTCTTGAGTATTCTTCATCTTATTGACAATGAATATGAATTCCTTAACTAAAAAAGCCACTTTGATGTCTTTAAATTATGAAAAATATCAATATGTAATGAGGAATAAAAGTTTACTTGCAATCCAAGAGGTGGTGGTGGTACATGGTAGAGTTACATGGCATCTTTGCACCTTGTGAGAATACTCTATTTGCATATATGGTGGTCATATGCACACTATTATACACATGCAATTAAATTATTATGTATGATTAGTTGAAATGAATCTGAATTGATTTGAGCATCACATATATGCATTTTTTTATTTCCTAAGGTTTATTTATGTAGAAAGACCACTGAAGTGAAAAAATGAAATGAAACTACAATGACTCTAGGAAATTACTTGTATACCAATAAAAGAGAATATGGAGCACTAAACAACATATAAGCATTTCCCCATTCATTTGCTATATTGTTCATTTTACCACAACTAATTCTAGAATAATAGTTTAGATGAACCACATTTGGAATGAACATGTTATTTTGTTCTTATAAAACAAAAATAAAGTTATTCCCATGAGGTATAAGATTTCTTTAACCTGAAATATAATCTTGCATTAGGACTTATTATCACCCCAATTTCTTATCATTCATAACAAGTATGGGGTTTTCTTATCAATTCAACTCTTAGAAATTCACATGATGTATTCGGGTTCATTGTCAAGTGTAACCCACAAAAAATGAACATAAATGCTAGAAAATCAGTAGTATATGGATCTATAATGATTATACGTAAAACTTGAATGTAAACGCATGCAACTCAAATCTTTGATGTAAAACTTGAATGTAAATATACAAAAAATTATGTTAACTTGAGGACAATCAATGTATGAAGGATGATGAACGAAGAGAGGACCATATGATCATTGTGAACAAGAAAACAATGCCACATTTAGGATGTAGGTGAGGATAAAAAGGGAAGCAGAATCAAAAGAAGCACTTGGAGGTTTCAAGTCACATTATTGAAAGAACACGGTGCTTAGTTAATTTTTTGGTGGTATCTCACTTTATGGCACTAGTTTCTAGGCGGTCAAGTACTGCAAGTAGCATCTACAACATATACATAGGAAGCAATAGAGGATCATGCATCATGAAGACACATAACAAGGAGTCATCTCCTCATCATCTATGTTACCTTTTTTCCCGTGACAAGTGACAAAGGGGGCTAAAAGGTCATGATGGATGTAACATATATGATGATAATTAAAGGATGTGTGGGTAAGATAATGGTATTTATGGGTTATGTTTGAGGGGGCAAAAGGTATTAGGGATCACCTAACAAATCATTAGTGTCATGCTCTTACAAAAGAGAAAAAGGAACTTCAGTGGTGATCATTAGTGACCTTAAATAGTGATTCTATCCACACTGAACTACAATATAAAAATGACTTTTACATAATAGTTACACAATTATCCATCATGATAGGTTATATAAATCCATAAAAAAATAATATAAATGATACAAAAAGAATCTATTTCTACACAAATCATGGTAATTTTCCTAACCTAGAGGGGATTGTATGTAATATTGTGTAGACATATGGGAAATTTAATTGAAACATCACTTGGGATCCTCAAGCAAGGATGAACTAGAAACCTTATTAAACAATATACTAGAGATTGATCTCATCTAGAATTTATTCTAGTCATAGTGTTAAAGACATCCAATCATTTTAGGCTATTGTATATACAAATAAATTATTGATGATTTATATGCTAAATTTGAAATTCTTGAGCTAAATGAGAAAACTCATTTTGAGAGTATTGATAACTTGCAATGGCAAAATATTGATCTTGAGATCCAATACAATGGAGTTGAAGTTGAGAATGGTATCTACCTTAAGAACATTGAAACTCTTAAGGAAGAAAACCAAAATTGCCTAAAGGAGCTTGAAATTGTTAAAACTGAAAATGTTGAATTTAAGCTTCTGGTTGATGCTCGTAGAGATGAAATAGATATCTATATTAAGGAAATCTAAATGCTTAAATCTGAAAATACTAGGTTGCATGGTCAAGTTAATGATTTATCTTCTAGACCTATCTTGCCTAGAAATGATGTTTCTTCCATTTCCCTTTAGAAGGATTCATATTTAACTGAAGCCCTCTGTCTTGAGGCCAATCTTGTCCATGCTAGAGATGGCATTGTTAGCTTATCTTCTAGTATTATTTCTCTGAATGATGATAATAATAGATTAAGAGCATCTCTATATAAATTCCTCAAAGGGAAAAATCCCTAAATGAAATCGTTGACCATTCTACCAAACAAAGTGGTACTAGTGGTTTGGGATTTGTAGGGGGGGCACCAAAGGGCAAGAGCAAATCCAAAGGTAAGAAAAAGAGCAAGGAGACGTCCTTCTTTGTATGAGAGTCTTTGAGCACTAAGAATCCTATGATTTGTTCTTATTGCAAGTGTGATTATCATTACTCTATGTACTGTCCTTACAAGCCTAAGGGGACCAACCCAAAGCTGAAATGGGTCACCAAGTTATCTCTGGATCCCAAAGTTTGAGTTGGGAACATACATTCTCCTTTCTTGTAGGAAAAAGGAAGATGGATTGTTGATAGTGGCTGCACTAAGCATATGATAGATGATATAAGACATTTCAACAACTTCACCAAAAAAAAGGAGGCTCGGTCACCTTTGGGGATAATAGGAAAGGTAAAGTCAAAGGTGAGGGTGATGTAGGTGAATCCTTGTGTATCAAGAATGTTCTTTTTGTGGATGGCCTACATCACAATTTAATTAATGTTAGTGAATTATGGGACAATGGTTACCTTATGTTATTTACTTCCTTTGAATGATTAATTCTTGATTCCCTCACCTACCAAGTTATATATAAGGGAGATAGAAGTGGTAATCTTTATTTTATTATTCTTGACTCTATTAAGCATGTTGTTGGTAGATGCATATAGTCAACTTGAATGATATTTCTCTTTGGCATTGTCGGCTTGGTCATGTAAATATGCATCAGTTGAAGAAGTTGAGAAAAGAGGATTTGGTCAAGGGACTTCTAAAATTGGATTTTGAAAAGGATGAGGAATGCCAACCTTATACGCAAAGAAAGCAAACCAAGTCCTCCTTCAAATCCAAAGGAGTCCTTAGTACCAAGAGATCTCTTGTGCTTCTTCACATTGATCTATTTGGACCAATGAGAACTCAATCGCTTTGTGGTTCTAAGTATTGCCTTGTTATTATCAGTGATTTCTCTAGATATACTTTGACCTTATTTCTCATTTATAAAAGTTATATGTTTGATGTTTTCTCGAGCTTTTGTAAATGAGTTCAGAATGAAGCTTCTTGCCACATAGTTTCCATCCGTAGTGATCTTGGGGGAGAATTTGAAAATGAGATTTTTAAATGTTTTTGTTAAGAATCTAGTTATGCACACAACTTCTCTTCACCTCGAAGACCTCAACAAAATGAGGTTGTAGAGAGGAAGAATAGGTCTTTATAGGAGATGGCTAGGACCATGCTTCTAGATTATGATACTCCAAAGAAGTTTTGGGTTGAAGCTATTAGTACCTCATATTTTGTGCAAAATCAAATTTTTTTACACATCCTTCTTTGAATAAAATCCCCTATGAGCTATGGCGTGGTAGGAATTATATCAAGTATTTCCATGTTTTCGAATGTCTTTGTTTTTTTTAATACAAAAGATTCTCTCAAAAAGTTTGATCTAAAATCTTACAAGGCTTTCTTTCTTGGATATAGAACTACTAGCAAGGCTTATAGAGTATTTAATGTTGATCTTTCTAAAGTAGAAGAATCCATAAATGTTAAGTTTATTGAGACTAACCCCTCTATTACTAAAGATATTATTCCCAATGATGATGTTGCAGGTGAAGTAATTCCTATTCTAAAATAGATCAACATCACCCAAAAGGGAAAAGAGGTGGTCACTCAGGAAGAAGAGAAAGATGAAAAGAAGAAGGATCCAACCCCCCCCCCCCCAGTTTGCAAAGAATCATCCAAAACAGCTAATTTTAGGTGATCCATTTGAAAGAGGGAAGACGCGGGCTACATGGAACAAAGAACAAGCCAACAATGCCTTCATCTCAGAACTCAAGCCTAAGAACGTCACGGAAGCTCTTGGGGATGATGAGTGGCTCATAGCTATGTAAGAAGAATTGCAGCAATTTGAAAAGAACAAAGATTGGACCCTAGTGTCAAGACTAAGTGATAGAAAGATCATCGGCACCAAATGGGTCTACCTCAACAAGCTTGATGAAAGCAGTAAAGTGGTAAGGAACAAAGCAAGGTTAGTTGCTCAACGATAAAATCAACAGGAAGGTATAGATTTTGATGAAACATATGCACATGTAGCTAGAATTGAGTACATTCATAAGTTTCTTTCCTTTGCTAGGTATAAAAACTTTCTTATGTATTAAATGGATGTTAAAAGTGTGTTTTTGAATGGTACATTTGAGGAGGAAGTGTATGTTGCACAAACTCCAGGCTTTGAACATGATAGTTTACCTAACCATGTTTATTTGTTGCAAAAAGCTCTCTATGGACTCATACAAGAACCTAGAGCTTGGTATGATAAATTAAAGAACTTTTTGTTAGATCATGGGTATATCATGGGCAAAGTGGATTCTACCTTATTTCTAAAGAACACTTCTAACACTTTTCTTATCATACAAATATATGTTGATGATATCATTTTTGGTAGAATTAACCTTGATCTTTGCAAAGAATTTAGTGATCTTATGCAAAGTGACTTCAAGATGAGTATGATGGGTGAGATCATGTTCTTCCTCGACTTTCAAATCAAGCAAACAAAAGATGGGAACTTCATCAACCAAGGCAAGTATACAAGTGAACTACTAAAATGCTTTGGCATGGAGAACACCAAGTCGATCGACACACCCATGTCAAACACCACCAAACTTTACAAAGATGAAGAAGGTGAGAAGGTAGATGAGAAGATCTATAGAGGTATGATTGGAAGTTTACTTTACTTAACTTCCTCTAGACCTGATACAATGTTTAGTGTTGTCTTGTGTGCTCATTTTCAATCAAATCCTAAGAAATCACATCTTATAGTTGTTAAGAGGATTTTTAGGTACTTAGCCATAACCAAAAATTTTAGACTATTGTATCCCAATTCAAGGGACTTTTCTCTTACTGCTTATAGTGATGTGGATTATGCAGGGTGCTTGATTGATAGAAAGTGCACAAGTGGCACTTGTTTCCTCCTAGGACCATGCTTGGTGTCTTGGTTCTCCAAGAAACAGAGCATAGTGGCATTATCAACTACCGAGGCTGAATACATTGCAGTAGGGAGTTGTTGTGCCTAGGTCCTATGGATGAAGCAAATGCTCCAAGACTTTAACATTCATTTTGATGCTTCTCCTATCTATAGTGATAATACTAGTGTAATTAACTTGTCATATAATCCTATCTTGCATAGTAGATCTAAACATATAGAGGTTTCTCATCATTTTCTCCATGAACACATTGCCAAGAAAGATATCCATATCACGAATGTGGACACAAAAAATTAGTTGGAGGACATTTTCATTAAACCTCTAGCTAAAGAGCAATTTCACTTTATCAGATATAAAGTGCTCATAACTGCATTAAAGGAATCTGATATGCCTTCTAGCAAGTTGTCATCTATCCTATATGTTTTGCCTATGTTTTGATCATCATTTCTTGTTAATATGCTAAAAATTAGTTTTTGATGTTCATTTTGCCTTATTTTCTCTTATTTTTGGGTATTTTCCGCAAACATATGATTTACCACAAAATAGTACCCAATGATGATTGATATGTGCCTAAGTATGTTCAAAATGCATAATGGACTTCAAAAATAAATTTAATTAGCACTCTATTGGTCAAAAACTAGGATTTCTAGCTAATTTTAGGTTAGGTTGACCATCGGTCGAGTTGCCAACTTGACCGATCAGAGGTCGAGAGATTTTTTAAAGAGCCTATCGGTTGAGTTTCAGAGTTCACAGAACTCGATTGATGGTTGGGATGGAGCAAACTTAAGAAGGGTTCGGCTGACTATTCTCCCTCTCAACTACAGAAAAGTCGACTGATCTGACCTCCAACTCCCCTAAGCTCTCAACCCTAGCCCTAACCTTCCTCTCCCTAGCCATAGCTTGACCTATCTTGACCTCCCTTGACCTTCCCCCTTGCTAACCTAGGTCTGTGGACAAGCGTTGGTGGTGATTCTTTAGCTTTTGCTCTCTCTTTCCTCTCCTTTTCATCTCTATGGAACCCTATAGGAAGAAGAGGGCCGCCCCAGCTAATGCACCTTCATCTTCATCCACCTCCCGCTTAATTCCATTTGATGACACTTTCTTTTTCTGAAATGAGGCTCTAAATAGGTATAAGGAGCTCCTTCCTAGGAATCATTTCCCTTTTTGTTCCCTATTTGAGCCTAGACCACGAAGACAAGAGGTCATAAATCAAGTAGCATAGTTTCTTTATGATCACCATATCTCTGCCTTGGGTGTTGAACGTGAGTGCTATAACAATTCCATCACAAGCACAGAAGCAGTTCACGAATTCTACGCTAACTTGTGTTGGAATTATGACACCCTCATAACCCCACCTAATACTCAAGTAGTCCTCGCCTCTATGATAGCCAAGAAGAAATTTCAAGTCTCTCAGGATACCCTGAACATCTTCTTTTTGGGTACCGAAGTGACTGATACCTGGTGTAAGTTCTACCCAGAGTATTTTGAATTAGTTGAGCATGAGGCCTTTTACAAGAAATATGATCATACTCTCCATGATATTCATAAGTTCTGAAAGAAGCCTCAATTCCCATATAGGAAGAATTGCACCTCTCCCTCCTCTACCTTGGACCTCAAGAGACGCATCCTTGCCCTAGTTGTTAACTACAATATTCACCAAAACAAGAATCAAACTGAGAATGTAGTAAATACTACGGTGATCATGCATTATATCTTGAAGAACATTGGAGTCAAGTGGTCAAGATATTATCTCCATCATATGACATGTCTTGACTCAGATAAGAACACCCATGGCACCCACCCACCCTACCCAGCCCTGATTTGTGGTCTATTTTAGTTTGCCACCAGAAAATCTCTTTTCCATGACCTTCACTACAAACCTACCCGGAAAGGAGTTTGCATCAGTGAGACCACTCTTTATAACTTTGTTCCTATCCTATCCTCTACCACCCTTGGTGCCTCTACCTCTTCCTCTACCCAAGCACCTCTACCACCTCATCCTACCCGACCAATATGTGTCTTGTTCCGTGTATCTGGTGAAACCCTTATGGGCTACATGATGCATCAACAGGAATACAACCTTCAGGTTCAAGAGCACCTACATCAGGACCTATGTTCCATCATGTATAACATGAACATGTCCAGTGCACACCCCTACCCTACCTACCAGCATTACCTAGGAGGTTACTTTGCATCCTATGCATATGATCACTTTTACCCTGCCCCTCCACCTGCATCTTTTGTTGCTACACCCTCTATTGCTGGTGGATCTACCCCTGGTGTGCTGCCTCTACCTACTGACCCCTTGGCCACTCTACTTGCTAGCCTTGGCAATTCTGCTCCTTCCTTCCCACATGCCAATGAGTTCCATGCTCTTGGTATGTATTGGGATGAGCATAATGCATGTTGGCCTGGTCGAGGTTTTGGTTCTCTTGCTGATGAAGAGATACCAGACCAGGCTGATGAGGAGGCTGCTACTGATGAGGAGGCTACTACTGATGAGAAGGTTGATGATGATGATGTTGATGATGTTTCTAATGGTGGCTCTGCTAGTAACTCTGGTGATGAGGACGTTGCTATCTCTACTACACCTTTAGATGGAGATGACAACTACAAGGCTAATGTTGATGATGTTGTTGATGATGTAGACATAGATGACCTTGATGTTTAGTTGTTCTAATTTTTAGTCTAGTTGTTGATCATGTATATCTTTCTAGGCTATTTTGTATTAGAAACATCTAGGCACATGTTCTGAGCTGTACTATTTTATCATCTTGGCTTGTAGTTTTTTTCTGAGAACTTGCTTTCTGGTTTGTAATCTTAATCCTTTGAAAACTTACTCTTTGATTTACTATATCTCATGATTTGGTGCCATGTTTTACCATAATTTGATTATGACTTAGATTGTTTGTTTCTCTTATCTCTATTTAGTGTATGCTTTGAGATTGCATGTTGTGCATGTATGCTTGGTTGTTCTTGGAGAAGACTTATTTCTGTGCTCTTCTAGCCCCCGTCCTTTTTGATAATGTCAAAAGGGGGAGAGAAGCTCAATATTTTGAAGCTCAACCATATTGTTTTTATTGCTATGTGATCCTTTTCTTGTTCATTATATGATTTATCACGTGACTTGCTAAAGGACCATATAGTATATATATGTCATGTTGCTTTGTGTAGATAGACTAACTATGTAGGTTATAGTAAGCATATATTGAGGGGGATCAATTCACAAGGCAAAGGTATAACCTCAAATATCCTTTTCAATATGATTGAGGAATGGTTTGTCATTGCCAAAAAGGGGGAGAATGTTGACTTGAGAGTAATACATTGCCCATATTTTGACAATGACTAAATCATTCCATTCCTATGTATCTAAAATGTTTGTTCAGGATTGATTTCAAGCTTTAGGTACATGAAAAGGATCAAATTATACAAGCCCTAGCTTGTTCAAGTTCAAGTCAAATGCAATGCAAGTGTGCAATTTGGGAAATAACTCCAAATGACATTAGATAATTTTTGTAATCACTTGTATTGATGATATGACTTGTAACTAATCATCATCATCATCATCATCATCTAAGCCTCAGTCCCAACTATGTTGGGGTTGGATACATGAATACTTCGTTTCCAGTAGGATCTATCATGGGCCATATTCTGATTGAGATGTCGAGATTCAAAATCTCTCTTTATAAGCTCATCCCATGTTAATTTGGCCTTCCTATTCTTCTATTTATAGTGTTTGGCTCAATAGCATTGCTTTGTATAGGCGCACTAGTAGGTCTGTGTTGCACATGTCCGTACCATCTGAGTCGGCCCTCGCACAACTTGTCCTCAATGCTCGCCACCCCCACTTTATTCCTGATATAGTCATTTCTCAAGCAATCTTTTCTTGTCTTCCCACACATCCATCTCAGCATACACATTTCAGACACATTCATCTTGTTGAGACCTTGTTTCTTCACCATCCCACATTCACTCCCATCGAGAATGGCTGGTCGTATAGTTGTTCTATAAAACATACTTTTAAACATGAGACGGATCTTCTGATCACATAATACTCCAATTGCACTCCTCCATTTCAACCATCCTACAGTGATCCGGTGACAAACATCATTTTGGACATCCCTGTCTATTTGAATAATACAACCCAAGTACTAGAATTTATCACATTTTGGTATATCTACTCCGTCCAACTTGGCTCCATCATTCACATTGTAATATTGGCTGAAATTGCAATACATATACTCAGTTTTGCTCCATCTAATTATCAATCCATTTGATTCCAATGCCTTTATCCAATGTTCAACTTTATCATTCAATCAATCTTTAGTTTCTTCAATCAAAACAATATCATCAGCAAATAACATACACCAAGGAATATCATCCTGAACATTCTTTTTCTTTTTTGAAAATAGCTCAATATCATTAAAAGTAAGCCATACATAATCTACAAGATAGATATCTCTCATAAAATAACCAAGCAGTAACTCCTTTTACAGAAAGACATAACACGAGGCTTAGATTGGGATGTGATAGGTACGCTACTGCACCGTCCACCTCTTATAGTGGTTGTCTAAAAGAGCTATCTGGGATGGAATTCATCAATCTACAAGAACCTGTGAGTACATCTGGAGAGGAGTTTGCAAAGTCGCTGACAGAGAGTACCATCATGAAGACAACAAAAGATTACCAGACAAAGAGCTCGACCACAAAACAACGACATAGACCTAACAACACAGACACAACGCCCCACAAAATAGGACGAGAAACACAAATACCAGCGACGAGCACTAAGGTTGTACCAACCAGGAGGCCCGGAAAGGAGGCCAAACCTCAGCGATGCAAATACAGAGGAAGGATGGCTCATGCGGATATAAAGGCGGGGAGTAGAGGGTGTCGGGAACTCCACCACCACTCCCAACCACCACTGTGAATAGGGAGCAGAAGACCCGCATGAAGCCCAAACCCAGCTTACTCCTCCTCTGCCTGAAGCACCAAGAGGCGCCCGATCTCACCGTCCGCCCAAGAAGCAACCCGAGGCACGACACAACCAACAAAACTATAGATAAAACAAGCACTCTCACAGGAGGACCAAAACCAAACCTAACAACTAGGAAACTTCGATTGTCGGTGACTAAAAGGCAAAAGAAACCTGTCACAGACAACCACCTAAACAGAACTAACCTAAACAGATGAATGACAAAAGGGCAGAGATTCTACCACAGACAAGAAAAGGGTCGATTACCGGCGACTAAAGGGTAGAGACGTTGCCACTGACAACAACGGAACCTGAACCAAACTGAAAATGAAAGAAACACAGGAAAACAAAAGAAAGGGGGGAAGAAAGACAGCAGCAGCAGTAGGATCGGAATCCCCAAGATGCCTCTCGTTGACTCCACAACCTCAGATGAACATCGACAACCACCTAAAAGCAACTGCAGCGATCGGCACCGCCTCCAAGCACCCTCAGGAGAGTGATCCAAACTGAAGCCAGGCTGGGGTAACCTCGGGGTAGTAGGGTGGCGCACCCAGGCCACCGAGCCCCCTCCCCCAGAACAGAGAAGATGTGCCCTAGTCACCATTTTCAGTCGCACGAGATGCTCCTCAGTCACGGAAGAAAAAAGCAGGTGATCTTGAACATTCTTTTTCAACTCATCTATGACTTGTAACTATGATGAGAAAAAATCAGGGACACTTAATTCCAAGGTTTAATCACTCAAATGTTAATTTAGAAAAAATTTCACAGGATGTTTATCGGTCAAGTTGGAAACTCGACCGATCCTATGATGGATTTTCTGAAGATGACCCATCGGTCGATTTGTACACTCACAGAACTTGACCGACTGACTCACTGAGCAAATCTTATTTTATCTCATCGGTCGAGTTTCCCAGAACAACTTGACTGATAGTTTGAAAATTGGCTTTATCATTTACTGGATTGGTAGAGTTACCTTTATTTTAACTTGACCAAATGTACTATATGAAAAACATAGAAAAAGTGATTATAACTGTTGGTGATTTATTTTGGGTGAAAATAGATATATTGCATCTTGGAAATGGCTATATTTTGATCGTAAGTGATCCCACACTCAAGGGAACACCCCCAGCTATAAATAGGACCCCTTGGAGTTCATTCTAAGTTTGCTCATTCATTCTATTCTAAGTCCTTGCTATAGTTGAGTGTGTTGCAACTCCCTGAGCCCCTTTCTCACTCTAGTTTACACTTCATTTCGTGATTATGAGTGAGATAGGCCTATTGTAAGAGAGCTAATTCCTTGTTCTTGTAAATCTCTCATCCATTCCATCTTCCTTACCCCTTTCCTCCATGAAGCAAAGGTAAAGCAAGCTACTTCGAGTGAAGGTGGAGTTGTTGTTCTTCTTCTTCAAGGTTGAAGAAGAGGTGAAGATCTTCTCCAAGTGAAGGAGAAGGCAAAGGCTGAAGATCCAAGAAGAGTGGGTAAATCCTTGAAGGCGGAAGACTTGTGCAAGAGTAGGTAAGACCTTGGAAGAAAGCTGAAGACTCTTGGAAAAGTGGGTAAGTCCTTCGTAAGGTATAAGACGTTGTGTGCTTGGATGGGTAAGTCCTTTGGTGGTCTTGTGTTGTAACTCTTATTGGTGAATATATAGAGAAAAGCACTTGCAAAGTCCTAGAGGCTGGCCTCTCTAGGTAGTGGACTAACTCTCTCCTAGTTTGGAGAGTGGAACCACTCTACATGACCTTGTCAAGTGCTTGCTATCAATTCCTCTCATCCTTGCTATGCTTGTTAGTTAGGACTTCAAATTGCACTTAAGCTATTGGTTTTAATTTGATATAATTTCAAGGTCTAATATTTCTTGTGAGATTTTTTGAAGCTCTATTCACCCCACCCTCTAGAGCCCTAGACACAACAAGTGGTATCAGATCCAAGGATCTTCTCCAACAATCTCCCATGAGATGAGAAGATGGGAGACAACCTACACTACAACAAAAATGCCCATTAGTGGCCTTTTAGAAATGCCACTAAAAACGCACCACTAAATATGTTTAGTGGCATTTGTTGACACTTAAAAAAATGCCTCCAGTACCAATGCCACTACAAAGATAGTGGAATAAGTTGTAAACACCACTAAATGTTTGGCTTTAGTGGCTTCCAATAAATGACAAATAAAGGCCACTAAAACATCATTTGTCATTTATAAAAAAGCCACTATCCATCAATTGTTTTTATACAAATGCCATTATTTTGTATTATGTTGGTGTATGAAACAATTCTTTTTTAGTGTAATGGCATATAAAAAAGCCACTAATGGCATACTAGTTCTGTATTACTACATTTTTATGACTTTTAGTCATTCAATTTTCAGTTAATTATTAGGTTTTCTAATTGAATGCCTATTGCAGCCGAACTTAGTTTTCCAAAAGTATCAATATTTTTTATTTATAATCAAATGAAAATTATATGGGGAGGACATTTTACCTTTCCCCTTATATTGAATACAACACCATTGATATACTTTCATACAATATTTTTCTATTTAGTACAATAACTTCTACATCATTGGATTTGTCTCTTCCCATGACTATCTATTTTTCAGCATGCCGAATTCAGAGCTCCTTCAGGAAATAGCTTTACATTATGGTGGAATCCTTGAACCACCTCCCAGAACCAGTGGATAACAGGTGATGCATTGATGTAGTTGGAGTATTCTGTATTTGCCCTCAAATCTTCCACTACAATAAATCATAAGGCAATTAAAAATTCATATAACCACGCAACTACAAAGTGTAGATATCAAACAACATATACATACAATCAATATCTGGAAGTCCACTAATAAGCAACTCCAAGTCTGAACCAATAGTGATCCACCTAAAGAATCATTCAAGTGCAGTATAACTACATATTTAAGTGTGCATGTGCATGAACGCATGTCCTTGTGCATGAAAACCTGTCAAAAGATAGAAGTTTTGTGTTAGTGAAGATGTAAACTGCAAGAATGCATCAAACATAGATAGGAGTGTTTCCTTGTACTTTAGATAGGATGCCTACCTAGATAATGGATAACTTGTAGTCAGCTACTTTATTCTCTAGACATCCTCCATGTCACTACCATTAGTCAATAATAGTTGGAGTCTCACATTTGTCACTGCCATTAGTCATGGAAGTCAAAGCTCTATACCAAAAATAAGGGAGAACAAAGGTGGAAATCAACAGAACAAGGATGTTTTATATTTTGAAAAGTAGGACATTTTACACAACATTAGGATATGCAAGACTCAAATCACAAACTCTTGAATAAGATGAGTAAAGAGAGGTCAGCCATTATGTTGCAGATATAGGATGACCTATGTTGGTGTTAGTATTCAAGTTACTCGTCTGAACATGCATAAAATGTTTTCTTTTATAATATGAATTTATTTTAACTTTCTTTGTATTTTGCATACATGTAAAAATAGAGAAAGAAAAAGAACCAAAGAACTAAACTACTTAGAATCGAGCCAAACCATCTACATAATCCTAGCCACCTGACTCAACTACACTATTTCTTCCTGACAGTGTGTACTAGAGCTCTTTGACACAATAGATTACTAGTGAATGGGAAATCAACATGCAAAAAGTATAACTTGTCAAGCCTTCATGCTCATGAATGGGTAACATGTGATGGAGGTGGACTTGTAGTTGTAATGTTGCATCTCTGCTGATGAACAGTACGTTGGTACCATTGATATTGGTTGGATGACGGACTGCTATCAAAGTGGCTCAACATGATGATGTTTATTTGCATGTTAGAGTTGTCATTAGTGCAAAATGTATTCAGAAATAGTGGCTTTATACATTGCAACAATCTAGATAGAAAAATAAAGAACAATATGTACTATTAAATGTCATCAAAATGGTTAGATCATCCTTGTTGTAGTGATCATGTAACATATCATCTTTTTGTCACTTTTTCAAACCTTTGACTTTATATATGGCATCTAACAATGATTTGTCCTTTGGTGTTCCTTCCATGGATGATATCTGAATTAAAACCTAGAAGCTCGCTAAACATGCGGCCTAGTGAGAAGCAACAACAAGTGTGGTAGGGAAGGGGTAGATGAAGGTTCATCAGGAACTGTGGCAGGGGATAATGTTTTTTTTTCTAAAGCAAGTGTGCCTCCTATTTTTTTCTTTTTGTATTGAAGAAAATTGTAGGGTATACAATTGTATAGAAAAAAAAGGATAACATCAAAAAGGCCTAAATTCTGTACAGGTCCAACAAACAAAAACAAAGTATAAGAGATCCTGTGATACCCACATCCAGTCGGCTTTCCAGGAGCATCAACCAGACATCCAGAGCCACCTTAAAGGAGACTATCTATTATGAGAAACCAAAAGAGTCTTCAGAGAAAAAGAAACTAGACCAAAATTGCCATAAATCCTCCAAGATGAAAGAAAACTTCAAAACCCAAAAACTCATAGCCAACATCATACAAGATAATCAGAGAAGCCCAAAACCTTCAGCATATAGGAAGCTTCAGAATAGTAATCCATATCTAGAAAATGAACTATCATTCTCACCAACCAGGAATCCCACTCAAACAAAGTAAGGAATCCAACCAAAGGAAGGAGCCAAAGATCCCTTACAGCTGAGATTCTTCCAAGAAAGCCTGCCCTCTTCAATCATAGAGAAACTGAGGCTCAACTAAAAGAAATCAGAAGGGGCCATCAAATTGAAGGAACATGACCAGTTCATCCTGGAAAATCCTCCAAGTAGAGGGAGATCCCCTACCAAACAGTGACACCATCTCTAAAAACCTTGACCAAGTAAACTAAACACCAACCAATCAATTCAGTTGGCATGAATCTTCCCAAAGGAAACATGATAACCTCAAAGCTCCTCAGTGAGATGATGGCTCAGATCACCAGGGTCAACATAAAAAGAGGGAATCCACCACCAGGACCCCAGGGACCACCTCACACCCTCAACCTACACCAAGACATGGTAAAACCCTCTCCCATATCGTCAAACCTTACATCGAGTTTGTCTTCAAGCTACCAAACCTATCTCCATACATATGATGATCTGCTAAGAAACCCTACCCTCTTCAAGCACACCCTGCTAACTAAAGGCAGCAGATCTCATGAAGAGGCACAAGAGCCATAGCAAGACAAAGCCATCAGTACAAAAGGAGATAAAACCAGGAAAGAGGTCCTTGTAGATAGAGAGAAAAAATATAATAGGAACAAGCTTCTAAAGGAACTTCCACCAGACCACATAGATCATAACCAAGAAACTGTGGCAGGGAAGGGGTAGATGAAGGTTTATCAGGAACTGTGGTAGGGGATAATATTAAAATTGAATATCCTTAACATAGCATAGATGGAGGTTAAAAGGTACCAAGATTGAAATCGGATAGTGCCGAGATCATCACTTACCTCAATCCAAATTGGGAAAGTTAAGTAAAATACCCTTAAGACTTCCACAATTTTCCAGCACTCATGTCACCTCCCCACCTTGTGGAACTCTTTCCTTTCTCTCCCTCTCCCTGATGTAGTCTAAGTCATATGGGATTCCTTTTCGTTTGACTCTTTTACCAAAAATTTCATAGCCTCTAGTTTTCCATCTTCTCACGCCACTTAAAAACACCCTCAAACCCCTTAACCTAGAATTCTATTAGCTATAAAGTCATGCATCCAATCCAATTTTGCTTCCGCATTTACTATTGAAACCCAATCCCAGATAACCGAACAGACCCTTAATACTAATAGTAGTCCCTGATATTAATATTTCACTAAAGAATACAATAGTTTTCTTAATCATGAGCCCATTTTATCCATAAAGAGCATCAAGCAAAATATCTCACTAGTAACATGATTACAGTTAGCATGACAGTGCATTGGTTCATCACAAAAAAAATTGACATTCAATATCTATCAAAGCAATGTTCATGTTACATACAAGCCTTATTTAGCAATGTCATAATTAGATACAAAATACATATAAAACTTCAACAATTTCATCCAAAACTCTAGTATATGAACCATCAAAGCTAGACACAGTAGAACAGAGATTTAGCTGGACACAACAGAACAGAGATTTACCTATGTATACAACTCAGATGTGTAGAGTGGATGGTTGGTTGGCATGTTCCTAGCTTCCAGAACCTAATGTTTTTTCATTGGTTCATTATTCAATTTCTAATTGAACAATATAACAAGGTTGACAATAAGCACACCATTCAAATTTATATACACTACATTATCAATCAAACAACTAGATCAGAATAGGGTTGTTAGCTCATCTACCCTTTTCAACCTTGGTACAAGGATGGGGTCATTTCGTAATTCATAATTTCACACAAACATTTCTCATTTCTTTTCATCATAAAAAATTCTTGGGCTTCACTACTATACTATATCTCAATCTCAGTAAGAAAGTTGGGGTTTCACTTCCACCTCAATGTAGATTCCCCTAACCTATGGTATATTTACCGTCAGGGTGCAATCCACTCTGAATCTTCATGACTTGGACTTCATCCTAAGCGTCAAAAACTCTTTTTCACCATCTAAATGTGCATTAAGGATGGTTCACAATGTCCAGGGCTACTCACTACTTTTTTGTTCCACTTTGATTAATTATATTGACTAACAATTTACTACATCAATCAAGTTATGCACAAGTAGAAATAAATCATCTAAGAATTTACCGTGATCTCATAAAAATAAAACACATAGAATACATAAGTAATCAAGATTTTTCACCCTAAACTTGTCATATATCATCCTTCTTTCTTTTTAGGAACCAAGGAACTCATTAGAGAACCACATGGCCTAATCCTTGATAAATCACATTTCAAATTATTAAATCTCACTATCTCCATGTTCTAAAAAAATTCAAAACAAAAATCCTTATTGTGTTTCACTTCAAACTTTAATGATGAGTATATAATTCTCATGTACACATTACAAAGTAAGTATAAGGCATTCTAAATCTTTCATTTTGTATTCCAACCTCATATTTGTTAGAAGAAAAATCCCAACAAGATGAATCAAAAAACCCAAACTAGCAAGAAAAGATTACAAATTTACAAAAGCATGCACTAAATATTCCATTCATTTTTTCTTGTAATAATACATAATATTTCTCTAAACAAAAATAATAAGAGATTCCTATCCTTCTATCTCTACAAAATAATCACCTCACAAGCCCAAGGTAGTTAAAGCAGGAGACAAGAATAAGAAAAAGGTTTCACAATCAAACCGCTGAAGAATTTTCATCTTTAACAAAAGATGGAGAACGATCTCTTCTAGGATCATGTCTTTGCTAAACGGGAAGTATTTAAAGAATGACTCTTTCTGGTCCAGTAAAGCTAATTCTAACAGCTCATGGATGTGGAAGCAGTTGTGCAGTTACAGAAGTATTATTTTTCCTCTTATTAAGCTTCACATTGGGAATGGTTCTTGTTTCAGGATTTGGAAAGATCCATGGCTGCCCGAAAATAAGTTCCTGGGTGATTTGATACTACTAATGTGCTAAAGATCGGAGGTGGTCTGAATGGCTTTCTCAGTACTTTCATTAGTGATAAAAAGTGGATCATTCCGGAGAGAAGATGCTTTAAGGATTTCAAGAGATGCATTGATGAAGCTGGTATTGAACTTTATGATGAGGATTCTATTAGTATTCAAGGTCTTTATTCTCTCAAGATCAAAGATGCTTGGAATGTCATTAGAGGCAATAAGACTTACCCTTCGTGGGCCAAATGGCTTTGGAAATTTGACCATCCAAGAGTCATGATTATCAATGCTTGGAAGATATTCTTAGGCAAGCTTCCTACCCTTGATTATCTTCAGAAGGTGGGATTTCATCTAGCTTCTCACTGCTATCTTTGTGAGAGTGATTCTGAAAGTATTGCTCATGTTCTCTTCAATTGCAAATTTGCTGCTACAACCTGGAGATATGGAGTGAGTGTTGGGTACATTGACAATGCCCCGAAGTGTCCTGAAGACTGTCTGAGGATGAAGACGAAAAAGCAGCAGCTGATGTGTCTTGCTACTCTGTTCTTCATATGGAAAGAGAGAAATTACAGAATCTTCAAGAGTTCGTCTACTGATAATAAGAAATGCTAGAAAAGCATAGCTGAGATAGTTACTTTGTATGATTGATTGATGTTCTTCTTTGTTTCAGATGTATAGTTGCTTTCACACTTCTTCTTTCTTCTATACCTGTACATAAGAACTATTATCCTGTCTAATAAAGAGAAAGGTTCTTACTGAGCAAAAAAAAGGATCTTGTCTTTAAAAATTGATGAGAAAAAGTTGAAAGAATGGATTGAGGTATGTATAGTTTGGGAGGAGAAAGAAATCAAGTCATTGTCACTATCTATTTACAGTAGAGACATACTGTCTATTGGTATCCAAATACTGCCTTACTGTTGGTAGAGAAGTCTAGGTACATCATCAACTAGAATGCCCATATCTTCATTAGTTGAAAACCTAGTGTAGTAATTGGTGGACAACTTGGACAATGTTTTACCAATCCTCATTCACAAGATTTTCATCAGAGGAAAAAAATCACTGATGTAAAAAAGAAACACCTTTATTAGTTATCATCTCAATACTTCTATTAGCTGTCAGAAACTACATTTTCATTGGTTGGTGAATATGGTTTCATAAGGTAACAACTTATTTAATCTCTACCCATGATTAAACTAATTTTCTTTTTATTGTTTGAGATAACTAGTTTCAATGGAAACATTTCACTGGTTTCCTAGAATTTTATTTTCATCACTTGTCAAGTTCTCCCACTATTCATCAATTTTCAACTCCCCTTTCCACTAATGGTAGTCCAATGTTCATGAATGCTCTATTTTCATATATTAGGCATGAACAAGCTTTAATTGGTAGGTGCTCAACAACCATCCTCTAGTGAAACAAGACTAGATGATGATTGAAACATCCTTGGCTTATTTGAACCAAGTCAAAAAGATAGAGAGAAATTCGGAGCTATTCTTAGCACAAATTACTAAAATGTACCCAAAAAAGCAAGATTTACACAAAGGACCTTAAAGAAAAAACTATGATAGTATTTATAACCATATAGTTACAACGTGTAATCTTATAGTTAATATGACATACATGCTTAAGGATTAGACTAGTTCTAGGTCTTCATAGATTCTCCCTCTCTTAAGAAGTTATATTACAATTTAGGACAGGTTCTTCTCATCTAACTCTCAAGTTCTCATGTTGCATCCTAGTGTAGTGATGCTTCCATAGTACTTTCACCATTGTTAACCATATTGTCTAAGATTCTAAACTCTTATATATAGGATCTACACTGGTCCTTCTACATTAGTATCATCATCAGTCAATTGTGTATTGAATTTGAGTTGTAGTACTGGAAAGTAGTAGTATGGAAACAAGTACTGGAAAGTAGTAGTACCTTCTTTATCTTCTAGTGAAGAGTTGAACAACCAGCAGAAAAATGATGATGACCAACCAGCAGAAAACAAAGACACCGGACCAACCAGGCTCAATCAGAAACTTGTTCTAAACACAGGATCAAGAAACCCAAAGATCCCACAGGAGGATCTCTGTAGATGATCATGTAACATATCCTCTTTTTGTCACTTTTTAAAACCTTTGTGTTGGTATATGGCATCCAATAGTGACATTTGTTACTATGATGAGAAGCATACAAAATTGAAGATTATATACGGAATGATGAATGCATGAGTTAAATAAAAAAGAATCAAATCCATCAAGAAGTCACTATATGGTCAATTATAAGTATTTTTCATAAGCTTTTAACTGAGCAGGATTTTAAAATCAAGCGTTGCACTGGAAGAAGGTTCCTCTACAACTGAGGTAGAGGGATTCATTCCAGAAAAGGTGAATTAGGGTTACAAATTAAAAGACTAGGGATATACCTAGTTGTTAAAGCCATGGTTAAGAGAAACTCCAGAAACTTTCTCTTTCATTGGAGGGTCTGAGTGTTTCTCATTCTGATAAAGAAATCTAGACATGTTGAATGCAATTTGAGTTACAAATGGTATTCAAAGGAATCTAATAACTATGCCAAAAAATGAAATGCATCAGCAGATCACATAGAAAGATGAATTCAAAGTGACCATGTAAAGGATGGTAACATGTAACTTTATTTCCAAAGGGACCACTATAATATCAACAATGCATGGTGTTCTAGCACTAATGAGGAACTTAATTATATACCAGATGGTCAGGCTATGGAAACTGGTGTTGAGTGTTTCTGTCCCCCTGAGTTCTTTTTCACACCGCACTCATTAGTATTGAAGTTGTTTCTATCCATGTATCCTATACAAAATAGTCATGAAGTACGGTGTCGACATTAGTAAGAACATATATGGTAAAATTGTAAGTAGTGGTTGAATGAAATGGTGATGTAGCATTTGGAGGTACAAGGACTAGTAAGAATTACCTTAACTTGGACCTAATGTTTAGCAGAGAGTGCAACATTCAGAGGCAAAATGATGCCTCTGGCCATTTGAGAAGTAATTTAGGGGACAACACTTGATGTCTTAAGTTAGACATGGTTCTCAGATTTTCCATCATAAAATGTATGTACCAAGAGAAGCTTAAAATGCTAAGAGAAGTTTAGAATTTCTCAAACAATGAACTCTTTTTATGTGATAAGAGAAGCTTAAAATGCCATGCACATCTTGAAAGAGAGACTGCCAAGTAGATTATAGATATTTTTAGAAGCTAACCTAGAAGCTCCAATCTCTTATATAAGCAATGACACGCTTGTCCTTTGCAGCCTGGGCATACCAAAGTGTCTTTTTTTTCTCCCTTTTGTTGTTTCATCCACCTACTCATGATTTAACATTGATATATGAGGTTTCTTCATCTTTGACGATCTACTTCTCCTATTTAATATTTTTGATTTGACATTAACTGATCCATATGAGCCATCATAACCATGGTAGAAATCAAGTAGAGGACTATCACTGGCAATGCATACTAAGACTATGATATGCAACTTTAGGGAGCCTACAAAAGATCTATAAACTGAGATAAATCTTAAGCAATTAACCAATTCTGGCTTCAAACTAACCTACATACATCAGGTAGTCCAGTTGGACCAAGATGATCAGGAGCAATTGTTTGAACAACCTACAACAGAAATCAAGCAAGGCCTTAGCAGAATTGTTTGAACAACCTGCAACAAAAATCAATAAACACCTAGAAGCCAGGAATAATGTAAGATCTGATCAAATGACCTGATGTCAAGCTAGTAGCAGAGTATTGCTTTAATCCCACAAAAGCCTTATCCCTCAACATAATTGGTACTCTTCTTGTGACCTACTTGTCCATCTCCTCCAGCTCCTCATTGGTGTCAGAGTCTTGGAGATTCTCTTGGTCAGATTCCTAAAGCCCTAGCTAACTTCTAACCATTACTTAGATGATTCCAATGCACACAACAAAGAATTCTAAAGTTGACTAACCCATGAGGACCATGATAGAGTTTGTCGTCTACATGGATGAGGAGGATAAACCCATGATAGAATATCATCATACTTGATGCCTACTACTTGTCTAAACCATAGACATTGAAATATGAGACTTCATGCAGCTGAAAATTTTGAGCTAGACAAAATCAAATCCTTGTACAGTCTCAAGATGGGAGATATGAAAAAACAAAACCAATTTCTACATCATCAATTGTGACTCTGAAGATTAAAACTAACATGTGTAATCAAGAAAATGGAAAACTTTAGCTTTAAAAGGATCATCCTACATATATGCAACTTTAGAGAGCCTACAAACTAACCTGCATACATTCGTTAGTTGAGTTTAGCATCAAGCCCCATAAAAAGGATTGATAGTCCATTCCAGATAGAAGATAGAAAATATCACAACACCCAAGACATATCTATCATACGAAGGCCTTCCCTTGAAAAATATCAGCAATATCTAAAAGAGCCACACAACCATTGGTTTGGACCAAGAAGATGAGGAATTGTTTGAACAATCTACACATTCTGATGTATGCAATGTATGAAGGAATAGATACAGATGAGCATACAAAATCTCCTATCTGCACAAGATACTTCAGAGAGATATCAGATAATCCATCAAGCTTGGACATTAGTTCAGAATCCAATAAAAAAACAAGCTCTCCATGAAAAAAGAACCAAGGTTAAATCTAAGTAAATAGATAAAAATGAGATATTGTTCCCTGGGATACCAGATGAACAAAAGCCGCAGAAGTTAAACAAAAAATTTGACCCAAACAAGTGGAAGCTTAAAAAAAAGTGAATTCCAAGATTAAAAAATCCATGTACATTTTTAAAATATTGCTCATATCCACTAATCACCCAGAAGCCAGGGAACCACAATAAAAACTGAAGCAATTGAATCATCTAACAGACAAGCATAGAATGCCCTGTAAGTATCAAACTGAAGCATCTAACAGAGAAATAACACACTTTCACTACAGATCTAGGTTTTGAAAACCTAACCCAGAAACTCAAACATTGCTCATATGTAAATCTCACAAACAATATGCTCAAACATTGCTCATATCTAAAAACCACAAACCATTTATAGTGCATGTATTGTCCATAATACTAAGATTCTCCATAACAAAATTAAAAGCAGGTCAAAACAAAATAGGATTGTCATTTGTCAACATTGTCTACAACAATGGACATGAAACAACATTATTTGGATTGTCATGTACTAATGAGAAATTGGCTTAAAGAAAAACAACTATGTCATCTCTTTAGACAGTATCCAAGAATGCAAGTATCTTTATACTTCATGTCCTGCAACAAATGGAAATGACTTCAGATACTACTTTTGGTTTCAATTATATAATATTATAAGAAATACTTTATGCTCACTGAGGCAATATATGTGTTTTTGACTGTGTTATGACGTTGCCAAAAACATCATCAAATAGATTGATATTGCTCATAAGGTCTCACTAGAGGATTATTTTCCAACAAAGCAACCTCTACGAAAACACCAACAAATGATGAGCCTAATATTGCACCTCCCACACTTTTCATGGGGTCCACCTCAGATACTCAACTGAATGCAATTCTAGCATCTGGATCTATGAAACTCAGCAGATACACATCCTAGAAACAAAATACAGTTTACATAACAAATTTATATAAACGTAAAATGAAGAGCAATTTACACAAATACAAACATACTTGTCCCTTCTTAAATGATGAATGTCTTATTTGGAGTGGAGTTTTCCTTGAAAAGTTTGTCTGCACAATTATTTTATTTTTGACATGATACCAAAAAAGTCAACATGGAAAATAACCGATATTACACATCATGTAAAAAATGTATTCATACTTGGCTAGTGCCAACATGTTGTACTTGACTGTTTCCTACTCTAGTTAAGGTAAGTAACTCCTCTAACTTATGGTTGAATTCATCCTTTTGATCTTGAAGTTCTACATCAAATTCCAACTGTTGCTCTTCCAGCTTATCCTGAAAATGCTTCCATTGCACTTCTTCAGCTTCTTAGGATTTACGGTTCTTGCCCCAGATATTAGAAGGTGATGGTCCAAGCCCATAACCATGAGCATATCCTGGTTTCTCTTCTCCCATAACATGGATATGAATTTCATCTAAAGTAACATCTGGTTATTTTCTTCGTAGCTCTTCTCCTGCCTCAGAAAATTTTTCCTACATACTATAAAATAATAAGAGATGAATTTTATACCAAACATATACCTCTTTCCAATCAGTATATGTAACATATAACTATAGGATAGGATTTTTTGTACCAAAATTTTGGTGGATTCAACATCAACTATGCTCCCATCTTTTTTACGATGAGTTTTCTCAAAAACCATTATGGGATCCACATCTCCACCTATTTCCTTCTCCATCTTTATCAGACAAACAAGGTTATTGTAAACATCAAATAAAAGGATGCCATCAATTTGTCCAAATGGATCACAAAAATTACTAATCTTACATCATATTTCAGACATGCAAATGACTTGGTTCTTGTTGTGTGGCTAAGCTTTTGAAATTTTCTACTTTTCTTGTTAGTTATAGACTTCCTCTATGAAAAATATTGTAGTTTTGTGCATATTAATTATTTGTGAGGTAAATTACGTATCAATGAATAGAAAAAGAAATATTACCTTTCCTTTATTACTCCTCTAATAATCCACAAGAAATTTCCAATGAGACTTGTCCACACGGGGAACAACTTGTTCAAGTTGTTGTTCATACAGACTATCTTCTAGGAAGTAAAGTCTTCGTAACTCCCACTTGTGGTCCCTCCATTTCTTTCCTAGTCTCTTCATTGTCCACTCCTTTAGATCTGAATCCATTGTGAATTTACTCTACCCACATAAAGGATATCAATTAGAAGCTTCATTTAACCATTCAAAAATAAATTTTAATAATGTAACTTCACAAAATTCCATATAGAATCTTTTTTGTTTGCTAGAAATTGTCTCCAGTCCTCGTAGTTTAGTGAACAAAGATTGGGATCTCTTACAATAGTTGTCAGAAAACTTGATAAGTGACATTGGTTTTCACCTATCGGTTGCCCAAACTGATTTCTCTCAATGGGAATTGGATCGTCGGGCTTTCTTTTTTAGACTTTCAAACATTGTGTTCGACCACATGCTCGATGTTTTTGACCTATGCAATCAATCATAAAAGATTAAAAATATATGGAAAATTATATGTCATTAATGCAGCATTAGAAATGCAATTATATGAATAAAATGATTACCTAGCCCATCAGAAGGTGTTGTTGTGACATTCAATGACTCAACATGGTGATTAGAGATGTCATTTTGGTCCATGTTATCAGGTAATTCATTCCTATTTTGGTTACTGGTAGCTCTATTCTCTACACTTCTTGAATGAATAGACACAGAAGCATTAACATTAGGCACACATGATAGCTGTGAATTTCTTGATCTTGTAACTTTATCACCACTTTCTTTGTTGTGTTGATTTTGGAAACTTGTTCCCATCTCCTTTTCAGTTGTGCATGTTTGAGAGGATTTGGAACCACCAACCATATTAGAGTCTTGGGGACATGTGGCTGATTGGGCACTTTTTACAGAGCTAGAAACAGTTTTATTGAATCTCTTTGCTCTATCATTTTGAATTTTAGCTAGAAGGGAAGCAAAAAAATTTTGGAGCAATTTGAGGATGACAAGTTCAAAGATTGCCAACAACCATGTCGAGTAATGCTAGGTAAATGAGTCGTCGTACAAGAGTCATTGTTGTTGTTTTTATCATTCCTTGTGTCTATCTTGTCATGGAAGTTGTCACTGTACTATTCTCTCATCATGAGTATGTCAAATCACATATATTAGGAGACATATAAAAAAATATTAAACAACATATAACAATTATGTAATCAATATTTAAAACCTAAGCACAGTTATTTAATCAAATATATCTCATATAATAAAAAGCACAGATACTAAAGACATAAACACTACATCATTATAAACAAAAATAGAGATAAGGATAAATTTGATTAAGAAGAATGTCAGGCCAGCAAAATGCATACACCTAGCTAGAGCACAATGTGAGACAGAAAATTAAAGAGATACATCGAGCCAAAAATGGCTTGTACAAGTGAAATAATAATGACAAACTAAAATAAACATCCACTACTATTTTGTAATCTCCTCAATCAAAATTGTCATCACCACCACTTTCATATTCACTTTCATGATCATGTTGAACTTGGGATTGGTCTTTTTCAATTATTGAACAATCAACAATAATTCCTTCCATATCCAATCTAACTATGTCACAATTAGCATATTCATCCTCTGATGTCATTGATGGCCCATGTCTAGTTTCACCTTGCATATAAGCTTCGACATTCTTAATATAAGATTGTTCTTCCATGTTGAACATATCTTGTGGGGCAATCTTTACAGCAAAATGCCAACCTTTTGCAGTGAGATCTTCTACATAAAATACTTTTCCAACTTGAGATTCCACTACAAACAGTTCTCCTATAGTCTAAAGTCATCTCAAATTAACAAGAGTCAACCCATGTTCATCATGCTTGATTCCCCTATTTGAGTATATGTCCACCCAATCACATTTAAATAATGTCACATTAAAGTGTTCATAATAATTGAGCACAATAACAACCTTCAAAACACCATAGTAGGTAACATCCCTAGTAATTGGGTTGCGGTCAGTCATTTTAGAATAACAATTAGTCTTAGCTACCAGAAACGCTCCACTATTTTGTGTTGTTCGGTTTGCATCTTTTACCTTGGTATGATTTCTGTGACCATTGACAACATAGCCCTTGTACTTAATGGCCACTTGATGTGGACCTTAAGAAAGAAACTTGATTTTATCATCCACTATCTCTGTTCTTGTGAGCGTCTCAATCTAACAAAACAAAATATAGTTAGAGTTTATTCATGAAGCATTACAAATTAAATTAGCCTGTATAAACTTACATGTTCTTTAAACCATCCATCAAATGAGTTACTATATATTCTCTGAACCTCCTTTAAGGACTTCTAAGGATGTGTTTGCCTAATGATATCATAGTGCTTCCTGAATAAAAAAATAATTGCAATTGAAATAAGTTATATAATTTTAACAATAGAAGATAATTGTCACTTACTTAATGTAGGATCCAATTGCTTCACAATTGAACAATACATGCTTGTGGGCTTGTTGCATTGTATGTTCATCCAAGACACAAGCTACCATTTTACCAACACCACTACCGACTGTCGAGAAAATAGACCAATCATCATTGTCAGGTGTTGGCTCATTTTTCAAATTTGCTTCATCATTATCATTTCTATTTGGCCAATTTAATTTTGTTTCAACTCCATCCAAGTATCTTGAACAAAAAGTTAGGCACTCTTCCTCTATATATCCTTCTTCTATTGATCCTTCTGGATATCTTTTATTATGAACATATCCTTTTAGAGTCATCAGATTCTTAATAACAAAGTTGACGAAAATATTATCACAAATTACATTCCAATAGGTAAAATCATCATGACGTATGAAAAGTTACCTTTCAATTGGATACATCCAACGATATTGAACAGGGTCGGCTATCTTAGCTTCATAAGCGAGATGGACTGATAGATGCACCATTATGTCAAAAAAGCATGGAGGGGATATCTTCTCCATCTCACAAAGTGTCACGGCTATTGCATATTCCAATGAAGAAAAATCATTTGGATATATGACTTTAGTGCACAACCTTTGAAAATAGCAACAGAGATTAATAATACATGACTTAGCATTCTTACTAGGGAAAGACACAGTGCCAGCTAATGGCAGAAGTTGTTGCATCATCACGTGATAATCATGACTTTTCATTGGTAGCGTCTTCTGATCCTTTATTCGTGCACATATAGATATATTAGACGCATACCCATACGGAACTTGACATATTGTAGGAGGTTGTAAAAGAATATTTTTTCATCTTTTCTCATTGTATAACAAGCTGGAGGTATGACAATATATTTACCAACTTCTTTTGGATGAAGCGGAAATCTAATTCGCATATCCTCCAAATCCTTCCTTGCATTCAAGTTGTCCTTACTTTTGTCCTTCAAAACTAGAAATGTTCCAACAATACTCTCACATATATTCTTCTCAATGTGCATGACATCAAGATTGTGCCTTACAATGTTAGACTTCCAGTATGATAGCTCAAAAAATATGCTTTTCCTATCCCAATTGTGTGTTGAATCTTTACCTCTTGGCCTTTTCTTGCCAATTACAGTTCTTTCATCCTCCAATTGTGATAGGATTTGAGATCCAAAAGGTGGTTTAGGTGCACATATAAATTCTTTCTCACCATCAAATGCTTTTGCTTCTTTTCAAAATTTGTGGATGCTTGGCAAAAGCCTACGATGTCCTCTATAGCAAACTTTATGTCTATGTGGCAACCAATGTGAGACAGTATCTTTATTACAATAAGGACTTGCTTTGTAGCCTTTAGTACTCCAACCAGAGAGATGGGCATATGTTGGAAAATCACTAATAGTCTATAGTAAATAAGCACACATAAGTAAGAATTCCTTGGTTCCAGCGTCATATGTATGTACACCAGTATCCCATAGTTGTTTCAACTCGTCAATTAATGGATGCAAGTACACATCTATGTTTTCTGGGGAAGTTGCCAGGAATGAGTAGGGAAAACATAAAATATGGTTGCTTCATGCACAACTAAGGAGGTAAATTATATGGAATAATCACAATAGGCCATGTACTGTAAGAAGTGCTCATTGACCCAAAAGGATTAAATCTGTCAGTTGCAAGTCCCAATTGAATATTTCTAGCATCTGCAACAAAGTCTGGATGCATAACATCAAATGTTTTCCATATAAGTGAATCTACAGGATGTCTTAACTTGTCATCTTTTTCATATTCTTCTGCATGCCACTTCATTAAGGAAGAGATTTTTGATGACATGAACAAACACATTAGGAGTGGTATAAGTGGAAAGTATATGAGCACCTTGACAAGTATTCTCTTGGTTTGTTTTGCATGCTCATCGTCATACTCATCATCTGGGCTTGTAAATGTTTTCCATCTTGATTCTCCACATGTATCATAGATGTCTTTATCCTTAGAATCCTTCCAAAACAACATGCAACCATTTGGAAAAACATGAATCTTCACATAATCTAAGCCCAATTCCTTAATCGTCTTTTTTAGCTCATAAAAGGAATTAGGTAATTGTTCTCCTTCTGGTAGTATCTTCTTAAAGAAAGTAAGAAACATAGATGATGCTTTCTTACTCAAGCCATTAAGACAAACCATGTGATAGAATTCTAGGATGCAAGCAAGTTTGCTAAATTTCATACACTCTGGATATAATTTTGTCTCAAAATCCTTTAACAAGATATAAAATTTGTCAGCATTGAAATGTTGATCACTATCCGACTCTACTCCTTTCATATTTCCATCTTCACTGAAACTCGAAAAAGCATCATGCAGCATATCTTGTAAATTTTCAGCATTTAGGCAATCACCCTAATCAGTAGGAGCATCCATTTGAACATTGACATCTTTGCCATGAAAAGCCCAAGAAATATAGCTTGGTAAGAAGCCATGCCACAGTAGATGGCTCAATGTAGTCTTTTTGGTGACCTGGTATACATTACCACACTTTCTGCAAGGGAATACAATCTTGTCTCCAATCGCAGAATGTTAAAAAGTGAAATCCAAATATGTTGATACTCGACATAAGTATTTACTACTCATCCGGTCATCCTCTGCTATCCAAGACTTATCCATTCTATAAAAATATTAAAACATATAACATATATGAGTAAGTATGCCATATCAAAAAAGACTATACAATATGAGAAAATATTAGTGTAATCATGCAAATGAAGTTCACAGGCGTTTTTGAAATACTTATTATAAGGATAAAAAAATATACTTATTATAAAGATAAAAGAACATTTAGAATTAAACTTATCACACATTGAGTATCATTCTATCAAATAATTATAATATTGACCATCATAAGAACATATTAGATTTCTCACTTATATAAAAGGAAAATATATAAAAATATAATGACATTGTTTCGTAACCTATTTATATACACTAATCTAAAAACATAGAAGAAAATTGATGTGGGTAATGACATATCACAATGTATACTAAAAATAGCTAAGCCAAATCAACCCTAATTTCATGTATATACCATAACCATGAATAATTACACTTCATTAAAATTAGCATCTAATTAGAACATGGGAATCAGGATGGGATACCAGGTCTAATATCAGGGAGGTTCCTTGTCTCAAAACAATTCCAAAGATTATAAAATCTTAATTCGTACTTTGTTGGAAGTTGTTATGCAGAAATCTTAGTGATTCTTGGCCTCATTAAAATCCATATGTCCTAGAGGTGTGCTAAAAAGTTGATATCTTTCTACAACTGTAGTGTTCCCATAAGAGAATCCAACATGACCTAGCCTTAACTAGAAAGAAAAAAAACATTCTCGACTCCATCTTCTTCTGATTCCCTGGCAACATGAGTATATATGCAATGCTTTGATGTGTGACCTTTTTCATAACATGTGACACAAATCGTGATAGTTTACATTTGGTTCTTAGCCTTGGTACTATGTTCCTTCAAAGTTCTAACATCTATGGCTATCATATCTATCTTTGTTGTAAGAAGTTTAATCATTGTTGTGTGATTCGCAGTTGGTAATGAAGATCTATTTCCAACCACTCCTCTTATTTAGTCCCACCCAAATTGATGGGATTCCATATTGTTAGTTATCATAACCAAGTTTTCAACATATAAACCCAATAAGTTGCCATCAAAATCTACATTGATGGACAACCTGTTAGTAAGAGTTAGATCACTAAATAAAGTGGTGATTGGATACCCATTTCAAACCCATGGTGACAACACTCTATTTGATATCTTAAGAATCTTTCACATGAATGATGTAGGTTTCAAAAAGAAATTGTGAAACCAATTATCTTATTTTTGTATTGTTCATCTTATTTAAAAAAAGAACATAAGAACAAGACCATTAGCAAGTGTATCCCAGTCAGCAAGACTTCTTGATTATGAGGACTTACAAGATATGGATTTGTCTCGTAGATAGAAGAAAAAGTCTTTATAATAGATGGTTTCTTGGGGGACTGTATTTATTTTATGAGTATGACATATGGCCTTCAAGGCCTCTATTTGATCATAAAGATTATTATCTACTATGTTCCTTCAAAAATCCTTTGTTGCATGATGGGAATGGGTTTGCTCTTGAATTCAAAGTTAGTGACTGGAAATACATGTTTTCATTAGGTGTTGATTGTCATTTTCCCTAGCTTGAGTGAAGGAATGGGGCAAATGATGAGGATCTACAATCATCATGATTCTTCTTCTTAGGAATAACAAAAATATTCCAACAGTTTGTATCTGAGAATTAGATGTGTCAAGATAAGTATCAAACACATAACAAGATCTTCGAGGCATAGTGCAAAATATGTCAGAAAGTAAAGAGAAATCGAATATGTTATAGAAAGAAAAGTGGTGACAAATCCTAAGTATTATGTGGGTCTGTAATAGTTTCCAGTTTTCCATTTCCCCAAAATGGCACCAAAAGTTGATTGTCCTCAGAAAGATGTTCCATAGTACAAGTATGTTGAACTAAATCCTAGGTGTCAGACTTTATGTTTGTAACCCAACCCCTTGAGATACATGTAATGATATACAAAGTTGTAAGTAGTAGATGGGACTCAACACAACAACAAGGTTGATAAGCTATTGGGACTGTTAGTATTATCTTTGTTAAGTTGATTAGAAAAGTTGATAAGTGTAACACCCCAATCTTATTATACAAAATTTCCAAATTATTTTATTCTCTACATGCTCTTTTTCTAATAAGATAATTTTTGAGGACTTAAATGCAAATTGCTCATGTTAGTTTTGCAATTTCGTTTTATTATGTTCAATTACTCTCTTGCCCATGATTTATTTAAAGAAAATGTCTCTTTATGAACTTTTGTTTAGAAAATGGAAATAAATGCTTTATGTAAAAATTCCTCTCTCATATGGTAATTAGTGATTTACTTGTTTAAATTGTTTTCTTAATGGCCTCCATATTGTTAATTGAAAATAAATAATGTTGAGTGCACGTTTTCATGTTTTGCAATTCTTATTTGAGAAATTAGTATCTTTATATGCACTAATCATAGCCATTTAAGTGCACAACGGTTTTTGCTATTTTAGGCCTAAAACGTGTACAAGCATCAAATATAATTAAATCAGAACATTCTAAACCCTCTATTGCACTTATGGTCAAAATTTGAATGCATGTTTGACCCCTTATATGAATTGGGGAAGTTTTCCATATAGTTTGATTAAGAATTTAATTCAAATTACATTCAATGCACGAAATTACTCTAAGGTTTCAGTTATTCAACGTTGTCACGTGTTACACTCATTGCGCGCATACACAGTGACCGTTGGATCAAGATCCAACGACACTCGCATTCTCTTCTACCTCCGTGTATTTCGCGGGTCAATGTCCGCTTCACAAGTCATTTCTCACTGATCTCGTTCTCTCTCATCTAACGACGGTTTCACAAAATTCCTTCACCAACGCCTTCGCCTCGCTTCCCCGGACCCAGTGAGCCTTCACTCACCTTCTCTCTCACACTACAGATAAAACACCCAAAGCTAGGGCATCACTGCTCTCTATCACCAATTTGCAGACGACACCACAAACCCCCTCGTGCCCCTATAGCTATCCCAAAACATCCACCACCCTTTACGACTTGCTCCTCCACTACCATTTCTCCCCCGACTTCCCCAGCAGCCCCGACCTACTCGGCTTCAGTTTCTGGTGACCTTGAGTCCACCCGGCCTTCTCCTGTCACCTCATCTTAATTGCCCTTACGGTGAGTATCCTCAGAGCCTCGCCTTTATTTTGACTCTTCTGGTTTGCCCTGCGATCGCCCATGTCATCGGGACCTACACTCCGTTGCCTGGACCATGTCGGTGCCCATCGTCACAGTGATTAAGTTGCTACCCAGCCCTCATGAGGCATCGAACAAAGTCGCCCAACCTCCTAGATCGCTTCTCTGGTCTCAGTTGATGCTAGCTTGCTTAAAATCGTGGTTTTGGCCTCTGAGCCCTCTTCCTCTATTCTCCGGTCCACACCATGGCTTTGGGTGAGTTCGCCACCATATTACCTGCATCTCAGGTTCATTTTGATCACCGGAGTTCGACGAAGGTAATGGGGTTGTTTCCCTAAGTTGATCATCTACAAGGTGTGATTATTACTCTCACCTGAGATCCATGAAGCGCTTCTCTCTCATGTGCGGTGAAAGGGGAAGAAACTAGGGTGTCCAATGACCCCTGAGCCCCGCGTTTTTCTTTTACCAATGCTTTAAACCGCAAGGGCATTTGAGGAATTTCACACTCTATTTCCTTTGATCGTTGGGGCAAGCATCGTGGCCTAGTTGGTCAAGCCCGATTGGGCCAAGTCAGATGTTGGCCCACTATTTTTGGATTTGGATAAATATATATGTATATGTGGCTTTATCTCGATTTGTGAATGGCTGATTCTTCAAAAATTTATAGTAAATCGCCTGGTTATCAGAAAAATACGTAAAAATATGTTTTGGAAAGGATTTTCGATGAGGAACTCAGTTTTATGTTTTCAGTGACTAATTTTGCTATTTTAACATCTCAATATTTATATAAACAAATTAGGGTTTAATGTTGTGTAATGAAGGATATATATTCTAATTTCAGGTGATTAAAAGGATCCAACCAGTCAAACCAGGTTTGACTTAGGTGATTTATCTCAAGTTAAGAGGTCCATGCCCTTGGCATAGTAATATTGATTTATTGAATGATTATGATATATTTATGCACTTTATGCTGAGGTCATGAAAAGTACATTGTTTCTTCCAAGTATATGGTTATTGAATGTTTTATTGCTATAATCTAAGTCTAAGTATAAAAACCCAATTAATGTTATGAATTATGATAAAGATACATGAAATCAAGGTTAAGAGGGAAGAAATTTCCCATTCATGCTTAAGAGGGAGAAATCCCATTATGTTCAAGAGGGAGAAATCCCAATTACGATCAAGTTTAGGTTATTAAGAAGATAAGTAAAGTCTAAGAAAGATCATGGTTAAGGGAATTTGATTTAGATTTATATGCACCTTGTTATGGGCTTTCCGAGCATTTTGGGCTTTCCGAGCAATTATGGGCTTTTCAAGCATTATGGGCTCATTATGGGGCATTAAGAGAGGAGCATATACTTCTCGTCAAATTCTTTATGTAAAAGATGCCAAGAAATCATTAATGTAATGCATGTTCATGTTTATGTTAAATCAGTTTATATGTTATTTTTATGCTTTATAACATTCCAATGTCGCTTACTTACCATGTTTGTTTTTCCTTTGCATGGCTGGAGACGATATGTCCGCAGACGTTGGAGCTAAAGGGAAGGAGACATCTTGAGAAGATTCCAAGTATACAAGACCTTAGAAGTTGTTTCCTGGTGGGACGTCCATCTATGGAGATCCTATCTTTTTCATGATTATCTAGTTTATGTTTAGTATACCTTTAGAAGCATGATGTAGCTTTATTTCCAAGAACTCATGTATGAATCTATGTTTCTATGAATGCCAAGTGTTGTTTATTTCTTGATATGAGATCATGCATGTGACAATCCCTCCCTGATATGCCAAGTACCCCACATTATGGATAATGTTGGGGATTAGGCTGTGCTTCTGCTGGTTATGTATGAAGCCCTAGGGAGGGGTGTTACATTAATGGTATCAGAGAAAGGAATAGATGGCCACTAAGGCAACACTAGATATTCATATTATGTTCTAATATCATGTTATGTTTACCCTTTCAGATGGCCCCTAAGAAGAAGGAGAAGGTTTGTGAGTCAAGGCCCTCACAAGGATCATCTAGTGGTGATCAGACTGAGGACATGAACCACATCCCTCCACTAGTCACCCTAGATGCCTTAGTAGCAACCTTGACCAATGCCCTCCAACCTAGAGCTCCACCTAGAGTACATGAGATCTCCCTCGTTGATTTCTTGAAGATTAGACCCGATTCTTTCCATGGTGAAGATGAGGTTGATGTAGTAACCAAAGATAAGGAGTGTCTTAGTAACATGGAACATTGCTTTAGAGACTTAGAGTGTCCCCCACGTAGTAGGGTTAGATTTGCCACCCATATGCTCAAGGGTGCAACCCGTACTTGGTGGGAAAACCTCTTAGCCTATAGGGAAGATGATGACCCTCCTCTTACTTGGGGTGAGTTTGTGGAGGTCTTTAATGACCATTATGTATCTGAAGCCATGCTAGAAAGGAAGGAGGATGAGTTTTCTAACCTTAAGCAAGTGGGTGACATGACTATCACCGAGTATGCCATGAAATTTTATAAGCTCCAAAAGTATGGTCTTGAGTACACTGAGAAAAAGAGAGCTAAGAAGTTCATTAGAGGGCTTAAACCTGACCTAAGTTATGCCTTGTCCGGTAGAGGGCATAGGACCATGCAATCAGCCTTAGATGTAGCCCTAGGATTGGAGGATCACCCTAGGAGGAACCATAAGAAGGAGGTACCCCAAAATAATCATCACCATCAACACCCTCCACCCTCCAACCACAAGAGAAAAGCCCCTGAGCCTTCTTATGAGAATGGGAGAACCCCATGCCCTACATGCAAGAGAAATCATGGTGGTCCTTGTAGGTTTGGGACTTCTGTTTGCAACTATTGTGGTGAGGAAGGGCATATCAAGCCTAATTGCCCTAAGCTTGCAAAGAAGGATCTCAACCATAACCAAGCTAAGAACCCTAATCCTCAACCCAAAGTTAAACCAAGGCTCTTCACCATGCAAATGTCAGAGGGAGAAGAGGAAGATGATCAAGGTAAGGGTAGTTAAGTAATTTATGTTGAATCATAATGCTTTGTTTATTATGCTTCTTTTATAATAAAAATTTATATGGAAAATTTGCAAGTTTATGTGAAAACCTTAAGGTGGGTAGAAACTCTAGGAAATTTTGAGGACGAAATTTATTTAAGGTGGGTAGTATTGTAACACCCCAATCTTATTATGCAAAATTTCCAAATTATTTTGTTCTTTGCATGCTCTTTTTCTAATAAGATAATTGTTGAGGACTTAAATGCAAATTGCTCATGTTAGCTTTGCAATTTCGTTTTATTATGTTCAATTACTCTCTTGCCCATTATTTATTTAAAGAAAATATCTCTTTATGCACTTTTGTTTAGAAAATGGAAATAAATGCTTCATGTCAAAATTCCTCTCTCATATGGTAATTAGTGATTTACTTGTTTAAATTGTTTTCTTAATGGCCTCCATATTGTTAATTGAAAATAAATAATGTTGAGTGCACGTTTTCATGTTTTGCAATTCTTATTTGAGAAATTAGTAGCTTTATATGCACTAATCATAGCCATTTAAGTGCAAAATGGTTTTTTCTATTTTAGGCCTAAAATGTGTACAAGCATCAAATATAATTAAATGAGAACGTTCTAGACCCTCTATTGCACTTATGGTCAAAATTTGAATGCATGTTTGACCCCTTATATGAATTGGGGAAGTTTTCCATATAGTTTGATTAAGAATTTAATTCAAATACATTCAATGCATGGAATTACTCTAAGATTTCAGTTATTCAACGTTGTCACGCGTTACACTCATTGTGTGCGTACACAGTGACCGTTGGATCAAGATCCAATGGCACTCACATTCTCTTCTACCTCCATGTATCTCATGGGTCAATGTCCACTTCATAGGTCATTTCTCACTGATCCCGTTCTCTCTCATCTCACGACGGTTTCACAAAATTCCTTCGCCAACACCTTCGCCTCACCTCCCCGGACCCAGCGAGCCTTCACTCACCTTCTCTCTCGCACTACAGATAAAACGCCCAAATCTAGGGCTTCGCTGCTCTCCATCACCAAGTTGCAGACGACACCACAAACCCCCTCGTGCCTCTATAGCTATCCCAAAACATCCACCCCCCTTCACGACTTGCTCCTCCACTACCATTTCTCCCTCGGCTTCCCCAGCACCCCCGACCTACTCAGCTTCAGTTTCTGATGACCTTGAGTCTGCACGACCTTCTCATGTCACCTCGGCTTAATTGCCCATACAGTGAGCATCCTTGGAGCCTCGCCTTTGTTTTGACTCTTCTGGTTTGCCCTACGATCGCCCATGTCATTGGGACCTACACTCCATTGCCTGGACCATGTCGGTGCCCATTGTCACAGTGATCCAGTGGCTACCCAGCCCTCATGAGGCATCAAACGAAGTCGCCCGACCTCCTAGATCACTTCTCCAGTCTCAGTTGATGCCTGCTTCCTTAAAATCATGGTTTTGGCCTCTGAGCCCTCTTCCTCTGTTCTCTGGTCCACACCATGGCTTTGGGTGAGTTCGCCACCATATTACCCGCATCTCAGGTTCATTTTGATCGCAAGAGTTTGATGAAGGTAATGGAGTTGTTTCCCCCAGTTGATCATCTACAAGGCGTGATTATTACTCTCACCTGAGATCCCTGAAGCGCTTCTCTCTCACGCACGGTGAAAGGGGAAGAAACTAGGGTGTCCAATGACCCCTGAGCCCCGCGTTTTTCTTTGACCAATGCTTTAAACCGCCAGGGAAATTGAGGAATTTCACACTCTGTTTCCTTTGATCACTGGGGCAAGCATCCCGGCCTAGTTGGCCAAGCCCGATTGGGCCAAGTCAGATGCTGGCCCACTGTTTTTGGATTTGGATAAATATATATATGTATATGTGGCTTTATCTCAATTTGTGATTGGCTGATTCTTCAAAAAATTATAGTAAATCGCCTGGTTATCAAAAAAATACGAAAAAATATGTTTTGGAAAGGATTTTCGATGAGGAACTCGATTTTATGTTTTTCATCGACTGATTTTGCTATTTTAACATCTCAATATTTATATAAACAAATTAGGGTTTAATGTTGTGTAATGAAGGATATATATGCTAATTTCAGGTGATTAAAAGGATCCAACCAGTCAAACCAGGTTTGACTTAGGTGATTTAGCTCAAGGTAAGCGGGCCATTCCCTTGGCATAGTAATCTTGATTTATTGAATGATTATGATATATTTATGCACTTTATGCTAAGGTTATGAAAAGTACATTGTTTCTTTCAAGTATATGGTTATTGAATGTTTAATTTCTATAATCTAAGTCTAAGTATAGAAACCTGATTAATGTTATGAATTATGATTAAGATACATGAAATCAAGGTTAAGAGGGAAAAAATTTCCCATTCATGCTTAAGAGGGAGAAATCCCATTATGTTCAAGAGGGAAAAATCCCAATTATGATCAAGTTTAGGTTATTAAGAAGATAAGTAAAGTCTAAGAAAGATCATGGTTAAGGGAATTTGACTTAGATTTATATGCACCTTGTTATGGGCTTTTTGAGCATTATGGGCTTTCCGAGCAATTATGGGCTTTTCGAGCATTATGGGCTCCTTATGGGGCATTAAGAGAGGAGTATATACTTCTTGTCAAATTCTTTATGTAAAAGATGCCAAGAAATGATTAATGCAATGCATGTTCATGTTTATGTTAAATCACTTTATATGTTATTTTTATGCTTTATAACATGCCAATGTCGCTTACTTACCATGTTTGTTTTTCCTTTGCATGGCTGGGGACGAGATGTCCGCAGACGTTGGAGCTAAAGGGAAGGAGACATCTTGAGAAGATTCCAAGTATACAAGACCTTAGAAGTTGTTTCCTGGTGGGACATCCATCTATGGAGATCCTATCTTTTTCATGATTATCTAGTTTATGTTTAGTATACCTTTAGAATCATGATGTAGCTTTCTTTCCAAGAACTCATGTATGAATTTATGTTTCTATGAATGCCAAGTGTTGTTTATTTCTTGATATGAGATCATGCATGTGACAATCCCTCCCTGATATGCCAAGTACCCCACATTATGGATAATGTTGGGGATTAGGCTGTGCTTCTGCTGGTTACGTATGAAACCCTAGGGACGGGTGTTACAATAAGAGTATCCTTCTAAAATGAAGTATCAAACTGATTTGTCTAACTAGTAAAGCAAGCCTAAATTGATAAACAAAATCAAGAGGATACACTTGAGAGGATGATATGATTCAGGGAGTTTGATTGGGTTTCACTTTTCCTAGCACACTCATCAAAAATGAAAAGACCCAAAACCATTTTATACTTTTAACATAGTTTGTTAGACGTTTTCATTAGTATCTATTCCCATTCTATCTGAAGATTATGTGTACCTAATTATGAAATCATGCCTCACTCTTGAGATGACAAGAAAACAATTGAAAATCCCAAACATACATTTTTTCTCTAGTGAACCATCACCATCATGGGTTAACACTACTCCCTACCAGACCTAAGAAAACAACACCCTCTCAAGGTTGTAAGGAATCAAATATCTCAGTATGGTATCTAAGCTTATAGGAAATGCTATGTGAACAATAGTTAGGAGGCAAATGTGACAAAATGTGTATAATAAATAGGTAAAGAGTATTTACATGGTTGGAAGGGCCTTCTAGATACTATGAAGCCAAGCTAAATGATTCACTACTCATGTTAATGATATACAATACAATTTTTCAATGTGAAACTGAAATCAGTCCAAAATTAAGGGAGGGGCAAGAGAATCGTATAGGTAGGAATATATATTACATAGACATAGTTCTTCCTCTACTAGTGTGAATCAAGCCAGAGTGGTCGATTGTGATGGTGATAATGGGTTGGGAAGAGAATCAGAGATAGAGACAAACTCATGGATCTCTTTGTGATGGTTGATGAAGATGGTCAATGAATATTTTTGTCTTTTTCATTGGTTGATGAAGGAAGCGAATCACCTTCATAATGTCACTCTCTTAAGGAATAGCAAGAGAGTTCCCATGGAAGTAGAAAATGGTGGATGTTGATGAGGACCTTCATCTTGTCAACAACTAATAACACAAAATTCATGAATACATAACTGAGTGATAATAGTTAAGCCTAATCAACCTTGATCAACCCTGTTCCTGGGAAGGGATACTATGCCTAATCAACCCTGATCGAGACATCTCGTCCACATCCATTGAACCCTATACTAAGGATGATTTCCTCATCCTCCTTTTCTCACCATCCATGGACATCTCGCCCATGTACATATTCAAGACACAACTGGGACTCACCTGGCAGCAATGTGGCACTCTTGGCTTCCTCATCACCATACTTGGGGATCCCTCCAACTGCCGACAATGTGGCACTTCTCCGCCAATAGTCAAAAGCCTCTCCAACCACCGGTAATGTGGCACTCCACTGCCGACAATGTAACACTCCATTGCCACCAGTCTTCCCAGTCGATGTGATCCTCCAAGACACCAGTTAGGGTGACGATCCAGCAAGCTCAATCTCCTCGATGCGTTGGCCTCACAAAAGTGAGGAATCAAGGATACATTTTTGCAGAGAGATCAATCTTGCATTTGTGATTACTATGGGAGTGTGAACGGAAAGTGGGAAGTGAAAATTGATAGATATTATCAATTAGCTACTTCCTTATTTGGTTTGGCAATTTTAGATTGCCACTAATAAAATATAAAAATGACTTTAATGTTAAGTCCTTTTTAGAAACTCTATAATAGGTGGTTTAGAGGAATTTTAATTAAAAATGCATGTACATTAGATAGATAGTGGCTTTTTTTTAGAAAATCCACTAGAATAAATTCCACTAATTGGCATTTTTGTTGTAATGCTACTTGGTTCTCTCAACCTAGAGTGAGGCTTCTCCATGTGTCCTCTGGTTTTTGATGGCACCAACTTCCTCTATTGGAGGAAGCGAATGTAATTCTACATTCAAGGAATGAACTTTGACATGTGTAAGGTGATGGTCACACCGTACAAGGAGCCAACGGGAGTTGTTACAACATGGAGTGAAGTTGCACTCAAAGAAGCCCAACTCAATGCCAAATCCATATGCATACTCTAGGCATCCCTTACCCCAATGGAGTTCAATCATATCTCTTCTTGGGACAGTGCCTATGAGATTTGGGACGAATTGTGCATCACCTATGAAGGCACAAAGCAAGTCAAAGAGGCTAAGATCTACATGTTGAACAACCTTTTAGAGAACTTCAAGATGGGCTAGAAAGAAGGGATTGTGGAGATGTACTCAAGAGTCAATGTCATCATCAATGGATTGGTTGCATTGGGCAACACTTTGGATAGAGGTGTAATCAACTCAAAGATCTTGAGGACTCTACCAAAGAGATGGGAGTCACAGGTCACCTCCATTGAAGAAGTGAGGAGCCTTGGTGACATCCCAATCGAAGAACTCATTGGCAACCTCCAAGCACATGAGCCAAGGCTAGACAAATAAGAAGAAGAAGCGAAGCAAGAAGAGAAGGAAGCCAAGAAGATCAAAGATAGTGCTTTCAAAGCACAAGTGGAGGCAGTCATCCTTCAACAACAAATTGCTTTCTGAACTTCTCCTTCCTCCTCTAGTGAAGATGATGGCCCACGTGAGCATGAAGCCAACTACATCAAGGGCAAACACTTCAAGGGAAAGCAATCCTCCTCCTCTACTCCTAGATGCTATAAGTGTGGATAAAAGGGGCACTACAAGAGTGAATGTCCCAAGTCAAGAAAATCACACCACAAGGGAAACTCAAGGAAAGAAGAGGAGTATAAGAAGGAGAGCAAGTACAAGAGGAAGGACAAGAAGATGCAGCTTGTGAAGCTTCATCTTCAAGCATCTCAAGCTCCAAAGAAGATGGAGAGTGCCACCTTGCACTCATGGCCTCTACTAGTGAAGAAATTGGTGAGGTAAGTGAGGTAAGCTTGCATGAGTTATCTAAGGAAGCTATCATTGACATGCTTATATCTACTCATTCATCTTTTGCTAAATATAAATCTAAAAGAAAATGGTTAGAAAAAATTATTGATGATTTATATGCTAAACTTGAAATTCTTGAGCTGAATGAGAAAACTCATCTTGAGAGTATTGATAACTTGCAAGGGCAATATCTTGATCTTGATATCCAATACAATGGAGTTGAAGTTGATAATGGTATATACCTTAAGAACATTGAAATTCTTAAGGAAGAAAACCAAAATTTCCTAAAGGAGCTTGAAATGGTTAAAACTGAAAATGTTGAATTTAAGCTTCTTGTTGATGCTCATAGAGATGAAAGAGATATCCATCTTAAGGAAATATAAATGATTAAATCTGAAAATTCTAGGTTTCTTAGTCAAGTAAATGATTTATCTTCTAGACCTATCTTTCCTAGAAATGATGTTGCTTCCATTTCCCTTGAGAAGGATTCATATTTAATTGAAGCCCTCTGTCTTGAGGTCGATCTTGTCCATTCTAGAGATGAAATTTCTTGCTTATCTTCTACTATTATTTCTCTAAATGATGATAATCATAGATTAAGAGCATCTCTATAGAAATTCCTCAAAGGGAAAAACTCCCTAAATGAAATCCTTGACCATTCTACCAAACAAAGTGGTACTAGTGGTTTGGGATTTGTAAGGGAGCACCAAAGGGCAGTACTATAGAAAATGCTTTTTACAACGGGAAAAACACAACAATTCTATTGGTTGTGTTGTAGTTAGCATATCTTTTACAACAAGTCTACTTGTGTATTGTGAATTATATATTTTATACAATACAAATTATATACAACGGGCCAAGCTTGTTTTAGTATATGTGATACTACAACATGTGCTAAATTGTTGTAATAGACTGTAATATCACAACATACTCAAATCCATTGTGAAAGACCATAATTACACAACATGCTCTAACCAGTTGTAATAGTCACACATGCTAACTTGTTGTAATAGATCATCATTATACAACATACTCTAAACCGTTGAAAAATATCATAATTACACAACATGCTCTAACCCGTTGTAATAGTCATGTATGTTAACACGTTGTAATAGACCATCATTACACAACATACTCTAACCCGTTGTAAAAGATCATAATTACACAACATGCTCTACCCGTTGTAATAGTTACATATGTTAACCCGTTGTAATAGACAATCATTACACAACATACTATAACCCATTGTAGTATACTATAATTACACAACAAGCTTTCACCTATTATAATAGTTACCTGTTGTAATAGACCACAATCACACAACCGATTTGCATGTCATTTGTTGTATGTGTACAACAAAGAATATATGTGTTTCATAAAATGAAATTGGTTCAGTGGTTTGAGATGTGCCTTACTTTCAATTGGTCTCAAGTTCGAAACCTTGAGTCGAGATGTATTTTCCTTTTATCTCAACATGTTATATACAACACCCCTATTACAACAGGTGTGTTCAATGAACTACAACATGTATTAATTGTTGTATAAAATACATATATTACATCATGTGCAACACTTGTTGTATAAAGAACCCCCCATAAGACCACGCAATCTAATACAACAGTTGGCACTCGTTGTAAAATGGAAAAATGAATTGTTGTAAAAACCATTTTTTGTAGTAGTGGGGAAAGAGCAAAGTCAAAGGTAAAAAAAGATCCAGGAGACCTCTTTCTTTGTAGGAGAGTCTTCTGGTACTAAGAATCCTATGGTTTGTTCTTATTGAAAGTGTGATAATCATTACTCTACTTATTGTCCTTACAAGCTTAAGGGGACCAACTCAAAGATGAAATGGATCCCCAAGCTAACTCTGGATCCCAAAGTTTGAGTTGGGAACTGATATTCTCCTTTCTTGTAGGAAAAATGAAGATCGATTGTTGATAGTGGCTGCACTAAGCATATGATAAGTGATATAAGCCATTTCAACAGCTTCACCAAAAAGAAAGGAGGTTTGATCACCTTTGGGGACAATAAGAAAGGTAAAGTCAAAGGTGAGGGTGATGTAAGTGAATCCTTGTGTATTAAGAATGTTCTTTTTGTGGATGTCCTACATCACAATTTAATTAGTATTAGTCAATTATGTGACAATGGTTACCTTGTGTTATTTACTTCCTTTGAATTATTGATTCTAGATCCCCTCACCTACCAAGTTATATATAAGGGAACTAGAAGTGGTAATCTTTATGTTATTATTCTTGACTCTATTAAGCTTGTTGTTGGTAGATGCCTAGTATTCAACTCAAATGATATTTCTCTTTGACATCATCGGCTTGGTCATGTAAATATGCATCATTTGAAGAAGTTGAGCAAAAAGGACTTGGTAAAGGGACTTTTCAAATTGGATTTTGAAAAGGATGAGGAATTCCAACATTGTACCCAAGGAAAGCAAATCAAGTCCTCTTTCAAATCCAAAGGAGTCCTTAGTACCAAGAGAGCTCTTGAGCTTCTTCACATTGATCTATCTGGACCAATGAGAACTCAATCGCTTCGTGATTCCAAGTATTGGCTTGTTATTGTCGATGGTTTTTCTAGATATACTTGGACCTTCTTCCTCGTTTCTAAAAGTGATATATTTGATGTTTTCTTAAGATTTTGTAAATGAGTTGAGAATGAAACTTCTTGCCGCATAGTTTCCATCCGTAGTGATCATGGGGGAGAATTTGAAAATAAGCTTTTTGAACATTTTTGTCAAGAATCTGGTTATGCACACAACTTCTCTTCACCTCAAACACCTCAACAAAATGGGTTTGTAGAGAGGAAGAATAGGTCTTTATAGGAGATGGCTAGGACCAAGCTTCTAGAGTATGATACTCCAAAGATGTTTTGGGATGAAGCTGTTAGCACCTCATGTTTTTTTTGCAAAATTGAGTTTTTACACATCCTTCTTTGAAGAAAACCCCCTATGAGCTATGGAAAGGTAGGAAGCCTTCTATTGATTATTTCTATATTTTCAGATGTCCTTGTTTTGTTTTGAATACAAAAGATTCTCTCAACAAGTTTGATCTGAAATTGTACAAGGCTTTCTTTTTTTGCTATAGCACTACTAGAAAGGCTTATAGAGTATTTAATGTTGATCTTGCTAAAGTATAAGAATCCATAAATGTTAAGTTTATTGGGACTAACCCTTCTATTCCCAAAGATATTGTTCCCAGTGATGATGTTGCAGGTGAATTAAATCCTATTCTAAAAGAGCTCAACATCACCTAAAAGGGAAAAGAGGTGGTCACTCAAGAAGAAGAGAAAGATGAAGAGAAGAAGGATTCAACCCCCCATTTTGCAATGAATCATCCAAAGGTGCTAATTTTAGGTGATCCATTTGAAAGAGTGAAGATGCGGGCTACATTCAACAAAGAACAAGTCAACAACGCCTTCATCTCACAACTCAAGCCTAAGAACATCAAGGAAGCTCTTGGGGATGATGAGTGGATCCTAGCTATGCAAGAAGAATTGGAGCAATTTGAAAAGAACAAAGTTTGGACCCTAGTGCCAAGACCAAGTGATAGAAAGATCATTGGCACCAAGCGGCAAAGTGGTAAGAGAACAAAGCAAGGTTAGTGGCTCAAGGCTACAATCAATAGGAAGGTATAGATTTTGATGAAACATATGCACCTATAGCTAGACTTAAGTCCATTTGTATGTTGCTTGCCTTTGATAGTTATAAAAACTTTATCTGTATCAAATGGATGTTCAAAGTGCATTTTTGAATGGTACAATTGAGGAGGAAGTGTATGTTGCACAACCTCCGGGCTTTGAACATGATAGTTTACCTAACCATGTTTATTTATTGCAAAAAGATCTCTATGGATTCAAACTAGCACCTAGAGCTTGGTATGAGAAATTAAAGAACTTTTTGTTAGATCATGGGTATATCATGGGCAAAGTGGATTCTACGTTATTTCTAAATCACACTTCTAACACTTTTCTTATCATATAAATATATATTGATGATATTATTTTTGGCAGAACTAACCTTGATCTTTGCAACGAATTTAGTGATCTTATGTAGAGTGAATTTGAGATGAGTATGATGGGTGAGCTCATGTTCTTCCTCGACTTTCAAATCAAGCAAACAAAAGATGGGAACTTCATCAATCAAGGCAAGTATACAAGTGAACTAATCTAATGCTTTGGGATAGAGAACACCAAGTTGATGAATACACCCATGTCAAACACTGCCAAACATGACAAAGATGAAGAAGATGAGAAGGTACATGAGAAGCTCTATAGAGGTATGATTGGAAGTTTACTTTACTTAATTGCCTCTACACCTGATATAATGTTTAGTATTGGCTTATGTGCTTATTTTCAATCAAATCCTAAGAAATCACATCTTATAGTTAAGGTACTTAGCCAAAGCCTAAAATTTTGGACTATGGTATCTCAAGTCAAGGGACTTTACTCTTACTACTTATAGTGATGTAGATTATGCATGGTGTTTGATTGATAGAAAGTGCACAAGCGGCACTTGTTTCCTCCTAGGACCATGCTTGGTGTCTTGGTTCTCCAAGAAATAGAGCACAGTGGCATTATCAATCATTGAGGTTGAATACATTACAACCGAGAGTTGTTGTGTGCAAGTCCTATGGATGAAGCAAATGCTCCAAGACTTTAACATTCATTTTGATGCTTCTCCTATCTATTATGATAATACTAGTGCAATTAACTTGTCATATAATCCTATCTTGCATAGTAGAGCTAAACATATAGAGGGTCACCATCACTTTCTCTTTGATCACATCATCAAGAAGGATATCTATATCATACATGTGGACATGAAAAATCAGTTGGCAGACATTTTCATTAAACCTCTAGCTAAAGAGCAATTTAACTTTATTAGATCTAAAATGTTCATAACTGCTTTGAATGAATCTGACATGCCTTCTAGCTATTTGTCATCTATCCTATATGTTTTGCCTATGTTTTGATCACCATTTCTTGCTAATATACTAAAAATCAATTTTTTATGTTCATTTTGCCTTGTTTTTCTCTTTTTTTGGAAATTTTCACAAACGTGTGTTTTACCACAAAATAGTACCCAATGATGAGTGATATGTGCCTAAGGATGTTCAAAATACATAATGGACTTGAAAATAAATTTAATTAGCACTCTAATGGCTAGAAACTTAGATTTCTAATTTTAGATTAGGTTGACCATCGGTCGAGTTGCCAACTCGATCGATCGGAGGCCGAGAGATTTTTTAAAGAGCCTATCAGCTGAGTTTCCGAGTTCACATAACTCGATCGATGGTCGGACTGGAATAAACTTAAGATGGGTTTGGCCGACTATTCTCCTTCTCAACTAGAGAAAAGTTGACTGATCCGACCTCCAGCTCCCCTAAGCTCTCAACCCTAGTCCCGACCTTCCTCTCCCTAGCCCTAGCTTGACCTAGATTGACCTTCCTTGACCTTTCCACTTGCCTGGATTGACCTTGCTTGACCTTCCCACTTGCTAACCTAGGTTTGTAGACAAGCTTTGGTAGTGATTCTTTAGCTTTTGCTCTCTCTTTACTCTCCTTTTCGTCTCTATGGCATCCAATAGGAGGAAGAGGGCCGCCCCAACTAATGAACCTTTATCTTTGTCTACCTCCCTCTTGATTTCATTTGATAACACTTTCTTTGTCTCAAATGAGGCTCTAAATAGGTATAAGAGCTCCTTCCTAGGAATCATTTCCCTTTTCGTGCCCTATTTGAGCCTAGACCACGAGGACAAGAGGCCATACATCAAGTAGCAGAGTTGCTTTATGATCATCATCTCTTTGTCTTGGGCGTTGAATGTGTGTGCTATAACAATTCCATCACAACCACAAAAGTGATTCACGAATTGTAAGCGATTCACGAATTGTACGCTAACTTGCGTTGGAATTACGACACCATCGTACCCCTGCCTAATATTCAAGTAGTACTCACCTCTGATAGCCGGAATTTTAAGTCTCTGGGGGTACCTTGAACATCTTCTTTTCGAGCACCGAAGTGACTGATACCTGGCGTAAGGACTACCTAGAATATTTTGACTTAGTTGAGCTTGAGGCCTTCTACAAGCAATATGATCTTACTCTCTCTGATATTTATAAATTCTTGAAGAAGCCTCAAGGAAGAAGTGCACCCTTCCCTCCTCTGCCCTAGTTGTTAACTGCAATATTCACCAAAAAAAGAATCAAACTGAGATTGCAGAAAACACTGCGGTGATTATGTATTGTCACTAAAAGATCAAGATGTAGAAACTCAAAACATGACTCATCACAACCTAGACAAAACCCAATCTATTCCGAACTAGACATGATCTGATCGAAATCAACGGGAAATAACTTTGACCCAAATGACCCTGAAAATCCAATTTTTTTGAGTCGGGCCCAACAGATGCAACGGCATCCCAGTCTATTAATCTGGACAGCTATATGCCAACAGATAAAACCGAGATGGCTGTCATCGTCAGTGATAGATCGGGTTCTTCACCAAACCAAAAAAAAGCGCATTACGTTAAAGTGGTGAAGAGGAGAGTTTAAAAAACAGGTCGCCAATAATGCACGACACCAGGACTGGACTTTGAAGAATTATTGTTATCCTATACGTACTATATCAACTTGTGAGATACATCCAACATATGTTCTGACCAAAGCAGCTTTGGACCGATGGAGTAGCACCCCATTTGAAGTTTGACGAATAATGCCAAGCGGACTACTAGTTTGCCTCCTGCCAATTAGCGGCGCCGAGAATCGCCATCCTCGGTCCGGTACTTGACAGATGCACGAATCAGATCCATCTCATCTGCATGGAGCCATGCTCGATATGCAGGGAGAGCTTTCGGCAATTCTTGTGCGTAGCTCCTCAAAGAGACCAAGAGTCGCATATTTTGTGTGCATGACGGGACATGGAGAATTACATAGTGAATTAAGCACTAGTTTTCTTTTTTACAAAACTAAATACTAACGTCAAATTGAAATTTACTAAACAAATCTCATACATATTAGATTCATTTCATAAATCACTTTCTAAACTGTGTTCTATATAAACTAGATTAAGGTGGACGGACTATTTTGTAAATTAGAAGAAAATATTAGCGTACGTAAATTGTAACAAAAAAAAAAAGGCTTGATGTGGCTGCGTCAGTTGTTAGGTGAGAAATGGTGGGGTGAATAGTGGGTAACGAGTAGGACTTTGTTTGGGACAGCAACCTCTTCCATTGACAATCAACAACTGGCAATTCCCCATAGAATTTCTTAAGAGTTGTACTGGAGTTGGATATCAGAATTATGGTGATTATGTTGTGGTGGTGGAGTTACATAATGGCTTGTTGCATTCTTTACATTGTATAGCATTTCTTAACAGTTTTTCACGGAACACGACATTTGTTAATAGTTGTCGTGAGGTTACATATCCAAGGTCTTCTATATGGACATCAACAACGGGCAACAATGTCAAAGCACAACAATGACCACAGCGACAAATACATACTGGTTCACGATAACAACATGTGCATTCTGATAGCACTCTCCTTATTACAAGAAACAAGCGATGTTTCTATTCCATAAGAAATGGTGGTTGACAGCAGAAATGCGCATCACAAGAGATATGAGTCCGTTGCTCGCTTCAATAAATGTGTCGATAAATGTCGCTCAGGACTGGAATTGCGCGTTGGGGGAGGAGCATCTCCATCGAGGATCTAGCATCTTTCCAAGGCATTTAAATTGGAATTTTTTCTGTTTGGCACGTGCCGCTGCGATCTCATATCTGGAATTCAAATCCAGTTGTCTTTCGGCAAAGATCGGACTCAAATTCCTATCCAACTCCATTATCTAAATCAGAAGAGACCAAAGCAGCCGTTACACTAGAGCTATATATCCTGTCTGCTACCTTTGAGTCTTTGACCGATTTACATTCGAACTTTCACCCGCTTTCCCCCAATTATCCACAAAACAAAGAGGAATATTCCATGGCTGAAGTGGACCATGGGGGCGCGCTATCCCGTTAACCACCCGCATGGAACAAACAGTTATTCATTCCGGTAAGCAATATTTACATGCTTTCTTTTCTTTCGTTTTCTGAGGAGGGGGTGGGTATGGGGTTTTTTTATAGCATCGAAAATAAGCGGAAGTGGCATCCTCCCACCCCGATCCGTTGCTGCATCTCTTCTTCACTGAAAAACTTCTGATTATTTCTCCTCGTAACAACAAATTAAAGCTAAATTAATATAAGTAGTTGTAATAATTTACTTTAATCCAATTAGAATGTATTAGTTAGTGTGGGTGTGTGTGAGAGAGAGAGGTGGAGGAGGAGAAAGATAACAAAGGGAAAAGCAGATGGGACATGTGCTAATATCCGTCTCATTTCAGGGTAAGATCGACGGAAGTGGATGGTAACGGGCCTACCCAATCCAGGTGGGTGCAAGGGGCCCATACAATATCTATTGGTTTCAGTGGACCCAAACGTCATCTGTAACCGGTCCCTCTAGTCACCATCATTGAACAAGGATAACATCATATCTTCCAGGTAAAAAAATGTCTTTCGGCTAAATTAAGCCTTTAATTTTCAAGAAGCTTCCAATATCATTACCTGACGAGATACGGGGAAATAAGTGTCGCTTGGATGACAAAAGTTTCAGAACCAGATTAGAAAGTCTAAATGTGTGATATTAATGTACCAATTGACAAGGGTCCAAATCTTCTGTGTCCATATGTGTGCAAGGGCAGAACTAGGTAGAGAGATAGGGGGCTCTAGCCCCCCACCCCCACCTCCCAAAAAAAAAATTGATGAAATGTACTTATTAAAATATAAAATACTAACACAATGCAGATATATATATATATATATATATATATATATATATATATATATATATATTTCAAAATACCCTCTATAAAAAGTGTGTCTAGCTAAACTGGTACTTTGCATCTTTAGTTGTGCAAGTGGTGTAGGTTCAATTCTTGGTGTTTGTATATTTTATTTTTCAGCCCCACTTTGCAAACTCTGCCCCCCTATTGTACATTTCTGATTCCGCTCCTGTGTGTGCCCCACATGTGTGACCGAAAGATGTCATCTGTTAGATTGTGGAGCCATAGGAGAGTGGACGGTTTGAATTAAGTGAGCATACATGTGACGGGTATAGAAGATTTGCCCCAATCCGTACGGTGATAGCCCACCAAAGAAAATCCCTCACCCAGCAATTCCGTTTTGTTAGCAATTCTCAAAATTAACTTATGTTGGCGCAGCGGCAATTCATCCGTGTTTGGTACAGTGTTAAGTGGTTTACTCGCGGCGGCCCTGGTGTGTTCGCTGAGTGTGTTGTTGCCTAATTGCTTTGTCAAACAAAGCACATAACTAGCTATACAAGCACGATAATTACATTTTTACTTAACATATACAAGACATTAAAAAAAAATCTACAGTAAGTGTCAGAACAATGTTATACTATAACCATTGATCTTTTCCGTCATACTATAAGTATGCTACATACAAATTTTGAGTCCATTTGGATGAGTGTAAGTCACTCATCCAAGGGCAACAAAATCGACGCGCGAAACTAATTTGAAATGCATAATTTTTGCGTTCTTTATAACATGACTTATAAATTTCCAAATGTGCTCCAATTTTACGTATGAGCTATTCACAAGATGTTTATGAAGATCAACGGAATAGATTTTTGAAAAAAAATATTGCATCATGAAAAACTACTTGAGTGTATTCTGTTCTGAATACACTCGAGTGTATTCTAGCCTGACTATATATATATATATATATATATATATATATATATATATATATATATATATATATATATATATATATATATAGAGAGAGAGAGAGAGAGAGAGTGTGTGTTCATTGAATACCCACGCAGGTAGTCTGGATTTTCACTACCCGTCAGTCCCGAATGTAACCATATGGCAAATAATGTAACTGGAAGGACCAAAAAGTAACTATGTTGATAACACAGTAAGTATATGATAAAAAAAGTAAAATCGGGCAGAATACACATGAAATATTTATGTAATTGTATTTTGAAATCTGTTGTTGTAAATGGAACTATCTATGCATGAAAAGTACTAGGGCTTCTGAAGCGACTGCGGGGGGCGATCCCGAAGAAGACGGCGAAGGAGATCTGAGGTGGCATGCGAACTCCATCCCCATCGGCAACTCTGGCTTGTCCTTCACGTATGCAAGTCGAAGACCGAAAGATCAGACCCTAGCGCAATCTCAGTCCTCCATGGAAGTCGATACCGTAGAGAACCTGTCATCCTTTCCGCCGCTCCACTCCTCTGGACAGGACCAGGCTGGGAAACGGTGTACTTCTGACATGTCCTACTGTGATTCCCTGGGGAAGGGTTCTCCCAGTAACCCTCACAACTTCATAATGATCGATGTTGAGACGAACATAGTTCACCTGCAACCAACAGATATTGAGGTGAGGGGCTCCGAAGCGGTCCTCCCAGGCCGGCAATCGATTCTAGGGACTATAAGACACCGCAGAAGGCGACGACATCGCTGAGATTCTCGATGTGGACAAGGTGGCCGAGCGGGTCACTGGTATCGAATGGAGTCTAAGAAAGAAGCAAAGCAAACACATCAAACCCCCCAACAACAAAGGGGTTGTACCGCCGTCGAAGCAAACAGTGCCTCCTGCAATGCCCACCCAGGCCGCCTGGATAGACCCGGATCACACAATTGCCAAACCTTCTGGATATGTTGTCCTCTTTGGACATGACACCGTGGAACACCCGTTCCTGTCAACATCCTTTAATGTTGCGTCTAGTGACAAATCACCTGCAAATTATACCAAATATAGAAGCCCAGCCAAAGGCTCACCAGGCATCCATCTAAGAAACTGTAAGATTACACATGTGAGAGACCTGAGCAGAGCCACAATGAGAAAGCATGGAAAAACATCTCTGCGCCAGGATCTTGAGAAGGAAGCGCAGGCTATGGGGTCATCCACCCTAGACGAAGGTATTAAATGAACGTCGTAAGTTGGAACTCAATCAAGGAACTCGTCAGAAGATATAGCATTTCGATCATCGGTTTGTATGAAACCAGATGCAGTGGAGCTAAAGCAACATCTATCATAAAACGACTTGGATTCTCTCACTCACACCGAGTTGAAGCGGTAGGTTTCGTTGGCGGTATTTGGGTACTTTGGAAGGCGGGCATCAACCTTGAGGTCATCGCTTCCCACAAGAAATTCATCCATTGCATGGTTGAAAATCAGTTCCTTTGCCCCTTCGTCTACGGAGGCACCACAAGGTACAACAGGCAGTTCTTATAGCACCATCTCCAAGATATGTCATCCACCATTACTTGCCCTTGGGTGGTAATTGGTGACTTTAATGCAATCATGTACCAATCTGAGAAGTTCGGTAGCCCCTACTTCGACAAAGCAAGCAGTAAGGAATTCCTTGATGCCATGACCCATTGTAAACTTGCTGACCTCGGGTTCAATGGGTAACGCATAACTTTCAGGCGTGACCTGCTGCATGAAAGGCTTGACAGGTCCATGGGCAATGAGCCTTGGTTGGAGAATTCACACACCAATCTGATCTTGCTACTGGAGCAGAACAACTCTGATCATGTACCCCTTCTACTATCCAACAATTCTTACAAACGCAGGGGTACCTCACACCGTAAGGCCTTCGCAAGGTGGGAGATGAACGCTGGCTTCAAAAAATTCATCTCAACTAATTAGGACACCCGAGCCCCCCTCAACCAAGCCAGTGTTGATTTCTTAGCCAAGGTGTCCGCTTGGGAGAAGCTCGAGCTTAGGAAACGCCACATCAGGAAGGACCAGATAAGCAACAAGATCAAATGGAATCAAGTTCAATTAGCCTTAGACTTCAGTAGGTCTCTGGCAAACGAGACAATATCTCTCCAAGTCGAGCTCGACGGCATCTTGAGACAAGAGGAAATTTATTGGCAACAGAAGGCACGTTGTGAGTGGATTAAGCTAGGATATGTCAATACCAAATACTTTCAATCTATTGTCAAGTCCAGGAGACGGATGAACAAAATTGTGAAATTAAAAAATGATGATGGATGTTGGGTGGACAATGAAGACCATCTACGCACCCTTGTTCTTTCCTTCTTCTCATCGGTCTATGAAGAAACAGATCACTTGGAACGTCAACAAGCTAGCAGCACCTTCACGGGCTCCTTCCCTTCGCTTAATGCCTCTGCCCTGGATCTGCTACGCCAGGTGCCCACGCCTGATGAGATATGGGCAAATCTTCAAGCCATGGTGCCACTGAAGGCCCCTAGCCCAGACGGCATCGATGCCTGCTTTCTTCAAAGAAATTGGGCCTTACTCAAAAACCAGGTGTGCAATTTCATCATTTATTCCTTCTCGAGTTCCTATATTGGTCAAGGTTATGTAGATTCCAATTTAATCCTCATCCCCAAGGTGTCAACACCAGAAACGTGCTCCCAACTCAGACCAATTTCCCTCAACAATGTTTGCACTAAGTTCATATCGAAAGTCATTGCTTCTAGAATCAAACCTTACATGGATAGTTGGGTATCACCCTTCCAGTTGAGTTTTATCCCAGGACGGAGGATAGGCGATAACATTCTTCTTGTCCAGGAAATCGTGCACTCAATGGAGTCCAAGCAATCCAAAAAACATTCTATGGAGATCAAGTTGGACCTCATGAAAGCTTTTGATAAGCTTAGTTGGCCTTTTATCGAGGACACTCTCAATAGGACTGCCATCCCCTAGAACATCATCAACGTCATTATTAACCTTATCCGGTCAGGAAGAACATTGATCCTCTGGAATGGTGAGTCGATTGGTTCCTTCAAACCATCTTGTGGCGTCAAGCAAGGAGATCCTCTCTCGCCTTACCTATTCATGCTTTGCCTCGAGAGATTCAATCAGCTTATCTTCATAGATATTGACAAGGGCTCTTGGAAACCGATGTATTTAACCAAGCATAAGCTGCCTTTCTCCCACGTCAGCTTTTCCGATGACATAGTTCTCTTTGGGGAGGCAACCTGTCAGCAGGCTTCCACCATTAACAGTTGTCTAAAGCAATTCAGTAAGGCATCTGGCCAATTCTTATCTCATGAGAAATCATCGATTTTCTTCTCGCATAACACCCCACGAGCTGTCAGGTCTCAAATATGCCATCGTATGAAAATCAAGGAGACAAATGAATTGGGTCGTCACCTGGGTGTTCCGATCCTCCACAAAAGGAAGAGCAAATCTCATTTCCAATACCTCACCGACAATATGCATCAACAAATTACTAACTGGAAAAATAGATTCCTATCCCTTGTAGGAAGAGTCACACTGGCCAACTCAGTTCTCCTCACACAAGCCTGCTACACTATGCAGATGGTTCACTAGCCAACCTCAGTCACAGACCGTATTGACCAGCTTACAAGAAATTTCATATGGTCAGGCTCCACAATGATGAAAGGAAAAAACCTGGTAGCTTGGAAACATGTCACAAAGCCACTAACCCATGGCGGGCTGGGGATCAAGAAAGCAAGAGAGTTTAATCTATCCCTCATCATGAAGTTAGTTTGGGAGTTTGTTGGGTGCAGACAAGCCCCTTGGATTGAGTTGTTGAAAGCCAAATATCCTAATCTCCATAGCGGCAAAGTTGGCTCTCACACATGGAGAAGTATCAGATCATCACTCCCTTTCATCATGGCAAACTCCCGAATGACTCGTATATCAGGGACTCAGATGTCAGTCTGTTCAGACGCATGGGTCGATGAAGGTCTAACAACCTCCATTAAACATGGACTCTTAATTCTCGATGACATCAAAGACCTTCACGTATCCACCTTGATCCTTGATGATGGGTCATGGGATGAGGGATTCCTGTGGGCTTGGTTTACAGAGGACTCCGTAGGAGAAATTCTCAGTATGCCAATGCCAAGACTAGAGTATGACAACGACGATAGAGTTTGGCTACTTTCATCCGATGGAGAATTCACATCCAGATCAGCCTATGCTTGTATCACGGACCTGCACGACAGAGGTCAGCATAAAACATTGCCTGTGCTCTGGAAGATCAAAATTAAACAAAGAATGAAGACGACCCTCTGCTAATCTTTCACAACAGACTTCTCACTAATGCCATGAGGTTCAAACGTAAGCTTACAGAGGACCCGACATGCTCCAGATGTCATCAAGGAGAGGAATCAATTTTGCATGCTTTGAGAGACCGTCCGGAAGCCAAACAGACCTGGTTGCGAATGATCCCTAGCGCCGCTTCTGCTTTCTTTCTTTCTGAGTCCACTGCGGAGTGGTTGGAGTATAACCTTTTACATTTGAACCAGATGGAGGACTGGGCGACCCTCTTTTCCATCACTTGTTGGTGGTTATGGAGGAACCGCAATATGTGGATATTTGAGGGTCGTGGAGCTACTCCTGTGATTATTGACTCCAACTCCAGGGCATGTCTCGTCATGGCCAAATCCGCCTTCAGTCAGCCGAAAGCATGTAAGAATGGCCAACCGAATCCTGTATCCAATCACTCGACACAACATATTCCTTCTGCAATCATGCAGGTCGACGTTGCGGTAAATAATACTGGGAACCTCAAAGCCACCAGTCAGATCTTACGGGAAGCAGTTGGGCAGTGGATAGTGGGGCAAGCAAAGAAACACCCGGGTAAGGATCCAATGGAAGGGGATCTGAGGGCCATCGTTGAGGGCCTCGAGTTTGCCAAATCTATAAATATATCCAGCATTTTGGTGGTAAGTGATTCTAGTAACGTTCTCCATTGGATCACAGGAAAGCGGCCGATCCCCATCAAATTTTTACTTCAGGTCCTGGCCATCCAGTGCATGCTTCAGCGGAGTACCTCGGAGATCATCTACCTGTAGAGAAACCAAAACAAATTGGCAGATCAGCTTCCCAAACGTCACCTCAAACAACTTGAATGAATGAGGAGATGGGATTGTTTCCCAGACTTCTTAGCATCCATGTACTCTAGTGATCTTGCTTCTTGTCCCTTCCCTTTAGTCTGTATTGTCCTAATGTGATCTGTCTTTTGTAGTGGTTATTTTCCAAAAAAAACAGTTTGCAAGGTAAAGTAACCATGTACATGTTGAAAGTAAGAAACTTGAAAAAAAGTAACCAAAATAGGGGGCGGGTAGCTACCCACACGAGTATTAAAGATGAGCCCATATATATATATATATATATATATATATATATATATATATATACATATATATATATACATATATATACATATATATAGATATATACATATATATACATATATATACACATACATATATAAACATATATATACATACGTATATATATACATACATATATATACATACATATATATATGTATATACATACATACATATATATATACATACATATATTTTGGAAAACATAAACCATTAATCTTCATTGTTATACTATAATGAGGCTATATGCAAATTTTGAGCTCATTTTGGTGAGTATAAGTCACTCGTCTGAGGGTAACAAAATCGACGCATTAACTATTTTGAAATGTATAATTTTTGTGGTCTTCATAACATGATCGATAAATGTCGAAATGGGCTCAAATTTTATATATGATCTATTCACATGATGTTTAAGAAGATCAATGGATTAGATTTAAAAAAAATATATTGCATCGTGGAAAACTACTTGAGTGTTAACTGCTCCGGATACACTCGAGTGTATTCTAGCCTACAAGTATACCTTAATATTGACCTTTCTACAAAATTTCATCACCATCCGATTTGTAGATCATTCACAACAACATAATACTTTTTCACGCTCTATATTGAATTTTCGGCTGGCCCTTGGATGTTAAAAGTGTATATTGTACATATGGACATGTAAATAATGTCTGATTGGAATGATTTTTTGTGAGAAGGTAAATAAGATGATGCTTTTTCCATCTATATGGTTGGATTTTTAAAAACAACTCCCAATTTGTAGTTATTCAAATGCCTCTCGTGCTCTCACTGTAGGATGTTTCTCACTAGATCGCTACCCTATATGTTTGTATATATATATATATATATAGATATATATATATATATATATATATATATATATACATACATATATATACAAAATCATTGCTAAAATTTTGGCTGCCCGGCTGAAAATGGTCCTTCCCTACCTTATTTCTGTCAATCAAGGAGCCTTTATCATTGGTAGAAGTATTAGTGATTGCGCCTTATTAGTGGGAGAATTCCTTCTTGATTTTAATGTCATGAGAGGAAGCAGGAAAGCTTGTCTGAAACTAGATATCTCTAAAGCCTATGATAGTGTGAGATGGAAAAAATTATGGTGGATCATGGAGCAAATGGGGTTTAATGAAAAATGGATTGGCTGGATGAAACAATGTGTTGGGACTACTAGTTATTCTGTCTTGGTCAATGGTACCTCCACAGGTTTCTTTCGGGGTGGCAACGGTCTACGTCACGGCGATCCTCTTTCACCGCTTCTGTTTGTGATGGTCATGGAATATTTCTCGAGGAAAATGCAACAAGCTGAAGAACGAAAGGAAATAAAGCCATACACAGTCCATGGTACAAAGGTTATGACACATTTGATCTTTGCAGATGATGTCCTAGTTTTTGTAGAAGCAAAATAGCAATGCATAGGGAATCTTAAAAGTCTTCTGAAAAAGTTTGGGCAGCAAACTGGATTGTATGCCAATGCTAGTAAAACACATATCTTTCTATCAAAAAATTTCCACCAAATGGAGGAAAGACTTGTTCATGATATGGGCATGGAGAGAGGCGAATTTCCCACAAAATATTTGGGTTTTCCACTTGCCGGCGGCAATCTACAAGTAAAGGACTTTGCTGAATGCATAGACAAAGTGGAGGAAATGATCAACAGATGGCCTACACAAAGAACATCTATGACGGGATGTAGGACTCTAATCAAAGCTTCTATTGAGGGCCTTCTTATCTTCTGGGTTCAGCAAGGAGAAATTCCTATATCAGTTCTTGACAGAATGGAGATGAAAATGGCTAATTTCTTATGGGGGAGCGGACATCATCTTATGAAATACTCTAGATTGGCCTTTCCTAATGATGAAGGCGGGCTTGATTTGAAAACCCCGAGAGATATAGCTAGATGGGGTTCCATGAGACGGATTGTTGCTTACCAGGAAGGCTCGTCCACATGGGGGAAATGGATGAGAGACAGATATCCAAGGGGACTAGACTTCTCTCCAAAAACAAGAGAAGGTTATTCAAGATCCATCAACGTCATGCGAGAGATGTGGCTGCAAATCAAGCACTTGTTTGTGGTTAATGTCAATGGGGAATGGAGGCTCAAAGACAAGAAGATAAATATATGGGAGTTGTCCCGTATAAGAGGCGCAAAGGATCCAGTGTGTGACCAATTGTGGATTGAAAGACATGTACCAAAATGAAGCATATGTGTTTATAAGTTTCTACATAACATACTCGCTACCTTAGACACAATCAAAGGTTGGAACTATGACATATCTACTGTATGTTTTCTCTGTGGGGAAGAGGAGGAAAACCACAGCCATTTAGTGGGAGAATGTAAATTTACAAAGGAGATCTGGGAGATTATATGCAGCAATTTCAGCCTACATATTCAGCTGTGTGCGGATCCGCGGAAGATGTTAAAAAGACGTGGAACGAGTTCAAAGAAAAATCTGCTGGTGGCGGGCCTTTACTACCATGTTTGGGAGGAAAGGAATGCGAGGAAACACCATGGAAAGTCTACTAGTGAAAATGTTATTGCTGTAAAAATTAGTAAATGCATTAGACGTAGACTAAATATTGAATAGAAGTGTGAGTTGTATTTCTGATTTGGGTGTATGGCGTTGGGCCTACATGTAATCTTGACCGCCTAATATTTTTTAGGGGGATCGTCGGAATATATTTACCAGATTCTGATATATATATACACACATATATATATGTATGTATATATGTATATATATATATATATATATACATACATATATATACACACACACATATATATGTATGTATATATGTATGTATGTATGTATATATATATATACATATATATATGTGTATATATACATATATATGTGTATATATACATATATATACATATATATATGTGTATATATACATATATATACATATATATGTGTATATATATGTCTATATGTGTATATATTCGTATATATATACATATATATATATACCTATATATACATATATACATATATATATGTATATATATGTATATATATGTGTATATCTATGTATGTATGTATGTATGTAACTCAGTCGATAAAAAGTAACTATTTGACTCAAAAAGTAAAACCCTATAAATACACAACAAAAATTCTAAAATAAATATGTAATTCTATATTTGTTATAGTTGGTACAAATGTAACTATCTATATATGAAAAGTAATAGTTTGCAAGGTAAAGTAACCCTCTACATGTCAAAAGTAAGAAATCCCCCAAAAAGTAACCAAATTAGAAGCGGTAGCTACCCACGCGGGCATTGAATGAACATCATATATATGTGGTATAGAATGTTGAATAGAAATATATTGGATGAGTAAAAAGGTTTCTATTGCATTCTCTTATATAGGATAAGAGAGGAGATACAAAAAGAGAGGTGAGAAATATGGGACTAATCCACACAAGTGAGACGCATGCTAGGCACATGACACTCAGTGAAATATAAACATATCTTTATACTCCCCCTCAAGCTGGAACGTAGATGTTGAACATGCCCAACTTGTCTACTAGAATCTGGAAATGAGCCTTTGGAACAATTTTGGTGAAGATGTTTGCCACTTGTTGTTCAGTGCTGAGATATAGAGTGGAAATACGACCAGAAAGAACAGTCTCATGAACAAAATGACAATCAACCTCTATATGTTTTGTCCTTTCATGAAATGTCGAGTTGCTCACAATAAAAATAGAAGCTCTGCTGTCACAAAACATCAGTATAGGACTGGAGTAGGATATGTCAAACTCCTTTAGCAGACTTTAGACCCACATAAGTTCACATGTAGTGTGGGCCATGGATCGATATTCTGCCTCTGCACTGGATCTGGCTACTATATACTTCTTTTTGCTTCGCCAAGTAGCTAGATTGCCACCCATAAATGTGCTACATCCAGATGTAGATTTTCGATCAGACCGACTTCCTACATAGTCAGAATCTAAAAAACCTGAGAGATTGTAATGGTTGTGCTTCTTATATAATAAGCCTTTTCCTGGAGAGCTTTTGAGATAGCACATAATGTGACATATAACCTCCCAATGACACTACAATGGTTTGTCAAGATATCTACTTATGAAACCTATAGAAACAATAAGGTCAACTCTTGTGGTGGTGAGATAAATATGCTTGCCAACAAGTCTTTTGAATTGGTGGTGATTAGCATACATTGGAGAGGTTTCATCGCCCCAATCCATATTTGGGTCAAGAGGGGTGTTGACTGGTTTACAGCCAAGCATACCGGCTTCGTGCAAAACATCAAGGACATATTTCCATTGGGAAAGGCACAATCCTGCAGATGATTTGGATACCTCAATGCCTAAAAAATTTCTCAACTTTCCGAGATCCTTGGTGACAAAGTGTTTTTTCAATTAAGTTTTAGTAGCCTGAATGCCCAAGGTATCACTGTCAGATAAGATAATATCATCAACATAGACAATAAGAATGACTAGGCTGGTCACAGTTTTGTGGATAAACACAAAATGATCTGAATGGGAATGATGAAAAGCCAAAATTAACTAAGATCTAACTGAGCTTGTCGAACAAAGTACGAAAACTTTGTTTTAGGTCGTAGATAACCTTTTTAAATTTACAAAATCACAAGGAAGACCCCCCTGAGCAACAAATCATGATGGTTGCTACATGTGAACTTCTTCCTATAAGTCTCTACATAGAAATGCATTTTTGACATCTAACTGAAATAGTGGCCAATATTTGACGATAGTAACAGAAATGAAAATTCTAATAGAATTTAATCTTGCTACAAGAGAAAAAGTTTCAAAGTAGCCCACATCATAGGTTTGTGTGTAACCCTTTTCCATAATATGAGCTTTCAGTCGCTCAATCGTACTGTCTAGTTGATATTTAATGGTGAAGACCCAGTGGCATCCAACAGTAGAGCATGAAGGAGGTTGAACCACAAGCTCCAATGTCTTTTGATCAGAGGGTGCCTGCATTTCATGTTCCATAGTTTGTTTCCATGCAGGAATGAGAGGAGCTTCTGCAGCAGTCTTGGGAATAGAAACACTAGAGATAGTAGAAGTGAAGCATACAAAACTATCATTCAGATTAGAAGATGACCAGGAATGACTAATAGGATGTTTTATGCAGGAACGAACACCCATGCGTTGAATGATAGACAAGTGTAAGTCAGAAGTTACCACAGTTGTTGTATGATCTTCCACAGAAGGAGGAATTGGTTGTGGAGGGGCCATGGAGGGAATACTTGTCTTATTTCTTCGCTTGTACACCTACAGAGGTCAGACTTCATACAACTCAGAAGATGGTACAATATCAATAACATCAGGCAATGGTGTGGGTGCCAACATACCATTAGAGAGTGATGCTCCTTCATCAGAGTAATACAACATATGCTCAAAAAATACTACATCAACACTCACAAACCATTGCTTCACAATAGGATCAAAACATCGATAACTTTTATGGGTTCTTGAATATACTAAAAAGATACACTTGGTGGAGTGAGGATCAAGTTTTGTTAATCTTGAGTATATGTTTTTGACAAAGCAGGTACACCCAAAAATATGGGGAGGGACAGAAAAAAGTTGGGCATCAAGAAAGAGAATGTTGTAAGGAATCTGATTGTGCAAAATAGAAGATGGCATGTGATTGATAAGATAACATGACATAGAGATAGACTCAAGCCAAAAACATTGAGGAAACCTTATAATGAAGGAGTATAGTACGAGCAACTTCTAGCAAGTGGCAATTTTTCCTTTCAGCAACTCCATTTTTTTGTGGAGTGTAGGGGCATGTAGTTTGGTGTAGAGTGCCAAGGATAGAACAAAAAGATGTCACTGATTTTTGCATGAATTCAAGGACATTATTGGTGTGGATCACTTTAATGGTTCACTGAAATGTGTCTGTACTTCAGAGAAAAAATGTTGATATTATCCAAAACCGTGGTGCAATCTTTTAGTAAAAATATCCAAGTAGCATGAGAGTAATCATCAATTAAGTCCATAAAGTATTTAACTCCAGAATGGCTAGTAATAGAACACAGACCCCAAATATCTTCATCAACAATATCAAAAATTGCTTTAGAGCTAATATCTTTCTTAGCAGGAAACACCATACGAGTTTGTTTATCCAACTGATAAGAATCACAAGAAAATGTTTTTAGATAAAGTAGGAAATAAATATTTTAGTTTTGCAACAGAGGGGTGACCAAGCCGGTAGTGCCAATGGATTCTCATTATTGATGTTGATAGAAGAGCAGACATTGTTAGTAGTCCATCCAGATAGTAGATTTTATCTGGTCCCTCATGGCCCAAAACAATCCTCTTCTTTGTGCGTAGATCCTTCAAAACACTATCAGAATGATCAAATTTAATGGAGCACTGAAGATTTTTTACAGTCTTGTTGATAGAAAGCAAGTTAACAGGAAATTTCGGGATATATAAAATAGATTTTAGATGCAATTTACTAGACAAGGGTACAACGCCAATGCATGAATGGAAGTTTTAGAACTATTAACAACAGCTACAATTGGAATCTGAGTAGTTTTAGTAAGAGCAGAAAAGAATTTGATATCACCGACCATATGAACCGATGCACTAGAGTCAATGCACCATTTATTGTCACCAGCAGAAGTAGAGGCTAGAAAGGAAGAAGATCCAGTAGCAGACGTAGAGAGAAGCTGAGTCATGTGTTCTTGAAAAAAATTATCAAAATCAGAGTGAAGCCACTCAGTTGAAGGCATAGCAGATGGCTGTTCAGGTGTAGTATCAATCAAAGTCTCTACCGATGCTTGGTTTGCCCAACCAGGTTTACCATACTTGATCCAACATCAGTCTTCATTGTGATTGTTGTGGCCAAAAAAGTTACAGAATTGAGGACCAACATGTTGTCTTCGACCAGTAGCAGTAGAAGATGTGTGCCCACCGTTAAGAGGTAGATGTCCTCCATGATCACGGCCGGGACCGCATTTACGAGCGGACTCCGTTGTGCGGACAACCAGAGAAGGGTGTTCAATTATAGGGGTGGAGGTCATAGATGGAAGTCTTTGAACCCGCTTGAGGACATACTGAAGTGTTGGCAGTGGGTCACTGGATAGAATCTGATCAACCACTCTAGAAAAAGAAGCTGGAAGGGTAGCCAAGAATTGGACTAGTTGCAGTTCATTGTGTTGCCTCTGGGCTTCTTTGATGTCGGCTGTCAAATGGTGATAAATCTCATATTCATTCCAGAGGGTAGAAAATTGGTTATAGAAGTCCTCAATAGAAGTGTCAGAGGAAAATTCCTTATTGTCCACTTAGGATTTTGCTGATGAGAATATACGTGAGATAATTGATCCCACATTGCCTCAACATCAAGAAGGCAGAGTAACGACTGGATGATCTGTGTCTCGGTGCTATGAAGAATCTAGGACATAACACCGGAGTCATCCTTGGACCATTGTGCATAAGTTTGCTTGCTTTTCTCATCTGTTGTAGTAGAAGGGGCATCAGGGGGTTCATTACTGATATGAGAATGGTGGTGTTGTGCTTTGACATACAAGACAAAGGATGCTGACTAAGGATGATAGTTGGAGCCATCAAGTTTAACTGTGGTAACACACAGGGAACGAGGCGACTTAATAGAGGCCATGGTGAACAAATCTAAAGCAGAGTAAGTAGAAAAAGACAACCAGTGCAACAACACCAGAACCCAACAATAGAGATCAGCAGATCCATAGAAACCCTCTATGGGGCAGTAGAGCACAGTTATAGATCTAATACATCAGATCATAAGAGACCCACTACGAGCATAGTAACTGATAAATGAACCTACACTATAATGAGGAGAATCAATATCCCACCATGAGGCATAGGTAGAAGGAGCCAAAGATCTAAGGGACTCTCAACGTGTATTGATGATGGCTGTATGGAAATGTCAAAGATGTAGAGGAGTAGAGTTAGGAAGGTAGGAGTTTAGATGAGAAGGACAATAATTGATTAGTTTGGTGGGAGAAGAAAGGGAGGTGGATCAGGCTAGGGAGGTGGTGAGGATAGCAATAAGTGGGAAGAGAGGGAGGGAGGAGGAGCCGCCGATGGAGGGTGGGGGAGGGGGCGATGGTGGGTGGGGGGCAACGGTAGGAGGGGCGAGGGAGAAGCAATGGCGGGATGAGGGAGGGAAGGGGGAGCTGTGAAGGTGTGGTGGGTGGCGGAGGTAGGGGGAGGGCTTAGGTCATGAAGGGGATAGGGTTAGGGTGGGAACTTGCACGGGGGAATAAAATATGCTCTTAATAACATATAGAAGGTTGATCAGAACTATATTGGATGAGTAAAAAGGTTTATAATGCATTCTCTTATATAGGGTAAGAGAGGAGATACAAAAACACAGGTGAGCAATATGGGACTAATCCAGACAAGTAAACACATAAGTGAGGCACATGCTAGACACATGACACTCAGTGAAACATAAACATATTTCTATATATGGTGTTCCTTTAATGCTCGTGCGGGTAGATACCCGCTCCAAATTTGGTTAATTTTTTTTGGAGTTTCTTACTTTACACATGTAGAGGGTTACTTTACCTTGCAAACTGTTACTTTTCATACATAAACAATTACATTTATAACAATTGTCACAAACATATAATTACATATTTATTCCAGAATTTTTATTGTCTATTCTGTCCAGAATTATTTTTTGAGTCGAGCAGTTACTTTTTTGGGCAACATAGATACTGTTTTGTTCAGCAAGTTACATTTCTAACCAAATAGTTACTTTTTCGACAACACATGTAGTGAATTCCATGTTACTCACATGAGAATCAAAGATAAGCCCACATATATATATATATATATATATATATATATATAGAGAGAGAGAGAGTATATGTATATATATAGAGAGAGAGAGAGAGAGTTAGGCTAGAATACACTCAAGTATTTTTTTCATGATGCAATATTTTTTTCAAAAAATCTAATATGTTGATCTTCTTAAACATGTTGTGAATAGATCATACGCAAAATTTGAGCACATTTGGACATTTATAGGTCATGTTATAAAGACCGCAAAAATTATGCATTTCAAATTAGTTTCGCGCATCAATTTTGTTGCCCTTGGATGAGTGACTTACACTCATCCAAATGGGCTCAAAATTTTATGTAGCCTAGTTATAGTATGACAGAGAAGATCAATGGTTTACATTTTGCAAAAAATAGTCTTGATATGTAAGCACACTTGAGTGTATTCTTGCAATCTGTACACTCGAGTGTATTCTAGCCTGACTATATATATATATTCATTGCCTATGTGGGTAACTAACTTTTGTTACATGTGGACCTACTCTGTAATAGGAAGGCACCTAATTGTAATAAGACAATCAAAATTGTAATATAAAGGCTCGATTTGTAAATACAATGTGAAATTTTTATTTTTATTTTGGTCACTCAAAAAACGTGTTACTGTTGATACCAAAACTTTGGGCACTAAGTACCCCATTACATCAATAGGAGCTAATAAATCTCAACAAGGATCAAAATCCCCACGCAGGATGAACACCAATGAAACAAAAACAACACTAAAAAGACCAATCTAACTAATCAAGCTAGGTCCAAGCATTCCTACCAGAAGAAGACTATACCTAGCCACTATTACATGCATTCAAATAGTAACAATAGCTTGATATAAATCCAAAACTACTATTCCGGCCAGTAACTAGCCTTGAAATTTTTATTGTCCCTCTAAAAATAGTAAAAATGGTATTTATGACAGTAGTTTACGTAGTATTACTAAACTAGTTTTCTCTTACACTTTTGGTCATCTCATTAAAATGTTGGCTATCTCATTATAAATATGTCCTTCCTATTACAAGATAGATGCATGGGTAACAAACCTTAGCTACCCACACAAGCAGTGAATGAATATATATATATATATATATATATATATATATATATATATATATATATATATATAAGATTTGCATACAAAGTCGCATCTGCACAAATCGATCAATACAAAGATAGAGCTCGCTAAGACATCACTAGAGGTGTGTCATAATGAGTTTAAAAGTAGCATGGAAAGGAATGGAAATTGGATGGAATAATAAAATTTTGACATGGGGGCAACCCTTACACAATGGGTCTCTATATCAAAGGAATAGAACATATTGGTATAATGCTGGTAGTAGATAAGCCAATGATATGTTCCAAAAACTGTTGTCATCTGCCATAATGTCTTCCAATGTGAATCTTCTATCTCCACTGTTGCTAATTTTGAATGTGTTGGTGTGGGCTTCATCTTCTCTGCTTTCCTGATTGGGATGACCTGCAATGTAGAAAAAGTGCATATGTTTTGAAAAAATGTTGTTGATGGTGTTTATGTGATTTTTTGTATTTCATATTTCTCTCCATCCAAACATTCCTGATGATGACCATTAGGATTTTGTGGATACGTTGTGGATTTTTTGGTTTCTGGTACTTTGTAAAGTTTTGTATGTTTATGTCTTCATTTGTTGTTGTATGGAAGAAATTATTTCTCATTGGGGTTGTGATGGGGCAGTGAATGAAAAGATGTATAGTGGTTTTTGAGTTTAATATGTAACATCTAGTTGACCTATATAAACCTCGTTTCATAAGGTTTTGGTCAGTAAGTACTTTGTCAATTTATGAGCCAACAGATAATTTTGATTTTTAGCAGACTAGTTTGATTCTGGATATCTATCAATGTACAATATACACCTCTCTAAGTGACAAAGAGGTAATCACTGTGAAGTTTGTATGTTTTCCTCCATGCCCACAAAATTTGGTTGAAAATGTGAGTTTCTAGGACATGAATTATGCTCTTCACAATTTCTATTGATTTATGTTGGGCAAGGGAGCATTTAAGACAATTGTTACTATTGCTAGTCAAAAGGCTCCTGGCATTGGCAATGTTTAGTTTAATCAATTTATGGGGTCTATGGAAGTTCCAAGATAAGTACTGAATTGTGGAGTCATGATCCCATGGGTCAAACTAGAAACTGGTGTTCTTGGTGATGTGTGGGGTGATCGAATGAATTATGGCGTTTGAATGTTTGTTTATATATCTCCACAGAGGGGAAGATATTCCTTTTTATGAGAGACACCACGGATTTTTATTTTGATAATGTTCTATAAGATGAAGGGTTTCCATAAGTTTTCTTGTACAGTAGAAAGTGTGGTGATGGTTTTGGTGATTAAACAGATCACATGAATTTTGAGGTTGATGATGTTGTTGACTCAAGGTCTAAATTGACTAAACCCTTGTTTTGATGATGACTAAACCATTCCAATTAATTGCGTCTAATGTCTCTACTTGAGTGATTTCAGATTAGGTATAGACACACTCCAAATGCCCTAACTTGCACATCTCAATTTGGAGAAAAGACATGTCAAAGTCAACACAGGTGCACATTTTTGTAATATCATGCAAATCCATTAGAATCATGTTGTAAATCACTTGTAATGATTTTATGACTTATAATTAAGCTTAGAAAAAATTAGGAGCACTTAGATCGAATGTTTAAGCACTCAAAAGCCATTTTCCAAAATTCACATTAGGATGTTCATCGGTCGAGTTGCAAGCTCGACCGATCCTGATTGGATCTTGAAAATGACTTTTGATCGGTCGAATTTACACTTCACAGAACTCGACTGATCCCTCTACTGACCAATACTGATTTAAGTGAATTGGTTGAATTACCCCATGACAAACTCGACCGATGGCTTAAATTGGTCTTGTCTCTTAGTGGGGTCGGTCGAGTTACCTTTATTGAATCTCGACTGATTGCACTGTATGAAAAAGTACAAAAAAGTGTTTCTTTCTGTTGTGGAGTTGCAACAAGTGAAAATATATCTCTTGCAAGCCACAAAATGGGTAGTTTTCATTCTTAAATGTTCCCAAAGGCTAAGAGGCATCCCCAACTATAAATAGGATACATTGGGCTTCATTCCAAGGTTGTGCATTCAATGCAAAACTCCATGTGAGGTTCCTATTCTATAGTTGAGTGCTTCTTACAACCTCCTCTCTCTCTCTAAGCTTAATCACTTGCTACATTCATTAGAGTGAGTAGGAAATATGTAAGAGATCTAGTCCTACGTACATGTATATCTTGTGAGGCTCTCCCTTCCACCACCTCTCTATCTCTCATTTCAACCATGAAGATGAAGGTTCTCTCTCTTGGCTAAGAGAGGTGAAGAAGAACAAGGGAAGGAGTCCCTTGGTGAAGATCAAGGCTGAAGACTTGGAGCAAGAGTGGGTAAGACCTTGGTGCAGGAAGAAGACCCCTTGCTCAAGTGGGTAAGTCCTTGGTGGAAGCTGCTCCAAGTGAAGGTGAATTCAAAGGTTGAAGATCCAAGAAGAGTGGGTAATTCCTTAAAACTTGAAGACTTATGCAAGAGTAGGTAAGTCCTTAGAAGAAGACGCAAGACTCCTTGCAAAGTGGCTAAGTCCTTGGTAAGGTTGAAGACTCTTTGTATTGGATTGGTAAGTCTTATGGTGGTCATGCATTGTAAGTCTTATTAATGAATATAAGAGTGCAATGGTTAAGAAATCCTAGAGGTTGACCTCTCTAGGTAGTGGACTGACTCACTTCTAGTTTGAAGTGTGGAACCACTCTACATAGCTTGTCACTTTTGTGTATGTTCAATCTCTCTCTCCCTTGCTATGCATGTTTTAGTTGCACTCAAATTTCCTATTTAGCAACCTTATCTTGTGATATATCTTGAAGGTCTAATGAATTTAATTTAAGTGCATTCAACTCTATTCACCCTCCTCTAGAGCATCTCATCACCCATCTAGGATCTAACAATTGGTATCAGAGCAGGTCTTCTCCAAGCATACTTCCACAAGTAGGAGAAGATGGGTGACTACCAAGGAGGGAGATACATGATCAACCTTCCAATCTTTGATGGGATCAATTTCCTCTATTGGAGAAGAAGGATTCAATTCTACATCTAAGGATCAAGTCTTGAGATGTGGAAAATGGTGAACAACCCATACAAGCTACCTAAAGCAAAGATTGAAGAATGGGATGAAGCCACTTTGAAGAAAGCAACCTTGAATGCTAGAGCCATGCACATCCTCTATGCCTCCATGACCCCCACCGAGTTCAACTAGATTTCTTCATGTGAAACAACCTATTAGGTATGGAGAAAGCTATGCATCACTTATGAGGGGACAACTCAAGTGAAGGACAACAAAGTCTACATGCTCAACGGGCTGTTTGAGAACTTCAAGATGGGAAAAGTGGAGAAGATAGCTCATATGTACCATAGGCTCAACACCATTGTGAATGGTCTTGCGGTTCTAGGCCATCCTATGTCTAGAGGAGAGATCAACTCAAAGATCTTTAGAACTCTTCCCAAGAGGTGGGAACCCAAGGTAACCTCAATTGAATAAGCAAGATCTCTGAAGGATATTCCTATTGAAGAACTCATTGGAAATCTACAAGCACATGAAGCCACACTTGACAAGAGGGAGGAAGTAGAAAGACAAGAAGAGAAAGAACTCAAGAGAATGAAGAAGGCTGAAATCAAAGCTCAAATCAAGGCTATTGTTGGTCAAGCTTCTCCATCCTCTCAAGTTAAAGAAGATGCCATGTACTCCAAGGGTAAACTCTACAAAGGCAAGTCCTCCTCCATTCAGTGCTTCACATGTGGAAAGAAGGCTTACTACAAGGAAGATTGCCAACAAGGCAAAAAGACCCATCTTCACAATAGAAGAGAAGAGAAGAGAAGAGAAGTATAAGAAGAAGGAAAAATGGCACTCAAGCTCAAGTGACTCCTCCAATTCAAGCTCAAGTGACTCCTCCAACTCAAGCTCAAGTCAAGAATCAAGTGAAGAGTCAAGTGGAAGATCAAGCTCTAGTGAAGAAGGAGAATGCCATTTTTCTCTCATGGCATCAACAAGTAAAGACTCAAGTGAGGTAAATCTAAACTCTTTAGATAAAGAATATTTGATTGCTATTATTCATGATACTTGTGGCTCTCTTAAGTCTTATAAAAGGAAAAAGAAAAAGCTTGCTAGAATTGTTGATAATATTCATGTAGAATTAGATGATCTTGAACATGCTAACACTTGCTTGCTTGATGATAAAAATTCTTGTCTTAGCCAAGTAGACTCTCTTAAACTTGAAAGTGCTAGTTTGCTTGATAAGATTAGATTTCTAGAAGCTCAACCTCTTATTTCTAGTTCTAATGAAGAGCATACTTTAATTGTTGATTCTCTCATGCATGATATTGATGTGCTTAAATCTGAAAACAAGGACAAAGATTTTGTTTTGCAAGGATTAGAATCTAAAAATGGTGTTTATCTTTGTAAGATTGATTTTCTTGAAACAGAAAATGCCTCATTGATTGCTAAAATCAATGTACTTGAATATTATTCTAGTTCTACTAGTAGAGAGAATAATGTTGCTGGTCTTCATATTGATAGAGATTCTTTTTTAACTAAAGCTCTTTTTTTAGAAAATAATAGTTTGCATGCTAGAGATAATATCAATCTTTTGTCTTCTACTATTGCTTCTCTTATGCATGATAATGATAGTTTGAGATCTTCTTTGCAAAGATTCTTCGTTGGTAAAAAGATTCTTAATGACATCCCACACCATACTACTAAACAAATTGGTAGACATGGTTTAGGATAGGATAGTAGTCAAAGGAACAACAAAGGTAAAGGACCTCCAATATTCCATGGAGAATCCTCTAGTTCCAAGACTATGGGCACATGTAACTATTACAATAAAATTGGTCATTATTGTACTTGCTGTCCCTTTAGGAAAGCACCCAAGAGCAATAGGACTTGGGTTGCTAAGCTAACCCCTCCGGACCCAAAAACATGATTGGGGACCATTTCATCTTTTTTCTTGTAGGTACTTGCAAATGGATTGACTTGAGCTATTGAATTACAAATTGACTTCTCAATCCACATGAATGAAGAAATGTGAGATGTGTATAAGGTGAAAACAAGTGAAAAAGCAATGGTAAGCGCAAAGGTAATGTTTTTCTTTCTTATAACCAATCCTAACTTGTTTTTGTCAAGATAGTGTAAACTATACATATGGTTTTTGAGTAAAAAGTGGTATTTTGTGTTTCTCTTCACACTCTTGCTCAAAAATTGTTTCAAATGCTTTTATAGTGCATTACTAACTTGTCTACACATGATTGGATATGGTTTGTATATTTAGCATGCCTTTAAATATGTTTTTATGAAATATATGTGCTTTTTGACAGAAGCTCTATCGGTCAAGTTTGTCCTGTTTAAACCTCAACCGATAGGAACCAATGGGTGTTGCCAACAGCTGTCATCGGTCGAGTTGTCAATACACAAAACTCGACCGACAACACTTTGCACAGAATATCCATTTGGTTTATTGAATGAGAATTTCCCTCTCAACTAGATTTTCTCAACCAATAGCCTTATTCTTGGCACTCTCATTTGGTACCTTTATATATGCATATTGCCATGTTTTAAATTACCTATCTTTCTTACAACTCTATATTTCAAATTGCTCTAAATTGGTATATCTATATCTTAAAATTACTTGATTTGAGTTTCTTTGCAGGTTTTGATGATGATCTCTTTGGATCTCTTGGTTATGTCTTAAATTGCTTCCGTTGTGCTCTAACTAGTTACATATATCTAGTTGTATATCTTGTTTGGATACAACCTTGTTCTTAGTGGTGATCATCTTTTGGAAATGATGCATACTTGTTAGTGAGTTATATCCTTTCATGCTTCTAAAATTGCATATCTCTTTGTTTGGATGTATCTCTAGATTTACTCATATCTTACTTTATCTTGTGTATCTTTTGGTATCTCTTGCTATAATCTATATCCTACTAGTAGTACTAACTTGTGATAATATCTACTAGTGGTTCACATACATGTAGTTCTAACCTTGTTTATAATTGGTATCTTTTCTCATCTAGTGATATTTCACTATGTTCTATGATTGTATCTTATTCCATACATCCTCAAGCTTGTTCCTTGTATTGCATATCTACTATCTTGAGTTTCTTGCATAAACTTTGTGATGCATGATACATAAATCTACATTGTATGTAGAAATTGGAGCATTTTCTAGATTTCATATAGGTTTTTCTCCAGTTTCAGTTTTTGGTGTAGGACTAGTGTTTTTTATGCAGAAATAGCCTTCTGAGCAAGGCTCATTGCATTGCCATGAGCCCTGACACTTTTTGGGCAAAATCTGTCATCTTGTGGGTCAAAATTTCAATTTATTGTTTTTCTACAATACTTTATCTTACTTTTTAGGTTGTTCAAGTGCATGATTTAACTTGTTTTTCTTTCTATGCTTGGACAAGCCCCTATCTGTGCTCTTCTACTCTCATTATATAACTTTTTGTTATCTCCTTTCTCTTAACAGGTGGTGTTTCTTATTTCTTCATACCCCCACCTTTTGAAATGACAAAGGGGGAGAAATGTATGTCTTCTTTTGAAAAAATAGGGAGAAGGCATATCTTACATGAAGAAGAGAAGTATGTCCATGTAAGGGGGAGAAGGTAAAGGGGAGAAGACATATATGTGTAGAACATATATGAATAGAAGACATAGTATTCTATAAATGTTATGAAAGCTAACCATGTAGGAGAAATAACATCAATTGAGGGGGAGTATGAGAACTCCACTAGCATCAATTGAGAGGGAGCATATGAACTCAATTTTATTGAAACCCCTAGGTTTCTCCAAAGGTATGACTTTTCTTAAATGCTTTCAATACATTTATGGAATGGTTTGTCATCTTCAAAAAGGGAGAGAATGTTGACTCAAAGTCTAAATTGACTAAACCTTTGTTTTGATGATGAATAAACCATTCCAATTAATTGTGTCTAATGTCTCTACTTGAGTGATTTTAGATTAGGTATAGACACACTCCAAATGCCCTAACTTGCGCATCTCAATTTGGAGAAAAGACAAGTCAAAGTCAATATAAGTGCACATTTTTGTAATATGATGTAAATCCATTAGAATCATGTTGTAAATAACTTGTAATGATTGTATGACTTGTAATTAAGCTTAGAAAAAATCAGGAGCACTTGGATCGAATGTTTAAGTACTCAAAAGTCATTTTCAGAAATTCACATCAGGTCGTTCATCGGTCGAGTTGTAAACTCAACTGATCCAGATTGGATCTTAAAAATGACTTTTGATCGGTCGAGTTCACACTTCACAGAACTCAATTGATCCCTCTACTGAACAAAATTGATTTAAGTGAATTGGTCGAGTTACCCCAGGACAAACTCGAATGATGGCCTAAATTGGTCTTGTCTCTTAGTGGGGTCGGCCGAGTTAACTTTTTTGAATCTCGACCGATTGCATTGTATGGAAAAGTGTAGAAAAGTGTTTCTACCCATTGTGGAGTTTCAAAAAGTAAAAATATATCTGTTGTAAGTCACAAAATGGTGAATTTTCTTTCTTAAGAGTTCCCAAAGGCTAAGAGGCGTCCCCAGCCATAAATAGGACCCCTTGGGCTTCATTCCAAGGTTGATCATTCAATGCAAAACTCTATGTGAGGTTCCTATTCTATAGTTGAGTGCTTCCTACAGACTCCTCTCTCTCTAAGCTTAATCACTTGCTACATTCGTTAGAGTGAGCAAGAAATATGTAAGAGAGCTAGTCCTACATGTATATCTTGTGAGGCTCTCCCTTCCACGACCTCTCTATCTCTCATTTCAACCATGAAGATGAAGGTTCTCTCTCTTGGCTAAGAGATGTGAAGAATAACAAGGGAAGGAGTCTCTTGGTGAAGATCAAGGCTGAAGACTTGGAGCAAGAGTGGGTAAGACCTTGGTGCAGGCAGAAGACTCCTTGCTCAAGTGGGTAAGTCCTTGTTGGAAGCTTATCCGAGTTAAGGTGAAGTCAAAGGCTGAAGATCTAAGAAGAGTGGGTAATTTCTTAAAGGATGAAGACTTGTGCAAGAGTAGGTAAGTCCTTGGAAGAAGGCGCAAGAATCTTTGCAAAGTGGGTAAGTCCTTGGTAAGGTTGAAGACTCTTTGTATTAGTTAGGTAAGTCCTTTGGTGGTCATGTATTGTAAGTCTTATGAATGAATATAAGAGTGTAATGGTTAAGAAATCCTAGAGGTTGACCTCTCTAGGTAGTGGACTGACTCACTTCTAGTTTGAAGTGTGGAACCACTCTACATAGCTTGTCACTTGGTGTATGTTCAACCTCTCTCTCCCTTGCTATGTATGTTTTAGTTGCACTCAAATTTACTATTTAACAACCTTATCTTGTGATATATCTTAAAGGTTTAATGAACTTTGTTTAAGTGCATTCAATACTATTCACCCCCATCTAGAGCATCCAATCACCCATCTAGGATCCAACAATTGGTATCAAAGTGGGTCTTCTCCAAGCATAATTCTACAAGTAGGAGAAGATGGGTGACTACCAAGGAGGGAGATACTTGATCAACCTTCCAATCTTTGATAGGAGCAATTCCCTCTATTGGAGAAGAAGGCTTCAATTCTACATCCAAGGATCAAGTCTTGAGATGTGGAAAATGGTGAACAACCCATACAAGTACCTAAAACAAAGATTGAAGAATGGGATGAAGCTACTTTGAATAAAGCAACCTTTAATTCTAGAGCCATGCACATCCTCTATGCCTCCATGACCCCACCGAGTTCAACCAGAATTCTTCATGTGAAATAGCCTATGAGGTATGGAGAAAGCTATGCATCACTTATGAGGGGACAACTCAAGTGAGGGAAAGCAAAGTCTACATGCTCAACGGACTGGCTGAGAACTTCAAGATGGGAAAAGAGGAGAAGATAGCTCATATGTACCATAGGTTTAACACCATCGTGAATGGTCTTGTGGTTTGAGGCCATCCTATGTCTAGAGGAGAGATCAACTCAAACATTCTTAGAACTCTTCCCAAGAGGTCGGAACCCAAGGTGATCTTAATTGAATAAGCAAGGTCTCTTTAGGATATTCCTATTGAAGAGCTCATTGGAAATCTACAAGCACATGAAGCCACACTTAGCAAGAGGGAGGAAGTAGAAAGACAAGAAGAGAAAAAACTCAAAAGAATGAAGAATGCTAAAATAAAAGCTCAAATCAAGGCTATTATTGGTCAAGCTTCTCCATCCTCTCAAGTTAAAGAAGATTCCATGTACTCCAAGGGTAAACTCTACAAAGGCAAGTCCTCCTCCACCCGGTGCTTCACATGTGCAAAGAAAGGTCACTACAAGGAATGTTGCCCACAAGGCAAAAAGACCCATCTTCATAAGAGAAGAGAAGAGAAGTACAAGAAGAACGAGAAATGGCACTCAAGCGCAAGTGACTCCTCCAACTCAAGCTCAAGTGACTCCTCCAACTCAAGCTTAAGTGAAGAATCAAGTGAAGAGTCAAGTGGAATATCAAGCTCTAGTGAAGAAGGAGAATGTCATTTTTCTCTCATGGAATCAACAAGTAAAGACTCAAGTGAGGTAAATCTAAAATCTTTAGATAAAGAACTTTGATTGCTATTATTCATGATACTAGTGCCTCTCTTCAGTCTTATAAAAGGAAAAAGAAAAACCTTGCTAGAATTGTTGATAATATGCATGTAGAATTAGATGATCTTGAACATGCTAACACTTGCTTGCTTGATGATAAAATTGCTTGTCTTAGCCAAGTAGACTCTCTTAAACTTGAAAATGCTAGTTTGCTTGATAAGATTAGATTTCTAGAAGCTCAACCTCTTATTCCTAGTTCAATGAAGAGCATATTTTAATTGTTGATTCTCTCATGCATGATATTGATGTTCTTAAATCTGAAAACAAGGACAAAGATTTTGTTTTGCAAGGATTAGAATCTGAAAATGGTGTTTATCTTTGTAAGATTACTTTGCCTGAAATATAAAATGCCTCCTTGCTTGCTAAAATCAATGTGCTTGAATCTTGTTCTAGTTCTACTAGTAGAGAGAATAATGTGTCTGCTCTTCATATTGATAGAGATTCATATTTAACTAAAGCTCTTTGCTTAGAAAATGATCTTTTACATGCTAGAGATAATATCAATCTTTTGTCTTCTACTATTGCTTCTCTTATGCATGATAATGATAGTTTGAGATCTTCTTTGCAAATATTTTTAGTTGGTAAAAAGAGTCTTAATGACATACTACACCATAATACTAAACAAATTGGTAGACATGGTTTAGGATATGATAGTAGTCAAAGGAATAACAAATTTAAAGGACCTCCAATATTCCATGGAGAATCCTCTAGTTCCAAGAATATGGGCACATGTAACTATTGCAATGAAATTGGTCATTATTCTACTTGTTGTCCCTTTAGGAAAGCACCCAGGAGCAATAGGACTTGGGTTGCTAAGCTAACCCCTCCATACCCAAAAACATGATTGGGGATCATTTCATCTTTCTTCTTGTAGGTACTTGCAAATGGATTGACTTGAACTATTGAATTGCAAATTGACTTCTCAATCCACATGAATGAAGAAAGGTGAGATGTGTATGAGGTGAAAACAAGTGGAAAAGCAATGGTAAGCACAAAGGTAATTTTTTTCTTTCTTATAACCAATCCTAATTTGTTTTTGTCAAGATAGTGTGCACTATACATATGGTTTTTGAGTCAAAAGTGGTATTTTTTGTTTCTCTTCACACTCTTGCTCAAAAACTATTTCAAATGTTTTAACAGTGCATTACTAACTTGCCTACACATGATTGGATATGGTTTGTATATTCATCATGCCTTTAAATATGTTTTTATGAAATATATGTGCTTTTTACAGCAACTCTGTTGGTTAGTTTGTCCTATTTGAAACTCAACCGATAGGCACCAATGGGTGATGCCAATAGATGTCATCAGTCGAGTTGTTAATACACAGAACTCGACCAACAACAATATGCACATGATATCAATTTGGCTTATTGAATGAGAATTTCCCTCTCAATTAGATTTTCTCAACCAATAGCCTTATTCTTTGGCACTGTCATTTGGTACCTTTATATATGCATATTGCCATGTTTTAAATTTCATATCTTTCTTACAACTCTATCTTTCAAAATTGCTCTAAATTGGTATATCTATATCTTGAAATAATTTGATTTGAGTTGCTTTGCAGGTTTTGATGATGATCTCTTCAATCTCTTGGATGTGTCTTAAATTGCTTATGTTGTTCTCTAACTTGCTACATATATCTAGTTGTATATCTTGTTTGGATACAACCTTGAGCTTCTTAGTGGTGTTCATCTTTTGGAAATGATGCATACTTGTTAGTGATTTATATCCTTTCATGCTTCTAAAATTGCATATCTCTTTATTTGGATATATCTCTACATTTACTCATAGCTTGCTTTATCTTATGTATCTTTTGGTATCTCTTGCTATGATCTAGATCCTACTAGTAGTACTAATGTGTTTTAACATCTACTAGTGGTTCACATACATGTAGTTCTAACCTTGTTTATAATTGGTATCTTTGCTCATCTAGTGGTATTTCACTATGTGCTATGCTTGTATCTTGTTTCATACTTGCTCAAGCTTGTTCCTTGAATTGTATATCTACTATCTTGAGTTGCTTGCATAAAGTTTGTGATGCAGGATACATAAATCTACATTGTATGTAACAATAGGAGCATTTTTTGGATTTCATGTAGCTTTTGCTCCTATTTCAGTTTTTGGTGCAAGACTAGTAATTTTATGCAAAAACAACCTTCTGAGTAAGGCTTATTGCATTTCCATGAGCCCTGACACTTTTTGGGCAAATTCTATCATCTTGAGGGTTAAAATTGTGATTTATTGATTTTATACAACACTTTATCTTGCTTTTTGGGTTGTTCAAGTGCATGCTTTAACTTGTTTTTCTTTATATGCTTGGACAAGCCCCTATCTGTTCTCTTCTATTCTCATTATATAACTTTTTGTATCTCCTTTCTCTTAACAAGTGATGTTTCTTATTTCTTCATACCCCCACTTTTTGAAATGACAAAGGGGGGAAATGTATGTCTTCTTTTGACAAAATAGGGAAAAGGCATGTCTTACATGAAGAAGAGAAGTATGCCCATGTAAGGGGGAGAAGGTAAAGGGGAGAAGACATATATGTGTATAACATATATGAATAGAAGACATAGTATTCTATAAATGTTATGAAAGCTAACCATGCAGGAGAAATAGCATCAATTGAGGGGGAGTATGAAACTCCATTAGCATCAATTGAGGGGGATCATATGAACTCAATTCTATTGAAACCCCTTAGTTTTTCCAAAGGTATGACTTTTCTTAAATGCTTTCAATACATTTATGGAATGGTTTGTCATCTTCAAAAAGGGGGAGAATGTTGACTCAAGGTCTAAATTGACTAAACCCTTATTTTTATGATGACTAAACCATTCCAATTAATTGTGTCTAATGTCTCCACTTGAGTAATTTCAAATTAGGTATAGACACACTCCAAATGCCCTAACTTGCACATCTCAATTTGGAGAAAAGACAAGTCAAAGTCAATACAAGTGTTTGTTTATGTAATATGATGTAAATCCATTAGAATCATGTTGTAAATCACTTGTAATGATTGTATGACTTGTAATTAAGCTTAGAAAAAATCAGGATCACTTAGATCAAATGTTTAATCACTCAAAAGTCATTTTCCAAAATTCACATCAGGTTGTTCATCGGTCGAGTTGCAAACTCGACTGATCCTAATTGGATCTTGAAAATGACTTTTGATCGGTCGAGTTTACACCAAAAAACTCGACCGATCCCTCTATTGACCAAAATTGATTTAAGTGAATCGGTCAAGTTACCCCAGGACAGACTCGACTGATGGCCTAAATTGGTCTTGTCTCTTAGTGGGGTTGGCCGAGTTACCTTTATTGAATCTCGACCGATTGCACTATACAGAAAAGTACAGAAAAGTGTTTCTAGCCGTTGTGGAGTTGAAACAAGTAAAAATATATCTGTTGCAAGTCACAAAATGGTGAGTTTTCATTCTTAAGTGTTCCCAAAGGCTAAGAGGCATCCCCATTTATAAATAGTACCCTTAGGCTTCATTCCAAGGTTGAGCCTTCAATGCAAAACTCTATATGGGGTTCTTATTCTATAGTTGAGTGCTTCCTACAATCTCCTCTCTCTCTAAGCTTAATCACTTGCTACATTCGTTAGAGTGAGTAGGAAATATGTAAGCTTGATAGTCCTACATGTATATCTTGTGAGGCTCTCCCTTCCACCACCTCTCTATCTCTCATTTCAACCATGAAGATGAAGGTTCTCTCTCCTGGCTAAGAGAGGTGAAGAAGAACAAGGGAAGGAGTCCCTTGGTGAAGATCAAGGCTGAAGACTTGGAGTAAGAGTGGGTAAGACCTTGGTGCAGGTAGAAGACTCCTTGCTCAAGTGGGTAAGTCCTTGGTGGAAGCTTCTCCAAGTGAAGGTGAAGTCAAAGGCTGAAGATCCAAGAAGAGTGGGTAATTCCTTAAAGGCTGAAGACTTGTGAAAGAGTAGGTAAGTCATTGGAAGAAGGCACAAGACTCCTTGCAATGTGGGTAAGTCCTTGGTAAGGTTGAAGACTCTTTGTATTGGATAGGTAAGTCCTTTGGTGTTCATGTATTATAAGTATTATGAATGAATATAAGAGTGCAATGGTTAAGAAATCCTAGAGGTAGGTAGTAGACTGACTCACTTTTTAGTTTGAAGTGTGGAACCACTCTACATAACTTGTCACTTGGTGTATGTTCAATCTCTCTCTACCTTGCTATGCATGTTTTAGTTGCACTCAAATTTACTATTTAGCAACCTTATCTTGTGATATATCTTGAAGGTCTAATGAATTTTGTTTAAGTGCATTCAACTCTATTCACCCCCCTCTAGAGCATCTAATCATCCATCTAAGATCCAACAATTGGTATCAGAGCGGGTCTTCTCCAAGCATACTTCTGAAAAACCACTAGAGGGGGGTGAATAGGATTTTATGGATATTTTAATAATAATTCAACCAAAGCAAGCAACCACAAAAATATTGGACAAGGGGACAAGGATTTAGAGTGGTTCCAACCTTAGCAAATACTAAGGCAGTCAATCCACTACCCGGTTGCTTACCCAACTGGGATTTTGAAAGTATTTAATTTTATTACCTCGCAAGGATGTTACATAAAATTACAACACTTTCACCAAACCCTTTAGACAACCTTCACCTAGAAGTAGTCTCACCAACCTCGAAGCAGTCTTCCTTGAAGTAACCTCAAGCTCCCCCTTGAAGTAGCCTTCCTCTTGAAGTAGCTTCTCGTTGAGACAGCCTTCTTGAAGTAGTCTAAAGTCCACCTTCTCCACCGAGAAGACCCTTCTCCACCTGAGAAGTCAAACTCTCTCCAATCTGCAACCTCCAACCCTAGGAGTAGCAAGGAGAGTACAAAGGATATAAAAGAACAAGAAGGAAAAATAGAAATTACAATATCGTTGTAGCACAAGGCTTGATTTCCTATATCAAGCATTTTGATCTCCTAACCAATGTATATGGAAGTGTTGTTCTAGTGGGTAGGAGATGCTAGCCTATGGGACACGAAATTGGAGCAATGGGAATGAATTGCCAATGTTGGAATTGCTCTATTGCTTACAAGAATGAATAGCCAATTCCAAGTATTTTGCTCAAGTGTAGAACAAGTGTACTTTGGGTGTCCTATGACTTGTCCTATTTATAGGAATGGCCCATGGATGCTTAAGTATGTTCAAGACACTTTCTAGGGGGTTCTTAGTGCCCAACTAGTCATTAGGTAACCATTAGTTCTTTAATAACGACTAGTTAATTAATTCTGAAAAGTGCAGACAGAGACATTCTCGGTCGAAGATTTGTCGACTGAGAGTCCTCATCGGTCGAGGACTTGTCGACCGAGGGACTTTCTATAGAAACATTCTGATCCAACTCCCAACTACCTTGTCTGCTGTGTCTAACGGCTATTTGGGTCATTCTCAGTCGAAGAGTTTGTCGAGCGAGAGTGTCTCGGTCGAGAAGTTTGTCGACCGAGATTAACCATGTTTCAATATTTTAAACTAAGTACTAAATGTGTGTATGAGTGTGCAGTTGTGACACTATTGTAGGGGATGACCTATCTAAGAGTTGTGATTATCTAGGGAAGATCGAAATGCTTGGTTTACATGATATCTAAGTACTTGTACATTATATACTTGTACAAGTTTTTACATTTGATTACAATCATGAATTAAGCAATTTGAGCATATAGATCTTCCAAGTAGTTTGTCATCCACCTAATTTCTACAACACTCAAGTAGCATGTTAGATCCACAAGAATGAAATGTTTGTCATCATCGAAACAAATGGATTATAATAATGTCCAATTCAGCCAACAATCTCCCCCTTTTTGAAGATGACAAACATTTCTAAAATATAAAATAAGGAAATATAAATCATATGAGTTTCATACCTGAAGTTTACCTTTCGTAGCCATTCTTGTTTTGCAAGTGCGTGCTGGCTGAGATATTATATGAAACTCATTTTATTTTATGTTTTTTATTTTATATTATTTCTCCCCCTTTGTCATTTCAAAAAGATATCCAACATAATCATTTAGTATGACTTTTTATTTCTCCCCCTTAATTTTATGCTATGCTCTCCCTTAAAGAGATATTCAATTTAAAAGCAAGGGATTAATGCAAACCAATTATTGTTAAATTTAGCCACAATTTATTTCTCAATCATTTGCAAAGGATGTTAAGCCTTGAAATGATATGAGTTCCTTTTAAGTTCATGGCATATGTGTATTGATTTCTCATCCATTTTACAAGGGATGTTAAGCCCTGAAAATGAAATGAGATTCCCTTAAGCTCATGATGAATACATATTGATTTCTCATCCATTTTGCAAGGGATGTTAATCCCTGAAAATGATATGAGAATCCTTTAAGCTTATAGAAAAGTACATGAAAAGTATCTCTAACCAAATGCACGAGATGTTAAGCCCTGACTTGTTTAGAGAATTCCATTAAGAACAAGATATATATCACATTCATAAAATTTGTATATTCCTTTATTTTCATAATCAAGATTAAAAATACTAAGGTCATAACATGTTTCAATTTTTCTTTAAGATGTTTACAAAGTTTTTGTGAACTCCCCCTTAATCTTATAATCAAGATAGTTTTTGTGAGCTCCCCCTTAATCTTATAGTCAATAAAATTTAAGGATTATAATGTCACAATCAATATTAGATCATAATAAGTTGACCTTTTATGAGAGTTATGCACTAAAATTATGTTTTCAATATGATAAACACATTTTGAATCAAGATACTAAGATTAAGTGCAGTAAATTGATGTACAAATAAGCATTTTGTCAAGATTATTTTAGGTCGACCTTGACTTCGACCATAGCGCCCCTTGGTCAAACTTGATTTCAACCAAGAGGCAATTTCTGTAGATTTCCAATTTGAACACTTATATGTGAAGTATAATTTCTACAAATTTTCAATTTAAAATGCATTTGTGCCATGAAGTTTTACTATTTATGCAAAATGGCATCTTCATATGAGCTGAATCACAATGATCAAAAACAATATCCATTCATGGTTTGTATATATGGACCAAAGATTATTGTAGACAAACCAATGAAACACAATGATTATGGCACAATAATTATAATAGAACAGTAGAAGTATATCCACAATACAATGATTAAGATGGAAGCATGTAACTTCATGAAATACAATGATTATGATCATTTAAATTTTAATACACATGGTTCCTATGATCATTTAAATTTTAATACACATGGTTCCTAGATAGATAGACCAAGAAATACTTAGGATAAACCATGTGGACTATGATAAAACAGTAATTTCCTTGATTATACCAACATGGTTCAAGATTTTCAGTTTTAAACCATGTAGAGGATAAACCAAAATAATCTCATTCATGATTCATGGATTTTAAGATAAACCTTGTAAATAAACATGCTTATTAAACTTTTTCAATCAATGAAGAAAGTATGTTCAATGTCAGTCTTCATATAGCACTTTTGCAAATATGTTTAAGGATTTCATATACATAATGTTATACCTTCATTCAACAATTCATGAAAGATCAATATGCCTTGATTAAAAGATGATCTCCAAGATTCATTCTTAATTTGCATATTAAACCAATCATTAACAACAAATTGATAGCAAAGCTGCATTAATTAAAATAGGTTCAGCAGAACTTAGTTCGGTCGAACTTTTTGTCGACTGAATTTCATCTCGGTCGACATTTTTCTCGACTAAGAATGTTGCTGTTTGTACAGATTTTATCAGATTTGTTGTAGACTTCAAATAGTAACCTGCTCGATCGACTATTTCTTGACCGACCGTGTTCTCGGTCGAACAGTTTCTCGACCGAGAATGTTTCTGTACTGTTTCAGAACTGTTTTCAGTAATTGTTTCCAAGTAAACAAGAATATGAAAGTTAAAGCTCGATTGTGTTGAGATATGACATTTGTATATCAAGAATTAGTTTAGGTCAAATCTCAACTAGTCAAATTCAAACTTCTAAGTTTTAGGAACCCAAGCTAGATCATCATTCCTTTTCTTGTATGAGCATGAAAAAGAGTAGTGTACAAGACGCAAGCAATGATGACAATTGATAGAGTCAATCTCATTTCTCTTTCTACGAGTTGAGTTGTTCTTGGGTACATACATGGATTGATTCTCTAGCACTTGTGTCCTTCTCCAACTAGGTTTTTGATAAGATTTTCCCTTAGTCTTATAACCTAGTCCTCTCCTTTCAATTTGACGATAAGAATCATTTAAGATGTTATCAAGAATATTATTGTTACTCAAGCTACTCATTTTTTGTTGTAACTTCATAATCTCATCCATTTTCTTCTTGATATCTAATTTTGCTTGACTAGATTAGATAATAAAGAATCTCTTTCTTTCACAATAATATCATAATCTAGATGTGTACACAAAATAGATTGTCTTTGAAGATCATTTACTTGAGTTTGCAAGTTTAACTTTTCTAGGGAAAGAAGATTGCAATTTGCTTCTACAGATTTAAGCTTAATATCATAATCTTCAATACCCTTTTTGAGATCTTCATTTTCAGATGTGAGAGCAAGAAGTTTAGCATGTAACTCTTTATTTGATTTCTTAAATTTCTTCTTGCACTCAATATATTTCTCATGTGTATCTTGAAGACTAGCAATTAGATCTTCTTTTGGTAGATAAAAAAGACTTACCTCTTCTTCTTCTTCTTCTTCTTCTTCTTTTGTTGTAGCAATAAGACATTCTACTTCTTCTTTTCCATCATCACTATCATCACTTGAATCATCCCATGCATCTTTATATGCTCTTTCTTTCTTTTTGTGAGACGATTTCTTTCCTTTCTTGAATTTTGGACAATCACCTTTCATGTATCCCTTTTTGCCACATTCAAAGCACCTGGAAGAAGAAATACTAGAAGTTTTGTTAGCTTTAAAACTTTTATATTGCTTACCATTTACAATGAGAGTTTCTTCTTCACTGTCATCTTCACTTGTGTAATGATTGATCTTGGTTGATGCTTTGAATGCAATGTCCTTCTTTCTCCCTTGTTGAAGTTCATGTTCTCATCTTTCTTCCTCTTCTAAAGTTGCCTCATGTGCTTCTAGGTTGCCAATAAGTTGTTCCATCCTTAGCCGGGTGAGATCATTTGCTTCTTCATAGCAGTCACCTTAGGCTTGTATTTGGGAGGAAGAGACCTAAGGATTTTTGAAACTTGATCTTCTTCACTAATTACTTTACCTAAAGCATTTAAACCATTCACAATAGAAGAGAATTTTGCATACATTTCACCAATAGACTCATTTTGTTCCATATAAAATTGTTCAAATTTTTGCTTAAGCATTCTGATTTTAGAGTTCTTAACTTGAACAGTTCCTTCATAAGTTATGGAGAGTCTATGCCATATTTCATATGTCGTTTCACAATTTGATATTCTATTGAATTCACCAACAGAAATTGAACAATAGAGTATACTTACATCTTTTGCATTCATTTGGGCTGATCTTACTGTATTACCATCCCAAGTTGCATACTCTATTTGAGGGAATTCATATGGATTTGATACCATTCTCCATAGATCCCAGCTAATTCCTTGGAAGTAGAATTGCATCCTCCTTTTCCAGTAGGTGTAGTTAGTGCCATCAAAAGGTGGAGGTCTTGCCATGAGTGTTCCTTCCAAGTTGAGGTTGTTGAGTACCCCATCACCCATTCTTCAAGACTTTGTTAAGGTTCCTTGAAGCCCTGCTCTGATACCAATTGAAAAACCACTAGAGGGGGGTGAATAGGGTTTTATGGATATTTTAATAATAATTCAACCAAATCAAGCAACCAAAAAAATATTGGACAAGGGGACAAGGATTAAGAGTGGTTCCAACCTTAGCAAATACTAAAGCAGTCAATCCACTACCTGGTTGCTTACCCAACTGGGATTTTGAAAGTATTTAATTTTATTACCTCGCAAGGATGTTGCATAAAATTACAACACTTTCACCAAACCCTTCGGACAACCTTTACCTAGAAGTAGTCTCGCCAACCTCAAAGCAGCCTTCCTTGAAGTAACCTCAAGCTCCCCCTTGAAATAGCCTTCCTCTTGAAGTAGCTTCCCGTTGAGACAACCTTCTTGAAGTAGTCCAAAGTCCACCTTCTCCACTGAGAAGACCCTTCTCCACCTGAGAAGTCAAACCCTCTCCAATCTGCAGCCTCCAACCCTGGGAGTAGCAAGGAGAGTACAAAGGATATAAAAGAACAAGAAGGAAAAATAGAAATTACAATACCATTGTAGCACAAGGCTTGATTTCCTATATCAAGCATTTTGATCTCCTAACCAATGTATATGGAAGTGTTGTTATAGTGGGTAGGAGATGATAGCCTATAGGACACAAAACTGGAGCAATGGGAATGAATAGCCAATGTTGGAATTGCTCTATTGCTTACAAGAATGAATAGCCAATTGCAAGTATTTTACTCAAGTGTAGCACAAGTGTACTTTGGGTGTCCTATGACTTGTCCTATTTATAGGAATGGCCCATGGATTCTTAAGGACGTTCTAGACACTTTCTAGGGGGTTCTTAGTGCTCAACTAGCCGTTAGGTAACCATTAGTTTCTTTAATAACGGCTAGTTAATTAATTCTGAAATGTGCAAACAGAGACATTCTCGGTCGAAGATTTGTCGACCAAGAGTCCTCGTCGGTCGAGGACTTATCGACCGAGGGACTGTCTGTAGCAATGTTCTGATCCAATTCCCAATTACCTTGTCTGCTATGTCTAATGACTATTTGGGTCATTCTCGGTCGAAGAGTTTGTCGATCGAGAGTGTCTCGGTCGAGAAGTTTGTCGACCGAGAATAACCCTATTTCAATATTTTAAGCTAAGTACTAAATGTGTGTATGAGTGTGTAGTTGTGACACTATTGTAGGGGATGACCTATCTAAGTATTGTGATTGTCTAGGGAAGATCTAAACGCTTGATTTACGTGATATCTAAGTACTTGTACATTATATACTTGTACAAGTTTTTACATTTGATTACAATCATAAATTAAAGCAATTTGAGCATATAGATCTTCCAAGTAGTTTGTCATCCACCTAATTTCTACAACACTCAAGTAGCACGTTAGATCCACACGAATGAAATGTTTGTCATCATCAAAACAAAGGGATTATAATAATGTCCAATTTAGCCAACAACTTCCACAAGTAGGAGAAGATGGATGACTAACAAGGAGGGAGATACTTGATCAACCATCCAATCTTTAATGGGAGTAATTTCCTCTATTGTAGAAGAAGGCTTCAATTCTACATCCAAGGATCAAGTCTTGAGATGTGGAAAATGGTGAACAACCCATACAAGCTACCTAAGGCAAAGATTGAAGAATGGGATGAAGCTACTTTGAAAAAGCAACCTTGAATGCTATAGCCATGCACATCCTCTATGCTTCCATGACCCCACCGAGTTCAACCAGATTTCTTCATGTGAAATTGTCTATGAGGTATGGAGAAAGCTATGCATCACTTATGAGGGGACAACTCAAGTGAAGGAAAGCAAAGTCTACATGCTCAATGGGATGTTTGAGAACTTTAAGATGGGAAAAGAGGAGAAGATAGCTCATATTTACCATAGTATCAACACCATCGTGAATGGTATTGCAGTTCTAGGCCATCTTATGTCTAGAGGAGAGATCAACTCAAAGATTGTTACAACTCTTCCCAAGATATGGGAACCCAAGGTGACCTCTATTGAATAAGCAAGGTCTCTTAAGGATATTCCTATTAAAGAGCTCATTGGAAAACTACAAGCACATGAAGCCACACTTGACAAGAGGGAGGAAGTAGAAAGACAAGAAGAGAAAGAACTCAAGAGAATGAAGAATGCTAAAATCAAATCTCAAATCAAGGCCATTGTTGGTCAAGCTTCTCCATCATCTCAAGTTAAAGAAGATGCCATGGACTCCAAGGGTAAACTCTACAAAGGCAAGTTCTCCTTCATTCGGTGCTTCACATGTGGAAAGAAGGGTCACTACAAGGAAGATTGCCCATAAGGCAAAAAGACCAATCTTAATAAGAGAAGAGAAGAGAAGTATAAGAAGAAGGAGAAATGACACTCAAGCTCAAGTGACTCCTCCAACTCAAGCTCAAGTGAAGAGTCAAGTGGAAGATCAAGCTCTAGTGAAGAAGTAGAATGTCATTTTTCTCTCATGGCATCAAAAAGTAAAGACTCAAGTGAGGTAAATCTAAACTCTTTAGATAAAAAATTTGTGATTGCTATTATTCATGATACTAGTGCCTCTCTTAAGTCTTATAAAAGGAAAAAGAAAAAGCTTGCTAGAATTTTTGATAATATGCATGCAAAATTAGATGATCTTGAACATGCTAACACTTGATTGCTTGTTGATAACAATTCTTGTCTTAGACAAGTAGACTCTCTTAAACTTGAAAATGCTAGTTTGCTTTATAAGAATAGATTTCTAGAAGCTCAACCTCTTATTCCTAGTTCAATGAAGAACATATTTTAATTTTTGATTCTCTCATTCATGATATTGATGTTCTTAAATATGAAAATAAGGATAAATATTTTGTTTTGCAAGGATTAGAATCTAAAAATGTTGTTTATCTTTGTAATATTGCTTTGCTTGAAATAGAAAATGCCTCCTTTCTAGCTAAAATCAATGTGCTTGAATCTTGTTCTAGTTCTACTAGTAGAGAGAATAATGTTGCTACTCTTCATATTGATAGAGATTCTTATTTAACTAAAGCTCTTTGCTTAGAAAATGATCTTTTGCATAGTAGAGATAATATCAATCTTTTGTCTTCTATTATTGCTTCTCTTATGCATGATAATGATTGTTTGAGATCTTCTTTGCAAAGATTCTTAGTTGGTAAAAAGAGTCTTAATGACATCCTACACCATACTACTAAACATATTGGTAGACATGGTTTAGGATATGATAGTAGTCAAAGGAACAACAAAGGTAAAGGACCTCCAATATTCCATGGAGAATCCTCTAGTTCTAAGACTATGGGCACATGCAACTATTGTAATGAATTTGGTCATTATTCTACTTGTTGTCCCTTTAGAAAAGCACCCAAGAGCAATAGGACTTGGGTTGCTAAGCTAACCCCTCCAGACCCAAAAACATGATTGGGGACCATTTCATCTTTCTTCTTGTAGGTACTTGCAAATGGATTGACTTGACCTATTGAATTGCAAATTGACTTCTCAATCCACATGAAGGAAGAAAGGTGAGACGTGTATGAGGTGAAAACAAGTGGAAAAGCAATGGTGAGCACAAAGGTAATGTTTTTCTTGTTTATAACCAATCCTAACTTGTTTTTGTCAAGATAGTGTGCACTATACATATGGTTTTTGAGTCAAAAGTGGTATATTGTGTTTCTCTTCACACTCTTGCTCAAAAATTGTTTCAAATGCTTTTATAGTGCATTACTAAATTGCATACACATGATTGGATATGGTTTGTATATTTAGCATGCCTTTCAATATGTTTTTATGAAATATATGTGCTTTTTGACAACAACTCTATCGGTTGAGTTTGTCCTATTTGAAACTAGACTGATAGACACCAATGGGTGTTGCCAACAACTGCCATCGGTCGAGTTGTCAATACACAGAACTCGACTGACAACACTTTGCACAAAATATCCATTTGTCTTATTGAATTAGAATTTCCCTCTCAACTAGATTTTCTCAACCAATAGCCTTATTCTTTGGCACTCTCATTTGGTACCTTTATATCCCCGCATAGTATGAATGAGACAATTCCAATCATGTTGTCAAAGTATTTTTCAAAGTCTAGTTTGAGAGCCAGAAGAGGAGTTCTATTTTTATAGCATGAATGTTTGATCTCATTTACCATGAAATGTATCTTGGTTGTTTCTCTTTTTAAGAAAGGCACATTGATTCCGTTTGGTAATGTTGTTAAGAAATTTTTTCATTTTGCTAGTAAGAATTATGGAAATGATTTTGCATGATGTATTGATTAGAGTGATTGATCTAAAATGGTGGATGGAGTCTGGTTGGCAACCTTTTTTATGAAAGCTATGTGTTTATGGTTTAGAACTCTGATTTGGTTGTGGATACAATCATGGTCATGGATGTGGGTAAGCAGGTTTAGAAAGTCTATTTTAATTTGTTCCCACTCTAATAGAATTCTATGTTTAGACCATCGAGACCGGGTGATTTGTCTATGCCAAGGTCAAAGATAGCTTCTTTGAATTCGATCTCAGTGAAAGGTGAAATGATTATGGAAGGTGTTATAATGGGATTCAGACATAGTTTTGTCCAATTCACATACATGTGAATGGTTGGGTTGTGTCTAGTGTTGAAACCTAATTGAAGTAAAAGACTATATGATTTTGAGCATGTGTTTGCTTGTGGTAAGTGATCCATTTATGGTAAGGCAGTGAATAGAGTTGGATCTGGCGTTCTTATTACAATATTTGTGAAAGAATTTGGTATTTCTGTCATCCTATTTCATTCATTTGATTTTGGATCTCAGTCTTGGAAGTGTATCAAGCTTAGCAAGGATGTTTTTGATGTCTAATTTTTTTGATAGGGTGTAAGTTGGGTCAATATGTAGGTCACTATCGGCTTTATGGAATTTGTCTTCCAAGTATTCCAATTTGTTTATGATGTTTCCATTCTTGTTTTTGTTCCATATTTTTAGAGTGATTCTAATTCTTTTGATGTTGTTGAAAATGTGGTATCCAGTTCATAAATGTTTTGTGGTGGGTGCCAGTCTCGAATGTAGATATTTTTGAATTATGGGTCTGATAGCCAAAAATTTGTAGTACGAAATGGTTTCAGTCCCCATGTTATCTAAAAAGTGTTTATGGTAATGGGGAAATGATCAAATATGGGTTTGGGTTCCACAATGGCAAAAGTGTGGATTGGTGATCCTACCAAGTTTGGAAATAGAGAAGATGGTCTATTCTGGACCAGGAGATCATGTTCCATGAGAATTTGGCGTTTGATGGAAGAATGTCTATCATCATGTGCTTGGTGATAATGGTTTTGAAAAGCTTGTCAAAACGTGTGGGTGGGGTTGGTGTGTCATTTGTGTTGAGTCTATTTGTGGCTTCTGTAATGAGTTTGAAGTCTCCTCTTATGAGACAGGGGTTAAAGAATATGTATTTGAGAGGTCAGAGAATTTGTTTATATAACGTTGTTTGTCTCGACTTGGTTCCCCGTAGGTGCCAGTGAAGATCCATGAGAGTGATTTCGTGTTGTTTGTGATGTGAATCATAATATTGTATTTAAGGTATTCATGGCTAGTGATTTTGTAGAGATTGTGATTTAATCCTATCTCTAGACTCCCTTTGAAATTGGTTGGTGGAATTTGGAGCCATTTGTTGAAGTGTTTACGTCCTATAGTTTTGAGGGAAAAAGGGGTTAAATGTGTTTTGTCTCTTGTAAGGTGATAATATTGATGTTGTTCTTGTAAATGAATCTACACATAGCTCTTCCTCATTTAACATTTGATGCTCCACAGATGTTTCAAATTGTGATGATCATAGTAATATGTAAAAAAAAATATGATAGAAAGTGATGTTTTAATGCTAAGTTTAGTGTGAACCTTTATGTTTGTACTATGAATATGAATTTGGTTGCTCCAAGCCATGAATTGTTTGATTTCGTTTAGAGTTGTGTTGGCTGATGATTGTGTGTTGAAGGTGATACCTAGTGTTGTGGAAAAATCAACGAAGGTTGTATTAGGCAATGCCATCAATATCATCTATTAGTATAACATTGTAATTGTCTTCTATATAATCATCAAAAAGTCGCATTTCCTTAAGACATGAAGCAATGTTATGTAGAGATGAATACCTTCTTCAATTGCATAATAGTTTTTCGAGGTGTGTCCTTCTGGTGTGGTGATGAGAGAGATTAAGAAGAAATAATAGCTAGTATTTTTAATACATTCTTTCTCTTAGGGATTTGGGATGATTTGGTCTCTTTGATGATTGTTGTTTTGAGTTTTTCTACAATTTCTCTATCTATCTTGGAGGTGGGTGTAGGGTTGTTGTGGAATGGGAAAGATTTAATGGTGTTGAAGATGGTGATATGGTTGTTTTCTATTGGTGGAGATGACAGACGTTGTCTTTTGTTTGGGATATTTTGTTGGGGTTTCCTCTGGGGGGGATGATGTTGTTTTTTCTTTCTTGATTCATTTTTCTATTAGTATATTTGTGAGTCGGTGCAAATTATGGGTTGGTGTTTGCATTATTAACTAGATAGAACCATGACAAGGGGTGGTTTGTGATGTCAGTGAATGTGGTGGTCGGGTGAGTAAGGTTCTTAGAGACAAGTAAGATAGTGTAATTTTTCACCTAAGCAAATGTTTATGGAGGCAGACCGTTTGATAGCTTTTTTATAGAAAAATGCTGAAGGTTTTGATTTAATTTGCAGTATGTAGAGTGTCATTGCTGAAAAATTATAAGGTAGCTCCTATAGCATGGGTTATATCATAGAAAATGTCCACCTCCCAAAGAGGTGGAGGGAGGTTAGAGATGGACACCCAACCGGAGCCATCCATTCCAATAAGGGAGGATTCTTGATTAGGGGACCATTTTGAGATGGAAGCTTGAACAAAGTTGTTGCCACAAGGTATGGTAATGACTTGCCCAAATAGATGGTCAAGCTTTGTTCCTTTAGGGAAAGAGTATAAGAGTTGAGATGGGGTGAGGATCTTAGGTTTGAGAACTGTATGGCTAGGTAGAAAGAGAGTGATAGCCCTGCTGACATCCAAAATGTTAATTATGTTGTCTTAAAGGTTGTTTATGATCGTGACCATAATGCTTATGCTAGTGAAAACTGTAAGAAGTCACATAGAGTTTGTAGGGAGGTTGATTTGGAACTCTGTCTCTAGATGGATATATGGTTCCATAATGGTACGAGGGGGTAGATTGATAGATAAGGTGAAAGTTGGGTTGGGGGGGTAAGAGGGAAGTATTTTAAAAGAGAGGGGATGGGTATGAGGTGGAGAGGAAGAGGAAGAGGAAGAAAGGGAGAGGCCAAGGTGAGGGGAAGTGGGTTTGTGGTGGCCATGAGAGGTGAAAGATGGTGGTGGATTAGGGATGTTGTCAGGAATAAAAAGACAAGTGAACGGGTTAGAGGAGGGAGAGAGGGTACAGGAGGGAAGGGTGGAAGGCTGAGAGCATAGGAAAGGATTAGATGTGCTCATTGCATGGAGAGATTTTTTAGGAAGGTAAGGGGGGACGTGGAATGATGAACCATGCATGGAAAGGGGGCGACAACAAGAATGGTCATACAATAGGGGTTAAGGGTAGGTGTAGGATATGTATCCAGTCCGATTATAGGCAAAGCAAATTGGAGGAAAGAGCAATGATGTTTGTGGTTCCCTCGATGGAGGTAGCAAGGGTAGGATATGGGTTCGTGGTAACATCATCGACAATGTGAAATGATGATCCAATCGTGTGTCAAGGAAGAAGGTGGGAAGGAGTAGATAGATAGATCAGTAGATGAGGCATTTGAAGAGATCAAGGGAAAGATGGAGTTATAGGAGGGGTTTAGAGGGTAAAAAGGAGCAGGACAAGGAGAGGAGAGGGGGTCTTAGATGGATTAGAAGGATTCAAGAGGGGAGGAAGAGTGAGTAATGTGTAACTTCTTAGAGATAAACGAGTCGATGTTGATGTGTCTTCTACAGAGGTTTCCATCTATGTCTTTGATGATGTTTCTTTTTCGATAGGATTTGCAAAAGTTCCTAATGTAGCTTGTTCTATGTCTCTCACAAATAGCTGATCTGTAGAGTTTGAAACTTTGAAATATGAGTCTCCCAACATTCTAAAGAGTAAACTTAGCTCATTCAGGGTCTCGGTATAGAGATTAGTGACCCATGCCATGAGAGTTTGGTGATCATAGGGTCTATCGTAGATGATCCAGTAGGGTTTGAGCTGGAGTTGGATGATCATCTCTGACCATACTTCCCTAGTATGCAGGATGTTGTATTTGTCTACCTCAAGGGTGACCTGGAAATTTTTGTTTCCCATCTTGAAAGTGATGATTCCCTGCTTGATCTAAAAATGATGGTATCTCCATTTTTTAGGGAGTTGAACATATTTCATCCAATCTGAGTTCAGAATATAGTCCATGAAAGGGACATTAGATGCCATCGTTGTTTTTGTGTATGGTTTTCCTATTTTCTGTTCTTTGTTTTATAGGAAATGTTAATCTTCTTGCAAGATGTTTCATGTTACCTGTACAATTTCTTGAAGATGTTGATGATGAGTCCTCCTTTTCTCACAATGGCTGGAAACTCTAAATGTTGTTTGATCCTATATATGTTTCTAAACCATAGGTGTATGTGGGGTTCTATAGGGCATGATTTTGTCTTAGTTGAAAATAGATCAGTGAAAGGTGGGTTGTAGGAGATCTGGAAACTGTAAATATAAGATACGTTGATAGGTTTTTTTATCTAGGGTGAGAGTCTGTCGACCTTTGTTCGTGCAGCAAGATCTATGTTGTTTCTCCCTAGATTAGATTTTTGGATATCAACAAAGGTCTCATAATGATAGATCGGGAGGTGTAGCTTGCATTTCTGACAAGGGAGGCATTGTTGCCAGAAAGATGGGAAACAAAGATTGCTAGGTTGATCTCAGATCAAGTGTTGCAGTTCTAGGGTTTTCTTTCCTGAGTATCATCTATGCGGCTGATTCTTGGGAAGCAGATATGTTAATTCCTATAGGAGCGCCAATATAGTTGCGCTAGTGTCATCTCAGAGATGATGATACTCTGTGGGGATGGATATGTTCTATCTTAATGGTTCCCAATAGAGTCGGGTGTGATCCTATATGTTGGTGTTTTTAGAGAGAAGTTGAAGCTTTCTCACTCTATCTTGTCTGCGTTCCTTGCATAAACAATAACAAGGATTGTAGAGTTATAATTATACGGAGATCCAAAGAGAGAGATCACCCCTAGAAGGTCGAATTCGGGCCTCATAAACCTCAAGGAGGCTAGACATAAGGGTACATCAAGCTTCATCATGATGCACCTATAACATATAATATGTAAAGGTGAAGCAATTTGAAATAGAATTTTTTTATATTAATTACCAATTTGTCATAATTTACAACTTAATCATCAAAATTTCTTGATTCAAATCAGTGTGCCCCTATCAGGGACACATTTCTTTACTTGGAACCAGCTCATCCCATCATGAGATGCATTGACCCCTCTGAGAGAAAAGTGTCCCAATCTAGGATGCACTGGTCCCACATTATAATTTAATATATAGAAATATTGTGTAGCAACCAAAGTTATGTATGTAGAAAAGTGTTAACATATACTAGTTAAATGTAATTTATAGAAAGTATTAATTATAAATAACTTCATCTGTGAGCCCAACATGAGAACTTATCCTAAAAAATTTACATCTTCATAGAGGCCAAGCATGATGGGACACATATCAATGTCTATCACAATAAACTGGTGACATGTCTTTAAATTTAACTTGGAATCGAGACTAAGACCTTTGGGTTAGCAACATGGTTCAATAATTATTGCGTCATCCTAGTATGAATTAAATGAAATTTTTTGAAGTCCATAAGGAGGGATTTGTAAGTCCAAAGGAGGGATTTCATCCTCTTAGGACACTCAATCTATTTGTGTAAGGGTGACCAAACCAAGTTGTTACACATTTCTACATTGCAAAGTAGACACTTGTTAGAATATTGCATAATTCACTTCCTAATGAGTTTGGACATGTGATATCTTGCATATAGCCACAACTAGATCACAATTGTGTCATCCCTTTACTAGAATATTTCTATGAGTTAATATGTATATGGATAACAAGGGGGGTGAACCCCCCACCCAGCGAAGACCCTAGTACCTCCCAGATTCTCAACACCACTGGTGGGAAAAGTAGAAGGTAGTGAACCCATTGATGTTTCTATCATAATTGCTAACAAAAACTCTGATAACAATCCATCCCCATTAGGAATTAGTCCAACCGTATTAGAAATTTAAATTAAAACCTTTTCATTGGTTCCATAGTTCATCCTAAACACACCAAAATCTTATGGAATACTATGTTTATTTATTAGAATTGGGGTGAATATATTTCTTGAGAATTAATAAAAAAGATTGCAGACATAATGAGCTATTCTTTCTCTACTTGAACCGAACCCATGTGGACTACTACATATGTATGTGTTTAAGCCCTAAGGAATGAATTCTCCCCCATTGAACCCACAACTTATAAATGATCAATATAGGTAATCAAGTCAAAGTCAAGCACAACAAAGATGAAACAAACTGTGTACAAAAGAAACCAACATGTCCTCCATATGGGGCTCATATGGGGACCTCTTGTATGCAAAAACATTTGATCTTCGATGTACCACACCCATCTGGGCTAGTAGGTTTCTAAATAAATGTGCACATGGGATAGTGTGAAAACTTTTTTCATAACCTTAAAAAGAGGATACATTATCACTACCAAAATAAAAGAGTTTGAAGAACTAGAGAATAGGTACCTAGCAAGGAAGAGACCATGTCTAAAATACAAGAAACATATCTTGGGATTTTCTTCATATCCTATGTGACATCACATTACATCCCTTCATTTTTTATATAATTCCCATGTCATATATAAAAATAATAACATAAAAGCCAACATATAACTCTTTTTATCCCATTAGTGTATTACTAGAAATGATAAATGCAATCTCTAATAATATTTAACATGCATGTACTCCATGTCTCGTGTGAAAATGATTCTATAACGTATATAATAACAAAAATCTTCCATAAATAACAACTCATACCATGTCTCATCTTTTATACCCCTCGTCTTTGTCTTTTTGTATATCCCAAGACATGGATATTTACAATGCTATTGGCCTAAACCAAGAAAAAAAGGACATAGTAGAAGCAAGCCAAAAGCAAACTATATACAAAACAATCATGGAAGCCTAAACAAGCCACATTATTCAACATAAACTACTTATATCAATCTTAAAGTGGGTCCATATTGTAACTATAATTATGTAAGTACCATCAAAAATTCTATAATTTCTCTCTTTCTAAATTTCATATAAGGTCTCAAAACAGTAATTAGACTTCTATATTTATACTTGGTCAAATTAGTATTGATAGCTATAGAGCTCACAACATAACCATCTTGTCGACACCCCCATTTTTGCTCGCTCAGTAGAGATTCACGATTAATGGTGATCCTCTGACTAATGATGGAATGCATTCCACATCCTACCCAAATTCACATAGACCTATTTTTTCAACCTAATTCCACATTTTCCGCCTATTTAAACCACCCCTTTTTGTACACTTTCAACCACTTTGGTCTCTTATGTAAATAATCCTTTTTTCAGACCGAAAGTGCAATTATTCTTGAAATATACCTTAAATAGGCCATTTTTTAACATTGCCCATTTGAATATCTAATTTGGAATGTTTCCTCTTTGCAACTACTTTTCCAAAAGAAGTACGAGAGATAACTCTATCTTATCTTTATGTGCAAGTTTTCTTCAATTGTTGCCAGAATATTCATGATATTCATAGGAAAATGAGATTTTCTATTTTTTTCATTAAGGGACATAGGCCAGATCAGAGCCATCTACCACATGCAAAGTGTCAGATCACCTTGATCTGCAAGTTCCATGTGATGCATTGGCACAATTTTCCCCCTCTCCCCGAAGGTTTCTCCCAGAATTCGAAACCATAAAATCTAACTATAAATAGACCCCCACATCAAACCTATTCCAGGCACTCTCATCTCTCCTAAAGCTAGAGAGATCACTACATCTCTGTTTACTTTTTGTTTTTCCCATTATTAAAGTATCCTTTCTCTGACGCCACCTTCTCTACTAGATATGTAGAATGGTAAACTACTCAAACTTCTACATGTAACTACTATATCTGATATTTGTTGGGAAATCAGGGCTACTGATAAGGTAGAGGAAACAAAAATTTTAATGCCAGATTCCTTGACTAGCAGATCCCGTCAAAAATAATGTATCTAGGAAGGAAGGTAATAAGAGTTATACCTGGTGTTGGAGGAAGTCCAATGACAACTCTTGCACCATCATGCTTCTTCTTCAAGCAGCACTCGAGCAGTCATCAACAATGGTCTCCTAGGAAACACCATGTATATCAAGTTGACAACATCCTCCTAGCAGGTGGCAAAGGCTTCATTTACTCTAGAGTAGTCCACATGAACCACCGAGAACTTCACGTTGCATTACTAGAAGCAAGAAGAAGGAGTTGCCCCTTCTAATCAACGTGCTAGCATCAACTTGTGATAGGGATTTACTATACACCCTAAAACACAAGTGCAAGACATCAGAGTAATATAGGTGAACGAGGCCTAGATATCAAATATGAGGAAACATGAATCCAGAAACAACTACTAACAATAATGTCACTAGCTAGAGCGATGAAAACTTGATTAAAGGTTTAGTTATCTAAAGTAGAAAATAAATCTAAAATTACTGGTTTTTGATCTCAATTGGAGTAAATTCTGTAGGATTATAGTTTCACCTTGGTTAACATTATAATTAACATCATAACATTAATAAACATCTCTCCTAACCCTAGACTAAGATCTTGTACCAAGAATTACCCACTCTCATAGCATAATTCACTACGTAATCTAATACTAATCCCACTCTTGTATCATTTATGTTATTAGTTAGGTGCTTTATCAAAAGCTCTGGGTAATCTCTTCATATTCGTAAGCAACCTTTCTCAAAGGACGATATAAAACATGTATTTCTATGAATTTTCCAACCATTAATTCCTTTTTTCAAAGTAATTAAAGGTCTAGTTAACTATCTATGGTGATCAAGCACAGATAGTTCATGATAATCCCATATAAATAAGTCCAAAAATTAAGAGAAATTGATATATTAATGCACTAAATTCAATTACAATGCGACTGTGTTAGGCCCCCAAAATGTGTCATACCACTTCTGCAGGAACTCACTATAATGGTAGTAGTACTACCAAGTTTACATTTTGTTCTAATTTAGAGATGTGTATAACCTTTCCCTATTGGCTTGTAAGAGGAGGACGAGATGAATAAATAGCCTCCAGTTGGAGGTGATAATTTTGAAGTCACTTTTATATTTTCCTTGTCAACCTTGATGTCATTATAGAGAACATGATGTCCTAGAACAATTCCATCCTTCATTGTGAAGTGACATTTTTCCCAATCAAGCTCCACATGTGCTTCTCTAAAACATTCTAGGACCAGGAAAAGATGGTCTAGGAATGCATCAAAATAATCTCCATGGAAGAGATCATTCATAAATCTCCATAAGTCCAAAAAAGACAGTAGGTATACAACATTAGAAAGTGATAGGTGCATTGCATAATCCTAAGGGTAACAAAAGGCATATGTTCCAAAGAATAATGTCAAGTGGTATCTTCTTGATCACTAGGTGGAAGTGGATCTGGTACAAGTCAAAGTATCCATCCAAGTAACAAAAAAATCTCCTAGTGTGCAACTCACTCTGGGACTTGATCAAGAAATGGGAGTGGGAAGTGGTCCTTCTAAGTGACATTGTTGAGTTTGCAATAATTGATGCACATGTGCCACCTGGATGCAATGTAGGTTGGAATAATCTCATCCTTCTCATTTAAAATAATTGTAGTTCCTCCCTTCTTGGCACTAATTACACTAAATTAAAGATGAGATTGATGATTCTAGAAAGTAGTATATTTATTAGTTCTTTGTGCGCAACATCCTACAAAATTTAGTTCAAATTAAGCTGAGGCTTGATGGATAGCTTATAGTTATTGATCATATTAATTATGTGCATACAGAGGGCTTATATAAAGCTAATAGTTATCGATCATAACAATTAAGTGCATATAGAGGGCATGTCTAACTATGGTTAGTTTAGTCATTTTGTATCCTAAGGCCCTCTTCCTCTTCCTTAGTCCTACATCAACTTGTCCTCTTGCTCAAATATATGATCTTCATTGCTAATGAATGGACAAGAATTTTTCTCATCTACCAAGACATATGTTACCCCTCTTATATGGGATTTTTTTTTGTTGTAATGATTTTCATGTCTTCTTCTTTAATTACAAATATAGGTTTCAACTCTTCAAACTCAACTTTAGGGTCTTCCTTGGCATTATCTAAGTGGAATAAAATTTATGCCACTTGTTTCTCATCTAGTTTATGAGCATTAGGGTCAATAACCATTGTTTCAAGAGGATATTAAGAAGTAGAAGTCTCCTTCTGTAGCTATTCCATCTTGTAAATGTAGTCAATGAGGAAGCATTATCATTGGAAATAGGGTCCCTTAAAACTCTCAAAGACCTTGAAGTAAAGTGTGTATATCCCAATCCTTAATGTTAAGATTCTAGATTCAAATTCGATCTAGGCTCTAGTTGTTGCAAGGAAAGAACGGCCAAGGATAAAGGGATATTGAAGATATTACATGATGTCCATGATGAAAAAATCACAACGACATAATATTTGGGCCCACCCTCACATGAATGTCTTCTACAATCCCTGTAGGTTTTGTCATGGAAGAGTAAGCAAGTTGAATCACTATGTCGATGGGGAGGATGTGGGTGGTGAAACCAAGTCTCTTGCATAGGATGTAGGGCATGAATAAAATACGTACTCCAAGGTCAACTAGACCTTTTTGGCATTTAGAAATTAAGTTTCATGTATTAATATTAGAATATTTGAAGTTTGAAATGATATCCTTATTTTTTTAATTTGATACATATAACAATGGTTAAAAATAATGGTATTCAACACACTTTTTGTCATTAATATTAAATGGATATTTCAAGTTCAAAATATTATATTAATATCTGACTTTATTTTGTAGAAGTCAAATCAATTTATGTCCCATATGGACACCTTTTCATATACAAAATCGTTCACAATTAGATATAATAAAAGATTTTTCTATTAACATAATTTATAATCAAGAAATATATACATATATACTAGTAATTTATATATACTATATACTAATATAAAATAAACAATGTTTTATTTTAAAGACAAAGAAAAAGTGTTTCATATTTTTATTCCATCTATTTTTTTAATAATTTTTTTTCATATTGGATTGTACAAAGTGTGAATTCACATGGCTCCTAATTGGATCAAAGGTGTTAAAAATCTATTTATTTATATCGTATATAAACTTACTATGTGCTATGTTCGAATTACTACACTATCCATACATAATTATACTTTCCCAAATTCAAAATTTTAACTAAATATAAGACATAATTTGTACTTATCAATATTTTTCTACCAATTTTGTTCTTGACAAATTACTAGAAGTAGAAAACATTTTCCTAAAATTGTCCAAGCAGGCAAATCACTACCTAGGTACTACTTCTTTCTCAAATACATGGTTGACACTGGCTTCCATTTTACTTTATATTTATCCATCTTGGTATTAAGAATATTCTATCAGTAGGGGTCAAAATGCGCATATAAAATATTATTTTGAGGGATTATTGGGTCAACATTTCATATTCAAATTATGTGGATGATAATTTGGTTGAACTACATCTCATACTAATAAAGAGTAGTAAAATTTGGGCACAATCATGCCCCTTCATGCATGATATATGTGTGGGGAGGCCACCTCCACCCCAACCACCTCACCTGCCACCCCCTGCTACAAAACCATCCCATGATGTACCCACTACACCTGCCACCCTTTCCACCTACTCCTACTTGCCATTTATCCCATCTTCCACTCCATCCATGACTTTTTTATTGCCTCATTTTAGGAGATATAGAAAATGAAAGAGTAGGGAAGTGATGAAGTGATGAATAATGAGAGGAGAGGAAGGATGAAGAGGGAAGTAAGTCATGTGAGGAAGGGGGTGAGGAAGTAGTGAGGGAAGAGGAATGAAGTAATGAGAGGAGAGTAAGATGTGGGAAGGAGGAAAGAGGAGAGAATATGGAAGTAATGAGAAAGAGGAGAGAAGTAATGTGGGAGTATGGTTTGTGCCTATTTTAGTCATTGTGTGCCCAATTTTGGTCAATTTGTGCCCTGTTTTGGCTACTTTGCACCCATTTTTTGTTGTTCTACACCTAATTTTGTTAATTATAAATACCAATGTTGGCCAGTTTGCACCAATTTTGGTCATGTGTTCCCAGTTTTGGTCATTTTCACCTAGTTTTACTCACTTTGCGCCAGTTATGGTCATTTTACACCTAGTTTTGGTCACTTGCCTCGAAACTTCCCTCCTCTCCATATATTACTTCTCCCTTCACTTTCCATTAATTCCCTCCTCTTTCCACATCACTTCCCTCCACACTTATGTCCTCTCCCTCCATTATGTACCTCCTCTTTCCTTATTACTTCCCTCCTATTTCCTTATTACTTCACTCCTCATTTATATTCTCTTCCCTATTACTTCTCACATATCTCCATTACTTCACTCCTCACCCCATAAATTCCCTCCTCACTTTTCTCCCTCATTTGCTTCCCTCCACATTTCAAATTATCACCCTGCTCATTTTTTCTATCCTCTCTCCATTAATTTCCCCATCTTGCCCCATTACTACCATCCTCACTTATCTAATATGTCTCCTAATTACTTCCCTCCTATTTCAGTATTACTTCCCCTGACTTCTCTCATCATCACTTCCCTTCTCTCTCATAATTACTTTCCTCTTGCTCTGATTACTTTTCTCACTTCCCACTTCTGTCCAATCACTTTCCTTACCTCCTCCCTTACAACATGCTAGGATCTGAGTCCTCATATATAATGATCTTAAAAGGAATGATGGAACTACCATATTACCAAGGTGAACCTATTTTTTAGGAGCATGTCACTAAGAATCGTGTGATTAAGCATGCTCAACCCAAAGTATTATTAGGATGGGTGACTTGTCAGGAAGTTGATATCGAGTTCTGCGTGAGAGAGACAAAGCATACGGACCAGACTAGTGGTGGTTTGTAGGGCCAATCGTAATTATAGAAACTCTATCAGTGCCAAGGGCAGCGGTGGGCCCATGCACTATAAATGGTATTAGATCTATCTTACGTCCTATATGTGGGACCCACATGTGACATGTCTGTCTTAATTCATGCGGTCCATGTATGTTGAAAAGAACTATCCCAGTTGATGGATCCACCTTTCTTCCGGTAGTTGTGAATGGGTGATGGTTGTACATGAGTGAATATGGGTCTGCACTAAATCAAGAAAGATATTATTAGGCATGACTAAGCCTTGACAAGGACATCGAGAGTCTAAGTTTGAGAGATTGTAACATACCTGCATTTTCGTCATTAACAAAATGACTTTCAAAGGAATGATTTCACTATCCATATCACCAAGGTTTACCTCCTTTTTAGTGATCCCATCACTAAGAACTGTATGGTTTAGTGTGCTCAACATAGAGTAATACTTGGATGGGTATCCTATTGAAAAGTTGATCCCAATCTATGTGTGAATGAGGAAAAAGTGTGCCACATAGGCTAGTTGTGATCTATGGAGCCAATTGTAAGACCCCTGACCTAGCTTTATGCTTGATCTTGCTTGCTTAGCATAATTAGATTCTTAAAACCTTAACCTAATCTCTTGAGGTTCTTTATTAACATGTGACATGGTTATGTTTTAAGTTTGTTCCAGTTTGGATAATGTTTGAGCTAGTTATGCCATATGTGTGCTTGTTTTGGGCCAAGTTGAAATTTACCCATGTCTAGCATTTATGTTGCAATTTGTCACATTTTGACGTGTCTCTTATGTTTTGGCATCTTGTTCGAGAGATAATGGAGCATAGGGATGCCTTGTTGTATCTTGGTTGATGAGGTATTGACATGTGTTGAAGTTAGGGTTTTGCATGGATGCATAAGTTGATGCTGAACCCTTGTGAGTGTCAACTGATGTGTTTCCTTGGTCATGCTTGTTGTGGTTGAAGACCCTTGAACCCTCTACTTGGTTTCAAAGGACTTTAGGGTTTGGTCGTTATGTTTTTGGTCACTATGGTAGTAGTCGTCGCTATCCTTGATAGGTCGCCATGCTTCTCCTTTGATCGAAGTGTCTTGAGGACCATGATGGTCTCTATGCTTCCTTGTTTTTAACGACCTTGTTGCATGTGCATGCTTAGTGATTACATGGATATTTTATGAGGGACAAGTGGAACTTAAGTGCATGACACCTAATGCTCTTTACCTCTCTCTACCCTTGGGTATATATAACCCTCTCCTTGCATGCAAGTGATATCTTTACACCCTCTTTCTCTCACTTATCCTTGGAGCTTGTCCCTTGTGATCTTGGTGGTAGAGAAGAGCCCAACCTAGGAGAAAGGTGTCTGAACCCTTGCAGGTGTGATCTAGGGTTGGAGAAACTCCCCTTTGGTGTTTCTTGATCCTTGGTAAGTGATCTATCCTTCTTGGTTTCGTTCTCTTGCAAACCCGAATCCATGGTTCTCCCATGGTAGTGGTTTCTTGAGGAACTTCTCTCTGTGTGATTGAATCCATGGTTTTCCCATGGTAGTACCTATGTGAGATGAAGGTCTCCTCTCTTTCCTCTTCTTTTTAGCCTAGGTTTTGTGCTCTCTTCCTTTGAGCTTTCTTTAACTAAGGGTTTGTTTCTCTTTTGAGGTGGTGACTAGCTTGGCTGTGGAGGTGATCAAGATAGGTTTCTCTCCCCTCTGTGGAGCTTCTTTGCTTGGAAGTTGTTTCTTCATAATCCAAGGCTAGTTATATAACTTTCCCCTTAATTATTGTTGCACTCATCTTACATGTCATTAATATATCTCTAAAACATGGTTATATGTACTTTAGTGAAATTATCTATGCTCAAGGGTTATTTTCCATGCTAATCTTGAATGGATGATCTTCATACTAAAAGCTAATCTATATGGATGAACTCTTGTTGATGATGGGAGTGGTGATCGTTTCATGCATGATGTGCTATACTCTTGGTCTTCTCTCCATCTTGATTTGGGTTTCATACCTTGTTTGGTGATAGCCGGAACTAGAGTTTTAGTTTGGTTTTCTATTTTTATGATGATCAGGTTTTAGGGTTTTGATTGATGTTTTCCTTGATACACCTCACTCCTTGAGGTTTCGGTTTAATGTTGGTGAACAACCTATTTTGATCATATTAGAGGTGGGTTTCTCTCTTATTATGGTTCTATGTTGACCCTTGATATGATCATAGTTAGGGTTTTGATTTTCATCTTCTTCATGTGGTTACATATTGATGACTCTCAAGTTCATAATTACGATTCATCTATTTTGGTCGCTATCTCTTTTTATTTCAAGTGGTCACCATGATTTTTTTTCAATTTATTGGACGGTCGCTAAGTAGGTTTGGTCGCTACAAACCCTAACCCTAATTCTTCAGTTGCTACATTTTGAAAATGTTGAGGTCATCACACATGAAGATGACTGTAGTGGTCTCTATTCATGGTTGTGATGTTCACTATGCCTTGAGCTTGTTGCGGTCATTATGCTTGATGGTGTGTTTAATGTCCCATGATTTGAGGCCTCAGATAACATGATCTTAAAAGGAATGATTAGACTACCCATATCACCAAGGTGCACCTCCTTTTCTGGGAGCCCATCACTAAAGAACTCCATAGTTAAGTGTGCTCAGCTTGGAGTAGTACTAGGATGGGTGACCAGTCGGAAAGTTGATCTTGGCTTGTGCGTCAGTGTGGAAAAAGTGCGCAATTAAGGCTAGTGGTGGTTTGTGGGGCCAGTCGTCATTCCTGAAACTCTACTAGAGCCATGGGAAGTGGGGCCAGTTGTTACAAATGGTATCAGAGCCATAACCCCTCTAGTAGATGGGGCCTACATGGGCACGTGGCATGCTAGTCTTGAGCTGTGCGGTCTAGGCAGGTAGGAAAGGGTTGTCCATGGTAGACGTAGCCACCCTTGCGCTGGTATTCCCTGATCGGGAGCTGGGTGTCCATGGGCCATTGTGGGTCTGCACTGAAATGGGGTCAGATTATGAGGCCATATAGTTGAACCTTGACAAGGACGTCAAGAGTCTAAGTAGGGGAGATTGTAACGTCCCAGGATTTGAGGCCTCGGATAACATGATCTTAAAAGGAATGATTGGACTACCCATATCACCAAGGTGCACCTCCTTTTCCGGGAGCCCATCACTAAAGAACTCCATAGTTAAGCATGCTCAGCTTGGAGTAGTACTAGGATGGGTGACCCATCGGAAAGTTGATCCTGGCTTGCGCGTCAGTGTAGACAAAGTGCGCAATTAAGGCTAGTGGTGGTTTGTGGGGCCAGTCGTCATTCCTAAAACTCTACTAGAGCCATGGGTAATGGGCCTAGTTGTTATAGTGTGTGTTGGTCATTATGTTGAAGGGTGTTGCGGTCACTAGAGGTAGTTTCAGTTTGTATGGTCACTACACATTACTAAATTCATGCTTGGCAGGTTATGATGATAATGACATTACATCCTGTGGCTTCCAAGAATGTGGGGAGTGGTGAATACTAGGGTATGATGTTAATTGTTCTTGTAAAACCCTAATTGGTTATGTATGAGGATCCCTAACCCTAATTGAGTACAAGATATAAATGCTTAGATTGTTTGAGTAATTAGCATGATTATGAAATACTTTTTCTCTCCTGAAATGTTGTAATCCTTATTTGTTGGTTGGATGAACATCATAGCTAATGCTTTCTCGTGATAATACGTATGGGATTTGTATGTGATGATTATCAGACTTGAAGAGGCATAGAGAGATAATGATGTTTCTTGTAGGGAACCAGTGAATGGTCTTATGAACTTGGCTGAGGCTAGTGCCTAAGTGAGGTGATATCCTCTATGTGATGTGATAAGGGATTGGTATTCCATGATGATGTGTTAATGGTGATGGCCTTGTGTATAGCACTGAAACAATACCAAGTGCTGATGAAACAAGTTTATATCATATACATTCTATATCTTTTGTGGTTGCAATCTAACCTTATCTTTTTAAAATTTGTCTAGGGTTTGTACATTGTAACTTGATTGATGTAATATTAGAGATACCCTATTGGCTATATTAATCAAGTGAAACCCTAATCATGTAGTTTCCTTGTGCCATAGATCCATCCTAGTGTTGGAACTTGTTGGATGGTGAAATGAGTATTCCTAAGGGAAACTCAGCATGCATACTATTGATATGTTGCTAGTGTTTTGATGTAGAGTCATATTTGTCATCCCTATACTCTTAGGTCCTTAAAGGTTTTTTTGTAGATGTTGTATCGACATTTGCCTTCGGTTGTATATATGGCTTGTGTATGTGAACATGATATCTTTTATAACAAATGTGTGGAAGTCATCCACTATAAAGATGTACACACCTGTCCTAATAAGTGATATGGTACAATTTGAGGAGTGTGATGTAATATATTTCCGCTTTGGTTTTGAGTAATCTCACTTGTGTGGCATCGGTGAACCACACCAATTGTCATTATCAAAACATTACTAGACATTGGGAGGTGGGCCCGAGTTTTACACCCCTTTACTTTCTTCCTATTTTATTTTTCCTCCCTAAAAATGAAAATATTTTCATCATGCATGGTCACATCAATAACATGGTGTAAGTACAAGAATGATGGTTTTGGGGGCAGGTAGAAAGTTTTATGGGTGGGACAAGGTGGTTTTGGCATGACATAGTTTTGTCGTTGCCACCATAATTGTTCGTGTTGCGTACGAGAGTGAGGAAGAGTGAAGAGGAAGCGAGAATGATCCACATAGGGAGGAAAAGATGTGGGGTGAGTGTTACACCCATCCACTTCCTTCCTCTTTTATTTTTTCTCTCTAAAATGTGAAAATATTTCCATTATACATAGCCATAGAAAGCACGTGGTAAGTGCATGCATGAATGATTTTGGGGGGAGATTGAGAAGTTTTATGAGTGGGTCAAGGTGGTTTCACATGAGGTGGTTTTGTTGGTACCACCATAAGTAATGTGTCTTAGGAGAGTCAAGAAGAGTGGGAGAGGGAGAAAGAATGAGTAAGAGAGGGAGTAGAAGAGAGGGATATGCGTTATACCCCTTTACTTCCTTCATCTTTTATTCTTTCTATCTAAAAAATAAAAACATTTCCATCACATAAGGTCGCGTCAAGAATGTGGTGTAAGTGCACATTCTTTGTTCTTATTGTATGTCACCTCCTTCCTCCTAATTTTTATTGTCTCCTAAAAAGTGATGAGGGGGAGAGGAGGGAAGTACTGAGGAAAGATGAAGGAAGTAATGAATGGATGGTAGAAGGAGGTAATCAATGAGAAAAGATGAAGGAAATAATGAATGGAGGGTAAAATGAGGGAATTAATGAGGAAATATGAGGGTGAGGAGGGAAGAGGGAAGTAATTAGGAAAAGGAGGGAAGCAATGGGGGAGTAAGGAGGGTAGTAATGGGGAGCATTATTAGTGCCACTTTTTGTGATTGTCCTCATAGTTTTTTGTCATTTTGTGCCCATCTTTGGTCAGTTTGTGCCCTGTTTTGGTTATTTTCTACCAAGTTTTGGTAATTTTGCAATCCATTTTTGTCATTTTGTGCCTAATTTTGTTCATTTTATGACCAATTTTGGTCACTTTGCACCCAATTTTGGTCATTTATGCCAATTTTGATCATTTTGCGCCCAATTTTGGTCACTTTGTGCTCACTTATGGTCATTTCGTGCCCAGTATTAGTTACTTCTCTCCTATCCATATATTACTCCTCTCCTCATTTTCCATTACTTACTTCCTATGTACACATCACTTCCTTCTCAATTTTATCCTCTCCCTTCATTACTTCCCTCCTCTTTCCCCATTACTTCATAGCTCACTTATTTTCTCTTCCACATTACTTCCCTCATAACCCCATTAATTCCCTCCTCACTTTCTCCTCTTCATTCTTCACTTCCCTCTTTTCATATGACTTCCCTCCTCACTTTTCCTCTTTCCCTGTTACTTCCTTCCTCTTTCATAATTTCTTTCCTACTTACTTACGTTCTCTATTTTCATTACTCCCCTACTCCTTCTTCATTACTTCCCCCTCACTTCACTACTACTTTTTACATTGAAAAAACAAAATAGTTTTGTTGCTTGTGTCATAGTTAGCGTATTCATTACAATAAGTTTATTTATATGGTGTTTATTGTATATTTTATACAACAGAAGTTATATACAATGGTCCAACCCTGTTGTAGTATACGTGATACTACAACATGTGCTAAACTATTGTAATTGACTGTAATATCACAACATACTCAAATGTGTTCTAAGAGACCATAATTACATAACATGCTCTAACCTATTGTAATGGTCAAATATCTTGACACGTTGTAATAGACCATAATTCTACAACATTCTCTAACCCATTGTAATATACCATAATCACACAATAGACTTTCACATATTGTAATAGTTATCTATTGTAATAGACCATAGTCACACAACATGATGTAACATGTTGTTATATTCCAAGATCACACAACAGACTCCAATTTATTTTTATATACCATAATTACACAATAGACTCCAACCTGTTGTATAAGCATGTGTCTCCTTATCAATTAGAAAACACCCTTAGTTATCAAGTTTTATAATTATTTATTTTGTAATCTGATCTAAAAATACAAACCCCACATACTAACTTCCTCTACTTTCCCTTCTTTTTAATTGGCATAATGATCCCTCTCCTTCCCCAATGGCACACTACCTATTTCTAATTGAACTCTCACGTCCTCACCTTTTGATATGTCAGTAGCATCCAATCATTCCCCCAACGACCCTCTCGGTTGTCCCTCTACCCACTCTAACACCTAATCAATCCTATCATCACCCTTAGTTTACACGACCACCCCAACAATGAGTAATTGGGAGCATGTAAATCCTTGTATAATCATTATATTCAAGCTTCCGTCTTCTTCAACCCCACAACTTGTTGCTAGGTGTTTTGTTGTGGCATCTCACATAATCATCAATTTTAGCATGCTCAGTCAGCCGAACTTTGAGTAATCAGGAGTATGAAAGTCCTTGAAATTCTGAACTCTTAATTAACTGACTAACTCTAATCTCAAAAGATGCACTAACAAAATTGGTGTCATTTGACAAAATCTCCTAGTTGGTGAATATGTATTTTATTCAAAATTATATGTTAATTTTGAAAATTATTGATGTGAAAGATTGTATTTTAATTATAAATTTTTTCTTTATTTGTGTATTGTAAGTCATTTTTATGATTTTTAATCTAATAAACACTATCTAGAGACCATATATTAACATATTATGATTCAGAAGGCAAAAAATAGTGCCAACATTTACGTCACACATGTTTTTTTCATTACGTGTGTTGACTCATTGTTCCCCAAATTGTCTGTTAAACTACCCAATCATGCTTGACTTCTCCTATTGGTCTCTAGCAGTCATTGTTCACTCTATCTACTCGTGTTCGACTTCTCTCGCTTGCCTCCTACAGTCATCATTTACTTTCAACCAATGCCTCCTCTCTGGTCTGAGACAACGACCTACTCTGGCATCACAAAGCTACATTGCCACCTGTTCCCTCACATCTACATCCTCCGTTAGACATCCACCTTTGGCTCCTTCTCTAGCATCACAGAACCTCGATGCTGTCGATCTTTGGCCTTCCTCCTTCCCAATCATATCAGTGGTATCCACCTTCTCTAACCCACCGTTCCTGCCTTCTCCAATGTCACAAAGATACAACACCATCATCTCTTTCCCAACTCCTATCTACTCATAGACACTCGATATCCCCTCAATCCAAATAGGTAATCTTCCTTCTAGTTGGCAGCCTTCAATCCACATGTCTATGATGTTATTTCCACAACATATTACTTATCCACCAATTGATCCCTCATAATCGTATTCAATTTTCATTTGTGCATTCTAATCACAGGATGTCTCAATCATCCTATTGGGAATATTAGTAAGATACTAGTCGCTAATTAGATTATTAGCATATGGTTAATAGTTGTCTATAACCAACTTTAAAACTATTGCAAAATAGAACTAAGTGTATTATCTTGCATGCTCTGGTGATTATTCACGTTTTGGCCTCAATGGCACTAAGCATATGATTGCATGTTGTTTATGATCGAAAGTAGCCTGCTTTCCACACTGTGACGTAATCACTATGAAAATACATTTGAAAATAATATAAGTCATATATGGGCCTCACCCATATTTGAATCTTGGTCCACCATTGTATATTACATAGATTATTCTTGGTAGATTTTTCAACACCATTCATATGTAGGTTGTATGAACAAGTGTTGTGGGGTTTGATGTTGAAGGAGTGTGTAGGTGCTCATGTATGGTGATGATTATTTTTTTGAGTAACATGATCACAAGGGACACATATGTGATGGAGAGTGATATTGATTCCACTAACTTGGTGTACTTAACTATCTATAAATATGAAACAATGGTTGTTGGATGCGTATTTGTGGATATTATTAATCATATCAATTCCCCATACTAAAATTATATATCTCATGGTAATGTTATAGTGATGGTTGGGTAGGAAGTGGACGTAATCAATATAAAGTTAATTCATGTGACTTTTGTGTGTATAAGTTAGATACTCAACCTCCACGGTTCTATAGCATTAATCTAGTAATTGTATTTTTTTACAATAGGTTCATCATCTATGTCATCACCAAAATGACTTTCATACCTATTTAATGACTTTTATATCCTCTTGTTAAGTTGGTTAGTTTAGTAGTGTCTTGTTTGGGAGCATTGGTAAAGTTGAATTGTTCCCAAGACATATTATGTGGCAATATATTAAATTGATTGTTGATCACATTTGGAAAACCTAATGGGATGAGATGTCCTCCTACAGGGCTCTTGATTTTGTAGAATTTTCCATTGTTTGATTCTTCCTGGTTCTATCTATGTGCAATAAGTAGGCAAGGGCACTATTTTACCTGGATAGTAAAGCTTTCTGAATACTATAACTTAACCTAAGATGGAAGACTAACAACTACATCAATTGTAGGTGTTTTTTTTACTTTTTGTATTGTGAACCTAGTTTCATTGAAGTACTCTTAAAGTATGTAAATAAGATCCTAATTGGGTATGACATGCTTTTGTTTTGTCTTCAAGTCATGCTTAATATGTGGCATATTTAGGAGAAAATTTTTCAAAGTTGATAACCTTGCAAACTCCCATTTTTTTGGCTGATTGGAAAACCTAAGATGAAAACCTCATATTTTTCCATGTTGTTTATGGCATAAAATTGCAGTAGTATCAATATCACTATATACTTTATGGTGGTATCAATTATGTTGATGCTAACTCATTTCCCATGTTAATTTGAAGCTTCATCAACTACAAGGTCCATGGGTCTAGATATGAAGGCCTTTAACTAGAAGAAGTATCGACTGTATTGGTGTCTTCATTTGGGAACATAAATTCCTCCATTGGTAGCATGAACGATTGGATTTTTTTCCAATTGGTCATCTAGCAATTGATTCTTGATGGCCTTCATTGGAACATACATGATGTCAACTTATGATAAAAAGTCTTTCCATTTGCACATTACCTCATCAATTTAATGATTGCCCAAGTATCACTATGGAATATGGAAATTTACTAATTGAACAAGGAGACAATGTATTGGTATGTTGTCCAATAATATACCATTGTGTCATAGTCAAAAGTCATTCATAGGGTCAGATTCATTGAATTCCTAATTTTTGATGCACATTCAAACTTTCCTCTCTTCCTTCAAGATTGCTACAACATTTTCTATCCATAGAAAATGTGATATGGTTGTATGAAGCCTACATCATGTTACTTTTTTATTTATAAATATTTTTAGGCTTCTATCTTACCAAATAGAACATTCTTTTTTGTTTATTGGGCACATTCCCTGGGTCATCGCAAAGATGTGGACACAAATTATTTTTTGAGACCTATCATGTAGAATACGTCAACATATTTGTATAGCATTTCACTCAACTTAGGTTTGATGAAGGGAGATAATGTTGATTCTCCCTTCACATGATGACTGAGTGGTCCCATGCCAATATTGGTTGGTTAGTGTCAATAGTGACATGAAATTCTTGGTCTTTCTTTGTAATGTACTCAGAAATGGTACCATTACAGTATACACATGCATCACAAAGCATTTTATAGACTATATCCAAGAGTTGCATTGGTCTTCCTATTTGGTAGAAGCAAATGAGTGTCAACTTTTCAGGGTTTTAAATGCACTATAGTTGTGTACATAGGCTCTTTTAGCTAGAGACTTGAGGTGGATCTCAGAAAAAGAGCCTATATGTGACCTACTTAATGGTTACTGAATATTATTTTGTGAACAATATTGGGTTGTTTCACGTGCTACTTCATATGTGTAGTGGGTGAGAGTTTCATTTGGATGAAGAGAGTGGCGATTCTATTGATGAACTTGGCATGGTTTGGAATGGTAATCATTTAGTGTACTATTTGCAAGTACTATAGTCATCACTACAATGTTCTAGTTCCTCTAGATCTTCACTAGGAGAAATGAAGGCCTTGTTTTTAGCATGTTCAAAGATTTTTTGTAATGGGCATATTCTATATCATTGTAGAACTTATATTGAATTGAGGTACTCTATAGTCTACCACATGGTGGATGGAGACAACTATGTACCATATAGTTGGATATATATATATATATATATATATATATATATGATGTTCATTCAATACCCGTGCGAGGTAGCCTGGATTTCACTACCCATCAGTCGTGAATGTAATTATATGGCAAAAAAAGTAACTAGAAGGACCAAAATGTAACTATGTTGATAACAAAGTAACTATATGACTAAAAAAGTAAAACCAGGCAGAATACATAGGAAATATATATGTAATTGTATTTTGAAATCTGTTGTTGCAAATGGAACTATCTATGCATGAAAAGTAACAGTTTGCAAGGTAAAGTAACCCTCCACATGTTGAAAGTAAGAAATTTGAAAAAAAGTAACCAAAATAGGGGGCAGGTAGCTACCCGCGCGGGTATTAAAGATGAGCCCATATATATATATATATATATATATATATATATATCGTTGTGGGGAAGCGGAAGACATACACTATTGCATAGTGATAGCTATTGCCTAGGGATTCACCAAGTTGGTTATTGAGTCAGACTCAGTAGAGGTAATTCCAAAAAAAGGTAAGAAAACAACAATATCCAATTACCTAAATAATCAATTGACCAAAATAATCAAGTTTCCTAAGACAAACTAACCATGTGGTTCATTACTTTTAACCAGATTCCGCTCATATCTATTTGAAAACATTCACAACTTAGGTTTCAGAATACTTAATAAATAAAGTGAACTCTAATCTGACTATCAACTCATAAAATAGATGAAGTAAGAAGGCTCATAAAAGCTGAGGGCCATATACTGTACAACCTTTATCTTATCCAGTTGTAACGTACTAGACTGAGTTCCCACATCTAGGATCTAATCATAGACCACAAATTTCATTGACTACCATCCACAAAAGATTCGAAAACAATCTTGTGCTCTTTAAAAATCTACTCTGTCACCCACATCTCTTGCTTATACCTCTCTAGAACATTTGTTGGCTCCAGTCAATATGAACCATGTTGGTCCATAGTCCAGTTCATCCCTCTATTTGCACCTTTCTGAATACAATGTGTCACCATGACATGGAATGATTCTTGTTCATCCTAATGAACATATGCAACCATTTTTGCAAGCTCATCAACACAATCAGAAGCAAGTTTTGAGTTTTATCGGCCCCGATAAGGGGCTTGGGTAATGTTTTCACCTGCTAGTTGTTACATTTAGGTTTGGGTTATTAGCCACAATAAAATTTTGAATTGACGGGTAAGCAAGTAGATTGATATACCGGTGCTTCTCTGACAACATGTGAAAATCTATGCACCTCAAGTTGTTTCTGATCTATTAGTGTTAGTATTTGATTGATGGGAAGGAGGGGGTAGTATAATACTGTGAAATTTTTTTAATCCTCAATGTTGAAGCAGTAAGAAGTTCACTACACATTATAGTGATCCAACCATGCATGACATATTATACCTTATTTAAAGCACCACCTCTCCCTAGAAGTCATCTTTTTGGGGGTAACATAACTCTCATGTAGTCAATATTATAAATAGTCATCAAATTCTAAAATTAAATCTAGTTAAGCCATTGAGCCAACTTTCTAGTAGTTGGGTTGGCAGTTTGGAGTGAAATTGATGCCATTGAAACTTGAAAGTTATCTCACAATTAATGCATCTATTGTGGAATCATACAAGGATGGAAATCCATACACATAATGAAATTGTGCAGTTGAAATTAGCATGATCATCACAATTGGCATTGGATACAAAATTTGGTCTGAGTTCATAAATTGGTGATATTCTTTCTTTCTCTTGTTCAATCTTGATGTGGAAACATTGCACTTCATATCAGCAATAGTAACTATTTGCCCCCACTGGATTGCCCCAATAACTTACCCTTCTTACCAAACCTTAGAATACCCTTCTAAGGGGAGACTTTGAGATACACCATGTCTCCCACTTGGAACTCTAAGGGTCTATGACAGTTATCAACATAATATTTTTGTCTATCTTGAGCTTCCTTGAGTTGTTGATGAATGACTTTGATCTTTTCTGTTGTCTGTTATGCTATCTCAGGACATAAAAGCAGATATTCTCCTATCATACCAACACAAAGGAGATCTACAACGTCTTTCGTGCAAGGCTTCATAAGGTGCCATATCAATACTTCTTTGAAAACTATTATTGTAATTGAACTCTATCAAACTAATATGGATATCCCAACTGCCCAAAAATTGTAATACACGGTCTCTCAGCAGATCCTCCAAGGTTTGAATTGTCCTTTCAGACCGTCCATCTGTCTGTGTATGAAACACAGTGCTAAACCTCAATTGTGTACCCATCGTTGTATGCAAATGCTCCCAAAAGAGACTAGTGAACTGAGGACCTCTATATGACATTATTCTAGCTGGGATACCATGTAGATATACTATCTCATCAACATACACGTGTACATGCTTCTCAGTTGTATACATTGTCTTCACTGGTAGAAAATGTGTTGACTTAGTCAACATGTCCACTATCACCCAAATGGAATCACAACCTTTGGCTGTCCTTGGAAGTCCAACCACAAAGTCCATTGTAATATGATCCCATTTCCATTGAGGTATAGGTTGGTTGCAAAGTCCTTGTAGACTTTTGATGTTTGGATTTAACCTACTGACATATTGCACACTTAGACACAAGCTACAACCTAGTTCATTATTGTCATCCTCATCATCATCATTTAAGCAAATCTCAATAGTGTTGGGAATCATGGAATCCATGGACCATCCTCTCGTAGGCACCTCTTTATTGTGGCTAATTCTTCAAAGATGTAGATGTCACTATTCAACATAATAAGTAGAATCACCCTGTGAGTTTGGACATCCCAAAAACATAATATCTCTAAGTATTGTAGGGAAAATATGGATATTATGTTTCTAAACCCAACTTATTGGGCCATGGTCTCTTATCCCTAGATGCTAGTGGATTAACAATGAATCTTAGTCCTTGATGTCACTCTCCCTCACTGCAAAACATGACAAGAAAAATTAACCAATGGTCTGGGACATCCCAGACATTTCATCATACACAACAGAGATGTTTAGCCACTGATTTTAGGCACACTATATGAAAAGAAACCATCAACTGATGTGATTTCACCTTGGCACAACTAGTTTGTGGTTTAAAATTTGTGTGATGGTATTATTACGTATCTCTAGATCCACCTCATTGAGGATGACTACCTCTAAGACCTTATAAATAGTTAACCTATGAGCAAAGGATCTTCTTAAATTCTATTGTATATTTTATGCAACAAAAGCTATAAACAAATAGAAAAATTGTTGTAATATATGTGTGATGGAACTGTTTGTTACCCAAATCCTAGCTTCAAATGACTATAAAGTCAATGGCAACAGGACCTAAGCATCCATACATAGCATGGTATCAACAAAGTGTCAATGTGGAAACATAAATCTAAGCATACATGAACACATAACAAGATAAAAGAACCAATCATAGTCTTGACATTCAACAAGGATATATTAAACAACATTGTCTTATCACAAGCTTTCAATTACATATTCAAGAGTAGAATTTTACTAGTCTACTCATGTATACTAGGGATCTTACAACAAGTACACCTGACATAGATCACAAACCCCCATCACTTCTAGCCATCACTAAACCTATAAAGTATGTGAAATAAGGCGGGTCAAGCACACGAGGTGTTGAGTACAGGGCTAAAAGATACATATATGTAATCTTTGCATAATTTGAAAAGATTTGTAGAAGTAATGGACAAGAATAAACAGGTTAATTTCTTAGCAAAATGAGAGCCCATATTTTATGTCAATTCACTCCAATTATACTAACAACATCATGGATTCATAAGGCCTTTGACTACTTTCCATTGGAAGAGTCTATAATGGTGCTCAAGATTAGGTAATCCTTTCATATGTGAGGGACCTCAATGCCATCACCAAGAGTTAACCATGTTTCAACATTATATAATGGATTTTTCATATTATGTTTGCAAGTTATAAAACAATGATGCAAGACAAACATCGAGTACATACTAGAATACTACATGACAATATTTGAGCAAGTAAACAAGCATAGATATGTATCACATTTCAAGAAAGAAATTCATATTCATATAACTATTTAAATCTCATACATGATTCAGAGATTCTTAACTTACTTATCATTGACCATATAGCCACAAGCAACATCTGATTAACAATAATATTGTATACATGTATTAGATTCTCATCATTAACCATAATTAGTTCCATTTTAGGGTTTTGGCCAAGTTAGGTTCAATTTTAGTTACTCTTATGTTTGATGATCTTTTTTGATCTATAGGTCATCAAGAAGGTGGGGTTCAAGTTTTATTTCATTCTGATGTTCCATCCATTTTCTATGATCATTTCAAGGTTTAGGTCAGTGATGCACAATACTAGTCAAGAGACTCATACTAGAGCATACAGGGTCATGATCAAATCAAGACAAGGGGTCCAAGAATTAAGCATCATTTATATCAAAAAGTATGGACATAATAATGATATTCTAACATGGGTGGATGTCCCCTAGGGTTTAGGCATCATATTCCCAACCTTGGGTATCAACATTATTACATATATGCAAGCATCAACGTAGTTCATATGCCATTAGGGACAACATATAGATTATATGGGACATCCACATCAAGACAATAAAAGGAAGGATACATCCTTATTTGGAAGGGGAAGACATGAGATCAATATCCATATCACATTTGGAACATAAGGAATATAATCAAGCCATTTTAGAAAACATTAGGTCATTATGGATGTATCAAGTGTCACAAATCATAGTACAAAGGAGATATACCTTAGGCATTTATGTCACAAGGCATCACAAGATTAGTGGTTTCAGATATATAAGGTAATTGGGTGCACAAAAAAGGGCGAACACACCATTGTTTCAAGGTATACCCAAACATTCACATAAAAGGGGTGCATTCAAAGCATTAGATGTCATAAAGACAAACATAAATAATAGGGGATAAGTGAGGATATATGAATCATAGGGTAGTCTAGAGATATTGATATTCATGTCATGATGATACTTGATATAATATTAGATTCAATGTTCAACAACTACGGAAAATTATATCATTAAGGTCCAAACAAGTCATATATGCACAATTAGGATCATTTGTGAGCAATGAGGTGATTCAAACCTTCATTAGGGTCACAAGAGCATAAGGTATATAGATTTTATGCTTAGGAGGGTCAATATCATAAGCTCATAACATTGCATTAAGTTTGGTCAACATAGTCAAAGATACTTTTTAGGAAATCAAGAGCATTGGAAGTAGATTCAGGGTCTAGAACTATGTTCTTGATGTAGGGGCTTGTCAAATTGATCAATTTGGTATATATATTTTCCCATTTTAACCTTAGGAGTTGGGCGATATGCATTTTTGAAAACTTGCATCAAAACTTTAGTGTTTGGGGTGTCACCTCATATTTATATCATTTCTTGTGCGCCCTCACCCTTGGATGCAAATCCAGCAGCAATGTGCTTGTGTCTAGGCACAGCGGGCAACTGTTGCACCACATCACTTGGAAATGCACGATTGGGTTTCATGGTCCACCCCTTTGACTGAGTCAAGCCCGTGACACATCGATTTGGGCCTTTGGCTCCATGGTCTAGTGTGCACCATCTCAATAGTGTGGCTCTGAGCCCTCCATACTCTTCAAATTGTGGCTCCAAACAGAGTCAGTGGCCTGGCACTCTAGAGCACACCAGAGTTCTAAGGTGTCGGCAGAACGGGCCACTAGGAACTAGCCAAAGGCGTTTTCCAGACTCGGTAGGGTCTGGCGGTGCCAATGGCCCTCTTTCCATGGACGGAGGAGAGGCAGGGTCTGCACGCCCGAGTGTTAGGGTGGCGACACTACTAAGAGATGGGGGAGAAGAAGGAGCTAGGAGGGAGTTTTGGGGGCGGATTCATGAGGAAAAGGAGGGGAAATGAGAAAGAGGCCATTGAGGAAAGGGTTTGGAGTTTTTGTTTGGGAGAAAAGGGGTAAGGAAGCTGCCGATTAGAGGATACAACCATGGATCAGTGTCCCTTGCGCCAAACTTTGGTACGAACTTAGGAGATGACTCATAGGTCATTGGATCATGATCCAACGCTCACGGATGCTCACTAACTATTCAAAGGGGTGTCTCCCTAATTGGGCCACGCATCCCTCTTTCGACCCAACAAGGACCTAAATCCAAATTAATCAAGATAAATTAAGGATTTAAGAAGCAATATTCATATGATCATAAATTGGGCTACGATGTTCCGATTGCTCCGTTGGAATCGTAATTGAGAGATCCATGACACAATATATACTACATATCCAAAAGATCATATTGATGAGTTCAAAACTAAAAGAATGTGTATAATACATTAATGCATGTAACATAGGAAAAACATGCAAAGTAATGTCACATCTTGACTCACAAAATCAATCTAACTTTAATAGAGCACCAAATCACATCCAACAATAAAATTGAACTCAGTTGAGTAGATTTGGGTCACAAATAGTGAGAGGAAGGATATAATCTAAGAGAGAGAAAAATAGGGTTGTCACAATATGTGATCCATGAACTCTTTATATATATATATATATAAATATATATATATACTTATTTCATATAGTTTTATATGATTATACTCATATTTCTTGCTTTCATTAATTATTTTGACTTCCTTTCACGTTGTTGGTTTTTAAATCACATTGATTTGCATTTTTTATTATAGTATTTTTATTTTAGTCTTCTTCTTACATATCTTAGGTTGCACTACACTTTTGCACATCTCTTCTCACCTCATTTACACTTTCTTTCTACACTTTTGACTTTACTTTCTCACACTTCACTTATTTGATGTTATTATCCAGAGAAGAAATAACACTCACAATTCAAGTCTTAAACTTCATTAACTATTATAAGCCTTCTCCCTCTTATATTTAGTCACATCCTTTTAATGTATATATTTTTTCTATGCAACATGCATAATTGGTGTGAAGTAATGGATCAAAAATGGACGTCATCAAATTGGTTTTCTGAAGAATATGAAAAAGGAGTGGATGAATTTGTAAGGCACACAATTGAACATGTGGTAATGATACTAGACTTTTTTGTCTGAAGAGTATGAAAAAGGAGTGTATGAATTTGTAAGGCGCACAATTGAACATGTGGGTAATTATAATAGACTACTTTGTCCTTGTGCAAAGTGTGCTTTTTGGAAGTTGCTTCACAAAGATGCCTTGTGTCATCACTTATTTTGAGATGGTATTTATATGACTGACATTGGATGGATACATCATTGCAAGCATGAAAATTTTCATACTATAGATCATAGCAAACAATCTAAAGCACATGAAGAAGACACATTGCAGGACATGTCTTATAGTGTAGATGAAAATATTCGAGATTGTCCTAAAATGTTTGAAAGGTTAATGAATGTCTCGAGAACCTAATTATACAATGTTTGTGCCAAGTCCACAAAATTTTCTGTTATTTTGAATTATATAACCTAAAGGAGAGCAATGGATGGGCTGATAAAACCTTTACGACATTACTAAAACTCTTGAAAGATATGCTTAATGTACTTCCTTGTCACACATATAAGGCCAAAAAAAGTTCTTTGATCCATGGGCGTTGATTATTAAAAGATACATGCATGCTTCCTGTGATTGTATTTTGTATCGAAATGGTCATGCTTCACTCGATAGTTTTCCAACTAGAGAAGATCCATTATATAAGAAGGATGATTACCCTAGTAAGGTTTTATGGTATTTTCCAATAATACATTGATTTAGGTGCTTGTTTAATAATGTTGATGAAGCAAAGAAGTTGTTTCGACATGTTGAGTAGAGAAAAAGTGATGGTTTTTGTAGAAACTGTATAGATCCTCCACAATGAATGACAATCAATAATATGTTTCTTGAATTCAATGGTGATCCTAAAATTTTAAGACATGAATTTTTGCAGATTTAATGAATCCCCATGTATAACACCCCGATTTTCATAACACACGAGCAGAAGCTATATATTTTTTTTCTTCGTGTGGGAGTGTCACAAACATGATAATAATTGCAATAAAAGCAAATGAAACACTTTGCATTGAGTAAAACTAATTCATGCATAGTCCTTGATAAAAGAAAAACTACAACCCATCTAATATACTCTGGTAACAAGACTATGTATAAAAAGAGATGTCTAAACTCTGGACCGTCTCGGTAGATGGCACCCCACTAAGCAAGCTTGGAAATCTCCTAGACCTTTACTTGTTCCTTTAATCCTCGGCTGCTCCAAAACCTGCAGACATCACGTCCCCAGCCATGCATTGGGAAAAATAACAATCGTTAGAGTAAGTGGCATGAGTATTATGAAATATACATTGCTAAAGAGCTGAAATTAGGTATTATAACCATGAACTAACATCAATCTGTGAGTAAACTAAAACATAAAATATATTATTTCTCAATCTGAATCTTTATCTTTCTACCTTGTCTTATTCTGGAGACATGTACCCTGGTACATGGATCTCAAGACCTACACCAAAGTGCTTGGGTCATACTTATTTTATCTGATTCCCTCTCATCATACTCATGGATGAGATTATGGGCATGCTCTGAACTAAGGTATCTTTTACTTACATTTTTTGATCTGATTGTGGCCACCATTATACAATAAGTCCTCCTGAATTGGCATATCTACGCCCTGAATTGGTACCAAAGTACCCTGAATTGGCACTACATGCCTCTTAATGACACCGAGGTGTCTCTGAATTGGCATAACTATGCCCTGAACTGGTGCCGTAACACCTCTGAATTGGAGTAAACACTCCTCTGAATTGGCAACAGATGCCTCTGAATCGTCCTGGGACTACTGAATGAGGACTTATCATATAATGTCTTATGTGAAGGTTTCGAATTATTTATCTTAAGTCTAAACTTACTTAACCCTTATTCTGAACTGAAACTGAATACTGAAATCTTTGCTGAATACTAAATCTGAACTTATCTTATATTAAACTGAATACTAATAATTGATCTTATCTAAAATTGATTACTGAGTATTGAGCATGTACTAAATTCTAATTCTAAATCTAAATCTGAATCTGAATCTTTTATTCTTAAGTGATAAACTAAATCTAAAACTAAATGTGAATATGGATCTCAATTACTTCATAATTGAGATTGGCTCTAAAACCCTTATCATGTATCTTTATTCATAATCTGGCTACTCACACAAGGAGTAGTCTAAGTCTGAATATAAATCTAATATCCATATTATCTAGATAATCCTTAATCTAATACTTCAATATGATAGGAATACCATAGCTATTTTTGATACTAAATATATGACAACTAAGCCTACAGGCTTGGGGAAAGGATCTGAACTAAATTTGGGAATACAAAGTATATGAGAGTTCTCAAGTATCAAATATCTAAAAGAGTGTGATTACTGACAAGGTAATTCAAAATATATAAAATCTCAATAAGTCATCTCAGTACACTCATCTGAACTTAAATCTTAAATCTTAAAGTAGAAATCATATAGAGTCTCAACATGCAACTTAATCATGACTTAATGTCTCATAATTTGGTATTATCATCATAAACTCATGTTACAATATATTCTAATCTCAATAGTATATTTATCTCAGAAATTGGGCCATGGTATACCATTTGCAACACCCATATTCTCACATAATACTTAACTTTTAAACACCAACCTTATTAAGGAATCTATTTCACTTCTTAATTTCTTAGATCACCACATATATAAGAAACCTTGATGACATATTCCTATTTGAAATCTCAATACATGGTTACATGTATATTTAAGAGATATGATAGAACTATCTTTTCTTATCCTTCTTATGAACTTAACTTCATGATCTAGAATCATTCCATGACACATCACTACTTAAGGTATTGAGCATATGAAATTCTACAATTATAAGCACATAAAATCTTTCTTACATATTTAACTTAGAATGTAGGACATGAAGGTCTTATCTAAGAAGCATGTAAATGTACTCGATTTGATAAACATAAATACTCATGGGCATGAATCACTTACCTGTGTCATAGAGGATAAAATCTTCATCTTTAATTCCTCTAGTCGGGTTTAAATTCAATAAAAGACACTTCTTGTAAATCTAAAATATACATCTACTCGCATCTTCATCTTTAAATCACATCCTACACAATCGTATGGAATGCATGCATGCATGCATACCCAATACATCATATAGGATCAACAAAACCTCTAAATCATGAGTGGTCATTTCATCATACCTATTAAGATTGTGGTGTAACACTTGATTGAAGTTCAATGATGAGGTCCACACCTATACCATTATTTTAATAAAACACCATCATATATGCACTAAATCCACCTATCTAACTTTTCTTAACTAAAATTACCTTATCCATGTATTTCCAGAGTCTATAATCTCCTTCAAGATGTTCTTTGTATCTCAAGGTTTCCAACGAGCCCTTATACACCATATTCTGACAATCAAATCAATATCTATGAATCCTTAAAGTTATAACCAAAATAAAATCTAACAAGTCATGTTACCTTAATTTCCTCTAGTATCAGACTAATTGGGCCTTGCGTTGGCAGCCCAACAAGGGGAATCATGAATCCCCATCCTCTCCTCTCACAGGCGCAACACAGGAGTGAAGCCCCTGTTTCACCGTGAAACAGGGCACCGGCCGCCGAGAGCTCTTTCACATCCAGGACTTCATCAACGGATATCGAAGCCATGCCCTCATTTCCGGGTCTACCTATGTGCCTTTCCTCTTCTCCCACCTTCGGCTCTTGGTCAAAGATCCACCATGTGATCCCTTTCTTCATCTATTACCTTAGGGAACATTCCCCTGTTTCATGCCCAAATTAGGGCGTCACACCAGCTTCCTCCGATAAGGTGGAGCTCTCACCTCCGGCCACGTAAGTGCCAAGGAAGCGGCCCCTCATCTACGGCCTCCCTTCCTCCGAGTGGGTGGCACACCCTCATTGCGAGTAACAGGTCTGGATGAGAAACCCTAATCTCCAGCATGTCTAGCTTCCTCTAGCAGCGCCACCCTCTCCTTCTGCGCCTCTGGTTCTCTTCTCCCTCGCAACTTCAAGTCAAAACCGTAATTGTGAACTCAGCTAACGCTATCTTCTTAGAAACCAAGGCTCTTATAGCCTCTCCTCCCTCGGATCTTGGGAATAGCTCCCCACCCTTGATGGGACTCTATTTGCCCTATCCTATAGGGGTCGCGACTCTCAGTCTGCCCGACTAGAGCGCCCCCTTTTCTTTTATTTTCTTTTTTTTTCTTTTTGCATAAAAGTCCAATTTCTATAAATATTTATATAGGCTACAACATGAGCCCATTTAGCCTCAAATTTTTAGAACAATAATCTATTGTCATAATCTTTTAATGGACAAGATATTAGATCACAAATGTATGGTTAGACACTCCATACATGGCTTTTAAGTAAATGATACATAATTACTGATTTAATTGTCTAGGCCACTAGATAAAACAAAATCATTTGAAATTTATGCCATCATCTTATATTCTAATTATTATTCTACTAGAAATATTTTGAGTATTCATTATGACCAATAAATACTTAATTCTCAATTTTCACTCCAAGGACCTATTTGTAGAACTTTATTGGTCCAATAGGGATGGAATTGGGCTCTAGGTCACATGACCCATCCCTTAGTATTTCAAAGGGTCCATGAGATTAATTGTATTCTAAATCATGAAAATGATTCCTCTATCAATAAAATTTATCAATTGAATGAGATCAATATTTGTTTAGTTACATAACATGAAGACTTAAGCTAGATCTAAGGCTCAAGCCATGAACTTGACTCATCATATTATATATTCGTTACATTATTGTTCATAGGAATAATTCATTTATCTTCATATACAACCAACTACACTCATACACATTTAAGTCATTATGTGTGTATTGGTTGATTAGATGGCTTGTAAGACACATTTTGTGAAGTTAATTACGTACCTAGCCATGGTTATGTTCATTACGTCAATTGGCATGCCTTACTAGAAAACCTCACATTAAAGGTTTACTTTAGCTATGAAATTGAGGATGTTACAATTCTACCCACCTTAAAATAAATTTCGTCCTCAAAATTTCTCTAGGTTACTACCCACCTTAGGGTTCTACTTACCTCTTGATTTATTGTAAGGCACACTTATGTTCAAACTTTTGCATGAAAAGAGATATGTAATGTATTTTCATAAAGATTTATCTGAGTATTATCTATTACCTTGGTCTACTTCTCAACTCATACTTAGGTTTATGAAACTAAACTTGTCTCTATACTTAGGGCATCTACCTCAACCTTGTCATGACTTCCTAACATTAGTTGCACATGGTTGTCTAATCTTGGGTTCTTTAGGTAACTCCTACTTTCCTAGATATGTGGTGATCAGGCACATACCTAGAGATGCGGGATCTTGACATGCTATCCCTCACTAACCCACTAACACATGTATCCCATACCACATGGACTAGTAAGAAAGGAGAGATGCATAAAAGTCTAGTGTTGATGACATTCCTTTTCAATTCTCAATTGGCTGGACATAACCACTAAGAATGGAGAAGCAACCTCATTAGCTAAGGTTAGGTTGAAACTTGAGATGTAGAATACGTAAACATCTATCTATGATATCCCTCTTTCTTCTAAGGTGAAAACTCTTAGTCATTCTAGGTCATTGTATCTTTCTTTGGGAATCTATACCTAAACTCTAATTTGTTCTCTTCATCCTAGGGTGACTATGAGAATCATCTTTCCCTAGGGGCCATTTACCAAATTTCTCTGATACCATATTATAACACCCCGATTTTCATAACACATGAGCGGAAGCTATATGTTTTTTTTCTTCGTGTAGGAGTGTCACAAACATGATAATCATTGCAATAAAAGCAAATGAAACACTTTGCATTGAGTAAAACGGATTCATACATAGTCCTTGATAAAAGAAAAACTACAACCCATCTAATATACTCTCGTAACAAGACTATGTATAAAAAAATATGCCTAAACTCTGGACCGTCTCAATAGATGGCACCCCACTAAGCAAGCTTGGAAATCTCCTAGACCTTTACTTGTTCCTTTAATCCTCGGTTGCTCCAAAACCTGTGGACATCACGTCCCCAGCCATGCATTGGGAAAAATAACAGTCGTTAGAGTAAGTGGCATGAGTATTATGAAATATACATTGCTAAAGAGCTGAAATTGGGTATTATAAACATGAACTAACATCAAACTGTGAGTAAACTAAAACATAAAATATCTTATTTCTCAATCTGAATCTTTATCTTTCTACCTTGTCTTATTCTGGAGACATGTACCCTGGTACATGGATCTCAAGACCTACACCAAAGTGCTTGGGTCATACTTATTTTATCTAATTCCCTCTCATCATACTCATGGATGAGATTATGGGCATGATCTGAACTAAGGTATCTTTTACTTACATTTTTTTATCTGATTGTGGCCACAATTATATAATAAGTCCTCCTGAATTGGCGTATCTACGCCCTGAATTGGTACCAAAGTACCCTGAATTGGCACTACATGCCTCTGAATGACACCGAGGTGTCTCTGAATTGGCGTAACTACGCCCTGAACTGGTGCCACAGCACCTCTGAATTGGAGTAAACACTCCTCTGAATTGGCAACAGATGCCTCTGAATCATCCTGGGACTACTGAATGAGGACTTATCATATAATGTCTTATGTGAAGGTTTCGACTTATTTATCTTAAGTCTAAACTTACTTAACCCTTATTTTGAACTGAAACGGAATACTGAAATCTTTGCTGAATACTGAATCTGAACTTATCTTATATTAAACTGAATACTGATAATTGATCTTATCTGAAACTGATTACTGAGTATTGAGCATGTACAAAATTCTAATTCTAAACCTAAATCTGAATATGAATCTTTTATTCTTAAGTGATAAACCAGATCTACAACTAAATGTGAATATGGATCTCAATTACTTCATAATTGAGATTGGCTCTAAAACCCTTATCATGTATCTTTATTCATAATATGGCTACTCACACAAGGAGTAGTTTAAGTCTGAATATAAATCTAATATCCATATTATCTAGATGATCCTTAATCTAATACTTCAATCTGATAGGAATACCATAGCTATTTTTGATACTAAATATATGACAACTAAGCCTACAGGCTTGGGGAAAGGATCTGAACTAAATATGGGAATACAAAGTATATGAGAGTTCTCAAGTATCAAATATCTAAAAGAGTGTGATTACTGACAAGGTAATTCAAAATCTATAAAGTCTCAATAAGTCATCTCAGTACACTCATCTGAACTTAAATCTTAAATCTTAAAGTAGAAATCATATAGAGTCTCAACATGCAACTTAATCATGACTTAATGTCTCATAATTTGGTATTATCATCATAAACTCATGTTACAATATATTCTAATCCCAATAGTATATTTATCTCAGAAATTGGGCCATGGTATACCATGTGCAACACCCATATTCTCACATAATACTTAACTTTTAAACATAAACCTTATTAAGGAATCTATTTCACTTCTTAATTTCATAGATCACCACATATATAAGAAACCTTGATGACATATTCCTATTTGAAATCTCAATACATGGTTACATCTATATTTAAGAGATATGATAAAACTATATTTTCTTATCCTTCTTATGAACTTAACTTCATGATCTAGAATCATTCCATGACACATCACTACTTAAGGTATTGAGCATATGAAATTCTACAATTATAAGCACATAAAATGTTTCTTACATATTTAACTTAGAATGTAGGACATGAAGGTCTTATCTAAGAAGCATGTAAATGTACTCGGTTTGATAAACATAAATACTCATGGGCATGAACCACTTACCTGTGTCATAGAGGATAAAATCTTCATCTTTAATTCCTCTAGTCGGGTTTAAATTCTATAAAAGACACTTCTTGTAAATCTCAAATATACATCTACTCGCATCTTCATCTTTAAATCACATCTTACACAATCGTATGGCATGCATGCATGCATACCCAATACATCATATAGGATCAACAAAACCTCTAAATCATGATTGGTCATTTCATCATACCTATTAAGATTGTGGTGTAACACTTGCTTGAAGTTCAATGATGAGGTCCACACCTATAACATTATTTTAACAAAACACCATCATATATGCACTTAATCCACCTATCTAACTTATCTTAAATAAAATTACCTTATCCATGTATTTCCAGAGTCTATAATCTCCTTCAAGATGTTCTTTGTATCTCAAGGTTTCCAACGAGCCCTTATACACCATATTCTGACAATCGAATCAATATCTATGAATCCTTAAAGTTATAACCAAAATAAAATCTAACAAGTCATGTTACCTTAATTTCCTCTAGTATCAGGCTAATTGGGCCTTGTGTTGGCAGCCCAACAAGGGGAATCGTGAATCCCCATCCTCTCCTCTCGTAGGATCAACACAGGAGCGAAGCCCCTATTTCACCGTGAAATAGGGCACTGGCCGCTGGGAGCTCTTTCACATCCAGGACTTCATCAACGGATATGGAAGCCATGCCCTGATTTCCGGGTCTACCAATGTGCCTTTCCTCTTCTCACACCTTCGGCTCTTGGTCAAAGATCCTCCATGCGATCCCTTTCTTCATTTATTAGCTTGGGGAACATTCCCCTATTTCATGCCCAAAACAGGGTGCCACACCAACTTCCTCCGACAAGGTGGAGCTCTCACCTCCGGCCACGTAAGTGCCAAGGAAGCGGCCCCTCATCTATGGCCTCTCTTCCTCGGAGTGGGTGGTACACCCTCATTGCGAGCAACCAGTCTGGATGAGAAACCCTAACTGCCATCATGTCTAGCCGCCTCCAGCAGCGCCGCCCTCTCCTTCTCTGCCTCGGATTCTCCTCTCCCTCACAACTTCAAGTCAAAACCGTAATTGTGAACTCGGCTAACCCTATCTTCTTAGAAACCAAGGCTTTTATAGCCTCTCCTCCCTCGGATCTTGGGCATAGCTCCCCGCCCTTGATGGGACTCTGTTTTCCCTATCCTACAGGGGTCGCGGCTCTCAGTCTGCCCGACTGGAGCGCCCACTTTTCTTTTATTTTATTTATTTTTGCATAAAAGTCCAGTTTCTATAAATATTTATATATGATACAACATGAGCCCATTTAGCCTCAAATTTTTAGAATAATAATCTATTGTCATAATCTTTTAATGGACAAGATATTAAATGTATTGTTAGACACTCCATACATGGCTTTTAAGTAAATGATACATAATTACTGATTTAATTGTCTAGGCCACTAGGTAAAACAAAATCATCTGAAATTTATGCCACCATCTTATATTTTAATTATTATTCTACTAAAAATATTTTGGGTATTCATTATGACCAATAAATACTTAATTCTCAATTTGCACTCCAAGGACCTATTTGTAGAACTTTATTGGTCCAATAGGGCTGGAATTGGGATCTTGGGCACATGGCCCATCCCTTAGTATTTCAAAGGGTCCATGAGCTTAATTGTATTCTAAATCATGAAAATAATTCCTCTATCAATAAAATTTATCAATTGAATGGGATCAATATTTCTTTAGTTACATAACATGAAGACTTAATCTAGGTCTAAGGCTCAAGCCATGAACTTGACTCATCATATTATATATTCGTCACATTATTGTTCATAGGAATAATTCATTTATATTCATATACAACCGACTACACTCATACACATTTAAGTCATTATGTGTGTATTGGTTGATTAGATGGCTTGTAAGACACATTTTGTGAAGTTAATTACGTACCTAGCCATGGTTATGTTCATTACGTCAATTGGCATGCCTTACTAGAAAACCTCACATTAAAGGTTTACTTTAGCTATGAAATTGAGGATGTTACACCATGATTCACAAATTCATAGTACCTAACCCGTGATTTTGATACTATATAATATTGATCTAGATGTATGCATGAAACATAAGTATATGTTTTTGACTTTGTTGATTTCATGACCACATCAACATAGAAATGATATTAACATCTATTTGGCTCCACTAGCTGAAGACTCAAAGATTTTGATGGGACAAGGGCGTTGGCTTGTATGATTCATACTACAAAGGGAATTTTAATCTGATGGAAATTTTATTTTGTATGATAAATGATTTTTTGGAATATGGAAATCAATATGGGTATAGTTTTAAAGGATATCTTGGTTGCCCTATTGAAGAGGAGACATCATTCTACCAACTAAAACATGGGAAGAAAACTACTTATATCAGACATTATAGGTTCTTTCCTAAGGGTCCTAATTATTGTACGGTGAAGAAAGCTTTTAGTGGAGAAGTAGATCTACAGAGTGCTCTGAAGACATTATCCAGTTAGCAAATCTTTCAAAAGGTGGAACCATTGAATGTAAAATTTAGAAAGAAAAAAAAAGAAATCTCCAACTTTTTAAGGTCCCTAAAAGAAGAGTCTATATTCTTTGATCGTCCTTATTGGAAGTCTTCATATGTGAGGCATTATTTAGATGTGACTCTCATAGAGAATAACATGTGTGATGGTTTGGTTGGCACATTACTCAATATGCCATGGAAGACATAAGAGGGACTCAAATCAAGATTGAACATGGTTATCATGGGCATTTAGGATAGACTGGTCCCAAAAAAAGGAGAAGTTAGACATAATTTCTCTATACTCTTTCAAAGGATGAGAAAGTCATCTTTTGTAGGTCTTAAAAGGAGTTAAGGTTCTAGAAGGGTATTCTTCAAACATGAGTAAATTTGTTGATATGACAGATTTTAAAACTGTTGGGCATGAAATCACATGATTGCCACATATTGGTGCAATAATTCTTGCCATTGGATTCATGTTCCATTTGTCTAATCAGGTTAGAAACGCTATCACTAATATGTGTATGTTCTTCAATGCACTATGCTCAAAAGCCATTGACCATGAGACCCTAGACTCATTACAAAATCATATCATCATCACCTTGTCAACTTGAGATGTACTTCCCTCCTTCATTCTTTGATGTAATGGTTCATTTGATTGTTCACTTGGTTATAAATGTCAAAATATGTGGTTTAGTGTATTTATGTTGATGTATACATTCGAGCAATTCATGAAGATATTAAAAGGGTGTGTGAAGAATAGATATTAATCGAGGGTTGTACGGTGGAAAGATACATGGTAGAAGAGGCTATGGAATTTTTTTCCCGGTCCTTATCCAATGTTGAAGTTATTAGTCTTCCCAAATCATGACATGCCGAAAAAAATTGATGGACATGGCAGTATAGGATGCAAGCTTGTATGATTTTTGTTGATCAATTATGCATAGCATCTCTGTGTGTCCTTTGAAATACCACCAAGGTTGAAACCTATGTGGGTGACCACATGAATTATGTACACATCCATTACTGATCGAAGAATGAGAAGGATATTATAAAAGGACACATTCATTTTTTTGTTGCATGGTTTAATCATGTCAGACAACAGATTGCCCTTCACTAGTATCTGATTCAAAAACCTTGAAATCGTTATATGTGGGGCCTCAAACAACAATATTTTCTTTTTCTATCTATTGTATCAATGGGTACGCTTTCTATATGAAATGTCAAGATGGGAAGAGAACTATGCAAAATAGTGGGGTATCTTTTATCTATGAAGATTTGCACATTGCTAGTACTAAAGACAAATATCCAATTGGGTGTGACATTTCCTATTATGGAGTGATCCAAGACATATATGAGTTGGATTACAACTTGTGTAGGGTTCCTATTTTTATTGCAATTGGGTTGAAAATGACAAGGGTGTATGTGTTAAAGATGGACTAACCTTGGAGAACCTCAATAGAGGGGATGTAAACATGATCCAATTTTAAGGACATTATAGATAAAACAAGTTTTCTATGTGATAGACACATCTAATAAGGGATGGTATATGATCTTATCTCATAAAATAAGGTCCCCTGAAGGAGATGATGATGAAGATTGTTAGGAAATATCGGCACAAACTATAGTTGTAGAAACACAAATTTTATCTATCTCTTTTCCCATACCAACAAGATCATGTTAACTACTACGAAATAGGAAGGATGGTTTAACGAGTTATACCTGGTCCATGAGCAAGTCTAGTGATAACAACTCACTTCAATGCAACTATGAACTAGTTGCTCTTGGACAGTGGATGTGTATGTCCTGGTCTTCACCATGAACAATGAACAAGACAGGTTCTACAACGTCTCTTATGGTCTCGCCATAGACTACATGTTGCAGTTGTCCTCCTAGAAGCAGCCAAGGACTCCTGCCTCTACAGTAGTCCACATGAACCAACTATAACTCATGTCGTTCAACTAGAATAGATAGGGAATATTTTTTACTCCCGTTGGTGTACTAGTCACCAACTTTCTCTCCCACAAAAATGATCCTCAGTTGTTCTCTCCTATCACAATCTCTCCCTAGTCGGGTAGGACTTTCTTGGGCTCTCTCAGTTACCAAAACTAGAGAGGACAACATTTTTTAGAGAAACTGATTCTTAGTTGTCCGTGTTGTGTGATGGGAAGCCCCCAGTACCACTCTATTTATAGGCAAGATTTGGGTAGGGTTCTCAGTCTGTACATGATTGTGCGGGAGTGGAAGGGATGGGAAGATCTTGAATTTCAAAACCTACGACAGCTGAAATGTCTATCTAGTGACCTAGACGGTCATCTAGTCACATAAGACGGTAGTATCGTACTGCCAAATGACCATTTGATAGTTTCCCAATCGCAGATGAATTTGGCAGTTTTGATTCCAATTAATATTACATATCAATTCCTTACACCACAAGTAATGTGCAATTGAAACTATTTGGGAAATATCTAGAATATTCGTTCATCCCAACTGATCCATCTCACATAAGAGAGACACCTGTCTCACTCACACAAACGGCCGTCTGGTGAGTTTGAGATGATTCGATCAGTTGAATCACATTGAAATGGTCGGTTCAAGGGTAGAACTTAGCCAATTCAAACTTTGATCAACCTAACAACCCAAACAGACATCTCAACACTTGAGACACCCTTCTGGATGCCCAAGTGGCCATCTTGACACTTGATATGGTCATTTGGAAGTTCAGTTAGTCAATTCATAAATATGTTGCGTCAATTGAATACCTAAACACTTTAATAATCAATCCAATCATCATTCAAGATAAACTCCTCTTCTAGATGAGTTCCTTTGTGTGTCACCCTATATCTCCCATATCACATTGATAATGAATGTCCATCACTAGCTAATGACATCACAAGCAAGGAGCAGTGCCTAGTTGCACATCAATGCTACCCAAGTGAATGGAAAGTTGGAGAACAACTTCAACCTACAATATGTGTAAGGTGTTGTAGTGATTGTATAATTCCTCTGGCATTGATATCTAGGATAAACTTGAGGCATGTAATCATCATCCTCTCAACATGAAATCCTTGTTTCTTTAACCAACAACAGACTGACTGAGATAATGTGACCTCAATATCATATATTGATTCACATGCGCATTCACATGTGTTTCTCAGTCTTGCTTATCAAGTGGCCAATATATCATACACTAGTAGGAGGGATGAATCTCATATCTATCACTCATAGTATATCCCCATGTGTCAAAGTCACCCAATGATCACCTTTATAAAAACCCATGTTTCAGGATTGCATTTGATGATGTAAAAGTGTACCCAACAACATGTGACGAGTGCAGTGATTTTAGGTCTAACAATCACAATCACCACCTTCACTATGAGAGCTTATTGTGACTTACAATATGATGGTTCCCATGTGCCACTCTCAATGTGGGTTTGTCTGATACATTGTTCCCTAACATGTATATGTGTGCTTGGTTTGATATTTCCATATCTTGACTAATGAGAATCTATCACCAACCAACCCACACTTTATACGTGTGTGTTACCAGTGTCTGTCTACCTTCCATAGTAACAACTGACTTGGGACATAATAAGAATGTATATATTCTTAGCACTCGTATGATCTCATTCCTCCAAGTCACATACTTGAAGACTTACATCATTGACTATTGTCATTCTATAGACATTCATAATGTTTCCTCATTATCTCATAACTGAATGAAACAAAATGAATTGGAAGGTTGCCTTTATATGTATTAATCAAATCCTTTATGATATATGACATGTCAATCATCATATGATTGGCTCTCTGGGCATACCTTACAATTATACTCCCACTTTCACTTAGAGACAATAACCCACTAATCTCATTCTTAGTGATCCAAACATGTCCACCATGTTTCTACTGCGTAAGTGCTTAATTCAGCAAGTTAGCAACACTTTGCTAATAGTCGGTATATTGCATATTTCCTTATCTCTTCATTGTACGATTTATTATATGAGATGTAACTGTCATAATATGGTATCCGATATTCCTTGCCTAACAATTAGCTCCATTGTTGTCATAGTATTTCTATTGAGTCATCAATGGTTGGAACATCTATACGTTCATCATATGAACTTATAGATCCATATAGTATCACTTTATATTCATAACACAAATATACTCGACTTCTATTATAGAATAGAATTAATGGCTCTTAGTTCGGAACCCTTCCAATCAATATCATTTCTCCTTTTAAAACAAAAATATTTAATTTTCGATCACTTTTTGTCATTATGGAATCTTACACCGATGTAACCCTTTACACCCAACTCTTCCTTTTATTGTTGTCCTTATATACTAGAAATCTATCCCTAAGTACTTATCAAGTACTAATGGATATCTTTAATGGCATTCCAATAACCCTTATTGGAATTTAGTTATTTTTCATGATAGATCCATTGGTATAACTTATGGCCTTAATCATGTCATTTCCATTTTTCACAAGAATTGGAACATAAGGTCCATGAGAGACTAATCTGAATTCTCTCTCATTGAATCCTTCCTGTGTTGAACTTTTTCAATACATTGCTATTGTATGTGCTCAAACTTCCATTGTGACACATTCAAGAACTATCTTATAGATCTTGATCCTTATCTCATAATATGTTTCACTTAACCCTTCATTGTTGAAGGTTTTTTTCATGCCAGATCTCAATATTTACAATATTGAGTTGTTATTCCTCTTCATATGTGGAATATTCATATATGCGCCCACCAAATCTTTTGTAATCACAAATTTAGTCTTTTTTCATGATTCAAGTCAAACTCTTTGACTTATCAAATCTAAAGATCCCATTTCTGACTTGCTTCTTTCAATCCCGGATTGAACTTTGTAGTTTATAGACTTTATTTACTTTCTTTGAAGTTGTAAAACCTTTCAAGTTGTGTCACGTACACATCCTATGATGTATTCCTTTTAAGGAATCTGGTTTTAGCTTCATATGCAAAATCTCTTAGTTTATTTTAACCACAACAACAATCTTGACAATTGGTAAAGGAACTTTTGTCATGTTCAACAATTTGAAATGATTTGAAAACATGTTCAACCAATCTATCCTTTTATGTTGTCCATGTAGATCTTTGCTGCAAGACCTAACATCGCCTTTTGGGTTTTATACCTCAGGTATTATTATCAAGGTCATACCTTGTTAGTTTACATGGATCCCATCATGGCCAAGCCTTTACTCAGATTATGGTACTTAATAGCTTCTAGTTGGTTAGTTGGCTCATCTTGTCATGACCAACCCATGTGAGTTGTTGGATTCATAATCCTTCAATCTCAGCCATGTTCTACTAGAACTATCTTTTTTGTGTTACATAACGAACTCAAGATTCCACAATATCTTGTCATTCTCTTAGTTCTCATTGTACCTCTTTGTTGTCCTCAAATGTCTCAAGTTCTACTTTTACTCCCATTGATTCTTCGAGAAAAAAACACTTTTGTTATTGGATTGGGATTAATAGTAACATTCAACAATTATGGTTTGTGAATAAAACTTTTTAAGAAACTATTTTCTCAATGCAAGTTTCAATCCTTTAGACATATTGGGACATTCCCAAATCATATCATATATGATGTCTTACAAACCATTCAGATGGTACATTATTTAGTGATGATAATATATTTATGAGGATGCAAGAAGATTAGATTAATTGATAATTATGTCATGACTCATCATGGTATAGTTCCTTCATTCTAACACATCATCATGTTCATATGGATTCAACTTGTGATATATTATCACAATCCTTTCTTTGAAGGTTCTCAAGATATTGATGCAAAATATTTCAACATTTGATCTCATCAAAGTTTCTTAATACTTTCATCAAAGTTATACCTCATTTATAATCTCCTTGAACACTTCAAGGAATTCTATTTTACTGTGTACATATCATCATATTACCAGTAAATTGAGTGAAGTATAAGCAATTATCTATAGCATTCATTTGATAATATCTTCATGCATCACATGTATGAGGTCTGATGGAAGACTCATCCTCCCACTACATCTAGTGAAGGATGACATGTCACTTGTGTGTACAAGTAAGAATCACATATTTCCTTAGGTTTATTAATAAAAGGAGTATAGATTAACATCAATATGTATTCTAGACACGCATTTCTTATATGTACATCCAAGGTGACTATTGCTAATAATAATATTGAGTTATCAATAATAATTATATGGTATTAACGTTATAAACATTCATCTCAAAATCTTTTATGTAATGACTATATAGATGTTTGGGCATTGCCATGCAAGATTATATATTTTGAAATAGAAACATTAATCTCTTACATGTCATCCTTGTCCTACAAGATGCCTTAAAGTAAATGTTTCTATTTTCTTGGCATAATGAAATAATAGTTCTATTGACTCTATTACATGCCCATAGGGATAAGATAAATTTAAATGTAGACCAAAGCGTCTACAACCCCTGCTCTACCTTGTCCATCTTTTATCCTCCATGAGGGCTTTTACTTCTTGTCATATCTTGCACATCAGTATGTTAGATGTTTGTTTGGTGTCACATGCCAAAATGAAGAAGTAATAAAAATTATATTATAAAGTTTATATCTGAAGTAGAGGCCTCAATGCCTTCCTTCTTCTTATTTTGTTCCTCTAATTAGAGTGGAAAATTTCTTTTCTAATGTCCAGGCTGGTGACAATGGTGACAATCGCCTCTTATTTTTTTTCACACCTCCATTTGCCTTGAGATTTGAAGACTTGGGATTCTGGATAGATTTAGAACCCTTCTTAGCTTTTTCTTTTCCTTTAGACTTTCCCTTTGTCTTACTAATCATCATCACAAACTTGGGCTTGCATTTCTTCATTTGTGTCTCAACTGTTCTCAACATGCCCAACAACTCTGTCAACGGTTTGTCAAATTTGTTCATGTTGTAGTTCATGAAAAATTGAGTATATGAAGCAGAGACTGTGGAATCACATCAGTGGCCAACTCTTGACCTAAGGGGAATCCCAATCTAGCAAGGTTATCCATATACACAATAATCTTGAGCACATGAGGACCTATTGGATCTCCTTCTACCATGTTACATTTGGATAATGCCTTGGAGACATCATCTCTTTCTTATCTTGCCTAATCTTGGAACATGTTCTTGAGATGTGTAACCATATTTATCACATACATGTTCTCATGTTGCCTCTGCAACTCACGGTTCATGGAGCATATCATCAGAAACCTGACATCCATGACATCTTCAGTATACTTCTTACAAGCATCTATGTCAGCCTTTGGTGCATTTTGAGGTGGTTCATCTGGTTCTGGCATCTGTAGGACGTAGAGTTTGTGCTCCTGTGTGAGAATGATTCTTAGCATCCTAAACCAGTCGTAGAAGTTGTTCCCAATTAATTTGTCCTTCTCAAGGACTGATCATAGAGAAAAGTGATTGCTGCTTATTGCCATTTGATTCTACAAAATAATTTGCAATTTTGTCAAAATCTTATTTTTTATTTGATTTGGTTAAATATGGGTGATAATAATTAGGTATTTAATTCATTATCATTCTCATTATTTTATTCAAATTGATAACCCTCAAGTATCAATTTGGAAAATTACAGAGAACAATTTTCTAATGATCTAAGATCCAAAATGATTCAATTATTACCCGCCTACACCAGTGTCATAATCAACCATTAAGGTAGGTAATCATGCCAATTGCATCATATGAAACTCTTGAATATATGATATGCACAACTCCTTGTGATAATCATTTTCCTGCTTATGGGCCCAGACACTCTGAGAATCACCAGTTAATACTGACCCAATAGCCAATACAATAATAGTGTATCCCGCTTTGGCAGAACCTACATTACTACCATCACACATTCACGAGGTAGATGGAGCACCACACTTTGGCGTAACCTATGCTTGGTCAATCAAGTTTTTCATGTGTATTTCTATTAGAAAGCATCTTAGACTTAATATGTTTGATTGAGGGATATAGTGTATATATGTATATATATAGTATATATATATATATATATATATATATATATATATATATATATACTATATCCAATCACCACATACATAGTACGTATCATATACATGTTATATCCCATAATGTAAACATGCAATATAAACAAAAGGCAATGGTTATGGCCATGTATACTTGTAATTCCTTGGATCCAAAAGAAATTACTACCACCTAGGTCAATCATCACATCACATGTATGAACCTACTATTAGTGTAGACATGTGCTTGCCAATCTGGGTAGATCAGTTCAACCCTTGAACCGATTGTCTCACCTCTTGTCCCGTTGATTGGTCCTTCTAGACAGTCATCTGTCCTCTAGTCGAATCAACGTTTGGACTCCTTCTAAACAGTCAATTGGTTCCACCATGCGGTCTTTTAGTTCCATCGCTCTATCCTCCATGGTCCTCCAGATGATCGACTCGTCTCACGCACTGGTTGTCTCAACCGACGATGATCATATTCCTCATCTTTGTAAGATAAGAAGCTATCCTATTGCTAATTTATTACATTGAATATGAGAAACCTCGAGTTACATTTGAGAGGAGCAAAGGTAGGAAAGCATCAACTTTAGATTGGGAAGAGGGAGGTAGAGGCTCAATACACAGACCGAGATAAACAAAAACCAAACCATCAAACCACACACAGATATAGGGTATTGGCCATAACCACGCTACACATCTACCATCAAAACCTCTTTGGCGACGTGTAAATTGCATATATATCATATCATATCTTATACATATATATATATATATATTTATATATATATATATATATATTTATATATATATATATATATTAGTTTGGAATTATGTGGTCTTTTATCAGATATACATATGAGACAATTTAAATATTTGCATCACATGCAATAAAACCATAAATCCATTTATATTGATTATCCTAAAACATAATTAACATGGCTCTGATACCACTGTAAGGAAGTACGGGCACAGAGTATAGAAAAGGAAACAAAAAAATTATCTATTTGTATTCCCGGAACAACAAGATCGCGTCAACTCTATGAAATAGTAAGGATGGTTTAACATGTTACACCTAGTCCTGGATCACGTCCAATGACAACAAATCACTTTAATGTAACTATGAAGTAGTTGCTCTTGGACGGTGGTTGTACAGCTCCTGGTCTTCACCACGAACAATGAACAAGACAACTTCTACAACGTCTCCTGTGATCTTGCCACAGACTGTAGGTTGCAGTTGTCCTCCTAGTAGCATCCAATGGACTCCTACCTCTATATTAGTCCACACAAACCAACTAGAACTCCTATCGTTAAACTAGAATAGACATGAAAGAGTTATCCCTCCTGTTGGTGTACTAGTCACCAACTTTCTCTCCAACAACAATGATCCTCAATTGTTCTCTCCCGTCGCTATCCCTCCGTAGTTGGATAGGACTGCTTGGGATATCACAGTTACCACAAATAGAGAGGACAACAGCTGCCAGAGGAACTGATTCTTAGTTGTCTGTGTTGTGTTTTGGGAAGCTCCCAATATCCCTCTATTTATAGGCGGCATTTTGGCTAGGATTCTCAGTTTGTATAGGATTGTGCGGGAGTGGAAGGGACCATAAGATCTCAAATTTTTGCAACTTGTGATAGTTGAAACAACCATCTGGTGACCCAGACGGTCATTTTGCACTGCCAAATGACCATTTGATAGTTTCACAATCGCTCACTAATTTGGCAATTTTAATTCCAATTAATATTAATTCTTTTCACCACAAGTAATGTGCAATCTAAACTATTTGGGAAACATCCAGAATATCATTCGGCCAAATGGAGCCATCTCATACAAGCTAGATGTCCATCTCACTCACTAAAATGGCTGTATGGTGAGTTTGGATGAACGACACGCCATGTCTTTTGTTATGTAGTTGGAGACAAAGTACTCTAGAAACTTACGCATCATGTGTTAAATAACACATGCCATTTACTTTGCTTTACGTAGAGGAATGCCCTTCCTGAAAAGTTAGATGTGTACAAATAAAGACACGACGTGTCTTGTTCTGTTTCTTCAGGACCAACTCTATATCAGCTGCAAGTCAATAGGGAATCCAACTAAGGTCAGATTTGGGTTGGAGTATCCTCATTTCTTCATCTTTGATGTGCACCTGTGATCAAGATCATGCAATAAGTAAAACAACTAAAATATGACAACTTAAGTATGATTAGAGGCTATATGGAGAGCAAAATGAACTAAATTTGTGTGCAAAGATGTGCAAAAAGTATATATGAAATGTGCACATAAAATCCCCCTAAGATTGAACTATTGATTTTCCTCAAGCTAAAAGAGCATAGAAACACAAATGAAGGAATTTCCAAGCTCATGCATAGATCGAATAAAATGAAAGATGTAAATGAGACCAAACCAACCATAATCAACATGTTTATACTCATAGTCTTTATTTCAACTTAAACTTCCAAGAAAGATATTTTAAGTTTACAAGGGGTGGTAACTCATTCAGTTTAAGGGGAAAACTTATCCAATTCAAACTCTGATCAACGTGACAACCCAAACAGCCATCTCAACACTTGAGATGCCTATTTGGCTACCCAAACGGCCTTCTCGACACTTGAGATGGTTGTTTGGCAGTTCAGTCAGCCAATTCATCGATCTATTACGTGAATTGAATACATAAACACTTTAGTAATCAATCTAATCATCTTTCAAGATAAACTCCTCTTCTAGATGAGTTCATTTGTGTGTGACCCTATATGTCCCATTTCACATTGATAGTGAATGTCCATAACTAGCTTATGACATCACAAGCAAGGAGTGGTGTCTAGTCACACATCAGTCCTACCCAAGTGAATGGAAAGTTGGAGAACAACTTCAACCTATAATTTATGTAAGGTGTTACAATGATTGTATAATTCCTTTGCCACTGATATCCAGGATGAACTCAAGGCATGTAATTGTCATCCTCTCAATGTTCAATCCATATTTCTTGAACCAAGAGCAGACTATGTGAGATAATGTGACCTCAATATCATATATTATTCACATGTGAATGGGCATGCATTTCTTAGTCTCGCTTATCAAGTGGCCAGGATATCATACTCCAGTAGAAGGGATAAATCCCATATTTATCACTCACATGCTATCTGTCACTCAATCATCACCTTTATAACAACCCATGTTTCAGGACTGTGTTTGATGATGTTAAAGCATACCCAATGACAAATGATGAGTGCAGTGATTTCAGGTCTAAGAATCACATCACCACCTTCCTATGAGAGCTAACTATGACTTACAATATGATGATTTCCATGTGTCACTCTCAAGGTGGGTCTGTACGATACACTATTCCCTAACATGTATATGTGTGCTTCGTTTGATATTGCCATATCATGACTAATGAGATTCTATCATCAACCAACCCACACTCTAATCTAATGTGTTATTGGTGTCTATCTACCTTCCATAGTAACAACCAACTAGTGACATAAAAAGAATGTACATACTCTTAACATTCGTATGATCTCATTCTTCCAAGTCATGTACTTGAAGACATATGTCATTGAGTATTGTTAGTTTATAAACATTCATAATGTTTCATCATTATCTCATAACTGACTGAAACAAAATGAATTGGAAACTTGACTTTATATGTATTAATCAAATCCTTTATGACATATGCCATGTCAATCATCATATGATTGGCTCTCTGGGCATACCTTACCAACAAAGATGACATCATTTTAGAAGATGAAAACTCTTTGTCTAGGATCATTCTATTTATGTCCACAAATGATGATATTATTGTTAATAAAGAAGAAATATGTGATGGAGATGATCACATTGATAGGACATTTTCTGATGAAGTCACTATTTATTAGAAAAGGGTGTATGTCCAAGTGAGAGTAAGTGGTAGTTTTAGACTATAATTTTAGAGGTGTTCTTCATTATTAAAACCCCCCATACACCATGTAATATGATCAGACCGTTGTATGTTGAATTATAATTTGGTTAGTATTTGATATTAGTTTGCGTTATAATATGGTTAGTCTTCATGTAATTCATGGCTTTAAGTTCCATGTTTTGAAATCGTTAGTGTTGATACTACTAATCTTTGCTAGTTGTTGAAAAGAAATGGTGCTTAACATATGAGGTCTAGATTGTTGTGATCAACATTTTTCTAGATCTAGTTGCATATGTGGTAATTTATATGTTGTTAATAGTCCAAGTGCACAAGGTAAGGTTTAGTTTTTCTTGTAATGTAAGGCTTGATTTTTATTGTTGTTATAAAAATTAAATAATATTTCTTTTTGTTGTAATCTAAGCAATTTTTATTTTTATTTTCTGCTTAACTATTTCATATATGCCTTCCAATGAAGAGAACTCAAGGACCACAAAAATTAGAAGGGTCAATACTATAATGCCAAAGGTTCTTAGAAAGAGATGTACAGGATGAAAAGTTCCATCAGAATTGAATTTTAGAAGGACAACCAATTTATAGATCCCAAAAAATTGTTGAGTAGTTAAATTGGAGTCGCATCACAAGAATGGGTTCCAGTCAACATGATAGTTGGAATGATGTGGGAGAAGGTTTTAAGGTCCTTGTTTGGGAAGATGTTGAAGTGAGTATGTAGAGATAGATATCTTTTTTCCCCTTTGTTTGTATGAATATGAAAAAATGATATAGTATATATAATTAATTTATTATGTGTATGTATCCTAAATTTTTTGTAGAGTTCATTTTCAATTGGATCTAGTAGAAACTAGTTGGTGATACAAAGATCCAATGATAGATGGAGGGAATTCAATTCCCGATTATCAATAATATTCCTAAAACATGAAGATGGAAATATATGTAAACACCCACACAAAGAGTATGTGATTTTATAACTCTAGAGAAATGGGAAGACTTTTTTATGAGTCAGTTGACAAAAGAGATTAAGGTGATTATATAAGCAAATTTGTTCTACTTAGACTAAAAAATATTGTTCTATTAATCTTCAAGTTCTTGTCAATGTTGTTCCTCATAAGATGTTTAGACCCTATTTATCTATTTTTATTTTATTTACTAAATAAATAAGATAAGAAATAAGGTTGAGATAGATTTATCATCAAACAATGATTATTGCCCTAGGATTTCTCATAAGGTATATGTTGGCCTAGATCAAGAAATGGAAAGTTTGAATTTTTGTTAAAAGATATGATGTGTAGGTGTTGTAGAATTCCAGATAGGCTACAAAGTAATCCTTATTTTATCATCATGAAAAATAGATCAATAAGAATAATTTAGATCCAATTCAATCAAATATATCTGGAGAACAACTCTATAAAAGATCTAGAATGGATAGAACTAGAAGTATTATCAGTGACAAGGTAAGGGAAGTTTTGTATAAGATTGGTAAATTGTTATCTAGAGCTCATGTTGCATTTTTTCATCACCTTGGTTTTAATTATATTAATGTTTGTATTTTTATTTATTCTAAAAGGATGCTCTATCTGATGGAGTTTTTGAGGGATTTCTTAGTGTGAAGGGATGTAATGACCTACTAACTATGGCATTGGAAAAAAAGGACCACTCGGGTCATGCTAAAGAAACTAGATCATGAATAATAATTAGAAAATATTCTAATTGTGTGGATCCAATATATGATCATTCATCATGTATGATATCACATATGAAAAAGGCTATTGAAGATTTGGTCATGAAGGCTGGTTTCTTGAGTGAAAGAATGAGAGCAAGGATATGGTCAATGTAGGGGATACAGACCAGGATCCTACTTCCAAATCTGGTTGCCCACATACACAATTCTGAGATCTTCTAGAGGTAAGTAACAATGCAATTTGTCTTCAAATTTTGATATAGCATTGCTCAAATTGTAGTTGTTATTGACACTATCCATATATGATTGTGCTACAGTTATCACAAGTACATTTTAATGTTGGATAACCCATTACATGTATAGATGATGGAAGGGTGTACATATAGCTCATGGAAATGAGCAGTTATCCATTACAATGTGACATTGGATACAAAACACAATAAAAGTGATAGTTGATACCCCTTTGATTCCAAATGAAAGTGTGCCAAAACCTTTTAATATGACATAAGTTTATCAAGTTTTTCACGGCTAAGGAACCTACATTCCTTGGTCTACAGAATTGATCAAATTAAATGAGAAGGTACATGTGACAACATGGTCGTAATGTTTTACATTTATTAATATGTATTTGCTGACCTAAGTGTTACATTATCCATATTTTGATAATGATTCATATGTATCTAATATGTGACACCTCATTATGCTAAACAAGATTACTCAAAACACAAAGCATGATCAACTACTAATTAATCACATAGTCAAAATTTCGAAATAATTGAAACCGATTCCAACAATGTAAATAAAATCTAGAACATTTACAAAAGGTCCATCATTCAATTCTCATATGCTGTAAAAAGTATTTACTTATGGGTCCAAATACCTCAGTCACATCCTGCATACAAAAGATATTTCATATGTACATGCCATATATTTACAAACATTGGCATACTACCAAAATTTTGTGTCGATACAAGTATATCATGTAAAAAAACACATCCCATACCCAGACTTGAGAGAACAGGGACGACACTAGGACTCTACTACTAACATCTACAACTAAACAACCTTCTGAATCTATTGATCACCAAGTTGGTTTTCTTCCACAGTACGACCTCGACCTCGTTGCCCGTGACCACCTAAAAAAATTGTAGTGACCCATGGGTGAGACCCAGTCCCAGTGAGAGATATAACTCTCTCCAACTTATATTGATCATAACATATTAATTAACAGTAAATTCATTGAGCAGTTAGGGTATTGAATAAGTAATATGAATAGACTGAACATTTTAAGCATACTAAGCAGTGAAGCAAATAAGTTGTAGCATCAAGCAGAATTACATAATTTTCATGAGTCTACATCATGTAAGAACTATGTAGTGTAAAGACAAGATAAGGGTTAATCAACCAATGTGATACGTATTAAACCCTAGCAATTATACTAAACAGCTGATATTATATCTTTTCAATATTATGCCCTGGGGAGTTTGAGTCGTACCACTCAAAGTCCAACTGACCACTACGAAGTGCTATTTAGTTCCGTATAAGATCTAGGAGTTTCAGTATCCTAATATCTCTTCCCCTCGGTCAGTACGAGTAAACTGCAGTGACATACCAATCAAACTGCCAACTGTGACATATAGTCAACTGATAACAACTAGTTCGTACTTGGTACAAGTTACGACACTAGAAAATAGGGTAAACAAAACCCTCTAATATGAGGTACAACCACAGCTGTCCTCAATCACATCAAATGTCTGAGGCATGACCATAGCCATCCTCCATAACCTGCAATTGTGGATGACAAGGATATATCCTCAACTTGCCACCCCCACATACTCAATAGTATGTGCTCTTAGTTTCCCTTAGGAATACTCATTTCACCATTCAGTAAGTTCTGACACTGAAGGTGGCTCTACAACACAGGGCTCTACATGATTAAGGTTACACTTGATTAATTACTGCCAATTGAATGCATTAAGGCTTTATCATACAAGTGGACATTCAAACCCTAATTATTTTCTAACAAGAGTATATGTATAATGACTTCAAAGGATATAAAACATTTGAGATATAAATATTAATCACATTACCACATCCTATCATTCATTGCAAATTAATGGACCACACTTATCATCATACTATTACAAGATACCAATATCTTATCACAAGTTCCAGGGTTTTAACCCTTATTGGAACATAAAGAGGATTTCACCTCAATCATGGCTTTAAACATGCCCAAAGGTCATTAAGACCATCATATTATTCATAGTAAGGTTATCATCATCATTCCATGCCTTAAACAAGGCTCAAAATATCATTAGCATATATGTGTCCATAGATATTAACATGGCAAGGCACTATGATATTCAAATAGTTCTACATTGTGGTTTCAACACAAGAAGAGTGTAATTCATTATCACATTAATCATTCAAGAGGTATGATTATAACCAATCAACATCATATAATTACATCAAGGTTAGGTATAACAAGCTAAATCACATGGGAGTTATGCATCCACTTATTATAGTGATTTATCAAATATAACTATATATTGGCAAAGGTAAGACTACCAATTAATGGTATTGAACCATAGAAATATCATCACTAGGACCCACAAATAATAGCATATGATTTATTCTAATCCATTGGATGTTAAAGCATCCAATATTATTCATTGGATTAGGTTCATTGTTCAATGTTATCAATTGAAGTATAGGTCTAACCATTAGATCAATTGAACCAAGGAACCATTGGTTCAAGGTTTAGTCAAATCTACAATTACATTCCTAATTCATCATATATGGTGATGACCTGATCCACCATTAATTGTGATCATTAGGTCACCATTGGTTGCTAGATCAGTAATACATTCAGTTAACACCATCAAATATTAAGTCAATATCATCATCGATTGATAGCATCATTAGAATACTTAGTGGATGATAATTAAACGTCTAATTGAGTCAAAACCTGACCTAAGGTGGTGACCATAGGTTGTCACCATAAATTTGACACCCTTGATCATGAACATCAATTGCCAAGATAGCAACACTATTGGTTGTTGAATGGTATGACAATCAGTTATGTGATAGGGAAGGAAATAGCTTAAAAACCCTAATTTGAACCATCATTTGTTTTGTACATAGCACCATAAGTTATTGCTATCAACTTGTCCCTTATCATGTTACACCTTAGATTGGTTGTACACATGTTTACAAGTTCATATAGAACTGGAACAGAACAATGAACACCATAAAAATTCGTAATTCTAAACAAGCATGGTTTTTATATGCTTAGATCATCACATTCAAGCATAAACATGAACTAACAAGCTTCTAGTAAGCAATATAAGTGAAGAATGTTTTATAACTCGCCTCTGTAGAGTAGGTCAGATCCCAAACAGAAAGAATATTTAGCAAATAGGGCAAGGAAACCTTGAATTTAGATCTGAATTTGGCCAACTATGCAATTCTCTCCACAAACAAGCAAAACCCTAGAAAAGAAACAAGAAGGAAGGATTTTTTAGTTCTAGGGCCACTTTCACATTGAAAAAGCATGGTTCTGACATGGAGAGATATAGGAGGAAGAAAATAAAATAAATTAACAGAGTAGATAAAGTAAAACTTACACTTTTAGGTCAAGATCACTAGGAAGAAGCTTTATAGATCCAAAAAGGGAATCAATTACAACCCTATAATTTTTTTCCAAAAAGATCCCCACTTTCTTCTTCCTTGGGCAGAACAATTCACAGATGAACAGAGGGAGAATGAATCTGGGAGAAGGAGAGTGGTTATGGAGAGGAAATGGCTCGTTTTTTTGCTTGGGGATAAGTATATGACACTTTAATATAAAGAAAAATAAAAAGTTGAAACTCTAGTATATATCCAAGTGTCCATGCCTTTTAATTATAAAGAATATACAAGCACACAAACAAGAAGCTCTCCCGCTATCTTTAGAGACTTTCTTGTCTTGCCTTTGTTGAGTTTCCCAGACAATCACATAATTCCTTAGTTGATAGCTACTAAAGGTAGCTCATCCATGAAGGGGTAAACCCTAAAATACCCTTGATCAAAACACCTTCAAACCATGACTCAACTAGGAGCCCCATGGTTAAAAAATATCAAGAAATATACTATAAAATCTAAGGAACATAATGTATGTGACAAATGGTAAAGAAAACCCCTCAATTGGGTAAATTGCAGAAAAGTCCAAAATGTACATAAAATTGCATAACTTGCTTAAATAGTGTCCAAATTGGACCAAATTTGAAACTTAAGCTTGTCTTATGATTTAAAAACATATAAAAAGGTTATATTAGGGTTATAAGCATTCAATTATGGTAATTAAGCTCATTTAACACATTAAGCAAGTTGAAGGGCCTTACAACTATAAACCCCTAACAAGGATTTTGCCCCGAAATCCTACGCAAAAAGAGGTGGGTATTTTCTATGCATATAATTCTCTAGTCCCCATGTGGATTCCTCTATGCCACAGTGATTCCACAAAACTTTCACTAGTATTATATCTTTTCTCTTAAGCTTTTTCACCCTTCTATCTAGGATCAACACAGGACCCTCAACATAGGAGATATCCTCATCTAACTCTACTTCTACTGGTTGGATTGTCTGGCCAGTATCTAGATGGAATTTCCTCAACATAGAGATGTAAAAGACATTATGCAATCTATGTAGCTCTGGTGGTAGCTCTAACTTATATGCTACCTTTCCAACATGAGCTAGGACAGGGTATGGTCCCATAAATCTAAGAGTCAACTTACCCTTCTTTCCAAACCTCAGCACACCTTACCAAGGAGAAACCTTAAGATATACTATATCTCCCACTTGGAACTCAAGTGGTCTGCGTCAGTTATCTGCATAAGATTTTTGCATGTCCTGGGCTGCTTTCAACTGTTGTTGTATCACTTTAATCTTTTCTATAGTCTGTTGTACTAGTTCAGGACCCAAAAGTTGATATTAACCTGTCTCATACCAACAAAGAGGAGATCGACATCATCTCCCATATAGAGCCTCATAAGGAGCCATATCTATGCTTCTTTGATAGCTATTGTTGTACGCAAACTCTATCAGAGTCAGATGTACATCCCAACTACCAAGAAATTGTAGCACACATGCCTTCAAGAGATCCTCTAAAGTTTGAATAGTCCTTTTAGACTGGCCATCAGTCTGTGGATGAAAAGTTGTGCTGAATCTCAGCTGTGTTCCCATTGCTGAATGCAAACGCTCCCAAAAATGACTTGTAAACTGTGGACCTCTGTCAAAAACTATAGTCACTGGAATGCCATGTAGACGGACTATCTCATCAACATATATTTGTGCCAATTTCTATGTTGTAAATGTCATCTTAACTGGTAGAAAATGAGCTAATTTAGTCAATTTGTCTACTATCACCCATATGGAATCATGACTCTTGGTTGTCCTAGGAAGACCAACCACAAAGTCCATAGTAATATGATCCCATTTACACTATAGTATTGGCAAGGGTTGTAATGTCCCTGTAGGCTTCTGGTGCTCAACCTTCACCTGTTGACAAACTAGACATTTAGCAATGAACTCTGCTACATCACACTTTAGACCTGGCCACAAATACATGTCTTTCAAGTTTTGGTACATCTCGGTACTTCCAAGATGCATTACATACATGGAGGAGTGATCCTCCTCAAGTACCATCTTCCTCAACCCATCAACATCAAGATTTACTATCTTATTATGGTAACAAACTGTACCATCATCTGCCTCATGAAAGCCATCATACCTTTCATTGCCAATCCATGATCGAATATTCTGTATCACAGTATCATTCTGTTGTGCATCATGAATCTGTTGTCTCAAGGTAGGTTTCACTTGTAACTGTGCTAGCATTCCTGCCAACAAGGAAACTTCTTGTTGTACATTCATTTGGTGAAGAGACACTAGCATATCTCTCTTATGGCACATCAAGGAATTTAATTGTGCATTATCTACCATTGATGATGAAGATGACTTTCTACTCAATGCATCAGCTACCACATTAGCTTTCCCTGGATGGTAGTCTATTGTGCAATCATAATCCTTAATCAACTCCATCCACCTCCTCAGCCTCATATTCAGCTCTTGTTTTAAGAAGATATATGTAGAATCTTGTGGTCAGTGAAGATTTGACATTTTTTTCCATAAAGATAGTGTCTCCAGATCTTTAAGGCATGAACCACCTCTATAAGCTCTAGATCATGTGTTGGGTAATTCTCCTCATGTTTCTTAAGTTGTCGTGAAGAAAAAAAATCACATTTTTATCCTGCATCAACACACATCCCAACCCATTCTTTGAAGCATCACAAAAGATAATATAGTCTTTTCCTTGCTCTGGTAGTACTAACACCAGTGCACTAGTCAACTTTTCTTTCAAAAGCTGGAAAGAACATTGGCACTTGTCATTCCAAGAAAAAGGAACATCCTTCCTGGTTAACCTAGTTAGGGGTAATGCTATATAACTGAAGTCTTTGATGAACCTACTGTAGTAACCTGCCAGACCTAGGAAACTACAAATCTCTATTGGTGTCTTTGGTTGTTCCCATTCTAGTACAGATTCCACTTTCTTGGGATCAACACAAATGCCTTTTGCAAATATAACATGGCCCAAAAAAGACACTTTAGATAACCAGAATTCACACTTGCTGAACTTAGCATATAGTTGGTGCTGCCTCAACAAAGTAATGCTTGGTGAAGGTGTTGCTCATGTTGTTGACTATCCTTGGAATATATCAGGATATCATCTATGAACACAACCACACACTGATCAAGATAAGGTCTAAACACCCTATTCATCAGATCCATAAAAGTTGCAGGTACATTGGTTAGCCCAAACGGCATAACCACAAACTCATAATGACCATACCTAGTCCTAAAAGCTGACTTGGGTATGTCATCAGCCTTAATTCTCAACTAATGGTAACCTGACCTCAGGTCTATCTTTGAAAACACAGTGGCACCTCTCAACTGATCAAAATGATCATCAATCCTTGGCAAAGGATACTTATTTTTATTGTCACCTTGTTCAACTGTCGGTAGTCTATACACAACCTCATTGAACCATCCTTCTTTTTAACAAACAACATGGGAGCACCCTAAGGGGAAGTGCTCGGCCTGATAAAACCCTTCTCTAATAGTTCTTGTAACTATTTCTTTAACTCCTACATCTCTGTTGGTGCCATTCTTTATGTTGATTGTGTTATAGGTTGTGTATCAGGAACAAGATTGATCTCAAACTCAATCTCTCTAGGAGGGGGAATGCTAGGAAATTCCTCAGGAAAAACATCCTCAAATTCTCACACCACTGGTAACTCCTGGATACTAGGACCTACCGCCTTGGTATCCACAACATGAGCTAAGAAAGCCTCACATCCTTGCCTCATCAACTACTCAGCTGTCATGGACGACATCAAACAAGTAGGAAGAATCTTCCTATCACCCTGGAAAATCCACAATACATCTTCATCATGGAACGTCGCCACCTTAGTACTACAGTCTAAGACTACCTTGTATTTTTCCAAGGTATCCATTCTAAGCATTACATCAAAACCATGCATGTCAAGTGGCAAAAGATCCACTTGAATGTTTTTTCTAGAAAAAGAAAGAACACAAGAAGGGCACACTTCTCACAACTCGGTGGAATCAACCAAAGGAGTCTCTAGCCGCAGGCTATCAAATCTAAGACTAATAGGTAGATAATAACTATCTATTACCTCTCTGGTGATAAAAGAGTGTGTCGCACACAGGTCTACTAACACATATATGAAACACGAAGTAGACATATCAGAATGAAATAACTCCATCTGACCTGTCACGACTCGTGGATTGACCACTACTTTCGACTGGGTCATGGCATAGAACCTAGTTTCCACCTGCTTCCATCCACGTCCTCTGCTCACCTGTCCTGAGGATCCTTCATGGGATGCCTAACCACGTCCTCTGCCACTTCCACTACTAAATTGTCATTGTTGTAGACCTTGTTGACTTTGCCTTGGTTGCTGAGTCACCTCCTCATCTTTCATAGGGCAATAAGGTCTTGTATGCTCCACTTTTCCACACTTGTAACATGTTCTGGTGTCCTAATATGGCCTAAACGACCATGTCACTAAAACTGATGAGGTATTGTGGGCTCCTGTTAGTGGAAAATTGTGATCTCTACCCTAACTCGGGGTCTACTATGATGGTGCATGTGATCTTCATTCAGTGAAGGTTGACCATGGTTGTGACGGCGGTGGGAAAAACCTTGGCTTCTTAAAGCCTCCAGATGATTTCCCTTAAAACTGCATAGGTCGCTTCTTAGCATTAGCTTCACGCTTCTCTATGGCAGACCTCTCAATCCTCCTGACAGATTCTACAAAGGTTGAAAACCTTTCCCTGTTCTCCAAGGTTGATTTTGTAGTAGTCAACTCCATACTCATACCCTTCTCAAATCTCCAGATCCTTTCCTTGTCTGTTGCTGCCATGTGCGGGCAGAACCTCAGAAGTTCCATAAACTTTGATTCATACTCATTGATAGTCATAGCTCCCTAATGAATCTTCTCAAACTGAGAGATTTTCTCATCTAGGTAGGTCTCTAGAAAATATCGACTAACAAATTCCCTCTGAAACTCCTCCCATCCTATCACAACTCCTAACCTTTTCTCCTCTTCTATGGCCCACCAATGACCAACACTACCCTTCAACAAGTATATTGCATGCTTAACTTTGTCTTCTTCAACGATGTTTAGGATTTTGAACGCCTTTTCCAGCTCAGTCAACCACATGTCAGCGTCTGCTGGATCAGAAGTACCCGCATATTCAATTGCCCCAACACGTCTAAGATGTTCAAATGTTTCATGACACATTGGGACTCCACATTGGAGGTGACTTCCCTAGTTTGAGGTGTTGGTGCTCTATCAGTGATATGTGTAATTGTGGCCATCATCTGTCTAAACATATGTTGAAACTCAGGATTGGCCATCATTGTTGGGTCTAGATGAGGCATTGCGGGTTGCTCTGGCCCTACTTATGGCACTCTCTCATCATGTGCCTGCCTCCTTGCACCTCCTCCTGGTGCAACATAGCTACTCTCAACGTGTTCTTCATGTCCTCCAGACATATCAGCACAAGCATAAACTATGATCAGATATGTTGGATGCATAAGAACAGACTCAAACCTAAGTCATATGTCCCTGTAGACTTAGTAAACCTAGAGCTCTGATACCAACTTAAATGTGACACCTCAACACGCTAAACGAGATTACTCAAAACACAAAACATGATCAACTGCTAATTAATCACATAGTCAAAATTTCAGAATAATTGAAACTGATTCCAACAATGTAAATAAAATCTAGAACATTTACAAAAGGTCCATCATTCCATTCTCATATGATGTAACAAGTATTTACTTATGGGTCCAAAGACCTCAGTCACATCCTGCATATAAAAGATATTTCATATGTACATGCCATATATTTATAAACATTGGCATACTTCCAAAATCTTGTGTCGATACAAGTATATCATCTAAAAAAACACATCCCATACCCAGACCTAAGAGTATAGGGACGACACTAGGACTCTACTACTAACATCTACAACTAACCAACCTTATGAATCTATTGATCACCAGGTTGGTTTTCTTCCACAACACGACCTCGACCTCGTTGCCCGCGACCACCTAAAAAATTTGTGGTGACCCATGGGTGAGACCCAGCCCCAGTGAGAGATATAACTCTCTCCAAATTATATTGATCATAACATATTAATTAACAGTAAATTCATTTAGCAGTTAGGGTATTGAATAAACAATATGAACATACTGAATAGTTTAAGCATACTAAGCAGTTAAGAAAATAAGTTGTAGCATCAAGTAGAATTACATAATTTTCATAAGTCTACATCATGTAAGAACTATGTAGTGTAAAGACAAGACATGGGTTAATCAACCAATGTGATACATATTAAACCCTAGCAATTATAATACACGGATGATATGTTGATATTATATCTTTTTATAATTATGCCCTGGGGAGTTTGAGTTGTACCACTCAAAGTCCAACTGACCACTGCGAAGTGCTATTCAATTCCGTATAAGATCTAGGAGTGTCGGTATCCTAAGATCTCTTCCCCTCGGTCAATACGAGTAAACTACAGTGATATACCAGTCAAACTGCCAACTGTGACATATAGTCAACTGATAACAACTAGTTCGTACTTGGTACAAGTTACGACACTAGAAAATAGGGTAAACAAAACCCTCTAATCTAAGGTACAACCGCACTTGTCCTCAATCACATCAAATGTCTGAGGCATGACCATAGCCATCCTCCATAACCTGCAATTATGGATGACAAGGGTATATCCTCAACTTGCCACCCCCACTTACTCAATAGTATGTGCTCCGATTTTCCTTTTGGAATACTTGTTTCACCATCCAGTAAGTTCTGACACTGAAGATGGCTCTACGACACAGGGCTCTACATGATTAAGGTTACACTTGATTAATTACTACCAATTGAATGCATTGAGGCTTTATCATACAAGTGGACATTCAAACCCTAATTATTTTCTAACAAGAGTATATGTATAATGACTTCAAAGGATATAAAAATTTTGAGATATAAATCTTAATCACATTACCACATCCTATCATTCATTGCAAATTAATGGACCACACTTATCATCATACTATTACAAGATACCAATATCTTATCACAAGTTCCAGGGTTTTAACCCTTATTGGAACATAAAGATGATTTCACCTCAATCATGGCTTCAAACATGCCCAAAGGTCATTAAGACCATCACATTATTCATAGTAAGGTTATCATCATCATTCCATGCCTTAAACAAGGCTTAAAATATCATTAGCACATATGTGTCCATAGATATTAACATGGCAAGGCACTATGATATTCAAATAGTTCTACATTGTGGTTTCAACACAAGAAGAGTGTAATTCATTATCACAATAATCATTCAAGATGTCTGATTATAACCAATCAGCATCATATAATTACATCAAGGTTAGGTATAACAAGCTAAATCACATGGGAGTTACACATCCACTTATTATAGTGATTTATCAAATATAATTATATAATGGCAAAGGTAAGACTACCAATTAATGGTATTGAACCATATAAATATCATCACTAGGACCCACAAATAATACCATATGATTTATTCTAATCCATTGGATGTTAAAGCATCTAATATTATTCATTGGATCAGGTTCATTGTTCAATGTTATCAATTGCAGTATAGGTCTAACCATTAGATCAATTGAACCAAGGAACCATTGGTTCAAGGTTTAGTCAAATCTACAATTACATTACTAATTCATCATATATGGTGATGACCTAATACACCATTAATTGTGATCATTAGGTCACCATTGGTTGCTAGATCAGTAATACATTCAGTTAACACCATCAAATATTAAGTCAATATCATCATCGATTGATAACATCATTAGAATACTTAGTGGATGATAATTAAATGTCTAATTGAGTCAAAACCTGGCCTAAGATGGTGACCATAGGTGATCACCATAAATTTGATACCCTTGATCACGAACATCAATTGCCAAGATAGCAACACTATTGGTTGTTGAATGGTATGACAATCAATTATGTGATAGGGAAGGAAATAGCTTAAAAACCCTAATTTGAACCATCATTTGTTTTGTACATAGCACCATAAGTTGTTTCAATCAACATGTCCCAGATCATGTTACACCTTAGAAAGGATGTACACATGTTTACAAGTTCATATAGAACTGGAACAGAACAGGGAACACCATAAAAATTCGTAATTCTAAACAAGCATGGTTTCTCTATGCTTAGATCATCACATTCAAGCATAAACATGAACTAACAAGCTTCTAGTAAGCAATATAAGTGAAGAATGTTATATAACTCGCCTCTATAGAGTAGGTCATATCCCAAAAAGCAAGAATCTTGAGCAAATAGGGCAACGAAACCTTGAATTCAGATCTGAACTTGGCCAACTATGCAATTCTCTCCACAAACAAGCAAAACCCTAGAAAAGAAACAAGAAGGAAGGATTTTTGAGTTCTAGGGCCACTTTCACCATGGCAAAGCATGGCTCTAACCTGGAGAGATATAGGAGGAAGAAGATAAAATAAATTAACAGAGTAGATAAGGTAAAACTTACACTTTTAGGTCAAGATCACTAGGAAGAAGCTTTATAGATCCAAAAAGGGAATCAATTGCAACCCTAGAATTGTTTTCCAAGAAGATCCCCACTTTCTTCTTCCTTGGGCAGAAAAATTCATAGCTGAACAGAGGGAGAACGAATCTGGGAGAAGGAGAGAGGTGGTGGAGAGGAAATGGCTCGTTTAGTGCTTGGGGGTAAATATATGACACTTTAATATAAAGAAAAAGAAAAGGTTGAAACTCTAGTGTATATCCAAGTGTCCATGGCTTTTAATTATAAAGAATATACAAGAACACACACAAGAAGCTCTCCCACTATCTGTAGAGACCTTCTTGGATTGCCTTTGTCGAGCTTCCCAGACAATCACATAATTCCTTAGTTGATAGCTACTAAAGGTAGCTCATCCATGAAGGGGTAAACCCTAAAATACCCTTGATCAAAATACCTTCAAACCATGGCTCAAATAGGAGCCCCATGGTTCAAAAATCTCAATAATGATACTATAACATCTAAGTAACATAATGTATGTGACAAATTGCAAAGAAAACCCCTCAATTGGGTAAATTGTAGAAAAGTCCAAAATGTACAGAAAATTGCATAACTTGCTCAAACAATGTCCAAATTGGACCAAATTTGAAACTTAAGATTGTATTATGATTTCAAAACATATAAAAAGGTTATATTAGGGTTATAATAATTCAATTATGGTAATTAAGATCATTCAACTCATTAATCAAGTTCAAGGGCCTTACATAATATGTTGTTTGAGATTGATTTCAGGCATTAGGTACATGAAAAGGATCAAATTTGTCAAGCGCTAGCTTGATCTGAGTTCAAGTCAAAGTCATGCAAATGCACTTTTCTAAAAATCACCCTAAAACCCATAGGATGACTTTTTTAACCATTCATATTGATGTAATGACTTGTAACTAAGATGAGAAAAAATTAGGAGCCCTAAATTCTAACATTTAATCACTATAATGACATTTTCCAAAATAGATTACATGGACTTTTTCGGCTGAATTTCCCTTGTGAAAAACTCGACCGATCCCCATAATGGATTTTGACGAAAATTCAGGTTTGGTCAAGTTGCACACTCACAGAACTCCACCGATCCCTGCACTGAGAAAAACTTATTTCAAGCAACTCATCCAGGATAAACTCGATTGATGCTTTAATTATTTTTTTTGCATAGTACAATTGGTTAAGTTAAATTTATTAAAACTCGATCGATTGCACTATACAAAAAACATAGAAAAAGTGATTCTAGTTGTTTGAGTGTTTCAAAACTTGAAATTATATCCACTGCAACCCCCAAAATGACTAGAAATTGTTCCTTAGTTCACCTACCATCTAGTGGACACCCCCAACTATAAATCAGACCTCTTGGAGTTCATTCCAAGGTTTCCCTTCATGCTATTCAAGATCCTAGCTATAGTTGAGTGCATATGGTCCACTTGAACCCCTTTCTCTCTCCTATTTAAAAATCAAAATGTCCATATGAGTGAGATACAATCTGTGTGAGAGAGAAACTTCATTGTATACTTGTAAATCTCTCAAAGCTCCCTTTCCACCCCTTTCTTTAAGATCAAGTTGGTGAAAGCTTTTCCAAGTGAAGAAGAAGGTGCAAGCTTCTTCAAGTTGTAGAAGAAGGTGCAAAAAGCTTCTGAGTGAAGGAGGAGGACAAGGCTGAAGATCTAAGATTGGAGTGGATAAATCCTTCAAGGCAAAAGACTCAATGCAAAGAGGGGATCTCCTTGGCTAAGATGTCCAGCTGCTTGCAAGATTGGGTAAGACCTTGGTGAGGTAGAAGACTCCAGTTCTTGGATAGGTAAGACCTTAGTTGTAAGGTTGTTGGCTCCCTTGACCTCAAGGGAAAGTTGGGTATCCTTGTCCCAGAAAAGGAAGGTCAACTGTATGTCTTCTAATGGAGTATAAGTATACATAGGTTGCAAAATCCTAGAGCTTGACCTCTCTAGGTAGTGGACTGACTCTCTCCTAGTTTGGAAAGTGGAACCACTCTAAACATCTTGTTCAAGTGCTTGTTTCAATCTCTCCAATCCTTGATATGCATGTTTAGGTTTCCATCAAATTCACTATTTTCAATTGCTCTTAGTTGAAGTAACTTGAAGGGCTAACGATTTTTTTGCAAGTATTTTTATCTCTATTCACCCCCTCCCTCCTCTGGAGCCCTTTGATCCAACAATATTATGTATCAATCAATTATTTTTTTAATGTTTTCCTATTCATATGCAAGGCATCCCAATCCTCAATGTGTCTAGAAAAAGTGAGAGAATAAAAAAAATGCAAACAAAAAATTCAAGAACCATGCACATGTGCAATGATGTCTCAAGCCCCATTAATCCAAGACCACTCATTCAAAAGTAAGTAATAAGAAAACCTCCACTAAATCTGAAATTGTTGATGATATATGTTGAAGATGATGGAATTCATATCATTCCTATTTGGATGTCGTTATACGCGTGAGTTGTCCAACACACCTGAAGTTATGAATATACACCACAATCAAGATCAATTATAAGCCTCACATATATTGGTGTACATCAAGTTAGTTTCAGTACAAGTGATCATATTTAAGATTAAAATGTTCAACAAAGGGACCTCAGGAAGTATATATAATATATTTGTATTTATATATCAACATTTATTAGATCCTATGTACAATGAAAATGAGGAGAGTAGGTCACAATATATAGCATATCAATTCATTAGAGGGAATAAACAAAGATTGGAATTCTTTTTCTACCTTATAATGTGAGGTGGGCATTACACATGACATTTTTTTCAATTGTATGTTGTTCCTTTATTTTATTATATAATGTTGTTGAAAAAAAATATTTTGTATACATATGAGACATAGGATACTTTGTGACTTTAACCCTACATGGATTCTATGGTAATTCTGATATTCAGAGGAAATAGATGCAAGAATGTGAAAAAAACTCATGCAATTGTAAGTTCTTTATAGATTATTTGATTACCCACTACATTCTTTAAGACTACCATATACTTTTACTGATGTATACAGTTCTTGGTTTTAATTTTAACAGGGCTCATAGCTTGTATCAAAAGAGGGATGCACAATATAGAAAGAATTTGAAATGGGAAAGTATAAAGGTTATATACTCTTCTATTCCCCATGACTCTATATTCTCTTGTGCTATATTCTCTTACCTAATAATATCTTGTGCTGCATTCTCTTATTAAGCATTTAAATATGTATCATTCCTTTTCAGATCCCATATATAATGAGTTCTTTATGCCTTGCATTTATATGTAAGATTCCCTACCGATTTAGTGGAACTTGAAGTATCACTCTTATATAATATTTGTCTCATGAATTTCATGTTGGATTTCGTTTCAAATATCATTTAGAAGAATATAATATTTCCTTATTATAATACATCTATTAGAATTTCTCCAGAATAGTAGATTTCAAATTTTAATACATTTATGTGATGTTGATGTTGTCATTCCCCTCTTGTACCCATGATTCCTTTACCATGTTGGAAAATCTTTCTATGTAATTCTTTTGGTGTTCAACTATCATCAACTTGTGTTCAAACACTTGGTTATTCATCCACCTGCATATGTATTGGTAGGACACCATGCAGGTGATTCTTGTCTCCTCTCTCCCCTTCAAATGGTGTTTCAACAACTTATCAACTCCGTGTAAAAAAAGCTAGCCTTTGTTTTGTATTATCTAGATCCATCCAAAGCTTTTTTGCATCTTGATAGTTCCTCAGTGCATGTAAGGTTGACTCCTCCTCCTTCTAAAACCTTCCACATGTACTATCATTGGTAAAATTTCTCTTTAGTTGTTGTGAATTCTTCATAATGTCATCATGTCCTCCTAGACAAAGGAATATTTAAAATTTTCTTAGAACCTTATATTCCCATATGTGGTGCCATTTCCAGTTTCTATACTTGCATTTATCTTGTATTAATAGTTTGTAGGCACAACTTGTTTCAAACTTTCTTATTTCTGGCCACTTTTAGGATCAAGCATTTTTTCCTCCATCGCACAATGGTCTGGGTGCGGTATTTGGATTAATTTCACCACCTCCATCTATATGTACTCACTTAATAATAACATATCCCATTCTCTATTTAGTTTCCTCAGACTAGCAAGGGATAAGTTATTGAAACTTTCCTCAAAAAGTTTTATCATGATCTCCCTTAGGTTTCGGTTCTCTGGTACCCATTCCTTGTCCAAATCCAATGTGTCCTCACCACTTACCACTACGTTTCTATAGTTCTCTTTCAACACCTTGCCTAGTGTGTTGATAAATCTCTAGTAAGGCGGTACCTTATTTTGATCTTGTATAACCTACACTTGATCTTGAGTCCCTTTGACATACCTTACAACATGATACTCCCAAGCTCCTCTCATCATTAAAGCATTATTTTGTGAGTGAGTCAGACGGTCCTTGCACCAAAGGCCTCCCAACCAACACTGTAAGGACCTTGACCCACATTTTGGGATAACCCTATTAGTTTTACCAATTATGTTTCTTAGAACCTTTCTCTAATCATCTGAGATGTAACTAGGGGATGTAGAAAGTTTAAGTTTCTTGTTTGAGCTTGTTTGGATGATGCTTGTATTTTGTGGTGAGGTTTTGGTGCAAATTGAAATTCACCCAGAGTAGGGGTTGATGTGTAAGTTTTCCACCTCTAGAGTGTTCCTTCTCTCTCTTGGCATCATCTTGAGGAGAGAGAGAGAGATAGAGATGGGTGCCTTGTTTAAGTCTTATAGTGAGGTAACATCCTTGGTGATGTGTAGAATACATGAGTGAGATGTGTTTTGCTCTTGGATGTGTTATCTCAGGTTACAGAGCCCTAGAGAGGTTGTGTATCGGTTTTTGGGTGTGTAGGGTTATGCCCTATCAGTTTTTGAGTGTGTAGGGTTATGCCCTATTGGTTTGTGGGTGTGTAGGGTTGTGCCCTATCGGTTTGTGAGTGTGTAGGGTTGTGCCCTATCAGTTGGTGAGTGTGCAGGGTTGTGCCCTATCAGTTTGTGAGTGTGTAGGGTTCTGCTCTATCGATTTGTGATTGAGTAGGGTTGTACCCTATCGGTTTGTGAGTGTGTAGGGTTACAACATATCATACATGACCTTGGTAGGAGACCAAGAGGAAGATATCTAACCTTGACCTTATCACAATTCTTGCATGTTTTTGCATGTGGCTCCTTTTTCGTGGACAAGTGTCACCTAAGCTCCTAAGGTGATGACACCTCTTCCATGGTCCCTATCTCATCCCCCTAGTATATGATCTTCTTTCTCTCCATGTAAGATGATCCTTTTGGCCATCTTTGCTTTCTCTCCTTCTTGGTGGACGACCTTGAGAAGATTTGGGAGCTAGGGAGGTTCTCTTAGAGCTTGGTGGATGAGTCCCAAGTTGTAGATCTCCTTGATCATCTTCCATCTTCTACCTTGGTAAGCCATGTTTCCTAGCTCTCACATTCTTATTATTCTTCTTTTTCTTCTCGGCCATGGATCTTGGATATCTCCTATCTATCTTGAGCCATCTTAACCTTGGTCTCATCTTCTTTCTTGGAGGTGTTGTGGTGATCAAGTGGAGGATCATCTTCTATCTTGAGCTCATGAGCTTAAAGCTTGACCTTGGAGCTTGGATCTTGGTGGTGATCCTTGAGGCAGGTTATATAACTCTTAACCTCCTTTTTTATTTTCACTCTCCATATTCTTATGTTGTTCTTCATATCTAGATTGTTTATATCATGCATTCTAGTAGATTTTGGTGGTTTTGTGAACTATTTTGAAGAAGTATTTTTAGTTATGTTGATGTCCATGTCTTTCATCTTCTTTCCATGATAGTAGATGGACTAGTGGTTGATCTTCCTAAGGTTGAAGATGACAAGTCCATACACATGCACTATGTTGTGGGTGGTCGTCATGACGGGTGGTACATAGACTGGCACACTATGTGACAAGTCATTGTGACTTAGGGGATGCTAAACTAATATTTTTTCTTAGTTCGACATGCTTTGTTAGAGATAGTGTTGGGTTTTAGGTGAGGGAGAAGGCAGTGGAAACAAAAATGTGTCTCACCACAAAACCATAACCACAGATTGCATCAACAACTATGAAATAGGAAGGATGGTTTTAGTGAGTCATACCTGGTCCTGAGGCTTGCTCAGTGAAAATGCCTCACAACAAGTGTGGTCTTAACCCACCTGTCTTCAATGGTGTCTGTGAAGCTCCTGGTCTTGACCCGGATTGTGGTTGACATTCGTTCTCCTGAGCGACAGAAGTCTCCCGCTTCTACAGATAGTCCAAACAGACCACTGGGAAATCTAGTTGTCTTGTCCTATAGGACACTAGAAGGAGTCATCCCCTTCTATCGGCGTACTAGTCATCGACACACTCTCCTACAACTAGTTGCTATCCTGCAGTTGTCTTTCCCTCGTTGTTCCTCCCTGGACGGGTAGAACTTGCTTGGGCTCTCTCGATTACCACAACCAGAGAGGACAAAAACTTTGCAGATCAACTAATGTTCTGAGTTGTTCTATCTGAGAAGCCCCCAATACCCCTCTATATATAGGAGGGGTCAGGGTCAGGGTTCTCAGCCCCGAGAAATGTGGGACTAAAGTGAGAGTAGAAGGGTCCAGAATTTCCATGAACTGATTGCACTGCGGCAGCCAAACCAGTCATTTCACAAATGAACTGGTTGATTGGGAGTGTGAGCCAATCGGTTCACCAGTTGAACCGGTTGTTTCACATTCCTGACTCACCTCCAATTGACTTTCCTCTTTCATTTCCAATTAGTACTAAGATCAATTCTTATCCCAATTGAATTATACAAGTGAAACGAAAAACTTTTCTCACAAATTGGGACAACCCAACCTTGCTCGGTTGGTCCAGTCGAACTGATTGGTTCACTAGAGTGAATCGGTCATCTCACTGTCTATGAGTCGATCGATTCACCTGGTGAACCAGTTGGTTGGTGGTCTAGATTGTGCAGAATACAGTCAATGCAGTTCTCAATCAATCTAACACTCAAATTAGTTAGTTCAACTCTTGAACTTGATGATTTTGAGTCAAGTCAATTGATTGAATGTTTGATTGAGTACCTAAACACCTTTAGCAATCAATACAAACATAATTCATGGATAAAATCCTCTTCCAAGTAAATCATTTGTGTGTGACCCTATAGATCCCATTTCACATTGGCAGTGAATGTCCATAACTAGCTTATGACATTACAAGCAAAGAGTGGTGCCTAGTCACACATCAGTGCTACCCAAGTGAAAAGGAAAGTTGGAGAACAACTTTCAATCCTACAGTCTATGATTGGTGTTCCGGTGAATGTATAATTCCTTTATCTCTGATATCCTAAATGAACTTAAGGCATGGAGCTATCATCCTTTCAATGTTTGTTCCTTGATCCAAAGTAGACTGTCTGAGATATGTGTGCCATCAATATCACATATTGACTCCCACGTGCATGTGCATGCCTTTATCAACCTTGCTTATCAAGTATCCATGGACATCATACTCCCTTAGGAGGGACAAATCCCATATCTATCAATCACAGTTAAAACCCCATGTGTCAAAGTCACCCAACCATCACCTTTATAACAATCCATATTTTAGGACTGCGTTTGATGATGTCAAAGTGTACCCAATGACATGTAATGAGTGTAGTGATTTCAGGTCTAAGAATATAAATCACCACCATCACTGTAAGAGCTGATTATGACTACCATGCCATGGTTCCATGTGTCACTCTCATGGTGGGTATGTCCGATACACTATTCTCTAACATGTATTTATGTGATTGGTTTGATATCACATATCATGAGTAATGAGACTTTGTCATCAACCAACACACACTCTAGTCTTGTTGTGTCATTGTTGTCTATCAACCTTCCATAATGACATCCGACAAGGGACAAAGCAAGAATGTACAAACTCTTAGCATCCATATGATCTCATTGTTCAGGTCATTAACATGAACACATACGTCATTGAGTATTGTCATTCTCTAGACATTAATTCTATTCTATTATTATCTCATAATTGATTTAACCAAAACAAATTGGAAGCTTGCCTTTGAAATTTATCAAATCAATCTTAATGTATCTCAATCCAATCATCATATGATTGGCTCTAAGGGTATACAAACCAACAGATAGTCGTCATGCCCTAATAATTCCTAAACCAATATGTTGCTAAGTCATCATGCTTTGAGGGTGTTAGTCCATCATGACCATGGTAGTATCTTGTGAGCTAGTTTGCTTTGAGGGTCAACCATGATGAACTTGGTTGGGCAAGAGGCTGACACACTTCCATGTAGGGTTGTTGATATACCTTGAAGAGGTGAACCATGATACCTTGCTAAAACCCTAACCCTAATAGCCTGTCGCACCTAGGGTTGCTCGACACACTTAGTGTTAGCCCGTCACACCTTCAAGTAGTGTAGCCTGTCACACCTTCAGGTGGAGTTTCCCGTCACATCTTTAAGAAAGTCTAAACCAATACATTGTATGATAGTCTAAACTGATACCTTGTGGTGGTAGTCAAGTTACATCATGTTGATGATAAGGTTACATGATATGATGTGATACCCTATGGGGTGGTTGTGTGAATAATAAGGGAGTGTTTCTTTCTATAACCTTTAATTTCACAACATACTTTATAATGATAATGGAAGTGGTGATCTAAGGTTGGTTGTTGATCCAACCTTGTAAACCTTAATCGGGTAAAGAGAATCTAGACCCTAATGATGTAATGTGAATGACTTGATCCTTATGAAATGGTAGCAGTAATTAAGTATTATCCTTCTTGTTATAAGTCTCTAACCATTTAGGTAACACAAGTTGATATGTGTATCTAGATAAGAGCTATGATGTTTATAATATGATTGAATAAGCCTTGTGAGGCATATGTGATGTTGGTAACACATAAAGAGGAGGTAAATGAGTCTTATGACCTAATGATGGCTTACTACCTTATATGAAATGATGATTTCCTCATCAATGAGATGATGGGTTGCTGCCCCAAAGTATGTGGTCCTTGTGATGAGAAATATGGTGATTGGCAAACATCAAGTGATAATGTGATGAGATCACACCTTATATGTCAAATATGTTCCGGTAATGCGTTATGCCTTATCTGTGTAGAACTTGTTTAAAGTTTATATGTTGTAACTTGAATGATGCTAAAAGACACTTAAATGACTTAACTAATAAAGTGGAACCTAATAAAATAGCTTGCCATGTGCCATAGATCCATTTATTGTCAACATTTGTTGAATGGGGAAATGAGTTTAACTTAAAGTGCATATTTTTGAATATGCGGGGGTGAGGATGAATATTCCCTTACGTCCAGGATATGTGACACAGGATTTGCTGCGGGCTAAACCCTGGAAAGAGTGTGGATTTGGGTTGTAGATCGTTGATATGTGACACATGATTAGCTACGGGCCATACCCTGGAAGAGTGTGGTTGTGGGCCGTAGCTCAGTTTTACTAGCGCCATGACATGTACCAAGGTGGGCTAGGTTTACACAACTGGACTATATGCCACTAGAAGCAGTCTGATCGATGATGTCACTGCATGATTCACTCATGTACTAACCATGAGGTGGTGAGGTTGTGGATTCTGACTCTTCCACTAGACCTGGTATGGCACCGATTTGGACTTACCAATGGTTTCTTGGATTTGGGTGGTATGACTCCTTGGGGAAAAATAAAATATGTAAACAACCGTGTAGTATATTTGTATAGGATCAAATACGGAAACATTGGGTGAGGCCTTGCTTGATTTTGTACAATATTGTTGGGAGGAAATATACATGTTCTTCATATTCCTTTTAAAATGTTAAGAAGTTTCATAATCCAATAGTAAATGCTTATTATGTTAATAATGATTACCTGCCTGTCATAATTATACTCTTATTGCTCTCTTTAATCATCTTATCCATGATAATATTAGAATTTAGGGAGAGTTATATCTCCCGCTGAGATTTGGAATCTCACCTCATGGGTTTACATCCTTTAGAGGTGGACGTGCACGAGGAGGTAGAGATCGTGCAGCAGAGGTTGAGGAATAACAAGAAAGATAGTAGTTGAAAAGGTTGGAAGTGCTACTAGATGTCTTTTGTTGTTAGAGTCCTAGAGTCGTAATATACACTCATGTCTTTGGGGATGTTTTGTAGATGTGCTTTTGATATTTGGTGGCTTGTATGCCTCTCTTGTGCACAGTTATGGTGGATATATGTATCTATGTTCTAGAACAAGTTTCCTTATAACAGGTTGGTGGCGCACACAGTAAGTACTTTGAGGCATAAAATGACTCATATGTAAAGGTTTTTGCTGTTTCACAATTTTATGAAAATGGTTTTAAATTTTTAGTATTTTCTAGTAATCGGTTGTTTAATCTTTCTTCTGCGGTTTTGTTTTGACTAATCTCACTTTTGAGGCGCAGGGCATCACAAATAGATTGGTATCAAAGCTTTAGGTTTGCTGAGTCTATAGGGACCTAGGACTACGGTTTGTGTCTATTCGTGTATCCTCCAGTCTGTCTTATAGTGACTTCTTCTTATGTAGAATAAGAAGAGAAAGCTTAAAGATGTCTAGAGAACATGAAGAACACGTTGTTGAAAGCAGTGTTGCTATACCAGGTGATGGTGCAAAGAACTATGCATGAGAAGATCAGATGCCTAAAGTCCCCCAGTTTGACCCAGCCATGATTGAAAATCCTACCTTTCAATTCCTTTTGGGGTAGTTTATGACTATTATGACTCATATGGCAGACAGGATGCATGCACCTCAGCCTAGGGCACCATTTCCCCATACTGAATCTTCAGGTACTAGGAAGATTTTTTAGTAGCTTTGTTGTGTTGGGGTGGTGTAATATGCTGGGACGGCTGACCCAGCAGATGTGGATATGTGGCTTACTGAGCTTGAGAAATCCTTTAAGATCCTTAGTATCCCTAGAGTAGACAAGGTGAAGCATGCGGTGTACCTTCTGAAGGGGAATGCTAGCCACTGGTGGGCCATAGAGGAGGAGAAGAGGCCTAGCAAGGCTATAGGTTGGGAGGAGTTTAGACGTGAATTCATTACTTGGTACTTTCCTCGGACATACCTTGGTGAGAAGATCAGCCCGTTTGAGAGGATTCAGTAGGGATCCATGATGATCATTGAGTATGAAGCAAGGTTTATGGAGTTGTTGAGGTTCTATCCTCACATGGCTGCAACAGAGGATGAGCAGATTCGTCATTTTGAAAAGGGGTTGAACGTTGAGTTGTCTACTCTGGCAGCTGCTTTGGAGAATCAAGAAAGGTTTTCTGTGTTTGTGGAGTCTATTTTGAGGATAGAGTGATCTGTGAAATAGAAGTCGGAGATGAGTGCCAGGAAGAGATTTGCACAGTTCCAGGGGCATTTTCCAAGAGGCTTTAAGAAGCTAAGGTATTCTGTACCACCAGCATCTCAAAGGTTCAGTGTTTCGACACAGTGGTCACCAAGTAAGGGAAGAGATCGTAGTTTTCCACCTACAGGAGCCCAGAGTGTTACATCAATATCGGTGACGGAGCCATCTAGGCCACATTATGGGAACTGGGCTTGCCATAAGTGTGGATAGATACGACATCTGAGACGAGAGTGTCCAGTGAGAGATGATGAAGTGACCCAACAACTAAGGTAGAGCCAGTAGGGCTTGTAGAGGCAGTAGAACAATGGCGCAGAGGACAAGGACATGACCAAGCATCGTAGGTTAGATCGTCTTCTCAAGGAAGTAGAGGACGGGGGTGACAACAAGAAATGTCTATATTCTATGCTATGAGTCAGCTGGAGGCAGTAGTCAACCCACAAGTAGTGACAGGTCAGATGGAGTTTTTTTCATTCTGATTTGTCTTCTTCTTGCTTTGTATCTATTTTGGTTGACCCAGGTGCAACACAGTCTTTTGTCACTCATGAAGTGCTTAAAAATTGTCTTTTGCATGTTAGTCATAAGAAGAATAGCTTGTTGTTAGAAACCCCGTAAGTCGGTTCAGTAGTGTTGCAGGATGTGTGTCCTTCCTCTATCCTCTCCCAATACAAAAAATATGGTTTTAAACTACAAAAAAAATTGTAGCAAAAACCCCAAAATTTGTAGCGAAAAGCTTTGGCTACAATTATCCTTACATTTATAATATATAGCTAATACCCGTGTAGCTAATTGTTTAGGCTACATTTTTCAAACTTGTAGTTAGTTATGCCTCTGGCTACAAATTCATATGTAACCCTAATTGTAGGTAAAAATGTCCTTACACATAAAAATGTAGTTTCCATTGTAGCCAAATGTATGACTACAATTCAATTTGTACCTATAATATGTAGGGAGAGATGGCATTGGTTACAATTGTATTTGTAGTTCATGTATAGTAAAAATTAGCACTTGCTACACATGTAATTATAGCTAGTATGTAGTGAAAGACACCATGTACTATACATACATATGTAGTGAGAGACATTATGTATCCAGTCAGTTGCTTGCCAATATAGAGGGGTTTTCAATAAGAAAATAGATGAATGTTAATCAAGATTGAGTTATGCTTACAATGATACTTTTATTTATATTTGAACAATGAGTACACATGGGGAGGACATTAACCTGGCCCCTATTTTACAATATGCATGGGAAAAAGACACATGTATACAATATGTTGTTCTGACTACATCTATCCACTGCAGACTCTATATGCCACATGATCATGCACATCTTCTTGTATCTTGATTTTTCTTTTATATTTATTCCTCCACTTGTGTTATCCTTTTCTGGAAGCCTCCCTTTGTTGTAGAAGTTTCTCTATAAGCCTTTGATATTCACAATGAATCAACAACAACTTCAAAGCATACAAGGCATCATATTGTCCTTTGAGCAAAGCACACTGAAAGATACAAAATAAGCTTCAATTCAACAATCAAATAGTTTGGTATTATGTATTAACTCAGCTATAAACTATACAAAGTCATACCCCAGAGAGAACTATGATGGAATTTAAGTTCATCTACTCAACATTACGTGTAAATATACCATAATGAATGACTAGTCTCTTCAATCCCAATAAAAACCCCCTTTATTCATGAAGAGCATAGAAAAGAATAATGTACTCTCTTCAATGAAGAGACTGTGCAGCCAATCATTGCTACATTAAAGAGGACCTGAAAAGTAATGAATAAGCAATGTTTCAACAATGACAGTGTAAAAACTCTAGCCAACAGAGATGAATGCGGGCAAGTTAAGTGCTAGCACAATGCAACTATGGCACAACTCACAATTACAATAAAAAAATCCATTATTGATTGCTAGTAAAAGCTAAATTTGAGACCACACTTGATGGAAGAGAGAGTGGAGTGATCTTAGGGTTCCTCTACCCTTGGAGAGACCCAAAGTGAAGTCTGAGGCTCCCTCAACCTACCCCTAGTGGCCAAAGATCATTTGAAGCAAAGATGTCCAAGAAAATTCAAAGAACAGAGTCAAAGTGTTGATCCATGGCCCATCACGGCTATGGTACCACTAAATGGCCGTGCTAGGTCACTTACAAATCAACTAGACAACCTCCAAGTCAAGGAGAGAGCAGCACGGCCGTGCAGAATAGAACGGCCGTGCCAGTGACAGCCATCACGGCCGTGCACCACAAAACGATCATTCTACAACAGACTAGAACGGCCGTGCAACATCCCCACGGCCAACTTCACCCAGCCCACTACGGTCGTGCTAGCCACCACGGCCGTGGCACCCTGACACCACCATGGCTGTGCTGATCACCACGACCGTGGCCATTTCAGCCCAAAATCGACCAAAATCATGTTAACTTTGATGGAATAAACCCACGACCGTACCCATCTACCACGACCATGGTCTACCCTACCTACCACGGTCGTGGTGACCTACCACGGTCGTGCTACTCACCAAACCCACCTAGTTTGCTTTTGACTATTTAGATGTACACATCAACCCAAAACCTTCTACAGAAACATAAGGATCCTCAACATAAGCAATATAAAGTAGAGAGGGACAAATGCAAGTAGAGTAAAGGGTTGAGATGAAGTCTTGGGTGAAGAAGTCAGATTATATGGAATTTAAATTAAAAAAAGAAATGTTCCTACTATGATCTTGATAATAGGGCAACTGTAAACGCATGAGAGAAGCTATCCTCTCTTGGATTCAATGATCACTTAACACTGGTTTTATCGTCATGAGAGTTGCAGCCTTTCCTATTGGCAACGTCATGTGGAGGTTCATGTACGGTTAGTTTTGGTTGGCGAATCCCCTGGATCAGAACATATTGACATTTCTTCTCATAATCCATACATTATGTATTGTGGGACTACACAACCAACCTTCATTGAATGCAAAACCTAGTTAATGGATCTATATCTGTAGGACATAACTGTGAGGCTAACATGTAGTTTAGATGAACATGCATGCCATGACGGATGGAAATGAAATGGGAGGAAGGTGTAACCTTTGTTGTCAGCGTTTGCAAAAAAAAACCATGACTAAGATATGGTAACACAAATAGAAAACATAATTGAACGAATAACACACCCTACTGAGTCTGTAGAAAGAGCAAAGCATCAACCAAAATATCTCAACTGATTCCAATGCATCATCAACTGCAACATTAATGAACTAAAAAATTGGAATGAACTTAGCTGTATTCAGATTATTGTGCAAACAACTGATGCCAATAGATGACTTATCATTTGACTTCCAAGAAAATAATAGGAAGTCATCCTTGCTTATTCTGTACAGCAAACTTCTTTCTGCATCTCTTAATAAAAATGTTATTTCTTCCTTTTAAGAGGAGAAGACCTTGCAATAAATGGAATCAAAGATAAATTCTAGATGCCAGCCAAATTTTAGCCATCACTCAAGACAGAACCATCTCATACCATTCTGATCATTTTTACAATAAAACAAAGAGGGAAAGAAGGATCTGAGCTTACATATGAAAAGAGATGACATCTGAAACATGATATTTCATAATAGAAATCAAGGAATCGGTTTAGATATCATACTGAAATTAGTATCTAAGATCATCCTTGAACTCCAAAATAAGCAAGCAAGAAGTTATCTCAACTACAACAACCACACCAGCAAAACTCAATCAGACTCTGGATCCTAAAAATTGTAGAAATAATCTACATGAAAGGGTCTTCATTAATCAAGCAAACTGAAATAAATATACATCCTCAGAAAGGTTTCCTATAGGATTTAAAAGGAGCATTCTCATCACCATGTATCTTCAATTCAATAAAAGGCAGAGATGAAAAGTAAGGACCAGCACATAACAATGACAGCAATCCTTGTTCTCACTTTCACCAGAGAACAAAGTAAGTCCATTGCAAAAATTCACTCCTATATCAAACTCTTTAGAAGACAAGAACAAATGGTCAAGTCAAGGCACACGATCAATAGGGAAACCACAAATGCATGCTCAAATTCATCCAAAACTCTTCATACGAAGAAGAGGTGACATGATTCAGTATGATAGTAATAGTGGAAATTCAAAAATTTCTGGAATAATGTAAGACAAAAAGAGGATGACAAGACCTGGGCTAAATGGCTATGAGATTTTAAACTTCCTACAAATTGGGGAATTACTGCATGGAAAATTGGCACTCATGGCATCTTGCATAAGGTGCCTAGATTACTAGACAAAACCAAGGAGAAGCCTAAGCTGCAGGGAACAAATGTGGTAGGGGCTCAAATGCATACCCACACCCATGCAAGCCGAGGATACCTAGATCTCTCATACACTTTTTTCTTTCCTCATTGATATTCTCTACTCCTTTTCATATCTGACTCAGCCATGTAGTTCAACACCATATACATACGATTAAGTTTCTGATTACTACTACCTCTAGTAAATCTGATCATTCTAATGGTCAGCTATTTTAATTGCTTCTACTAACAGAATTAATTATTCTGATTCATTAAAATATTTTAATCTGGTAGTTCCATTCGTGATTAAACAATAACTATACAAAGATAAATTTGCTGCATGCATATAATGGAATCATTTACAATGTTACATTGACCTTTGACTATTCCATATACTCGAGGTATGTTGTCTTGTTAGTCATGTCTTCAATCAGATAACTGTATAGATCTAACAAAGTCATGTCCATAATCAAATTATTTTACAGATTAAACAAAGAAATTTAAGTTAAAACCTGAAGAAGTTAGTTACAGTCATGTATACAGAGTCTATTGCATCATTTAATTATTACAATCTTAAGTGATATACAGTTGACCTCCCTAATGAAACCATACGAGGCCACGTATGGGTATCCATGAATTAGATATTTATCTACCATATAAAGAATAACGTACGAGAATGTCATTGCCAATATGGAAGAAACAGGTTGAAGGGACATAGATAATAATAGGTAGAGTAAATATAACCTTGTTTCTGCACGTACTGTGAAAAACAGAGTATATCAAAAGTTTGTGAAGAATTATGTTAGTGAGGTCCTTATTATTTTAATCAACTTATCGAATATTGTATCAAGATGTAGGCAAAGTCCATAATAGGATATTAATATAAGAGACAAAGAGATAGGAAAGATTCGTTTCAAACAAAATGATGGGTCAGATAATAAATAAAACATCTGAAACTAGATATCCAATTCAAATATTGTATGTCTTGTTAAGAAGACAGGAAGAGAAGTGTACATTATCTATCTACCATTCCTATAATGTTACCAATTGCAAGTCAATAGAAACAAACCTGAATAAAATATAACAAAGCTAACCGCACTATGATAACAGAATCAGAATTTTAACTTGGAATGAATACCAGGACCATGACAGATAACAGATTAATCAACCGGACATACCAACATTAGCATTCATAACACCTAAATCAATTATGGATTCAAGATCAACAACCATTAACATTTGGTCATGTACCCTATCCTAGGTGTCCTTACTCTCCACCAAGATGACAGTTTAGAAACAAAACCTAACAATCCTAAACCACAACCACATCTTTAATCAATCCAGACCTATGAATTTTGTGGATTCCTCACGGAACAGTAACATGGAACATAAACACTTTAACTAGATGTTCGATGCCTAACACTACCATAAATCACCACTGCATTCAGAATTCTGGATGAGAAACCTAAATCAAACCAACCCTCATCTAGACTCCTGCAATATCTAGTAGAGAAAGGATATCACATGAATATTAGGTAGAGATCCAAACAAATAAAACAATGAATAAAATGACTCTACCAACAATAATGAACTATTATTAATTTGAGTATAAAGACTAATGGGGACCATAGCTCACATATCATATCACGAAGCTCAGATTCAGTGGGATCTAATGACAATTTCCAGCTTCTTTGAGGTTATGTAGTCGTATTCGTCCTTGTCAAAAAATGGGTACTGCCATATGCTTTCTGCCACCAACAAGATGACCATGCAAATTATCCTAGGTAGATCCAAAGGACTTGTAAATATGGTTAGTGGGGTACATAGTCCCTGAGGGATGAGCAGCACCCAGGAGTACCCATAATACCTCCTACATATCCTCCTCTGGGGTAGACAGGGTGAACTTGTGTGTATAAATGGAAGTTCTTGTGGTAAATGAGCAAACAAAACACGTCAGAAAATGGGTAGGTCTGCTACCATTCCAGCTTGAACCCAATTATATATATAGTGTCATGAAAAGAGACATAGCTTTTAGTTAGTTGCATTTATTATAACTTACAGATTTGAGAGCAGATTGCAATTCTAAACCATTAGTGGAATCAGCGCGTGGACTTCTTCCTGCCTTGACATCTGATACAGATTGTTGGGTGGCATCTTCTTCTGACTGCCATTTCAATTGCTTATCTTGTTCAGAACTAGATGATTTCATATCAGTTTCAATGGTATCAATTTCTGATTCTGTTTTCTTCAACATCTTCGAAATATCAATTTTAAGTGATGTTAACTTGTTGACAAAAGTCTGCCTTGTGAACCTGGGATCTCTAGAGAAAGCATCTTCAGGTTGTAGCAGATAAGCAAACATGGAGCTCATATGAATCACCGAGTCACCATTTAGAGTTTATAAGTCTCGAGAGAAATCATTTGGAAAGCACTGAGATTTATGACAAGGTGAGTCATTGAGATTGCTAGAAGCATCAACACTGGTAGTCGTTATGCAAATTCTATTATCTTCAGCACCTGAAAGGTTCCATGGAAAATCCAGGCATCAACATAAGTAATATTGTCATAATAATAAAGTAACACCATTTAAGTAAACTTGAATTGTTAATTGTTGCCGAGTTACAATGGATGCAATTCACATTATAGATATCGATATGTGTAATGTATCTATACGTAAGATTCACATTCTGATGTTTCTTAGGAAATCACTGTAGGCATAATATATTGCATAGCCCAACTACAAAACTCAATGAGATTGGGTTTTCTAGTTAAGATGTGAGCACAATGAACATTAAATAACAACTATATGATAAACTACAAAAGAAACAGAGCCCACGCAGCAAACACAAAGTACGCTACAGGGACATACCTCCATGAACCGATAAGGCATCAGTAAGATCTCAATCCAACATAAGTCCATACCAAGTAATCCATCATCCAAAAATGGAATCTGACAAGTTATGTCTAGTAACAACAGAATAGTCAATATAAGAAACTTGTGCAATTGGTTGGGAAAGGCTAAGAAACCAGGAACTCAGACCAGAAATTATGAGAGATCTAATATCTCATCAGGTAGAACCAGCGGCAAAATCCAAACCTGGAGCGTCTACTACATAGACACATATGTGAGTACACAGCCCCTTCAACACTCCAATCACCCATCTTTGCATCACAATTCCCTCTGCAGCTCCCACACCCCCAATTCCAATAAACAAACGCCAGCAACACGTGGCACACCTCCTGCTGCAACCAAACTTCCAGCGAGAAGGGGCCAGCTGCTTATCCAAAAGCACCATACCCCTCCCTCCTTTCCATTCTCCATCCATGAGCCTCCACATTTCAGCTGCCCCATCTCCTTAGAACTCATGTGCGACCCCGTCACCATCTCCACGGGTCAGACCTACGACAGTTGAAGCATTGAGTCATGGGTGGCGATAAGGAACACCACATGCCCCATAACACGATCCCGCTCTATCTGCCATTTACGCTGATACTGAATCACACCCTCTGTAGGCTCATGCGAACATCAGCCAAGGTGTCGAGAGGATCCTGACGCCTGTGCAACCGGTGAATAAGAGCCAAGGTGTCGAGAGGATCCTGACGCCTGTGAAGCCGACGAACAGGAACCAAGGTGTCAAGAGGATCCTGATGGCCATGTAGTCGGTGACCCGGAGGTCGTCAGGGCGCTCGTCGCATAGCAGTAGGCTCCCGAAGGGAGGAACCATGTCACATCCAGGCTGTCTACCTCATCGTCTGCCTCATCCAGTTGTCCACAGCCTCGTCTTCGGCTGCTGCTGGTGCGGAGAGGATCCACGGGTCTCGACTGTTCGGAGGCTCCGGATGCTGGCGAGGGAGTCAGAGAAGAGCCAATTGCTTGTCGCGGAACACAGATTTACTATCATATCCTTCGCCTTCCATTATTGCAGTGCATGCTGCTTCCGATGATGACCACGACGATCACCTTCCCTCTCCCTCCGAGTTATCCATAGAGTCCGTCGCTCTGGCTTCCACACTCGCTCTCTCCGAGGGATAATGGAAAAGGGAAAAAATCCCTCGATTTGGGGAGAAACATGGAAGGCGCGAATAAGACTTTGAAAAAGAAGTAGGTGGCGGGTTAGAGAAAATTTGAACGCAATTAGAATTTGGGGGAATGAAATAATGTGTTGGGTAAAGAGGCAGCGGTGTCATTGGCACAAAGTTAGTTACACATAATGTAATTGTAACCAATTTGTAGACATTGCTTAACTTTTTTAGTAACTACATTTATTTTAACTATATTTTTACAAATTGTAAAGAAAGATAATTTCTAACTACATTTAAGCTATATGTAGTTAAACCAAATGTAGTTGATTCCTATTTTTTTTGTAGTGTCCTTTCGGGGCACACCATTCAAGTGGATCTCATACCACTTGATATGCATGGATTTGATGTAATCCTCACAATGGATACCTTAGAGAAGTATAAAGTGGTCTTGGATTGTAGTTCCAAGCAGGTGATGTTTATAGATGGTGGTGAGACATGGATCTTCTAAGGAGATAGGAAGATTCTTCTGATGTGTTTGGTATCAACCATGGTAGCAAGGAAGCTTTTGAGATAGGGTTGTGAGGCATTCTTGGCACATGTGATGGATACTAAGGTGCAGTCCTAATATTTAGGAGTTGCTAATTGTCAGAGAGTTTGAGGATGAGTTTTCTAAAGAGTTTTCAGGTGTTCGCCCACCCCGAGAGATTGATTTTGAGATCAAATTGGTTCCCAGCACGCAACTGATAGCTCAAACACCATACATAATGGCTCCAGAAGAGATGGCAGAGTTGAAGAGACAGTTATAAAAAATGCTTGACAAAGGCTTCATCAGGTCAAATATGTCATCTTGGGGTGCTCGAATACTATTTTTAAAGGACATGTCTATGAGGTTGTGCATAGACTATGACAGCTGAACAAGGTGACAATAAAGAATAAGTATCCCTTGTTGAGGATAGATGACATGTTTGATCATCTATGTGGTGTGACAGTGTTCTCGAAGATAGACCTGAGGTCACGGTACCACCGGTTGAGGATCAAGGAGAATGAATACCTAAGTCGGCTTTTAGGACGAGGTATGGTCATTATGAGTTTGTGGTTATGCCGTTTGGGCTAACCAATGCCCCAACAACATTCATATATTTGATGAATAGAGTGTTTAGCCATTTCTTGATCAGTTTGTGGTGGTTTTCATAGATGACATCTTGATATACAGTCGTGATAGTCAACAACATGAATGACATCTTCGTCAGGTGTTGACTGTGCTGAGACAATACCAGCTTTATGCCAGGTTTAGCAAGTACAAGTTCTGGTTGAAGAAGGTAGCTTTCTTGGGGCATGTCATATCTTCTAAGGGAGTACGTGTGGATCCCAAGAAGGTGGAGTTGGTGATAGAGTGGGAACAAACAAAGACGTCGATGGAAGTGTGTAGTTTTCTAAGTTTGGTAGGCTATTATAGGAGGTTCATTAAGGACTTTAGGATATCGCTTTACCTCTAACAATGTTGACAAGGAAGGATGTGACGTTCATGTGGGATGACAGATGTCAATTTTCTTTCCAAACATTGAAGGAGAAGTTGACAAGTGAACCGGTTATGGTCTTGCCCAAGCAAGGAAAATGATACATAGTCTTCTGTGATGCATCCATTAACGGTTTGGGTTGTGTGTTGATGCATGACAAGCAAGTGGTTTATTTTTCTTCCTAACAACTTAAGAAACACGAGGAGAATTACCCAACCCATGACCTGGAGTTATCTGATGTAGTTCATGCTTTGAATATTTAGAGGCACTACCTATATGGGGAGAAGTGTCAGATCTTCACAGATCACAAGAACCTAAAGTACATCTTTTCACAATAAGAGTTGAATATGAGACAATGTCTCTAGATGGAGTTAATCAAAGACAATGACTACATGATTGATTATCATCAAGGGAAGACGAATGTCGTGGAAGATGCATTGAGCAGGAAGTCTTTGTCTTTTCCTATGGATAAAGCCCAGTTGAGTTCTTTGATGTGCCACAAATGAGACATGTTGGTCTCATTGCTTCAGATGAATGTTAAGTTGGAAGTTTCCTTCCTAGTAGGTTTATTGTCGCATTTATAGGCGAAGCCCATGCTGAGACAACATATCAAAGAGGAGAAACAAACTGATACTGTGATACAGCAGATTAGATCAGAGTTTGTCAGCGAGAAGCGTGATGGCTTCCATGAGTCAGATTATGAGACCATTTGTTATCATGGTAGAATAATGGTTCCTGATGCTAATGACCTAAGAAATATGGGGTTGGAAGAAGCTCACTCATCCATGTATGCTATGCACCCAAGTAGCACCAAGATGTATCATAATCTAAAGGATATATATTGGTGGCCAGGATTGAAGAAGGATGTGGCTGAGTTTTTCACGAGATGTGTTGTATGTCAGTAGGTTAAAGTAGAGCATCCAAAGCCTGCAGGAACGTTGCAACAATTGCCTATACCACAGTGGAAATGGGATCACGTGACTATGGATTTCATGGTTGGTCTGCCTAGGACAACCAAAGGCCATGATTCCATATGGGTGATTGTTGACCGATTGACTAAGTCAGTGTATTTCCTTCCCATGAAGATGACGTTCACATCAGAGAAGCTTGCCCAGATCTATGTGGATGAGATGGTGTGTTTGCACGGTGTTCCAACAGCTATCATGTCTATTAGAGGTCCCCAGTTCATGAGTCTCTTTTGGGAGAGGTTGCACATGGCTTTGGGTACGCAGTTAAAGTTTAACACTACTTTCCACCCACAGATAGATGGTCAATCTGAGAGGACAATTCCGACCTTGGAGGATATGTTGAGAGCCTATGTTCTTCAATTTTTAAGAAGTTGGGACATACACCTCATTTTGATAGAGTTCGCCTATAACAACAACTATCAAAGTAGCATCGACATGGCACCTTATGAGGCGTTGTATGGGAGGCATTACAGATCTCTGTTGTATTGGTACGAGACAGATGAGTATCAACTTCTTAGTCCTGAGCATGTACAATAGACGACATAGAAGATCAAGATAATTCAACAACAGTTAAAGGCAACACAGGATAGACTAAAGTCGTATGCAAATAACCGTAGTAGACCCTTGGAGTTCCAAGTGGGAGATAAGGTATATTTGAAAGTATCTCCTTGGAAGGGTGTTCTGAGGTTTGGAAAGAAAGGTAAGTTGGCTCCCATATTTATGGGACCTTACCCAGTGGTGGCACATGTTGGGAAGGTGGCCTATAGGTTGGAGTTTCTACCTGAGTTGCACGGGTTGCATCCAGTGTTTCATGTGAGTATGTTGAGAAAGTTCCATCCAGATATAGAGTTGATGTTGTAGGCTGTGGAGGTAGAGCAGATGAGGATATACCCTATGTGGAAGGTCCACTGTTGATCCTTGACCAGAGAGTGAAGAAGCTGAAGGGGAAGAACCTAGTGCTGGTGAAGGTTCTTTGGCATCATCATGGTGTTGAGGAAGCCACATGGAATCTTGAAGAAGATATGAGGAGGAAGTACCCCTCCCTTTTCTCTTAGGATTTTGAGGGAGAAATCTATGTTAGGGGTTTATGGCTTGTAAGGACCCTGACCACGTTTTGGGATAACCCTATTTGTTTTGCCTAAGTATGTTGCTTAGAACCTATCTCTAATCATTTGAGATGTAATTAGGGCATATACAAAGTTTAAGTTTCTTGTTTGAGCTTGTTTAGATGATGTTTGTGTTTTGTGGTGAGGTTTTGGTGCAAATTGCAATTCACCCAGAGTAGGGATGGATGTGCAAGTTTTCCATCTCTAGAGTGTTCCTTCTCTCTCTTAGCATCATCTTGAGGAGAGAGAGATGGACACCTTGTTTGATTCTTGGTTGTGAGGTAACATCCTTGGTGATGTGTAGAACACATGAGTGAGATGTGTTTTGCTCTTGGATGTGTTATCTCAAGTTAGAGAGCCCTAGAGAGGTTGTGTATCAGTTTGTGGGTGTGTAGGGTTATATCCTATCAGTTTGTGAGTGTGTAGGGTTATGCCCTATCCATTTTTGGGTGTGTAGGATGGTTCCCTATCAGTTTGTGAGTGTGTAGCGTTGTTCCCTATCAGTTTGTGAGTGTGTAGGGTTGTGCCCTATCAGTTTGTGAGTGTGTAGGGTTGTTCCCTATCGATTATTGGGAATGACCTTGATAGGAGACCAAGAGAGTGAGATCTAGCCTTGACATTATCACCAAGTCTTACATGTTGTTGCATGTGGCTCCTTTTTCATGGATAAGTGTCACCTAAGCTCCTATGGTGATGACACCTCTTCCATGATCCCTCTCTTATCCCCCTAGTATATAATCTTCTTTCTCTCCATGCAAGATGATCCTTTTGTCCATCTTTGATTTCTCTCCTTCTTGGTGGACGACCTTGAGAAGATTACGGAGCTAGGGAGGTTCTCTTGGAGCTTGGTGGACAAGTCTGAAGTTGCAGATATCCTTGATCATCTTCCATCTTCTACCTTGGTAAGCCATGTTTCCTAGATCTCTTATTCTTCTTATTCTTCTTCTTCTTCTTCTTCTCGGCCATGGATCTTGGATATCTCCTTTCTATCTTGAGCCATATTAACCTTGGTATCATCTTCTTCTTTGGAGGTGTTGTGGTGATCAAGTGAAGGATCATCTTCTATCTTGAGCTCATGAGCTTGAAGCTTGACCTTGGAGCTTGGATCATGGCGGTGATCCTTGAGGTGGGTTATATAACTCTTAACCTCCTTTTTTATTTTCATTCTTCATATGCTTATGTTGTTCTTCATCTCTGAATCATTTATCTCATGCATGCTAGTAGTTTTGGTGGTTTTGTGAACTATTTTACATAAGGAGTTTTGGTTAAGTTGTTGCCCATGTCTTGCATCTTCTTGCCATGATAGTAGATGGACTAGTGACCAATCTTCCTAAGGTTGAAGATGACAAGTCCACACACATGCACTATGTTGTGAGTGGTCATCATGACTAGTGTTGCATAGACCGACACACCATGTGACAAGTTGTTGTGACTTAGGGGATGATAAACTGATAGGTTTTCTTAGGTCGACATGCTTTGTTGGAGCGAGCCTGTCATGCCCTAGAAGTGCCTAAACTGATATGTTGCTAAGTCATCATGCTTTGAGGGTGTTATCCCATCATGACCGGGGTAGTATCTTGTAAGCTGTTCTGCTTTGAGGGTCAACCGTGATGACCTTGGTTGGGTAGGAGGCCGACACACTTCCATGTAGGGTTGCATGATATACCTTCAAGAAGTGAACCATGATACCTTGCTAAAACCCTACACCTAACAGCCCATCACACCTAGGGTTTCCCAACACACTTATGCTTCATTTGGTAAACCAGTGGCGATTGTTTGGGCAGCGATGGACAACCACGGGTAGCGGGTGAATCGTACCAATCACGTTGCCAAATACATGGTTGTCTACCGCTCTTATTTTACATTATGTTTTCTATCTGGAGCGGTCAGCAAACTCTATCGGCTGCTCATTTCTCATTGTGAGAAATTATTGCGATGAGTCATCTGTGATGGGACACCGACGATGAATGCAATAACATTGTCAAACGATGCATTAGTGTTAGCCCGTCACACCTTCAAGTAGTGTATCTCGTCACACCTTCAGGTGGAGTTGCCCGTCACACCTTCAAGAAAGGCTAAATTGATACACTGTATGATAGTCTAAACTGATACCTTGTGGTGGTAGTCAAGTTACATCATGTTGATGATAAGGCTACATGATATGATGTGATACCTTATGGGGTGGTTGTGTGAATAATAAGGGAGTGGTGTTTTTAATAACCTTTAATCTCACAACATACTTTATAATGATAATGGAAGTGATGATCTAAGGTTGGTTGTTGATCCAACCCTATAAACCCTGATTGGGTAAAGAGAATCCTAACCCTAATGATGTCATGTGAATGACTTGAATCCTTATGAAATGGTAGTAGTGATGAAGTATTATCCTTCTTGTTACAAGTCTCTAACCATGTAGGTAATACAAGTTGATATGCATAGCTAGATAAGAGCTATGGTGTTTATGATATGATTGAATAGGCCTTGTGAGGCATATGTGATGTTGGTAACATAGAAAGAGGAGGTAAATGAGTCTTATGACCTAATGATGGTGTATTGCCTTATATGAGATGATGATTTCCTTAGTAATGAGATGAGGGGTTGCTACCTCAGAGTATGTAGTCCTTATGATGAGAAATATGGTGATTGGAAAACATCAAGTGATAATGTGATGAGATCACACCTTATATGCTCAAATATGTTTTGGTAATGTGGTATGCCCTTATTTGTGTAGAACTTGTTTAAAGTTTATACGTTGTAAATTGATTGGTCCTAAAAGACACTTAAATGACTTAACTAATCAAGTGGAACCTAATCATACAACTTGCCTTGTGCCATAGATCTATTCAGTGTCAGCATTTGTTGAATGGTGAAATGAGTTTAACTTAGAGCACATATTTTTAAATATGCGCGGGGGGGGGATGAGGATGAATATCCACTTAAGTCTAGGATATGCGACTCAGGATTGGATGTGGGCCATACCCTAGAAAGAGTGTGGCTTTGGGCTGTAGCTCAGTGATATGTGACACAGGATTGGTTGTGACCCATACCCTGGAAGAGTGTGGCTGTGGGGCATAGCTTAGTTTCACTAGTGATGTGACCTATACCAATGCATGATAGGTTTGCATAGATGGACTATATGTCACTGAAAGCAGTCTGACTGATTATGTCACTACATGATTCACTCGTGTACTGACCACGAGGTGGTGAGGTCGTGGATTCTAAATCTTCCACTAGACCTGGTATGGCACTGGATTTGACTTAGCAGTTGTCGCTTGGATTTGGGTGGTACGACTCAAATCCTTGAGGTATATAAAATACGTAAATATCCATGTAGTATATTTGTATAGGATCAAATACAAAAACATTGGTTGAGGCCTTGCCTAATTTTGTACAATATTGTTGGTAGGAAATATACATGTTCTTCATGTTCCTTTTAAAATGTTAAGAAGTTTCATAATCCAATAGTAAATTCTTATTCTATTAATAATGATTACTTACATGCCATGATTATAATCTTACTGCTTGCTTTAACCATCTTAACCATGATAATAATAGAGTTGGTGGAGAGTTATATCTCCCGAAAAGATTTGGAATCTCACCCTGTGGGTTTCCCACATCCATTTTAGGTGGACGTGCATGAGGAGGTAGAGATCGTGCAGTATAGGTTGAGGAGTAGCAAGAAATACAGTAGCTGACAAGGTTGGAAGTGTTGCTAGATGTCTTTTGTTGCTAGCATCCTAGAGTCATCCCTATACACTAGGGTCTTTGGGGATTTTTTGTAGACGTGCTTTTGGTATGTGGTTGGCCTGTATGCCTCTCTTATATACAGTTGTGGTGGATATATGTATCTATGTTCTAGAACAAGTTTACTTATAACAGGTTGGTGGCACACACAGTAAGTTCTTTGAGGCATGAAAGGACTCATATGTAAAGGTTTTTGCTGTTTGATAGTTTTATGAAAATGGTTTTAAATTTTCAGTATTTTCCAGTAATCGGTTGTTTAATCTTTCTTCCACAGTTTTGTTCAGAGTAATCTCTCTTTTTTGGCACGAGGCATCATAAACACTTTCCTCACAATGTTGATGACAAATGTTTTGACATGTTTCCACTACTTTTACAGGAGTTTGCCCCCCCAATCTTTAGTGAGTTCATGAATCACTTTAGATAACTAATCCTATGATGATTCCTTGTTGAGTTCAGTATAAAGTTTTGTGACATGGGATTGAAATTACAAGGTAGATCATCTAGTACTTTTTTATTTGGATTTTTCACTTGTGGTAAATAGATTGAAAAAATGTTCTTGGAGCAACCTTTGTAGGCTTCCCTCATTCATTATCCAATCCCTTATCTCATTCCTCAATGAAGTGATGAGGTTCCTTCTTCTTCTATTTCCTAATCAACATGATATATTTGTTGTTATTATCTCCATTCCTCAACCACTTTAGGTTTCTTCTCTTCTACCAATTCTCCTCTTTGATGGATAGGATCTCCTCATATTGTTCCTAGATATCTATGCAATTTAAGTCTAGCTCCCAATAATAATGAGTATATGTTGCTTTTGTTTTTCTTTTATCTCATTTTGTAGGGTTCTCTTCCTTTGTTCCTTTACCTAGTTTTTATTTTTTTGCACTTAGTTGTGTGATGTTGCACTTGTTGTGCTTCATGTTTAAAACCCAGCTCAATATTAGTGTTCAATATCACTTGGTGTACTTCATGCTTTTATTGTTAATTTTATCCTATATGTGTTCAATATTAGTTTGGTAAATTGCTTAAAAAAACTTATGTCCTGGCCAACAAGTTTAAAAATCTTAGGGAAGCTGTTGAAGAAGGAATCAGATACTAAGAATGGAAGAGTTCCACTCACCATTTCTCCCAATGGGTGAAAAATTGGGGTTTTTCATAGAATGTTTGAATCTTGAATAGTTTATGACACTAGGAAAGTTTAGGGACATTTTAGTCAACTTTAGGTGTCCTGTAAACTTCATTAGACATCTAACTCCTAAATTAGATGTCTGACTCCTAAATTAGGTGTCCCAAAGATTTAGGTGTCAGACTCCTGAATACTAGAGGTTGTTAGTGTCCAATCATTTTAAATGTCGATAGTTGCACATAAATTGAGGTACACATGACATGTAAATTAATGATTATCATATTCTTGCTATAGTTTGTTTGGTAGTTGTTCTTATACAATGGTGGTAGTTGCAATCATGCCTATTTTTAAAGTACTATGAACTCACATGCTTCATCCAGTTCCTAATTCTCTGCTTGTATAGCTATTGCATGAGGCAATTGAATATGTTCACCTTATAGTATAGTGGTCTAGAAATTAGATATCATATGTACAAAACTACCATGACTTAGAATGGTGGGGGACAAGCTATCCCCTAACTTTTATATTATTGCCATATATATAAATTGAATAAGGGACGAGAAGGATTCTATGGGAAGATCTTATTTTAGAGTCTCCGTGAACCAATTACTAAAGAGGAAATTGCCCAGGTAAAAAAGGTGGTTGATGGAGATAGGAATCCAAGCCCATACGATTTAAATGAATACTTATTACAGAATCTCTATGAACTAGTTACTAAAGAGGAAGTTGAACTAGAGTGTTATTGGAGTTAAAGTGAATATTATTGTTTAGACTATTGAAGAAGGTGAACAAATCTTATATTTCTCTAATACCCAGTGAAATGGAGCAATTAATATCAAAGACTAGAGACTAGTTTCTCCATGAAACTTTATTTATAATTTTTATGCTTGCTAACATGTTCTAACATATTCTAGATGACATGATTAGCCCTAACTAAGAGGACTTAATTAGAGGGAAAGGATCTCAGATGCATTATCTAGCTAATCAATTGATTAGTGACTTCAGTAGTCCTAATGATTGACCCAAGATGTGCACTAGAACATAATTTGTTAGAACTTATGACTCACTTAATTGGTCATTCATGTTTATATGTTTTAGAAGTAGTATAATGTGTTATAATACAAAATGCTGAAATGTAGATGGTATGCGTCAAATTTCCTATTCGTGCATTATACACACACTCCTACTCATTTTGGAACAGAGAATAACCCAACAATTTTTGCTGAGATCTCCCAACAATGGTAGCTTTGTTTTTAAGATGATGAAATGTTCATGTGAAACTAAAATTACATGTTCCTATCTTCAAATGGATCTGTCATTCCATACTATATCATCTATTTTAAAGACTAGATTAATTTTCCTCTTTACAAATTCCATGCCAGGAAGAATACTTTTCATATGATGTTATGACTTAGAAGGATTCCTACTAAATGTTAACTATAACCAGTTCAACTAATGTTATATGAAATCACTTATCACTTTCATTCGATCGGATCAACAATGAAGATTGTGGTCTGAGCGGATATAAAAAAATAGCTAAGAAGGGAAGTATGTTCTTTGTTTGAGGGATATAAATCCAACTATTAGAGAGAGATTCTTCTCTTTGTGTCTTCAATTATTGGGTGAAAGTTTGTTTTACATGCTTTAATACATCATATAGATAAAAAATTGGGAGATTGTAAGTTATGCTTTCTAGGTTCAAACAAGGTTGGAATTACTACTAGCAATATTAGTAGTTAATGAGCTAATTGCACTTAATCCAAATGATGCTCGGGTCTCCTCACTATTGTTCCATGGGTCTTTTCAAGATAGGATGCAATCACCTATTGTGGACTGGTCTACTGATATACCTCTTAAATTTGACTATCATGGGTTCAAACATGCACAAGTTCTATCAAAATAGATCGATCATAACTCCCCATGCATTGTTGAACTCTCACTATATCAAGATGAGATGCCACTTCTTTACAGTTAGGTCTTTAGAGAAATTGTTGTTAATGAAGCCACTTCAATTGTACTGTTTAATGCCACTCAGAAGTTTGATATAATGCAAGTTGATGTGACTATCATATTACAGTATGTTTCCAACTTCTGTTATCTCTCTTGACCGTCTAGGCAATTTTCTTGTCTTTGATTTTACTATAGGTTTGAAGTCTATAGAAATTATTTTGGATCCTAATAAATTAACCCTTATGCATATGATTTGAAAAGGATAGGAGGTCTGATACAAGAAATAGAGTTTCAAGCTTTTTTGGTGCTTCTCTAACAAATAAGTTCTTCCATACAAGTCTACATGATGTAGTAAAGAATAAATGCTCAATCACTCAAATTCTCATGTTAAGTATTCCAAATGTTGGTCATCCAATTAAATAATCTATATCGGGACCACTAGATTCCATGCATATTTGTAGCTAATAAAATTGGACAACACTCATGCTTTGTTGAATTTGAATTTTACTTCATTTTCTAAGTTTGTTGAAAGGTTTTTCAAGGTTGAATTAGAAACCTATATGAACAGTTCACCATATCAGTTAGTGGCTAGACTGGTTTAGTTGGTACATTCACATGACATAAATATAAACACAATGTTCCAAATAATGACCACTTGATTTGTCTCCAATGAGGGAATTTCATGTATGACTTTGTCCCCTTTAGGTAGTACTATTGAGTGTACATTCTAATTCTATTACCAGTCTTCCAAAGTTACTTCTGTTCTGCATGATTGTGTTCTTGCCCACCTTCATCCATAAACCCAGTGCAACTCCTAGTCTTTAAAAAATTAGGGTATTATAGAGATGTCATGGCATGTACTATGATTTAGATGAGCTCTTCATTTATCGAGGTTGTGGCTTTCTATTAGGGATGGCCGTAATATGGATTATCAAGCATTGCATTTCGTTATGACAGAGCTTTACATTTGATTTGACTCTGGTGGCAAGATACTTTCTGGAAGAGACTCGAGATAGTTGTAATTAATGGAACATCCATTCACATTTAAGTCCCTATAACTACCCCATATGGGCAGGAACAATTCATCTAAGGATCAGAAATTTTTTGTTCAAGATTTATGCAAGCAACACCACCTTGTTGTTGTCCTCCTCCTCTTCCTCCTCCTCCTCATCTTCTTCTGTATGGCGTTGTTGCTTTTTTATATATTTTGTATCCATGATAAACAATAGATCACCATAGCCAAAAGCACAAAAAGGCTCTTGTAAAATGTCAAGAGACAACTTCCTTGAAGAATGACATGGACATACAACAACAACAACTATTCTTCAGAGTTAGGTTTTCAGATCATATTTACTTATTTATGAGATGCTTTAGAATACCTACTGTAAGACAATATAAAAATGCCCCTTTGTTTGATTCAATGGCTCAAAACTACTAAAGCTATGATGCTTGTATTGTTGAGTTCTCTGGGAATTTTTACTTCATATATTTCTTAAAATAGCCACTTGGCATTACTATCTATTTAGACTCTCTTATTTACTACTTTTAGAAATAATCTACAAAATTTGAAATATCAGTCTCTCTAATAACTAACTTATTTTTTGTTTATTTTATATATTTTTTATATACTATCCCAAGCAACCAAACAATATAGATTGTGGGTATTGTGTGATGAAGTACATAAGAAACATCCTTGAGATAAGAGTTAGAAATATTCCCAAAAACATAAGCTAGTTATTATGTTTTTTTGTTTGTTCAAGCTTCTAAATACATTGAATATATTACAATAAGTTGATATGTATGACATATGATTGCATTGGATGCTGCTTCAACTAAGAGAATGATGAGGTCTAAAATAAATAGTCAATGTGTGTTCCTAAGCATACACCAGATTGTCTGGCATGAGTGGAGATTTGTGATCTTTAGCATAGACAGATGTGTGAATCTTTTGTAGCTATCTTTTAGTTCACTATAATGTCTACTCACTAGTTTGTATGATTGAATCTTGTATGGATGATTGATTATTTATAAATTTTGTTGCAAGATTTTGCAATATTTGATTCAAATTTATTCAATTATGTGCTTGTTTATGAAATTTAAAAAGTATATATTCAATTGATCAATCAAATGGGTTTGATAGGAGTGGTCAAATTGTAATCAAATACAGCAGTTAATGGCATATTGCAATAGGTGTCATATCATAACAAACAACACATATTGTGTAAACCGCCCCTATTACAAAGGATGTGTCTTGATAATACCCCTATTACAAAATGTGTGATTCATGAACTACAACATACAACACATGTTGTATAAATATATGTATTACAACAGGTAAAAAAACTATTGTATAGAGTACCCCTATTACAACATGTGTGTTTAGTAAAAGACAACATGCTTCAACTGTTATTTAAACATATATATTATTAAAAGTTGCACCACATGTTGTATAAAATACCCCTATTACAACGGGTGTTTTAGTAGAACACAACATGCTTTGACGGTTTTATAAACATATATATTACAACACGTGCACCACATATTTTTATCTAAAATATACCCATTATCATGGGTGTATTTAATGTAAGACAACATGCTTCAACTATTGTATAAACATATATATTATAACATGCACAACAACTATTGTATAAAACATTCTCCCATAAGACCATGCAAACTAATATAACGGTAGACACCTATTGTAAAATGGAAAAGTTAATTTTTGTAAAAATGATTTTCTATAGTAGTGATTCTCTCATCATTAATTCCTTCCTCTCTCTCCTCATCACTTCATTCTCTCTCTCCCATCACCTCCCTCATTTTCCTCCTCTCCTCTAATCACTCCCCTCATCTTCCCTCTTTACTTCTCCCTTTTTTACTTTTCTCTCTCCTAAATAAAGAATGGTATTCACTCTTAGTCTAATTTTCTCACTCTCCCTCTCTCTCTTCCACTCATTCTACTCTTTTATTTGTCTTTCCTGCCACATTAATTGTGGTGGAAGCAACTAAATCACCATAATTAAAAAGAAAAATTCTACGCAACTTACATGCTATCCCTGCTCGCACACCCGTTCCTAGGGGTGCAGAAAATATGCCTCCATCATCATCATCTAAGCCTCAGTCCCAACTATGATAGGGTCGGCTACATGGATCCTTCGTTTCCATTCAACTAGAAAATATGCCTTAGTAACAAAAAAGTGGAGGAATTTTTCTAGGAGAAAGAAATACAACAACATTAAATCTAAAAAGAGAGAAAATTATTTTACTCATTCTTAATGTATTTTTTGTGAAATAAAAGTATTAAATTTCTTATGAAAAAATACTTTCCAACAAGACAAATGTTGACATACATTAGGAAAATAATAATTGAGAGAAGTACAAAAAAGAACGAAGGTACATTATAAAAAACACAAGTATTGTACCCTGAGACATTATATACGTTAAAACATGGGTATTGTATCCTAAAATACAGATGTTGTACCCAACGTCAAGATCTATAACCTGGAATATCTCTGTGTACCCTCTTATTTTCTACTCGAGTATATTATGAATTTTTTAAATACAGTAAGAATGTTTACTTCTTCCTTTATCTTTTCTACTTATTTTATACCATACTAAAAACATTCTTAAAATACAAAAAAGAGGAGGGAATTATAGAAAATTGAGAGGAGAGAAGTAGGTTTCTTCATACTTATAAGGACTCTTGGCTTTGGAATCAACTTATGAAGACAAAAGATAATATCAAGCAATATATCTCTTTTAGCATTCAAGACAGACAACTCACCCTCTTGTGGAAAGAGCCATTGCTTATGGGTCATAAGCTTCTTATTGATACTATTTCTAATACACCCTCTTCAAATTCGTAGCTGGTGATATGGTTAAAGGCATCTCTATTATCCAATATGGAGATTGGTCTGTCAAAGATTCCAGGCTTAGTGATCCCCTCAGAATTGTTGTTAACTCTTGTCCTAAACTTTTGGGGGGATAGATCATGTTCTCTCTAAAGGCAAGACTATTACAAGAAGTAAGGACATTCTCTCTCTTATCAGACTCACATACTTTTACTTTTCTTGGGCGGATTGGTTGTGGAGCTGGCCCAAATATGGTCAACGGTTGGAAGATTTGCCATAACAAACATTTGACACATGATATCCTTCAAAGCAGTGGGCTTACTATCATATCCATATGTTTTCTCTATGAGTAACGAGACTACAAGTCATGTTGCTTTCAGCTGTCATTTCTCGAAGATTATCTGGTGTTTTGTTAAGAGGGCAAGCTTCATTTCTAGAGTACCTACGGGTATTCAAGGTTTGCTTTTGAACTCAACTCGTCACTGACACTATACTTATCTTGTTATTCCTTATTACATTTGGAAAGAGAGGAACTATAGTTACTTCAGAGATAAGAAGGAACAAGCTCCAAAGATCTGGGAGAGTATATGTAGTGAAGTCAATGGTTACTTCTCTATATAGATATATGTTTCACTTGTACAACATAACATAGCTATACGCCTTTGTACAAATCTCTTCCCTCCCTCCTTCAGTGTTCTCTTTTTCTTTATAAATAAAAAGGGTCCCACACTTTTCGACAAAAAAAAACATCGACAGAAAATTCGTCAAGGTATGAAAATTATGTGTGAAATAATTTTCTGATTCTCCATATTTAATGAATTGTATTTTTCTCTCTTAAAAGATATAGTGAAGTTAATGGGAGAGACTTCTCCACAATAAACATAATTTCCTCTTTTTTCTTTTCTCTCTGCTTTTCTTTGTCTCCTCACAATCACTTCGTACGCATGAACTATCCTCCTAAAACGAAATAAGCATTAGGAAAGAGCAATAGGCCGGACCAACCCACAAAAACAAAACACTCTCCCATAGCCACTCATCCATTAATATAGTAGAAAATAAGTAATTTGGCACAATAAACAAAAACTCTCCGTAAGCGCGAGTGGGAGAACGGATGTGTAAAATCACTTTGGCTTACCTACAAAACTTCTTCACCTCCCCCAAAAACTACTACGCGTACATGATGGAAACGTTTTCGTCACAGTTAATCTTCCACTCATACGGGTGTGGGAGCATCCATGCGACGGTAGTAGAATCTAATTTTTGATTGCTAATCGGCGATGCTTTCCCAAACACAGTATATAAATTTAACATAAATAGCAGAAAAGGTGATTATTGAAAAAGGTTAACAGCGTTACACTGGAAAAAGAGATTAGAGGAAGATGGTCCTCGTCAGAGGTGTAGTGTTTGTTGACGATTTTTTTTTCCTTCCCTTCCATCTCAACGCCTTTGCGATTACTTCTTCTTGGATATGGATTAGGTCGTTAGGATAAAAAAGATTTAGAGAGAGAAAGTTGGAACAACACGGTAGCAAGAGAGAGAGGTAAGAGGAGAAATGATGGTGGCAAGGGGCTGGGCGGGGGGCTTTAAATTGGCGTAAATGGGCAGCGGCAGAAAACGCAACAGCAGCAGCAGTCGCCAACACACACCTAGCCCTGCGTTTTACAACTTCCCCCGATCAGTTTCTAGTTACAGCTCACTGCTGTGAAGCATCAATGGAGGGAAAGAGGTCAACTTCCGGTTTCTCTCCCACTTCCTCGTCTACTTCTTCCTCTTCCCTTCTTGCCGACCTTTCTGTGAGGAAGAACCCGGCTTCCTCCGGCAACTCCGCCTCGTCTGGATGGTTCAACACCGTGTTCTCGACAACAGGCCCGTCGGTCAGTATCTGCTTCACCTGGCCTCGTTCAATTCGTCTACCTCGTGTTGTTTGTCACCGCCTTGGTATTCTTCAGGGCGGTTAAATCACCGTTCCTTTGGGATGTCATCAATCCATTTACGTGTTTTTCTCAACTTTATCTTTTATCACTAATAATGGGAAATTTGAACACCTATTGAATAAAAACTCTATCGGGGAGTTCATTCTCCTTTTTGCATGACACGAACGAATGATAATTTGATTTTGTTGTTGCAGGTGGGAAAAAGTGTTTCCTCTCATTCTGAAATCTTTGGGCCATACAAGAAACAAGATTCTGCTCACAGTACCGTTAAAGGTATCACGAAGGTTTTCAACTAGTTTTACTTATATCGATGCAATCAATTTTTTTTATCCACCTCAGACATCCAATTCTATCATGTTTTTGTGCATTATCATCTGGAAATAAGGTTGTTGAGCTCCTTTTATCAACACGACACATGACCTTGACGATCAAATTCGAAATCACTAGAAAGTCTCAACAATAGAATAAAGGACTGTACTCTATCCGGTGCTGACAGTAAAACCTTGAACCAATTGGACTCTCTGTTTTCCCCATGGTAAAACCTTGAACCAATTGGACTCTCTTCCACGCCACATGTCTTTGACCAGGCTCCAACTTTTTGATGGAAAAGTGTTGTTGACCATGTGTGCGAATTATTTCCGCCATACCTGGATATAGCTAAGTTTTGACCCTGTTTTTGTAACCACAGCGTTAGTTGCAATCCTTATGACTAGCGTAAGTATTGATTTACAGCTAAGAATGCTTTGACAAGCTTCCTTTGATGTAATTTTTCTTGCTAGGCTAATATTTAAATAATCATTCTTTTTATTCCTTTTACAAAGTATCTCCTTTGATGAAATCACCATTCTTAGTGGCTCTTTAACTGATTCAGCCACACTGCAACATGTCAGTAACCTTTTTGCAAAATAAATATATTGTCAAATCAAACGCTCAGATTTAGTTTCTTGTCTCTTCAGATGGAATAAACCATGGTAGTCCAGGAAAAGGACTCAACTTTCTGAACAAGGAAAAGAACCCAAATTACCGTGCTGAAAAAGATAATCCTTTCCCTCTGAGTTCGTCTCTATACTACGGAGGCCAAGACTTCTACTCCAAGGCTCCAAGCCCCCACACCTCTGGACTCTCTTATAATGTGAGTGTCTCGGTTCTATATTTCTGAATGGCTACTTATCTTCGTAGGAAGTTTCTGACGGTTGTATGCATGGTTTGAAGCCTCATGCACACAAGGAGGGTGAAGAAGATGCTACTGTGGATACCAGAGGGGACTGGTGGCAAGGTATAGATGGATGTTTATCAATTTCTGTACTTGGTTTATTACATTCTCCTGAAACGGTGGGACACGTTTTTGATTACTTTGTTCTTACAGGATCATTTTATTATTAATTGACCGAACTAAGCCGGTCTAGCTCTACATAAGTAGGAAGGTAATATATATTCTTAAGATCTTTCTTGAGCTTTATCTCGATTCATAAACCCTTTCGCTTTAATCATTATGTACAAAGATTCACTGACATAAGGGCTTCAACAGTTTCAATTATTGATGCATTGGTGGTGTAATATTTCAGAAAGCTACTACCGAGTATTTACTGTTTTTGTTATCTGATGGGAGTAGTGTTGTTATCTTACTGAACAAATTATAAAACATAACTAAAGGGTAAAGGGAATAATTCTTATTCTTCAAGTGTGTTTAAACGATGACGCAATAGAGCCTTTATATAGGTTCCCAAATCAAAGACTAGGCAGGCGGTAACTAATATGGGACTAAATTACTTGACTTTACAAGAGCACACTAAAAGTGGGAAAAAATAATAAAATAAAGCAAGCAAATAGATCCTAAACAGTGCAGCAATTTTTACACTCTTAAGTGCATAGAGGTGGAGCCTGTCCTACATCACAGGTGTGTCTCAGGACAGTTCTGCTGTCCAATGCATGTCCAGTATGAGTATGACTACGTGGTATTCTTGCATCATAGGTTTCATACAGCCAAAGAAATTTCAGAAAAATTTCCGTAGTGATCCCAGTCCCATCTTAAAAAAGGCAAATCCATGTCAAATAAGAAATAGATTGTAACACCTTCCATTCTCCTCCCTCTCAGAACTGAGAAGGAAGCTGGTCTATTGATGAGCATCTGAACTCCTATAACAGGCTGAAAGTATACACTTCTACCGACACCATAGTTGGTTACGTTGTAATTGTGAAAATATGAATTCTAGCAAGACTCCTCAGCATCCAAGGGTTGAGACGATCGAAATAAATATGTATTAGAATTCAAGACAGAAAAAACATTTACCATAAATTGGAAGTGCTATCTTCGAGGATTTCAAAATAATCATATTGCATGGCCTAAACAGTACTTTCCAGGAATGTTTTCCTTTTATACTTTTTTTTTAAATCTGAAAAGAAACCTTTTATCGTGTGAATGGACGTTTGAAAACCATGTTACTCTCTTGTCGTGTTAAAAATGAAACCAATCGAATATACATAGTTTTGGTGCAAATATTAGGAACCCATTCACTAAGATAGGATCATGAAATATTGGATATTATACACGATTTGACAGGAGCTCATATGCTAGTGCATACTGTTTTTTTTCTCTTTGTATGAGGATCTTGCTATGGTTCTAGCCAACCAAGTGGCTATGAGTATCATCATAAACCTTGTGGAGCTAGGCTACTCAGCATCAGCATTTGCAAATTTATAAAGGTGTCGTCCTTGTTTAATCATGGGCCCACATATCACACAAGATACGATAAATTCCTTACCATATGGTTACCCACATGGAAACTTATATAGATATGGATGAGACTAAGTAAAAGTTTGTGAATATTTAGCACATATTGGACTCATAAGGGTTTTTGTATATCTGTATGTTATGTAATTGATATGGATGAATAAGGAAATATGCTAAAATCTTGATGACCGTTGAATTTGCCTTATCATAACCATTTCAAACAAATACTTATTGACTATCTAGCAGCCATGGATAGTATATGCTGCGTGTAATATCGCGAGAACTCTATAGCATGTGCCACCATGATGAATTGAGTGATTTTTTGTCGGTATGCTGATGGCTTTTCTTGATGTATTCCTGATATATATTATATGTATATATATTAGAGTACAATTTCAAGTTGGGTAAAATAAAGTTCTAATATGGAGAAGATTCAGACACATTGGATCAGGATATATACTTAAAATATTTTCTTGATTTTGGAGTGGTTTTATGTTGTTGTGCAACTTGTTTTTTGTTTTTTGCACACCGGCATCCATTCTAAGTTGTATGTGTTTACTTTCACATAAATATTGACAAATAGGAAATCTTAGATGTTTTTGGCCAATTTGAAGGAGCTTCCTCATCTATAATGCTTTCTTAGCTTGATTTCTGATAAGAATATATGTTTGAATCCCCGCAGGTGTCTCTCCTGAATGCAGTTTTATCCTTTGGTTCAGTGCAGATGCTAGAATGCTGTTTAAAGAAAGAGCAGCAATTATCCTATCTTGGCTTGTTGGTCACTACCGTAAGTGTCGATAAGAGTGACTAGTGAAGCTTTTCCATTTTCCTGTTTTAGAGGTTAGGTAAGATAACTGTCTAGGTCTTGACTGCTGTAGGTTGGAGTCAGAGTCTGTATGTTGCAATATAGATACTGGAAACAACTCTTTAAGATGGTATTGTTTCCATATCTGTAACTATGGCTGTGAGTCCCTGCTTTGTGCAATGTGGTGTTTGGGAGTCTTACCCTTTTGTAGCTTGAGTGTGATGTGACTGCTGCTAAATTTAGCAAAATGTTTGAAATACATAATATTGTGTAACAAATATTTGCCTTCTTGATGCACACACTAACTGCGGTCGTGCCTGGAGTATGCATCGTGTTTTAAACAGAATTTCCTCCCCGCGTGTATTTAGTGCATACATATAGATAATGCAATTACAACAAAGTGACACTAAAAAAGACAGTTGGCAAGGCCCAAGTGACTCCAATCTTTATTCAACAAAAATGTAGTCAAGCGTCTTTAGCTTGGAGTTATTCAGTAACTTGCATGAACGAGAATGCTGAGATTCACATGCAGATGGGTTAAGTTAATACAGCCACCATCCTTCACTTGATGGTCAGCTGACAGTTTGCTATACCTCTATCTCATACTTTTCTAATATAAGCCTCCTTACTAATCCGACAAAAGAGGGTAGCGGCAGTACTCCTTTCCATTCTCTGTGCTCCTAGAGATGCATAGAAACAGTCGCTCATAAGCTGCTACCATTTTAGTACGTGTGAATAGGTGCATAGCGCTGTGTCTGCGTTCCTTGCCCTTCTCCCAGAGCACCTCTCTTCCGTCTCTAATGGCTCCTAGGAGATTAGCTTTCACTCGCAATAACTTGTCGGATAAAACAGAGTCCTTATCAGAACTGAGCGTCTCATTTCTAAGTTCCGTCTCACTGTCGAAAGCAATAATCATCACGTGTTTAGCAGAAAGCATTGCCTCCTTGGCTGTTTGATCGAGTGTTTTTACCCCAAATGCTGGGTATACTAAGATATCTAGTGCATTATAAAAATCAGGGAGCAAGTTGTGGCTGAGAGGCCCTACGATCAGGACATTGGGACCAATCTCTCTGTACCAATCAACCCACGGACCATCTCCAGCAACGAGGAAGAAGACGGAATCTGTGGTAGTTGTGTCCTCCTTTATCATCCGTCTCATGGCTTCTGTCAGTACATGGTGAAGATTATCTCCAACCGAGCCCTTGGTGATGCCAAGAACCAGAGCCGCTGAATCTGGAACTCCATGCCATCTCCGAAAGTCCATTCCGCGGTCCAGGTTTGTTGTGAATTTCTCTTCGTCCACACCATCGAAGATGACATGGACTCTGCTCTGCGGGATCTTGTGTTCCTTTTTCAGCACCTCGGCATCGATTTCATCTGTAGCCACGTGATGTGCATAACTGTCAAAGAACCTGTGCTCCTCTGTGGTCTGAATCCACCACCGATGCCAGGGATGCTCTGCTAGGCAGCCTAGGGTGGAGTTGACGGCCAGGCTCCGGAAGGGTATCCCATCCCACGAGATCACAGCATTGGGCAACCCGTTTGCTTGGAAATGCGGGAGCGCGGTACCTTGTGTGTGAACCACATCAAACGGTGTGGTGGCATTCTGCTCCGAAAACTGCTTCCGTGCCAAAACGTGGTTCATGGTTCCGAAAGGACTGGGTTTGGAGAGATGGAAGTGAACATTGTGATGGAGTTCCAGAAACAGGGAGTTTAGTTGATAAACTGAAAAGACATGGACGGTGTGGCCCCTCCTGGCTAGCGCGATATGAAGTGTGAGAGCACGATGAGTGATACTGGGGGAATCACCCCCAAGGAAGAGGGCAATGTTGAGACTTTCTGGGGGTGGGTCGCTGGAGAAGTGAAGGCGGTTCCATGCAAAAGGAATGGCGAGGAGATGAGTGGTAGACAAAAGCGAGATGTCCCGATCATCTGAAACATGGCTGTGGCGGTGTTGGAAGAAAAAGTAGAGGAGCTGAAGGACGGAGGAGATGAAGGCAACAACCAAGAGGAAGCGGCACAAGTCACTGCGGAAGGTGTGTTTTCTTCTTCTCATGTTTGCTAGCTAATGAGTGGAGCTGATGCATTGCAATGTGAGGCATGGAAGATGGAGATATTAAGTAGCCGGCGGTAATCAGTGGAGAAATATATCATATGTCGATGCTAACATTTTATAGAATGGGCGACTCTTCTTCAGCCTACAAACTGCAGCCTGCTGAATGCACGTGGTTTCTCTTCACCTTGCTGATATTTGCGCCCCAACTAGGCTTGACGTTGACTTGTGGCACACCCAGTTTGATTAGGTCTCACTTGTTTCGATTTGTAGTTGGATTCTTATAAGAAATTCAGTTTCCAATAATTATTGGGTCTATTTGGTTGGGATTAATGCAATACTGACAAAACCATCCAGACTGTTTGAGAACTTCTCATGGATTCAAGATTTGAACAGAAAATGCAGACTCATGAATCTCGAAGCAATCCAAAATTTGGGACCATTTGGAATTGATTCTGTATAATCCAAACTAATAAAAAGCGTCCTGAGTTAAATAGCCCAGCTGCCCAAATCCTCCAAGAATCCAACTTTGGTGGATTCTAATTTTTCTTTTAAGGAATCTCAAACTTGTAAGAATCTATATCCGGGAAGTGAACTTTTTTCAAGAATCGACATCCGTGAGAATCAAAATTCCCTAATATTCCAACCAAGCATAAGCATGAGCCTCACATTTCCCAAAAGTGTCGGCACCATAGAAAAGTTGGATTCCATGGTGATTTGGATTTTGCCAAATGATCGGTATCCATATCATCCAAGGGGCGGAATGGGTCAAAGCCGACCGTCCTGATAAATGAATTGACCTACGAAGTCTGACTTGAAAGCAAAGCAGCCCTGATGGCGCGCATATCCCAAGCGACTACCCATGTGAAATAAGTACCAGGTAACGTGCTGCAGTTCTGATCCATGCATTTCATATCGTCCAACTTGCCTAGTATGAATCAGAAAGTGGTTGACGTAGTCATACTAGAGAAGGTAGCATATAGAAGGGGGAGGGGAGGGGAGGGGAGGGTTGAGGCAAATAAAAACAGGCACAAGTCAGGACATAGTTGCTATAAAGCACGGTTTGATTTTATTTTATCTTATATTACATGTTATATTAAAGCGATTGCAAGCACATCAGACGCCCCCAGGATTTGCTGTTACGGTTTTGTTAAGAAACAGGTTACACCTTGTTTAAGATGCTGACACGTGTTAAGTGAGTAAAATCCAGACCCTACCATTCAATGGGCAGAGACACGTGTAAATGAATCACAAAAGGAGAGAGAAACCGTAACAGCAAATCCAAAACGTCATGTGATCGTCATCACTACAGTAGTTCACAACACAAGCGGTGCATGATATTTTTTTACATCTTTATTATTACAGAGAACTGAATAACAGTTCTGCATCTTAAGCAGATAAGGCAGTAACACCTGCATGGCCACTGCTCAAAGAGGATAATCATGCTGGCTCGGTCTTGGCTCTGCCATCGGTCATGGCAGGGTGTAATCTGTAATAGAGAGCGGTGACGTATTAGTTATGGTAGGGTCCTCTCCACTCATGGGAGGAGCAATCACAATCATGAAATGTATGTAGAAAGGAAAGGATAGAATACTATTACTAGTACTCACCTCCACACTTGTATCCGACTGGGCGATCGGCCAGATTGCACCTCTTGGGGATAGTCATGGCGACTTCGGGCTTGGCACCAGCGCTCTTGGCAGTGTTGGAGAGCATGACGGCGCACAGGCACTTAGGGTTCTGGCCCAGCCTCTTCACCTCGGCGCAGCACCTGTCGGATACGGCCGCCGACGAGTCCTGAGACGCCGAGGCACAGGGAGCCATCCGGAAGGCCATCCTATCAGCTGGCACCTTGCCGCACTCCCCCGCTGCCTCCACGCTGATAATGCCGGAGTAAGTGACGGTGACCACCACCAGCAACATCACAACCATGGAGAAAATGGACCTCATTGTGATTGCTCTCTTTTCTGTGCTCAATTTGCCCAGTCTGCCCTGCTCTTCTCTTCCTCCTTTGCTTTGTTGCTGTGGTAAGCAGGTGCAGCAACCATGGTCATTTATAGCCCCGCACGAAGCAGCTTGCTTCTCTATCAATGGCTTTGTTCTGTTTGCTTTGCTAGCCTAGTGCAGCAGCGGACTGACACTTGGAAATTTCCCACTTAGCAGCAATGGCGAAAGCACTCGAGAGTTCAGTTGAGTGCACATTAGACCGCATTATGTAGAGAGTGCTGATTGCTCCTGATGCTGCTGCAATTCGGATCTTTCTCTAATTCAATAATGAAAATCCAATGTAACCACCACTGCCAGTCATGGTAACGCTGTCCACCAGGTTTATAATTGCAGGCACCAATACCACTAACACAGCCCACCATCTAAGCTCCGACGCATAATCTAACAAATATCAAAGCCGATGCACAGTTTCGCTGTTGTTATGATTGATTTATGATGCACTCGCTCGCATTCCTATCCATGCCGTCTGAGTGCACGAAAGTGGGGTACCATGCTATATTGGTAATCATGACCAGCTCATGATGTTGCAGCTGCAGGTGAGGTGGCTGAAGAGGAGATGCACACCAATAGCTTCTTGTAGGTGTGACCGTGACCTTAACTAAAATGACCTGATTACGCGCGGATGGTTGGTTTTGTGGGGAATGTGGTTTTGAGAGTGACGTGGCGGAATATTTATTGTGTGAGAGATGAATTTATTTTGTATATAATTTTTTAATTTGTGATGATTTTTTTGACAAAATAAAAATTGTCAAACTCATTGTAAAAATAATTTCAAACAAGACAATGTTGATATAATTTTGAAAAAATAATATAAAACATAAAAATGAGTATTATTTGGTAGTAGGTGGACATGATATGTTGAGAGAGAAATTTATTTTGTTTATATATTTATTCCGTGTTGAATTTTTTGATGAAATGCAAATCGTCAAATTCTTTACAAAAAATACATTTCAACAAAATTAATAATGATATATTTTTGAGAAAAAATATACGAAATATAAAAAATTTGGTGATAATGTTTGTTTTCTCGCTAATACACTAACTCAAAAATAAATATATAAAAAAAGAAATTAGGGAAGTTAAAAGAAGAGATGAGGGAAATAATGATGGAAGATCAAAGAAGTGAGGGAAGATGAGGAATGAAAGAGATGAGATGAGGAAAGTGAGGAAGGAAGTAAAGGGAGGAGGGAAGTGAGGGTAGTAAAGGGAGGAGATGAGGGAAGGGTCGTAAAATTTTTGGTGCTAATTACTTATTTTGGGTATCAATTGATCATTTTTGGGTGCATTACCTATTCAGTGGGCTTCATTTTATGTGTTCATGGGAAATTGGTTAAGTTCATCATATTTTGAGGCGATTAATTTATTTTGGCTGTCAACTATCCATTTTAGGGGCACTTACCGATTCACTAGGTGTCATTTCATGTGCTATTGGTCATTGATTAAGTTCATTAAATTTTGGGAGCTAACAAATTATTTTGAGTGCCAATTATGTCTTGTAGTCGGGCGGGCACGAGTGGTGTCCGAGCCGCAGACTACTTCACCACCTTTTTTTGGGGGAATCCACCGCCGGAATTGTTGGAATGGGTTTCTAATTGTTGGAATAGAAAGAACGCGAAGCGCGAGGGGAAAAAAGGACGGACGCTTGTGAAGAAGCAAGCTGGTACCCGCCCCCTTTCCTGCCCGTCCCGACCGGCGGGGCAAATTTGCCTCAACAAAGAATCGGACTCTGTAGAGATAATAGGGCCAAAATTTCCATCCCCGTTGGCGCACTTATCCATCCACTGCGTTATTTCATGTGCTACTGTGTGTTGATTCAATTCATTAAGTTTTGGACGCCAATAAGTTGTTTTGGGTGTCAATTATCCCGTTTGGGCGTACTTACCCATTCATCGGGCATCATTTCATATGATACTGGGCATTGATTCAGTTCATTAAATTTTGGGCTTCGTTAACTTATTTTGGATGTTAATTATCTATGTTTGGGCGCAATTATCCATTAATAAGGTGCAATTTCATGCGTTACTGTGTGTTGATTAAATTCATTAAGTTTTTGACGCCAACAAGTATTTTCGGTGTCAATTACCTAGTTTTGGGCGCGCGTACCCATTCACTGCGCGTTATTTCATGTGCTATTGTGCGTCGATTATTCATTAAATTTTGGACGTCAACAAGTTATTTTGGGTGTCAATTACCCAGTTTTAGGCGCACTTCTCACTCATTGAGTGTCATTTCATGTGCTACTTGGCGTTGATTAAGTTTATCAAATTTTGGATGATGTTAACTTGTTTTGAGGTGTCAATTACCCATATTTGGGCGCACTGGGTGTCATTTCATGTGCCACTGGACATTGATTAAGTTTATTAAGTTTTGAGCGCCAACAAGTTATTTTAGGTGTCAGTTACTCAGTTTTGGGTGCTGATACATAGTTAATTTGTGCATGTACCAACTGTTATGGGCATGTGTAACCTTTTAATAGGCGCATAACCTGTTTGTTGAATTCTAAGACACTTGTAATATGCACCGAAAATTGTGATTATACACTCCCGAAATGGGTTATACACACCCACAAATTGAGAATACGTGCCCAAAGATGGGAAATAAGCGTCCAAATATATGGAATACATATCCATTCTTAATTAACATTGTGAGTACTTGCGCCCACAAATAGAGATCGTGCACCCAAAATTGAAACATACACGCCCAAAAACGGGTTATTATATGCACCCTAAAATGAGATATACGTGCCCAAGAAATGATTAGTACACATATATTTAATTGTTGTGGGTTCTTTTAATTTTGTTGAAGTTGATGTCGGAGTTGGGCGTTGGAGAAGAGGATTTGGGCACTTGAGAGGAGGTGTTGGGCGTGTGTGTCACTGGTATGTGGAAATATAATGAAGAAATGAGGATTTTTGGATGAAAAAAGGAATGTTTTGGGGGTTAATTTGTTATCATTGCCCCTTCTTCAAACGCATTGAAGAGAATTTCTTGACAGCTCATATCAACATACTAACATCATTTAAGATATTTATACTAATATATATACTACTCTCTCCCCTTGTTTATTTTGTCTTTACAGATAATGCCTCCTTAGCTCTTAAATAGAAAGGCCTTACCGGGAACCTAAGCCAACGCTGATCCTTCATATAATATTGACATGTTTTTAAAACACTATCATCACGGTTACCTTCAATATGTTACCTTTTGATGTGGTTTGGCCCGCCCCCTACGTTGCATCTCCAAAGATCATGCCTTTGCAACTTCTCCTCTTATTTGGTAATATATTATGGCACGGTTTTATTTGAAAAAGAAAGAAAGCAATTGGGTAGTACCATACTCTCATGTGGAGTTAGGTTGCTTGTACTAGTCTACGTACAACAAAGACAGAGGAGCACAGTATCTACAGTTTCTACAACGTAAATTTCGAGTAACGAAGAGAGTCCTGCGCTTCTTCACAGCCACTATAAGGTGACGGGTTAAATTTTCAGTATGCTCATGCGCCTGTAGGTGCGAGTTACATGCATGGATGCGCCTGTAGGTGCGAGTTGTTGGGTCTGCTACTTCATTTAAGATGGGATTGGGGCTTGTCTTATTAGGCCACGTCTGCGCCACATCAGCAAATTCAGTCTCGATCCAGTCCGGTTCTGTACTTGTGCGTTTGGTTAGTTTCGAGATTCCGTAATCCCAAAAGTTGGACTATCTCAGTCCTTCCAGCAGCCGGATTAGGAATCCCAGTCCGGATTAGGCTCTGTCTTTTGTGTATTTTGTTTTATATAGCAGACTGAAAAACACAAGTTACGAGGTCAGCCGGATTGGTTTGCCAAACAGGGTCAAGTGGGGAACCCCAATCCCAATCCAGATGATGACTGGACTAATCTCATTGGGATTTCATAATCTCAACAATCTCAGTCCATTGCCAAACAGGGCCTTAAGGCTTGTGTGTGTCCCACTATAGGTGCAAACACTACGTTAAGAAAAGATGGAAGAGGGTTGGGGTTATGTGATGGAAATTCTCTGTCATCGGAGAAATGACGACACATCAATCATATTGAGGAACCAAACCAGCCTCTTTCATATCGATTATCACCGAAGAGAAGCTCATTATGCCCAATGAGCCATAAAATAATTTGCACTTTTGTAGGACAACTCATCTTATAAGATGATTTGCCATAGTGCGTGTTACGTCCCGGATGCATGAAGAATTGGTACGCTTTATCAACATTATAATTGTCACCCAATAGCTAGTGAACATTTTGATTTTCTTATGATTGTAATAGGTTATTTATCATAAAAGACATGAAATCCATAAAACCAATGAAACCAATATGTCGTTTGAGCATGTTGTCTCTATGAGAAGACAACATTCTAACTACTAGGATGGTGTTTTATATACCAATATTGGACCAAAGGTCAATCCAAATATCAATACAAGGTCAACAATTGAAAGGGGTTTTGATGGGGTCCTCAATAAGGAGCCATGCATTTAAGGAGATGCCTTTAGATAGAAGAGTAGTGTTTCTTGTTTCTATCTGGTCCAAGGGAGTTTGATTGCATATTATTTCTCCTTCAAAAATTGGAGGCAAGTACAAGCATGGCTTTCTATGATGGAGGCTATAACTTTACATGACATGCATTGTGGATGTAGTCAGAGGTCGATAATATTCCATCCTCCTAAATGAGGAGGATGACACAATGTCTCCTATTTGATCAAAGGTATTCTCTTTGGACCCATAATTTATCCATGAGGAAGTCTCTTTGTTTTATCAATCGTAATTTCAATTGAGATTGAAAGAGGTATACAACTTATGAACTATGAAGAAATACTCAGAAGAGCGACATTGATAAGAGTAAGTCGGTCAGTGCAATTGAAAATCTTTTTCTTACAAGAACAAAGCTTAGGTGTCAGCTAATTGATAATAGGTTTCCAAACATGTGATGTCAGTTTCATTGGAAATAGTGGATGTAGCTCCTGCCTCACAGATTAACCTACATAACCTTAAAGGCGAGTATAAATAGGTACACTAATCCAAGTCGTTAAAATTGTGAACAAAGCACACAAGGCTTGTCGATATCAACAAAAGTTAGAGGAAAGCTTAGCATTGTATCCTAAAACATCTTAGTTATGTTCGAAAAATGCATACACGTTCTACTCAACAAGATATAAAGCCAATCTCAAATTCTAAAACATCTTATAAACATAAATATCTTCTCAAGGAACAATAATATATCTTTTATATCAAAAGTTATCTTTCCTAGGCATGTTCCTCATATAACAAAAACAATGACATGCTTCACAAAGCACATGATATCACATTAAGTCTCTTTTATTATTACATTATAATTAGTAGACATGGAAGTTTACAACATAAAAAATAGGAAACATGCATAGAATCTACTAACTAAAAAAACCACACCACATCTTCACAACTCTTACCAAACACCACATCTTCTATGTAACCCTGATACATCAAAATATTAGAAACATATTTTATAGGTTCTATACCTCTGTGAGTAGGTACTTCCCACCCCAAGGGTAAGTATATCCAATGGATGTTTATGTTTAATGATATAGATTATTGAGAAGTTATATAAGAATAGAAGAAAATATATAAATATCATAATAGATAAACATCCAAGCTACAATCATATAGAAAGTACTCCATGCTTACCTCAAATCGTCATCTCATCTTTTAGACATCTTTAACTAGTCAATGGATATGATGAGGTTCCAATATCTGTAAAGGAGAGGAGTGTGTATATAGGATCAACTCACTCCCTCCACTCACATCATAGGATTGGGGTCTGACTCCCATCTCAGTGTGACTTCCACTAATCACTTTCATGAGTTGCTAATGGAGCAAGAGTTGCTACCACAACTATAGGCACCTCCAGTTTATTCTCAGCCCAGTGGCCTTTTGATAGAGTTAGAAAATTGTTATTATGTACCTATAAAAATAGAAACATTAAATGTATATTTTATTTGGCAAAGAATGATATTAAATTTCTAATAAAATGTTTGAATCTCTACTTAAAGAAATGAGATATTCTATAGCAATTCTCTAATGTATTATGGTCTTTATTTATTGGATATTGAGATAAGTGTGCATAACATAAATACCAAGAAGTTAAAAGTCAATGACTCAAACTACACTTACATATGCCACTATCGTCTAAGGCACATAAATGAGAAACACATTTCTAGAATCCACAAATATGGTTATCTAGACTCTTTTAATTTTGAATCAATAGAAACATGTGAATGTTGGTAGTTGGGCAAGATGAAAAAATCATGCTTCACTGATAGCAGTGAGAGGACAAGTGACTTATTAGAACTTATACATATTGATGTATATGGACCTTTTAGCACAAGTTCTAGAGGTGGATATTAGTACTTCAAAACTGAGAGATTTGAACCTTGTTTCTACATGACATGATCAATTCGATCAGGCACTCACCATCTATTTTCATTGTTCAACTGTTTGACAACATGAAAAAACCAATCACATTTAATGATGACTTTGGTAGATATGGATATATGTGTATTATTAAACACAAGGCAAAATCTCTTAAAAACTTATAGGAATTCATAAATGAAGTACAAAACAAACATGGAAAGAATATTTGAGAACTACAATGTGATCATAGTGGAGGATATCTAAACTAAGAGTTTTGGACCCTTTTGAGAGATAGTGAATCGTATCATAGTTCACTCCACTTAGAATACCACATGTAGTGGTGTGTTAGAAAGAAGGAATCACTCCTTTTTATATGTGGTACGATCAATGTTGAGTTTACTCAATCTTTTGATTTCCTTATGGGTATATTCTCTTAAAATTGCAACATTTCATTTAACCAAGTACCTTCCAAATCTATCCAAAAGACACCATATTAGATATAGAATGAGAAGCATCACAAATATTTGGGGATGTGAAGCTTATATCAAGAAATAACCCCATGAAAAGATTTGAAAAAAATTGGATAAATATTTTTCGTTCGATGCCCTAAGAAAACTAAGGGTCATTACTTATATATTCCATCTGGAGAAAAAAATGTTTATCATTGGAAATTTAGGATTCCTTCAAAAGGAACACATGGAAGGAAATTAGATCTTGAGGAAGTGAATGGCAAAAAAAAACATTGAACCTATGAAGGTAGATGACGAATAAAGATATTCACAAGCCATTGTGGAATCTCAAATTCCTCATGTAGTGCAAGAACCTCAAAGGTCTAGTAGGAAACATCTAGAGCCATAGAGATGTGGAGTTGTCATGACTCAATCATATGACTTTTTGGTCATGAATGATAATGAAAAAAAATCTACAATGATTCTATGAAGTGTGATGCCCAGTCAAGCTAACGAGATTACTCAAAATGAAACACACTATCAACTACTAAGAAAACACATAACTAGAAAAGCGGGTAAACTAAATGTAACATCCCTGACCTGGGTTATGCTTAAACCTAGATGTTTTGCCTAATAAAGTTGATTATATGCTTTCTCTTATATCTTGAAAAATAATTAAGGCTCAAAAGGAACTTATATTTCAATTTTAGTCCTTTTTGAATAATGTTGAAATAATGTTTTACTTGTTTTGGGCTAAAGTGCAAATTACCCAAGTTGAGGGGTTAAATTACAAATGTTACATGGTGAAATGTTCCTCTAGTATTGAAGCATCATAGGAATGAGAATGATGCAGATATATGGCTTGTAGGGGCCTGAATAACAAGAAAGAGCCCGTTGAGCAATGTTTGTGCATTAAAACCTAGTTTTGGTATAATGTGCAATTTACCCAAAATCTAGGGTTCAATATGCAAAATACCACTTAAAGAGGGTCCCGCATGATTCTTATCATCATATTGAGAAAATAATTTGAGAGTGGCGCCTCATTTGAATCATTTTGGAAGAAAGAGAATAGTGATATTAAAATAATCAAGATTTAAGCATAATTGGAACTTTACTTCAAATTAATGCAAAAATAAATATGTTAATCGAAGTGCCCATCAACCAAAATGGTAATGGTTGGAATTAGATAAGGTTGTCCGAGCACGTGCCTTGCAAAGGCACGAAAATATCTAAGTGAGTGGAGAACCCACTCACATTAGTTAAATCAAAAGTAATATCCACTAAAAATGGGATATTAGTATTATATGATTTAAGATGCTTAATTTTCTTTTCCTTAATTCATGGATAATGAAGAGGAATTATAAGGAGGGGAAGATGGCTTTGCATGCAAGGAATTTATGGGGGAGAGGTGGCACCAATTTTGGAATTAAAAGGATTTTATAAAATATTTTCTCTCTCATTGAATTTCTTATAAAAATATCTTTTACAACTCAATTGAGAGGCTTTTTCGAAACCACTTCCACTCTTTGCTTGCAAAACGACCAAGGGAGCTTTGGAGGATCATTAGGAAGACCCCCAACCTGTTGGTAAGCTCCATGACCTCTTTTCACCTTGATTCCATGGTGGAAATCGAAAATCAATGCATGATTTCTTCTTATCTCCATTCCATCTTCAATTCTAGCCATTCCTTTTCACTCAAAGCTTAAGGACGAGCTTGGGATAGTGGAAGATGTTGCTTTCACCATTAAATACGTGGAGGTTGAAGCTTTGAAGCTCAATTGAAGGTGGGTTATATAACTTGAACTCTTGAATGTTATTATTGATTTCATGCCTCTATCAATTGTTGATCCTTTCTTCATTCTCAAAATTTTATTTGATTGATTGATGCAATCATAATTAAAATCACAGAAATCTCCATGGGTTTATAGCTTGATGATGATGACATCATCATAAGCACACACCTCCACAAATATCTATTGCAAACAGTTTCAAAATTTGGGTCCAATCAGTTTCAATAAAGTTAGCCAAATGATTTCATCAAACCGTTTGGAATAGTTGACCACAGTTGACCGTTTGGAGTTCATATGCTAATATTGATGGTTGATGACCCATTAAATCCAATTGATTGATTTCAAAGGGTTCATCACTTAAACGTCCATCAAGTATCAAACCCTAATCGGGTTGAGTGCTGAAATTCTTAATTGATTGATTTAATTTTTGGGTTGACTAACCCAAACGGTCTCAAGACCATTTGGAGGTCAACCAAGACCATTTGGAAGTCTATGATGAAGTATGATTAGATGGATGAAGATCCAGTGATATCAAATTGAAATACAATCAATAGCTCAATTGATGATCAATTCTATGATGCAAACCCTAATTGAATTTCACAAATTTCAATGACGGGACTAGTCAAACGGTCTCAAGATCGTTTGGAGGTTAACCAAATGACCTCAAGACCGTTTGAGGTCAGGTCATGACATGGCTAAGTGGTGATTCAATGATTTCAATAGAATTAGTCCTACAATGTCAACAATTGAAGGTATCTCGATTTCAAACCCTAATTCAATTAGGTTAAAACCCTAATTGATGGTTTCCTAAATTCTAAAACCCTAATTGATGGTTCAATTGAAGGGTGATTTAATGGTTAAATTGAGGTTAATTCAATGTTTCAATTGATAGGTGGATTCAACAGGTGAAACCCTAAAATTGATTTAGTTGATGGATATTTTTTTGGTCCATTCGGTTTTGAGAGGGTTTGGACCAAACGGTATTAAGACCGTTTGAGTCCAAACGGTCTCAAGACCGTTTGGGACCAAACGGTCTCAAACCGTTTGGAGACCCAAGATCATTCAGTTTCAAAATGTTTTGTCTAAACGATTTTATATGTTCAATCAGTTTCAACTTGATTTGGCTAAATGGTTTCAAGCACCAACCTTGCTAAACGATTTCAAACCATTTGAAATTAATTGGTCAAGACTTTTTGAGGTCTAAGTGACCAAGACCGTTTGAGGTCTAAGTGACCAAGACCGTTTGAGATCTAAGTGATCAAGACTGTTTGGGGTCTAAGTAATCAAGACCATTTGAGATTCAACTGGTCAAACCATCTGGACACCTAATGTGAATAAAGGTCAATTAACTACTTTATTATTAATGATGTAAATCAAAGGTGATTATAATGATTATACATTTGAGGTACTAGGGTAATTAGTACCTTTTGAGTGGTGAACCCTTGATGCTTATGAAAGCAATGACTTATTATGTTGTAACAACCCTTCATTCAAGTTGATTGAACCTAATCCAATTAAGATTGAAATAATTGACATCCTAGAGAGGATGAGAGAGAGAGGAATTCCTACATGAATGGCAATCATGTAATGATTAAACCTCAACACTTTCAACATGAATAGAGTATGTAATTAGGGTATGATCCTTAATAAAGAGATCATGAAACCCTGATTGAGAAAGTTGATGAGCCCTGACTCTAATTTAGGGCAATGCTTTGTGAAATCATAATCTAGAGGGATGGTGTAAACCTAATTTAGGGAAATGACATGAGAAAGCCTAATTCAGGACAATTCTGAGTGAAACCCTAATTCAGGGTAATGATGTGTAAATCCCTAATATAGGGTGATGAATGTGATACAAAACCCTAATCTAGAGTGATGTTATGTAATGTTACAGTAAACCCTAATTTGGGTAAAAGGACATGATAAACCCTAATCTGATGTGAATAGTGCATCCTAACCCTAAATTGGGTAATAGGATATAATAAACCCTAATATAGGGTAATGCTATGTGAAACCCTAATACAGAGTAATGCTATGTGAAACCCTAATACAGGGTAATGCTATGTGAAACCCTAACACAAGGTAATACTATGTGAAACCCTAACACAAGGTAATGCTATGTGAAACCCTAATACAGGGTGATCCTATGTGAAGTCCTAACACAGAGTGATCCTATGTGAAGCTCAAATACAGAGTGATGTGTTATGAATGTAATAAGAAAACCCTTGTATTGCATGGTACTGATATATAATGGATATAATTGTTATCATGAGTACTAATCATACAGGTATGTTGAGATGATGAGCATAGCCAGGTATGGGCCATGATGCTCTGTATATTGAAAATGTTTTATAGGCCTTATAAGCCTTCATATGCTTTGTTTCTTAGTGAGAGGTAACCTGAAATTAATGAGCCATGTGTGCCATATGATGTTTTAATTATTGAAATTGTTTATGGGATTCATAAGCCATAATATGCCTTGTTACCTATTAAGGGGTAACAAGAGGTGATATGAGCTTTGTGAACTATGTGGAATGCTTGTGTAGCAAGAATCATGATTACCTTGGTCAGATGACCTGAAGGTAATAGTTACCTAATAAGTGGTAACAAGTATTCCATGATGAATTGAGGGTCTGAATACCCATATTCTATAATTAAGATGATGAACTTGTTAAGAAATAAAAATGTACCTGATGAGATGAGGGATTAAGATCCCAATACTTCATTAAAAGAGTATGGCTACATGCCATGAATCCACAATACAATACCAGGCATTAGCTGTGTGATCGAAGCCTGAAGCGAGTATATGTTACGGCTATAACTCTATAGCAAAGATGTCAATATACCATGATAAGCTAATTGTAGTTTGATACATGATGTCTCTTCCATATAATCTCGTACTGACCGAGAAGGTTGATGTTACTCTGCTTAGCATATCCTAGAAGGATAAATGTTATACATGTGCCTTAATTCCTCATTAAATAAGCATCATGATGACTTATCAAGTTATAGATGAAATGCTCGGAATAAGAATACTGCTTTAATCTATTTAGGCATTGATCTATCTACTGTTAAATATATAATTCCTCTGCTCAGTGTTAATTCAACAACTGCAATAATAATGTTTTGGCGGAGAGTTATATCTCTCACTGGGGCAATTTATAATTGTCTCACCCCCGTGGGACATACATTTTTTAGGTGGACGAGGACGAGGAGGTAGGAATCCTTCAGTAGGTGAAGGACAGTAGTAGCACCAGGAATAGCAGTGAATTCTCAGGTGGAGACACTGGCTATCAAGTTTTGTATATGTGTGAATAGAGTCCTATGTGTTGTCTCTGTACTCTCAGGTCCTCGGAGTCCGTAGTTGGTTTTAATGAATCGATCTGAGATTTTGGCTTGATGCTTCAATGTTCTTATGTTGTCTGTATACAGTTTAATAGAACAGTTGATGTTGTAATCCTTGAGATGAGATGATACACGATATGTACTAGTGAAATAGAATGAAATCAAATTACTTTGGTTCTTTTTGAAAGAGTTGTCCTTTGTGGATCTCTTTGAAAAAGGTTTTAATTTTTAGTGATTTTCAGTAATACGCTGCTAATGAACGCTTTCTCTTAAGTAAATTATGTTTTTGTGATCGGTGTGCTACACTAAAACTGATTTAAACAGTATCATCATGATCAGAGATATTTACATAAAGGTCCAACAACTTGCATATCAACACATATCATATCAAGTATTTACATGTATGACCAGTGGTCTCAGCCACAACCTGTATACAAAAGATATTGTTTCCAATATACATGTCATATACATAGGCACACTACCAAAATCGTGATTCGATGTACATATCATCTACAAAACATCCCCTACCCAGACCTGAGAGTACAAGGATGATTCTAGGACACACTAACTACTATCCAACCTTCTGCTACTACTGCTCTCCAAGCTGCTCTTCCTCACCACCATGATCTTGACGACCATCTAAAAAGATGTGGTGATCCATGAGGTGAGACAACGTGCCAATGAGAGATATAATTTTCAACAATGGTTATTGACTATAGCATGTTATATTATATTAAACATATTAAGCAAGTTAAATTGATAGGCATAACAACTTGCATGATTAACAAGTATTATGAAGGAATAGATAAAACCATCACTTACTATCAATTGACTACTCTTACTACATTATATAACAACTAGCAGTATAAGAAATAAGGAAAGGGTTAACAAACAATGTGAAACACATTTAACCCTAGAAGATGCACTACATGACGGGATTACATCTTTTATTAATCCCTGGGGTGTTTGAGGTATACCACTCAAACTCCAACTGATCACTATTAAGTCAAAATCAGTTCCGTACAAGATCTAGGAGAGATGAAATCTTATGATCTCACCCACCCTCAGTCAGTATGAGTCAGCCGCAACGACATATATAGTCCAGTTGCAAAACAACCTAGTCCGCTCTTGGTATATAAGTCATGAAACTAGTAACCAGGGTATATGAACCCTATCATTTAAGGTACAACCACAACTGTCCTCAAAACATCACATATACTGAATCATAATCATCTGATATACAACCTCAACCATTCTCCTGCCGAGGTATGACCATAGTCATCCTAAAAAACATGCATATACTCAACAATATATGACTCTGATATTCCATTAGAGGAATGCTCGTTTCACCATCCACCAAATCCTGACACTGGAATGGATCTATGACATAGAGCACTACATGAGTAGGGTTTCCCTTGATTAGTTAATGCCAATTGGGTGAGTTAAAGATGCATCAGTCAAGTTACATACAAACCCTATAAGAGTTCTACAAAGAAACATGGGTATGTTACAACTCCAGAAGATATAAAACGTATGAGATATAATTCTTAACACATCATCACATGATACCAATTCTTATCACATCATGAAGAGGATTATACCTTCATTAGGGCTCAACCCTGACCAAAGGTCCTTAAGACCATCACATCATTCCCTGTAAGAACATCATTATCCTTCCATGCCTTACCAAAGGCTCATCAAACTATCATCATACATGTGCCATATAAGTTTAACTTAACATTGCATATAAGAGTTCATGTTGTTCGGATAGTAACATATTAGGGTTACAACAGCATTGAGGGAGTATTTCTCATCATACCAACCACACAAGGAAGCTAAGTATGATTAACCATCTTCACCTATTTGTATTAGGGTTAGGTTCAACAAGATGAGTTGATTTAATGGTAAAAAACAACACTTAAGGATATACTCTAATTCTTAGCATTACCATCAGGTTATGAATGCATAAGGTTAAACGTCACCATCTGATTTCATACAACCAAACTCATGACCCATACTCATAGGATCAGAAAACCCATCGATCATAAATTAGGAAAATATAGTGAGCACATAGGTCAGATTTTCTCATCAACCACATAGGTTAGGAAAATATTGGAGACCACTAGGGTTAGGATCCGCATCAATCATCAGATTCAGAAAATTTTTGGCGTCTGCTAGGATCAGAAGATCTTGACAACCACTAGGGTTACCACTCTTAGCAAACACTAGGGTTACTACACTTGGCCTAGGGTTAGAAGATCTTGGCGACCGCTAAGGTTACCAATATTGAAGACCATCAAAGATACAAAACTTGGCGACCAACAAAGATATAAAACTTGGCGACCAACAAAAGTTCAAATCTCATCGACCACTTAGAGTAAAAAATCTTGGCGATCATCATGTTCAAAAACTTGGCCACCATCTTGAATCAAATCTCATTGACCACATAAGATACAAAAAATCATCGAACAGAGAAGTTCTAAAACTTGGCAACCATCATGACCAACATGGAGTCACACATAAAACAATATCTAGGTTATCCATATTGAAGGACGAAGCATGCATCAGGCTTAGAGGCACATCAAGAAGGATTATCTACTCAAAATCTACCATCTAAGTTCAACCCTAGGCAAAGATAACATCTTTCTACTTGGAACAACATTTTTGGGCAAGATCATGTACATGCAAGATAAGAGTAAGCAATAATCATATAGGAGGTTATATAACTCACCTCTAGGATTAAGATGAAGCTCAAAACAGCAAGGTAGCTCGAGGAAAGAGGGTAGAAACTCTATCTTGAGCAAACCACTGGGTCAAGCTAGCCCCTTCTCCAAAAAAGGAAGCAAACCCTAGGTTGAAAAGCCAAGAAAGAAGGCGTCTTCAACCTCTAGCACAAGACCCACCATGGATCTAAATAAGAAGAAGAGAGAGGAAGATAGAACAACATAGTAAATGAAGGAAGGGAGGGAGATCTCACTTACCAAGACTAAGAAGCAGAGCAATGAAGCACCAAATGACCACAATAAGGGTAGATCCAAACCCTAGGTGCACATGCAAGAAATATTGGCAAAGCTTCTTTTACCTTGGCTCCCCCTTCTCCACCAAAAGGGGGACAGGCTCCAAGAAGCAAGGAAAAAGACAGAGAGATAGGTGTGTAAAGAACTTGTTTGCATGCAAGGAGAGAAGTTTATATAAGGTTAGGGTAAGAGAGAGAGGAAGGGAGAGGTGTCTAGCCATGCATGCCATGTGTCCAAGGTAAAAACATATCGTCCATGCAAGCATATCATCCATGCAATGAGGTGGATTATGTTGTTCAGAACCCAATGACCAAAACAAGAAAACTTGGTGACCAAAAAGATCAGAAAACCAACCGACCACCAAGAACTCTTGGCGACCAAGATGGTTAGAAAACCAAACGACCACCAAATATAGGGATGTTGGAGACCAAGATGAGTTAAAATCTGATAGACCGCTAACACTAGGTGGCCACAAGAAACTCAATGACAACTCTAGGTGACTCAACAATCAAGGTCAACCATTGAGTTAGGGCATCAAAGAGAGTAAACCCTAGTCTCAACACACCTCAAACCAAGATTGAACAAGGTTCCCCAAACCACAACTATATCATACATGATACGGAAACATGTGAGGCACAACATGCATGTGATAAATTGTAAGAAAAACCCGAAATATTGGTAAATTGCATAAAAGCCCAAAATTGGACCAAACTTGCTTAACTTTCTCAAACATTATCCAAACTGGACCAAACTTGAAACTTAATCTTGTCACATGATATCAAAGAACATCTTAAGGTCTGATTAAGGTTTTAAGAATCTAATTATGATAAGCAAGCATGTTCAACCAAAAAGCAAGGTTAGAGGTCTTACATTAAGGGACTATATTCTAGTAAATTGATCGAGTCCATGAGATTTGATATGAACTTCATGTACAACAACAATGTATGGACTTTGGTGTATGTACCTAAAGATTTAAGACCAATATGATGCAAGTGAGTCTTTATAAATAAGAAGAATATGGATTGTATTGTACAAACCTTAAAAGGAAGATCGGTTGCAAAAAAGTTTAGACAAGTTCAAGGTGTTGACTATGACAAAACTTCTCGATCATATTCCATGGTTAAAACCATCAAGATCATGCTTTCCATTGAAGATTATTTTGACTATGATATTTGACAAATGGGTATTTAAACTATTTCCTTAATGAGAATCTTCTAGAGGATGTATACATGATACAACCTGAATCTTTTACCACTTAAAAGCAAGACAATAAAGTATATTCTACAAAGGTCAATCTATGGAGTGAAGCAAACACCAAAACCTAGAATCTTCATCTCAATGACACAATCAAGAAGGTTAATGGGGGCATAATTATATTACTCATAGTATATTTGGATGACATGTTATTGGTGGTGAATGACATACCTATTCTAAAATTGGTCAAGAGTTGACTGGGAAATAATGTATCCATGAAGGGACTAGGTGAAACATCCTATATTCAAAGAATCAATGTCTATAGAAATATATCTATAGTTCTTCTTGGCCTAATCCAGAGTACATACATTGACAAGGTGCTAAAGAGGTTCAACATGCATGATTCTAAGAGAGGTAACATACCCATATATATGGAATAAGTCTCTCTAAATCTCTATGTCCTACCTATTTGGAAGAGAGGTAACACATGAGTAAGATTCCATATACATCTTCAATTGGATCAATCATGTATGCAATGTTATGTATACACCCATATGTCTCATATGCTTTGAGAATGACGAGCAGGTACTAGTCAATCCCATTAAACGTCATTGAATTTCTATGAATAATATTGTGAAATACTTGATAAGAACAAATGATAAATTATAGACTTAAAAAGGTGAAGAAGATCTAGTTGTAAAAGGTTACACTAATGTAAGCTTACAAACCAAAAATGATGACTGATTGCAATTGAGAATTGTGTTTTTCCTAAATGGAGGAGACGTAACATGGAAGAGTTCCAAGAAATATACATTGGTCAATTCTATAATAAAAATTGAGTATATTTCCCCATGAAATATATCAAAGGAAGGAATATGGATCAAAAAGTTCATTAGTGAACTTGGATTAGTTACAACCATTGAGGATGTAGTAGAGCTTATGTTGGCAACAATAGAGCCATCAAACATGGTAATGAACCCAGATCACATCATTGTTCTAAGCACATAATGCATTAATATCATCTTATACTAGAGATCATATAGATAGGAGATGTAATGATTTGTAAAGTACCAACTAAAAGCAATGTTGTTGATTCCTTGACAAAAACAATTTCATAATAGAAGGATGATATCATGTTAATCACTTGGACTTTGATTCATGATTGATTGGCTCTACTACAAGTGGGAAACTATTGATTTTATACCCTAAGGTCCATTATGATATGATTGTAATACATATACATAATATATAATTAGATAATTAGTAATGGAAATTTCATTTATTATATTTGTTTCAATACTGAGGTAATGAGTAAATTCAATATTGTACCAAGAATGTACTTCTTCGATGACATTTGGTTTGGGTTTAGGACTCAAACATGAGATCACATGTATACTCAAGAGTATTCATTCTTGTTATATCCCCGGTCAGTTATTATTTTGGATATTGTAGGACACTGATAATACATAAGACTAATATGTATGTTGAATGATGACTATGTCTCTTTAGTCATGATATTGAACATGAATTCAAATGCATGAGTACTTGTTAGAGAAAAAGTTGTAGTGGACATACCCACTTTGAGAATGATGAACGGAAGTCCTATAATAATCACCGTCAAATTCACATCTCAATGTGATAATGTTGATTGTGATCCATAGACATGAAGTCAATATAGTAATCACATATTGTTATGTGTAATTTGACACTGCCCAATGTGACTCTAAATAAGGGATTCCATACCTGTAGTGATTGGTGCACTGTGACACTTATGGATTGTTACAAGTGATGTATATGGAATTTTTCCCTATATTGGAGTGATATACTGACCACTTGATAAGAAAGACAATGAAATACATATCCATGTTCATGTGAGTTGATATGTGATATTGAGGTCACACAATCTTTAGTCTTCTCTAGTTCAAGAAACACACATAGAATGTAAAGAGAATGACAACTCCATACCTCAGTTTCACATTTTGATATGTACGACAACATGATTACACGATGATGGAAACACTAATCATTTTATGGGTAAAGTTGTTCTCAACTTATTCTAATTAGTTGGGTAGCACTGATGTGTTTCTAGATACTAATATTTTCTTTTGATACTTTGAACATCATTACAAATGTAAGAACCTACAGGGTCAGAAGAATAAGGATGCATGAGGGAGTTGAAGTTCACAATTAAACATATTATTAGAATGGTTTTGAATAATGCACAAGTTGGTTTCTTATCCAACCGATCAATTGTGAAAGCCAATCAGTTGAGTGGATATTTTGGATCAGTGAATAAATTAATTTCATAATGGTCGTGTGATCACCAATTTGGAAAACTTTCTAGTTGGTCGATTAGATCAAAGTCAGGAAAGAACAAGGAATATGTGGCATGTATGATTTGGAATTGAAATAGTTAATTGAAATTGGACCAAGATTGGTGAACCGAGTTACTGGGCAAGTCAACTGGCCAAATGATTGACTAAATGATTATCAATGAATTATTTATTTAGAGAACTGGGTGATTGGGATTTCTAGAATCATTCTTAGTTTGATTCCATCTTGAGTTGCAATTAGAAACATGATTGGATTTTTGAGGAATCCAAGCCCATGATTCTCCTATATAAAGGAATGTGTGTCAAATGAGAGATACACACATTTTGAGACAAGTTTTTCATCAGTTCTTCCTCTTAGAAAGAGAGAGAAAAAATTAACCCAATAATAACAACTCACAATAAGAAGATAAGGAGAGAGAATGATGTTATAAGGTCAATAATTTTGATTTTCACTTCCTCTTGGTGACTAATGTGGTATACCAAGAGCCCCTCACATCCATGTGCATGACATAAATGCCAAGGCCATTGAGGCTTGAGGACAATCAACTTCTTCAAGGAGGAGACGATGTATAATTGTGACCACAAGGTGGAAACAACAACCACCACATTAGATATAGATCCAAAAGTGGAAACTTTAGACCAGCATAGTACATGTCTAGTTATTGTATAACTAGTGTGCACCAAGTTATATTTGATATTCCTCTTATATCTTTAATATACTCCCATTTTATCGATATGCCATATCCATTAGCTAAGAGTTTACCCCCTTTCCCCAAAACCCTACAATTGAGGCATAAAAAGTAGTATGAACTATGTTCACCAAATTACCCCTAGCCTAAATCATTGCTTGTACTCAAACAATACAATCTAAAAATGAGATTAGAAAACAAGTGTTTGCATTCAAAAAATGTAATTGAACTGTAAGACTCCTGACCTTGCTTAAAATGTTGAGCATGCTTAAATATATTAATTTGATGCTTGAAACCTTAACCAACCAATAAGATGTGCATTGATATCATGTGACAAGTTTAAATTTTAAGTTTGGTCCAATTTGGACATTGTTTGTGCAAACTATGCAATTGTATATTAATTTTTAGCTTTTCTACAATTTACCCATATCTGAGGTTTTTATTACAATTTTCACATTCTTGTGGTGCCTTTTATGTTTTCTTATTATGTGTGACCTTTTTGGGCCATGGGACGCCTTGTTGCACCTTGGTTTGGTGGAGATACCTTCCTAGGGTTGAGTTAGTGTTTACCCTCTCATGGATGAGCTACCTTTGAGGTCATAACTCAATGGTCCTCCTATTTGGATGGGATCCAATGGTGATGGGATCCAATGGTGACTCCTTTATGGTATATAGAGTTGATGGTTTCCCCTCTTAAGTCTCCTTAGGTTGATGGTTCACCTAATAGGGTGCTCAAATAATGGTTTTGACCCTTGTGACCTAGGATTCCCAAAACCAATGGTCACCATGCATGAAACTCGACAATTGGCCTGGGAATCCAACATCTAATGTTCCTGTAGACTCCCACAACTGATGGAGCTTCTTCTTGCATGGACTTGATGGGTTTAGGCCATGGACACATGACAAACCTAGTAGGACACCTCAACCTTCTCTCCCCTCTCTCCCATAGCTTTATATACCTCTCCTCTTGTACATAAACGAACCCTTTGGACTCCCCTTTCTCTTCCTTTATGTATAGAGATTCATCCTCTCTTACTTAGTGAATAAGAAGGTTCCCAAGGTAGAAGAAGGTGGTCGATCTCCTTGCATGTACATCTAGGGTTCAAATCTACCTTCCTTTGAGCTTGTGGTGCTTCCTTTGCTTGTTCTTGACCTAAGTAAGTAAATTCTCCCCTCTTTCCTTCGTTTCTCTTTCTATACCACCTCCCTATTCCTTATTCTTGGAAGGAACCATGGTGTTTCATGGTATAGCTTTCTCTATAGCTTAAAAAACACTTCTTTCTTGCTTCCTTGACCTAGGGTCTGCTTCCTTTATGGAGAAGGAGCTAGATTGGCCAAGTGGAGACATCAAGCTAGGGTTTATACCTTCTTTCCTCGAGTTTTCTTACTGTTAGGAGCTTTATCTTCTTCCTAGAGGTTATTTATATAACTTTCTTCACGTTTATTTCTTACTACTACCTTGTATACACATGTTCTTATTCTAAAATGAAGTTCTAAGTATAAGGAAGCTATCTTTTCCTAGGGTATAGTTTATATGATGTTTTTTTAGTATTTTACAACCATGGATGGACCTTAAACCTTGTGTACGTACACTTCTGGGTAGAATAAATCATATACCTTGCTTCTATATGGACAAAATATGGTTTTGCTTAACAAACAATTGTCATACTTCAGGTTTTGGAGCTATTTTTCTTCCTTCCTTTGCAATCCAATGGCTTGGTTCTTTTGCTATTTTGCTTGGCCCTAATGAGCCAATCAATGGTGGTATATTATCTGTTGTTTTGGGTTTTTCCTTGTAACAACCGATGGTCATGATTTCCCCTCCAGAAATGATGGTTAAGGTTCCCTCTTTCGATGGTCTTTTATGCTTACATGTAGTGGTTCAAACGATGGTTCTTTTACTTCAACAAACGATGGTTTTACCTTGGGCTTGGATCAGTTTTTCCACCTATTGACAACATCCGATGGTCCCTCTGAGTCTCACAACCGATGGACTCTCTAGGTCATCAACCAATAGTTGTTCTGGCTCATCAAACGATGGCTCACCTGACTCATGATCCGATGGTCACAACCGATGGTGACACTGGGTGTCACAATCGATGGTGACCCTGAGTGTCATATGGTGGTCCTAGAAACTACAACCGATGGTGATCTTGGACACTACAACCGATGGTAATTCTTGATCTTATGTGGTGGTTCTTTTAGTTATTAACTGAATGGTTTCCTTAATGAATGATTCAAGGGTTTTGCTTATATCTCAACTGATGGTCTTATTTCAACATCTGATGGTCCTTGAAGGAGACCATGATTTGATGTTTTAGGGTTTGATGTTCCAACATCCTATGGTTTTGAGTGAAGCTCATGGTTTGATGGTTTGTTTTTTATGATGTAAAACTGATTGCTCAATGCCTTGAGTTTGTAGTCTTACCTTTGCCCTCATATAAATATAAGTAATAGTCACCATAATGAGATGATGTGTAACACTAATATGGGCCATCTTGTCATACTTAACCCTAATGCAAACAAGTGAAGGTGATCGATCATTAACAACCTTCTTGTATGATTAGGATAATGATGGAATACTCTCTTATTGTTGTTGAAACCTTAATAGGCTGCTTTATGAACATCATATTTCCTTGCTATGTTTAGCGCATATGTCATATGTATGGTGATGGGTTGTTGACCCTTATTACAAGGCATGGAAAGATAATGATGATCTTGCAAGGAATGGTGTGATGGTCTTAATGACCTTTGGGCATGGTTGAGCCCTGATGGAGGTATAATCCTCTTCATGATGTGACAAGGGTTGGAACCCTGAAATAATGTGATAAGGATTTGTATATTGTGGTGGTATGATAACTAATATAGTCTCAGTAATGACAGTGACTCGAATCATGTGGTGTTGTGATTAATAATTATACTTTATACATTTTATATCTTCTGGAAATGATATACTTATATGCTTGCTAGAAATAAATTAAGATTTGTATGTCCACTTATTTGATGCATCCTCAATTCACCCAATTGGCTTTAACTAATCAACTTAAACCTTAATCATGTAGTTCCATGTGTCGTAAAACCATTCGAGTGTCAAAACTTGCTAGATGGGGAACAAGTATTCCTAATGGAATCTAACATTTTGAGTATGCGTGAATGCATGAGACTATGTCTCCTTGTCATCCTAAATCTATGAAGGATGGTTGTGGTCATGCCTCAGATGGAGAACGGTTGTGGTCGTGTATGAGATATATGAACAAGTGATATTGTTGAGGACAAATGTGTTTGTACCTAAGATTATAGGGTTTGCATATCCTGGTTGCTAATGTCATGACATGTACCAAGGATGGACTAGGTGTTAGCAGCTTGACTATATGTCGTTGTAGGTAGCTTGACTGGCATGTCACTACATTTTGACTCAAACTGACCGAGAGGGAGAGATCTTGGGATATAGGCTCTCCTAAATTTTATACATAACTGAATATCGCTTCACAGTGGTCAGTTGGACTTTGGGTGGTACAAATCAAACTCCCCAGAGCTTAATAAAAGATGTAATACAATCGTGTAGTACATCTGCTAGGTTTAAATACGCTTCACATTGGATGTTAACCTTTCCATGTCTCTTATACTGACTAGTTGTATGACACAATCAAAGTAATATTTTGTTAGAAGAAATATATTTATATGTTTCCCTTGTATACTTTGTTAATCATGCTTGTTGCTATGCCTATCTATTTAACATGCTAAGTATGCTTAATTTTCTTAATTTGCTCAACTGAATATTATATACTCAATATGCTCAGTTTGTATATCGTTAAATAACCTGTTGTAATCAATAATTGTTGTGGAGAGTTATATCTCTCAATGGCACATGGGTCTCACCTCGTGGGTCACCACATCTTTTTAGGTGGTCATCGGTGATGTGGTTAGGATTGTGCTATTGAGGAGCAACTTGGAGATCAGTAGACATTGAATGTTGGATAGTAGTAGTTGCAAGTAGTAGAGTCCTATAGTTGTCCATATACTCTGAAGTCCAAGCATGGGATGTGCTATGTAAAATGATATACATGTACTGACACCTGGTTTTTGGAAATATGCCTATGGTTGTAAATATATGGCATATATATGTGGAACAACATATCTTTTGTATATAGGTTGTGGCTAAGGCCACTGGATACATATGTAAATACCTGGTATGGTTTATGAACTCATGGAAAGGTGAACCTTTATGTAAATGTTTGATAACATGTATATGATGTTTTAAATCAGTTTTAATTATTTCACTTTTTAGGCTATGTGGTTAATTAGTAGGTGATCATATTTTTTTGGCTTTGTTGTAATCTTGTTTGGTGTGACGGTGTATCACATGAATAGTCCAAGAGTTGACACTCAAGTGGTTAGATTCTTGGTTTGTTACTAAGATGTTTCATCTTCAAGCCTAAGCGATGACATTAATATAATCACCCAATTTAAAAAAATAAATGTTGTTGAACTGAAATGAACCAAAATTCTTGTTCTCCAAATTTATTACTGACATGAATGAAAAATCCTATCATTTATAGTGTGGTTCTTTTTAAGTGAATACGAAGCCTAGATCCCACCCATCTTTAAGAATCCACCCTTTTATAAGGTTTTCCTCCCAAACAAGAATCACAAGATTCGCACCTAGGAAATCTTCACCTTATCTCAACTTAACCTTCCTAATTTCATATGAAAAAATTCTAGCCAGACACATATGGGGTACATTGCAATCTTTTTTTCATAATAGTTTCAAGGTACCCAATCATCAAGACTAGATGAGTATTTTATTCCTTATGTCACACAGAACCTCATAATTCTATTAGCACACGTCTGAGATTGAAAGATTGTGAATCCAACAACTCAATAGGTTGGTCATAAGGCGATGAGCCAACAAATCAACTAGAAGCTATTGAGAACCAGAATCTGAGAAGTGGCTTAAGGCCATTATGGAGTCCATGTACAGTAACAAGGTATGACCTTGGTAGTACCTCCTAAAGGGGTAAAACCCAAAGGGTGAAGTAGGGTTTTCATTGGAAAGATCTAAATGGATAGCCTAAAAGGACAAATTGGTTGCAAAGATTTGCTAATCAGTTCAAATTATTGAACATGAAGAAATGCCTTCACTGATTGTCATGCTTGTTATTGCAACTAGTATATACTATGAGATTTGGCATATGGAGCTTAAAACCACATTCCTTAAAAGGAATATTTGAAAGGATGTGTACGTGACACAACCTAAAGGTTTTATAACTTCATTAGTGCAAATAAAGTCTATAAGATACAAAGTTCAATCTGAGAGATTGAAAAAAGCATCTCAGAGATGGGATCGTTTGACTTGACAAGATATTCAAAGAGTTTGACTTGAATCATGATAAAAGATGAAATATGTGCTTATAAAAGATTTAGTGGGATCATATATGAATATTCCACATATTGATGAGGAATAACATCTCAATACTATGAGAATTGAGATCTAGCATGAAAAAAACCTTCAACAATGAAGGATTAGGTGAAACATCCTAAGAAATAGGAATTGAGATCTATAGAGATAGTTCTTGAAAGTTTTATAACCTAAGTATGAGAACATATAATAGCAATATGTTGAAAGAGTTCATCATGAAGGATTCAATGAGAGAGATTCTGACCATGATTCGTGTGATTAGTCTCTCAAGAAACCTTTGTTTCAATTCTTATGAAGAATGGAAAGACATGAGTAAGATGACATATGCACTAGTAATGGGATCTATCATGCATGCTAAGTAAATGTACTCTTCCTGTAAGTCTTTTATGTATTAGACATGACAAGATGATATCAGTTTCTAATCAGGGTCATTGGAATGTCATTTAAAGACATCCATCAGTACTTGAGAAGCACTAAAGGATAAGTTGCTAGATTATAGAAAAAGTAAGAGTTGGGTGTAAAGGATTACACTGATTCAAGATTTCAATATGACAAAGAGTGATCGCATTATAGAATGTGTTTTAAAGAAAAGAGTTGTTAACTGGGAAGAGTTCCGAACTACAGAACTATAATTCTACTCAGTGATAGAAGCTGACTATCCTAGTTTTATGAACACATGAATGTGTACTATACGAATCTAGAAGTGCATATGGATGAACATGAAAATGTTCCAACCATTGATGAAACAATAGAGATACTATGACAATAATGGAGCTGTCGGTTAGGCAAGGAATATCAGATAGCATATTACGACAGTTCCATCTCATATGAGAAATCATACATCAAAGAGATAAGGAACATGCAATATACCAAATTTAGCAAAGTGTTGCTAACCCGTTGGTTTAGCACTTGCATGGTAGAAACATGATGGACATGTTTAGATCACTAAAATAAGATTCATGGGTGATTGTTCTAAGTGCAAGTGGGAGTTTGTTGGTATGTTATGCCCAGAGAGCCAATCATTTGATGATTGTGATGGCATATCACATAAAGGATTTGATTAATAAGCATAAAGGCAAGCTTCCAATTCATTTTGTTTCACTCAGTTATGAGATAACGAGGAAACTTAATGAATGTCTAAAGAATTATATTACTCAATGACATATGTCTTCAAGTGTGTGACTTAAACAATGACATCATACAAATGTTAAGAGTATGTACATTCTTATTATGTCCCTAGTCAGATGTTACTATGGAAGGTAGATAGACACTAGTAAAACTTAACACTAGAGCGTGTATCGGTTGATGAAAGAATCTCAACAGTCATGATATGTGATATCAAACCAAGCACACACATACTTGGTATGGAACACTGTATGGGACAAACCCACCTTAAGAGTGATAATGGAAACTAGAATGGTGGTCATACTCATCTCTCATAGTGAAGGTGGTGATTGTGGTTCTTAGATCTGAAGTCACTACGCTCATCACATGTCGTTTGGTATACTTTGACATCATCCAACATAACCATGAATAAGGATTGCCATAATAGTGATGATTGGGTAGTTGTGACACATGGGGATTGACTGTGAGTGATGTATTTGGGATTTGTCCCTCCTATTGGAGTTTGATATACTGGCTACTTGATAAGAAAGACTGAAAACACATGTGCATGCACATGTAAATCAATATATGATATTGATGGCACATATATCCCAGACAGTCTACTCTAGGTTCAAGGAAGATGGATTGAACATTGAGAGGATGATGATTCCATGCCTTGAGTTCATTTTGGATATCAAAGACAAAGGAATTATACAATCGGTGCAAAACCTTACACAGATTGTAGGTTGAAGTTGTTCTCTAACTTTCCACTCACTTGGGTAGCACTGATGTGCAACTAGTAACCATTCTTTGCTTGGTGATGTCATAAACCAGTTGTGGACATTCACTACCAACATGATATGGGACCTCTAGTGTCACACACATAGGATTCACCTGGAAGAGGTGTTTAATCATGAATGATAATTGAATTGATTGCCAAAGTCTTTGGGTATTCAAATCAAGCAAGAAATCAACTGAACAGACTTCCAGCCGAGTAGTTCAAGTGTTGAACCGACCGATTGGAGTGTTGGGTTGATTAGAAAATGAATTGGTTGAGTTCTGCTTAAACTGGGGAGAGAACTGACTGGTTCACTTACCAAATAGATCAGCTCGGGTCACCAACCAACCGGTTGGTTGTGTGAGACACCCGGTTTGTGGAGAAATTCAATTGCATCAAGGATTAGTGATAACATCATATTGAGAATTAATTAGATTTGAATTTCCAATTCATATGCGATTGGGAAACATGGCAAAATAGCCGGTTCACTGAGCGAACCGATTGGCTCATAGAGCGAACTGATCGGCTCGCATGTGAAATGACTGGTTCACCTAGCGAACTGACCGATTCTCTGCTTGTAGGTTGTGAATTTTGTGATATTCCAATCTGTTTCACTCCCACACAAACTGGGAACCTAGACCGTAACCCCTCCTATAAATAAAGGGGTAGTGGGGGCTTCTCAGACACAACTTAAATGCCTCTGATAATTGTTGTCCTCTCTGGTTGTGGTAACCAATAGAGAGTCTGAGCAAGTCCTACCCGATAAAGGGAGGGATAGCAAGGGAGAACAATTGTGGGAGAGAAATTTGGTGACTAGTACACCAATGGGACAGGCAACTGACGTGGTTTATTATTGCACTAACAAAATTCACTCAGGGTTGAAATCTCTGAGCTTTTACCAAAACCTTGTGCAATGATACCACCCACAAGAAGACGGGTCTTATTGCAATATAGTTAAGGATCAAATCCCAAGGGACAACATTTTTAAGAATTGTTGCTAGCCGAGTCTAGTTCATGTAAGGCTAATATTTAAAATGATTGGTTGAATTGAGGTTAATTAAACTAAATGTAGGAAAGTAAAGAGCAGAATTAAAGTTGATTCTAGATTAATGATATGGAATAACTGGGATGGTACCGAGTTTCACCAGCACTACACATGCAAGCACATCCAAACATCAAACATCCAGGCAAGATATAACCATCCAAATGGAGCTGCTGCAAAATCCCCCCATACGGGCATTAGGCTTGCGTAAGCATCACCTTAGGCATCAGATGTCTCGTCACCATCCAGATCATGCACTTATGGATCCAAAGATATAGATATCCAACTGAAGTTGTGGCCCCCCTATACATGTGTTAGGTACATAGAAGCATCAACGTGGGCTAGATGGCTCATCCCCTCACAAATCATACACTTATGACCTCAAGGAATCCCTTTCTATTTCTAGTCAGGGAGTAAATCGTGCTAATCAACAAGCAAGCAGGTGATTAATCTACAAGCAAATATTGATGATTAACAATGAAGATACAAATATCCAACTGAAGTTGTGGCCCTCCCTGAGGGATGTTTAGGCACACAGAAGTGTCACTGTGGGCTATATGGCTCATCCCCTCACGGATCATACACTTACAACCTCAAGGAATCCCATTCTATTTCTAGTTTGGGAGTCAACCTCATTAATCGACATTCTACCCTACATATAGAAGTTCTCACAACATAGGGAAGAATAAGATAAAAGCAAGCAGGTAATCAATCCACAAACATTAATGATTAACAACGAAATAAAAAGTTATATACATTGCCATGGAATGTTTAACAAGAGAACATGCTTGCATGGGTAGTGGGGCTAGTCCCTGCACCCCAGCAAAAAGGAACTCTTTGCTCATGATGCGAGAAATGAGAAGAACAAGAGAGAGGGAAGGTTCCGCCATGAGCATGATCAAGAAGGTAGTCGCATCTCGGTGAAGATGATGCGGTCTTCTACGTCGTGTCGGAGAAGATCTGGACGAGGAGGAAGAACCACCAAAGCAGACCGGGTAGATCTTCTTCTCCACCTTCTTTCTCGACTTGACCTCCTTTCTCACAGTAGGTGAAGTGGCAATGGTGTGGATGATCGGGATCGAACCTATGTTCAGGCAACTTGTCGGTGTCTTGGGTCTGATGCCCAAATGAGGACTCTGTTGGTCTTATTTATAGGCTTGGGTCGGGTCTTGAACGGTTTGGATGTGAGTCCACTTCATACAATTTTGAGTTTAAACGATTTGGAGTTAAATGCATCCAACCGATCTTCATCTTCACGGTCTTGCTGTCCAACCGGTCCTAGAGTCTTAACGGTTTTGGCTTCTCACGATTTGGAGAGATCGTTAGGAATCCATGCAGTTTGAGTGTCTAAACGTTCTTGAAGACCGGTGAGTTCCAATTGGTCTTGCAGTCTTCATTCCATCCGGTCTTCAGCATTCAGTCGATCCAAACGGTCTCATGGATCGATGGCCTCCAATCGGTTTGGAGACCGATCACAACTTAACAGTTTGTGCCTCTCGCGGTCTTGCTCATCCGAACGATCTTGAGACCGTGTGTCACCAAATGGTCTTGAGGATTGTTTGTCATCAAACGGTTTTAGATGATCAACCCTCGAAGGTGTTCAATCGGTTTGGAGATCGATTGCCTCCTCATGATCTTGAGACCATGAGGAGCAGGTCGTGTAGTGAAGGAAGAGAGCGTAGATGGAGGGATGGAGGTTAGGCGTTGTGTCGATGGTCGTGAGAGGTGGAAGGTGCAGCTTCTTGTGGGGTTGCAGGTCGATGGAGATGCAGCAGGTGGAAGTGGAGGCGCCGGTGCAAGCGGCGTTGCTGATGATTGCGGAAGTGTAGGTGGTGATGGAGGTTGTCGGAGGAAGGTGAAGGTAGAGGAGCGTCGAGCATGTGCTGTGGAGATCCAACCGGTCTTGAGGTGGGTCGCTACACTGTTTTGAGATCGTGAGGCTTTACACGGTCTTGAGATCGTGTAGAGGGGTGAAAGGCTGAAGACCAAATGGAAGACAAAACTAGTTGGAGGTAAACTACTTGGAGGGCAAACCGTGCAATCAAGATCATGTGGCCAGGAGGAAGCCCAAGACCGAATGAGGTGAAACCAAATGGATCAAGATTGTTTGGTCAAGACCAAGGATGAGAGGATCTTGAGTGTAGGTAGATCTAGGGCAAAGAAAGGTGGGCCCCACTTATTAAGGTTTGATACGGATGATGGTTGATGGAGATAAAGGTGGAATGAAGCAAGTGGTGGTGATGAATATGTTGAAGGTAGATTAGGGTTAAATGGAGGTGGGTTATAGTTGATGGTTCAACCTCAACATGACCTGCATAATCTGCATGAAATCCATATAAAACTAGTTAATAACTTGATAATCTGATCAACCAAGCAAAATTGCACATTGTAAGTTTTAAGGAGATAAAATAGAATGTATTTTATCGAATTGGGCCCAAAATGGCGACTGAAAATTTTGATGAATTTGGATTCATCGGATGACCCCAAACTTAAACGTTTCTCATCCTCGAGTAACACAAAATTTGAAACAGTCGCCATATTAATGAATTCAATTCATGTGACTGCCTCATCTTCACATCACGATTTGTTTCCTTTCTGCATAGTATGACTAAGCATCTCAACTTCCTGAAACCACTGAACACATCTTACAATATCTTTGTTCCTGAGTTTGTTTTCCAACATCACTTCTTCCGCACTTTTTCCTACAAGCAGCAGTTCTAAGAGTTTCGTAAGAGTCTAGAGATACCCGCAGAACAACAAGTGTGCATATAATCTGACACTGGTGTATTTTAGGATGGTGGAGGAATTCATTGTGCCTTTAGGTGGAAAAGGGAGTGAATGGTGGTATGGAAGGAATAAATAAATCTCTCCTCTATTCAACTCGAGATTTTTATTTTACGATTGCAATTTCATTGATTGCATTTTTTGTGTGTGAATCTCTCCTCTATTCGACATGAGATTGCATTTTCTTTTTGTGTGCACATTGGCATCTTTTCTTGGTGGTACACCCCTATTTATTAGTGAGGGGTATGGAAGAAGCGGATATGGAGGGAAGTGGCGTGCCACCCCGAACTTAGGGTTTGACACTATTTTGGCTATTTTGTTTCTTTATTGATGGACGGAGGGGTACGAAGATGATAGAAGAAGTGTAGAAGAGAGTTCAGATAGGAATTTAACTTGATTTACAATTCAGTGCACCAGGTGGTTCTCTTTATCGTACTCTGCTCAAATAATGACTTGATGAGGATCCGGTGGAGATTCCATGTTATTGTTCCACTTATCAGTTAGGAAGCACGACGTGTTTGATCCCTATCAGTTCTACATACACTTGCCATTTTTGTAGAAGGATCATGATGTTAGGATTCATAAGCTTCACAAGATGATTTCAATCAATAGGCTAGTTTTCATAAAATGGCCATTTTGAGGATCTGCTTCGAATAAGGAGGGTATAAAGATGCAAAGAAAAGCATAGAGAAAGAAACTAGCCGGATAGGTAATGGTTATAATTGAAATAAAAACTGTCAAAACTTCATCAAGTTTTTGTTCAAAAAATTTATCATATCAAAAATGCAACGATGAAATCTTAAGTCATAAATAGATGGGTGTAGGTGTAAAGTAAAGTACATACCACCCACCCTCCACCCCGAACTTAGAAATTTGCTTGTCTCGAGCAAACTCTAAATCCGAGATGGAGGAGAAAATTCATTCTGGTTGGACCACCAGATGTGGTTGTGTTCCAATCAGCGCGCGTCCTCCATCTGAAAATCTCAAAAATAAAGATTAATAAGAAATCAAGATAGCATCTTGTGATGTGATATTTATTTAGTGCAAAATTATCTAAAATTTAAAAACAAAATTTAAGTAAAATTTCTAATTCAAAATTAAAAGTAAAACAAAATTATTGATAGGGTTGCCTCCCGACAAGCGTATTTGTTTTACATCGATGGCTCGACGTGGATACTATCACCATGCTGGGGCTCTAGGTGGAACTTGAGCTAGATGGACATATTCTTTTGGTGGTTTCTTTCTCAGCCATTCATTAACCCTCGCTTTGATTTTAGCCTCTTGTATTCTTCCCCATAAAGAGTGAGCAATGTCATAGCACATAGGGAAACAACTCAAGTTATGTTGAATTGTTCTTTGTTGGTCAATCTGAGGTGGATAATAGTTGTGGGGGATCTGAGTGGCACCATTGATGGTGTAGTGCTATTGAGGTGTAGAGGAAAAGTTCATTTGTTGATGCACTATCCCTTCATCGTAGCAATGTTGGTCATTAACATCTATCAGATATGGATCCGAGGGATGTTCCTTGTAGAAACCACAATCCAATTCTTCTTGCGGAGGGAAGATGAAATCGGTAGTCTCTGTCTGTTGGGCTACCGGTGCATTCCAGAGGATAGTTGTTTCTAGCTGAGGAGGCTCATGGACACCTGAAAATGGTTTGGTATGTGCCATGACAGGGTTGAGAGGTGTCTCCTACTTTTCACAAATGTCTTCAATTGTTTCTATAGGCTTGAGTTCATCAAAAGTAGCATCAACATATTCTTCTGTAGAGTTGAGAAATTCAATGCAATCCTTTACTTGTTTGTCAATAGGTTCATCAGATGATGGGTCTGTTAGAGCAACTTCTAAAGGATTGTCTGATTCATGATTCTCTTGAGTGAGAAGTGACATCTGCTCTATGCAATCAATAAGATAGACTTCTTCTTGCATGCTTGGTTTTTTCATATTTTCAAAAACTTTGAACTCAAGAGCTTCTTTTCCTAGTCGAAGAAGCAAGGTTCCTGCTACAACATCAATTAGAGTTCTTGTAGTGGCGAGGAACGAACGTCCAAAGATGATAGGATATATGGCGTCTTATTTTATGTTCATAATGAAAAAGTCACACGGAACATATGTGTCCTTGCCTACCTTGACTGGGACATCTTCAAGGGTTCCTAACGGATGTTTTATCGAATTATCTGCAAGTTGTATAGTTATGCCAGTAGGAAGAAATTCTGAAAATCCTAGCCTCTTGCAAAGGCTAAGAGGCATGATTGAAATTCTAGCACTAAGATAAGCTAGTCCCTTCTTATATGTAGAATCACCAATATGACATGAGATACCAAAAGATCCAGGATCTTTTTGTTTCTTGGGCATCTTGCTTTGAATAATATCGGAAGTAGTAGTTGCTAGTTTAACCAACACAACTTCCTCGGTTCTGTACTTCCTTGTGAGGAGAGACTTCAAGTACTTTGTCTAGGCTGGTATCTCTACCAGCACATCTAGAAAGGGTATATCAACATGAAGTTTCTTCATAACTTCCTTGAACTTGTTGAAATGGGTATCAAGCTTTGTTTGCCTTAGATGAGCCGGAAAAGGTATACGAGGCTTGTATACAGGGATGTCAGGTTCTGGTGTTACTTCTTCCTCTTTTGTAGTAGGTTTCACAAAATTTTCTTTGTCTGACTTATCCTCGCTTGGCTTCTCCTTCGGAATAGATTTGGGTTCTTTGTCAACTTGATCATTCACCTGGTCTTGTTCATCTATAACAACCACTAGTGTCTTGATAGGAGGGTTGGGATATACATTACCAGAATGAGTCATAACAACCTTCAACTTCTCAGGATGTTTAGGGTTGTTCTTCAGTTGACCAGCAAAAGCTCCAGCTGGAGGCTTGAGACTGGCTGACAGTTGGGCTAACTGAGATTCAATAGCTTTCTGGTGGGCTTGTTGATTAACTATCATAGTTTTTTGTGCTTGTAGAATCTTCTCAATGGATGACAATTTGTCATCAGGAGAGATGGGATTGGCTTGTTGTCCTTGTTGTTGATTCTGGTAAGGGACTTGATTGGGGTCTTAGAACTGAGGGTTGTTCTGGTAATTGTTGTAGTTCCTATTCTGGAAGTTACCCCTAAAGTTTCCTTGATTCCCAAAATTCTATTGTTGGTTGTTTGAACCAAATTTATGTAAGTTCACCACTCCCAAAGGATTTCCATACTGAAAATCAGGATGGTTCCTATTCTGATTCAGGTTATAGTATCCTTGAGCAGGGATAGTGTTGACAACATTCAGACTTTCCATCTGGCCATCATCTCTTTGTCCATTGACTTTGCTTAGGACAACATCATAGAGAACATTGCAGGACAAGGTAGAGTGATCAGTTCCTTTACATGCTTCATAGAACAGTGAAGCTGACTTGACTTGTTCTTGTTGTTGAGGGGGTGAGCGTCTTCTTTCATAGACAACAAGGGACGATTCAATATGGCCTTGCTTGGCAACTAAGAGTTTGAGGGTTTTCGCGATAGACTTGTATTCAGGATTGGCTTCAGCCATAGCCACCTTCAATACTCCTTTGCCTACAGATCTACCCCAATTAGCTTGATTTTCAGCTCCAAGGGTGACAACCTTCCATGCGCTATCATAACTTTGACGCATGAATTTTCCTCCAGATGAGGAGTCTAAGAATCTCTTAATATCGTCATCCACACCCCTATAGAAGATCTCAATGAGCTGATTCTTAGGAATACCATGGTGTGGACACTTGCGTAGAAGCTCCTTGTATCTTTCCCATGCTTCAACAAGGAATTCTCCATAGATTTATTTGGAAATGAAGGCACAATTAGTTCCATTTTAGGTCATGATCTAGAACCATAGATTGAATGTCTAAAAAACTCTCAAATTTGAGCATTTCCAGATTTAAAAAGTGCCCAAGATAGGTGAAGTTGGGCATAGACAAACTTCTAGATTTAAGGTGGCCTTAATGAGTAGTGACTGAATGAGTTAGTTGTCTAATGCTTAGAGCATCTGGTAGCCATACAAAGAATTCCATGTTGCTTGTTAGGATCTTCAAAAGCATCATCTCAGTTGTTCTTATTCATTGAACATTCTCATGATGGGTAAGATTGGGAACTGGACAAATATCCTGAACTAAGGTGACCTTCACAATTAATGATTGTAGTGGGTTAATCATCTATTCCTAAGATCATTTGCAATTCCTTGTAGGATAAAGATCATGGGAAGAGTGATAAAGAAGTAAGATCGGACATCATTTGATGTGTTCCTTCACTGGTCTATCATATATCCATTAGAGTGTCAACGAATGAGTATCCCCCGACTCTCTAGTTCTCAGTTGATTTGATCAACCCTCCTTTGAACTACAACCCCACTAGGAATGGTTCATTATTGAAGTGATATTGATTCTGATTGGGTTTGAAGATATAAGGCTCCTATTGGAGTCTTAAAAGAATGATCGATAGATATGGTAATGAAAGCATATGATCATTTGGAACACCCTACCAGATGTAGGGATCAATAGAGTATCAACATGTCATTCAAAGTGTTCCAGGTTGCTTGTTAAGACCTTCTAAAGCATAGTATCAATTGTTTTAGTTCTACTGGAGTGATTGAGATGGATTCATTGGGTATTAGACAAGTTTCCATATTTAAGGTAGCCTTCATGACTACTGAATTTATTTTTCAGTTGTCTGCTCCCTAGAGAATCTCCCTATATCAAAAAGTTTGATAATATTGATAGGATTGGTAAGATTAGGCTCGAGACAAATATCTAGAATTAAGGTGGATTTCATGACCAACGATTGTATCAATCAATTGTATGTTCCTTAAAGGTTTTCTTGTTTACCAAAAGTACTCAAGGTAGATAAGGTTGAGAACTAGACAAGTTTTTCTAGATCTAAGGTTGCATTTACGACTAGTGAAGTATCAGAAAACTGTCTGCTTCCTAGAAAATTTCTTGAATACAAGATGGTCCAGTATGATAAGAGTAGGATTTGCCTACTGTGCATAGGGCTTTGTTTGAGGTGCCTGTCTGTTGATAGGGATTTCACATGGAGTGACTTCTGGAGCATAGGGATCTATCAGGTGTACCTACTTAGGGCTTGAGATCAATAAGATTCCTATTCAAGATATGGCTTGAATGTGTATGCCTATTTAGGATAGGACTTGGTTCACGAAGAATGTTTGTTCAAGATAGGACTCATCAGATATATCATGTTTGGTGGATGTATGCCTATTTAGAATAACCACAATATAGTACATCAATACAGTGGTCATCAAGTGAGGGCCAAACTTGCCATAAATGTGGAGAGATAGGACATTTTAGGCAGTAGTGTCCAAGAAGAAATAATGTGGTGACCCAACAGTCAAGGCATAATCTGCAAAACCCACAAGGACCTCAGGTTAGTGAAGAAGAAGGCCAAGGATGAAGACAAGTGTCACAGTTTGGTCCATCTACCTCTGGTAGTAGAGGACAAAGGCAATAGAAGATGATAGCTGACTCCATGTAATTGGGTCAGATAAGGCACTAGATAACTCGTAAAGGTAACTTGTCAGATAAAACTTTTCATTCTGAATTATCTTTCCTTTTTCCTCTCTCTTCCTACTGATTATAAGAAAGATAGTTATTGTTGAGCTTCCTTTAATTAGTCCTGTGAGGACATAAGGAAGAGATAAAAAGGATGAGAACCTATATTCAGAATAATATTCTCTTATATGTTTTGAATTTTTTGTTCTTTTCATGTAGAAGAGATGTAAAAGAAACACCCAGAGAAAATCTAAGATATTAAATAATAAATTTAAAGAGATGTTAAAAGTATGAAACATAATATGAAACAAATGCATACTACCTAATTTCAGTTTTTGAATACCCTGGCCAGGTATTCATCTATTGAAGATAAGGTAAGTATGTCACTCTTAGATTGCTATCTTTCTGATTACTCTGATCAAGTCGTCATTTTGAGACAATCTAAAGAGCATAATAAGGTAGAAGATGTGGCATGGATATTTCTACCACATCCTAATTGATATACGAAGGGATCTGAGTTAATCATGAATCAATTTATAAACAAAAGAAGATGTATAGTATAATGTATACCTTGGTTTGAGGACCTAGAGGTAACAGTTACCTGATGAGAGGTAACAATGTTCAATAATGGACTAAGGGTTTGAATATCCAAATCTAGTAATCATGATGATTATGTGATGTGTTTCTGGCACATATAATGGATACCAAGGTAAAGAATCCTAGTGTCCAAGAACTTTCAATGATATGAGAAAATGGGAACATAAATCCACATAAGAAGAAATGTTGGTCACCTGGAATGGCCAACTGTGAAATTAGTCTAGTTATATAAAAAAACTATAGACATCATATGTTAGGGGTTTATACCCCGCATAAACATAACATTGATAAGGACGTACTAATTGAAGGAACAATTGTAGAATCATTGTGGGAAAATCTTATTAAAGCTAAAAATGTATGATGAGATTTGTAGTACCAAGTGGGTGACAAATTAGTGAGGTTTGATACCTGAGTTAAATAAGGCAGTGTTACCTGACACAGAGTTGACTCTACAGTTAATAATAAAAAGGACAGTAGAGTATGTGTCATGTGTGATAGACTCTATGATAACCCAGTATGAAAGGACTTTGTGATGATCAAAGTTCTATGGCCTCTCCATGACATTAAGATGTTAGTTGGAGGCTTGATGATGTGATGAATGAATAATATTTTTCTTTCTTTACCTGGGATTTCGGGGACGAAATCCTTGTTAGGGGTTTTTAATTGTAACATCCCTGACCAGGGTTAAGGGTTAACCTTAGAGATTTTGCTTAATTAATTTATATTCTTGTCTTTATCCTTTGAAAATTAATTAAGGATCAAGAGGAATTTATGTTTTGATTTTAGTCCTTTTTGAATAATGTTGAAACAATGTTTTACTTGTTTTGAAACTAAAGTGCAAATTTCCCAAGTTGAGGGGGTTGACTTGCAAATTTTACATGATAAATTGTTCCTCAAGTGTTGAAGCATCATAAGAATGAGAATGATGTAGAGGTATGACTTGTGAAAGCCTGAGCACCAAGAAAGAGTTTATTAAGCAATGTTTGTGCATTAAAACTTAGTTTTGGTGTAATGTGCAATTTACCCAAAACCTAGGGTTCAATATGCAAAATACCATTTCTAGAGAGTCCCTAATGTTTCTTGGTATTAATTAGACACAATAAAATCATAGGGGAATCTCATTTGAATCTCTTTGGAGGAGAGAGAATCTTGATATTAGAATAATCAAGATTTAAGCATAATTGAAACCCTAATTCAATTTAATGCAAAAATAAATATATTAATGAAAGGGCCTTTCAACCAAAAATGATATGGTTGAATTTGTATAAGTATGGACGTCCTTTTTCCTTGCAAAGGCAACGAAATATCTAAAGTGAGTGGAGAGCCCACTCACATTAGTTAAAGAAAAAGTAATATCCACTCAATATTGGATATTATTATTAAAATGGTTAAGGCGCTTAATTTTTCTTCATTTAATTCATGGATAATGAAGAGGAATTACAAGGTGGGGGAGATGGCTTCCTATGCAAGGGATTGAGGGGAGTATGTGGCACCAATTTTGGGAGTTGAAGGAATTATTTATCACTTTCTCTCTCATTGAAATTCCCTTATATACATCCCATTTTCAACCCACATGAAAGGCTTTTTCGATTCCTTTTTCTTTCCTTGCTTTGGTTGAACACAAGGGAGCTTAGGAGCAACAGGAGGACATGCCCCAACCTGTAGGTAAGCTCCATAGTCATCTTCAACCTTGATTTCATGGTGGAAATCGAAATTCAATGCTTATTTTCTTCTTTTCTCCATTCAATCTTCAACCTTAGCCATTCTTTTCATTCAAAGACTTGAGGACGGACCTTGGACAGTTGAGAAAGCTTAATTCACCATTGAAGACGTGAAGCTTGAAGCTTGGATTCAACTTTGAAGGCGGGTTATATAACTTGAACCCTTAAACATTGTTATTGATTTCATTCCTTTATCATATGTTGATTTCTCCTTTACTTTCAGATTTCCTTTTTGATTGGTTGTTGAATTCACCACAAGAATCACAATGAATTTCGAAGGTTTCAAGCTTGAAGATGATGATTTCATCTTAAGCACACACCTGTGCAAACGGTTTTGCTTTTTGGTGATCAAACGGTCTCAAGACCGTTTGACACCAAACTGTCTCAAGACCGTTTGAGGGAAAATGGTCTCAAGACCGTTTGAGGTCAAGAGGAATCAAACCGTTTGAAGGTTAAATGCTGATGTGGTTGGATGATAATCCAATGGTTTCAATTAATTGAATTTTAAAAGGTACCATGTATGTATGATCCGCCAATTGTAAGCTCTAATCGATTGAATTGATTGAAACCCTAGTTGAGGGAATCAATTTCAAGGTTGATTGACCCAAATGGTCTCAAGATCGTTTGGAGGTCAATAGTTGATTGTGGTTGATGGTTGGAGATCCAAGGGCTATAATTTGATGTACTTTCAATGGTCCCAATGTTGGATGGTCCAATGGGTGCAAACCCTAAATCGATTGATTGTGGAAACCCTAATGGATCCATTCAGTTTCAAGATGATTTGGACCAAACGGTCTTGAGACCATTTGAGTCCAAACAGTCTGCAGACCGTTTGAGAGCAAGCGGTCTCAAACCGTTTGATGTCCATTCGGTTTCAATGATGGGTTGTCCATTTAGTTTTAAATGATAATTTGAGCAAATGGTTTCAAAACCGATTGAAGGAGTTAGGGCAAGACCATTTAGAGGTACAAAAGATTTAAGACCGTTTGGAGATACAATTGAACCAAGACCGTTTAAGGTCTAACGGTCTTCAAGACCGTTTAAAGGTCAAGGAGGTCATAACCGTTTGAAGGTTCAAAAGTAACAAAACTGTTTGGAGATCTAATAGTCTCAAAGCTATGAAAGATTAATTAACCCTATGTTTATTAATGATGTTTATCAAAGGTAATTACAATAGTTGTACCTTTAAGGTACTTAAGTGATTAGTACCTTTTGAGTGGTTAACCTTTGATGCTTATGAAAGAAATAACTCAATACATTATGCTAACCCTAAATGTATGTACTTGAATGAAGGGTTGACCTAATCTAATCAAGTTTGAAGCAATCAACATCCTAGAGAGGATGAGAGAGAGAGGAATTCATACATGTATGATAATCATGTTGTGGTTAAGCCTCAACACTTTCAACATGAATAAAATATGTATTTAGGGTATGATCCTTGATAAAGAGATCATGAAACCCTAATCGAGATGGTTGATGAGCCCTAACCCTAATTTAAAGCAATGTTAGGTGAAACCCTAATCTAGGGTAATGGTGAAACCCTAATCTAGGGTGATGATATGAGAAATCCCAATTTAGGGTAATATAATGAAAAAGCCCTAATTTAAGAAGGTGCTTTATGTGAAACCATAATCAAGGGTGATGCCATGTGAAATCCTAATATAGAGTGATGTCATGTAAAACCCCAACATAGGGTGATGTGATGTAAAACCCTAGTTGATAAAGAGGGGAAACCCTATTCCCAATAATGGTATAATGAATAATATGACGGTAGGTGAAACACCTAAAAGTGGTTGATAATGGATAACCTCATATCAATAATGGTTGAATAAATCAAATGAGTGACTTATGACTAATACATTATATGATAAATGTGATGAACTGGTGCATAAAGTATTAGGATGGGAACTACCCTAATACAAGATAAATTGATGAACTTAAGTAAGATAAAAGTGATGAGGAAAGTGATACATCAAGACATGATAGATATCACATTCATCACCTCAAGGTTGATATACCTTAATGTACCTTAAATCCAATATACTTGGATGAATAACACATGAAATGTGTCAAGTCAATTGTCATATTGAGATGTAATACACTTTGATATGTGTGGGCTAACATACTTTAAGAAAGAGGTTAAGCCAAGACAATAAAGTGTGGTGTAATCATATTCTGGTAAAGATGAGAGAGAGACTCATATCTCGTGTTGATAATTATGAGAATAAATAAGTATGATTGAATACTTATGATATTAATGTATGCTCCTAGGTGTGTGGAGCAATGAATTAGGGTTTGGATTGATAATATGAACTTGAAACCCTATTCGGCTATAGAGGGAAACCCTAACCCTAATAATTGTCGCCTAGTGAAAGGTGACAAGATGTTTAATGGGCCTTGTGAGCCATGTGAATAGTTGTTGCCTAGTGAAAGGTGACAAGATGTTTAATGGGCCTTGTGAGCCATGTGGTTAGTTGTTGCCTAGTGAGAGGTGATAAGATGTTTATAAAAGTGTCGTGAAAGAAATGATAATGTTCAAATAAACTAGGAAATGGAAACTTAGTAATATAATAATAATAATAAATGGATACAATAATAATAATGAAATCTTAATCATGCATGCTTTATGCTTATAGCCAAATAAGGGCTATAGTGTTTTGAATAAGCTTAAAGGAGGTAAGAGGGATACTTGAATTACATAAAGGATGTGGATAAGTATGATGGCTTGGCCTAGGTTTAATACCTAGAAAAGGTGATGTAGTATTCAGTGATGATGCACAGGATTGACATAGTTCAATACCTAGAATAATTGCACAAGATTGGTAATAACTCAATACATGGAATAATTGCATAGGATTGGTAATAACCCAATACCTGGAATAATATTACAAGATTGGTAATAACCCAATACTTGGAATAATATCACAGGATTGGTCATAACCCAATACCTGGAATAATATCATAGGATTGGTCATAACCCAATACCTGGAATAATGTCACAAGATTGGTCATAACCCAATACCTGGAATAATTGCACATGATTGGTAATAACCCAATACCTAGAATAATTGCACATGATTGGTAATAACCCAATACCTGGAATAATATCACAGGATTGGTCATAACCCAATACCTGGAATAATATCACAGGATGGGTCATAACCCAATACCTGGAATAATGTCACAGGATTGGTCATAACCCAATACCTGGAATAATTACATAGGATTGGTAATAACCCAATACCTAGAATAATATCACAGGATTAGTCATAATCCAATACCTGGAATAATGTCACAGGATTGGTCATAACCCAATACCTGGAATAATTGCACTTGATTGGTAATAACCCAATACCTGGAATAATATCACAGGATTGGTAATAACCCAATACCTGGAATAATGTCACATGATTGGTAATAACCCAATACCTGGAATAATTGCACAGGATTGATAATAACCCAATACCTAGAATAATGTCACAGGATTGGTCATAACCCAATACCTGGAATAATATCACAGGATTGGTAATAATCCAATGCCTGGAATGGTTGCACATGATTGGTAATAATCCAATGCATGGAATGGTTGCACATGATTGGTAATAATCCAATGCCTAGAATGGTTGTACATGATTGGTAATAATCCAATGCCTGAAATGTTTGCATAGAATTGTCATAGTCTAATGCCTGAACAGAATATGATGATGTATACTCACATGACTGGAACAATTCAATATCTGGCTAACAGATTGGCTAAGGTCAATAGACAGAAATGAGAATGATTCATGGATGACATACCATGATAATGAGTATCTCAAGATAAGCTTGAGATGTTGATATAGTAAGATGGATAAGTGATATACATGTTCTTCATATTCCTTATAAAGTGAATAAATGAATTAATGCTCTATCATAGATAGTTGCAATACTTTAAGATATGAGAATGTTCTAAACTGCTTATCATCTGATCAGTTTTATTCTATTAAACTACAATAATCATATTTCTGGCAGAGAGTTATATCTCTCGCTAGGACAATTTCAATTGTCTCACCCCGTGGGATCCAACGTTTTTAGGTGGACGAGGACGAGGAGGTAAGAACCATACTACAGGGGAAAGACAGCAGCCTCAAGGACAATAGTAACATCTCAGATGAAGATACTGACTATTGTGTCTTGTAGATAAGAGTCATATGTGTTGTCTCTGTACTCTCAGGTCCTTGGAGTCAGTACTTAGTGTTTTCATAATCGATCTGAGATTTTGGCTTGAATGTCTCGAGGTTGTGTGTTGCTCATGTGTAGACTTAAGAGAGCAATTGATGTATGTAATCCTCGAGAAGAGATGGCACATGGTATGTATTTGTGGACCAGAATGTATATGTAATACTTTGATTCTTGTTGTTAAGAGTTTCCTGGAACTGGATCTCTTTGAAAAATGTTTTAATTTTTAGTGATTTTCAGTAATCCGCTGTTAATGATCGCTTCCGCTTAGTTAATGATATTTTGTTCGAACAGTGTATCACAGTAAGTTTCTATAAACATCAGGACGACTCCCAGTTAGAGAAGATTGCTCCAAAGACTTCTTCTAGATAGTGCGCATATGAGGAAGAAGGACAATACAGTGAACATGTAGTTGATGCATGTAGAATGGAGGATCAGGCTCTTGATGTGGGGTGACATCGACAGGGGGAGTGTCAAAGGAAGGTTTTTGAGTCTTACTGCAGAAGGTCAGAAACACAATTTTCATCCAGGATGGCTCGACAGACCGATCAACAGGAGCAAAAAAAGTTCCAAACGTGGGCATGGAGAGAGAAGTGGCGTTGCCAGGATACTTCTTTTCAGTTGCTTGGTAATAAAGTGAAGTCAGGGTGGTACTTCAAAAAAAGGAAAGGACAAGATGCTGACATACTTGAGGAGAATGACCACCTATCGGAATCCATCACAGGTGGTGATGGAATCCATAAGTTACTCTGGATGATTGCTGAAGACAAAGTCTCCCTCATGGGTCGGAGGGGAGATTGTTGGGAAAATGAATAGGATTCCGGCCCATGTCCTAATTGTATCTGGGCTTGAGTAGGAGTTGGTTTGTGTTGTCAATCCTAGTAGGAGTTAAATCCAATAGGAGAGAAGATGGCTTTCTATTTGCAACATTGGAAGTGGATTAGGAATTGGACTATGAATTGGAGTGGGATTCCTAATTGCTACTACATGTGATGGAGGTATATAAATAGAGGCCCTGGGGGAGGCCATTGGGATCCCATCAATTGTTTGTTGTTGGTGTTTTCTGTGGTAGAAGAGCCAGAAAACAAGAACAACTGGTGGTGCTCTCTTTTGGTAAGAGAGGGTCACCGAATTTGACTTGAAGTGAAGTAGCGACTGACAGTCAGCGACACATTGGTGGTGCATCAACTACGACGGCGGATCCGAACAGCGGAAGACACACATCAGTGGGTGGTACTACGTTGGTGTTGCGACAGCGACTACGACAACAATCTGTCCGTTCAGCGGAAGACGTGTTTTCTCTCTCAGGCGGAGAGAGCTCTTTGGTTGGCAGGCGAGGTACACAACCTCGTCAGGAGTAGAGGCGGCCCGGTCAACAGTTGCAGCGACAACATGCAAGAGCACAACTGTGTGTCTGATTCCCTACAACGACAGAGGTGTTGTGGGGAGAAAAAGATAAGTGAGATATTTTATATACGTTTGGGTGTAATTCTATTCTTCTTATCTTTGTTCTCGTGTGGAGGGAGTGATCCGGATTTAGGGATAATTAAATCTAGACGGTGTGAGTTGTAATCTTGATTACATAGTGTTTGTTGGTCGGCATTGCCCCATGATTTTTCACTTCTCGTCTTGGGGAGAATTTTCCACGTTAAGTCCTACGCTTTCGATTTTGCAGAACACGTTCCTTACACACCACAAATTCCTAACAACTACAGCGGATGCTCGATAGACTTTCATTGGTTGATGCTACGATTACAGCATTCCACAACTTCCGCACATTGACAATTATCAGTCCATACACACACAGATCGAGTATTTATTCGTCACAGTCCTTGGCTCCGTCCGACTATTAATCACTGCAGGGTATAACCTGTAAACAGATTCAAGAAATGAGAAAGCTGTGATGAAGAAAGAAAAACTTGAGAGACATTGACTATTAGTTGTAATTCCAATAAAAAATTACCGACCACCACACTTGTACCCTACGGGTCGTTCCATTTTGCACCTCTTTGGTATGGTCATGGCTACGTCCGACCTGATCCCTGCGTTCTTGAGTGTGTCCGACAGCCCTATGGCGCACATGCATTTGGATTCGTGTGACTGCATGAGGCTCTTGATCTCGGCGCAGCACTTCTCCGGTACGGCCATGTCTGGGTGCTGAGACACCGGCACACAGGGTGCGATCCGCAGGGCCAAGGTCTCGGCTGAATATTTGCCGCACTCCCCTGCTCGATCCACCGTACGTGACAGTGGCCGCAACCAGACTAACCAGTAACAGCAGAGACGGTGGTGGTCGTCATTGTGTGCTCTGTTTCTTGCTCTCTCTCTTTCCCTGGTTGTATCTGCTCAGTTTGGTGAGTATACTCCTCCTTCCCCTTCTATCCTGTTGTTGCTGTGTTGAACAGGTTCAGCAGCCATGGGCATTTATAGTAGTGTTTGAAGCACCTGGCTCGTCTGCATGGTGTGTTATTTGGGTTGCTTCAGTCCTATGGTGGAGATTCCCACTAGTGTAGAGTTGCGTGACTGTATAAACAGAGAGTTATAATGCTCAGTGCTGATGATGCCTCAAATCTTTCTCTAATACTACAATCGAATACCAAATTTAGCCACCACTTAATGGCGGTGCATATTTACAATTGTAGCCGCGCAGGCAGTCATGGTCATGCACTCAACCACAACTCAAATGAATACATACATACGGACACATAAACCCGATCAGTTTCATTGCTGACACCAAGGTTGTTCTGTAATACCCATTAATTAACAGTGATCGTCATGGCTGTCTCCTAATTAAATCTTGATCCCCATTCGCATCGTCTAGTGGGAGAAGTGGGTACCTGCAATAATCCGATGATGTCGCCGTTGATGGCGTGAAAGAAGATGAGACGGAGATGCAGAGGAACAGCCTCTCGTAAGCTGCCGCCATCTTAGTGGCCGTGAAGAGGTGGAGTGCCCTCTTACGTGCCGCCCGACCTTTCCGTCTCAGATTCTCCCTTCCTTCTCCTACAGTCCTCTGTAACACTTTCCTGATCGACTCCACTGTCGGATGGAACGTGTACCCCACCTCCGGGTTGTGGCCCGTGATGACGGAACCGGTGATGCTGGCGAACTCCGTAGCCATCACCGGCGCCCCGCACATCATGGCTTCAAGAAGCGTGTGGTCAAGCCCCTGCGCTCTCAGCGTCGGGTTGACGAACACGTCTAGGGCAGCATAGAACCTCGCAAGCCGGCTCTGGTCAAGAGGTCCCAGAACGACCACGTTATGTCCCAGCTCCTTGTACCTTTCTCCCCATGGCCCGTTCCCGGCCACAAGCACGTAAATTCCCCTTCCGCGCCAAGGACTCTCTTCGTCTTCAAACAGCTGCCTCAGCGCTTCGAACATGACCGGGTGTCCTTTGTCTTTCACCAGCCTCCCCGCCATCCCGATCACCAGCTCCGCATCCTCAGGAATGCCAACCTTACGCAGGAACTCCTGTCCTCCCTCACTATTCGGCCTGTACACAGACTCGTCGACGCCGTTGAGGATGACGTGGACGCGGCGGTCCGGGATCATGTACACCCGCCGGAGCACGTTTCCGACGTGGTCGCTGGTCGCCACGTGGTGGGCGTACCGAGGGAAGAACTTCACCTCCTCGACCACTTTCGGTAACCGCTCCGCCATGGCCGATTGCCTGGCCTCTTTGGCTGTGGCGTTGCGGAGGACCATGTCCTGGACGATGTCGGAGTGGATGGTCTCGTAAGCGATGCCATGCCACGACGCAGCCAAATTGCTGATGTTCTTGGCGCGGGCGTGGTACAGCGCCACACTCTCGCTGTGGACCACGTCGAAGGGGCGGATGGTAATGTTTTGGAGCTGGAACTCGTCCCAGGCGAGGGGCTGGTTCAGGTACCCCGATGCGGTGGCAGGGGTGCCGTGGAAGTGGATGTTGGCGCCAGGGTAGAAAGGGAAAGAAGAAGAATTGCCGGCGGTTGTGTTTTTGTTGTTGGTGGTGAAGACGTGGACCTCGTGGCCTCTCCTGGCCAGGGCGACGTGGAGAGTGGAGGCATGCCGCTCTAGCCCTCCGGCGAGACCGGGATGGGGCCATTTCTTCACGAACAGGGCGATCTTCAAGAGACGCGGAGGTGGGGAGGAGGAGAAGGAGAGGTGGTTCCACGCCCAAGGGAAGGACAGAAGATCCAAATTAGATGTCTCGTTGTTGGTGATTCCGCTCCTATTAGCATCTAATTGTTGTATAGGTGCCGGAATACTACTGCCATCACCATCACTTGCTTCTGTTGGTCTTGCAACTGCGAAAGCGGGCGCACGCCATTGCAGCTCGTGATACCGGAAGATCACGTAGATGGACTCGACGGAGGATACCACAACGAAGAAGATGACACAAAGGTGGGAGGAGACCTTTCCCATCTCAGAGACGGCCGGAGAAGGAACAACAAGCTTTAAACTGAGAGATAATGTAGGGAATGTACACAACCAGCTAATGTAGTAGCATATTTATTCCCCTACTACACAAATTCCAGGTTTGTTCTGCTCACCATTAATTAATAGTGGAGTCTGTTGAATGGTTGCCTTATTCTACTACTCATACCATGTGGAAGAGGGTGGGTGGTGGTTTCAAATCCTCAGATCTCTACGCATTGCTTCAACTAGTACTCAACATCGTTTGGAAAGTCTTCCTACGAACCCCAGCAGCACCATTCCACTACTCAGATTCACAGCACACAGAGCCAAGCTGGAACCTTGCTGCATCATCCCGCTACTCGAGTATACAAAAACAGACGAAGCTTCCTGCCACCCCGATCCAATCCAGAGAAATGGGATTTTCCATGATATGGAGGTGCAGAGGTACTGGTCAAATGCATCGTTCCATGAGCGTGCGCCTTGCTTAACGCTTTGACTTTTCACATTAACAAGCAAGAGCCTGATCAAATTCTGGTCTGGCACATGACAAGAATGGAGAGAGGCACAATGCAAATAATAATCAAGCTCAACAGCCTTTTACGTTATCAAAATCTCAAGACACCACTACAACTCCACTCTCTTAATAATATACACACCCTTGTTATATCATGCGAGATGTAAAACAAAACGTATAAGTCAAAGAATTCCCCACTACACACACATTACTGCAAGCATAAAGCAGCTGATAAGCCATCATCTTTTTATATTAGGATGATACCCTCTGACACACATGCTAAAAAAAAAAAGGTCAAAACGGAAGGAAATGCTCCAGCCATGCTTCCCATCAAAACGCTCAGTTCCGATCAGGTCGTGCCGCATACAGCTACACTTCTGATTCTTGCGCCGTTTTGTTGCTGTCACTCTTGACCTTCGAGTCTACACCAAGGTACTCCGTCAGGACTCTCTTCACACTAGCTCCCCTACCAAGCGGTGGTTTCCTGCTACCGATCAATGGAGTCTCTCCTCCACTCCTTGCAGCAGGGCTTACCAACAGGGCAGGGGAGAAGTTGGGAGTGGCATAGGCAGTCGCATATGGGGTGCCTGAGACGGGCACTGAATATGGGATCGAAACTCTCCTGTGAGCTATAATGCTTACTGCAGGGATTGGTGACAGCTTATCCGAGTGCTTGGTCAAGTCATCCACGTAAAGTACATCATCAATACGTGCGATGATGTTGAACGCCAAGCTCTCCAGAACCCTGGAATAGCTCTCTAAGATGGACTTGCCCATGTCCTGCAACCGAAAAATGGAAATCCGGTCAGAATTTATGGTATGCACATAACTTGTGTGGACTATTTTCTCTCAGTTTGCACCTTGCAGCTCTGAATCTTGCTCATATCCAATATGGTCTGTGTGAGGTTAGGAAACCTTTGCTTCAGGCACATCAGCAGACACTCGGCTCTCTCTGCAAGCAGCTCTCGCTGCTTCTCACCGTCAACTATTAGATCTTTGACCATACCCCATGATGATCTTGGAGTGCCGCGGCTCGCACTGCTTGGAGGTTTGGCCGATGTAGCTCGTTTGCGCCACACAAAGATCGCAGCCTCGACACGATTAGCAATCTCCAGGGCTTGATGCTCTGATGTTAAGTCCAGGCAGTCAAGAAGGCATTCAGGGGAGAACTGATCCGAGGTTATGTAACGGTGTATCACGTCACCCAAGCTTTGCCTTCCAGTCTGAAAGAAATGTATAAATGGTTAGGTGAACTTGCACAGAGGAACTCCCTTACCAATCCAACGAAAAAAGACATCATAGAAGAACAAGAAGAATGCCACGCACCTTAGGCAGTGACTCTAAGTAGGACTCGGGAACTTCCATTTCGGCCAAAACGTCGTTGTTTATGGCCATCACAGCTTTAAGTATCTGGTTTGTGCTCTCGCGTTTATGCTGCAACTGCTTCCTGGACTTGTCACTCAGGCCACCTGGAGGGACCCGAGGTACAGGAAGCCACCACTTCTCTTCTTGACGTTGAAGTGGCTTGCAGAATGAGCTCGAGACATCACAATCCGGAGCTAGAATCCCTTGGTCAACATACCAGAAGTCTGTCCCGGTAAAACTGTTCAGAATGTCCTGTTTCAGGGTAGATAGTAAGAAAAGTCATCCTTCGAGAAAATCAGATTGCTCAACAGGGTAGATGAAGACTCACAATTAGCATGTTGTCTAGCTTCCTCAGTGCTGGAAGATTGATGTACAAATCTGACCGGGGTCTGCATGTCATTACCTGATTGCATAAAGGACATCATTAAACCAAAACAGATGCCAAAGATAGTACAGTCATCCTGGAAGAAGATGGACAAATACAAGTAGAAACACATCTAGAATGATTTATAATACAGCCTAGATGCCACCGGTTTCAAATGAAGCAGGTTGCCAAAGGCCAAACTGCAGATGGCTAGGAATTATTTAATTCGAAACAAGCCACTCTTTTGTTTTGTATGATAACAGCTTTCATGTAAAATTGGCATATTGCTATACGCATGTCTTTTCATAGTTAGCATGTTAGCAAGTAGCAACAATGATGAGTTTATTACTACCATCATCATCATCTAAGCCTCAATCCCAACTATGTTGGGGTCGGCAGTTTGCTACTACCATGTTGTCCATAATACTCTCCATTCATTTCGCAGAATAACTGGAACATTATTTTGTCGAACAACAAAAAACACGTGCTATAAACAGATTCAATGGTCAATCACAGTTCTAACTGTAAACCATGCCTTTCATCTATCATATTTTGAATTCAGTCTTAAAGCCAGATAAGTACATACTTTTTTCAGCCACATTGTTAAAAATGTGTTATCTTCTAGGTTTCTAAATTGTGAAATTAATTTGAAAAGGTGGTTTTCCATAGTAACTATTATACCTAGTGTTTATTTGTTTTTCAGTTTTTTTTTTGCATCAATTGTATACTTCAAGAAATATTTTATAAACCATTTTTCTGTTTATTAAACTCCTTCACAATGAGCCAACAAGTAAGGTTTTAACATAGAGCCCCTTTCCTTAAGTAACCAACGCGGTGCTGCTTATAATTGATGAAATTGCATGATATCTCTTAACTGCAAAATAAACCGGGATTAGTCCATAAAAACATTTAACTGGAAGCGGCCTGAATGATAGGATTTATTTGCAATTATTATAAAAATAAGACTGCTTTTGAAAATCTAGAAACTATAGACATGGCTTTAAAACTTCAATTATACAATTCAATGATGAATTTTTGTATGGTTTAATATCAGGAGGGTTCCCGGCGGCAAGGGCAAGGGAAGATATGGTAGAGCTGAAAACAATTAGCTTTTTAGCAGAAAACTTAGTGGTAGAATATAAATTAACTTAGATGGTAAATTATACTGATGCCGTGGAAATATTACAGTCCTTTATGTAGTAGTGCTTATGTAGTATTACTCGCAGCAAGTGTAAAAGTATAAAGAAACAATTATACTGATGCCATGGAAATATTACAGTGCTTTATGTAGTAGTGCTTGTGGTGGCTGGCTGCAGCGGCAATACCTAACTTGGAAGTATAAACAAAGCACTTCTATTGGGCCATTGCCCAACGCTATTAAGCAAGATAGTGTCTCATTAGCTGCAGACGATGCTAGACCTCAAATCATGAACTACAACGATTCGGAAATTTTTTGTACAGAAGTTGTTCGTCAGTGAACATAGATACCAGGACCAGTTTGGTTAAGATTTTGGTGAAGTTGGATTCTCTGATATCAGAATTCCTGGCTGGAAAAGTTGTAGTGTTATAACATGCACTACTGTGTTCCTCTTTTGTGATCTGAAGCCACTATTGACACGATACGACAGGGTTTACCTGACCTTATTTCAAGAATCACCATCACCATCATCTAACCATCAATCTCAGCAATATTGACATCGGGCTACGTGCGTCCTTTTGTATTTTTCTCTGTTTTGGAAATATCACATATATATATATTGAATTTTTCAGGTCAATCAAATGAATCTTGAATTCTGATCTAGAACTGTGTTCTCTTCCTTTTGTCCTTTGCTCTTCCATTGAAACTATGGAGAGGATCTACTACATCCAGTTTCTCGTTTTTGCCTAGCATGTGTGTTCTACTTAATCAGAATGAAAACCAACACTTGATCAACTCACCCAACCCACATTATTGGTAAATACGCTGGTAGCAAAAGAATCAAGAGAATGCCCTACTATTATGTTTGCACATCATATAACTCCTTTTATGTTGAACTAATAATCAAATATTAACAAACTCTTTGCCTATGTGAAAGTGATCATGGCTTTAGGGCTGTGTGTGTTCAATAGAGAGAATAATCCACACACTAAATCTCACTGCAAACTTAAAGTAGTATTCCAGCTTCCCTTTACTGCCCTCATCCACCACATTGAACAGGGCCGTTTAGGTATGCAACATGTAAAACTTTGATTCACAAAAGAGTATCAAATACCATATTGATGCGAGTGACCTCGTAAAAATCCTTACCACGAATACCATAGTGTCATTTACCATATCGATGTGAGTATCAATACCATAGTCACTGCAGAGACTGTTGGCAAAATATTCGCGTAGCATGTATGGAATTTCATTGTACGACTGAATGGACATTAGTACCAAAGGCCATTTTGAATCTATCTCAGAATGCCACATAAATGGCAAACAATGTATGCTGTATATGTAAAAGTATGTGTTTACGATCAAGATATAATTGGTAATAACTAGTACCTCAAGCTTTGTCCCATCTGGGAAAGTTTGCCAAGTCGGTGTCAATTCAACAATGTGGTCACTGACGCATAGCAGCCACTCTATCTCCCGTCGCCACATGAGTTTCTTTTCAGTGGAAAGGGGCTCCAACCTCCAAAGCTGGCCAAACAGGGTAGCTGGAGAAAGAATGAGCGCCAAGCAAATTGTGAGAAACTTTAGCTCTATAGCAATAACAAAGCTAAGATTGATGGCCAACACTAGAGGTGTGTCGAGACCCTACCACAAAGATTGGTTATAGCATTAGAGATGGCCAGCGCAGTGGGGACCCCATTCCCACACCCTGACATGTCTTCACCCAGCAGTAGCTTGGCGAATCTCTCCTTCATCATTTCAATCTCTGTAAAGAATTAGACACAAGAAGAACAGTAAAAGCCAACGTCAGGACAGAAGACCTTAGCAGAAGCGTATGGCTTGAACCAAAAAAGAAAACTTTTGCATAGGGAAGCCATGTATAACACTAAAACGGCCGTTATGAATGTGGTATGTGTTGCGAATTTTCAGAAGGAGAAGAGGGGATTGAATTTGTTATAAGGAACTTGCTAGAGGTGAGAAATGTTGACGGAGAACGAAGGAAACCTGTTATTTTCACAAACAAGGGAGCTGCAAGTTTTCTATACCTGAATATTTGGGTTTTTGCTGATGCTTTACTTTTGCTGAGTCCGGCTTTTCTTCTCCGTCAATATGACCCTTGTCATCAATACTTTCACCGGAAACAGAGCAACCTCTCTCGGGCCAATCGGGGAGTGGCAGCGACTGCGACTCCTCAGAGAAGGAAGGGCTATCCTGCAAGTCACTGTAATTTGTGGCCGCATCCGTGCTGGAGCTACTCCCTCGACTATCCTCAACAGAATCCGTGAGCAGCTCGGCATCCTCCGCGCCATTCCTATCCGATGCCACATCCCCAGCGGCGTCTCTCTTCCCTAAACCCTCCTCCTCCTCCTCCACGGCATTCCCCATTCCCGCCTCCCGATCAAACACAGAGCAGCGCCACAGGACGGCACCTTTCCCGAATCCCCCGTCGTCACTCTCACCGCTTCTCACCGTCGCATACCCATCCACCAGGCGCACTCTCGTGACGACAGAATTCCAAACCCTTTGGCCGAAATCGTAGAGGTTGTGCTGGTCCCTTCTGGTGCCGCGCTTCGCCGCCGGTGTAGCTAGTCGGAGGCAGCTCCCGTAGATGTGGGGCTTGTCCATGACAGCAGGCGCATCTCCAACGGCAGTAGAGCAGACAGCAGACTGGCGTACGAGAAGCGAGTAGTCCCCATTCTCTTTCTCTCTTTCTACGCCTCCGGTTTTAAATACAAACGGTCGAAATGGAGCCGGAGGAGGTGTTTGGCGTGGTCACAAGCGCTTTGCCGTCAGTTACACATGGTATCCATGAAGCAGATGAATGAAGGGGGGAGGAGCGGCGCGGGGGAGCCCCCTTTTTTAATGCGTCGCCTCTTGTTCTTTCTCTCTCTATCTTCTGCACCTCCTGTGCTGTCTTCTTCTTTCCCCTTCTTCTGCTTCTTCGCAACTAGAAACTCTCTTTTACTGTGTCGTTGCACTCTCCAGCGTCCAGACTCTGCGCTGCTGTGACACTCCCTTCTCTCGTCTGTGCCAACAGCTGCAAATGGTGGCAATATAAATGACCGGGTTGGAGGTGGTGGTGGTTCGGGAGGCCACTTTTCCTGCCCTTCTCTCTTTTGGTCTTTGCGTGTAATAACAGACTTTTGTTTCTTGTTTCCTTCTCGTTGTTTTTCTTGTTAATTACCACTTCGGTTTCCAACCACCAGGGCAAAGGTACTTGGGAAAACGGATTTCGCTTCACTCTATGTTATATAGCCTTATAGGTCCACCCCTAGTGTGCCTCGGAAATATAATGGTGTCTTCGTAACTAATCCACTTGTTTCACCACTATTATAATAGAATAATTATTACCATCAAAGTTTAAAAATTCAATGCGGTGTTTGCCTAAAATTTTTTTAAATAGTTTGATATTTTTATGATAACATTGAAAATACAAATCCATACAAAGAACATCGTATTCATGGAAGTGCAATTTTAACTAATTTATCTATATTATAATCCAAGATGGCGTTTTTGTACATTCTATACAAATCTATACAAAGAATACCACTTATGTTTTTGTATATTCTATGCTATATAAATATAGTCAGTTTCAAGTTCATGTAAAGGAGGAGGGTTAATAGTAAGTTGACAGTCAGTCATAAAATTATGTCACTTTTTTTATTGGCATTGATCGTTATAAAAAATTTGTTGGAGCGTACATACCTAGCAGCCCGCTGCATCGACACCTGGGTTCAACGATAAATATGTAAGATTCAATGAAACGACGCTCGAATGTGTTGAAGGAAAAGCAACGGTTCCCATACCTTGGGCGGGCGTGGGTAAAGAAGTTTGTCTCGTTGCATCATTGCCTGGATATAGTAAAAAATGTGCAAGGACAATCTTTTCAAAGGAGATAGGTTAAAAAATAAGTTCAGCAACAACGGATCAGAGTGAGATCTTGAAATATTGACTCTTTGATTGGAAAGTCTACAGAGATAATTAATCTCATGATTAGAAGAAAAGTTAACATTATTTACTTGCAGGAAACCAAGTGGCCATGTGAACGATTTAGAGAGATTGGAGACACATGATACAAAATTTAGTTTACGGGTATTGACAAACGTAGAATTGTGTTGGAATTATTGTTGATAAGATGTTGATGGATGTTGTCTTCAAGATCTACGGATGGGGGACAGAATCATAGCTATCAAGGTTGTTCTTGGGGAAAGATTTTTAATATTATTAGCGCTTATGCCCCCAAGTTGGCCTTGGTGAGGAGGCAAAGAAGGAATTTTGAGATAATATGGATGAACTGATGCAAGAAATACTGATAGAGGAAAATAACATTATTGAGAGTGACTTAAATGGTCACGTGAGGAGTAGCAATCTTGGATATGAGAGAGTTCATGGAGGTTTTGGATATGGCGGTAGAATTGGAGAAGAAGAGAAGATTTTGGATTTTGCAGTTACTTATGATATGATCTTGGTAATTGCACGTTTCAAGAAAAGAGACCCTCATCTTATTACTTTCAAGAGTGGATGCAATTGTAGTCAAATTAATTACTTCCTTACAAGACATCTGGAAATAAAAGTATGCAAGGATTATAAAGTGTTCCCTAAGAAAGAATTCACCACCCAACATTGAATGGTGGTTTTGAATATGAATATTAAGATCAACAAAGGTAAGTATAACAAAATTTAAAATAGAAGGATCAAGTGGTGGAATCTTAAGGGAGAAACGAAATTGACATTTTCCAAAACATGTAATGAGATTTATGAATCTCCTTTAAAAGATAAATAAGATCCATGTTTGATTTCATGGTTTGATTTGAATGAATTTTGTGCATGCTTTCTTGTTGGGCCTTATTGGCTATTAAGCCCATTTGAAAGAAAAATAAAAAGAAATGAAAAAGGAATTCCATTTAATAAAAGAATAATGGAATATATAAGAAAATGATTAAAGGTGATTAAAAGGCTAAAAGATAATTTTCCATAATAGGTTTTCGTGTTATAAAGGATCCTTGGGGTTCAAGGAACTCAGGATAATTAAATAATAGCAAGGGAAATAAAGAATATGTGAAAAATATGAATAAAAAGATGTTTTCTTGCAACTAAAGAAAAGGAATGGTTTAATGGATATAATGATCTCAAATTTTGCAGGATGAGAGATAAAAATATAAAGGAGTTTCCCTCAAATTTTGAATAAGAACGGAGTTAAGAATTGGGAGTTATTGATTTTTCAAGATTATCCTTTTAATGGGATTTTCCATTGCAATTTGGGAAATCTTTCTTTTTCTGGTTGAACGCGGACAATAGGGGTCGTTGGATCTTGATCCAACTGACCCGACACATCGTCCAGAGTCCCAGAGGGACACGAATTGTAGCCTGACTAGGGGATTTTCCCCTTTGCGTTTCCGATCACAACAGGGTATGAGCAAGCATGGGAAGTATCCCATAGAATTCGGGATAGGGAGACGAACCTCCCAGACCCTACTTTGGCGAGCTTTTGTCGCGTCTTTGAGAAACACCTAATTGGGCTAAAAGGGGGTGTGGCGACGAGGTCAGAAACCCTAAGGGCACCTCCCCTAGCCTATATATAGTACCCCCTGTGACTTGCTCTCACCCTCACGATCCCAGGCGACTGCTTCCTAACCCTCAGAGCTCTCTATTCCTCCCGATTGGCCTAGCTTCGGAGAGAGACCACTGCGGCGCCGCCGCTAGCTCTAATTAGAAGACCAGCGAGGACGACGAGTGGGGATCGTCAGATCTTGGATCACCGTGTGCCCACGTAAGATCTAACGCCGCCTGAGCAACACGCTGGATTGACTAGCGTGAGTGGAGCGCGTTGACGCGAGCCATGGGATCAGGGTCTACCGTGGACCCGAGCATCATCGACGATCGATTGTGAGCACGCACGCTAGTGGGGACAACTGACGCGGAGCATCAGATCAAGGCGGGGCACATCGGCGCACCGATCAAACGGCCGTGGATTTTCGGTAAATCTTCTCTCTAATCGAAATTACAGAAAAATAGCTTTTCCTTGCTAAAATCATAGAAATAGATAGGAATCTCGTATAAAAGAACTTTATATATGAAAGTTGGGTAGAAAAATGCAAGGAACCTGATAAAAATGGTTTTATAACCTGATTCCAGTTCGTTTTGCAAAAGTAATTTAATTTTCTAGTAAAATGCATTTTAAGTTAATTGGAAACCCTAATTACCTATAAAGGATGTTTCTTTATAAATTAATGGGTTAAGTTGAGGATTATAAACATGTTAATTAATAATATGAAGATTTCATCCGTTTTGAATACAAATATGGCTAAATTAGGGTTTATGACTATGAATGAAAGATAATGTACATGAAAACCCTAATTTAGGGTAAAAGAAGAAGGAAACCTTGTTATTTTGATAAATTGCTAAACAATGGTCCTAAAACTGTTAGGGATATTAAAAGGAGAGAATTTAAAGGTTTTGGGCATATTTGATGGATTAGGGTTCATAATATCTAAGAAGGAAAGCAAAACCCTAATTTTCAAGAAAACCCTAAAATTGGATAGAAACCCTAAGGGACATGATGAAATTGGTTAAATATTAATAAAAGTAAACTTGTACTTTTATTTCAGGGTTTTCGGTGCACCTTGTTTGATTGCTTGGACATTCTCTCTCTTCATATTTAATTCTGCAACCAAGTCTGCAATAAGAGGTATGTGGTTACGCATATGACTATACCGATTAGTTTTCCGAGGATTTTATCGAACATTTCCCTCAATGATTGAAATAATTGTTGGATGTTTCAATTCATGCAACTATAAAGTGACTATGACTATCACTATGGGTATACATGTATAACTAGCTAGATTCGAGTCCACCCTTATGGCTATGCAAAGGCTAAGGATAACCTAGAGAAAGGTCTAGGGTATTATGAGTTAGAAACTGGGCTACCCACGTGTAGTTCCATGAGACTCTTAGCATACCATGAGTTAAGGAGTGGACTACCTACGCGTAGTGCCATGTGACTCCGCCCTAGAAATTGATTCACTTGATAGGTGAAGTCATGAGGGGTATAAAAGGGAATATGGGACACATGGATCGCGTTGTTATACTTAAAATGTAACATTGTTTGTTAATGATAATTGAATGCCATACATTGTTATAGATAATTGCATGATTAGTGTTTTCCCCCACATACCAGCTTTGGCTGACCGACGTTTTGTTTGTCGGCATTTTAGGTACAAATAAAAAGGACAGACAGTAAACTATCATTTGTGAAATACACGAATTAAATCCAAAGGAGGATTAGTTAGCTAGTTCCAGTTCTGGATAGAGTTTTAGAATTCCAAAGTTTTCAAAGGTATGCAAAAAAATTATTTATTACAGCCTTTCAGTTTAGTCTAGTAGAATTTATTAATTGTTATCAATTAATTGTTGAACCTTGATCCGAAAATTATGTGTGCGGCTCTGACTTCTCGGTCTCCCTTAATTGGGGGTTATCGGGAGGTGGGGTCGTAACATTTGGTATCAGAGCCAAGGTTCTCCACTTAATTGTTAATAATTATTAAATTTTACAAACTCCGTAGAACCCAAGGGAGTTATTAGAGGATTTTCCAAAAGACTGAGGTGTCTAGAAAAGGATCACTTCCGGGGGCTGGCAAAATTTTCCTCTACACCGCTAGTCAGAATACGAGGACTCCCGGAATGTGTGACTGCATGGCCGATGTCCTAGGATTTGAATCGAAATAAGACACCTTTAGGACTTTCTCATCTTACTCATCCCTTCTCATCACAGATTCTATTAAGGACTTTAAGAGTTAGGGATTTCTATCTCTTCCCCACCCTCATGTGATATGGGCAAATAAGTTAAGGATTAAGGAATTCTCCATCAATTTAATAAAAGATATGTAATGAGACGTCACTAACATAAGTATAATTAGTTTAATGGTAGACTAAAGGTCTATTTGTTATGCTTATGTAGATGGCTCGTACAAAGACAGTTGCTATCCCTGAGGGTACTGGGAACCCAACCAGGAGTGTTTGGCCTCCCCGCAAAGGAAAGGGGTCTTCAGAGAAAAGGAAGAAGAATCATGATGGTGAATCCTCTATGAAGAGAAAGAGGACCGAAGAGACCACTCATGAGGTCTCAAACCCTGATCTGATACCCTTCGACAACCTTGATCAAGAGCAGGACCAAGGGTATGAAGAGCAACATGTATACGAGGAAGTAGACCAGATGGAGGAGGACCAAGTTGGAGGTCCAGAACCGACTATGATGATCCACACCTCTGAGGCCTTGTGGATAGAGAAGCAGAAGAAGCTGAATGAGGCCATTAATGCCTTGGCCCTCCGAGACCTAGCCAGAGTTGAGAATGGCGAGCCACATCCAGTCCATCCTCGACTAGGAGTCACCATCCTGGACTTCATCAAGTTGAATATCGAGAAGTTCTGGGGAGAGGACAAGACATAGGTAGTCGACAAAGCGGAAGCTTGGCTGCTTGCAGTCGAGAATGGCTTTCACATGCTGGAAGTTCAGCCGAGTAAGAAGGTCCTCTTTGCTGCTCATCTCCTGGAAGGAGCAACCAAGATATGGTGGGAGACCCATATCACTGGTCGGGATTTGACAGAGGAACCCATGGCCTGGGCTGACTTCAAGACCATCTTCACCGCCAGATTCCTCCCCGTCGCAGCAAAGAAAGAGAAAGAAAGAGAGTTCACTAGCATGACTCAAGGAAGCTCTTCAGTGGCGGACTTTGGTCGTAGGTTCTACCTCCTGGAATGTTTTGGACATATGATGGATGAAGAGAGAAGGGTGGACCACTTCGTGGAACGTCTTCACCCTGCCATCAAGCCCCATGTGATGGCAAGTAAACCCAAAACTTTTTTCGAAGCCTACAACACTGCTTTAGACATGGAGAGGACTCTGATGCCTGCCCAGTTTCCACCCAAGGGGTACTTGGGTTTCACTAAAGGAGCCCAAGGCCCGAGAAACAACCACAAGAAGGGCCCGGGACGTCATCAAGCTAAAGGGAAACATGGAGGAAAAGGGAAACCCCGTCAAGAGAACAACTGACCTCCTTGCCGCACCTGTGGAAAGGGGCACGCCGGTGAATGCCGCTACAAGAAGAAGACATGCTTTCGATGCCACCAAGAGGGACATCTGCAATCCGTCTGTCCTATGCAAGATCCCAGGGGACCAGGATAGGTGGCAGCTCGACCACTAGCAGCTCCGCCAGTAGCAGCCCCACCCATAGTTGTAGCCCCACCTGCTGGAGAAAGAAGACAAGCTCGGGTGTTTTCCATTGATAATGAGGAAGCTCAAGAAAATGCCAATCGGTTGATCGAGGGTAATAACCCTTAGATTTTTCTTTTTTGTCTTAAAGTTAAGCATGTAATGTTCTAATGTATGGTGAACAATAATGTAGGCATGCTTGAAGTTATGGGACATAATGTGAAAGCTTTGTTTGACTCTGGATCTACTAATACTTTCATTTCGAGAAATCTTACAACTATGCTTTGTTTGGATATCAAGGATCTAGGATATGTCTTAGATGTTGCAACCCCGAGTGGTCGTATCTTTACTTCCCTTTTGAAAACTCCGGTGATACCTGTGAAATATCGAGATCACGAGTTTCCTACAGATTTTATCCTCCTTGACATGAATGATTTTGATGTAATCATTGGCATGGATTGACTTTATACCTATAGGGCCAACATTGACTGTAGGGAGAAGAAAGTGATCATTAAGAGACCAGGTCACCCACCTTTTATCATTAGGGGTAGGAAGGATGCCACCACCATCCTATATGTGTCAGCCTTGAAGGCAGAGCAGATGATGAGTAAAGGATGTCAAGCTTTCCTAGCAGTAGTCACCGAGCCAGAACCCAAAGAGCAACCCTTAGATGAAATAGAGGTAGTTAGGGGCTATGCAGATGTTTTATCAGATGATCTACTTGGAATTCCTCCCGAAAGAGAGGTAGATTTCTCCATAGAGCTAGCCCCTGGTACAAACCCTATTTCCCGAGCACCCTATAGGATGGCCCCTGTTGAGTTGCTTGAGCTAAAGAAGCAATTGCAGGAATTGTTGGATAAGGGTTTTATCCGCCCTAGCACATCACCAAGGGGAGCGCCTGTTCTTTTTGTAAAGAAAAAGGATGGTTCGCTCTGAATGTGCATAGACTACCGGATGATCAACCAGGCTACCATTAAGAACAAATACCCTATACCCCGGATAGATGACTTGTTTGACCAGTTGAAGTCGGCTCGAGTCTTTTCAAAGATCGACTTAAGGTCAGGTTACCACCAATTGAGGGTTAAGAGTGAGGACATCCCAAAACCCACTTTTAGAACCCGGTATGGCCACTATGAGTTCGTGGTTATGCCTTTTGGGTTGTCCAATGCACCCAGTGTGTTCATGAACCTTATGAACAGTGTGTTCCAACCCTTCCTTGACTCATTTGTCATAGTGTTCATAGATGACATACTGGTTTATTCAGATGACTTAGAACAACACCGAGACCACCTAAGTAAAGTCCTTGATATCTTGAGAAAGTAGAAGTTTTATGGGAAATTCTCTAAATGTGAGTTTTGGATAGACCGAGTCATGTTCCTTGGACACATCATCTCAGGAGGAACGATCGAAGTAGATCCAGCTAAAGTGTCGGCGGTTCGAGACTGACCAGCACCAAAGAACCCCTCCGAGATACGAAGCTTCTTGGGGTTAGCAGGATATTATCGGTGCTTCATCGTGGATTTCTCAAAGACCGCCTTGCCTCTGACTATGTTGACTCGGAAAGATGTGAAGTTTGTGTGGTCCGATGTTTGTGAGGCTCATTTCCAGGAGCTGAAAGAGAAGTTGACCACTGCACCAGTTTTGACTCTACCATCAGGCAATGAGGGTTTTATGATTTTCACCGATGCATCCAAGATGGGACTAGGCTGTGTGTTAGAACAGAATCGACATGTGGTTGCATATGCCTCCCGACAGCTCAAGCCTAACGAGGTGAATTACCCAACCCACGACCTGGAGTTAGCTGCTATCATCCATGCCTTGAAGATTTGGCGACATTACTTGTATGGTGCCACCTTTGAAATCTTCACCGACCATAAGAGCCTGAAGTATCTTCTGATGCAGAAAGACTTGAACCTACGACAATGACGATGGATGGAGTACATGAAGGATTACGACTTCACCATTGCCTATCATCCAGGGAAGGTGAATGCCATAGCCGATGCTTTGAGTCAGAAACAACTGAGGTGTGCAGCTGTGTTGTCCAGACAGTGGAAGAGATTAGAAGATCTGGTGGAATGGTCACCTCAACCGTTAGATGATCGAGTTCGATTGGCCAATATCCAGATACAGTCTGAGTTATTGAGTGAGATTGTTGCAGCACAATTGGCCAGTGGAGGACTTGACAAGATGAAAGGCTTGATGCAGAAGCCGCAGACCCATCTTTCGTTGGGAATAGACGGAGGAATCTGATTTGAGAATCGCATATGGGTTCCCAAAGATTCACCGTTCAAGGAACGTATCCTACAAGAGGCTCATGGTTCTAAGTACACGGTACACCCATGAACTACTAAAATGTTTAAGGACGTGCAGAGGTTTTTCTGGTGGCCAGGAATGAAGAGAGACATTACAGCTTATGTAGCCAGTTGTCTTACGTGCCAAATGGTGAAGGCTGAACACCAACGACCCGGCGGGCTTTTACAGCCTATAGAGATTTCAGAATGGAAATGGGAGCAGATCACCATGGATTTTTTGGTGGGTCTACCCCGGACCAAGAAGGGTCATGATGCGATATGGGTTGTGGTAGATCGCCTTACCAAGTCAGCACACTTCCTCGCCCTAAAAACCACTGCCAAAGTGTCAGACTTAGGGGTGAGCAAATAATGGTCCATACCACAAAACCGGACCGGACTGCTCAATTTGGTCTGGTCCGGTCCGGTCCGCGGTCTGGGAATTTCGATGAGTTCGGTCTTCGGTCCGGTCCGGTCCAAAACTGGTCCGGTCCGGACCGCAGATTGACTTTTATATAAAATTCATGTATACTTGAAGGTGTATTCTATAATAATTATAAATAAAGTACATATTTAATCACTACTAGCATAAATGTTTGATACTAAAGTTATATAATTGTTAGAAGTGACTAAGATTATCATCTTTGTACAATTAAATAAGTTGTAAAACATGTAAAAAAGGCTGATTACGGTCCAAACGGTCCGGTCCTAGCACAAAACGGTCCGGTCCTACCTCGAAACGGTCCGGTCTGCGGCCCATATATTTGTTCAAATTCAGTCTGCGGTCCAGTCCAGTTCGGTCCGGTCCGGTTCCAGACCGATGCTCAGCCCTAGTCAGACTTAGCTGAGATGTATCAGAGAGATAGTGTGTTTACATAGCGTACCCGGTTCCATCATCTTAGACAGAGACCCAAAGTTTACTTCCAAATTGTGGAAGCAGGTTCAAGAGGAACTAGGAACAAGGTTGAAGTTTAGCACCGCTTATCACTCCCAGACAGATGGACAATCGGAAAGGACAATTCAGACCTTAGAGGATCTGCTGCGAGCTTGTGTGCTCGATTGGGGTGGATCATGGGAGCAGTACTTACCTTTAGCTGAGTTTGCTTACAACAATAGTTACCAAGCCAGTATCGGGATGCCTTTATATGAAGCTTTATATGGGAGACTGTGTCGGTCACCACTTCACTGGGATGATGTTGGTGAAAGGACCTTATTGAGGTCAGATGAACTCCAAGTGTATGCTGATAAAGTCGCTTTGATCAGGAAAAGGCTAAAGAGAGCCCAAGACCGACAGAAGTCATATGCTGATGCGAAGCGGACTGATGTGCATTTTGCTGTGGGAGAACATGTTTTTCTGAAAATCCGACCGCTCCGAGCTATAGCTAAGAATAGAGGAAAGTTGAGTCCCCGATACGTGGGTCCGTTTGAAGTGTTAGAACGGATTGGTGAGGCCGCATATAATTTGGCGTTACCTCCTCAATATAGTATGATGCATGATGTGTTTCACGTGTCCAATCTGAAGCGATATGTGCAAGATCCAAGTCATGTGCTGAGCATTGAACCTATTGAGCTTCAAGGAAAGTTGTCTTATCCTGAGTTGCCTTTGCAGATTCTAGATACTAAGGTAAAAGAGCTCAGAAATAAGAATATTGAGATGGTAAAGGTTCTTTGGAAGCACCATGGAGAGGATGAGGCCACATGGGAGCTGAAGACGGACATGGAAAAAGCATATCCTGATTTGTTTTCTTGATTGTTGATTTTTGAGGACAAAATTCCTTTAAGGAGGGGAGGATGTTATAACCTCATTTTCCAAAACATGTAATGAGATTTATGAATCTCCTTTAAAAGATAAATAAGATCCATGTTTGATTTCATGGTTTGATTTGAATGAATTTCGTGCATGCTTTCTTGTTGGGCCTTATTGGCCATTAAGCCCATTTGAAAGAAAAATAAAAAGAAATGAAAAAGGAATTCCATTTAATAAAAGAATAATGGAATATATAAGAAAATGATTAAAGGTGATTAAAAGGCTAAAATATAATTTCCCATAATAGGTTTTCGTGTTATAAAGGATCCTTGGGGTTCAAGGAACTTAGGATAATTAAATAATAGCAAGGGAAAGAAAGAATATGTGGAAAATATGAATAAACCGGTGTTTTCTTGCAACCAAAGAAAAGGAACGGTTTAATGGATATAATGATCTCAAATTTTTCAGTATGAGAGATACAAACATAAAGGAGTTTCCCTCAAAATTTGAATAAGAACGGAGTTAAGAATTGGGAGTTATTGATTTTTCAAGATTATCCTTTTAATGGGATTTTCCATTGCAATTTGGGAAATCATTCTTTTTCTGGTTGAACGCGGACAATAGGGGCCGTTGGAACTTGATCCAACTGACCCGACGCATCGTCTAGAGTCCCAGAGGGACACAGACCGTAGCCCGACCAGGGGATTTCCCCCTTTGCGTTTCCTATCACAACAGGGTATGAGCAAGCATGGGAAGTATCCCATTGAATTTGAGATAGGGAGACGAACCTCCCAGACCCTACTTTGGGGAGCTTTTGCCGCGTCTTTGAGAAACACCTAATTGGGCTAAAAGGGGGTTTGGCGGAGAGGTCAGAAACCCTAAGGGAACCTCCCCTAGCCAATATATAGTACCCCCTGTGACTTGCTCTCACCCTCACGATCCCAGGCGGCTGCTTCCTAACCCTCAGAGCTCTCTATTCCTCCCGATTGGCCTAGCTCCGGTGAGAGACCACCACGGCGCCGCCGCTAGCTCTAATTAGAAGACCAGCGAGGATGGCGAGCGGGGATCGTCAGATCTTGGATCATCGTGTGCTCGCGTAAGATCCAACGCCGCCTGAGCAACACGCTGGATTGACTAGCGTGAGTGGAGCGCGTTGACGCGAGCCGTGGGATCAGGGTCTACCGTGGACACGAGCATCATCGACGATCGATTGAGAGCGCACGCGCTAGTGGGGACAACTGACGCGGAGCATCAGATCAAGGCAGGGCACATCGGCGCACCGATCAAACGGTCGTGGATTTTCGGTAAATCTTCTCTCTAATCGAAATTACAGAAAAATAGCTTTTCCTTGCTAAAATCATAGAAATAACTGGGAATCTCTTATAAAAGAACTTTATATATGAAATTTGGGTATAAAAATGCAAGGAACTTCATAAAAATGGTTTTATAACCTGATTCCAGTTCGTTTTGCAAAAGTACTTTAATTTTCTAGTAAAATGCATTTTAAGTTAATTGGAAACCCTAATTACCTATAAAGGATGTTTCTTTGTAAATTAATGGGTTAAGTTGAGGATTATAAACATGTTAATTAATAATATGAAGATTTCATCCGTTTTTAATACAAATATGGCTAAATTAGGGTTTATGACTATGAATGAAACATAATGTACATGAAAACCCTAATTTAGGGTAAAAGAAGAAGGAAGCCTTGTTATTTTGATAAATTGCTAAACAATGGTCCTAAAACTGTTAGGGATATTAAAAGGAGAGAATTTAAAGGTTTTGGGCATATTTGATGGATTAGGGTTCATAATATCTAAGAAGGAAAGCAAAACCCTAATTTTCAAGAAAACCCTAAAATTGGATAGAAACCCTAAGGGACATGATGAATTTGGTTAAATATTAATAAAAGTAAACTTGTACTTTTATTTTGGGGTTTTCTGTGTGCCTTGTTTGATTGCTTGGACATTCTCTCTCTTCATATTTAATTCTGTAACCAAGTCTGCAATAAGAGGTATGTGGCTACGCATATGACTATACCGATTAGTTTTCCGAGGATTTTATCAAACGTTTCCCTCAATGATTGAAATAACTATTGGATGTTTCAATTCATGCAACTATAAAGTGACTATGACTATCACTATGGTTATACATGTATAACTAGCTAGATCTGAGTCCACCCTTATGGCTATGCAAAGGCTAAGGATAACCTAGAGAAAGGTCTAGGGTATCATGAGTTAGAAACTGGGCTACCCACGTGTAGTGCCATGAGACTCTTAGCATACCATGAGTTAAGGAGTGGACTACCTACGGGTAGTGCCATGTGACTCCACCCTAGAAATTGATTCACTTGATAGGTGAAGTCATGAGGGGTATAAATGGAATATGGGACACATGGATCGCGTTGTTATACTTAAAATGTAACATTGTTTGTTAATGATAATTGAATGCCATACATTGTTATAGATAATTGCATGATTAGTGTTTTCCCCCACATACCAGCTTTGGATGATCGACATTTTGTTTGTCGGCATTTTAGGTACATACAAAAAGGACAGACAGTAAACTGTCATTTGTGAAATACACGAATTAAATCCAAAGGAGGATTAGTTAGCTAGTTCCAGTTCTGGATAGAGTTTTATAATTCCAAAGTTTTCAAAGGTATGCAAAAATTTTATTTATTACAGCCTTTCAGTTTAGTCTAGTAGAATTTATTCATTGTTATCAATTAATTGCTGAACCTTGATCCGAAAATTCTGTGTGCGGCTCCGACTTCTCAGTCTCCCTTAATTGGGGGTTATCGGGAGGTGGGGTCGTAACATTATTGATTTGGAAAATGTCTATGATTAAATACCCAGGAAAATGTTATAGAGGGTTTTGCATAAAAAGGATGTGTCTATCCAATACATCGACTAATTAAAGACATGTATAATGGCTCAACTTCAAGTGTTAGGACTCCTGGAGGAGAGACACAAACTTCTCCTACCATTGTTGGGGTACATCAAGGATCGACACTCAGCCTGTATCTATTTGTTCTTATTATGGATGAGTTGACAAAGCATGATCAAGATAATATCCCTTGGTGCATGTTATTTGTTGATGATATTGTGATGATTGATGAAAGAAAAGATATAGTGAATGATAAAGTTGAACTTTAGAGAAATACATTGGAATCCAATGTATTTATGACCAGTAGAAGCATAGTTGAATATATGCATTGCAATTTTAGTCAATCTAGAATTGTACTTAATCGTGGGGTCAAGTTGGATGGAATGGATGTACCAATATGTGACACGTTTTGTTACTTGTGCTCTATTATTAATAAGGAGGGTGAGGTTCAAGATGATGTTTGTCACTAGATCACAACAGGATGGTTGAAGTGGAGGAGTGCAAGTGGAGTACTATGTGACAAGAAAATCCCTCTCAGATTAAAAAGTAAGTTCTACATAATAGCTATACGGCCAGCCATGCTATAAGAGAGTGAATGTTGGGCAGTGAAGAAATAAGGTCTCAACAAGATGAATGTGGCCAAAATGCACATGCTGAGATGGATGTGCAGGAAGACGAGAAAAGATCATTTGAGGAATGACTATATCAGAAACAAAGTGGGAGTGATGAGCATCGAGGACAAGTTGTGTGAATGTCGTCTACAATGGTATTGTCATGTGCAATGCATACCGGAAAGTGCACCTATCTGAAGCAAGGTTATTGAATCAAGAACAACTAAAAAGAAGCATAGACATGCCTAAATTAACTTGGGAAGAGCTTATAAAGAGAGATTTTGAATCTTTACATCTTGATCAGAGTATGACCCATAACAGAACGGATTGGAAAAGAAGGATCCATGTACCCAATCCCAACATGGTTGGGATTGAGGCTTAGTTGATGATGATGATGATCTATATTATGAGAATGAAAATCTTGTATTAGCATTAGTCTGACGATTCTTAATGCCATTATCTTGTAACATATTCTTATCTCTTCAAACAATCTTTAGATTGTTGACATAATGTTTCTTATGCTCTTAAGATAATAAATGTTATCTTAATAATATAGGAAAGTCAAAATTGATGTGAGATTTAGAGTATAAGATATTCTTTCCTTAATTTTTTCTCATTCCTATTAATTTCTATATTCGTATAATTTTTCTTAATAGAATAATTGTATCCTCTTGTCTTACTCCTAATCTGATTTTGACATTATCTTTCGGCTCTGTAAATAAAAATATCTGGAATATAATGTGTCATGGGTGTGCTAAAAAAAGACAAAAAGATAGTTAAACAGGAGATAAAATTGACAGTAGACTACGAAATTCAATTGTGGGCGCAGAGGATTGTGGAAGAGAGACAATTTTTATGATCTTCTTGAAGTTTCTTAGTAGAATTGTCTTATTTTTTTGTCAACTTTGTTCTCTCGTTGGTTATTTTGTCTGATAGTTATTGCCTCTATTAGCATGGGTTGTTATGGTTCTTTTCGTACATGCTTGGATTGTATCTCACACAACGAATTTTCTTAGAGTTGAAGCTTCAACATATTACTTCATAGATGTGTTGCTTTCACACAACTCCAAGAGAATGGAATGCTCTAGTTCGAAATGTTATACGCGAATAGATGAAATTGTGTGCTCATCCACGAAGCTAATAGAACCTCTAACCGAGTAAGGAACACGGAGGTCGTGAAATTCTCATGATAGGAGTTCTACGTAGATGACATGAAGTTTTATTTCAAATGTTTGAATTGCTTTGCTCGTCCCAAACCCAACAAGTGAAGATACTATGGGTATTTCTTTTTCAGGTTCTAGTGTAAGATTGTTAAAAGCATAGCTCATATATTCCAAATATGATATCATATATTCCAAATTCATTCATGGCAACCATACGTATATAATTACAATTATCATGTATAAAAAAAACTTAGAAAACACAAATATTTTATTATATATAACAATCTATTAGCGTTAACTTAGAGTCACAGCAGTTTGAAAATCTAACAACATACTAATGTAGGATGAGCATTTTTCAAAACCCCGCTAACCAACCGCACCCTAAAATTAAGCTGACGACAAGTTGCTTTTTATTCCATGCTCGGATCAGTGTTACTAATTGTTTAGGATGCATATGCTACTGCAAGTATAGTTGTGGTTCAACCGCCCCCATTGACCCTCCCTAAAAAAAAAGTGTTATCAAGGACAGAAAGACTTTCAACCAGCTTTAAGCCTACGTTCTTCCCCAATTGTATTGAGTATATATACATTAGCATCCTTGAAGGAGGAGGAGAAAAAGGAACGGGGAAACAAAGAAGTTCGTTGCTGTGCGTTGGGTCAGTTAATTAATCCCTTCTATGCCCTGGGAAAACATGATTTTCACCATTAATCTCGTGGACGTGGGCTTTGAGATGGAAAGTCTCCGTTTTGTGTAGGAGTAAGTTGTCTTATTCCAATAGCGATAGGGCGGCTATTAATTGTTCGAGAAGGAAGTTGATTAGTTTTTGTGCAAGTGTGGAGACAGACAAATATCCTATCCTAGAGGGGAGACAAGAAAAGGATAGTGCGTATTTAAATTGATGTGGTGCGAGGTGAGAGAACGTTACTGTCCAAAGTTGGCGGTTTCTTAGTTCAATTCAGAATCTTTAACATCACACTTATACTTGAAAAATAGATTGAGGGAGGCAGTGAGATACTGGGATTCCGTTGATTCATGTGAATCAAGTCACTGAACCTCCCATGTACATACGTGAGTCTCACCCAAGTTGTAGTTTGTCCTATTGCTCCTCTTTAGGTTCTACAGTACGATAGCGCCACATTTGAACTTGGCAAAATGAGTGTGATTTTAATATATGAATTTGGTTGTTAGTTTGTTTTATTTTATGAGCAGTGCCGAATTTAATCTGGAGCTGTAACTATTTGTCAGGGAGTGAGGACAAACGTCTAGAGGGAGCATCTGACCATCTATCCTTCCACAAAGGCCAAGAATCAAAGAAGAAAAAGAGGGGGTTGAGTCAATCATGAAACCGTTTGGTTGGGCGTTTTAGGTTAACCGCAGGCAAGGCGTGAACTTTATTATCTTTACCCGTAAGGCTTTGTCATGCTCATATGGAAGGACAAAAAGGTGTCACTTCCATACCGTTGGGAGAACAACGAACAAATACGCTTTGGATGTGGGTGACAGAGAGGCGTTGGGGGTTTCAAATGAAAGCTTATGATGAGCGAAAGGAGGAGCCGAGCTAGGTGCAGGTGGAGTATGATGATGTTGATGATGATCACGTTGTTGCTGCTGCTGGTATCGTGGTGGCTGGTGTCCAGTGGGTGGCTCTAACTTGTAATTGACGATTGCAATCAAGAGGACCAGCAGAGACCTGCTACCAAACGCAACGGCTAGTAGTTGGAGGGGGGTGTGTGAAGGAGGGAGTGTAGTTTGAACTTGAGTTGTTCTTTTTTCCCCCAAGCCACTGACCCACGCCAAGTAAACTGACTTGAAAGCAACTTGAGCTTTTTGCATCTTACATTACACGGGAAAAAGAAGATAAAGTGGCAAGAACAGGAATGGAAAGTAGGGCTGCTGTATTGTTGTGGTTATACTACCCCGTTTTTAGCTCCTAGCTAATCCAGGAACAGAGAGAGGCAAACGCTGGGTAGATTAGCCGTTACAGAACCTCTGAAACTTCAGTTTAACTGATTATTATATCTAGAGTAGCACGTGTGAGATCCCCTCTTGATTTTCTTCTTCTATTCCTGGATGTGACTGTGGGCATGGATAATAATACCGTTTTTTATGGGTTTGTGGGGGACGACCGCCTCTACCCTTCATTTCACGTGATGTGCAAGATGATGCCACTGCCAGCCGGATTCATCGAGTATCAAGTAGCTAGCAATCATATTAGTAACAATCTCTGGTCCCCCCTCCCTCGTCTGCTTGAGTTGAAAGCAAGTCTTGTGTGTTGGGAGGGAAGCACCAACTCAACCAGCCGAGCAAGTGGGAATCGACAAGGTCAACACAGTGGTAACGGCTACTATTTTCTACACATGAATTCACCAACAAACACAATCCCCACCCTCTCACCTGCTCGAGATCCATACGCCGCTTCCTTTCCTCTGCATGCTTGCTTCTATTCTACCCTTTTGCTTTTCTAGTTTGGTGCAGCTCGAGCAAGCATGACTGTTAAAATTGTTCCCCGACCTCAACAACGGCCGCTTGGCTCCGTTCAAAACTTGAATCGGGTTGATTCCGTTGACAGCCATGGAGGTTGCTTTTGTCTCAGACCAAAAAAAAAAAAAAAGGAGCACATCGTGTTCGGGCTAAAGAATTTGAAAGTTTAAAAAAGAATATACAAACCACCAAAAATGCTGCCTCGGGGGAGAAGTACAGAAGGAAAAGCAAGCACTAAAAGGGCCCTTGCCTACCTGATAGCTGCGTCACCTTCTTTCATTCTTGGTTTGGGACACACAAGTGGGGAAAACGTGATTAGAATACTCATATTCTCACATCTAATTGCTATACCACAGTGCAATTAGGGCATTCGTCTCCTTGAAACCCTAATCGTCTGGGCGGTCATCCGTAGCCATTAGGGTGAGGGTAGATCCAGAGTCTCAACTCTCCCAAGTGGTGTTATGATAGTTGTGCAACGGGAGGGGGATGCCTGGCGAGGGTTTGTCGCTTCTAGGTTTACGAATCCTCTTGCAAGTTCCATGGACGACAAGATCGTTAGGAGATGTACTAGCCTGAAAATCAATTGCGACGAAGATGTGTTAGTTTCTAAGGACAAAGGGTAAAAACAAATGAAAGAGCATCTGGACATGGCGTTGGTTGGGTGGATGGTAATCGAGCGGAGCTTCAACTCAATGCACTGACACATAAGATGACCCTAGTATGGAGCCTTATGTGGAAAGTAGTCCTCAAACAAGTCAAGAGCGACTTATTTGTGATCCAATATACTCATTCGAAATACCAGGAGAGGGTGGCCGAGGAACCATTGTGGCTTTTTGATGGTCATCAACTGTTATTTCTTGACATATTAGCCGAAAAACAACCTTCTTAAATATGTATTAATTCGAGTCATTTCTGAATTCAAATCAATGATCTCACAGAGGGATTCTGAATCTCAACTATGATGAGGGAGGTGGCGGGAAACGTGGGTGCAGTCATGGACATCTAAGAAGGTAATTAGGGATGGGAGAGTTACTTTTAGTCAATGGCGATTCTTGATACCACCAAGTTGATCAAACAAAAATAAAGGTTATAGTATAGAAAATGGAAGAGGACAGAGGTGGAGATCAAATATAAGAGATTGTCGAACCTCTGTTACCTATGTGGGCTAATCGTCCATATGGATAAAGATTGACACAAGGAGGAGGATGAAGAAGAAGTGAGGGAGAAACAATGGAGGTGTGAATTAGGACATCACCAGTAAGAGTGAACTACAAATAATAGAGGAAGACCTACATAGAAAATGATCTTGCAATAGAAACTTTCCTTTAAATTAAAATTTTGGTCTTCGTGTAACAGACTCAAAACACAAGAAGAAGAGAAATCCTATTGCAGAAAAGAGAAGAATGATACTTCCTAGATGCAGTAGAGGAAAGATGATTGGAGAAGCAAATAAGTTCTCAAATCATGGCACAAATAGGAGTGTAAGGTTCACATGGTGATGACGACACAGAGAGCCAAAGGAGTCACACAACACCAGAGGCGGGAATGGGGAAGCAAGTCGTACAATGGCCTAATAATGAGAAGAAATTCTAAACAACAATAACTAAAAGCAAACCAATTAAAGTGTGCTCTATAACCATGATATCCTAGGGAAACATGGAGGTCTATCCAGAAAATGTGCACAACAGTGGTGAGAAACACGCTTTGAAGGAAAAAATCAGAACAAGGGAGCAAAGGTGGTGAAATTGCACGATTTCTTTATCAGTATTGGAAGCAATATGAAGCAAAACGGAGGCACCAAAGGAAGGCATGGACAATGAAAGTTTATTCCATAGAAAGTGGGAGGGAGGACACTTTTGAGTGGGGTGGTTTTAAAAGGTTGCGGGGAGGGGTAACCGGTATGCCTAGATAGGGGAAAGAAAAACATGCAGGGGTATGAGGAGGGAGGAGTGAGTGACTAGGCCATGAATGGTGGGGAGAAATGGTCTAGAGTTGAGAAACATGTCATTTGTAATGATGAAGTAGCATACAAGATATTTAGTCCTCTCTATGAACATCAATCAATGTTCTATATTGTAACTATTAGGGTTCAAGACACTCTAACATAGTTTGAACTCTCTGACAATGGTGTTGGAAGGAGGATCCAGAGGTGAACTTTCAATTGGAGACAATGAATGATTCGAGATCTACGAAGAGTATCAGGAGAAGTTGTGGTTTTATTAATGGGGTGGCTTTGTGAAGTATGGGGCATGCAGGGATTATTTTCTAGTGAAAGGATGTGGTTGTTATTTCCTATTTTGGACAATGTGTGGATTGTATCATTCAAGACGATAGAGGATAGGGTAGTTGGAGAGACATCGGAGTGTATGGCTAGTCTGAGTAGAGAGACAAATTTAGAACCCTTGGGATATGATGAGACACTTTGAGTAGAGATTTGAGTTTCCTATATTGTAGTGCAATGAATTCAATGAGATGATTTCAAACAGTGAGAAATAAGAGGGGCCACCGAGATCTGAGTGGGGAATGGTAGCTTTTAGAGATGATGTGGATAATTGTTAGATACAGGACTTGACATTTAAATAAATGAAAATGACTTCTTTTGAGGAAAGACCAAAAGGAATAGAGACACATAAATATGGATAGATGTATTACATATGAGTGACTACAAATATATAGGAAATCGGAGGTAACCCATTCACCTTTTTTAGATTTAGATCATACTGTAGTCTGGTTGTCATTGGGGTAGAGGAGAAATCACCTTGCAGGGACATGAATCACAGTTTGAAACCTAGTGGATGGAAAACCCTAAATTCTAGGTGGTGATCCAAGACGTGTAGAATGGACTTGTTTGTGAAGATACAACAATCAAAGTGAGAGATGTGGGGATAAACTTGCAAGATGTGCTAGTTTAAACTTTAGTAGTAAAAGAAACCAATAAAAAACAAAGAAAACTATGGTTGAGGCATAGGACAATGATCTGTCTAAATATTTATTGAAGAAATGTGAAGAACTGCATAAAAAACATCAAGATCTAAAGAACGAGAAAAGTTGTTGGTTTGTCAGGATCATGGAAAACGAGATGCGTGATGGAGACAAAAACACAAATATTTCCACCATAAAGTAGACCAGTGTGTTGGCTAAATGGACATCGATAAATCCCTTTGTTTTGATTATGACAAACATTTCATTCTTATTGATCTAACGAGCTACTTGAGTGTGCAGGATTAAGGTGGATGACAAAGCAACTAGGGAAAATCCACAAGCTTACATATTTATATTTCCATGCAATGTAATCACTGTTGTAAAAACTTGTACAAATATATAATGTACAAGTACTTAGATTGCATGTAAATCAAGCGTTAGATTCTCCCTAGCTAAACACCATATTTAGACAAGTCATCCCATTCAAATAGGATCACATTTGCACACTCATACATATAGTTAGTGCCTAAATTGAAATATTGAAATAGGATCAATCTCGGTCGACAAACTCCTCGACCGAGACACTCTCGGTCGACAATCTTCTCGACCGAGAAAAGATCCAAAGTAGCCGTTAGACACAACAGACAAATTAGTTGGCGGTTGGAGAAAGACGTTGCAAATCACTTGTTCCAGAGTGCCTGTCGGTCGACAAAAGTTCGACCGAGTAGGTGTCTCGGTCGACCATTCCTCGACCGAGACGGTCTCTGACAGCAACTGCAGAATTAATTAATTAGCCATTGTTAAAGCAACAACTTTGTACCTAACGGCTAGTTAAGCACTTAGAAACCCCTAGAAGTTGTCTAGAACGTCCTTAAGCATCCTTAGGCCATTCCTATAAATAGGACAAGCCATAGGACACTCAAACTTACTTGTTACACTTGAGAAACCTTTGAGCATACTTTGTGCAATCTGTTTGTGAGCAATTTGAGCATTGTGACAATTGGCCATTTCATTCCTTAGCTCATAATTCGTGTCCTATAGGCTAGTATCTCCTATCCACTGCAATCACAAGTTCACACACTTGGTTAGGAGATCTATACGCTTGATCTAGGCAAATCAAGCCTTGGGCTACAAAGGATAAGTTGTAATTTCTTTTTTTCTTTCTTGTTCCCTATTATTGTTTGTACTCTCCTTGCTACTCCTAGGTTGGAGGCTGCGGATTGGAGAGGGTGAAGATCTTCTTGGCAAAGAAGGAGACTTTGAGCTACTTCAGAAGGCTGGTGCAACGGGAGGTTACTTCTAGAGAGGAAGGCTACTTCAAGGGGGAGCTTGAAGTTACTTCAAAGAAGGCTACCTCAAAGTTGTTGCACCTACTTCAAGTGAAGGTTGTTCAAAGGGTGTAAAGGAAAGTATTGTATTTTGTATAAATCCTCGAGAGGTAATAAAATAAATACTTTCAAATCTCGGTTGGGTAAGCAACCGGGTAGTGGACTGACAACTATAGTATTTGCTATAGTTGGAACCACTCTAAACACCTGTCTCTTTATTCCTATCTCAATTGTGGTTGTTTGAATTCAATAAATTGTTAAAATAATTCAAAAACTCTATTCACCCCCCCTCTAGTAGTTTTTCACAGTGTAGGAGAAGAAATCATATAAAGGGCATTCTTTATCAAAATAAGAACTAGTAGGAGGAGGAAGAGGTCATCACTAATATGATGTATGTTGTCTCTAATATGACATAAGTTGTTTTGAAAACATGTTTAAATTTTGATAATTGCATCCAAGAAGTGGATGGAGATTGGAGGACACAACGTGTATGGACAGAGAGAGAAGTTGCAAATATGGAGCACAAGCCTTCTGAGGAGGAGATCTGGTTAGCACTCTCCCATATGAATCCTACTAAGGTCGTTGGACCAGACAACATGAAAGTCATCTTCTATCAAACATTATGGTCGCTTGTGAAAAGGGATGTAATATCCTTCATTCAAAATTTGTGGAAAGTAGGCAAAAGCTGGAGGAGGTAAACAAAACTATTCTTCTTGTTATGAAGTGCCAATATCTAAAGAAAATATTCGATTTTAGGCAAAATCTTATGCAGTGTCATCTATAAAATCCTCTTTGAATTTATGGCCAATCAGTTGAAGCTCCTTTTGATTAGAATGTTTTTTAAGAATTGGAGTGTCTTTGTCATGGGCAGACTAGTTAATGATAATGCTCTAGTGGCATACAAGCTATTCCACATGATAAATATGAAGAAAAAACTGGAATGATTGCAATGAAAATTAATATGAGCAAAACTTATATTATGATAGAGTGCAATTTCCTTGATTTTATAATGGAAAAGATGGGATTTGGGCAGAAGGCAGGGCAGAAAATATAACATACCAAGATTTGGCTATTTTGACCTTAGACACCTTATTTCCATGATGAAGAGGTTAGTATGCTTGATTCATTAGATTTGACCAAACAAGGTTAGCAATATGCCCTGATATACTTGTTCTTACCCTAATGCATAGTTAATGACTAACCCTAATATATGTGTCTTTGATGATATTTGTGATACATTAATTGACTTTGGTTAGGTAATCACATAAAATAGCATGATACACTAATGTCTACCTAATACGTACCCTAACCATGAACTAAGATGTGAATTAGTATATTAAATATAGATCACTACTAGTACAGAAATGACATATAACATCACCTTTAATGGTGTCGATTAAACAAAAACCACCGACGCCATAGATCAACAACGTTAGTTATCTTAGACATCCGTCGATACCACTTTTACTTAAACATCAGTTGCTTGTAATAGAAACTGACGTCTAACATTACCCGCGAAATACAATTTTTAAGGGAAAATAATTTGCCTCCAAATCTTTCAATATGTCATCAATTTTCTTAAAACCGATGACAAATGTTTCATGCCATGTCTCTATGAAAAATTTATCCCCTTTATAATGTCGGTTTATTCTCCAGAAACTGACGAATAAAACCCTAAATGAGACGGTATATATTTGGACTTAGTTTTTAGTTTTTTACGAGTAACCGACGGCACATGTTTCACGCCATGCCCCCATGGAAAATTTATCCCCTCATTATTCGTCAGTTTTTCACAAAAACCGAAAACTAATCACCCTTCACAAGACAATTTTTTTAAGGGGAATCACCTATAGCGTCAGTTTATTATCTAAACACCAACGACTAAAACCTCAACGAGGGAAACTTTTTTTGTTTAGATTTGGATTAGTCATCGATTTTTGGCTAACAACCGACGACTAAGGGTTTTATACCACCTGCACGAAATAAACTTTTCCCCATTCTCGCTATTTCATTGCATTTCTGGGTTTACCTACGCTCGTGGTGATTCAGCTCCTCCACTCCTCCTCTGCCGCTGCTAGCTACTTGCTACTCATCACTGTCACCGTCAGTTGTTGTGCTACTCGTTGCCACTGCCTCCAGCTCCTCTACTCTTCCGTGAGATCTCCTCACCGCCAGGAGACGCCTGTAGACTACTGTGCTCACCGCCTGAGGATGCCTGTGGCAGGAGCTGCTGTGGTCATCGGTTGCATGAGGAGCTCTACACTCACCGTTGTCAGAGCTTAGGCCTGGCCTGAGGATTTTGGAGCTCACCAACCGCTTCAGGAGCTTCTTCTTCTTCCCTTTGTGCTAGGTAGGTTTCATATCCCCAAACATCTCCCCCTATATTGTAATAAATTTTTATGTATTTTTGAGCCAGGAATCAAATTTGACAAATATTTGAACTATATCTTAACTTGATAACAATGAAATGTGACCTAATGTGCATGTTGCTATATTTGAGAGCTAATCTTGTACACATTTCACCCTAATCTTATATTAACTATATTGCTCAAATATTGTGATCAATCTATCTAAGATATTAAAACCCTAATGTTAGATCTTGAATTTTGTAGTGATGTGTCACCCTAACATCTACATGAATCCATATTGTATGATGTAGATTGATGATGATAATGCATGAGCTAGTTTTAAATTTTGAAATCAATTATGAATCTCTCCCTCCCTAGGTCATGACTAATATATGTGTAATGATTATCTTGATGATGAACATGCATGGACATTGGATATGTTGAAATCAATGTTATATAATATGGTACCTAGACTAGGGTATGATTAAGACTATAAGATGTTGCTATTGTAAATACATACATGTATTTTGTTGTCCTAGAAACCCATCTGAGATTTACTCATTAGGAGTAAATCTTAGATAGTCCCCGGTTTGGGACTATTCTTGAACACTTAATCTCACTTAGGATGTAAGTGTATAATGTATATTTAGTTTTCATTATGTTTCTTCAGCACTTCCCCATTAGTTCTCTTAGTACATATGTTGGTGGGCATTTGCCCATGTACATCGGTGTACTTGGAGGACTGTGGGGAAATGTTGCTGAAATTTTCTTAAAAACTGAATACACATTATGCACTTACTAGTGAGATTAGGTGATCAAGAATGGGATATGTGGTACACACATTTATTATACATAAGACTCTAACCCTAATCTTTTAACCCTAAACCCTAATCTTTTAACGCTAAACCATAATGTATACTTGTTTTCTCTTTGATCATAGAATGGATAGATCATGCATGTCCATTCCAAATCTCTGCACCCCAGAGTTTATTATTGGTCTTGATCAGTTTTAAATTTGTGGAGGAACATAGGAAACAACCTGGAGATAGGTTCAATTATCCATGTAGGCATTACAGTAACAACTTGAAAGTCAGCACTAGTGACGAAATCAAAAGTCATGTCATGTGCAACGGGATTGTACAAGGCCATACAAAATGATACTGGCATGGAGATATTTCAAACCTGAAATCAGTAGATTCGATAGCAGTGCTTGTGTGGAAGAAGAAATTGCCTTCGATAATGTAGATGTGAACGAACCAGTTCCAATAGACATCATTGATGAGATGTTGGATAGTTGTGGGGTAGAGAACACCGATCCACCTCCCATGTTTAGGAACATTGTACATGGTGTTGAGAGACCATTATACATAGGTTGTACTAAGTTTACAAAGCTTAGTGTTGTGTTGAGATTGTATAAGATGAAGGCTAACAATAGATGAAGCGACAAAAGCTTCACGTCATTGTTGTTTTTGTTGAAAGAAATTCTTCCTGAAGGAAACAAGCTTCTAATCTCAACATACGAGTTAACGAAATTATTATGCCCAATGGGAATGGAGGCTAAGAAGATACACGCATGCCCAAATGATTATGTATTATTTCAAAAGGACTATGTGGATTTGAAAGATTTTCCAAAATGTGGGGCGTCAAGGTATAAAATGACAACTTCAGGGAAGTCCAAAACTGGTTCTCCTATCAAGGTGATGTGGTATCTACATATAATACCACAGTTTCAATGCTTGTCTGGCAATCTGATAGATGCGAAGAATTTGAGGTGGCACACATAGGTTAAGAAAAATAATGATGGGATCCTACGACATGCGTCTGATTCCCCACAATGGAAGAAGATTGATTTATTGTACCCTGAATTTGGTGAAGAAGCCATGAATCTAAGACTTGGGCTCTGTACCGATAGGATGAATCCATACGGGACATTGAGCAGCCAGCATAGCACTTGGCCAGTTATGCTTGGTATATAGAATCATCCTCCCTGGTTGTGCATGAAAAATATGTATGTTATGTTGTCATTGTTGATATCGGGCCCTAAACAACCTAGAAATGATATTGATGTTTATCTTGAACCTCTAATTGATGACTTAAAGAAACTCTGGGGTGAAGGTGTGATGACCTATGATGCTTCATGTAGAGAGACATTTTGTTTGCATGATATGTTGTTTGGTACTATAAATGACTTTCCAGCATATGAGAATTTGTTCGGATACAATGTAAAATGATCTAAGGCGTATTCTATATGTAAAGAGAACACTGATTCAATATGACTAAAACATGGCAGCAAGACTGTATATCTGGGTCATCGAAGGTTTCATCCAAAATTCCATCCGTACCAATGGTTGCGCAAAGCGTTCAATGGTAGGAATGAGGAACGGAGTGCACCTAAACCTATACCAAGGGAGGTTGTTTATGAAAGAGTAAAAGACTTTGGCAATGAATTTGGTAAGAGATCACAATGTACCATGCCCACACAAAGTGACAAATATTTATTCAAGAAGAAGTCAATTTTTTAGAATATTCCTTATTGGAGTTCTTTGACAATTAGGCATTATATCGATGTCATGCATGTTGAGAAAAATGTATGTGATAGCATCATTGGTACTCTGTTGAATATACTAGGTAAGACTAAAGATGGGATCAAATCCAAATTGGACCTACGTGAAATGGGAATAAGGACAAAATTAATAGAAGTAGTTAGTACTAATCAGAGAACATATTTACCTCCTGATTGCTACACGTTGTCTAGAAAGGAGAAGAAAGCTTATTGCGAGTGCTTGGTTAATGTTAAGGTACCATAGGGTTACTCTTCCAACATCCATAGATTGGTATCAATGAAAGATCTGAAGTTGATAGGTCTTAAATCTCATGATTGTCACACTCTAATGCAACAAATATTGTTTGTGGCAATTCGATCTATACTGCATAAGCATGTAAGGTTTGTAATCACCAGACTTTGTTTCTTCTTCAACAGTCTATGCAGTAAAGTTATTGATCCTGAGAATCTCAATAAGTTGCAAAGAGAAGTGATTGTTACCGTATGTTAGCTTGAGATGTATTTTCCTCCTTCATTCTTTGATATCATGGTACATCTTATTGTCTACTTGACCAGGGAAGTGAAAATGTTGGAACCAATTTTCTTGCATTGGATGTATCTTTTTGAATGATACATGAGCATTTTTAAAGGTGACGTTTGAAACTGTTATCGGCCTAAAGGGAGTATTATTGAGGGTTATGTGGCGACAGAGGTTATGGATTTTTTCAATGACTTTCTGAGTGGTAATGACGCTCCTGTAAATGACAAGAATATTGAGGAGTATTCTGGAAAAGGGATTTTAGGATCACGGATGAAAGTAATCAGCCGTGAGCTATTGAAACAAGCTCACTTATATATTTTACACAGCATCGATGAAGTGAGTGTTTATATCAGGGAACATACCAATTTTATTAAGAAACAATATCCTCAAGCCAATTCAATGTGACTTGCTAGAGAGCATAACAAGATATTTATTAAGTGGTTTGAAGATAAAGTCTTACATCAACTATCTCAAACACCAAATAATATTGCTGAAAATATCAAATACCTCGCTTTTAAACCGAAAATGAATGTTATGTCTTGTGAAGGGTTTGACATGAATGGGTTCTCATATTACACAAAGCATTAAGATGATAAGAGCTTCATCCAAAACAGTGCGGTTTGTTGGGTTTTAGGGGAGACAGAGAAGGCAGCGGAAACAAAAAAAATTCTTCTCTCCAAACCCAGAATAAAGGAATCGTGTCAACGTCTATACAATAGGAAGGATGGTTTGTAGAGGCGTACCTTGTCCCAAGGCTTTCTTGGCGACATTACCTCGCAGCTAGTGCGGTCTTCACCTTCGGTCTTGGACAGTGTCTGTGCAGCTCCTGGTCTTACCGGGACTGTCGGGATTGACAGCTGTCCTCTGAGCGATAGAAGTCTCCCACCTCTGCAGTAGTCCACACAGACCACCTGGAACTCCGATCGCCTTGTCGCATAAGGGACCGGAAGGAGTCGTACCCTCCTATCAACATACTAGTCACCGACACACTCTCCTGCCACCAGTCGCCTTTCAGCAGTTGTCTTTCCCTTGTTGTGCCTCCCTTGTCAGGTAGCACTTGCTCAGGCTCTCCAGGTTACCACAACCAGAGAGAATGACAACTTTATAGAGCAACTGGTGTTCTGATTTGTACTTGAGAATCCCCCAATACCCCTATATATATAGGAGGGTCATGGGATATGGTTCTACCCCAGGAAATGTGAGACTAAAGCAGGAGTAGAAGGGTCCGGAATTTCCACAAAACAACCAACTGCGCCAGCTGAATCGATCATTTCAAGAATGAACTGATCGATTCACACCTGAACTGGTCGGTTGGGGCACCTGCACCGGTCGGTTCACTACCCTAGTAAGTTCCTGGTTGACTTTTCCTCTTTTGTTTCGAATTGATCCAACTACCAATCCTTGGTCCAATCAAATTAGACAAGTGAAATGAAGAGAAATTTCTTACCAACCTGACTTTCCCAACTCGCTCGGTTGGACCAGTTGAGCCGATCGGTTCAACCCTTAAACCGGTTGTCTCAACCTGTCCTGAGCCGATCGGTTCATCACATGAGCCGATCGGTTGGGAGTGCAGACTGTGTAGAATCAGTCAATTGTAGTTTCAATCAATCTGATACTCTAATCAATCGGTCCAACACCTTGAACACTATGATATTGAGCTATCAATTGATTGATTGTTTAATTGAACTACTAAACTCCTTTAACAATCAATCTAAACATCATTTGTGGATAAACTCCTCTTCCAGGTTAAATCCTATGTGTGTGACCCTGCAAGCCCATTTCACGTTGGCAGTGAAAGTCCATAACACTTATGACTTCACAAGTAAAGAGTGGTGCCTAGTCGCACATCAGTGCTACCCAAGTGAAATAGAAAGTTGAAGAACAACTTTCAATCCTACAATCTGTGAATGGTGTTACAGTGAATGTATAATTCCTTTGTCTCTAATATCCCGAATGAACTCAAAGCATGGAACATTCATCCTTTCAACGTTCATTCACTTTCTTGATCTCAGAGTAGATTGGAGAAGATATGTATGACATCAATATCACATATTGATTCACACATGTGTGCGCACACCTATCTCAATCTTACTCATTAAGTGGCCATGGAAATCAAACTCCCTCAGGAGGGACAAATCCCATATCTATCACTCACCCCTCAAAAGCCCCATGTGTCAAAGCCACCCAATCATCACCTTTATAACAACCCATGTTTCAGGACTACGTTTGATGATGTCAAAGTGTACCCAACGACATGTGTTGAGTGTAGTGATTTCAGGTCAAAAAATCACACTCACCACCATCAGTGTGAGAGTTGACTGTGACTACTAAATCGTGGTTCCATGTGTCACTCTCACAGTGGGTATGTCCGGAACACTTGTTCTCTAACAAGTACCTATGTGTTTGGTTTGATATCTCCATATCATGACTAATGAGATTCTATCATTAACCAACACCACAATCTAGTATTATGTGTCATTGGTGTTTATCTACCTTCCACAATGACATCCGACTAGGGACATAATAAGAATGTACAAACTCTTAGCATCCGTATGATCTCATCGTTCAGGTCCTCAACCTGAAAGCATACATCATTGAGTATTGTCATTCTCTAGACATTCAATATGTTCTATCATTATCTCATATGACTAAACCAGAATAAATTGGAAGCTTGCCTTTGATGTTTATCAAATCAATCTTAATGCATCCCACCAACCATCCCATGATTGGCTCTCAGGGCATACATACCAACAGACTCCCACTTGCACTGCGAGCCAATCACCCTTGAATCATATTCTTAGTGATCTTCAAACATGTCCCACAAGTTACTATGCTCTAGTGCTTACGCAGTGAGTTATGGAAACACCTTGCCAAAGTCAGTATTAACTGCATGTCTCTCATCTCTTCGTTGTACGTCACACATATGAGATGGAGTTGCCGTAATATGTGATCTAGTATTCCTTTGCTAACCTTTAGCCACATTGCATGACCAAGTACTCCTAACTTGTCATCAATGACCGAAATAACTATAAGTTCATCTCATAAACTTCCAGATCCATATAGTATCCACTAATGTTCTCTAACACATGGATACTCAGCTTTTCCTTTTAAACGGCTTTATTGGAACATTTCCATTATCAACAAACATTCACTTTTGTATATCCCATATATATATTTTACAATTAATTTTCTATCCTTTTCGGAAGTTTGCATCAGTGTAACTCTTTACAGTGAACCCTTCCTTATTTCCATAGAACTAGTACTTCTCAAGTAATTATCAAGTTCTTATGATATTCCAGTAACCCTTACTAGAACTAGACAGACATCCACTCTTCATGTCCCACATACGAGTTATCAGGATGAGCACATCATATTTTCATGTCCTACAAACAAGATGATGAATGCATTTTATTCTTGCTATGTCCATACATGCAAGATAATGGGATAATTACATACATGATAGATTCATATCTATTCTTCGTGTTCCCATTCTTGATAAGAATTGGACACATGGCCTTGGGATACTAACTCCATGTAACACAGACAAGTTTTCTCCCACTAAATCTATGCACACTGAACCCTTCAATATAGATTGCTAATGTATGCTATCTCTTTTCAGGTTAAGAGGTTTTCGAGAACTGTCTCTGTAGATCTCTATTCCTATCACATAGGAAACGTCTCTATCTACCTTAAAGATAATTTCCACAAAGGATTCCATTCTAGAACATCTCATTCCTCATTGGAACGTGGAATGCAAATATGCTCCCACTAAATCACAAATCCCTTCTTTATCTTTGTCATATCAGTCAAACCCTTTGACTATATTATCAAAGTAAAGATCCCAGCTCTGAGTTGCTTGTACTCAATCAATCACATTGATTAGTCCATTGTAAATTATAGACTTTATTTGCATTAATGGATTCATAAACCTTATAGGTTGTGTCACGTACACATCCTTGTTTTATTCCTCATAGGAATGCAGTTTTAGTATCCATATGCCAAATCTCTTAGTCATTAAGTTGCAATCAATAAGCATCATCCTTCTCAAAACGTCATCCATGTGTCTTAACACTTATGACTCATTCACACTTATGGATTTCATCCCAATGGGTGATACCATCAAGGTCATACCTTATGGTTCACATGGAAGTCATTTAGGATGTAATGGTCATAAACCATAACTCAAAATATGGTTCCTCAATATCATCTAGATTGTTGACTCATCATATGAACAACTCATCATATAGATATTTGAGGTGTATCTGTTAAGGAATTTGAGAACTCACAACACTTTGTGATTCTTAATATCCTTTATTAGTGTAGGGTATTCTTTATTTAAGAAGAACTTAGTTATTTGATAATCATCCTCTAACTCCTTAGAGTATGACTCCTTTTGATTTAGACATCACCATGCCTTAATCATGAGCTCACTATGATACACTATCATAATCACTCATAAGGATCTCAAACATTTGGTTCAAGTATTTCATTCGTTGATCTCATCAAGAATTAACACTTTACCAAATTCATACTTCATCTATGGTATTCTTGAACACTTCAAGATATTCATATTGGTATTTCTCTAAACACCGTTTGAAGTATTAGCATTTGCTCCAATAGGTATGTAAATACATCACATGTATTATACCTAATAGGGTAATCATTATCCCACTACCACTAGTGAAGATTGATTTATCATGTTCAAGAGATTCATGTCTCTTACTGGTTCTCTAGCCAAAAGAGTCTAGATTTATCCATCATATGGAAACTAGAAATGAATTTCTCATGATTTATGCTAATTTGATTATTTGAGTTATCAATAACTTTTAGGTATGATTTTGTCTTATGCATACCAAGTAACACAAGATAAACAAAGCATTGCCACAAAGATCATATCTTTGAATATGAAATATCAACTATATTGATAGCCATCCTTGTCCTAACAAGATGCAACAATAAAATGTTTCTATTGGCAAATTGAAATAGCACTTCTCAACTTTATTTCATGCCATTTGGGCTGAAATAAACTGAAAGGTACTCCTTTCTTGGTCCTTTCGTAAAGGCCATCACTTCTTTGTAGATCTTACATATCATACATGTCATATCTTCATCTTGGTATCATATACCTCAGAAGCGGTTCATTTCATGATACCTTAGGTGGAGATATCCATCCCCTCCTTTTTTTTCTTCTTTTGTTCTTCCAGATATAGAGGACAATTCCCTCGTTCACCCTCCCATGTGCCTTGAGGCTGAAGACGACTTGGGCTACTATATAGCATCAGAACCCTTCTTAGCTTTACCCTTACCCTTACCCTTGGACCTGCCTTTCTTTCTGTTGATCAACATCACATACTCAGGCTTGTCCTTCTTCCTCGAGGCTAAAGACGGCTTGCATTGTTGGCTAGAATCAGAATGCTTCTTTGCTTTGCCCTTGTTCTTGCCTTTGAGACTTACCCTTCATCGATCACATTAAAGATTAGGGTTTGTCTTTCTTCATCTTTGCCTCTATTGTCCTCAACATGTCCAACAACTCTGTCAACGCTTGTCAAAGTTGTTCATGTTGTAGTTCATCATGAACTCTATGATTCTCGCAACATTTGCAGTATCATACCAGTAGCCAACTGTTGGCTTAGAGGAAATCCCAGTCCAGTCATACCCAATCACATTGAGTGTGTGAATACCTACTGGATCTTCTTCTGTCATGACATACTAGGATAGTGTCTTGGAGACATCATATGTCTCATGTTGTCTCTGCAACTCATAGTTCAGATAATACAACATTAAGCACTCCACATCAATGGCATCTTTGGTATGCTTCCATAAGCATCCTTTAAGCCATTGGTGTGGTGGGATTGAGTTCATCTGGTTCTGGTATAACTAGGACCGATCGCAAATAAAGTGATTATTGTTGATTAACCATTTATTGTACAAAAGGAAATATATGCAATTTAGTACAAAAAATCCTTTTTGACTTGATTGATTTGAAAAGGTTTTACAATATAATTAGGACTTTAATTAATTATTGCTCCCACTATTTTTGTTCAAATCGATAGCCCTCACCCTCAATTCGAAAGATTGCAGCGTACAATCTTCTAGTGGGCAAGATCCTGAAATCCTCTGAGTCATGGACCAGCTAGGGCTGTCACCCACAACTTAGATCTTCCAGGTAGGCAACTCTTGGCAATTACATCATATGCAACTCTTGAAAGACGTCATATGCAACTCCTTGCCATGATCACCTCCATGCCTCAAGGTGCTAGATCCTATCTAGGTCACCTTGTTAAGTCTGACCCAAAGCCAACACGGTGAATAAGCACCCTACTAGGGCAGACCCACATATCCATCCTTCACACTTCCACGAGATAGATGGTGCACCACGCTAGGGCGTGCCCACACTTGGCCGATCAAGCTTTTCACATGTGTCGTATTTGGAAGGCATCTAAAACTTTAATATTTAATGAGGGATTTAGTTTTAATAGTTACATATACATATCCAATCACCACAATACATGGTACGTATCATATACATGCTATATCCCATAGAAAACATGCAAAACGATAAAAGTGATGATTATGGCCATCCTAATGTGATTCCTTGAGCCAAGAGGAATCACGATCATCTAGGTCCACATCACATGTAACATGTACAAGATGAACTATGTGATTTGACGTTCTGGGTTTGATCAACTCATCTCCATGATTGATCGGCTCGCCATCATGTCAGTCGGTTGGGTGCCACCAGCCGATCGACTGGCACCTCCAGCCGATCGGTTCACTGGTCATCGTACATCTGCTCAGGTCACCACCCACTCATCTTACTCCTCGAACCGATCGTCTAGAATGCCAATCGATCGGTTCATGTCTTGAATCGATCGTCTCAATTGTCGTCAGGTTGTCCTCCGTTCTTTGACATAACAGGAAATAAAAGTTCTATCCTATTTACATTTTATTTGAGAAACCCCGTGTTACATTTGGGGGGAAACAAAGGTAGGAAAGAAATCTCGAGTTATCTTGAGTTACATTAGGAATAAGAGATAGAGAATCGGTGCATAGACTGAGATGCAAACAACCACATTCAACCATACACAAACATAGGGTTTATTGGACATAATCATGCTATACATCCACTACAAAACTCCTTTAAGGGCGACGCATATCGAGTGCATTCATATTACATATCATATATGTATATTGGGATTTATGGATTTAGGATAGGACATGTATAAAACCAATTTTATTCGCATCATATGAAATAAATAAAGGTGACAAACCAAAATCGATCACATCGATAATCCAAAAGTATAGAGCAGTTGACGTGGCTCTGATACCACTGTTGGGTTTTAGCAGAGACAGAGAACACAACGGAAACAAAAACAAAAATTCTTCTCTCCAAACCCAAAATAAAGGAATCGCATCAACGTGTATACAGTAGGAAAGATAGTTTGTAGAGGCGTACCTTGTCCTGAGGCTTGCTCGGCGACATTACCTCGCAGCTAGTGCGGTCTTCACCTCTGGTCTTGGACGGTGTATGTGCAACTTGTAACATACTAGATCTAGAACCCTACCCTAGAGCTTTGACCTTTTGGGTTTTTCCAAACAAGGTTGAGGTTAGGATGATCCTAATAATCTAATGCATGAACAATGTAATCTAATATGTCATATAATTCTTTTGGTGATAATAAAATGATAAATAACTTAATTACATGCATAATAAGGTTAATGGGCCTCTAATGGGCCAGATGAAAAAACCCATGTAAGAAAGCCTCAAAATAAAGAATAGACTTCAAATTCGTAATCTACACATCAAAATAACCCTACATGTCAATTTTCACTTAATTTGGACAACCTTGAAATAATATGGTAAGTTAAGAGAGAGAAATTGCCTAAAATGTGTAATTAATAAATAAATATAATAATTGACTCCAAAAGAGGAAAATAATGTTATATTCGTGATCTACATAATAATTATAGCCTTTGGGTAAATTTTTATCCAATTTGGAGAAAGTTTGCTTAAAAGGTAAAATCAGGAGAGAGAAAATATGTAGAACCTTCAAAATATTAATTAAATACTCAAACAACTCCAATATGTAAAATTAATGGCAAATTCGTGTTCAACACATTAAATATGACTTGTGTGTCAAGTTTCATAAAATTTGGATAATCCTAAAGCCATTAATGAAGGAGGAAAGAGAAAACATGATTTGATTTATTTAACACATTAAAAGTTTCCAAAAGGCAAAACTAAGTGTAAAATCGGAATCTACATGCCTTTATTGGCCTCTGTGCAAAATTTGGTTTAATTTGGATAATGTTTGGACCCTCAATTTGCTTTGGAAAGAAACTTAATCAAACCTTATTTAAATGCAAATATAATTTCTTGATTTCGTTGTCACACTTTGTTTTTTATTTCACCTTGATTTTGGTTCTTTGGATCTCTTTTTAACGGCATCGGAGTCGTCTCCTACCTTGGGTAGGAGTCTGACCCGCCGTGTACAGTGCACACAAGTTTCCCACGGACGGTTCTCCTTCCTTAGTCATTCGTTCTTCATGATTACTCGTGCTATGGCTTCGTGAGAAGATTTCAGACAGATTGATTCCTATTATAAACCCTACTTTCCCGTTTTTGCGAGTTGCCAAGTTTTGCCTGATTCCTTGTTTCCCATTTATTTCGACCACACATCTTCTCGCCTAACCTCCTCCCCGCACCTATATATAACCATACCGTAGCGATCCCCAAGTGATTTGCAATCTCTCTCTCGCCTCAATTTCTTGTTTTTCTTTGTTCTTTGTTGCCGGTAGCTCCTTGTTTTCGTGATCTTATGACTTCCCTCCATGTACCTTGAAGACCCCTTCACCTCGGTTGAGGCTTGCAACAAGTTCGGTAGGTTTCCCTCTCTTTTCTTGTTCTTGTTTTCCGGATTGAGCAATCGCTGTGTTTTCGCCCAATTCTTCCCCGAGCTGCGGCCCTGCTGCTTCGTAGTTATGGCGCGTGCAGAGTAGGAAGACGGGTTAGGGGTTTTCTCGGTTCTACCCTCCTGTTTTCCTTTTCTTTTTTGTTTAGCCGCCGAGGGTATTTGCGACATTTCGACTTTTGTTTTCTTTGGTCCACTACGGATCTCGCGAGCTTGACCAAACTCTGACCGGATGACACGGCCATGGCTGATTGGGCCATGTCATGCGGTGTTGGCCCATCTATTTTCTCTCTCTCGCTTGAATCGCTGACATGGATTTTCTTTGGTTTCTGATTGGCTGATGCTTAAAAATCAATAACTAATTATTTATTGACCAGAAAAATATAAATAAATAGTCGTTGGATTCAGAAAAATGCAAGCTTTCTTATGGTGTTGGTTTTGTCGCCTTAATCTGATGTTTTAAAGGGGTGATTTAATGAATCTAATTAAATAAGATAATAACTTGTATAAATTATAACTAATTATATATAAGTCAGAAAAATATAATAAAATATGTTTTAGACTCGTAATAACATAACCTAAAATATGGAATAGTTTTCATAACCTAATTCACATAATGATAAAAAGGTGTTTTTATGGTTTTGAATAATTAATGGAAACCTAACCCTAATTCCACATATATGCATCATAGGTTTTTGGAGGCCTAGGCTTGGACCTAGATGTGTCTTTGGATGTTGGACTCTGAAGTTGAGGTATGTTGTATCCCCTATTCATCCATATTGAGAAATGCACCTACTTTATCATTCTTTTGACTTTTGCCTACACATATGTCTATTCTCTTTATATCATGGTTCGTGTGAACTATCTTGCTTGTTGTAGACTCAGATATTTTCTTGGTATCTATCTCTTGTGCCTTGGTGCATGTTAGTCTCTTATATTGTTATGTGCCACTTTGAAGTGGATGTTATATGGTTTGTGTTGTCCCTTGTGTGATGGCAACCTTTGTTTCATCTTATGACTATACTTTACTTGCCTCTATATTTACATGCAATGTGATTCAGTAGCACTAGAGTAGTGTAAATTACTTTGGTTTTGGGGCAGTAATCCCCTATTGTTTATTTGGAGGGTGGCAGTATACCATTCCTCTGTAATCGAGTGTGGCAGTAATCCATACTCAATTTTATATATTTGGGAGATTGGCAGTATTCCTTTCTCTATCAGGTTCAAGTTTGTGCTTGGCCGCCAATTGTGTTTATATTGTTCTAGGGCTATGTTTATCTCACATGCATGCAGGATATTGATTATGGGGTGTGTGCCCTACTTATGCTTTGTTTCCCACCATGGTAGTGGATTTATTTATGGCACAATCCTTTTATATGTTGTTTTATGGCAAGTATCATTCTTATTGTGATTCTATTCTCTTGATACCCGTTTGGGTGGTACTTATCTCTTGCATGGGAAGTCTTTTATTTTGATGTCCTTTATCCTTTTTAAATTGCTCAATTTGCTTTTTAATATGCACATACCAGCCTTTTCTGATGTCTCCTGTTGTTTCTCTTTTGATGGGGTATGCTTCCAACCCTAGGTGGAGGACTTGGATGCAAGGCATGTTGACCTAAACTTAGCTTGAGATGATGAAGCTTGGAGACAATCTTGAGGTGGTTTAGATTTCCTCTACATGGATCCTTGTGATGTAAGTGTGTAACCCTTTGTTTTATAATTGAATATAGTCATGTTTTTCTTCCGCTGCTATACATTGGTCTTTTGATTACCATTATATAAAGATTTGAAAATTTTACACCCACTCCATCATACCTTTTGAGTATGTTTGGACTGGAGGTTCTATTGTTCAAATTTTTAGTAGAGAAGTGGTTTCACTTCTTTACAGCATGCTATCAGAGCCCATGGTAGTCGGAATCGACTATTTCAATTTTGTCTCCCTTTTGGAACCCTTGGCTTTGCTAGTTAGCTCTAAGTGAGATGTTGACCCTAGATCTGATATATGATGATCTTTTATGCAATAAGGTTTGGTTTGAGGTCAAGATTAGGTTATGAGGAGATATTCATATGGAAATATTGTGACTTGGTTCTCGTATTGATTTTTGTGCACATGTTGGATTTACATCGCAAAGTATTCCATAGACAAAAATTATTTTCATTATACTACTATATGTACCAAAAAAAATTCTCCGGTTTGTCGATGTTTTCTTGAACTAAGTCACAATGAAGACAAACTATAGTTTGAGTAGAATCTAACCCTAGTTTTTTAACTAGGAGTTTATATGATGGTGTAGTTGACCTACCCTATGGCTTTTTGGATGATCATGCAGGGTTGATAGGTTAGAGACACGAGGACCTAAAAACTCAGCCGTAGATGGTGACTTTAGTTGGATACATGAGAAATATTAATCTCCAAAAACTTTCATAACTAAGAGATGTGGGTAGCACTAAAAAGTTGTTTAGTTTGACTTGTTAGGTTGAACCCTTTAAGGGGTGGAGAATAGTTAGTTGTTGATGTTTTGATCTATAGATTTTGAGGACGAAATCCTTTTAAGGGGTGGAGTGTTGTAACATACTAGATCTAGAACCCTACCCTAGAGCTTTGACCTTTTGGGTTTTTCCAAACAAGGTTGAGGTTAGGATGATCCTAATAATCTAATGCATGAACAATGTAATCTAATATGTCATATAATTCTTTTGGTGATAATAAAATGATAAATAACTTAATTACATGCATAATAAGGTTAATGGGCCTCTAATGGGCCAGATGACAAAACCCATGTAAGAAAGCCTCAAAATAAAGAATAGACTTCAAATTCGTAATCTAGACATCAAAATAAGCCTACATGTCAATTTTCACTTAATTTGGACAACCTTGAAATAATATGGTAAGTTAAGAGAGAGAAATTGCCTAAAATGTGTAATTAATAAATAAATATAATAATTGACTCTGAAAGAGGAAAATAATGTTATATTCGTGATCTACATAATAATTATTGCCTTTGGGTAAAATTTTATCCAATTTGGAGAAAGTTTGCTTAAAAGGTAAAATCAGGAGAGAGAAAATATGTAGAACCTTCAAAATATTAATTAAATACTCAAACGACTCCAATATGTAAAATTAATGGCAAATTCGTGTTCAACACATTAAATATGACTTGTGTGTCAAGTTTCATAAAATTTGGATAATCCTAAAGCCATTAATGAAGGAGGAAAGAGAAAACATGATTTGATTTATTTAACACATTAAAAGTTTCCAAAAGGCAAAACTAAGTATAAAATCGGAATCTACATGCCTTTATTGGCCTCTGTGCAAAATTTGGTTTAATTTGGATAATGTTTGGACCCTCAATTTGCTTTGGAAAAAACTTAATCAAACCTTATTTAAATGCAAATATAATTTCTTGATTTCCTTGTCACACTTTGTTTTTTATTTCACCTTGATTTTGGTTCTTTGGATCTCTTTTTAACGGCATCAGAGTCGTCTCCTACCTTGGGTAGGAGTCTGACCCTCCGTGTACAGTGCACACGAGTTTTCCCACGGACGGTTCTCCTTCCTTAGTCGTTCGTTCTTCATGATTACTCGTGCTATGGCTTCGTGAGAAGATTTTGGACAAATTGATTCCTATTATGAACCCTACTTTCCCGTTTTTGCGAGTTGCCAAGTTTTTCCCGATTCCTTGTTTCCCATTTATTTCGACCACACCTCTTCTCGCCTAACCTCCTCCCCACACCTATATATAACCATACCGTAGTGATCCCCAAGTGATTTGCAATCTCTCTCTCGCCTCAATTTCTTGTTTTTCTTTATTCTTTGTTGTTGGTAGCTCCTCGTTTCCGTGATCTTATGACTTCCCTCCATGGACCTTGACGACCCCTTCACCTCAATTGAGGCTTGCAACAAGTTCGGTATGTTTCCCTCTCTCTTTTCTTGTTCTTGTTTTCCGGATTGAGCAATCGCAGTGTTTTCGCCCAATTCTTCCCCGAGATGCGGCCCTACTGCTTTGCAGCCATGGCACGTGCAGAGTAGGAAGACGGGTTAGGGGTTTTCTAGGTTCTACCCTCCTATTTTCCTTTTCTTTTCTGTTTAGCCGCCAAGGGTATTTGCGACATTTCGACTTTTGTTTTCTTTGGTCCACTACGGATCTCGCGAGCTTGACCAAACTCTGACCAGATGACACGGCCATGGCTGATTGGGCCATGTCATGCGGTGTTGGCCCATCTATTTTCTCTCTCTCTCGCTTGAATCGCTGACATGGATTTTCTTTGGTTTCTGATTGGCTGATGCTTAAAAATCAATAACTAATTATTTATTGATCAAAAAAATATAAATAAATAGTCGTTGGATTCAGAAAAATGCAAGCTTTCTTATGGTGTTAGTTTTGTCACCTTAATCTGATGTTTTAAAGGGGTGATTAAATGAATCTAATTAAATAAGATAATAACTTATATAAATTATAACTAATTATATATAAGTCGGAAAAATATAATAAAATATGTTTTAGACTCGTAATAACATAACCTAAAATATGGAGTAGTTTTCATAACCTAATTCACATAATGATAAAAAGGTGTTTTTATGGTTTTGAATAATTAATGGAAACCTAACCCTAATTCCACATATATGCATCATAGGTTTTTGGAGGCCTAGGCTTGGACCTAGATGTGTCTTTGGATGTTGGACTCTGAAGTTGAGGTATGTTGTATCCCCTATTCATCCATATTGAGCAATGCACCTACTTTATCATTCTTTTGACTTTTGCCTACACACATGTCTATTCTCTTGATATCATGGTTCGTTGAACTATCTTGCTTGTTGTAGACTCAGATATTTTCTTGGTATCTATCTCTTGTGCCTTGGTGCATGTTAGTCGCTTATATTATTATGTGCCACTTTGAAGTGGATGTTATATGGTTTGTGTTGTCCATTGTGTGATGGCAACCTTTGTTTCATCTTCTGACTATACTTTACTTGCCTCTATATTTACATGCAATGTGATTCAGTAGCACTAGAGTAGTGTAAATTACTTTGGTTTTGGGGCAGTAATCCCCTATTGTTTATTTGGAGGGTGGCAGTATACCATTCCTCTGTAATCGAGTGTGGCAGTAATCCATACTCAATTTTATATATTTGGGAGATTGGCAGTAATCCTTTCTCTATCAGGTTCAAGTTTGTGCTTGGCCGCCAATTGTGTTTATATTGTTCTAGGGCTATGTTTATCTCACATGCATGCTGGATATTGATTGTGGGGTGTGTGCCCTACTTATGCTTTGTTTCCCACCATGGTAGTGGATTTATTTATGGCACAATCCTTTTATATGTTGTTTTATGGCAAGTGTCATTCTTATTATGATTCTATTCTCTTTATACCCGTTTGGGTGGTACTTATCTCTTGCATGGGAAGTCTTTTATTTTGATGTCCTTTATCCTTTATAAATTGCTCAATTTGCTTTTTAATATGCACATACCAGCCTTTGCTGATGTCTCCTGTTGTTTCTCTTTTGATGGGGTATGCTTCCAACCCTAGGTGGAGGACTTGGATGCAAGGCATGTTGACCTAAACTTAGCTTGAGATGATGAAGCTTGGAGACAATCTTGAGGTGGTTTAGATTTCCTCTACATGGATCCTTGTGATGTAAGTTTGTAACCCTTTGTTTTATAATTGAATATAGTCATGTTTTTCTTCCACTGCTATACATTGGTCTTTTGATTACCATTATATAAAGATTTGAAAATTTTACACCCACTCCATCATACCTTTTGAGTATGTTTGGACTGGAGGTTCTATTGTTCAAATTTTTAGTAGAGAAGTGGTTTCACTTCTTTACACAACTCCTGGTCTCACCGGGACAGTCGGGATTGATAGCTGTCTTCCGAGTGGCAGAAGTCTCCCGCCTCTGCAGTAGTCCACACGAACCACCTGGAATTTCGATCGCCTTATCGCACAAGGGACCGGAAGGAGTCGTACCCTCTTGTCGGAGTACTAGTCACCGACACACTCTCCTGTCACCAGTCGCCTTTTTGCAGTTGTCTTTCCCTTGTTGTGCCTCCCTTATCAGGTAGCACTTGCTCGGGCTCTCCTATTTACCACAATCAGAGAGAATGACAACTTTACAGAGCAACTGGTGTTCTGAGTTGCACTTGAGAAGCCCCCAATACCCATATATATAGGAGGGTCATGGAACAAGGTTCTCTACCCCAGACAATGCGGGTCTAAAGCAGGAGCAGAAGGGTTCGTAATTTCCACAAAACAACCAATTGTGCCAGCTGAACCGATTGTTTTAAGCATGAACTAATTAGTTGGGGACCTGAGTTGATCGGTTCACACCTGAACCGGTTGGTTGGGGAACCTGAACCAGTCGGTTCACTTCTGAACCGGTCAGTTCACTGCCCTGGTCTATTCCCGATTGACTTTTCCTCTTTTGTTTCGAATTGATCCAAATACCAATCCTTGTTTCAATCAAATTGGACAAGTAAAACAACTAGAAATTTCTTGCCAACCTGACTTTCCCAACTCGCTCAGTTGGACCAGTTGAGCCGATTGGTTCAACCCTTGAACCGGTTGTCTCAACCTGTACTGAGTCGATCGGTTCATCACATGAGCCGATCGGCTGGGAGTGCAGACTGCGCAGAATCAGTCAATTGCAATTTTAATCAATCTGATACTCTAATCAATCGGTCCAACACCTTGAACACTATGATACTGAGCTATCAATTGATTGAGTGTTTAATTGAACTACTAAACTTCTTTAGCAATCAATCTAAACATCATTTGTGGATAAACTCCTCTTCCAAGTTAAATCCTATGTGTATGACCCTACAGGCCCATTTCACGTTGGCAGTGGAAGTCCATAACACTTATGACTTCACAAGCAAAGAGAGGTGCCTAGTCACACATCAGTGCTACCCAAGTGAAATAAAAAGTTGGAGAACAACTTCCAATCCTACAATCTGTGAATGGTGTTACCGTGAATGTATAATTCCTTTGTCTCTGATATCCCAAATGAACTCAAGGCATGGAACAGTCATCCTTTCAACGTTCATTCACTTTCTTGATCTCAGAGTAGATTGGAGCAGATATGTATGACATCAATATCACATACTGATTCACACATGTGTGCACACGCCTATCTCAATCTTACTCATCAAGTGGTCATGGAAATCAAACTCCCTCAGGAGGGATAAATCCCATATCTATCACTCACCCCTCAAAAGCCCCATGTATCAAAACCACCCAATCATCACCTTTATAACAACCCATGTTTTAGGACTGCGTTTGATGATGTCAAAGTGTACCCAATGACATGTGTTGAGTGTAGTGATTTCAAGTCAAAGAATCACACTCACCACCATCACTGTGAGAGCTGATTGTGACTACCAAATCATGGTTCCATGTGTCACTCTCACAGTGGGTCTGTCTGGTACAATTCTTCTCTAACAAGTACCTATGTGTTTGGTTTGATATCTCCATATCATGACTAACGAGATTCTATCATCAACCAACACCACAATCTAGTATTGTGTGTCATTGTTGTCTATCTACCTTCCATAATGACATCTGAGAAGGGACATAATAAGAATGTACAAACTCTTAGCATTCATATGATCTCATCGTTCAGGTCCTCAACCTAAAAGCATACATCATTGAGTATTGTCATTCTCTAGACATTCAATCTGTTCTATCATTATCTCATATGACTAAACCAGAAAGAATTGGAATCTTGCCTTTGATGTTTATCAAATCAATCTTAATGTATCCCACCAATCATCCCATGATTGGCTCTCAGGGCATACATACCAACACGGTCACCCTTCAAGCGTCTTCATTATTTTTTTCTAGTGCGAAAGATAAGAGTCCACGTGAAGCTAAAATGTCCTATTATGGTATCATTGAAGACATATGGGAGTTTGAATACGTAGATTTCAAAATTCTTCTCTTTAAGTGTAATTGGGTTGATAACACCAAAGGAGTTATAGTGGATGAATTGAGTTTCACATTAGTAAATTTTGAAAATATTGGCGAGAAGGGTGAACCATTCATATTGGCATCACAGGAGAAACAAGTATTTATATTGATGATCCTACAAATGAAAAATGGTCAGTTGTTCTTCATGGTAAAAGAAAGTTCATTGAAAATCCTATAGATGAAGAAGACTACTATGATAAGTATGATGACTCGAGTCCATTCTCAGTTGGGTTGCCAACACCAAATATTGAAGCTAACGATGACTTATATGTGCGTGGAGATCACACTGAAGGAATGTTAGTTGATAAAAGATCTCAATATTAGAGGCATATTTTTATTTTTATAAATGGTTTATTTTTTTAATGTTAGATCGATGTGAACTTCACAATGTTATATTAATTTTAGTTATGCTAAATGTTAAATCTTTGATTGTTTTTTGTATGACACTTTCAGATGGCTAACCATGAGTATGATGACCGTGATGATGATTACCATGAGGGTGAGGTGCCACCTCACAATGTAAGTTTTACAATATATCCTATATCTAGCTATATATATGTCCATTTATAAGTTATATCCTAAATGTGTTTTTTTGTAAATTTTTAGGTTGATGATGTACCCCCTGAAAACCTTGTGGCACTTGATGAGAAGCCAAAAAAATTGAAAAAATCAGGGGCATCACTATGATGAACAAGTTACTACAACAAAGGGGCAATGGACCAAAATTGGTTGTGGAATTGGATCCTGCAGGAAATCCAGTTGGGGTCAACCATAGCTCGTTTGTTTCATATCTTAGGGTTCTTACTCATAGCCATTGTGTTGTAAATGTGGAATCTTGGCATACAGTTCCTAAAGGGAAGAAATACTTAGTATGGAAATAACTATGTGTGAGATATTATCATTTGTAATTCTATTTTTAAAGTTATTTACAATTCTATTTTTTAAAATACTCTATTAAATATATGAAATTTTGCAGAGTATATTTGAACTGGATCAAAGCCTACATCGTAAAAAGGTGATGCAACCGTGTGGGAGGGTCCTAAGGAACTATAGGACAACTTTCAATCAATAATACATACGAGATGCTAATAAGAGGAAGAAGTCAGCCCTTCAGTAATGGAAATACCTGGACCCGACTGAGTGGAAGGCATTTGTTGACAAGAAATACTAATGAATTCAAGGTATTAAGCGTCACTCACAATTTAATTAATATACATTCTTATGAATTCACCTATTTACGATTGACCTTGATTGTTACTAAGCAATTCAATGTGATTACTAATAAGGCTATGAGTGATGCTCAAAGAGCTAGGCATGCATTGAATGTGCATGACCACACGATGGGTCCAGGTGGCTATGATGCCCTTCGCAAAAAACTACAGACGTATTCCGTTCAACAACATATTGCTCCTAATACTGAGACTGGTGAATCCTCTACTATTACTCCCACACCTCTTCATTGCCATGTTGTGTGGATAATTGGGAGGCAAAACAAAAAAGGAGATATAACCAACCTTGCAATTGTTGAGGTGGCTGCAAAAATGGTAAAATTCAACTCTCAGAGCAATTAGTATTGATGATTGTTATGCTTACTTACCAACTTCTATTGATGATGATTAGTGGGAGCTTCACGAGCAGAGGAAGAAAGGTTCATTCATCCCTGAGGGCACAAGGGATGAATTGATAGTTGCTCTCGGTAACCCAGAGCATCCTGGACGTATTAGGGCTACAGGGGCCGGAGTGGACCTAATAGCGTTCTTTGGACCATCATAGCGCAAACATGTCCAAAAAGATGGAATTTCAAAAGCTTAGGTAACCTATATTTTTTTTAGAATGGTATTGGAAAAGGAATTCATGAATCAAAGTGTTTCTTTTATCCATGTATAGGTAGATGAGTTAGTTGATAAGAGAGTCCAGGAAGCATTAAGCAAGTGGTGGGCATCTCAATCAGCCACTCCGATAGTACCTGTGGCATGCCACTCTCCCCCTACGATAGAGGTGGTTGGGAGTGATCCTGTAGAGGGGGTTGGGAGTGATCCTGTAGAGGTGGTTGGGAGTAATCCTATAGACCCACCACCTAGCACATCCGCTATAAGTATTTCACTGACATAGTAGCTAGTCTTTTTAAGATGATATGTTTATTTATGTATATAGCATACTCTATGTAAATTTTTAGGGGTTGAAGCCATGTTGTCTAAAATTAAAAGAGTTTGTCATTGTAGAGGGTGAGGCCTACCCATGCTTTTTAGGGCACATGATTCATGACACTCCAGTACCTGATGGTGCGGGTTGTTTGAGCTTGAGGCTTGTGTTCACCCTTTGGAGGCAGCATCCATTGCCATATGCCCACCCAGATGCTGACACGATTGGTGAAGAAGAAAGCAGAGTGGTCTTGTGGCCCGAAATGGATGTCATTTATAATGATCATGTATGGTAAATTTACATTACGTTAATTTCTATATATGTATATACATGACAATTGATATAAAATTATATATACAGTACAAAGAGAAGAAACCCACTTCAGCTCATCCTCCTCCACATCCACCTCTTACTGAAGTACCGAGTTGTCTTGCAAAGGACCTGTATGACTCGTTAGGTCCTTAATGAAGGGGTATGGAAATAAGGGTAGGCAAGCATCCCAAAAATTGTCCTATGATTGTTTCCATTAAGGATGAGGTTGCAAGCCAATCATACGATAATAATATATTTATACAAGATATTTTGGAGTTGTTTACTTATGCTTGATTGAATACCTCTATGATAGAACTATGGATATGGTGAGATGTTGTTTATATATCTATATACCTTATTTCATATACGGTTATCTATTTTCTAATATATTAATGCATGTGTAATATATGTTTTGCAGCCACTTACATAGGGTATGTATAGAATTTTCATTTACCCATGTGGGATTTCTAATTCCATCCTTGATCAGTCGTGTACATAATGACCCTTCATCAGTTACCTTATATTTCTCTATCACTTTTAAATATTTTCATAAAGCAAAGAAAAGTGCGATAATAGCTCCATTCAATGTTGATTTAAATTACTTTTTTTATAATTTTGACTTAAGAAGATTACATTTTATTATGAATTTTGAGTTATATATTTTTAAATTTCTTATCTCTAGTGGTAAGCATTGGGAGTTACTGGTTGTTGTCCCCAAGATGCTGAATGTTTATTATCTAGACCCTAAGGGGAAGGAATTAGATAGCTCGGGACACACAATGAAAATGCCATTATTTACATGAGAAATGTTTATATTTATATTCATTAACATATATTATTACATTACTATTTAGTAGTGTAATTTGATGTGTTACATTAATGTGTAGGGCTTTAAAAGATTTCAAAAAAGTTGGAGGAGACATGTGCAAGAAAAAGAAATCATTAGTCTGGGAGAATGTGAAAGTAGTTTCCTGATTCCAATGCATATATTATTTATGTGAACTATGCTTATTTTTATTTATTAACATTTTGTATGTTGAAATTTATAGTGTGATGTACAAGACAATTGTTGGGCATGTGGATACTATGTGATGCAGTATATGGACCTAATTGTCAGATATGCTACACAAGAAATTGAAAACATACAAATGGTATTATATAGTCTTGATCATCATATATAAGTATAGTATCATTAGATAATATGAAAATATCAAACTTATTAATTATATATATTCGTCATTCTCTTTGCAGGTGTTAGAAACTAGAGACTTCACTACATGAGAAAAGTTATTAGATGTACGTGATCCCTATACGATGGAACAATTAGATGACATAAGAAAACAATTGACAAAACCTTTGAAAGGGAGACAATTTTTTATTATAATTGGGGTATTTATGATGATAAAGAATGATATTTCTAAACTTTGATGTCATAATTATTTCAGTATTTCATGACATTTCTAAACTTTGAAAGACAAGCTTATTATATGTGAGTTGAATACCCATTTGTGTTTTGAACTTTGGACCAGTGTTAATGTATCTTTAGCGTTTTTTTCTTGTTCTGAGATTGAGGACAAGTTTGTGCTTAATCCGTTGCCAGAGATATCATGCGAAACCGACCTACGAGTAAAAAGATATGAGCTTTTTAGTGTGCAGGGACCTATGTGTAATTTCGGAAAGTTCTTGGGCATTTTACGATTTGGCCCCCTGGGCGCCCTTCCTTATCCTTTCTTTGCCTTTTCCCTTATTAGCTCCGTTAGCCGACTCTGAATGAATGATAGTTCATTCCCCTGTTGCCCGTTCAAGAGAGAGCAGAGCGAGAGGAAAAAGGGAGAGTGAGAGAGAGAGCTAGAGGAGAAAGTTGGGCGATCTTGAGCTCCCCAACTGCGTTCTCATTCGATTCTTCAACTTTTCCAGCCGAATTAGCCAGCCACTTCACCTTCTTCTCCTTCCCCTTCTTCTTCCCCGTTCCTGCTGCCCGGCCAAGATAGCCGCCAGCCAAAGAAGGTGCTAGGAGCAGCCAAAGGTGTGAAAAACACCATCTTCCAGTTGCTCTAGGGTCGTCTTGAAGTTCCCAAGGTATTTCGTGCGGAGATTGGCCACGAATCGACCCCGAATCCACCTTCTTCCTCGGCATTTTCCGTTTCTGCACAGTTTGAACGGGGTGCAAATCGGTTTGAACGGCGTGCAAAAAGTGCAGAAAAATATCCAGTTCACTGCCCAGATTGAACGGCGTTCAAGCCAGATTGAACGGCGTTCAAGCCAGTTGAACGACGTTCAAACCAGTTGAACGGGGTGCAAAGTTGCAAAAAATCAGGACAGAAGTGCACTGAAGGTGCACGACATACAGCCCAGGTGCACGGCGTGCACGCTGCTGTAAAGGGCAGGATTAGGCGTGGTTGTGGACGTTTTTCGGTGTATACGAACACACCGAAGTGGGTAGTAGTATTTCATTCATTTATCACCATCGAACTCGATTTCATTGTATATAATGCTTCGGTATAATTAGAGTAACTTATAAACAGTATAAATGAGATTAAAGAAATGTGTTTAATTCTATAGAGCCTAAATTACTTAGTGTAATTGAAGAAAATAGCGAATGTTGTATGTACTGATACTGCTGTGAATATGTTGAGCTCTAAATGAATGTCTGTTGTTATGACAAGTTTAGAATGATGTGGAATTATGTATAAAGTTGAATGAGATAGAAGTGTTCTTAAATATACTCAGTGTGCAATTAAGATTGAGTTATGACAATTTATATTTACTGCTTAAATAATGATGATAGACTTAGGTTCCCTAACACCGTAGAACCCCTTTGAGAGGTCTGCACCTTAGGGGTGAAACTCGTGTCCAACATCAACCGGTTGAGTAATTCTGGTGGCACGAGGGTTGATAGACAGTGTCCAACACCAACCGATTGAGTAATTTCGGTGGCACTGGGGAAAAATAATAAATAAAGTAAAGGGTTATCCAACACCAACCGGTTGAGTAATTCTGGTGGTAACCCAGTGTTGACTCCCTGCGCGTGTGTGCTCAGGTTAGAGGAGGAGTCCAGAGCAGTCATGGTGAGTGTAGAGGAGGCCAGAGAGCCTGTGGGTCCTGTAGCAGACCAGGACGAGAAGTTAGACTTAGCATTTCCCGGGTGTGTCACTAAGTCTTGTACGGTGAGATCGTAGTTCGCTACAGATCTTTGTATGCAGAGTACACTGCATATGATTAGGGCATAATAATATAAATATGTAATCATATAAGATCACAGTAAATTTAATATGTTAAGAGTTTATACCTTCTGTGTTAATTCTCAATAACTGTTTATTTGTTTAAGATATCTGTTGTTGTATAAAAATGTGATTAATATCTGTAAATTCTGCTATGTCATTAGAACTGCCCTGCTTAGTACTACACTTATGTTTTATTTCAATTTTATATATCTGATGAGTTGTTTAGTGATAGCTAAATGAAATGCTATTCACTGAGCGAGTAGGCTCACTCCTCTACTCAAACATTTTCAGGTCAACAACAGCATCAGGAATCTGAAGGATCTTTTCATCCTAACGCTTAGCCTGTAGAAGGTATATATGTAGCTAGTATAGTTAGAGGTCTCTTAGTCCTTTCCCCTCGGTCCTTGGGACATGGTGTGGGTGAGAGAGAGTGTGTATGTGGAATGTGTTTAAAGATGTAAATTAACTGTTATGTTTACTTTCTGTTAAACAATGTTACATGTTGTAAACTTTGTTTATGTTCTCTAGCCAGTTTAATTGAAATGCTTCCGCAATAGTTTATTATGTTTTAGTTTACATCAATAAATCGGATATCATTACGAGGTTTTAAAAAGAAAAAGTTCTCATTGATTTGTTTATGTGATAATCCCTCCGTCGCGCCCTAATCTCGTGATTAGTGGGTAATGCGAGATCGGGGTGTGACATCTTGGTATCAGAGCATAGGTTGAGTACATGGTTACTCTAAGTCAAGGTCAGGGGACGATAAGAGACCAATAGGATTAGGACTTAGGTGTCTTCCTTCTAACTGCAATTTTCTAACAGGAAGATTTCTGTTATACTATTGCAGATGACAGGAAGAGGACATGGTCATGAGAACCAAGCTGAGAGCTTAGGCTGAATTGTCAAGGATCATTAGGGTAGAAAAATAAAGTATAAAGTGAGGTAGATAAGAAGTGATGTGTCTTTAGCTCTGGGAAGTCTGAGTATTTAGGTACCCTGGCCAGGTATCTGAGTACTTAGATTGACCAGTATCAAGCTACTCTTTCCATTATTCTCCGGATGCCCTGGCCAGGTGTGCAGAGGAAGGATGGGCTAGAGACAAACCCTAGAAATCTTAGGGTTAAGAAATCGGAAATTAATACAGGAGTAAGAGATTAAACATAGGATGCGATGCGACTCTTGCTTTATATTGCTTATTTGATTGGAAATCATTAGAAATGCTCTTATATGTATGGATTTAGATTTTCAGTTTATAGAATAAATATGATTCTTTTATATTGTTGTGTGTCATGAAGTGATTTATTTATTGTTTATATTTTTTTGTATTAAGTATTCCAGAAGTTATGTTTAAATGAGTTTGCCCTAAGTGTATATTCTTTCCACATGTTTGAGATTAATAGGAGTTGGTTAATCCTGAGTAGCTCTTGGCTTCAGGACTACAGGTTCGGCCTGGTCTGGATGGCAGGATGCATTACTGAGATCTAATGACTCCTATTAACAGTATAATAAGAGTAGACTCTGGATAATTTAGACTCACATCATAGTAAGAATGTACATACACTAAGATGTTGAGATATAAGAGAAAGATTAGAACAACTAAGAATTAGTTGGAACTGATATCGGAGACCCAACATTGGGACCTCATATGAGCAATCCTTAATTAGAAATAAAGGAACACAATAAGGTTCAGATTAAATTTAATGATTAGGTGAGAAATACCCTTAATGGTACTAATCAATAATGCATAACAAATGCATGGATCCAATACATGATTAGTAAACCCTAGTGGAGGGTGTATCATTGTGAACCCTGGTTGAGGGTGTATCCTTGTGAAACCCTAGTGGAGGGTGTATCATTGTGAACCCTGGTTGAGGGTGTATCCTTGTGAAACCCTAGTTGAGGGTGTATCATTGCGATTGTTTATAGGCAACTTTATAATAAAGTTATGCCTTAAACTAAGATAAGTCCATATCATGTGAGATAGCTGGACAATTCTAATGTGTGGCCTATGCATTATATGCTAAGGTTGAGTATTTTGTGATGGAATGCATTAAGAGGGGAAATACCTTAATACAAGATAAAGTTGGTTAACTCAAGAGGGTCTGAATTAATGAGAAATGGGGAACCCTAACCCTAATTTGGGGAAAAGGGAATGATAAGCCCTGTTTGATAGTGAACCCTAATTCCTGGTTAAGGAATGATGGTATTACTATTGTATCACATGATGTGATGAATATCTTGTATGACTGTTATCATGCCTAATAACCATGCAGGTATGATGAGATGATGAATATAGCCAAGTTTGGGCTGTGACATTTATATAATAAATGTTGATTGGATTTTTGTGTGTTGATGTTGTTGTTGCTTAATAAAAGTAATAATGTGTACGGATTTTATGAGCCATGTGAATAAGTTGTTGCCTAGTGAGAGGTGAAAAGATGTGAATGGCCTTGTGAGCCATGTGAATAAGTTGTTGCCTAGTGAGAGGTGACAAGATATGAATGGCCTTGTGAGCCATGTGTGATGCTTGGGTAACAAGTATCATGTTTATTTGTAGCATTTGTGTTAATAAGTTATGCTAGAGAACTTGGCTGATGTTACATTTCTGTTATATATCTATAGTTCATTGATGATTATTCATATCTGTTGTATTCATTACAAGTAGATGGATGAACTTATGAGATCTAAAGTTTGATTTCAAACTAAGGAAGCAAAGTCACATCACAATAATTCTATGTTACTGATAAGGACCAAACCCTAGAATGTTTAGAGTTGTAGTAGTTCAAGGGATGTCACTAGTGATTTGACCTTGAATACTAGTATCTTTATAAAACAAGATCATACGATTTGCACTATGAAAGGTAACCTAGCACTAATAAAATCCAGGGTTTAAAGTTAGCTAATCTGGAAGGTAGATACACAATATGAAAATGATTCAGAGAAAAGAGTAAGATACAAATTTGAAATGTAACAAATGTGTTTGAAACAAAAGGAGAAATACAATATAAGTGAAGTGCGATATGAAATAAATTCTTATAGTAATAATAAGAATGAGGAATAATCTATTCTTACCTTGTGTGTTTCAATTTTTGGGATGTTTATTCTATATGATCAAAATGAGAAGGATAAGTAACAAGAAGTAAGTAGCATAGAATGAGGAGAATTACTCGTCACATGATCTGGAATTAATTGTTGTAGTTCATGCTCATAAGACATGACGTTACTATCTTTATGGTGAGGTGTGCCAGGTTTTATAGATCAGAAGAGCTTGAAATATATCTTTACCCAGAAGGATCTGAATCTTAGACAGCGGAGATGATTAGAATTGATTAAGGATTATGATATAATGATAGATTATCATCCTGGAAAAGTGAATGTGGTAGCAGATGCCCTCAGCAGGAAGTCAAGTTCAACAACTGATGCATTCTCTATGGCATGTTTCGAGAGAGACATGCTAGTAGAAATGTGAAAGTTGAACTTAGACTTAGGGGTAACAGAACATAGTGGTTTGATTGCATAGATGCAAGTCAAGCCTACTTTTTATGATCAGATCAAGGAACTATAGTAGGGTGACAGTGAGTTACGACAGATCATGCGTGACATGACAGGAAAAAAAGAAGAAGAAAAGACCAGAGTTTAGGTTTTCAGATGATGGTGTGATATATCAACATGATAGGTTGTGTGTACCTCGAGACAGTGATTTGAAAGAAAAGATTCTTGAGGAAGCACATGCATCGATGTACGCTATGCATCCACATAACACTAAGGTGTACATGGATCTCAAGGAGTTGTACTGGTCGTCAGGTATGAAAAAAGGACGTAGCTGAGTACGTGGCTAGATGTGGAGTGTGTCAGCAGGTTAAAGTTGAGCATCAGAAACTTGCTGGTACTTTGCAATCACTTCCTATACCTGAATGGAAATGGGAACATATCACAATGAATTTTGACTCGATATGGGTGATTGTGGATAGATTGACTAAATCTGCTCACTTTCTTCCTGTTAAGTCAACCTCTGATGTTCCGAAGTTGGCTAAGATATTCATGGATGAGATAGTCAGATTGTATGGTATTCCAGTTTCTATTATATCTGATAGAGATCCTAAGTTCACATCTAGGTTCTGGAATCAGTTGCATCGTGCCTTGGGCACAAAGTTGAGATTCAGTACAGCATTTCACCCACAGACGGATGGTCAGTCTGAGAGAACCATTCAGACTCTCGAGGACATGCTGAGAGCATGTGTTCTGCAGTTCAGAGGTAACTGGGAAGAACACTTAAGCCTGATGGAGTTTGCATATAACAACAGCTACCATTCTAGTCTTGGAATGGCCCCATATGAAGCTCTATATGGCAGAAAGTGTAGATCACCAGTTTGATGGTACGAGGTTGGTGAGAAAGAAATTCTTGGACCTGAGATAGTCGATATAACTACAGAGAAGATATATGTGATCAGGGAGCAGTTGAAAGCTGCTCAGGACAGGCAGAAAAGCTATGCAGAGAGACGACGTCGACCTCTTGAGTTTGAGGTTGGTGACGAGGTTTATCTAAAGGTTTCACCATGGAAGGGAGTGCTAAGGTTTGGAAAGAGAGGCAAATTGACCCCTAGGTTTATGGGCCCATATCCTATCATAGAAAGGATTGGACATGTAGCCTACATGTTGGATTTGCCGTCTGAGTTGGCAAATCTTCATGATGTGTTTCATGTGTCTATGTTGAAGAAGTGCCATCCGGGTACAGAAAAGGTCATAGATCCAGAACCGGCGCAGCTTAGGACATATGTGTCCTACGTGGAAGGACCAATGCATATAATGGATCAACGGATCAAGAAGATTAAGAACCGTGAGATACCGTTAGTAAAAGTTCTATGGAGGAATCACAACCTAGAGGAAGCTACGTGGGAGCTTGAATCAGAAATGCGTAACAAGTTTTCTTTTCTCTTTTAGGAATTTCGAGACGAAATTCTTATAAGGAAGGGAGATTGTTATGACCCACACTTCGTTTTACCAGTAAATACCTTGGTTAATGCATAATCAAACTTATATGTGAGTTGAATACTCATTTGTGTTTTGAACTTTGGACCAGTGTTAATGTATCTTTAGCATTTTTTTCTTGTTCTGAGATTGAGGAAAAGTTTGTGCTTAATCCGTTGCCAGAGATATCATGCGAAACCGACCTACGAGTAAAAAGATATGAGCTTTTTAGTGTGCAGGGACCTATGTGTAATTTCGGAAAGTTCTTGGGCATTTTACGATTTGGCCCCCTAGGCGCCCTTCCTTATCCTTTCTTTGCCTTTTCCCTTATTAGCTCCATTAGCCGACTCTGAATGAACGATAGTTCATTCTCCTGTTGCCCGTTCAAGAGATAGCAGAGCGAGAGGGAAAAGGGAGAGTTAGAGAGAGAGCTAGAGGAGAAAGTTGGGCGATCTTGAGCTCCCCAACTGCGTTCTCATTCGATTCTTCAACTTTTCCAGCCGAATCAGCCAGCCACTTCACCTTCTTCTCCTTCCCCTTCTTCTTCCCCGTTCCTGCTGCCCGACCAAGATAGCCGCCGGCCAAAGAAGGTGCTAGGAGCGGCCAAAGGTGTGAAAAACACCATCTTCCAGTTGCTCTAGGGTCTTCTTGAAGTTCCCAAGGTATTTCGTGTGGAGATTGGCCGCGAATCGACCCCGAATCCACCTTCTTCCTCGGCGTTTTCCGTTTCTGTACAGTTTGAACGGGGTGCAAATCGGTTTGAACGGCGTGCAAAAAGTGCAGAAAAATATCCAGTTCACTGCCCAGATTGAATGACGTTCAAGCCAGATTGAACGGCATTCAAGCCAGTTGAACGGCGTTCAAATCAGTTGAATGGGGTGAAAAGTTGCAGAAAATCAAGACAGAAGTGCACTGAAGGTGCACGACATACAGCCCAGGTACACGGCGTGCACGCTGTTGTAAAGGGCAGGATTAGGCGTGGTTGTGGACGTTTTTCGGTGTATACGAACACACCGAAGTGGGTGAGTAGTATTTCATTCATTTATCACCATCGAACTCGATTTCATTGTATATATTGCTTCGGTATAATTAGAGTAACTTCTAAACAGTATAAATGAGATTAAAGAAATGTGTTTAATTCTATAGAGCCTAAATTACTTAGTGTAACTGAAGAAAATAGTGAATGTTGTCTGTACTGATACTGCTGTGAATATGTTGAGCTCTAAATGAATGTCTGTTGTTATGACAAGTTTAGAATGATGTGGAATTATGTATAAAGTTGAATGAGATAGAAGTGTTCTTAAATATACTCAGTGTGCAATTAAGATTGAGTTATGACAATTTATATTTACTGCTTAAATAATGATGATAGACTTAGGTTCCCTAACACCGTAGAACCCCTTTGAGAGGTCTGCACCTTAGGGGTGAAACTCGTGTCCAACATCAACCGGTTGAGTAATTCTGGTGGCACGAGGGTTGATAGACAGTGTCCAAAACCAACCGATTGAGTAATTTCGGTGGCACTGGAGAAAAATAATAAATAAAGTAAAGGGTTATCCAACACCAACCGGTTGAGTAATTCTGGTGGTAACCCAATGTTGACTCCCTGCGCCTATGTGCTCAGGTTAGAGGAGGAGTCCAAAGCACTCATGGTGAGTGCAGAGGAGGCCAGAGAGCCTGTGGGTCCTGTAGCAGACCAGGACGAGAAGTTAGACTTAGCATTTCCCGGGTGTGTCGCTAAGTCTTGTACGGTGAGATCGTAGTTCGCTACAGATCTTTGTATGCAGAGTACACTGCATATGATTAGGGCATAATAATATAAATATGTAATCATATAAGATCACAGTAAATTTAATATGTTAAGAGTTTAGACCTTCTGTGTTAATTCTCAATAACTGTTTATTTGTTTAAGATATCTGTTGTTGTATAAAAATGTGATTAATATCTGTAAATTCTGCTATGTCATTAGAACTGCCCTGCTTAGTACTGCACTTATTTTTTATTTCAATTTTATATATCTGATGAGTTGTTTAGTGATAGCTAAATGAAATGCTATTCACTGAGCGAGTAGGCTCACTCCTCTACTCAAACATTTTCAGGTCAACAACAACATCAGGAATCTAAAGGATCTTTTATCCTAACGCTTAATCTGTAGAAGGTATATATGTAGCTAGTATAATTAGAGGTCTCTTAGTCCTTTCCCCTCGGTCCTTGGGACATGGTGTGGGTGAGAGAGAGTGTGTATGTGGAATGTGTTTAAAGATGTAAATTAACTGTTATGTTTACTTTCTGTTAAACAATGTTACATGTTGTAAACTCTGTTTATGTTCTCTAGCCAGTTTAATTGAAATGCTTCCGCAATAGTTTATTATGTTTTAGTTTACAGCAATAAACCGGATATCATTACGAGGTTTTAAAAAGAAAAAGTTCTCAGTGATTTGTTTATGTGATAATCCCTCCGCCGCGCCCTAATCTCGTGATTAGTGGGTAATGCAAGATCGGGGTGTGACAACATCCTACTGACCAGCCAGACAGTAGGCCTGGAAGCTGATAATAAAAAAAACAATGCATAGCCGTCGGTTATTTAAAAAAATTGTCACCCAACATCAACGACATCGGTTAAATATAGGAAATCGACATGTATGCTCTAACCCTGGCCAATTTTTTTTGTTTGAGCATGGAGATAAGTGGTAGTTTCCTACCAAAAAACAACGACTATACTAGATTTTTTTTTTGCGATATGGAGATAGACATCGATTTTCTAAGACATAACTAACGACTATGGTCCTAATGGTGTTGTTTCTTTTTATGGCTGCAATTGGAGTCGAATCTATGTCGTCGGTTCTAGGACTGACACTGTATGATTCTACCTTTAGCGTTACCCACTTAGGTGTCATTTGAAAACTGACGTAAAAAGCCCATTTTAATCGATGTTAAAGGTGGTATCTGTACTAGTGCACATTATTCACTAATACACATATGAAAACATAAATGTGATTAACAAGAATCAAATGTGTATAAACGTGCAAATATAGGTGGTTGGGATGGTAACTAATGTGCTTAATATGTGTAATGAGATAAGAATTAGACTTTTCAAGTAAATAGAAATGACTAATGTGTCATTATTGAAGTTGATGTCGTACAAAAATATGGTGTCAAAGATGGCAGCAGAATAAAAAAATTTGTTGCCACATTCCCCATAACTAGAGGATCATGTCAATAACTATGACCAGAAAGGAAGGTTGCAAGGCATATACCTAGTCCTGGAGCAAGTCCAGTGACAATCCTTGTTGTGATGTGCTTCTTTTTGAAGTAGCACTCAGGTTGTTTTTGATGGCTGCCTCCTATTTTATCACCAGATGGCAGTTGATGACATCCTCCTAGCATAGCTGCAATAATCTCCACACCTCTACGTAGTCCATGCATACCACAAGGAACTCCTGTCATTGTACTAAAACTGATGGAAAGGAGTTGTCTCTCTTATCTTCAATGTTCTAGTGTCAACTTTCTCCCCTTTGGATATATCTCCCTTTTACAGGTAAGATGCCTCTGACTCTCATGTTACAACAACGTCGAGATCATGAGAGTTTTCATACAAGTGTGTTGAGAGCCTTGGCCCTCTTTTATATAGGAGTGTATGGGATAGTGTTTCCACAAACTTGGGGATACAAGGAGACGAATTTCATGATGTTTTGGCTTCTATGATTGACTGGGTCCCAGTCGGTCGACTGGCACTCCTATCAGTTGACTGGAAATCCAGTTAGTTGAATGAAGATTCCAATCTATCAATTGAAATATTTTCTTATTCGCAAACATATTGCCTTTCAATGCAATGATTAATGGACATCATGACATTAACATAAATCCTTGATCCAATCTTACATATCATCCAATCAGTCAACTGGACTTTTCATGCGGTTGACTGGATACTCCAGTCGGTTGACTCACATTCCCAATCAGTCAACTCGCAATCCCAGTTAGCCAACTATCAACCAATGTTGTTTAAGTTGATTACCTAAACACTTTAGCAACCAAGTTAGACTGTATCGATGAGTAAACTCCTATTTCAAGTAAATCATATATGTGTGACCCTGCAGGTCCCAGATTACATTGGCAGTGAATGTCCATAACTAGATTATGACATCACAAATAATGAGAAGTATCTAGCAACACATCATTGCTACCCAAGTAATTGGAAAGTTGGAGAACAACTTCAACCTACAATTTGTGATCAGTGTTATAGTGATTGTGTAATTCCTTTCCTTTTGATATCTAAATCGAACTCAAGGCATGGAATCTTCATCCTCTTAATATTCAATCCATGTTCCTTGAACTAGATAAAAGTGTCTAAGATGAATGCGAGCTTACATATCACATACTGATTCACATGAGTATGGCCATATGCTTCTCATTCTTGCTTATCAAGTGGCCAGGATGTCAACTCTGGTAGGAGGGACAAATCCCATCCACATCACTCACAGTCAATCTCTCATGTGTAACAACATACTCGGAAATCACTTGTATGGTAACCCTTATTCAAGGTCATGTTGGATGGTGACAAAATATATCAAACAACATGTGATGAGTGTAGTGACTTTAGGTCTAAGAACCGCAATCACCACTATCACTATTAGAGATGATTCTAACTATCATTCTATGGTTTCCATGTATCACTCTCAAGGTGCGTCTATTCGATACACTGTTCTTTAACAAGTACACATGTGTTTGGCTTGATATCACATATCATGACAAATGAGATTTTTTCATCAGTCAACACACATTCTAGTCTTATGTATTATTGTTGCCAATATTGTTTCCACAATAATATATGACTAAGGGCATAATAGGAATGCATATACTCTTATCATACATATGATCCCATTGTCCAGGTCCACAACCTAAGGACATATGTCATCGAGTAATATCATTCTTTTAGACATATATCATGGTATACCATCATGTCATAATTGAACAAACATATAGATGAAAAATTGCCTTTATTATTAATCAAATCTATTACATGATGCCACATTACAATCATTATATGACTGGCTCTCTAGGCATACATTAATGGATTTAATGAAAAATTGAATAAGATAGCCTATTTCGTACAAAATAATCTAATATAACTTTGTATGGTGGCAATATGAGGATACTGAACTCTAAAGCCTAAATTTGGAGGATATCGTCAATATATTTTAATAGATATTGAGATAATAGAGTAAACCCTAATTGCATTCAAACACATATAAGGTAATTTCAAACTCAAATCTAAGTGCATAATCATGTTCTATGGATCCTAATTAGTCTAGGTATCAAGTTTGAACCCAATTGATTATATTTGCAAATACAATTTAGTGAAACAAAGATAATTATGAAATATTAATCATAATGGTAATCAGACTATAGTCTAAATTGGTAAAGTTGTCGATTATCTGACCATGCTACTTTTTTCTTGGTTTCATAATTTTATAGTGTCACAAATAATTTCTCACCTAGGACTATCGTGGGATCCTCAAGTGTCATTGGAATTTAGATTGCATGGGTTAGGAACTTTCTACTACTTAGAGTTTGTGAGCGCTTGGACTCTGTGACAATCCAATTCTTTTGCTCCTCCTCACTTGGTCTGTTGCTCTATCACCTTCCCTCCTTTACTTTTACTCTTCCTCTATAAATCTTCCTCGTGATCTTTTAATCTTAATGATCCCTTTCTTGATCAATTTTCCTCTCCCAACCTCCCTTTTAACAAAGGAATCTCCCAGATCCTCTACTTTTAGGACACTGAGGATCCTAGCCATGTTCAACCTTTATCCTCTATAAATAGGTATCCTCTTACCTTCTAGGAACCCACATGAGCCCATCCTAATAGTTGATTGGGGGTCTTGGTTGCCATGGTGATGACCGACCCAACTCCCCTTTGATCTTCCGATGAATTCAAGTTTGTCGGCAATGTACCAACTACTGCAAGTTTCGCAAAACGCCAAGTTGTAATGAACTAGAATTTTAGGTATATTCTCTTTTTGACCCTTTTCCTAATCTTTTGCAATCTTTTCTATCATTTCCGTCCTTGATGTTGAAATTATGGAATTATTAGTGGTTTCGGGTGAATTTAATCACCATTTATGCCAATATAAGGGTTTATGCACAAATACCTTAATTCATTTGTGAATCAGGGTCTAATATGCAATATTACCACTTAAGTGGAATATTGATAAAATAAATTTGTTCTAGAACCTTTCTTAGCCTTTTGGAGCAAGGAAGAGAGAAAGGAAAGAATAATAATGATTTTAACATGTTGATGTGATATTGAATTATTTAATATGAGAAATAGTGGTAATATTAGATAATGGGCTAAAACTCATAAAAGAAATACTAATTAGTTAAATATAAGTTCATATTTGTTTTCCCTAGGTTTGGTTTGGCTTGTAGGCCAAGTTTCATAATTTTAGAAAAATAATAACTTTATCTATTTTCTTTAGAAAAGAACAGGTGAGTTTTCTTCAAAATGTGAAATAAAATATTTACTAACTCCATGGCAACTAATCTTAGATTCATAATATACACATTGAAAATAGCCTTTGTGTGAATTTTCATCTAATTTAGATAATCTTTAATATACATGTGTTGATTAGGAGAAAGAAAATATGTAAAAGCCCAAAATGTTAGAAAATGTGATAAATAATTTTTAAGGATGAAATTAATGGCCAATTTATGTTCCACATGGTTAAATTTGCTTGAGGATGAAGTTCCACCAAAATTGGATAATTCTAGGAGTCTCTAATGTGATAAGAAAGAGAAAATATGATTTACTTTAAAATAATTAAATAAAATATATAGAATATTCAAAATAAAAAACTAATGCCATATTTGGATTCTTCATGTCCAAAATAGGCTAGGTGCCAAATTTATTAAATTTGGAGTTTGTTTGCACCCTCAATTGAAGAGACATAAAAGATTAAATAATTGAACAATACACTTTATTCCTATTCAAATTTGGCAATCACATTTAATGTCACGCCTTTTGATCTAGCACACACAACCTGGACCGTTGGATCTGTGATCCAACAGCTCATAGGTCATCACCGACCTTGCGTCATTTTGGGAAACAAGCCATCGATTTGGGTGTTTTTAAAAGCATGTCATCATGCCAATTGCATCATGTGCAACTCTTGGATAGATGATATGTGCAACTTCTTGCCATAATTATTTGCCTGCTTCTGGGCTTAGATACTCTTAGAATCATAAGTTAAGCCTGACCCAAAAATTGAGTTGATAACAATGTACCCCACTTTGGCGGCACCTACATCATTACCATCACACTTCCACGAGATAGACGACATACCACGCTTTGGCGTCACATACGCTTAGTCGATCAAGATTTTTATATGTGTTGTTTTTAAAAAGCATCTAAGACTTAATATTTTACTTAAGGGAGTTTCTATTTATAAGTATATACATATACTTTATCCAATTATCACATATATAGTATATATCATATACATGTTATATCCCACAAAGAAAACATGCAATAAATGAAACCGATGGTTATGGTCATCACATGTTGATGATGAAGATTTGTTCTTTCCAATTAGGGTTGATAGGTTCAACCCTTAAACCAATCAGCTTGCCTCCTGGCCGGTTGTTAGGTCATTTCACTAGTCGTATGGTCCTTATGTCCATCGTCAGTTGGCACCTCCAGCGGATTAGTCAGGTCCACCAGGCGATCGGTCCAGTTTGTCCATCATATCCTCTAAAGTCCTTCAGTTGGTCTGCTAATCTCTGGGACATCTTCATCTTTGTCATTATAGGAAAGTAAACTATCTTCATCTTCATCTTCATCTTTACAAAATTATTGAGAAACCTCGAGTTACATTCGAAGGGAGAAAGGGTAGGAAAGAATTAACTTTAGATTAGGAAGGTAAGATAGAGGCTCAGTACACACACCGAGATAAACTGATAAACTAACCATGCAACCATGCAAAAAATATAGGCATTATAGGTCATAACCATGATACACATCCTCCATCAAAACCGCTTTTAGGGTGACATGTGTAAATTGCATATATATATATATATATGTATATATATATATATATATATATATATATATATATAAGTTTGGTATTATCATGGTATTGGTTTGAGAATCTATTATTTGCATTACATGCAATAATAGAATGTCAAAACCAAAATCTAATCATATCGATAATCCCATAATATAGTAAATTGACGTTAGCTCTAATACCATTGTTGGTACATGAAAGATATAAAGGGGGATTAATAGAGCTTTTTGGATAATTTAAAATTAATTAAACAATCAAACCACTCAACCAAAGAAGGAGGAGGAAACAAGGAAGACACTTGGATGTAGAGTGGTTCCTAACTTTGAAATCAAAGGTAGTTAGTCCACTACCCAATTGTTTCCAATTGGGATTTTGAAAGTGATTTATTTTATTACCTCGGAAGGATGTTACACAAAATACAATCACGTTCTACACCCTTGAAGTAGCCTCAACCTCCTTGAAGTAACCTTCTTGGAGTAACTTCAAGTCCTTGAAGCAGCCTTCACGTCCTTGAAGTAGCTCCACCACCTTGAGATAGCCTTCCTTTAGAAGTAGCTCCAACCTCCCTTGAAGAAGCCTTCCTTGAAGTAATCTCAAGAACACCTCAAAGACTCCTTATCCACCAAGAAATAGCTCCAAGCAACCTCCTTTCAACAGTCTCCAATCCTAGGAGTAGTCAAAGAGAACAATATACAATATAGAAGAAAAAGATTGGAAGAAAGAAAATACTTATCCAATTGAGTACAATGCTTTGATGCTATATCAAGCGTATAGATCTCCTATCCAATTAATATGGATGGGTATATATGTTGTGGCTATGAGATTGTATCTATAGGACATAAAATTGAAGCAAGTAAAATAAGATGGCAAGTGTAGCTCTTGCTTAGTTGCTCACTAGAATGTATTCTCAAGTGTAGTTGTGTGTTTTAGGTGTCCTAAGGCCTCTCCTATTTATAGGAATGGTTTGTAAGTACTTAGGGACGTTCTAGATGGTTTCTAGAGTGTTCTTAGGGCTTAACTATCCATTAGGTATCCACTAATTGACTTGCAATGGCTAATTGTTTCGACCTAAAAAGAACAATCCAAAAACTATCTCGATCGAGGAACTTGTCGACCGAGATGTGTCTCAGCCAAACTTTTCTTCGACGGAGGAGGGGTTTGGAGAAAAAGTGTTTCAACATCTATTTCCAAATCCTAAATATCAACCACCCAATCTTACAGTCGCAAGCTTTAGACCGTTGCTTACTCAGTCAAGGTTATTTTCAATCAGACACTAATTTAAAGCAAAATTGTGTAAGTTGTTGAACAATGCTCACAATTTCGACCGACGTGGTTCTTGGTCAAGAAAATCTTTGACCGAGTGTGTCTCGATCGAGAATTTTGTCGACCAAGAGTGTCTATGTTTCTATTGAATCACCTTCTAGGTGTGTGTATCATGGGTGATGGTGACTCTAACTCTGGGTGAAAACTTATCTAAGGGTTGCGAGTGGATGAGGAAGATCTAACACTTGATTTACATGATATCTAGGTACTTGTACATTATATACTTGTACAAGTTTTTACATTGAGTATAATCATGAAAATATTAAACATTTAAGCGCATTGTACTTCCATTTGTGTTGATCTTCAATTATTCAATTCCTTATTTCCTTGAACCCTGAAATACTCAAGTAGCATGTTAGATCCACAAGAATGAAATGTTTGTCATCATCAAAACAAAGGGTATATTAATGTCCAATTTAGCCAACAATCTCCCCCTTTTTGAAGATGACAAACATTTCTAAAATATAAACAAAATCATTTAAATGAGATGAGTTTCATACCTGATATTACCTAAGATGAAGAACATACTCTTATTTTCATAAAATGTGTGTTGATTATTCCTAAAGAGATATGGAACATAGTATCCATCTCTTTAAGGAATATAGCATCAATTAATGTTAAGCCAAGAGAGCCTGAAACTCATTTATTTTGCTTTATATTATTTCTCCCCCTTTGTCATTTCAAAAAGATAACCATATAATCATTATTACTCCCCCTTAATTATTTTCTTAAAAAAATATCAAATTTAGCCACAACTTAAAAACCAAGATTAATTTCTCAACAATTTGCAAGGGATGTTAAGACCTGAAATGATATGAGATTCCTTTAGGCTTATAGTGGAATCAATAAATATATCTCTAACCAAATACAAGGGATGTTAAGCCCTAATTGGTGTAGAGAATTCAATTAAGAGTAAGTTATACATTTCAAGAATTTTGTGAGATCCCCCTTAATCTCATAACAAAAGTGAACTTCAAGATACTAAGGTATTTCAAATTATATCCTTCTCTAAAAATAGTTGATTTAGTAAGACTATGAATCAATTTCTTATAAGCAATATTGTTTCTTGCACTATCTTAAAAATTTTCTCTTATTATAAGTATTTAACATGATGAGCAACTTACAGATTTAATATACCAATGTAGGGTGCAAGTGAATGATTTGATTTACCAATAAGCATTTTTGTCAGGCTTATTTTTGGTCGACCATGACTTCAACCGAGGTGCCCCTCGGTCGAGCTCCTTTTTGACTGAGAGGCTTTTCTACAGATATCCCATTAATACAGCTTTATTCTTAGAATGAACCCAGATGTAACATTTTCTTTTATTAGAATAAATGACCAATTAGCCTTATTCATTTTTGCATCCATTTGATTATTCCAAGTTTTAGCTAAAGATTCATAATTCATATCTAAATCTATTTTTTTCAATAAATCATAATCATTCCCATATAGTTCCAATGTTCTAATTTTAGGTCTAGGAGCTGAATTTTAATCATTATTTTTTTGTAGCCTCATTTGTCTAATAATTAAATCTTTTAGGATATGACAAAGTCTTGTTGTGTATAATCATCATTTGTTCTTCAATTCACTTATATGTAGACTTGTAAATCCTGGATGCTTTATTATATGTTGAAAATTCCAAGATAAAGCCTTTTTGTGACTTAAGATCAAGTTTGTCTTTTATCATCTTTTGTTATAGAGCCTAATTTAGGTGGCAAAAATTTAATTTTGAAAATAAGTCTTACTTTTAGATTTGTCACAAAATTTAGGTAATGATTAAGCAAGTTCCTTGTATAATCAATCCTTTTATGCCACAAACAATTCATTACTTTCAAATATAGTCCATAGAGTTAAGAGGTTTCAATCATGTTTCCTTTTTAATATTTTCCTATGAACCATAATCATTATGATGTAATTGTCACAAATGGAAAATTAAAGAAAATTTTAACAAAATCTCCTATGCCAATAGTTTTACCCTTAAAACTTTCCTCAAATGTGGCCAATAATTTTACCTTTTCTCCAAGTGTGTGAAAATCTTCTTGTATCATGTGCCTTATAGAGTAGCTTTAATAGACCATCCATACTTGCAAAGTATGAAGGTTTTGGTCCCATATAGTGGTCTATTTGGTTAGAAGCATTGCTATAAATATTTTATCATTTCAATTGTTTGAAACAATTTAATATGAAGAGTTTAGTACAGCTTAGGGTCACCAAATTTAATTGCAATTGAACAATTTTGTTTTTAATAATTAGTTTGACAGAACTATCCTCGGTCAAGAATTTCTTCGACTGGAAGAGATCTCAGTTGAGATCTTTGTCGACCGAGATGAAATTTTGTGCATTTTCAGTAAATTCAACATTCTAATGTAAACATATCATCTCTCTATTTTTGGATTGCATAATTAAGCAATCAAGATATGTAAGTTCAAGCTTAATTTAGTTGAGATAATACATTATGAATTCCAAGGTGAAGTTTAGGTCAAATCTCAACTAATATGACCAACATTTTTAAGTTGGGGGTTTTGGAACCCAAACCAAGTCAACATCCTTTTTCTTGAATGGGCAAGAGAATTAATAATGTCCAAGACGTAAATAGTAATGACAACAAATAGAGTCAATTTCATTTCTCTTCTTATATAGATTGCCTTTAGGCACATATATGACTTTAGTTTTGGGTACTTGTGTCCTTTTGGTTCTAGGTTTTTGATAGAATTTATCCTTAGGCACATAACCTAGTCCTCTCCTCCCAATTTGACCAGAAGAGTCTTTTAGAATTTTGTCAAGAATGTCTTTGTTTTTCAAGATACTAATATCCTTCTGCAACTTAGAAATTTCATCCATTCCCTTATTTATTTCTAAATTTGCTTGATCTAGATTGGATAACAAACTATCTCTTTCTTTGACAACAGCATCATAATCCAAATGAGTGCATAAAATAGGTTGAGTTTGGAGATCATTTATCTTGTCAAGCAATTCAACCTTTTCTTGGCAAAGAAACTTATTTTTAGTTTCTAAAGCAAGTAACTTAATATTGCAATCATTGATAGATGATTTCAAAGTAGCTTTTTCAGACATAAGACTTTCCTTTTCAAATGCAAGATCATTCAATTTAGCATACAAATCTTCATTGGTTTTTGTAAGCCTTTTTAATTTCTTCTTACATTCAACATATTTATCATGTAATTCTTCAATGCTAGCAACTAACTCTTGTTTAGATAAATCAAGAAGACTTACCTCATTTTCTTCTTCATTGGTTGTAGCAATGAGACATTGTACCTTCTCTTCTTTAGTCATGAGACATTCTACTTCTTTCTCCACTTTCACTATCTTCGCTTGAGCCATCCCATGCTGCTTTGTATACTTTTTCATTCTTCTTGAGAGAGGATTTCCTTCCTTCTTGACTATAGGACACTCATTCTTTAAATGTCCCTTCTTTCCACATTCAAAGTACCTAAGAGAAGAAGAAACACTAGAAATTTTATTAGATTTAAATCTTCTATATTGTTTACCATTTACAATGAGAGCCTCTTGTTCACTATCTTCTTCACTTGTATCATGGCTTTCTTTAGTTGTTGTTTTGAGTGCAATGTGCTTCTTTTTCTCCGTTTTGTGTTCGGCCTCCAATCTTTCTTCTTCTTCAAGAGTGACCTCATGAGTTTCTAAATTACTAATGAGCTTCTCCATCCTCAATGTGGTGTGATCATTAGCTTCTTCTATGGCCGTCACCTTTGGCTTGTATTTGCAGGAAAAGATCTAAGGATTTTAGATACATGATCTTCTTCACTTATATATTTGCCCAATGCACTTAAGCTATTAACAATGGAATGCCACCAATAGATTCATTAGATTGCATCCAAAATTGTTCAAATTTTTACTTAAGCATATTAATGTTAGTATTTTTAACTTGGGTCATACCTTCATGTGTTAGAGATAGTTTATGTCATATATCATAAGTTGTATCACTTGAAGATATTCTATTAAACTCACTTACTAAAATAGAATAATATAATATGCTTACCGCTTTGGCATTTGATTGAACTTGTTTTACCGTGTTGAGATTCCATGTTGCATATTCGGTTGTGGGGAGCACATAGGGATTGAACATTATTCTCCACAATTCCAAGCTAAGTCCTTGGAAGTAGAATTGCATTCTTCTTTTCCAGTAGGTGTAGTTTCTTCCATCAAAAAGTGGTGGTCGTCTCATGTAGGTTCCTTCAAGGTTGAGGTTGCTCAACAAGTTGTCCCCCATTCTTCAAGATCTATTATGGCTCCTTGAAGACCTGCTCTCATACCAATTGAAATATCTAGAGGGGGGGTGAATAGAGATTTTTGGATAATTTAAAATTAATTAAACAATCAAACCACTCAACCAAAGAAGGAGGAGGAAACAAGGAAGACACTTGGATGTAGAGTGGTTCCTACCTTTGAAATCAAAGGTAGTTAGTCCACTACCCAATTGTTTCCAATTGGGATTTTGAAAGTGATTTATTTTATTACCTCGCAAGGATGTTACACAAAATATAATAACCTTCTACACCCTTGAAGTAGCCTTCTTGATGTAACTTCATGTCCTTGGAGGAGCCTTCACCTCCTTGAAGTAGTTCTACCACCTTAAGATAGCCTTCCTTTTAGAAGTAGCTCCAACCTCCTTTAAAGTAGCCTTACTTGAAGTAATCTCAAGAACACCTCAAAGCATCCTTTTCCCCAATAAGTAGCTCCAAGCAACCTCCTTTCAATAGCCTCCAATCCTAGGAGTAGTCAACGAGAAGAATATACAATATAGAAGAAAAAGATTGGAAGAAATAAAATACTTATCCAATTGAGTATAGCGCTTTGATCCTATATCAAGTGTATAGATCTCCTATCCACTTAAGATGGAAGAGGCTATATGTGGTTGCTAGGAGATTGTAGTTATAGGAAATGAAATTGAAGCAAGTAAAATAAGATGGCAAGTGTACCTCTTGCTTAGTTGCTCACTAGAATGTATTCTCTCAAGTGTAGTTGTGTGTTTTAGGTATCCTAAGGCCTTTCCTATTTATAGGAATGGTTTTCAAGTACTTAGGGACATTCTAAATGGTTTCTAGAGTGTTGTTAGTGCTTAACTAGCCGTTAGGTATCTATTAATTGATTTACAATGGCTAATTGTTTTGATCTGAAAAGAACAATCTAGAAACTATCTCGGTGGAGGAACTTGTCGGCCGAGATGTGTCTCGGTCAAACTTTTCTTTGACTGAGGATGGGTTTGGAGCAAACATGTTGCAACATCTATTTCCAACTCCCAACTACCAACCACCCAGTCTTATGGTCGTAAGCTTTAGACTGTTGCTCACTCGATCGAGGTTATTTTCGACAGAATGCTAATTTAGAGCACAATTGTTTAAGTTTTTTAATAGTGCTCACAATTTTGACCGAGGTGGTTCTTGGTCGAGAAAATCTGACCGAGTGTGGCTTGGTCGAGAAGTTTGTCGACCAGGAGTGTCTCTATTTCTATTGAATCACCTTCTAAGTGTGTGTATCATGGGTGATGGTGACTCTAACTCTAGGGGAAAACTTATCTAAGGGTTGTGAGTAGATGAGGAAGATCTAACGCTTGATTTACATGATATCTAGGTACTTGTACATTATATACTTGTACAAGTTTTTACATTGAGTACAATCATAAAAATATTAAACATTTATGCACATTGATCTTCCATTTGTGTTGATATTCAATTATCCAATTCCTAATTTCCTTGAACCCAGAAATACTCAAGTAGCATGTTAGATCCACAAGAATGAAATGTTTGTCATCATCATAACAAAGGGTATATTAATGTACAATTTAGCCAACAGGAAATATGTCTACAGAGCAGGTAGCGAAAAAAAAATTATGGACCATATTCTTCATAATCAATAGTCGCACCAATTACTATAATGCAGGAAGGATGGTTTCGAGGATATACCTATTCCTGGAGAAAGTACAATGATAATCCTCATCATCGTAGATGTGCAACTCTGAATTCTGGTTGCACGGGGACTCATCTGACTATTGCGCCTTTTGGTCTGCACCACAAAATGCAGTAATGAACATTATCTTCTTCAATAGCTCCTCTTATCACGGACTGCTGGTTGACGTTGTCCCCCTAGAGGTAGACAATGACCTCCCTCCTCTATGATAGTCTGCACAGACTGCCTAGAACTCTTGTTGACCTACTATAATGATCAAGAAGGATTTGTCCCTCCCATTGATGTACTAGTAACCAACTTGCTCTCCTACAACAATGATCACAGTTGTTCTCTCCCTTGTCTATCTCTCCCTAGTCGGGTAGGACTTTCCTGGGCTCTTGTGGTTACCAAAACCAGAGAGAACAATTTTTTTCAGAGCTGCTATTTCTCAATTGTCTGTGTTGTATTTATAGAAAGCTCTCAGTACCTCTCTATTTATAGGCGGGGTTTGGGTCTAGATTCCCAGTCTGTGTGGGAGTGGAAGGGACCGAAAGATCTCAAATTTTCACAAAAATATCTAACAATTTCGCAACTTGCTACAGCCCAGACAGCCATTTGGCAACCTAGACGATCATTTGACACATCCCAGATGGTTGTTTGGATATTTTCCAATTGTAAATGAATTTGGAAAATCAATTCACATTAATGTTAGACATTGATTTCCTTGTACAACAAGTATTGCTCAAGAGAAACAAATAGGGAAAAGTCTAGAACCTTCCCCGACCAAAACTTGACCATCTCGCCCATGCGAGACAACCGTCTCGGTCACCCAAATAGTCTTTTGGTGACCCGAGTAATGTGTGTTTGGTTGGTTGGGTCAGTTTGTTCCTTATCCAAATTCAACTCACAAGAGGCCTGACAACCAGACGCCTATCTCAACTCTTGAGACAACCGTTTGGCACTTCCAGAAGGTCGTCTTAACACTTGAGATGGGTGTTTAGTAGTGTTTTCAGTCTATTTATTGTCTAAATCAAATACCTAAACACTTTAGTACTTAATTCAACCGTCATTTGAGATATGAACTCCTCTTCTAGGTCGAGACCAATGTGTGTGACCATATAGATCCCATATTACGTTGGCAGTGAATGTCCATAACACTTGTGACATCATAAGTAATGAGCGGTGCCTAGTCACACATCTCTACTACCCAAGTAAATGGAAAGTTGGGGAATAACTTCAACCTACAATATGTGTATGGTGTTACAATGTTTGTATAGTTCCTTTGTGATTGATGTCTAGATTGAACTAGAGGCATGGAGCAATCACCCTCATTATTATTCAGTCTTGTTTCTTGAACCAAGAGCAGACAATCTGAGATATATGTAAGATCTATATCACATATTGACTCACATGTGCATGGCCATGCATTTCTCAGTCTCGCTAATCAAGAGGCCTTGGTCATCACAATCCAGTAGGATGGACAAATCCCATATCTATCACTCACGACAAATCCCATATCTATCACTCACAGTCAATCCCCATCTGTCAAATTCACCCATTCATCACTGTTACAACAACCCATGTTTAAGGACTGCGTTTTATGATGTCAAAGTGTACCCAACGACATGTGATGAGTGTAATGATTTTAGGTCTAAGAATCAAAACTTCTACCATCACTGTGAGACTTGAATATGACTTCCATGAAGATGGCTTCCATGTGTCCGTCTCACGGTGGGTCTGTCTGATACACTATTCTCTAACATGTATCTCTGTGCTTGGTTTGATATTGCCATATCATGACTAATGAGATTTAGTCATCAACCAACTCACACTCTGATCTTATGTGTTATTGTAGTCTATCAACCTTCCACTATAACAACCGATCAAGTATATAATGAGAATACATATATTTACTCTTAACATATGTATGATCTCATTTACAAGGATAGTAACTTGAATACATATGTCATTGAGTAATATATTTATCTAAACATTTATAATGTTACATTATTATATCATAATTGAATTAAACATAATAAATTGGAAGCTTTTCTTTCATTAATAATCAAATCATTTTTACATGATAGCTATTACAATCATCACATGATTGGTTCTCTGGGCATACATAACCAACATTGGGAGGGTGCCCTACCCCAACTCTTCAGCTAGGTCATTGTGACCTTGGTCGACCATGATTGGGCCACTTAATTGCGGGGCCACTTTGCTGGCCTTTTATTTTGTTTTATAGAAATCATAAATTTGAGTTTTCTTAGAAAATCATAGTAATTCATATGCAGGTCGAAACTACACACACACTCACTCACTCTCTCTCTCTCTCTCTCTCTCTCACACACACACACACACATATATATATACATATTGAATCAAAAAATCATATCTATCAAATGATACATGTTTCATTACCTAAATTAACTCATATTAAAAGTCAATATTATAGGATCTATGATACAAACTCTAATTAGTGAATTATATACCTAACGTGTTATTAGGTGAAAGTGCATAACTTAGATCTAGTATTTGGACCCCTAGCCTCTTACATGCATCATTGAAGCAAGTTTCATCTCTTTGAGTCTATATTGAGAAACTTTCTCTCACTTTTGACCTAATTTGAAGGACATATGTGAAATCTCTATATTAATATTTTATTTAAATTCTTTTCAGACTCTGATATTGAAATCAGTCATATACTGACCCTTCTCTATTGATATTGCACTTTGGAGTCTAAGGTTTGTAAGTTTGTTAATGCTATCTGTAGTTGAACCCTAATTGTTGGAATTGATCTATATTGTGCTACTTATGCACTGAAACCCTAATTTGCTTTTGATGGATTTTTATGGTCTGATGTTCCACTTTGAGTTGGACAATCTTAACAATACCATGACTAAACTTTACTAGCCTCTATGTTGCCTGCTTGTTGGTTAAGTAGTGCTAGGGTTTATAATATTCTTTGGTTTTTGGGTTATGTGTCCTTCATGCTTTCTTTATGGAGGTTATGTGCCCCATACCGAGGTTTTTATGCCCACTTTATATATTTGGCAGTTCTGTCATGTACCATGCTCTATCAGGTTAAGGTTATGCTGTAACATACTAGATCTAGAACCATACCCTAGAACTTTGACCTTTTTTGACTTATCCAAACAAGGTTGAGGTTACACCTAAAAGATGTTTAATAAAACCCCAATGAGCTAATGTATGTATAAATCACCCTAATGTAACCTAATGTTTTCGCATTAGTCTTAGGCCAATAATGGACATATAAAATATGTTACTTGAGTAAATGGAGATTTCATAATAACTCATGTAAAATAATCTTACATAATTCCTTTGGTGTTAATATTAAAATATTGAACATAATTGAGGGTTAATTGAGATAATGGTGAAATAAGATAATAATAGGCCATAAATATCAATTATGGCATATCTCATAAAAGAAAATCACAAAAGTGGAAACAAACTTCAAATTCATAATCTACATCCTAAAAATAGTCTATATGTCAATTGTCATCTAATTTGGACAACCTTGAATATTTAGGATAAGTTTAGGAGAGAGAAAGTGAGTAAAAGTTATATAAGTGGAATAATAAGATAAATAACTTCAAAAGATGGAGATAAAGCCAAATTTGTATTCAACACACTAAAGATTACTTGTTGAAGTTCACTAAATTTGGGTAATCCTAATGTCATTAATGCATGAGGAAAGAGAAACTAAGATTTTATTAATTAATATATTAAAATTTTCAAACATAAAATCTAATTGTATAATCATAATGTACATGACTTAATTCGCCTCTGTGCAAAATTTCACTTAATTTGTGTAATGTTTGCACCCTTAATTGAAGAAAGACAAAAAGGGAAATAAATATAATATCACTTTATTAAAAGAATTGGATTTTGGCCACACTATCACCTATAGTCTTTGATTTCGAGATTTTTGATGCGAATAGATTTTTCCACCATTGGATCTCCATCAAACAGCTGTGAAGTCATCTCCTACCTTGGGTAGGAGTCCGACCAGCTTGTGAACAATATATGTGATCTTCTCGTGAACCATCTTCCCTCCTCGCTTCACCGTTCCTCTCATTTTTTCATGTGTTGGGTTCTTAAGCAAATTTTAGATCTTCTAATACTTATTTCCCATTAGATTCCTTTCCTAGGGAAAAACCCTAATCTACCTCTTTTCGCCATTTTCTTAATAGACTGCTTTTCCAAGGCAGGCATATAAATATAGGTACATATATCACCCTTGACCCCATAGAAACTCTCCTCTGCTCTCAATTTCATCTGCCACTTCGTGAACCACCATGTCGAGTCCCATGCTCTTTTTTTGGGTTTCTGTCTTTGACGGTGATCACCGAGACCATGGAAATCAAATTGCTTGGGACTACACCACACTATATCTACATAGATTCTCGGAGTATCATCCTTGGTGTCGGAGCTTATGCGTGTTGTGATGAAGTATAACCCAGTTCGGCCACATGCTGATGCAACCTAATATAGCACTTCGGGCAACCACATTCACCAAAGAGGGACTCCCTGAGTTCTACAAGCAAGGTGAAGTTATCGAAGTTTTCTATTTTGCCTAGAATCTGATAATTCACAAAATCTGTCCCTCACCCTCTTTATTGCTATTTTTTTGGTTTTGCTTCGAACTGCAACATCATCACCATCGAGCCTCTTGCATTCTGGCCTCCTACCTTCAACCCTGTAAACCAGAGCTTCTCGGACCTAGCCTGAGGGATAAGGAGGGGCATTCAAAATGCTAGGAATCCTAGACACGATGCCATCCATGGCGCCGACTGATAGAGTTGGGGAAGAAACCCCCATGTGTTTTCTCTTCCCTACCCTCATTTCTTATTTGCTGTTCTTTTTCCTCGCAGTGGTAGTTTCATCTTTCCGTGCCTATTCTATTTCCTTTAGTGGCAAGGTTGACTTTGTTGCTGCCCACGTGACTTGGCCACACCGATTGGACTGTGTTAGTGGCCCGACCCTCTTCCTCTCTCTCAGTTTATTGCTTATTTGGCATTTCGTAATTTCTTGATTGACAAATTTCACAAAAATCATATGTTCTAATCCACTTGTCCAAAAATTTAGTCAAAATATGTTTTAGAATTAGAAAAATGTGATCTTTCTAATAAAAATGTTTTCAGAGACTTATTTCCATTTTTTCTAAGGTTTATTTTTGAGAATCTAATGAATTAATATAAAAAGCCCTAAAATTGGTAACTAATTCATTTTAACCCCAAATATAACAAAAAATTATTTTCTTGATAAAGAGAAAATAATAAATAGTTTGGTTAAGTTTTAAGAGTCAAAATCTGATGTTTCTATAAAGGTCTAGAACTAGGGTTTCATTACATTTATATGTATTTTAAAACCCTAATACTTGTGAATAATTTGTAATTAGGCAAAGTTGTTCTTGGAAACAACTAGGTTGGTGGAAAGTGTTTCTAGGACTCTGAAATAAGATATGTTTTCATATCCTATTATTTCTTTATCAATTAACCCATTTTCATCTTTCACTTGGTCCTATGGACATTAGCCTATACAATATCTTTTCCTTTTAGAAAATATGCTTCATGTGAAGTACCTTATATTGATACTGATCTTATGATCATGCTATCTGAACTGATATTCTCTTGGTCTCTTACTTATGCTTTGTTCATGATGGATCTCTATATGATGACATGTGATGTCTTTTGCCCACATGTGAGGTAGATGTATATGTTGGTCACTTTTGTGGTGACTACTTTGTAAAATCTGACTATACCTTCTACTTGCCTCTACATGAACAGGCTATGTGATTCAGTAGCACCAAAGTAGTGTAATTATATTGATTTTTGGGAAGTATGCCCATGTTATTATTTTTGGGATGGAGGTGGTGGTGCCCAATACCCGGGTTTCAAGTTTGGGAGGCTTGGCCCATGTTATATATTTGGGAGTTTGGCAGTACATCATTCTCTATCAGGTTTCAAGTTTGTGAGGCTTGGCCTCCTTTGTCTTTATATTGTTCTAGAGTTATGTTTATCTCACATGCATACAAGTAGTTATTATAGTGATGGGTTTTGTGCCCAAATATTATGCGTGATTTTGTGGCACCACTTTTATTATTGTTTGTTGGTAAGTATCTCTTTTGTTATTGCAAATCATTTCTCTTGATGCCCACTTTGGTAGTTCTTTTTTTCTATGAGAAGTCTTTTATATTTGATGTCCCTTATTCGCTATATTGCTCAATTTCTTTTTAGTATGCACATACCAGCCATTACTAATATCATCTATTTTTCTGTGTTTTTTGGGGTATGCTTCCAACCCTAGGTAAAAGACTTGGATGACCAAAAGATACAAAATAGCTTAAGGAGTAAAAGCTTGGAGACAAACTTGTTATAGTTTAGATTTCCCTCTACTAAGATCCATATGTTGTATCTAACATGTAAACCCTTTATGGGGGATTATGATGTCCTTTTTAGATCATGTGATATATTGAATATAGTCAACATTTTATTCTACATCAATACTTTAGTTTTTATTAATACTACTAATAATATTTGAAAATTTTAAGATTGTTTTCTTTTAATCCTGATTTCAATCTCGATTAATTTTTGAAAGTAATTATTTTTGGTATTTTTGAATAACAAACAGAAAATAAAGTTTGATTTGAGGGGGTCGGTTTATCTAATGCAAGAAAGTAAATTTCAAGAAGAATAAAAGACTACACTAATGCAAAGAAAGAAAAAGGATTATTCTAAGACAAGAAAGAGCAAAGGAAGGAAATTGTTAGCACACAAGATTATCTAAACAAAAGTAAAGTATTGAAATTTAAAAGGTGAATTGAATACAAATGTTTAAGAACAGTTTAAAATCAAGAAGGAAGACATCGAGACGTAGGGGTTTCACCACCTTAGCCCTTGTGAAAATAAAATCGAATGATACATGACAATAAGAAAGAAGCAAATATGCACTTTATTTATAAATAAAATGCAAAAGAGGAACTCCACGTGAACCCATTGGTCATGGTGTTCACATATCCTTATTCTTCATCCTAAAGAGAATTTTTTCACGGTCGCATCCAAATACTCATGAAATCAGTTTAGACATTCTAACTCCTAGGTTCCACAGTCGCATCCACCGGGAGTAACAAGCGATAAAAATGATTAATTATGTCATTTAAATCTGTGATTTCTAAACAAAAAACCATCCATCTAAATAGTCATATAAAGACTTGATCCTATAATCACATGGCTAAGGGGTTATTCCCCTTGCCTCGATAAAGAAAGTATTCACTACTTATGGCAAGGTTGAGAGAAACTACGAAAGAAAGCAAAGGAGTCATAGACCATAATTTCGAATCTATGAAAAGTCCAATGCAGTGACAATTAAATGGCTTAATTTCTTTGTCTCCCGCTCCAAGATGAAACAACGAGAAGAAGAACTAGAGAAAAAGAGATCTAGATGAAGGATAAAAGAACTAACTTTATTGCTTGAAAGTAAAGATTACACTAGAATGAAAGTGACAAAATTCTACTTTTGATTGCGTACAAAAAGAACTTGGGGCCCTTTTCTTAGTGGAGTCCCCCCTCCTTTTATAGGGGAAGGAGGGGTGGAAACCCTAGATACAAGACTATCTAGAAGACTCCTAGACGGAGGCTGGGAACTTTCTAGATCTTGTAAATAGAGAAAATAGTTTATTTCTTTTAATTACGATAACCGCTTGCATTCTTTTTGCTGCAGATTCCCATAATAATGAATTCGAGCAAATTTTTGAGCCAGTCATAACTGCAAAAGCGATCCAAAAATATATTTTTCCTGTAGATAATTCAATTCTCTTTCCAAATCATACTTGTCCTTTAAATTTAACCTTAGGATGTGAGAGTTATGGAAATTTTAGTGCAAGGTATATGTTTAAATCAGGCACTGCGGGAATTTGTGCAAAATATCTTCCAAGGGAAATTAGTCATTGAGCTATTTTCCTTCAAAAAACCAACCAAATGTAATTAAAACTACAAATAAATAGAAAAATCAAAACTAATACAATTAATTACAAAACTAAGAAGACAAATAAAAGAATCCTAAAAAGATATCTAAAAGATGTAAATAAAAGGGATAAATATACATTTATCAAAATACCCCAGATTTGAATCTTTGCTTGTCTTCAAGCAAATAAAATCACAAATAAAGTCTAATTTATACTCCCAGTATGTTGTTCCTCACCCTTATAACATCACTATAATCCTTACCTCCAATTTTTGGCCAAGTGACCCAATCTTATAGAACCACGTAGCATAAAGTTCTATATTATCTATCAAAATAATTATCACATCTTGCTTAAAAAACAAGATTTTGTAGAAAAATAGGTTGCCTCTTCTATTGCTTTGGTACTCTCAATTTCTATTTTTTTTTTCTTAATTATTTGCACAAGAACAGGAAGAAAGAGGGAGTGTGAACAAGTGAAGAATAAATAACAAAAGATTTTTTTCTTTGATCCCTCCTCTATTCGACTCGGGACTTTGATTTGTGAAGTTGTGACTACATTGGTCACAATTTTTTTTCTTATGCGCTTTGACATCTTTTGATGATACACCCCTTTTTGGGGTATGGAATTTATTTTTGGGAAGTGTGTCACCCCGGACTTGATTTTTATCCTGTGGTGATTCTTTGCTTCTCTTTTCTAGAAGAAAAATAGAGGGAATGAAAAGATGTTCTAGTGCTTATAACTTTCAACATTTTTTAGAGAGTGTCATTGCTCTAGTTGGAATATTCCTATAATTCACATCATACAAGTTTTATAACAAGATAACTATTTCTTTAAATATAGGGAAAAATTATGCTTGGTTCTGATCGATTCCTTATGACTTGCCAACTATTCCAAGGAGTGATGTTATTAGGGGTCCTAGGTGACATGGTGGTTTCAGACATGGCAATTTGTAATAGACTTTGCAAAAAGTTTACTAAATTCAATTTGGGGTACAATGATATATGTCTACTTAATGGACCAACTAGATAATGGCCTTTTTACAACTAAGGAAAAAAATGTCCGACTATATAAAGGCCATAAACTAAAGCAACTACATGAAAAAGAAATAAAATGCAGAAATAATGCAAGAATAAAAAAGATAAGGGGTGGAATAGAAACATACCCCCACCTCCACCCCAGACTTATATTTTTGCTCGTCTCGAGCAAAACTTAAACCCGAGATGGAGGGAAGAAATTTGTTGGGTTCACCAGGAGGCCCTGGTAGCTCAAAATATGTCCATCTGAAGGGAATGTCGATGATGGTTGGGGTTTTGAATAGAGGAGCTTCATGGTACACCCAATGGATGGGTAGTCGTGGAAGCTTAAAGAGGTTTTCTTAATGATGTTGTGTATCGCCTCGTAGTCCTTCGAGTAGGATCCACATATCTTCCTTCAGTAGTGAAAGTAGTGTTGGAGATGAATGTGGATTCGGGGAGATTGGCGGGTGCCAGTTGGGTAACAAATGTAATGTCAGATGTGGAAGATCGGGCGGAGAATTTGGCTCGAGTATCTTTTTGCCGCCTAGATCTACATGTGGCGAAGAAGATTCCTATATAGAAGAACTGGTTTGTTAGCCGAGTAAACAATTGCATGGGGATGTATGTCTTCTTGGTGGATTATGCAACAAGGTGCAACCAGATCCTTTCCCCATAAATGGAAGCTAGTGGATTTGGTGTGGAAGACTCAAAAATGGCATAATTTTCATTATAATTATCAAATATGATCAATCTAGGTTGTTTCATCTCTATTGGGGAGTTCTCCATCTCTTCTTCATAAAAGATCTAATAAACATGGATGCCTATGGAGTCATTAGGATCCTTTACTATGCTGAAGAGGAAATCTGATTCCTTTATAGGACGTGCCCAACTCAATGGGCTCAAAAGGGATCACCTCAAAAAAAAAATTGGTGCTTTTTCATGGAAAGCACATTTGCAATGCTACTCTGAAGAAGAAGGAAGCTGAATTCTATAGTTTGAAGTAAGGTTCCTCGACCATTTTTTCTTATGTGCAAAAGTTCTTATTGCTTGAGAGATATGATGAAGGACTATGTGAGGAACACAGAGCTGATCTATTCCTACAAGGAATCAACTACAATGTGGGTCATGCTCTTATACCACAACTTCCTCTGGCCTTTCAACACATCGTGGATAAGCCCTTAGTTGTAGAATCATATCCCAGTTTCCAATCACACAAGGAGAACAATCATAAAAGGAATCAGCCTAAAGGTGATCGTCAATCAGAGTACCTTGTTGCTCGAGGAAAGGATAGACTACCGATATGTCATTACTGCAAAGAACCTGGACACATCTGATCTAAGTTCTCCAAGCTTCATAATGGGCAAGTACCAGTTCAACAACAAGCACCTCATTAGAATAATGGCAACAATAATGGTAGAAGACCTATGGAAAGAATAGCTAGAAGAGTTTTTGCTTTAGATGGTGAAGAAGTTCATAAGGAGGAAAATGAACAAGGTGATCCATAGTTCTATAGATAGGCTTTATAAGTTAATGTTTCCTTTTTGCATGATGCTTGTGTGAATGGATGTACGGAAGTATAGTGGAACCCTTTGTATCTAAGAAGTAGTTTTGACTTAATAAGATGAATCCTTTAAGGGGTGGTGAATAATTATTTGCTTTTATATGGATATTTTGATTTCAAGGACGAAATCCATTTAAGGGGTGGTGTGTTATACCATACTAGATCTTGAACCCTACCTTATAACTTTAACCTTTTGGTCTTAACCAAACACAGTTGAGGTAAGACCTAAAATATGTTTAGAATAACCCTAATGGGCTAATGCATGTATATATCACCCTATTTTAACTTAATGTTTTCACATTAGTCTTAGGCCAATAATGGACACAAAATATGTCACATAAGGTAAATAACGAATTGTATAAAATTTCATGCAAAATAATTACACAACTCTTTAAGTGGTAGTATGAAGTTTTGAACATAATTAGATGAATAAAAGTAATGGTGATGGTAAATGTGATAACTGAATTGATAATAGGTCAAAAATAATAATTATGATATATCACATAAAAAGAAATCTCAAAAGAGGAAACAAACTTCAAAAAAATTGTAATCTACATATTAAAATCAGCCTACGTGTCAATTTTCATCTAATTTGAACAACTTTGAACATTTAGGTTAGGTTTAGGAGAGAGAAAATGTGTAAGAGCCATAAATAATAAATAACATGATGGGTAACTTCAAAATATAGAAAAAAAAGGCAAATTCATATTCAACACACTAAGGATTACTTGTGGATGAAGTTTCACCAAATTTGGATAATCCTAATGTCATTCATGCATGAGGGAAGAGAAGCTAAGATTTGATTAATTCATGCATCACAATTCTTCAAAAGGGAAATAGAGTTTGATTGTCATAATCTACATGCCTTAATTGGTCTTTGTGCAAAATTTCACCTAATTTGGATAACATTTGGACCCTCGATTGAAGATAGAAAAAAGGAAAATTAATTTTAAAACACTTTATTCAAATAGGATTTGATATTGCATTGGATGCCACAAAATTATATCTCAGTTTCGTATATGGTTCTCTTGTCACACTATTTCCCGATTTTGCGATGATTTCAGACCCTTGGAAGAGGATCCTACGGAGGCAGACTCATCTCCTACCTCCATTCAAAACCCCTCTCCTCTGAGTACAGTACCCTGATAAATTTTCTTTGAGATCTCTCTCTCTCTCTCTGCATCACCAATTTATAAGGTTTTTCTTCCATCATGATCGGGAGAGAAAAAAACTGAGTCTATCAACCCCTATTTTCCTTGTCTACTTCTCAAATTGAAAAAACCCAATTCTTGGGGCTTGCCTACCCACTGGTCTTCAAACCCTAACCTATAAATAAGTGTACCCCAACCTGCGTCATCCCCTACAACACTCTCCTCTTATTTTAATTTATTTACACATTGTGTGAGTTTCTGTCAGTAATCAATTCTCTAGTTGTGGTTTGCGGCGGCATTCTAGGGTTCCTTGTTGTGCCAATATTCAAATTATTAACACATGTGAGTTCGTAACGCCCTCAGCTATCTTTCTCTGACTTCGGTTTGATCAATGGTCATGCATTATGAATCGCCCAAAACTACTCGAGCTGCTTTGCAGCCATGTTGTGCGCAAAGCTTGGGGATGATTCCCTTTGGTGCTTTCTTTGTTCTACCCCTCTCACGTTCCTTTTTCCTTGTTTTCTCCCAAGGGTAGTTTTATCTTTCATTCTCATTTACTTTGGTTCTGACGGATTCATTAGTCTTTGACTGAGCCTCTAACCTACTGACGTGGCCACCATTGATTTGTCCATGCCAAGCAAGTCTGGCCCGCTCGTTCCCCCTCTCGTGAGATTTTCTTGGCTTATGTGGTTTTCCCGAGTTTCCTGATTGGTTGGTTTTCAAAAATTCATAACTAATTATTTATAGCTCAAAAAATATAATAAAATATGATCTGGAATCAGAAAAATATAACCTATCTAATAGTGCCAAGTTTGTCTCTTAATTTTAATGTTTTGAAAAGGTGATTTTAATGGATTTTCCTAAATAGATAATAATTTGCAAAATTCATAACTAAATATTTAAAATCCTAAAAATATAGTAAAGTATGTTTTGAACTCATAAAAATACAATCTAAAACATGGCATGGTTTTGATAACCTAAATTACAATAAGGAAAAAGATAATTTTTAGGGTTTGAATAATCAATATAAAATTAACTCAAAATCTACATATATGATTAATAAGTTCTTTGGAGGCCTACACTTGGATCTAGAAGTAACTTTGGACTATTTAGACTTTGAAGAGAGGTATGTTTGCATCCCCTATTATTTCTTTTGAGAAATTCACCTAAATTATCATTCTCTTGGTCGTATGGACAATCAACCTGCACAATGTTCTTTCTTTTGAAAATTATGGTTCATGTGAACTACTTTATTTGGTACTGATCTTGTTTGGACATTATGTTGGTCTCTTTCTTATGCTTTGCTCATGGTGGAACATTCTTTGGTGATATGTGCTTCTTTGTCAACCTTTGTAGTGGATGTTTATATGGAACATTATGTGATGGCATGGATCCTCTGACCCCGCTTTATTTTGTTGGACATTCTCATCTCTTTTATTCTCTTTTATACTTTCTTATTCTTTTGGATATGCATCATGTGGTGACTTCTAGCATAATGTTACATGTTATTTTATGTGGATGTGAACATTCCCACATATGATTGCAGATGTTAAAAATTCCTGCATATGAAAATATTTTGAGTAGATGTGTATTTCCTACTCAGGGTGCATGTATACAGTTCCTGCCCACTCCATATTTAGAGCGGATGTATACAGTTCCCGCTCACCCCACATTTTTGGTAGATGTGTTATTTCCTACCTACATGTTTATATTCTTCTAGTGTTTTCACAGTTGAAACACATGGATGCCTTGGTTCTTATACTTTGCTCTTATTTATCACTTTTATTTTGATTCTTTTCTTTTATGCCTGATCGGGTAGTCCTTTACTTTTTTATGGGAAGCCTTTTATTTTGACGTCCTTCATTCCATATATTACTCAATTTCCTATTTCAGTATGCACATACCAACTTTTATTGATGTTACCTTTTCTTCTCCCTTTTGCGGGGTATTCTTCCATCCCCAGGTTTAGTGCAAGGAGAGGACAACTAAGGTGAACTCGGACAACAACTTTGTAGCTGAGCTTTTTGGGAGACTTTGAAGAGGTGGTTAGATGACCCTCAACTGAATCCTTATTTGATTTGATAGTTTTCCATTTTACTCACCCATGTGTGGTAGAGAGATGTATAATGTTATCAAGCTTTGTAGTAGTTAGACCTTTTTTATTCCGCTACTACTTTTGGTATTATGATACATACATGTTGAATGAATTGGTTATCATCCATTGGTGAAACATTTTATGTGGTATTTGATACAAGGGATGTTGCCTTTTTATTCTAGTAGGGAGTGGATCCCCTCTGGGGTCCCACTCCATATAGTGCTTTTATCAAAGGACGATGTATTGTTGATGCCACACTTCTAGTTAATGATATGATTAACTCTATTATGAAGAGCTCTAACCCTAATATGTGCATCAAGATTGACCATATGAAGGCCTATTAATCTGTAGAGTGGAATTATCTTAAATATATCATGCATGATGGATCCACTAGATTTTTGAGATTCTAAATACAAATAGACGTCAAATTCTCATTAATGGGATTCCCTCATAGAGATTCTTTTCCTCTAGAGGCATCGGACAAGGGGACCCCTTATCCCCTTCCTTATTTGTTATTGATATAAGCAAGGCTTAGCCTCTATGTTGGAGAAAGTTGTCAATGAGAAGATTAATCCTATTCATGTTGATCACAACCTATCTATATCCCACATTCTCTTTATTTATGATGTTGTCTTTGTCTCGTATGTTGATCATAATAACGTCACACATAATGGTTCTATTTTGAGGGAGTTTGGTAACATGTCGATAAGTCCACTTTCTTTGCTAACAAAGCTATTGATGTTATTATGGTAAAATAAGGATGGGGTATCAAATTTGGATCCCTAACCATGAAGTATCTAGAACTCCCTCTTTTTCATGGGATAATCATGATAAGTCTTTGTGCTCCCACCCTTGACAAAAACAATTCTAGATAGTATGGATGGAGAGCTAGATAGTTATCCTATGTAGGCAGGATTGAGCTTATTGTCTCCACTTTATCTTCCTTTCATCTTTATTGGGCCTTATTTTTTCCTTTGCTCATTAGCATCACTGAGGATATTGATAATCTTTGTCAAGACTTCTTGTGGGGAGGTGTAGAAATGAATAATAATTTACATACCATTATCTAGAAGCAAGTATGTTTGCCTAAAGAAGGAGTTGTTGGACTGAGGTTAGTTATAGACATTGTCAAAGCTTGCATAGATCAGAAGATTTGGAATATCACAAGTAAGGAAGATGGATTGTGGGTCATATGGGTTCATGGCAGGAATCTTAAGGGAGATTCAATATGGAGATGTAAAATTGCTTCAAACTCTTCTAAGGTGTGGAATTTCTTTACAATAGAGACATTATTCTCAATAACATTTCTTTATTTATAGGTAATGGTTGGATTATATCCTTATGGAGGGACCCCAGGTTGAAGTATGGAAAATTTCTAGAGGATATCATTATGGAATCGATTTTGAAGCTTAGAAAAAGGCAAATTTGCTAAGTTGAGTTGTCTATTGATTGATGGTGGTTGGTTCCAGCCGAAGTCTAGAAGACAAAAGTACATAGTGGATGTTGTTAAACCCTTATGATCCCTTGTGACAAGTAGGGAAGGTAATCTTATTGAATGAAAGGGGGCCCACGAAGTTCAAAGATTTATGGAACTTTTTTATCAAAAGGGCCTTCTATCCATTGGGCAAAATGGCTTTGGAAGACTAAAAATCCTAGAAGAAACTTGTTAATTCTTGGAGGATGTTGCTTAATAAGGTTATGACCAATGATAAACTCAATGAGAGAGGGATTCAATTCTTGTCCAGATGTGAACTATGTAAGAACAAGGAGGAGGACTTGAATCATCTACTATTTGAATTCCCCTATGCCTATGAGAGTTGGAACTCTACAATTGAAGGCAAATATATTGTCAGGATACCTATTGATATGGAGGATATCTTTCCAAAATTTCATGGCACTTCTAGAGCCCCTGTCATTCTCATCTTTTATACAATTTGGGTGGATAGAAATAGACTCATTTTTTAAGTGAGGAAGGTCAATTCAAGAGTGAGTTGGACACATACTAAATCTAACATAGATATGCATGTATAAATAGTATATTTATCTCTACTTTCTCTTTACGTACTCAACATTGCAAATACCATGTGAGAATGAAACGAAAAAAAGGGGAGCCACACACTTTTATGGACCAAAAAATGTTAAGTATTCATATAATAAGGGGCTTCCTTTTTTATTTTCTCAACCCTATTTTTCATATTTTTATTTCCTGATCATTTATATTACCCAGGTCTTCCTTTCATTCTTAGTAATTTACTAGATAATTACTTATCATCGTATTTCACCCTATACTAATAAGCAATTGCATAAAAATATTGGATTAGTACTCCTTGTGTCTTGTTGCATCCAAAGTATAACATGATGTGTAGAATACAAGTCCCCATCCACAACCCACTCCTCCCACTACTTTTTGATACAAATATAAAACAAAAATCTTATAGCCCATAAGTAATGTTATACTAGATATTAGGGAATAATGAGAAAATAGAGTCTAACCAAATTTTACCAAATAAACCAGTTTGATTCCATGTTTGCGAGGTGAATGGTTGTCTGTGTTCTAAATCTTTTTTCTTCTACCACCTTAACACCACAAAAATACACATAACCTGAGGCATGAAAAACCCTTTCTTCCACCACCATGGCACCACAAAAGTAAACATAAACCATTATGAACTCTAGAAATCTCCATAAATGCCTATTCATGGAAAGTTTGAAATGATCCTTGGTTAACCACTATTCTAGGGTTTTGTATTTTCCTCCCAAATCCCAAATCCAATATTTCCACCCTAATTTCCTCAAAACTCATGTGTAACTTCATGTAACTTTTTTTACATAGTGTTTTGATAAAAGCATAAATCATTTCTTTATAATAATAGTTCGCATAACAATAATAACTTTTCTCGTATATTTGTATGAATTGTCAAAAAAAATGTAGATTTATTAATGGGACAAATGGAAGAAGGTGAGCATTATTGTCCTCCAAACTGCGTAGATGCCAGATTTGAATTTTCCTTAATTGGAGTAGGTCTTTTAATCTGACTTATCCATGTACCACTTCTTTTAAGACTCCTATCCACTAAGCCATACAATTCTTACTCTCTATTTCGTGCAAAAGCAAAAATCAAAATATACATAACACTGTCACTACTAAAGAAATGGCCTTTGGCGTCAATTATTTAAGACCTAAGGCGTCGGTTTCCAAGCGACACCCAAGTGGGCACCGTTAAAAGTCGACACCTTCAGCGTTGGTCCCCCAACCGATGCCATAAACCTTCCTGTCTCCAAAAACACGCCAACAAGGGGACTATAGGCGTCGATTCTTAAAGCAAAATCGACACCATAACTTGATTACAGACGTCAGTTATTAAACAACAACTGACGCCATAACCCTTCCCGTCACCAAAAATGCGCCAGCAAGGGGACTATGGGCGTCAGTTTTATATATATAACCGACGCCATATGCCCCTGCCACCAGGCAATAGGCATCAGTTTTACAGATAACCGACGCCAGAATGGGATAACGACGTCGGTGTTACACTAACAACCGACGCCTATGTGTTTTGTTGTTTGTTTTAGACAAATAACTGACGCCTATGAATTGATTTTTTTCTTATCAGTTTGCAGGCCTGTTGTATGGCTGGTCAGTAGGATGTAGAACTTGCAGTTTAGTTCTGAACTGCAGGTTTACAACATCCATTGATATCAGCCAACAACAGGCCACAAACCTGCAAAATAAACAAGATGGACAATATTATATATATGTGATTCACACACATATATAAGCACATTTAATTCATATTATTTTTCATCACACACATGTAGAAACCAGTAGCAACTTGTAGTTCCATTCATTTCATCTCTTTTCACATTCAGACACATGTAGAAACATTCATGTATTGATCATCTTCACATTCACACATATGACAATTCATAAAAAGTCATTCACATTCACCACAATTATGAGAACCGAGTTTATAAATATCATTCTTTATTCATCATCGTCAGTATCCCAATTATATTTAAAAATTCCCACTACTTGTAGGGCTTCTACCCATTGTTCTCTTACATCATTTAACTCATCCATCTTATAGGGAGTATGTACATCTAATAACGTTTCACCTGTAGTGAAGTCAGTTTTAGACACCTGCAAAGAGAATGATGTATATATATAATTAATAATATATAATAGGATTGATATATTTAATATTATCTAATAAGACTACATATAATACCTGATGTATGGTATCGATTTCCATTGTGGTATGTTGGATAATTATACTCATAAAACGCATCACATAGTATCCACATCCCCAGCCGTTGTCTTGTGTAGCACACTATAAATTGAAACATACAAAATATTCAAAAATACAAATAAGCACAGTTCACATAAATAATGTATAGATTGGAGTCAGAAAATTACTTTCACATTCTGCTAAGTTAGTGGCTGGTTCTTTTTCTTGGGGACCTTTCCTCCAGCTTTGCTGTACTCTTATAAATCTCTACATGTTAATGTAACACATTAAATTGCATAATTAAATAGTAATGTAATAAAAGATGTTAACGGATATAAAAATATGAAATATTTCTCACAGGAATAATGGCCTTTTCATTGTGTATCCATATATATTCAATTCCTTCCCCGCAGGATCTAGATAATAGACAGTGAATGTCTCAGGGACAATAACTAGGAACTCCAAATGCTTACCACTAGAGGTAATAAAGTTAAAAATTAATAACTCAAAATTCACAATAAAAATGTAATTTTCTTAAGCCCAAATTATAGGCAAAGTAAACTTACCCGCCATTGAATGGAGCTATTATCGCCGTCTTCTTGTTTTTACCAAAATATTTAAAAACATCACAACATTATGAAGTAACCGGCCAAGGGTTTTTACCTACAAGACTAATCAAAGATGGAACCAAAAATCCCACATGGAAAAATAAAAAATTTGTACATATCGTGTGTAAGTGGCAGCAAAACATGTATTACGTATGCATTAATATATAAGAAACCAGATCACCATATATAAAACAAGGTATATGGATGTATAAACAAGATCTCACCATATCCATATCTCTATCATAGATGTATTCAGCCAAACATAACGAAACATCTCCAAAATATCTTGTATAAATAGCTTGTTATTGTATGATTGACCTGCAGCTTCCACTAGAATAGTAACATTTATAGGGAAATTTGGATCATGTTCACCTATCCAATCTGCCATACCCCTACAATTAGGACCTAACAAGGCGTGTAGGTCCCTTAGAAGCCAACTTTGTACTTCAGGAGGTGGAGGTGGAGGCTGATATGTAGCGAGTGTCTTCCTTTTGACATGTATATATAATTTCAGATCAATTGACTCATATATACATACACACTAACAAATTAACATAATGCAAATTTACCATACAATATTAGTATAGACGACATCCGATTTGGGCCACAATATCACTCCGCCTTCTGAATCACCAAGCGTTTCAGAATCTGGGTGGGCATATGGCAATGTAAGATCCCTCCATTTGGGGACTACACTTATCAAGCTCATACGAACTGCACCATCTGGTACTGGAGTCCCATGAAACATTTTTCCTATAAGGGGTGGGTAAGCCGACGCCTCTACAACGGCATATTCTTGACTTTTTAGACAGCATGGCTTCAACCCCTACAAATTTACGTAAAGAATGTTATATACATATATACATAGACATATCATCTTGAAAAGACTAGCTACTATGTCATAAAAATACTTACAGCGGACGTGCTAGGTGGTGGGTCTACAGGATTACTCCCAACCGCCTCTACAGTAGGAGAAGAGCGGCCTGCCACAGGTACTATTTGAGTGGCAGTCTGAGATGCTTGCCTTATCACTATTGCTGGACTTTCCTCTCAATTAATGAATCTACCTATACATGGATAAAATAAATGCTATCTTCTAATTATTGAACTCCCTTTCACAATAACATTCTAAAAAAAGAATAGGTTACCTCAGCTTGTGAAAGTCCCTCTTTTAGGACATGTTTGCGATGGGATGGCCCAAAGAACGCTTTGATGCCCACACCAATGCCTGCACCCCTAACACGTCCAGGATTCTCTAGGTTACCCAGAGCAACTGTCAATTCATCCCTTGTGCCCTCAGGGATGAACTTCCCTTCCTTCCTCTACTCGTATAGCTCCCGCTAATCACCATCAATAAAAATTGGTAAGTAAACATAACAATAATCAATATCGATCGATTGCTCTAAGAGTTGAATTTTACCATTTTTGTAGCCGCCTCAGCAGTTGCGGGCTTCGTTATATCTCCCTTCTTGTTTTGCCTCCCAGCTATTCACATAGCATGGTGAGGTAGAGGTGCGGGACCAATAGTAGAGGACTCTGCAATCTCCTGAGTAGCAGCAGACTGAGTAGCAGACTCAACCTATAGTCTTTGGCGAACACCTGCATAGCCTCTTGGACCCATTGTGTGGTCATGCACATTCGGTGCATGCCTTGCTCTTTGAGCATCATTGATAGCCTTGTTAGTAAGCACATTGATTTGGTTAGTAACACTAAAGGTTAATCTTGAATAGGTGAATACATAAGAATGTATATTAATTAAATTAGGAGTTGTGCTTAATACCTTGAATTCATCCATTTTTCTTTGGATAACAAACTCCTCCCAGACTTTGGGGTCCAGGTAGTTCCATTGCTCAGTGGTTGCCTTCTTCCTAAATTTATTTTTTAAAGAGAATACAAACAAAAATTATTAGTGTAGAGTTAGTCAAAAAGTGATCAATGTCTAGAATTGGAAATCAATCAAGAACCTCTTCTCAGCATCGTGTATGTAATATCAGCTGAGATTTGTCCTATAGTTCCTTAGGACCCTCCCACAGCATTGCATCACGCATTTACGATGCAACTTTTTATCCAGATCAAATATACACTGCAAAATAGAATTGCTATTAACTAGTATCCTAAAAATTAGTAATCTACAAAAATAGAATTGTAAATATTAATAACTCATGCATAGTTCCTTCCATACTAAGTCTTTCTTCCCCTTAGGAACTTTATGCCAGGATTCTATGTTAAGACTATAATGGCTGCGAGTCAGAACCCCAAGATATGAAATAAATGAGTTGTGGTTCACTCCAACTGGATTTCCTACATGATCAAAATCCACATCCAGTTTGGGTCCATTGCCCCTTTGTTGTAGTAACTTGTTCATCATTATGATGCCCCTCACTTTCTCAAAAAGAATTTGATGCTCATAAAGTGCCCCAGTTTCTTCAGGGGGTACATCACCAACCTAAAATTTGACAAAAAAACACACTTACAGGATATAACTATAAATGAACATATAGATAGAAACCTCAAGGATATATTTTTAAAACTTACATTGCGAGGCGGTGCATTGACGTCCTCACTATCACGGTAATCATCAACATGGTCATCAGGAGAATGCTCAACCATCTGAAAGTTCACATTCACATTGTAAAGTTCACATTCACATTGTAAAGTAATTCAAATTGTAAATTTCACATTCACATTGTAAAGTTCACATTCAGAAAAATAAAACATATAAAAAATATAAACATGCATGCCTCTAATATTGCGATCTTTTATCAATTACCAATCCTTCATTGTGATCTCCGTGCATATATAAGTCATCATTAGCTTCAATATTTGGTGGTGTTGGCAACCCAAATGAGAATGGACCGGAGTCATCATACTTATCATAGTATTGTTCTTCATCTATAGGATCTTCAATGAACTGTCTTTTACCATGAAGAACAACTGACCATTTATCATTTGTAGGATCATCGATATAAAATACTTGTTTCTCCTGTGATGCCAATATGAATGGTTCACCCTTCTCGCCAATCTTTTCAAAGTTCACTAATGTGAAACTCAATTCATCCACTATAACTCCTTTGGTGTTATCAACCCAATTACATTTAAAGAGCAAAATTCTGAAATCTACGTAGTCAAACTCCCATATGTCTTCAATGACACCATAATATGACATTTTAGCTTCATGTGGATTCTTGTCCTTTGCACTTGTAAAAAATAATGAAGACGCTTGAAGGGTGACCCCACTATTTTGGAAGACACTCTTATCATCTTGATGCTTTGTGTAATATGAGAATCCATTTATGTCAAACCCTTCATAAGACCTAACATTCAATTTTGGTTTAAAGGTGAGGCATTTGATAGTTTCAGTAAGATTATTTGGTGTTTGAGATAGTTAATGTAAGACTTTATCTTCAAACCACTTAATAAATGTCTTGATATGCTCTCTAGCAAGCCACATTGAATTGGCTCGAGGATATTGTCTCTTGATGAAATTGGTATGTTCCTCGATATAAACACTCACTTTGTCGATGTTTTGTAAAATATACAAGTGACCTTGTTTCAACTACTCACGGCTGATTACTTTCATTTGTGATCCCAAAATTCCTTTGCCAAAATGCTCCTCAATATTCTTGTCATTAACAAGAGCGTCATTACCACTTAGAAAGTCATTGCAAAAATCCATAACCTCTCTCGCCACATAACCCTCAATAATACTCCCTTGAGGCCGATAACGGTTTCAGAACATCACCTTTAAAAATGCTCATGTATCGTTCAAAGGGATACATCTAATGCAAGAAAATTGGTCCCAGAATTTTCACTTCCCTAGTCAAGCGGACAACAAGATGTATCATGATATCAAAGAACAAAGGAGGAAAATACATCTCAAGCTGACATAGAGTAACAACCACTTCTCTTTGCAATTTATTGAGAGTATCAGGGTCAATAACTTTGTTGCACAGACTATTGAAAAGGAAACAAAGTCTGGTGATTGCAAACCTTACATACTTCGGCAGTATAGATCGAATTGCCACGGGCAATATTTGTTGCATTAGAGTGTGACAATCATGAGATTTAAGATCTATCAACTTAAGATCTTTCATTGATACCAATCTACGGATGTTGGATGAGTAAACATGTGGCACCTTAACATTTACCAAGCATTCACAAAAAGCTTTCTCTCCTTTCTAGACAACGTCTAACAAGAGGGAGGTAAGTATGTTCTCCGATCGCTACTAACTACTTCTGTTAATTCTGTCCTTATTCCAATTTCACGTAGGTCCATTCTGGATTTTATCCCATCTTTACTCTTACCTGCTATATTTAACAGAGTACCAATGGCACTATCACAGACATTTTTCTCACCGTACATGACATTGATACAATGCCTGACTACCAAAGAACTCCAATAAGGAAGATCTCAAAATATTGACTTTTTCTTGAATAAAGATTTGTCACTCCGTGTGGCCATTGTACATTGTGATCTCTTACCAAATTCATTGGCAATGTCTTTTACTCTTTCATAAACATCCTCCCCTGGTATATATTTAGGTGCACTTCGTTCCTCATTTTGTCCATTGAATGCTTTACGCAACCTACGATACAGATGGAATTTTGGAAGAAACCTTCGATGACCAAGATATACAGTCTTGCCGCCGTGTTTTAGTCATATTGAATCAGTGTTCTCTTCACATATAGGACACGCTTTAGATCCTTTGACACTATATCCAAACAAATTCCCATATGCTGGAAAGTCATTCACAGTGCAAAACAACATAGTGTGCAAACGAAATGTCTCTCTTCGTGAAGCATCATAGGTCATCACACCTTCACCCCCAGAGTTTCTTCAAGTCATCAATCAAAGGTTCAAGATAAACGTCGATATCATTTTCAGGTTGTTTAGGGCCCGATATCAACAACGACAACATAATGTACTTATTTTTCATACACAACCAAGGAGGAAGATTGTATATAACAAGCATAACATGCCAAGTACTATGTTGGCTGCTCAATGTCCTATATGGATTCATCCCATCTGTACAAAGCCCAAGTCTTAGATTCTTGACTTCTTCACCGAATTCAGTGTACAATAAATCAATCTTCTTCCACTATGGGGAATCAGACGCATGTCGTAGGATCCCATCATTATTTTTCTTAACATCCGCATGCCACCTCAAATTATTCGCATCTATCGGATTGGCAAACAAGCGTTGAAATTGTGGTATTATAGGTAGATACCACATCACCTTGGCAGGAGAACCAATTTTGGACTCCCCCAAAGTCATCAATTTATACCTTGACGCACCACATTTCGGACAATCTTTCAAATCCACATAGTCCTTTTGAAATAATACACAATCATTGGAGCATGCGTGTATCTTCTTGGCCTCCATTCCCATTGGGCACAACAATTTCTTTAACCGATATGTTGAGATTGGCAGCTCGTTTCCTTCAGGAAGAATTTCTTTCAACAAAGACAACAATGATGTGAAGCTTTTATCGCCCCATCTATTGTTAGCTTTCACCTTATACAATCTCAACACAGCGCTAAGCTTCGTAAACTTACAACATATGTATAACGGTATCTCAACATCATGCACAATGTTTCTAAACATGGGAGGTGGATCGGTGTGCTCTACCCCACAACTATCCAGCATCGCATCAACGATGTCTACTAGAACTGGTTCATTCACATCTACGTCATCGGAGGCAATTTCTTCTTCCACACAAGCACTGCTATCGACATCCACTGCTATCTCTCCATGTCAGTGCCATTCTGTATAGCCTTGTACAATCCTGTTGCACATGACATGACTTTTGATTTTGTCACCAGTGATGACTTTGAAGTTGTTACCGCAATGCCTACATGGACAGTAGAACCTATCTCCAGATTGTTTCCTATGTTACTTGGCAAATCTAATAAACTGATCAAGACCAGAAATAAACTCTGGGGTGCAGCAATTTGGAATGGACATCCATGATCTATCCATTCTTTGATCAAATAGAAAACAAGTATATATTAGAACAAGATTAGGGTCTAGGGTTAAAACTTTAGGATTTAAGGTATTATATATAATAAATGTGTACCACCTATCCCATTCTTGAACACCTAATCTCACTAGTAAGTGTATAATGTGTATTGGGTTTTCAAGAAAATTTCAGCAACATTTCCCTCATGTTCTCCAAGTATGTACATACTTAGAGAACAAATGGGAAAATACTACCGAAATTTTCTTGAAAATCAAATACACATTACACACTTACATTCTAAGTGAGATTAGGTGTTCAATAACAGTCCCAAATTGGGGACTATCCAAGATTTACTCCTAATGAGTAAACCTTGGACGAGTTTCTAGGCCAACAAAATATAACACCACTCCCTTGTTCACAACCCCATTCACAAAACATGTCCTTAATACAACATTATTTAAAAGATATGATATTGTTCATGTGACATCAACTTAGGGTTACAACAACATAGAGAGATAAAGTAATCTATCATCATAATAATCATACAAAAGTCTATGTACCATAATCTCTTACTTGCATTAGGGTTAGGTTAAGAATTATAACTGATCTTGTCATATATGGTTAGAAACTCTTGATGAATAATTGAAGTTTTTAGATTAATAATATTATTCATGTTGATTTAGTGTTTTAAAACTATGGACATCTTACTATGATCTTAATGCTAGTAATATGATCAAAAGTAAGGAGGCCCAAGTTGCTAGCAAGTGCATCCATGTGGTGATGGTCCCTTTAATTTGAGTTAGCATCACCTCAACCGTGTCCAAAATGATGGAAACCAACTATGAATACCCAAATTAGACTTGAATTACACTTAAGGTCACAAGAACACGTTCGTGGTACATACATAAAAGACTCAAACTACTGTCCTAAATTAAAGTATTATCTTGAATTACAAACCACTGACCACATAGTTTAATACAAATTGGCACAAACATAAAAGATCAACAATCAAAATTTTTAAACCAATCCACAATCACAAGAAATACACATATCTCCAAATTCTTAGATATAAGCTATTCTTCACTTGGTTCAGATATATCTCCAAATCATATGAAACAAAAATAAAGCATTATGATTATAAGGATAAAATGATAGTTGAGTGTGTAGGCAATGAAATTCAATTTTTAAACCAATCCAGAATCACAAGAAATACATATATCAAGAGATTCAGATATCATGTTTTTACAGTGAATGTGTTGGTAGAAAATTAGTCTGTCATAAATGTTTTGGTAGAAAAATTAGTCTGCTATTAGAGATTTAAATATCATGTTTTTTACTACTATTGGCGGCTGGCACTGCTGTTGCCAAAGTTATTGGTTGTTGAAGGTATTAGAAGGAGGAAATAATAGTGAGAAAGATATACGTACCTTACCTTGCAGCAACTACAGTCGTCAGAGTCGAGCATGGTGGAGAAGCAACCGGAAGGCTTCCCGGCGAATCAGCAGGAGCTGAGAAGGCCTAGGCTGATTTTGGGCGGAGGTGGAGGAGGGACGGCCGACAGAGGGTATGGAGGCCAGCAGGTGGAGGAGGATGGCCAGCAGGCGGCGGAGATGAGAAGCGAGTAGGTGTCAATCGGCAGTGGTGAGCAGCAGGTGTCCAGCGGCGGTTGAAGCGGTGGTGGTGAGCAGCAGGTGTCCAGCGGTGAGTAGCGAGCAGGCAAGTGGCAGTTGGAGTGGCGGAGGCAGGTGGCAGGCGTGGCGGCAGCGAGCAGCGGTGGCGGCAGAGAGTAGCGGTGGCGGAGTAGGGAATCGAAAGACCTAAGCTCTCACAATCGGGAAATGAAACAGAGAAAGGGGAAGAGCCTGGCTCGCGCGGGTGTATTAAGTTAACAATAGGCTTCAGATATTCAAAACAACCGACACTAACAACAATCTACGTCGTCTTCCGTAAAAAACAAATGTCAAAGAGGGGTGACAATTTTTGCAGGGACAACGCGTGAAAACACATCAGTGTCGGTTACTTCAAGAAAACCGACGATAAAAATGTGCCCAATTTCTGTCTCGCAAAAAATCTTTAGTCGTTAGTTAATTACTTAATAACTGACGTTGTATGTTACTTTTTGGAGGTAATTTTTTCCCATTAGAAAATTTAGATTTGGCGGTCAATTTTAGGCATCGATTGCTTATTAAGGAACTGACGCTAAATTAAAAGTGATACTCGTGTCTGTCCTCTCTTCACAGATAGATGTCGATTTTTGTATTCAACCAACGATGTAGGGTTTAGGCGTACATTTCTTGTATACAATCGACGCCTGTAAATGTGACATTATAAGCCATTTCTGTAGTAGTGTGTTGTGATTATCTACTTGAAAAATAGATGATTATCAACCTATTTTTTCAACCATTAAGAGAAAATTTCATATTACTTTGCACGTTATTTCTTAAGTTCTTGTTTTCAAGATCTAAAAGCTCTAGTTCGTGTGTGTGTGTGTATGGGGGTGTGTGTTTTGATACCACTATAAAAAGAGTGAGTATTTTCTACAAATGACAAGAATGCCATTTTCTATTTAGGAGAAAATTTCCAGTCAGTTAGATGGTTGCATTTTAAAAATTTTGTCTTATCCTTCACTCTCTCTCTCTCTTCTCAAAATTTTCTCACTTTTTTTCTTATTTTATTTTTGACAAATGCCACTTCGGCCTACCTTTAAAAGCAGTTTTTGAATTCATACTACACAGTTCATCGGTTCCCAACATTGTGTCAAAGAATGTGTTATTGTTTTCAAACAAAAACTTCTAATTTGATACAAAATCTCATATACCGCACAAAATCTTCTCCCATCAACCCACTAATCTATGTCTCTCTCCTTTGATAACCCAAACACCTACACTCTCCCCAGTCATCTACTGGTTTTGTCATTGTCTCGATATTGACTACCATTCCTATTACTCATGTTTCTGCTTACCTCTCTTCCTCCATGCCACCTTCCCCTTTTAATGTTAACAATTTTATGTAGTTAGTGCCCCTAACCCTGATGTTCACATGTTCATCACTTTCATTAACAGGTACAACAAAAACAAATTAACAAAAATGTCCATTGTAGTGTCGGTGGAAGCAGGATGGGCCAGATTATGTGCATCTCTGTATCAAGTCAGGAATACATAGGAGAGATTGAAATCTCAACAAGGATGGGCCAGATTATGTGCATCATTGTATCACTATATCTAATTATTCCCATCCTCCTTTACATATTACCATTCAAACTACCATTTTTGTATCATTTTAAATTTTCTTCTTCAGCTACTCTAACAATTTTGAGAATTTATATTGGAAAAAATTTGGGTGACTTGGTCAAGGGAGTAGGATCAAGACAATACATACCACATGGATTACTAAATGGACATATAGTTCACGGCTACTACATATATAGGCACTTATTTCTAGGATTCTTTGATTCATTGTGATGTTGCAATCCAGATAGCATGTTGTGAATTCCTTTCTATGTGAAACAATGTTTGCTTTTTTGAGTTTTTGAGAAGACACAACATGTTCCCTCCATTCTCCTTCAACTCACTGTCCCAATATCAACAATGATCTTTACTATATAATATTGTCTACATATTTAGCATCACGAGTGAAAGCTATTCTCCTACCTACAACAACAAACATATTTTCAGGCCTCTTATAACATACCATATGATTGGGATCATCATCAGGGTAAAGTGTGGTGGGTTCTGAGCGTTCCTAAATTCAGACAAATAGTCCTTTCCTTCCTAAGGTAATTGGCAAGTGGTATGGCAAGTTCAAATCTTTTAGACAACCCTAAAGCTTATTCATGGATATTTAATTTGGTTTATTTATATGCAGATATATGAAAGTCCATGTGTATTGTTAGAGACTCCTTTAATTTTTCTATCTCTACTTTTTTCACAATCCAATTTTCTATAAATAAGTATAAAATATATTTGAAGTGCAAGTGATGAATATCTGCTTCTTTTCTATAGGGATTACAAACTCTTATTCTATCAACATCAGTGGCATCTACAATGTTTGGTTCAATAATATGAGATTTGATTCTAGCATTCTACAAGTGCTTTGTTATTTATGTTCTGATCATGCATCATAAGGATTTCATTTTCACTTTTAACACCACTTTGTGAATCATGGGCTTGTTCAATGATGTTGATATTGTAGCCAGGTTATCTGAAATCCTTCTTTATACTCAACATCATCATGATAACATTGCATTTGTTACCCAGATATCTGGTTTTGCATCTACAAATGCCTGAAACCCTTTTGTTGGATATCGGTGTGGACTAGCTACACAAATATGACGTCATGCCAAGGATTAGCAACCAACAACGTTGAGATCTTCATGATGAGTTGAAGATGTTCATAAGAAACAAGATTGATGATGGTGTCTACCTTGAACCACATCCAATGACATCCCCCCAAGCTCAATAGAGAAGTAGGATTTCATCACGTTGGCAAATATCTACCATGCATGTTTGACGTTTCATTCTTGGGGTACATCAGGTAACCTTGGTAGAAGTTTTGTCTCCATGAGCCTCTTCTAACCCCTGGGCTAATGCATATGCTAAGGATAGAACTACACACATGCATCATAGATATGTAGTTCCACGTGATATTCATACAAACCTCCTCTATCGAGCTTGGGGGGTGGGGGAGTCATTGGATGCAGTTTGAGGTAGATTCCATCATCAATTTTGTTGCTTATGAACATCTTGAATTCTCCATGAATATCTCAAGTTTGGCAGTCGCTAATCCTTGGCATGACATCGTATTTGTGTAGATAATCCACACCAGTATCCAACCTTAAGGGTTGTGGCAATTTGCATATGCAAAACTGGATATACATGTAACAAATGTTAAGTTATCATGATGATGTTGAGTATAAATAAGGATTTCACATAATCTAATTATAATAACAACATCACTAAACAAGTCTATAATTCACAAAGTGGTGTTAAAAGAGACAATGAAATCCCTAAGATGCTTGATGTTGGTCAGAACATAAATAACAAAGCACTTATAGAATGCTGGAACCAAATCTCATACCATTGAACCAAAATTAGTATATGCCACCAATGTCGATCAAGAATAAGATCTTGTAATACCTATAGAAAAGAACTAGATATTCAACACTTACATTCAAAATATATTTTGAACTTATATATAAAATTAAGTTGTGTAAAAAGTAGAGATGAAAAAGTTAAAGAAGTCTCTAAAAATACACAAGGACATTTATATATGTGCATTTAAATAATCCAATTAACTATTTATAAATAAGTTAGAGGGCTTTTTGAAAGCTTTGTACTTGCCAGACCTCTTACAAATTACCTTAGGAAGGAAAGTATCTATCTAAATTTAGTAATCCTCATAAGCCACTATGATTTTTTCCTAGTGACGATCCTAATCATATAAAATATTATAAGAGGTATGACAATATGTTTATTGTTGTAGGTAGGATAGTAGATTTGACTCTTGATGCTAAATATGTAAACAATATTGTATTGTAGTGACTATTTTTGATACTGGGACAACAATTTGAAGGACAATGGATGGAACAGATTGGGTCTTCTCAAAAACTCAGAAAAACAAAATTATTGCTCATTAAAAGGAGTTCACATCATGCAATCTAGATTGAAACATCACAAAAAATCAACTAATCTTTGAAAATAAATGCCTATATATGAAGTATATGTGAACTTATGTCCATTTAGTAATCCTTGTGGCACATATTATGAGGATCCTCCTCCCTTTAGCAAGTAAACCAAATTCTTTCTACTATGAATTCTCAAAAATGTTAGAGCAATTGAAGAAAAAAATTTACAATGATATGAAAATGGAAGTTAGTTTGGTAACATGTAAAGGATAATGGTAATAATTAGAAGTTGAATATTTGTTAGGATATCTTGACATTAGAGTAAGGTAGAGATGGGAAGGCCACCTTGTTGGGATTTCAATCTCCTCAATGTATTCATGACTTGATGCAATGGTGCATATCTTCTGGCCCATCTCACTTCCATGACCGGGCGATGAACATAGATGTTAACTTGTTTTTGTTGTACCTATTGATGAAAGGAGATGAATAGGTGAACATTAGGAATAGGATCACTAACTATAGAAAATGGTTAGAACTGAAAGGGGAAGGTGGCCTAGAGGAATGAGGTATGGAAACATGAGTAGTGTGAATGGTAGTCAGTATTAAGACAATGAAAAAACTAGTAGATGGCTAGGGAGAGGGTGGGTTTTCATGTTATGAAATGAGAGTGGCATAGCATAGTGGGTGTGGGAGGAGATGTTGAGTGGCATATGCGATTTTATAATGATTTGGAAGTTTTTGATTGAAAACAACAACACATTCTTGTTGGATCAAAGGTCTCTAGAGGGGGTGAATAGAGCTAAAAACACTTACACAAGATTCGTTAGACCTTCAAGTTACTTCAATTTTGAACTATTGCAAATATGCAATTTGATGTGCAATCTAAACATACATAGAAAGGATGAAAGATATTGAATGAGATCAACAACAAGTTATGTAGAGTGGTTCCAATCTCCAACTAGGAGAAAGTCAGTCCACTACCTAGAGAAGTCAAGCTCTAGGATTTTACAACCATTGCATACCTATATTCCATTATAATACATACAATTAGACCTTCCTTTTATAGGGCAAGGATACCTAGCCTTCTTTTTTAAGGATCAAGGAGCCAATAAACTCAAAAAGGAGTTGCTTATCCTTCGAGCAAGAGTCTTCAACCTCTACAAGGGCTTACCCACTTTTGCAAGGAGCTAGACACCTTCACCAAGGAGCTTCCCTTCTTGCAACAAGTCTTCCTCCTTGAAGGAATTACCCACTCTTTTAAAGGATCTTCAGCCTTCACCTTCTCATTCAACTTGGAGAAGCTTTGCACATTCTCCTTCACCTTCGAGAAGCTTTCACCAACTTTACACTTGAAGAAAGGGGTTGGGGGAATCACAAGATTACAGTGGAGTATCTCTCTCACAAATAGCCTATCTCATTCATATGGATGTTTGAATTTGTAAGCAAAAGAGAGAAAGGGTCTATACTGGAAAATATGCACTCAACTATAGCTAGGATCTTGAATAGCATGAAGGAGCAAACTTGGAATGAAGTCCAAGGGGTCCGATTTATAACTGGGGATGTCCACTAGCCACTAGAAGCACTTACAAATGATTTCTAGTCATTTGGGATTTTGCAAAGGATCTATTTTTTATGTTTGCTACACTCCAACAGCTAGAATCACTTTTTCTACACATTTCATATAGTGCATTCGGTCGAGTTTCCATACAGGTAACTCAGCGGATAACACTATGCGATAAGCTAATTTTGAGTTGTCAGCCGAGTTTATCCTGGATGAAACTTGACCATATCGCTTAAAATTAGTTATCCTGTGTAGGGTGTTGGTTGAGTTTATCCTGGGGTAAACTTGGCTGAACCTAGACATTCCCAAAATTCATGAAGGGTTTCGAATGAGTTTATCAATGATGAAACTCGACTGAATAGGCACTCTATGATGAATTTAAGAAATAGTCATTAAGTGATTAAACGTTCAAATTAAGTAATCCTATTTTTTTCTCATCTTAGTTACAAGTCATAGCATCAATACAAATGATTACAAAATTGTCCTAGGTCATTTAGGGCTATTTCCACAAAAGTGCATTTGCATTGCTTTTGACTTGAACTTGATTAAGCTAGGGCTTGACTAAATTAATCCTTTTCATGTACCTAATATTTGAAATCAATTTCTATATACATATTAGATACATATGAATGGAATGGTTAAGTCATCACCAAAATATGGACAATATATAACACTTGATTCAACATTCACCCTCTTTTTGAAGATGACAAACCATTCCTCAACATACTGAACAGGATTTGGACTTTAAACTTTTAACCTTGTGAATTGTAAGGGGATACATGAATGAACAATAACAATTGCTCCCCCTCAATTCATACTTACCTTAATTTCTCTTTTCTTTCATTGGTATGATTAGTGCCTTGCAAAAAGAGAAAAGACCATAGCACATATATATTATTCAGTCCTCTTGCCAGTCACGTGATATTTCACATCAAAGACTAGAAAAGGACCACAAAGCAATATGATTGAGTCCACTTCTTCCCCTTTGTCATATCAAAAAGGTAGGATATAGAAGAGCTAAAAAAATGCAGGTTTTATCCATAGGCACAAATTTCACAAGCAAACATCATAGCAAGCACCAATAGAGACAAAAACATAGAGAACAAGCATTTCAGAGTCATAATCAAAATATGAAAGCACATACCAAGAACTCATAAGATGTGACAAAACAAAGAGTTAAGGTACATAAGATTTAGACTACAACATCATATATGTCCTCTTGGTATGAAAACTACAAGCCAGAAAAAAATGATGAGATGTCAAAATAGTATGTCTTAGATACAATGTACAAATGTTCAGTACATAATAGTCTAAAAAGAGATAAATATGAACACACATAGACTAAGAACTTAACATCTTAGGTATCTATGTCATTAGGGTCATCGTCATCTTCATCCTCTAGTTGGTAGTCCTCATCCCCATCAGAAGGTGCATCTGGGGTAGTAGGAGTAGCCTCACCATATTCTCCATCATCAAAGCCATCATCACCACCATCATCCTCATCCTCATCACCATCAAAATCCTCATCCTCAACATCACCATCAGCCATCTCCTCATCCTCAGGAGGTCCAATAGAGCGAGTAGTTGGCCACATGCATGTTGCTCAGCCCAAGACATACAACATCCAACTAAAGCATTTGCTTGCTAGAATTTGGGTGTAGAAACTTCATCAAAGCTAGAAAGCAGGGTAGAGGCAGGTCCTGGAGGTAGAGAAAGTAGTAGAATGGCACTTAGTTGAGGAGTAGCAGGATCAGGTCCCCCATCAAAGGTATGGGGTACAGGGGAAGTAGCAGGGTGGTGGTCAGGGTAGAACTGACGATATGCATAGGAAGCATAGTTAACACCTAGGTAGGCATGGTAGGTGAGGTAGGGATGGGAGAATGATAAGTTCATGTTAGAGATGATCTGAACTAAATCTTGATGGATGTGCTCTTGAACATGGAGGTTATACGCATGTTGGTGTATCATGTAGCCCATTAGGGTTTCATTATACACCGAAAATGAGGCACGATTAGGTATAGAAGGAGGTGGACGAGTCTGGGTGGATGTGGAAGCACTTGGTATGGTAAAGTAGGTATGGTGGAAGGACTTCTTGATAGTGGTATCACTGATATAAACACCTTTTCTACTCACTTTGTAACCAAGCTTGTGAAAAAGGATTTCTCATAATGGGGAGCAAACACATCACATATCAAGTTAGGATAAGGCAGGTGGGTTCCAAAGATGTTCTTCTAGGAGTCAAAATAGGTCTTATCATGAAGAATATAATGGTATAGCTGGAGTTGGACTTTTATCCTCAAGTTATCATCATGTTTTTTGGTCTTCTCTGGTTACATCTTCTATGATCGAGGTGTTGGTATCCTTTCTCAGTTCTTAGAGTGGTTTTTGATGATCTACGGATGATGTAAAAGAAGTTGTTCATTTCCTTGCTGACACTCTGAGATGTTCATAGTGGATTGGAAGTTTTTTCTACTATTGTTGTGTCCAAAAATATTTTTTATTATGATCTATTGTTGGTGTTATGATGAATGTTATGTATAGATAGGTCCTTCTCTCATGCCTCTATTTTTCTGGATCATAAGGAACATTATCCTCATGTTTTGCACTGAGCATGGAAGATGATTAGCTGAAGGATCTATACAGATATTCCTTAAGTTTTGTATAGTATAGATAGAGAAATATTTGTAAATCTTCTTCATTTCTTATGTGCATTGTACAGTTTTGAACTCCAAAAGGCAAAAAATCAAGGTGTGTTTCGACCTACCAAAATATATAATGGGTTTGTTGGACTCTGATATCATTCAAGAGATAGTACATGATCATAGAAGTAATCTCTGCAATATCTGTTTGATTTTTCTTTGGAATAAGAATGCATTTTACTACAAATGCAATCAGACGTGTCTTGATGTCTAGGGAAGAGGTAGGAAGGATGGATTTCTTCCTATATGGAACATCAAATTTCTTCAAAAACTTGTGGATATCGGGAAGGGTAAGCACATGGTCAAAGATTTTGTAGAAGCTCTTGGGTCAAGCAGATCAAGGTATTGGTGATAGGAAGACAACCATGTGATGCAAAGTCGGTACCATTGAAATAGGAATTCAAGGAATCCTCAAAGATGGTGATCTTGGTACCCACATTCATGGAAGTCAATATAACTTGGGTATTAGGTGGTGGAAGAAGGGTATTGTAGTTCCACGTCAGATTTGCATAAAGTGTGTGGATTTCTTTTGTGCTAAACATGGAATTAGTATAGCACAATCACTCTACATACAAAGCACTGAGGCGGTGTGTTTTGAAAACCTCAACAACTTCTCGCATCACTCCACTAGCTCCACCACATTGCTCAAGCAAGGAACGAAAAGGAAAAAGAGTTCTAGGGAGAAGTTACTTATAACTATTCACAGTTTGGGAGGAGATGAAATAGGTGTCGTCAAAAAAGGCGTGCCTAGGAGAATTGGAAGAAGATGGAACTCAGGCTGGTCTGGTGCATTTCCAGTGGTTTGAGGCAATTGAGATCGAATGGAAAAGAGATGACCACAAATCGAAGAGATAGTACAAGTTGTAGGTCACCTAAACACGTAGGTTGAGGTTGGGAGAGGAAAGGAAGGCTGATGTGGAGCTGAAGAGGGTGGAAGAAGGTTTGGGTTAGCCCTAGTATTGGAGAACAAACGCAAGAGAGTAACTATCTATCGACTTTCTCTAGTTGAGAGGGAGAAAAGTCAGCCGACGAAAGATATATCTTTTGCCCAACAATGTGTCATTCAAGTTTAGGTGTTGACACTGTGTTTTAGTTCAATTATCATCTTGTGATCAGTCGACTTTCTCCCAGGTCAAACTTGGTCAATAGTTCTATTTGTCTAAAAGATAAAAAAAATTAATTCTGCGCCACTAGAGTGCTATATAAATTTATTTTTTTACTCTATCGTGTATTTTGAACATATTGAGGCACATTCTACTCGTCATTGGTTACTATTTTGTAGTAAAACATGTGCTTGCAAAAAATAGCCAAAACAAGCAAAATAAGGCAAATACAACACTTTAAAGTAAGAGATTAGAAATATAAGAGCAAGAACATATAGGAATACGAACAACTAGCTAGAAGGAATATCAACATCATCAAGAGAGGTTATAAGTAATTTTTATCGAATAAAAGTAAATTTCTCTCTAGCTATAGGTTTTGTGAAAATGTCTGCAAGTTGATTCTCCATGTCCACCTGTGTGATATAAATATCCTTTTTGACAATGTGGTCACAAAGGAAGTGATGGAAGACCTCCATATGTTTGGCTCTATTATGCAATATAGGATTATAAGAAAGATTGATTGCACTAGTATTATCATAGTAGATAAGAGAAGCATCAAAATGAATGTTGAAGTCTTGGAGCATTTTATCCATCCGTACGACTTGAGCACAACAACCCCAATTGCAATGTATTCAGCTTTAGTAGTTGAAAGAGTCATTGTGCATTGTTTCTTAGAGAACCAAGAAATCAAATATGGTCCTAGGAAGAAGCAAGTGCCACTTGTGCACTTTCTATTAATTAAGCACCTGCATAATCTGTATCACTATAAGGTGTAAGAGTAAAGTCCCTTGACTTGGGATACCATAGTCTGAAATTTTGGGTTTTGGCTGGATACCTCAAAATCCTCTTAACCACGATAAGATGGGATTTTCTAGGGCTTGATTGAAATTTATCACACAAGACAACACTAAAAATAATGTCAAGTCTGGAGGTAGTTAAATAAAGTAAGCTACCAATCATACTTCTATAGAGATTCTCATCCACTTTCTCACCTTCCTCATCTCTATCAAGTTTGGTGGTGTTTGACATGGGGGTGTCCATCATCTTGGTTTTCTCCATCCCAAAGCCCTTCAAGAGTTCACTTGTATACTTGCCTTGGTTTGTTGAAGTTTCCTTCCTTTGTTTGTTTGATTTGAAATCCAAGGAAGAAAGTAAGCTCCCCCATCATACTTATCTCAAACTCACTTTGCATAAGAGAACTAAACTCCTCGCAAAGATCAAGACCAGTTCTGCCAAAATGGTATCATCAACATAAATTTGAATGATCAAAAAGTTCCTAGAAGAGTGTTTAAGAAATAGAGTAGAATCTAATTTTCCCATGACATAGCCATTGTCTAGAAAAAAGTTCTTTAATTTCTCATACCAAGCTCTATGGGCTTGTTTGTGTAAAGAGTTGGACTAACCAACCCTTAACTAAATTAATATGGTAAACAAAAACACCAATGTGAAGCAGTAGAATTATAAACTTTGTCTATATTCAATTGTATAAAGAGTTACCTTACAAAATTTCCCAATAAGGGTGTACAACTTTATACAAATAATAGAATCTAGGTACAGGAAGACTAAAACCAAATCAACTTGTCTCCAAACAAAAACAACTAACATATAGGCATCTATAGCTAAGTCCAAGCTAGAAGGTTGAGCTCTATATTTCTAAGCCTTAGGCTGGTTCACCAAGCTTCCAATGCGCACTTTGATCCTATACCTGGGTGGTTGGGATCACCCAGTAAGAGAGAGATAAAAGTATGTGTTAATCAAGAGGAATAAGGACACATAAAAAGATACAACATTTCATAATAAAATGATTCACAATAATAAGGGGTTTTAAGGACATGAGACATATAATCAAATAAGTAATAGAGAATTGCCATAGTTTAATCAACAACAATAATCACATAGCATGAATAATATTATGACACAAAATCATACCAATGCAGGGTGAGGCACCTATCGGACCGACACTAAGAGGAGAGGGGAACATACACATCCCAAACCTCAAATATTTATAATATGAAGGGAGTGGTCACATCCTTCAAGGAAGAGTGGTCACATTCCCCTAGGGCTCATGCCCTCTATGGGTGGTTTTTACTCATGTACACTACATTGTCATTTGGCCAAAAATACATCATGTTAAATCATTCACTTGATAGTAGTGAAAATATAAATAACATTGCATCATAGCAAATGGGAATAAAACCCATGAAATAAATCAAGTAAGTGTGCCAACATTGGCAATAGCAATATTCAAGTATCTCAAATAGATGAGCCAACATAGGCAATAGCAAGATCCAAATAATCCAAATAGATGAGCCACAATGGCATTAGAAGAATCAAATGAATAAAGAGACAATAAAGGCAGTAGAAAAATATCAAGGCTAGCACATTAGGAATGTGGGGCAGGATAAAATCCCAAACTGAAGGATTAGGGTATGCATTGAACATTATATGTTCAAAATCATAAATGGGAATCACATACATAAATAGGGTCCACATACCTTATTGTAGATTCACATCCATCATTATCACTGATTAGATTGTATCCAAGATCGTTATCCCTAGTTACAAATATTTCACATGAATTAGCATGTGTTAAGGAATAAAGTATATAAAATGATACCCATTTAGACCTTATTCGAAGACCACTAATTTAGGACTCAAAAATAGGACCAAAAGCTCACTTAGGTTTCACTGATTAAGAAAACATACTTTATTTCTAATATGAAGTTGAAATGCATTTTTTATTATTTTTAGAACATTTAGCATACTCAAAATGGCATTCAAAGAAAACTTAGAAAAAGGAAATGGAATTAGGACTCAAAAACTAGAAATTAAGATTCTACATGAAAATTCATTTCCAACGACTATTTATTTGCATTTTTTAGCAAGGACCAATTTACTATGAATTAAAGAAATTAGATCAATCAAATTGTAAGAAAATGCCACGTGGGCAAGAAGGCTAGCGACAGAGAGAGCCTCGGTCAGGGGCGAGTAAAAAAAAGGCAAAAGACCAAATTTCCCTTGGTGTTAAAATGAGAAGGCAGGCACGCGTGAGGGAAAAAGCGTAAAAATTCATTGGTCTTCTTCTTCCTCGTGAACCAGCAATGGTCGCGAAGGAGGAGCTTTGCCCAAATGGGTGTTTACTCATTTCTGGACCAAAACACAAGTTCAAGTATTCGAAACGAAGAGTGTGATGAGGCAAACTCACCAGACCTCTCTATTGCACTGTTGCTACCTCCGAGAACCTAGAAAAAGTGTCGCAAGGTCAGGGAAGAGGCGGAGGTGACGGCGGCTAAGAGAGAGCAAACTGGAAAAATTGGCACTAGAGGAAGCTCGCACAGAGGCTGAGGGTACTCGAACAAGACTTATACAAGCACGAGAAGAGCCAAACAGGGTCCCTCTACAAATCTGGATGGAGACGAGAAGCAAGCGCCAGTTGGGCTTTTCATGTACCATGGGAGAGGGAAGTCGAGCCAAGACTAGTTGGAACCGGCGTTGACCGACGAACTCAGAGTGCGAAAGATTTCGGGAAATGGTGGAGAGGAGAGGGAGAGCCAGGTTCGGGAGCCAGGGCGTCAGTTTGGTCAGTGGGCTGGAGATTGAAGAAGACCCTAGAGCTGTTGTATCGGGATCATACGATGGAATCAGACGCTTGACACATAATCCGAAGGGACCATATTATGACGCATCATATAAATCAAATCCATTTAATGCTAAGAACACACTTCATTGGAAACTTGTAAAATGCATTTGAAGGGTCAAATAAAGTCCAAATGCCACCAACATTTAGCCATAGGTTAATTACGACTCCTAGAACAATGCTATGTCATTAGTTTCTCGTTTTACACACATTTTGGCCCTTAAATGCTATATTGACTATTAATGCATATTTTAATGTATAAAATGAATGCTTAATATATAGAGAGTCTCTTAATGACATAAGTGAGTGAAATTCGAGACATATCAATATTAAGAGTCATATATCATCATAATACCATTTTTTAATACATTAATATCATTTTTAGGAGAGAGAAAGAAAAAGGTTAATTACTCTCATACATTAACACAAATACACATTATTAATCATATCTTTATCCAAAAAGAGATAAAATCTCTAAATTAACATTATCTACTAGTTATCTATAATTAATGGTTATATTGCATAATTAGTCCTCAACAATCACATTAAGTGGGTTATTTGTGCAAAACCCCCTACATTATCATAAATGTGGGTAGATTGTGAATTACATCCTCAAGAAAGGCTCAATTTCAATATTGAGGCCAAAGAAGACTCAAAATGATGGGAAATTTATGAAAAAGGTCCAAAAGGACTAGAAAGCAAATAAAAGCTCAAAAGTGGGTAAATTGCAGAAAGGACCCTGAGATACAGTTTGTTACAATTTGAGTCCATAGAGAGCTTTTTGCTACAAGTAAACATGGTTAGGAAGCTTGTCATGTTTAAAGTCGGGAGGTTGGGCCACATAGACTTTCTCCTCTATTGTACCATTCAAAAACACACTTTTAACATCCATTTGGTAAAGCTAGAAATTATTATATCTAGCAAAGGCAACTAACATTCTAATATATTCAAGTCTAAAAACATGAGCATAACTTTCATCAAAATCAATACATTCCTGTTAATTGTAGCCTTGGGAAACTAACCTTGCTTTGTTCCTTACCACTTTGCCGTTTGGATCTAGCTTGTTTTGGTAGACCCATTTGGTGCCAATATCTTCCTATCATTTGTTTTTGGCACTAAGGTACATGCTTTGTTCTTGTCAAACTTCTCTAACTCCTCTTGTATAGCTAGGATCCATTCGTCATCACTTGAGAGCTTCTTTGACATTCATTCGATCAAGTTATGAGATGAAGATGATGTTGGCTTTTTCATTGTTGAATGCATCCTGCGTCTTCACCTTTTCAAAAAGATTACCTATTATGGGCACTTTTGGATGATCTTTTGCAAATCGTGGAGTGGTATCTTTCTTTTCTTCTTCTTTCTCTTCTTCAACTACCGCCTCTTTTCCTTTGTCAATGATGTTGAGCTCTTTTAATCTAGGAATCACCTCATCTACAACATCATCATATACAATATTCTTAGAAATAGAGGGGTTAGTTTTAACAAATTTAACATTGATAAATTTGTCTACTTTAGATAATTTAATGTTAAACATTGTATGAGCCTTGCTAGTAGTTCTATAGCCAAGAAATAAAGCCTTATACAATTTCACATCAAACTTTTTGATAGAATCCTTGATGTTTAAAACAAAACAAGGACAACTAAAAACATGAAAATAGTGGAAGCATATCTAATTGAGGTTCTAATATTATAAATGGTATTCAAATTGAAGTGTTAATTCATGTTTAATTTTCTTTGGTTGATCACATGGAATTCACAAGCACTCTAACGATGGGGTTTGTCCTTGGGGCTGTGCTTAGGTGACAATACCAAAAGCCCATATATTGGTAAGGTTGTACAATGGTATCGAAACCCATGACGTACCACTAATAATAGATAATAATAGTCTTAAAAATCAAACAATCATATAATAAAGAGGCAAGATAAGTTCAGTCTAAACAATTCATCAATTTAGGGTTTCCATTTTGAAATGAAATAATAAGATAAAATAGTGAAATAAGAGTTGCAAACTCAAATAGAATGAACAAGATTAAATAAAAAAGATTCAATTTGCATTATCAACAGTCTATAAGATACTTTGAGGTGTTGGACCCAACAGGATTAAACATGTATAATCAAGTGACATATAGAGCATATTCCACAACCAAATCAAAGATAGAAAAAGTAAACAATTGTCCAATATGATTAAGGGAGCACAACATACTTCAAGGATGTTTATCAACAAGTTAGGCTCAAAATGTAGATCCAAATCAAGGTCCAAAGCTACCTAATAAAAATTCAGATGAATTAGGATTTAGACTACTATAAACAAAACCCTAAAATTGACCTTTTTATCATACTGATTTAAGTTATGAAAATTAAATAATCAGATAGATTGTAATTTTCCAATTTCATAGTATATTTATTTACTAATTTTTAAGTTATAAATATTTTTTATAAAATTAAAGCTAATTCAGAAAACCCAAAAAATTAGGTATTTACTTTATTAAAATTTAGGTAATAAGCACCATGACAAAAATTGGTCTTCTTTTTTATTCCAAAACTTATTTTCCTTTATTTTTCTGACCTTCCAGTATTACTATGCACTTGTAAGTTGAAATAATTTACTAAATTTATAAAACCCAAATATTGTGCAGAATGACTCATATGCCCTTGCATTACGGATTAGGTGATAGACTTGTGATAGGGCTTACTGGTCAATGATCCATAAACAAAGTTGTACGATTAAAATGAATTTGAAGCAAGAAAATACATAAACAACTATGCTAGGCGTCACAGAAGTCAATTGATAAAAGGGCAGATTCATAAAATGAAACCAGACAATCATCTTCTTCACATCGTTGAACAACCATAGAAGAACACAGAGCTTCAGGTTCTTACGGTCGCGATCCAAACTCACAAAACATGACAAGATGAAAACAATGAAGATGCTCATCATCTCCTTGGCCTCTTGCCGAACTAGGAAATCTTAAACAAGGCAAGTGTGGTAGCCTAGAGTGGCTTGAGCATCTCCCACCATGTATACAGAAGCAAGGAGCACCAGAATCCCATAGAGGGGAGCAAATCAGGTTCAATCAGAAATGAAACCTACTCAAGATGACCATACACCAATGCATACCCCAAAACTAGCTGAGAATGAATCGTGGGCGATGGAAAAGCATCATTGGTCATCAAACACGACAAGGAGGATGAAAAGAGGGAAAAATGATAAACCTCAAATAAATGGGAAATAAGATGAGATATGGCTTTGGGAAAAGACTGTGAAGCTTTCTTGGAAAACGATGAGTCCCATGAGGGACAGAATCACCATGGAAAACTCATGGCACTGCCCATTGCTAGAGGAGGTAGGGTAGGCTATGTATGGGTGGATTGTTGAGCAAAGATAGGTCGCAAATTTTTCTGCGACTCTAGAGAAGGATAAGGATCCAATATTTATAGGTATAGCAGATGGAGGAGGCGATAGTCCCCACCATATTTGGAAATAGGGGAAGAGGAGGGATCTCGGCGTCGACTGGGAACTAGGGGAAGAAAAACCTAGTTGAGATCGACATCACATGAGGATTGTAAATAGAAGAAGATACAAGGGAGAGAAGGAGAAAGCATAGAGGAAAATTGAGGGAGGAGGAAATAGAGAATAGGTGGACTGTAGAGTCCAGGAGGGCATGATTTTGAGCTTGAAGAAAAGCTATGGTCTCAGTGATGTATATCCTATGGATTAGATAAGGCACATGTAAATTAAAACCACCATGACAATAGACTATAGGTGAGACAATAAAATAAGACGTGTGACCGAGAATTGCAATTTAAATCAGAGTAACCAAAGTGTGATTTTGATAAGGAATGCACATTCTAGAAAAGTATCTTCTTCAAACAAATTAAGATATCAAACCTTATCCAAAATAGTTGAAAATTCGTATCTAAGATAACTAGGACTCATGGAATTCGATTTTGGCCTTAGATTTATCTTTTGATATTATCTTGTACAAGTTTTAGTACAATTAGGGCTTAAGTCAATTATCTTATCTCATATCTATTATTATATTTTACCATTACCCTCAATATTTAGGATTTAGAGTTTTAGTGTCCTCTTATTATCACCATTAGGGTTATATTTGATTAACTCGCACAGATTTATTCGATTTCTCGTTAAATCCATTATTGTCACATTTACTTAAATAATGGCACATTAATCATTTCTATTTACATGAAAAGACTAATTCTTATCCCACTACATATATATTAAGCACATTAGATACCATCCCAACCATTCATGCATTTTTATACACAATGAATCCTTGTTAATCACATTACACATATTAAGCACACTAGATACCATCTCAACCACTTGTGCACATTTATACACATCTAATCCTTGGTAATCACATTTAGGTCATTAGTTGTGTGATAATGTACAATGTGACATGTATGACATGTATTTAATAAACCCATTCACATATTAAGTCATGGTTAGGTTATTAGGTTAAAATGAGTGTTGCATGATATGTAATGTGACTATGGAACCTAAAGTCACTAATGCATCAAGAATGTCACTAAGGACACATACATTATGGTTAGTCATTAACTATGCATTAGGGTACGAACAAGAATGCCATGTCATAAGTCTAACCTTGTTTGGTCAATTCTAATGATTTGAGTACACTAACCTCCTATTCATGAAACTAGAGTTTCTATAGCCAAGATGGGTATATTTCGGTATTTTATACTTGGTCAAATATTAATATTTGTCAGCATTATCACAAGCCTAGACATTTGAAGAGAAATTTCCTTCTCTTCCTAGACTAACTTGAGAAGTCAAAGGGGATGGAGACCTCCACCTTAGGTATATACATTATTGAGATAAATTATTTAATTCTTCAGCATTGGTATTAGATACCAAATATAGATCTTGCACATGGTACAATGTGCTTGATCTAAAATGAGTATGTTGTGGAAGACGGGAGTTTTGGTACCATATGTCACTAATGGGGAAAAGTTTATGTTGCATTGTATGAACATATAGCTTATCATTGTCTTCATGCCTTACAATAGAATTGAAGAATTTATATTATATACCCATAGTTACTAAATAATTAGTTATATATCTTGTTTGGAAGGCTCTTCATCCCTCTAAAGAATGGAGTCTTATTGTCTTATACTCTTATTTCTTTTATGGAAATTCCTCAGTATCTTATGGTCTATATATTGAGATGCCTATTTATAATGCAAATTCAAAATAGCTAAAGCCAAATGACTTAATCATGGCATACCTTTGGCACTACAAGTTGGGCCATATAAATGAGAAGTGCATTACTTCCGGATGGATACTAAGACTCACATAATTTTGAATATCTAGTAGCATGTATATCTTGTTTTTTTAAGAAATATGGAAAAGACATCATTTATTGGACTCTATTAAAGGGAAAATGAGCTTTTGGAATTCATACATACCACTATATGTGGTCCTTTTGGTTCAACAACTCGACTGTGGGAATCACTATGTAATTCATAAGTGCATTTTGGACTATGTATTTACTCCAATGTTTATGCACATATCATGTTGTTCTTATCATAAATTGTATGTATTATCTTAAATTTCACAACTATATCATATTAGACTACATTATTTTCATTTTATGTTGAGTTCAAGTTAAATACACTATACATACATCAAGGACAAATCATGTGCAAAGAAAAGTTAAGGAATATCCCAAGTGATGCATGGAGCGACGTGTCAAAGGTGGTACACGAGGTATCTAGTGACATGATACTTATTGTGACTCAACAACATGAAACATTATGTCTCCCAAGGGACACAACATGTCCAATGTCAACAAGTGACCTGTTCAACTACAATAACAAATGGCAATGTAATACAATGTATAAACTAGTTGACACAAAACAACGCTTGTAGTTTATCCTCAAATGATAGTTATTCTTCAAAAAGATACTTTAGACATGATTTGTCTATCCCTAGACACGCCATTTTTGACGATTTCTAGAATATATAAATATATATATATATATATATATATATATATATATATATATATATATATATATATATCTGTGTGTGTGTGTATGTATGGGATTAAGAGAGAAAGATTCCCCCCCCTCTCCCACACCCGTGGCGGAGGCCGAACGTCGGGGAGGGTGGTAAATCAAGGCAGCAATTGGAATTCGAACCCGGGTCCCTTCGTGAGGAGACACCGTGCTTGACCACTTAAGCCACATAAAAGTATATGTATGTATGTATGTATGTATGTATGTATATATATATATATATATATATATTTATGTATGTATGTATGTATGTATGACAGTGATCCAGTGAGAAACATATTGTGGAGAGAGCATGTGAGGCATTTGAATAACTTCTGAAAGTGATTAATTTTTCACTATACAACCATATGGGTTGGAAATATACCTTGTTATTTATCTTCCCACAAAATCCCATCACCATAGGACTTGTATTGCATGCATTACAAGGGAATACTTTTCAACGCTCAATATTGAGCTTCAGACTGATCGTTGGATATAAAATGTGTATATTGTACACATGGACATGTAAAAAAATCTAATTGCAAAGGTTTTTTTGTGAAGGTCAATGAAATGATGTGCTTCCTATCTGTAAGGTAGGATATTAAAAACAAGTTATAGATTTATAGTTATTCAAATGCCTCTCATGATCTCATCGTAGCATGCTTCTCACTAGATCGCTACTATATATATTTATATTGATATTTATATATATCAACTTTTCTACTTTAAGGAGACTAGGCCTTATTTTATTTTGAACCACTTTCTCAGACTAGAGTGATCCAGAGAATGGTTTTTTCACCCTTAGACTAGTATGAAAATGGAAAGGAAGGAGAAAAGGTTTATAGAAACAAAATAAGAAGAAGGTGTAAATCGACAGAGGAAGCAATGATTATCCTATCATGACAATCCAAGCACAGTTCTTCTTTCTTGTCGTGTTCTATTTTCTTCTTATATTATTTTCTTCTTTCTCCCACATGTTCAACCAATTTTTCATTCACTTTGGTTGTACCTAGTCATTCCACCATTGACTTATACTTTTTTATCATGCTTGTAAAACTTCATTTCCATTGGTGAAATTTGGATAAAATCGATATAGCTCCATGTTTTCTAAGACTCAGGTTTGAGTGATATCTTACCTTTTATCTACTCATCATAGAGGAACTAGTGGAGTATGACCCACTGGATTCAAGGTCCTCTCACTAGCTTCTTTGTTACCATTGCCATCTGAGTCACCTTTTGTAGTGCTAGAATGAAGTAGGAAAGGGTCCATCTCATATATAAGAAGTAATATATTGTTTTGTCAACATATGTGTCATGATAGTGAGCGTGGGAAGACTTGCACCATGCATAAACATTGGATGCATGAGTATCTCCCAAATAACACATTGTTCCCCTAGGGAGCTTCTCTAGTGGATTTTCCTATTCTAACACATTGTATATCTCTGCACAACATGACTCCCAAGGTATTTTCTAGATAGTATGTGGATCCAGGATTACACTTTAGTTGCTAATCCAAAGAGACTAAAACATATTATAGATTGGATGTTTCATAAATACATTGATCAATTCAAAATAAATTGTAAAAACTACTTCCATGATAAAGTATAAATTTGGAACCCTAAATCATGTATTATTACATTAGGTGATCATACTCTAGGATTCTTTGATAAGATTTGCAAGTATGCTATGTATTGACTCTAAAGAACCCAACAAAGTTAACCTAATGTGGCAACAAAGAACTTATTTCCTTTTCTATTTTTCAACTACTTGAGTGTCATTTCATAACTTACAATATTGATACTAACCTATATGTGAATATAGCATATATAATCTAGTCGATAGAATTCATCTTTTGTTGCTTCCTCAAAGTATGACTTGTATGTCATATTGTGCTATATATTTTATTTCATTCACAATGATTCTTGTGGGAACACATTAACAATGACCGCAATTGAAGGTCAGGAGTAGAGATAGTGATTGGAGAAATGTTGATGGCTCCAAGGTTACCACTTATTATCTTTATCTAATGTATTTGTTTTTCACTTATGTGTAATACTATATTTTATGAAGAATATCAAGTGAAACGTTGTTGTCATTTTTCAAAATCCTAATGAAAATTTTTGCTGCAATGATCTTTTGTCAATCAAATGCCAATAAGTTATTGATGAGATATGTTTGCACCTAGTCATCCACCTCACAGATCCCAAAATTGCCTTCTTCTTTGGGTCGGTGAATATAATTTTATCTAACAATGTCTACAATGTGTTGATGAAATGCATATTCATCCTAGTCTTAATCACATTTCTAGTCTATTTTTGCATTGATTTCCATCATTTTGCTTAGAACTAACTGGCATTTAAGTTTTCTTTATTTTATCTTAATTCATAATATTTTGAATCAAATTCCTAATTTTCATGGAAGGTTTGAACTTCATTACATGAGTGGAGCATAGGAGGCATTGGTCTCACCATCGACTAGTGAGCCCAAATTTTTTTGATAAAATGGGTCGTATTTTTTATAATTTGATCCTCCATTGGTTGTGATGTTCCATTGGTTTCCAGTGCATCTGTCAAACCATCAGATTTCATAGATCTGCCATGCCATCAGTTTATATATCCTTTGGTTGATGCTCATCAATGCAGGCCTTCGACCTCACGCCAATTATACCCTCAGGTGGGGTTACTTCTACCTAGTCATCAGTTTGCACCAGTCTGCCATTCCTTCAATTGTCAGCCCAACTTTGCCTATCGATGGTTGACCTGCACGTGCCTTCTGATGGCCAGTCTGTGATTGAAGACTGAAGGGAACCCATGCATTTCCTTCTGATGGATGATCTGCACTATCTTCTGAAGGAAGTTCTATACATGACAATTGATGGCACGTCTACATCACCCCCTGAAGGAAACCTTATGTGCCTTCCAATGTCCACACAGCATCTTCCCTCTGATGGCATCTCTACTCCTGACAGCTGGTGGCTATTCTGCAATGCCTTCCAAATGCATATATGCATCACCTTCTGATGGACGTTTTGTGGCCATTTTCCTATCAATGGCTTTAATGATGTAGCAAAATGCTTTGTTCATGTTAAATTAACATTGTAGTCCATAATATCAGAATATAGCATAAAAGATAGGTTTTAACATATTGAACATGTTAATTTATCTATCTAAAATTTCCATGTAATCATTACTTAATCATGCATTTGCCCTCCTTCTCAAATTAGGATCAGATCCAAGTCATGATATTGTTTCATTTGTATTGTACTTGTTCTCCCAGTGAATTTGATATATAGTTCTACAATATTTAGGTTATCCTAACAATTACGATGATTTAAAGAATATAAACATATATACCTCAAACAAGGGGTGACGTGGTGGCTCCTTCCATGGAAACTCAGAAGGAAATGGATGAGGGGCAAAATACTTCAGAAGATCCCTTGAAGAAGAACATCAACAACTCCACCTTCACGTGGAGTAGCTTGCTTCAACCTTTTCTTCTTTGAAAAGGGGGTAGGGAAGATGGAATGGAATGAGAGCTTTACGAGCACAAGGAAGTATCTCTCTTAAAACTGGCCTAACTCACTCCTAATCATGAAATGCTATGTAAATGAGAGAGGGAAAGGGGCTCATGGAGTTGTAACACACTCAACTATAGAAAGGACTTAGAATAGCATGAATGAGCAAACTTGAAATGAACTCCAAGGGGCCATATTTATAATTGGGGGTGTTCCCTTGAGTGTGGGATCACTTAAGGGAAAAATATAGCCATTTTCCAAGTTGTAACAAATCTATTCTCGCTCAAAACAACTCTTCAACTGTTATAATCACTTTTTCTACATTTTCCATACAGTACATTCGGTCGAGTTTCAATAAAGGTAACTCGACCGATCTACTAAGAGACAAAGACAATTTTCAAACTATCGGTCGAGTTTGTTCTGGGAAACTCGACTGATGAGCTAAAATCAATTTTACTCAGTGAGTCGGTCGGTCGAGTTTTGTGAGTGTGCAACTCGACCGATTGGTCTCTCCAAAAAATCCATCACTAGATCGGTCGAGTTTCCAACTCGACCGATAAACAGCATGTGACAAATTTTCTAAATTGACATTTGAGTGATCAAATGTTGGAATTAAGTGTCCCTAATTTTTTTTCATCTTAGTTACAAGTCATATCATCAATACAAGTGGCTACAAAAATCATCTAAGGTCATTTGGAGTGATTTCCCAAAATGTGCACTTACATTGCTTTTGACTTGAACTTGAACAAGCTAGGGCTTGTGTGATTTGATTCTTTTCATGTACCTAAAGCCTGAAATCAATCTTGAACAAATATATTAGATACATAGGAGTGGAATGGTTAAGTCATTATAAAAATATGGGCAATGTATAACTCTCAAGTCAATATATGGCTCTCCATGGTGGCTTTCTTGAGGAACTTCTCTCCTATAGAGGTCGAATCCATGATTCTCCCATGGTAGTACCTAAGTGAGATGAAGGTCAAAGCTCCATTGGAGGTAGGCCCAGCTTGGGGAAGATAGAACGAGAACCAAACTCATTGAACTAGGACCTTGGGTAGGTAGGAGGAGACCCAAACGAGATTAGTGGTCGGTTTCCTAGCTGTATGATGACCCAAAGAGGTGTGAACAGCTACTCGACGCTAGAAACAGAGGGCAAAGGGAGGTTGTGGTGATTGGAACTTTATAAGAGAGGAAACCCTAACAAAGTTGGGATGTTCGGATGCGGAAACCTGCGAGGAAGCTATTGGAGAAAACAACTCTGGAAACCGTGAATTGGAGAGAGGTAAATCGAAGAGAAAAGGATAAGGAAACTATGTGGCTTGTTTCCATTCTGTACCAAGTAAAGAGATGGCTAGGAGCCATTGGATCGCGGATCCAGTGGCCCAAATTGCATGTGAAAATCATATAGGTGCAACATTTAATTGGTTACCAAATTCGATTCAAACTAAAGTAAAATATTTAATTATTTCTCTTTTTCTCTCTCTTCATTTGAGGGTACAAACAAACTCAAACTTAAATGAAATGTGTCACTTAACTTATTTTGGACAGGAGGAATCCAAATATGAAGTTAGATTTGCCTTTTGAAGACTCTAAATATTTTGTTTAATTGTTTTTTAAAAATTCATATTTTCTCTTTCTTATCATATAAGAGACTTCTAGAAAACACAAATAAATGTCAAACTCCATCCTTAATCAAACCAAAACATGTGAAACATGATTTGGCCATTAATTGTATCCTTTGGAACTATTGTTCTCATTATTTAATATTTTGAGCAATTACATATTTTCTCTCCTAATCTACACATGTTTATTAAAGATTATCAAAATTTTATGAAAAATTACCCAAATGCTATTTTAATGTATATATTATGAATATAAGATTAGTTTTCACTTTTGGAGTCATTTAATAATTTATTTGATATTTTTGGAGAAAACTCATTTCTTCGTTTCCAAAAAGAATTGATATAGTTATTATTATCCCCATATTATGAAACTTGGCCTCCAAGACAAAAGAAACCCAAGGAAAATGAATATCAATTTATTTTTAACCAATTGTCTTCCTTTTATTAACTTTATCCCATTATCCAATATTACCACTATTTCTCATATTAAATAAATCTATATCACATTAACATGTTTAAAGCATTATTATTCATTCCTTTTTCTCTTCCTTGCTCCAAAAGGCTAAGGAATGTTCTAGAACCAATCAACTTTATCATTATCTCACATAAGTGGTAAATTTACATAATAGACCCTTAAGTTAAACTTTCACTGCCAACGACCCATCATCTTCCTTGTGTCGTCGCTGACTTTTCACCTCCATGGCGGCCAATACTTCACTTCAGGATGGATGAGAGGGATCCAAACCCTACCCTAATCCTACGAAGAGAAGACCTAGACCTACGGAAAAGGGGATTTGCCATTGACATCGCAAGACTTCCATATCTTCAACCTCCACAACCCTCTACCTTCATCCATCGATTTGCAAACGACAATCGAAGGGCTTTCATATTCACAATCGCCAAGGTTCCAAGGTACACACCTTGATAGAGGCTTGTTCCGTTGCACTTGTTTCCATTAGTTGATGGCCTTCGCCTTCGTCAACCACTGCTCTCTCCTAGTCATGATTAGCTCCAACCTTAAAGAAGGAAGAACAGTGCCTCAAATTCACTTCTAACGAACGTCCAGGGGTAGAGTTGTTGTTGTACCAACTGTCATCACTCCAAATATCGAAGACAAACTTCTACACATCACAGATTAGCTTTTATCTTCTTTTGGTATCATGGCTTCCTTCCTTTCTTTCCTTATTGCTTCTATTTTTGCTGCTATGATCTAGTAGTCCTCTCGCTAGGGTGTGTGCAGTAGACCCGGTACCTAATTTTGTTCTCGTTGTTCCATCTATCATTATATAAGCTATATATGTTTTGAAATAATGATTTTTATGTTTCTTCTTGCTTGATCATCAAATTGATATTAAATTAGATTTTAGCTGTAGAGAATTTTGAACCTAAGATCTAGGATACCGATTGATTCATGTTAAACCTTGATGAATTTCATATAGGTGTTTTCTAGGGAGATAGATGTATGATCTCTAGGTAACACGATAACAAGCTTAGAGTGATATTTTTCCAAATTTTAATACTAACGTTGTGTGGAGGATTTTTCATGCCTAAACATATATGTTCATGCTTAATATGATGTAGAGAGAGAGTGAATGATAAGTAGCGGTGGTGAAACTCAAATCCACCCTAGTGTTCCCATCAATTGATTTATCATCCCTTTAATTCATCCTTTACTACTTGCAACCTTAGTTTAATCAGCCAAATTCAATTGTTGTGATAAAATTAGTTCTTCTCTGCTTACCTTGATCATAATAGTTCTTAAAAATATTGTCCTTTGGGTTCTATCTTGAACTATACTACAATAGGATATGTCCGCTTGTGGGTGGTGATTATTGTACTCATTTTGGTAAACTCTAGGGATTTCACCCATAGTGAAATTATTGATATGATAATATCCACGTCACATGCTTATCTTATTATTGCCACATCACACAAAATCACCCTATCTCCTAGACTTTTGAATGTGAAAAATTCCCTAACCAAAACAAGTGGTAGAGTATGGGGGGAACTAACAGCTTGTAGCCTCATTTACATTGACAAGAAAGGATTTGTTCCAAGTATCAAGTCATATCGACCATGCTAATAATGCCAAGACATTTCCAAACTGGATGCAATTACCTCAATACAAGAATGCTTCTTTTGAATTTTGTTTAAGAATTGAAGTCTAGTGGCTATACTTCTATTTTTGTGAACATGGTAATGTACTATATTTACCCCCACATCATCAATGCATGAGCCAAATGCAGTATTAAAGTTATTACAAGGCTCCATATTATGGTAGCCTAAACACAATGGATTATGTATAGAGAAAACCCTCATGGAAGGGTTGGAAAAGCTAAATAGGTATCTTGAGAAATCATTAGAGATTTTGTGATATCGTGACCTTCAGTGTTTGCACTTCTATGTATACTTCTGATCTCAACTATCCACGTTTTGCATAATAGGTCTTCAATAATTGGTAGCTAAACTCCTAGAACAAGATAAAAAGAAGAATGATATAAAATAATTTTCACCACAGAAAGAACAATTCGACTCAATTATGAGTTGATTCCATCCCAAAGACCAAGACATTTGTAGTTCATAATAGATGGTTGTCGCCTCAACTACAAGAACATTAGAGGTAGACATCTTTTTTGCCCAGGACGAAACCCAAGCACCATCAAGTGAACGTACCACAATAGCTATAGTAGCCTTGTTATCTTTTATTGATGCATCATTGTTGCTTTTCAGCCAAGTCCAAGGTCGAAAAGACACAATTATTATGTTTTCACAAGTTGTCCCTTTACCAATCACTATGTATTATTGTCACATTGGATCTTAAGAAGTTTAAAAGCACATATATGATGACATTTTCGGTTGTACATCCAAAGGAAGTGATATAGATATGTGAATAATGTAACTTGGGAAAGAAGGAAAAAGAAGAAGAAAAAAGATGTCTTCAACAAAATCAACCCTTCCACATATGTACATGGCGTTGGATTTGGAATTGCCACGCGTTTGTGCCACAATTCATGCTCAAACATCCCCACTTAGCACGTTCTAGTTCAAATTCTATATGGCTTATTATGCATTTGAATGTGCTAAGACACGTACATTTAAGCACGTTCAAATTCTATATGGCTTATTATGCATTTGAATGTGCTAAGACACGTACATTTAAGCACGCACGTGCGTGCTCACACACACACACACACACACACACATATATATATGGAAATAAAAAATGTGAATTTGAGGATGTTTTGGTGAAAAAAATACGGGGGTAGGAGACGCAAAAGGGAAGGAAACGAAGGCATGGAAGGAAAAAATTGTTAAAATGTGTAGTTTGGTACTAGAGGGAACGGATAGGGATGGGAAGAAATAGAGATGTTATTTATTACATAGATATAGAGACAGGAAGGGAAATTTGTTTATAAAAAAATACCTTGCACAGATATAGATCATATATATTTGAAAATAAATATGTATGTGTCTAAAGTATGTAGTGGACTCTTGAAATAAATTTCCCCCGTGGTTTACCATGCTTTTCCGTGGGTACAAAAACAAGCCAAATTTTCTTATGGTTCGCCATGACAAATAAATATTTTTCCTTTCTCATCATCATAGCTAACTAACACCTTCCCCCAGAATCCTCCACATAACAAATACATCCTATAGTAAGCATGATTTTCAACTGTCCCTCTAGATATTTAAGTCGACTTACATATCTAGACATAGCAACAATCAGGGAACCAATTGAATTAATGAATTCTTCCAAGTTTGCAAGTTTAAAAGAGTAACTAGGGAGAATGCTATTTAGATGTATAATCTCTCATCTACAACCAGAGTCGGGTAGCATAACAAGAAAACTACACAAGCAATTATCACACTTTTTGCTCACGAATTAGCATAAACATGTTAATACCACAGTAGTAAATGAAAAGAAATTTTGAAGCAATCATATACCTTTATCGCTTGGTCACCCAAGAGGCATAAACTCAAGGACTGAATTGGCATGACTTCTCATTTATCCCATTTGTCATTTAAAAATGGTGATGCTAGGGTTGTCATATGTATGTGTAACCCATGGTGACCAAGTGTGTATTTAACTAGGTAGTGCAATTTGAGGTACATAAGACACATTTTGTACATTTCAATTATAATTTATTCTCTTTATGCTTGCTAAATTTCATATAGGAACTTATAACAGAAGAAACCATCAATAAGCAATAATCTCATAAACCCATGAATTTCATCTCAAAAGCTTTGAATTCTAAAGGCTTCAAGAGCTACAAAACTAAAGACATCAAGATTGATATTACACTTACCAACTATGGAGGAGGTAAACATCTCGTGTGGAGATTGTGAACCACCCCCACTTTTGCAACACTAGTGTGAAGCTTTGTGTGAGAGATATTCAATGTTGTGTATAATACATTTTCCCATGAGACATTGTTGCATGTTGACGTCCATTATCCAAGAACTCTACGAACATCAAAGGACACAACAAAAGACTATGCCAAATGATATTCCACTTTCGTAAGGTGTCTCGTGAAATTTAAAGCTATTACCCCTCATGAAATGCTTATGTGGTACTTGGTAGCAAAATAGACTACCAAACAAATATTGTGTTTCTCATAATACTACTTTATTTGGTGCAGCCATTGCACAGTCCACAATGCATTTGGATTATGTGCCTTGTAGATATGGCATACTACAAGGCATGTAACACACCCTCAAATTGAAAGTATATACACGCACCAATTCAACATTATTGTCCACAACTTGCCTCTTCAACCCCTCATATAGCATGTATATACGCACCACGGCTACACATGACCTTATCAGACTCAAAAGGGGGAAACCAGACTCCAACTAAGGCAGGATCCAAATACATGCCCAGGACAAGTGAGCTGCTCACCAATACAATTACGTCTTCTTATACATCGCCACTCTCTTTCGGAGGGACCACCTATATTTGTACGATGACCCAAAGTCAAAAGTATTCATAATATCTTGCCTACCGCTTGAAGATATTTATAGCCTAGACCACATCCTATTCTTCATCCACCCCGTTTTTATTGTCCACTTCCTCCACTCTATGATGCCGCATACTTCATCCATCCTCGAAGATGCGTCCTTTTGACCGTTGCAGACGTCACCATCAGGATTCGAATGACCATGCATGCAAGTCTAGGAACAATTAGCATGTGAACCATGTGCACAACCCACAGATCTTGGGCACAGATGACACTAAAAGCAAACAAAGCAAACAGAGCAATTAACAGTATAGGCGTCGTTTCACTGCACTTGGATCCATCCAAAAGCAAGGATGATCAATGCCCACTGATGAACATCGATATTTGTGGCACATTATAGGTGTGCTCGTGCAAACACGGACCAAGCACACGCAACAAGGGTATAACAATGCATTCACAATCCACTTATTTGCCACTCGCCCACTCCCTAGCCTCACCACACTGCCAAACGTACCTAAGACAGATAACAAGTAGCAACACAAAAATGTCCACCGTGCAAACTAAATACGAGGGCTTCATAGACAACAAGACGCAGGCTTCCTGTTGACGTCAAACAGATCCCTCTCGGCTTTCACAGCCGTATATATTATATACAGTCAACCTCAGAAACCAAACTGCAGATGTAAATCAAATAGAAATGATATACAACAAGAGACCAAACAAGTGCTGTTATAATTAGAACAAAACATCTTGCACTCGACTGAAGGGGGCATGGATAATCATGTCGCGTCAGAACCCAAACCCACCTCAATCTTATTCAACAGTAATACATTTGCGGTAATCTCCATAAAAGTCGTTTCTTAAATAAAAACCTACTCTTTAATTTAGCTCTTGGAAGCTGGATCCTTGATAACGACCACAGGGCAGGATGCATGTGAGAGAACGTAATTGGTGACGCTGCCTAACAAGATCCTGCAAAACGTAGGAGGAGCTCGATCAAATGTCATAGCCACTTCAAAATCAAAGCAGAAAATCTAGTACGTGTTAACTTATTATGATCACTGTAAGCATGCAAGCCTGATTATTCATTAGGTCCATAACCACAAGCAGAAAAAAAAAGTAGCTAGACAACAAAGGGCTGGATCAAATGTCAAAGCAACAATGTTGACAAAGGTTCAGGTTCATATTCCAAGCACACCTAATAGGGACTTTATAAATAATACATGAAAGCATGCAAGCCTGTTTATCCATTAGGTCCATTACCATTATAACAGAAACAAAAAATAGCTAGACAACAAAGGGCTAAGTCAAATGTCGAAGCAACACTATTGGCAAAGGTTCAGGTTCATATTCCAAGCACACCTTAGAGGGACTTCATAAATAATACATGAAACTATTCTACTCGACATTGATGCAAGGACAACAGCACCCGAATTCTGCTGACCTTGACCATTTCAAAAACATTTGTGATTAAAACTATATACAAGTAAGTGGCTAAGAAAAACTGACTAATGCGAGAACTCAATTCTACCATGTTTTCCTTTCAATCTAACACGTCCAACCTCAGCATTTTATGCATACCCTTGATCATGTTCAAGGCCCTCAATAACAAAAGTAGCCGCAGAATCAGACACTTCTGTCGCTGGGAAGGAAGGGGTCAGCTTGTAAGGCTAGTAGGAGTTCTTAATTTTCTTCTTTGATTTGAAAGATAAGGGGAGCCCAGGAGGACCCTGCAAGCCTTCAGTCGTGAGTTTTTTTTTCCTCCTGATCTTGCGCATCAGTCATCAATTTGCTTACCCTCCCCTTTTGTCGGAACTCAAGATACCATCAAAAGTTAGTGGTGAGCATTCAGTTGATTTTTTGGTTAATGGCAACTTCGGTTCACTTAATCAGTTAATGGTTAATCACGTCGGTTATCTGGTTAGCCAAATAATACTTGTGTGTATTGAAAGTATTCATTCAATTATGACCAATTATTGTAGCACAGTAGTATTTCATATTAATATAAGAGTTACAAAGTTCCACTCAAAGTTGATTGAGATATAAATGGATAGGTCTTGTTGAAATCAACGTACAAATATGTAGATACTTACTCCCGTAGCATACTTTTCTATTGATCATCTGTGACAAATGAGTTAATTTGGTTAACCAAACAGCAAATATTCGAATCAGCTCATCGACTGTTTACCTAAAATAAGTTAACCAAATAACCCAAATTGTCTGGAAAAAATAAACCATGAAGGAATGAACCGTTCGGTTCATCAATTATAACCAAATTAAGCGCACCCCTATCAAAGTACTACACACCCAAGCAGCATCCCACCCACCCACCCACACCTCCCCCCCCCCCCCCCCAAAAAAAAAGGTAAAAAAACATACAAAGGCTAATACAAATTTACTGCTTCACACCTACAAATCACTTGAAATTTAAAAATGCAGCTTACCCACTTCGCCCTACCCCCAAAAAGCATAACAAAGATCAAAAAATGGAAGGCAAGACAATTAACAGCTTAGCAGCTACATTCACTTGCATATAAAAACCAAAAAACAACCCATTGGAAGCGCTGCAAATTTTGAAGCACATTCTATATCCGCTAGCTGAACCTCAACAGTTTAGGCAACCTGGCTTCCACCCACACCTACCCGGGAAAAAAAAAATACAAAAAGGCAATTACCAACTGACAACTTCACAGATAAAATAACTGAAAAAAAAGGTGGCCTACCCATTCACATTAACCCCACACCCCACACCCCAGCCCAAAAAAGGCAAATACAAATTAACAGCTCCGTAGCTTGTCACTTACAAACAACAACTATATAATAGAAATGCAAACCATTGGAAGCACTGTAAAAGCATCCTACCATCCAACAACTGGAACTCTTAAAAATTTCGGGTTTACGCCATTGGATCGAGAACTACAGTTTTGAGCCTATGCCATTGGATTAAAATTACAGTGCACAAAATAAAATATACCACTGTTCAATACTGTCTCATTTTTTGCTACACGTTAATTAAATGATTATTCACATAACACTTCCAAGCCAAAGCTATATCAACTGCTGTCTCTCTGAAATTGTTACCTAGCTTGGAAAACCCTAAAGTAGTTCAGGTTAGTAAAAGTTTATCTTGCGCGGATTTTTGGTTACCCCACATTTTTGTGATAAGAGAAAAGTTAACATAGAGCTATTGAATGCAGACATGATTAAGCATCGAGGGTAAAGGCTATTAATTTTGGTGCATCGATTGTGATTTATCCTGAATTATGGTAGAACACCAATACTATTTTCAATTAATCTATTATGCTATCTTCAATGCAAAATAGCTCTTCTGTTTTGGTTTTAAAGAGGGAATTCATGCAAGCTCAAGATGACAATAGCTTGTGAGATGATGGTGAAGGCAATCTCCTTTCTTTAATGCAGACATGATTAAGCATTGAGGGTAAAGGCTATTAATTTTGGTGCATCGATTGTGATTTATCCTGAATTATGGTAGAACGCCAATACTATTTTCAATTAATCTATTATGCTATCTTCAATGCAAAATAGCTCTTTTGTTTTGGTTTTAAAGAGGGAATTCGTGCAAGCTCAAGATGACAATAGCTTGTGAGATGATGGTGAAGGCAATTTCCTTTCTTTAATGGTTTGATGATTTGGTGCCTATATATAGAGAGAAAACTCCAAAGGTTTCCTACAGTATTGCCAAGGAAAAGACAAGAACACCTTGAGAACTACTGTGTATTCAAAGCCCATTATTGCCTATGCTTTTTGCAGTGCTAAAGATACAAATATCTGTGATGAGACTACTGAATATGTTGATGCAAATTTAGGTTATATGCTAAGGAATAAGTTTGGCCACGAAAATAAGAGAATACTTTTCACAATAGGAACATTTGAGAGTTGCTGCCTTCTAATAGCTAGAGGGCAATGGACATAGATGGGTATACAAAACAGAGAAGGCAATGCAGGAGGTCATGTCTAGTTTCTAGAGGAAACAATCACATCAAAACACTAAAAATAATGATAATCCTTGCCGCATGGTGGAACAGCATTCAATATGAGCTCTCATCTAACTCCCCAATAATCAAGCATTAATAAACATAAGTTCTTATCTAAAATGCACTTGTTTGAGGCTCTGGATAGCAATTGGTTGCATGTGACGATAAAACATTAGCATGGTGACTAATAGAACAAGATTTACATTCAACAACCTAAAGATTCCTAAGAACGTGATGATTAGAAAACATGTATTTGCTTAACATGTTGTCTTACATGTTAAATTAATCTCCTAGATGGCAGTATGAGAAGATCTCAATCAACTGATAGAACACCACAAGCAATCGGAAGTGTCATGATCCATAGATCTACTAAAAACATTGGAAGATGATTCCTTCGACTATTGATGTGTTTATAATTGCTAGATTAATTGATTTCGTAGAATAATCCATTGATGTGCTTATAATTGGTAATTAATCTATTTCGTAGAATAATCCACGGTTGCAACTAGTGATGTGCTTATAGTTGCTATAAACTATTTTGAGTCCATGACTTGAAGTCAATTCTAGAGAAAGAATTTGACATAAATGGCATAAATGAAGTGAAGAAACTTGTGGGAATACAGGCTTACAGGAACCAAAAAATATAAGAAACCTACTCTAACAATCAGAAGAATACATAAAAATGTCCTTTACAAGCTCAACATATGTATCATGATAAGACAAATATAAGTTGTAAGCCATACCTGTCAAGGTGCAGCTAGGCATGAGTGCGCCTCAACAAGGGTGTGCCTTGGCCAACACTGAGACTTATGTATGCCCTGAATCATTTTTATAGGCTCTCAATCCAATATATGGGTATTATAATCTTTTTTAAGGTCACATTATCTAAATGTTGTTAATCACATTAGAAGTCTAATTTCTCTATTTTTGGATTTTTCATACCATTTAACATCCAATTTGCTGGTTTGTGTTAATCTACGCTTGAATATGTTACTCTAGTCGAGCTGTATTTTACCTTATTCTATGGTTCAACTAGGAATTCACGAAATAGACAAATATACCTATGTATATAACCATAAAATATATTTCATTTGGAAAATTATTGTAATAACAATAATATAATAATTAAAATAATAATAGTAATAATTATGGATCAGAAACAGTAGCAGAATTAGGCTGCCTAAGTGTGCCTAGGCATCAAAGCACCTAGCCTGGGCACCAAAGTGCCTTTCCGCCTTAACAGATATGCCAAGAGTGCTAGATTATCCATAGTCTAATGAAAAAGAGAATAAGATGACACATGCGCATTGCTCCAATGTTGTTGGTAGTGTTAAATAATGGTGTGCAGCATATAAGGCACTGCATGTCCAGCCAGCGAGGCAAGGAGATGTATGATAGATCTAGGAAAGGCACATTGGCAAGCTATTAATTGGATGAGATACATAGGTGAGAGTATTCTATTACTAGTTTGATTTTTACAGGAGATGGTCTCCATGACAAGGTGAGGACTCGTGATGTAGGTGGTAATGATAAAAGGACATCCTTTACAGTATCCGTGTTTGATGATATGTTGGAAAGGCATCTTTAGTAGTACAATCACCCGGTTCATTATAGAGGTTGTGTGACAAAGGTTTATCATTCAAACTTGATCTAAATCAAGTTTCTAAATAAAGCAACTCTGGTACTGAGAAGGAAGCAGTATGAACATGCTCTTACAGGCAAATAAATTTACTGACATGGTAGCGGTGGTCGCAACACAAGGAGGAAGGACAGACGATGAGCTGCTTAGTTGTTGACAGATGATGATGTCATGATGGCGAGTAATGGATGCAAAACCAGGGAAGAAAAGGACCAAGGCAGAGAAAAAAGAAAGGAGAGGGAGAACGAAAGGGAGGACCATGGTTGCTGGTGCTTATGTGGGTAGTTTTTGGTGTAAAAGCACCTCAAGGGGTTCTATTGCAACACAGAATTTTAAAAACTGTGGACGCCAAGGTGAGGCTAGACCTAGAAAATTGAATTTTTTCTATATCTCTCCTACACATTTTAGCATGTAAAGAACATTCATGGATTATTTAGCTTGTATTCAATTCCATGTAGCATTTCAGGGTGTTGGACATGAATCGATACATGAATGGCCTACCATAGAAAATCTATAAAAAAAATGGAGCCCTTCCCCATGTGCCCACTCAAAAGAACCAGATGCTTAGATGCCCCAACCACCAAAGAGTATGGTGGCTCCACAAGTAGATAGAGTCAAACGAAACTATTTTTTATGTAAAGGAACCCCTCCCATGCATGATTGTTTGGACCCACAACAACAGAGTAAACCTTGGGACCAAATGTGTAGTGGCAAGTCACCCGCGCACCATGCCCTGTAACCGCCCTGTAGCGTTGAGTGACTTGGCAAAGTTGGCCTTTGGTTAATGCTGCCAAAAGTTTTTTCAACTAAAAATTTGTCCCCGCAAAGTGCAGACCAAGGACCTCTTGCTTAATATGCCATTCACCAGTTACTTTTTCTGCAGTAGTTACTTTTTCTTCTTTTGCTAACTTTTTCTCCTCAAATCAAACCCTACAAGCATATTAAAATTTTGTTTCTCCATAGTCCATCCTAATTGGCTTGTCCTGAAGGTATCCATTACAGGCCAAAATGGGCCCTAGAAACAAAAATACAATTCAAAATCAGCATTATTTAGTATATTTATTTATTTTTTGTTGAAAAAATATTAATCATATTTTATGGCATTACATTAATTACTAAAAGTAGATTCTACTACTATAGAATCAATCATAGATTGATGCGGCAATAAAGAGTCCTAACTTTCCTATGACGCCTGATTGTGAGTCTCATAGCCATGCAAGAGCTTGGAAGATTTAGATTTGATTAATTTTAACGAGAGCTTGGAAGATTTAGATTTTACATATTTTACCCAGTTCAAATCTGACTTAGAACTATCTGGAACTCTACCTAAACATGTAAAAGTAGCCATTTTTAAGATCATATATTGGAAAGTAGACGGCAAGTTGATACTTGACAACCAGCCACAAGAGTGTCACTTCTCATGTATAAAGTGAGACCTATAACACATATCAGATAACCAATATGTGGAGATTGATTATGGAAGTCTTTATTGTTATAAGGAGGCTTATGGAGTGGACCTTCATAGGTTTCCATTGATTTTTTTTTTAAAAGCTTAAGATTGGGTAGAGTGGAACGCTTGGTAGGTTTGAGATAGAAGAGCTCCTTATGCAATGCATTGAGCTAGATTAGTGGGAAATTTCCCCTTGTGTATTGTATTCCTTATTGACAGATGGAAAACTGAAGCAAGTACAAGGAAGCGGGTGTAACTCTAATAGACCAGACAATTAAACACATATTACAAATATACCTATAAACTAATAACCAAGGAACAAGGTGACCGATACCAACGTCGTTTCAACAGCTTGGAAACAGGTATTTATCGGTATACCGACGAAAATATCGACAGATGCAATCCTAGCCGTTTCGACGCCAAAATGAACGAATTAATTCATGAAACTTTACAAGTGTAATCTCTACACCTAAATGCAACGTTTTATGCAATAAAATTCTATATTAGGTGTATAGGGGGGGTCCATCATGTGGGAGGTAAGGAATCTGTCCTGTTACGTTAGGAGTTCGATGACAAAATGTAGGAATTAAGATATGAAATTTTACTAACACAAACCACAAACTTAAATATACACAATTATGCAATAGTATACAATTTACAACATACGAATAACACATTTAATTACAATTCACATCAGTAGTATGTTGAGTGGTGTTGGTTCTCCATACAGTAATGAGTTGATATTACTGAGATATTGTGGCCATGACATGCGCATCCTATAAAGGTGGTTGTATGTAGTCACATGCTTCTCATACACATCATTATTGACAAATTGTATGAAGTTTTGTGTTGCTCATTCATGTGCAATACTATATAAGCGTATATTACTCCTTTGTATTATATTCACATTGCTTTTTAGTAAAACATCTTCCACTAAACATAAATAAATAACTAGTTATATCAATACTAATTGTAATATGCTTAGATAAATTGTATGATAATAGTAATTAATAGTGTTGTGAGTAGGTAGATCTAGTGATAATATTGCATATCTACATAATATACGTATAGATGTACGTATAGTTCACGTAAACATATAAAAATTGGAGCAATAGCAGCCTTTGGCGGTAAAAAACACTTGTTTTAGGAGAAAGTGGAAGAAAAAATAGGAAAAAGAGATGGAGAGGTTGCTAATGGTACAAATGAAAGAGATTAGTTAGAATTACCTTGATTTGGGTTGGTTTTAGCTCCAAACGACAAAAATCATCCACATGTGCCTTCTTATCTCCTCCCAATAAGTAACAACAGTCATTCTCGTAAAAAACGGTATACCCGTCGGTATACCGCCGGTTTCGGTTGGTACAGTGAAGTTAGTAGTGCATTTTGCACTGAAACCATCGAAACACAACGGTATTGGCGGTATACATGTCGGTATTATCAGTATTTCCGTGTCGGTACCCGTCGGTATGGTATTTCGGTCAAAATATTGCCGATACCGGCGAAACCTCATTCCTTGCTAATAATACTTTCGAACATCTAACACTCCCCCTCAAGTTGAACCACGAGTGAAATACATATCCGGCTTGGACATACATGAGTTAATCAAATGACACAACAGATAACAAAATAAAAATGTCACTCCCCTTGCAAGATTTTTCACTACTCCTTAAACATTACTCTACATATAATAAAAAATATGACACAATTGCATTATGTAGGTTGGATATACCCGAGCATTTGAAAAGGTCTTCTGAAGTGCAACAAGAATGAACATCTACAGCAGACGATCAGAGCACCACAACTATGCCATTTTCAATAGAAAGGAATGTGTGATTGGAATAAGTGCACTCGACACATCCCACAATGAAGCAATACATATATCTTCAAACCGTCTAAGAAATGTACCCAACTAGAACAAAGTACAAAAGGCCGCAGACATGCATAACGTAGCACAAACACTGTCATGATGAGGTCTTTTGTTTTCCATACTAGATCCATACGTTTTGAACATGAATCTAGGGGGTTGGATAGGAATGGAAGATGCCATCAAGGAAAACCCCAAGTAGATCACCAGAAGTGCCATCTCACCACTTGAGAAACTGTAGATTCAACTTCAAGAAGACATAAATAATGTATCACGATGAAGATAAAACTTGGATGAGCATCAACCTTGCAGGTGCAATATTTGCAAGTTTGTCATTGAAGAGGTTTTGAAAATTCGAATATGATAGAGCAAACATTCATCTGATGAGAATGTAACAAAATCGCCACAACACTAACACAAGAGGAAACAAGAGGTTGGAATAAGCCCAACAAGCTTTGTTCTAACCTTCAACATCGCATGGAAGTGGTGGCCAACTACAATAAGCGCAAATCGCCAACCCACGTGCATATCTTGATACAAACATGAAGAAGCACGATGTCATTGGGAGAGGAATACACCAACGATGTAGTGAAAATCACTAAACAATACACAAGGCCCTTAGGGGGAATGAGGCACCACAAAGACATCAGAAGAATAGGTGTTGAATATAAAAAAACTCCATGAAGATAAAAATAGTTTAAAATAGGTGTTGAATATACACCAACGATGTAGTGAAAATCACTAAACAATACACAAGGCCCTTAGGGGGAATGAGGCACCACAAAGACATCAGAAGAATAGGTGTTGAATATAAAAAAACTCCATGAAGATAAAAATAGTTTAAAATATATACATCATCTCTCATAATTTTTCTCCTCATACTCCATCTTCACACTTTCTCTCACCATCCTTACACTCTCTCTCCTCTATATCCCCCTACACTCCGACTACAAAGACAATGAGTAGTTGGGGTGCAAAAGAGACGATAACCCCGACTTGGCAAAGGGATGCACACATAAGGGGCGACAGGTGAGGAATACAATCTCCAAGTGAGATGTCACTTTTTTAGAGGAAGAAGCAAATGGATTTCTTGGTAGATGGGTCATCGTGCTACTGGAGTCTGGGGGCATCCCCCCCCCCCCGGTAAGGGGGTCGCACTGCCCCTTGGCGAACGGGAACCAAGGCGAGGATGCCCAGGTAAAGCCCTTAGGAAAAAAAGTCTATAATGATTTTCAATGGGAGATCAATCATAAATTTGAGAGAAATAGGAAGGGATATTTGACGACTTAAGTAGCTTTGTGACGTCATAGATATTTCATTTTTATTTAGTAGTGATGCTTGGTGTCAGCAATAGGCTGCGGCTTTGCATGCCCAACTTCCCGTGACAAGGGAAGTAGCATCACTATTGGCGATGATGCATCTAGTTGATGTTGTTGGCTGCAGCACTACGAGCAACCTTTGTTGGCGACCCTATTTGAGGCGGCGGGGCTGCTGGTGGCTATGACAAGAGACAAGCATGTGGCAAGGCAAGTTGTTGCTATTGGCCGTGGTGGAAGGCGACGTCTAGAGCAACCACTATTGTTGGCCGTAGTGGGCAGCCGTTGGTACCTAGGCCAAGCGATGTTGTTGGTTTTAGCATTTGACGACAGTAGTCAGGTCGGCCATTGTTGCTGGTTGGAGATGTGTGGGCGTCGATGTAGAGGCTATGGTTAGGGAGGACTCAAGGAAGCAAAGCATGGAGAAGAAGAGATGCATGGGCGTTGATGTAGAGGCTATGGTTAGGGAGGACTCAGGAAGCAAAGCATGGAGGACTCAAGGAATTTCTTCTTCTTCGACGAAATTCTCATGAAAGAAGAAGACAGGAGATGAACATGGAGGCCAGGAAGATGCCTACCTAGCGGCCAAGTCAAGAATAGACGACAACTGGCCATCGCAGAGCAATTCTTCTTTTCTCTTTAAGGTTAGCTTTAAGATATCAGAGTTTGGGTATATCATAGACCAACCTCGATCCCGTATGTATTCTTATTATGGATGAGCTAAAAAGTATGTTTTGTGATGACAAGACTTGGTGTATGCTACTTGCTAATGATATTGGGTAGCTTGATAAAATTGAAGATGACTATATCGCAAACTAGGGATATGGAATCTAAGATATTGATGACTATAAAAGGTAGCACATCCCTTGATGTATGCTACTTGCAAATGATATTGTGTTAAATGATGAAATTGAATGTGAGTTAATCATGACCAAGAGTTGTGGAATCTAAAGGTCTTGAGATTAGTGAAAATAAAATTGAGTACTTGCATGACAATCTAATTAGAAGGTCTAGACAAGCATGGGCCCACATTGGATGAAGTAGATATGACACAATGTGATAAGTTAGGCTTTTTATAGTCCATCATTCATATGGAACTGAAGTATAGGAGGATGACTTAGGATCAAAATAGGTTGGATGAAATGGGGTCGTGACACAAGTGTTGTGGAACCATAAGGCTTCAATTAGATTGTAAGGTAAGCTTATAGGATACCTCTACAACCAACTATGTTGCACAGTAATAATTGTTGGTTGTGAAGAAACAAGGTGCTAAAATATGCATGTGGAACTCAAGGATGCTAGGTGAATGTGTGGTGAGGCGAGGATGCTAAGTGGATGCATGGTTAGGAAAGGTGGTTGGGGGGGGGGGGGGGGGGGAATGATGCAAGGATCAATCTCATTTGGATAAATATATGGGGAATAAACTGAGGGTCGTCTGAAATGGTTCGGACATTGCAACAAATATATGAAAACACACCAGAGTGGAGTAATGTTGTCGAGTCATAAAAAGCTCAAAAAGGAAGAGGTAGACATAAAATACAGTTGGAAGAGCTGGTAAGGAGAGATCAAGATCTGAATGACAAAAGAACGATATAGAGATAAATGAAAATGAAGGATCTATGAAACTGAACCTAGCCTTGCTTGAAGTGAAAATTTGTGTAGGTGCCCTACCTTTATTTAGTCTAGAACCCAACTTTATGTGGTACCCACCTACAGAATTATTTTTGGCTCCACCACTACATGGCATCATGTTAAGCATCCAAGGACCCTGCAGTCCTGCATGATGTCCTCTCACCATTCATATTGTTCTTACAAAGACCAAGAGCAACAAAACAGAGTCTTATAGGCCCATGCAGAAGCCTCTCAATCAGCTAGACAGTTGCGTAGTACCTTCTGCGATGTCAAGAAAAGCCAGCTGCTCCCAAATTCTTAAAAAGACCCTTGTAGAGTGCCCGTCATATACTTGTGGTTCCCTCAATGTTACAGGTTCGACATTAGATTCCCACATGGGGTCCTCTTGGCCAAGAGGGTCTGTCAGCTCCAAACCAACATCAGAGACACGGACCTCTCTCCATCCACATAGTGTAGGGCAGTTACAACCGGATCTCTCTCCATCTACATAGTGTGGTGCAGGTACAACTGCACAGCACTTCTGCATAGTGGGAGGAGCACAACAACTATGCAAGTGAAGCAACTGCCTACGTCATGTGTGAAATTGTTGTCTCTCTCGTCTAGAGGGAGTTCATCATGATAAATGAGATTTTCTTTTGCTTGGTTAATAGATGACTACAGTAGTTAATTAACTGGGGCAATGTTGATTCTTTGTTGATATGTCTGTTAGTCATTGACTAAGTTATTTATTTAGTCCAGTGCAAATGGAGACTTCAGTAGTTAATAGATGACTTCAGTAGTTAATTAACTGGGGCAATGTTGATTCTTTGTTGATATGTCTGTTAGTCATTGACTAAGTTATTTATTTAGTCGAGTGCAAATGGAGACTTTCCTTCCCGGCCCACAATTGATGGAAGTAGCTAATGGAATGGAGGTAAGTTCACATTGTAATCCATCCTACTCCGTAGATAGCGCTATTTAAAATTGACAAGATATGATACATTGACATGAGGCCTCCTTCCAGATCCCTATTAAACATTGACAAATATTGCTAACTTATTGCTACCATGTTTCTTCTAAGCCAATAGTGTGTGAATTTGGGAGAAAATATTCACGATATCTCCAACCGTCAACTCTAAAAGAAAAACAGAACAGAGAAAAGTAGACGATTTTTTAGGTGACTTGATCCGGTTTCCTCTAGGGTTTTCAAGTAAGTTTACTAGTCAGAGTCTGACCGTGCTTTTATTATAATAAATACTGTAGTCATCCTGATACGTCAAATCTGTAATTTATATAGAGATTTATCGTGAGCAAAGCATGCGCAGAGTCTACAAACAGGTCATCTTTACCCTGCACAAACTGGCTGACGCACTTTCCATCCACAGTTTCCTGGCCACAAGTTAATATGTTCTCTACAGCCACGAGTTTATAATGTGACCATGTCCAACCGGCAGCCTTTTTTCGTCTGTTTGCATTAACTTTGCTTTTGTGGAAATGTATAGTCCGTACAAGCTAGAGAGAGATAAACAGACAACAAAAGAGAAACGTGAATTACCTCTGCAGAGTGCTCAACCCTCTGCTTCCAAGAACGATGGAATCGAGCTGAAGATCCTGGACAGCATCAACGAGCTTCTCCCGCGCATCACCCCAGTAGAGCTTGGCGATGATCTTTGCCTGCGCATTGACGGATCCAGAGATCAGGCAACTGCAGATCAACTGAGCCAAGGGAAAGCAAAAATAGTTAAGAAAGTTGTACCTCTTTCTGCCTGGCAGCTGTGTCAAGTGAATCTAGGACCTCGATGTCAGGCTTGAGGTCGTACCTCTTGAGCACCTCTGGTTCGCGGAACTCGGAGAGCGGAATGAGAGCTGCAGAAATCAAGAGGTAAGGGTGACAGTCTGACAGAATGCAGAAAAAGCAGCTGTAAATGCCCCAATTCCAACAAGGGAGGAAAGATGAGATTCCACGAAATAATTTAGAAATGGACGCAAGCGCGTTGTTTAGGCTCAAATCAGTAACACATACGCGATCCGTCCGTCGCCCAGAGCTTGTTCTTGCTCTCGTCCGGCTTGTTTGGGTTGACATGGATGAGGATGAGCATGTCTCCCTTGTCCAGCAGGTTGTTGATCGCCCAGGTCAGAGCAAGCTTGCTGCTCTTGGAGAAGTCGACCGCCACGCCGATCTTCCTGTCCCCCATTTCTCGAAGTTGATGCAGCACCAGGACAAACTCAAGCACAAATCAAGGAAGACTTCTCGCTCACTCTCTCTCTCTCTCTCCGTCTTACGACCAGTACCAAGGAAGGCGGTGCTGAGGTGAGGTGGCCGATGAAAGTAAAAGCTATAGTTGCGCCTAATATATAGCCGCGGAGGCGGAGGGCCTACTGGTCATGATCCGTCACTGAATCCGGATCCGAATATGGACTGACGACTAGACAACGACAAGGAAATACATCGCGAATATCAAACTGGTCAGCAACCATCAGCCACAACTCACTCTCTGCGGTTCCGGAGTCTGACCATCCGCAACCATTTGCATGTGCTGCCCAGTAAACGTGGGGGTGGAAATAAACAATTACCATTTGGTTCGTTTTTATCACAAGTAAGCGTGCAGATATATTTGTTTAACAGGTACGAATATCAACGTTTATATATACAACATCCATTTGGCCGAATAGTTCTTAGGATTGAACCCCAAAGTAAAAAAAAGCGAGTGGCTTGATTTAGTTTGCAGAACTAGGGTAGCCTGGTTCAAGCTACGTTTTCTTAAAATTGTTTTTGCACCGGTTTGATCTTGGTTTGAAGAAGTGATTTAATAAATGAGACCGAACTTATGATCATCAGGTTTGCTTTGTGTAGATGGCATGACATGACGGAATATCATCAGGATAAGCAACCTCACTTGATATATCTACACTCTTTTTATTTATTTTGAGATCAGACAACAAATCATTCATTTCATCTTACATATCCAAGCGAGTATTTTCTTATGTTTGTTATTGTATGTGATGCAAGACCTTTAGGGGTTGTTATACACACTTCTATTTTTGTGCCTAGGGTTTGTAACACACGATCTACCCTACAACCAGAAAATGGCTTGTCGGTTGAGCCAGGTGATAAATGCACATTTGCAGCCAAGCATATTTCTCAGTATAGTGAGGCCAAGAATAAAAGTGATTTCCATTGACCCACCTATATTTTCTGAAGTTTAATCATGGTCTTCTATGTGGCTTGACACACATCCTTGGTGGCGATAAACACGGATTCGGTGGTCTCAAAGTGATGTATATTCGACTTGAAGGTTAGGGCATTTCAACTACTCAATATGTAACCAACTATGTGTATGTTGTCTCTCGAATCCATACCAGTGAGTTCAACGCATGTATTCTATGTGAGGTCAGTTCTATTCTAGTCGGTGCCCCATTCAAAACTACTTATGCTTCATTATGGGATCTAGTTTCATCCGCTTGTTGTTCCAAGTTGTCATGTACTCATTGTCACGTCAAAGAATTAAACTTTTGGGAGACGCATACTGCAACATGATTTTTCAACGATGACTTTTTAGTTGTCCTAACGATAATGAGTCGTTCTCACTTATGTATTAGCATATGCCATGTGTAAGATTTTCACCTGGTCGTTCCTATTGGTGGTTTTAGATTATCCATGACACTATTGGATATCAAACTATTCTACACTATTGATTCATGATCCTCTTTATCCAGACAATAAAAGTTGTCCTCAGTCTCATTCTATTGAGCTTGATTTTTCATATTCGCCTTGGATTCAAAGCTATGATTTTACTTAAGGTGTCTTTCTTCACATTATGTTTGGCATTGGGATAAAAGCAATCATAGAAGATCATGTTGTTTTTTGTGGCACACAACAAGATGGTATGCACTCCATGTAGTCTCTTATGAGACATTCAACATGTCACCATAGGAATGTAATGGATGTCATCAACAACTTCTTTGGATTTTGTCTTCAAATCATGGGCTTTGTCATATAGAAAGGATTGACAATCTAAAATTGTAGTTCGCACATCTGTGAACGTGTTTATGTAGGCATTGATCCTTTTGGTTATGACAATATTATTCTCATGTTATCCAAGAAAGGGATAAACATATCAAATAGAATATCCTATATAGATTATGTGTCATCGTGTCATTAACGTAAATTGTGATATGGACATAGTAAAAGTGTATAGCTTATTGGAAAGTCAGATAACTACATTGTGGGAGTTCCTAGAAAATTATAGTCACTAGCAATGAATGTTATCCAATCTGATTAAGTGAGGAACGGTCCCACCAATTAACTAAAAAATCATAATTAATCTTGCAGGCTCTTCTTCCTTAATACCCTAATCTCTCATCCATATTTTATACACAAGAAAAATGTTCTTGTATTGATGGATATTTGTTGACATAACGGTTAAGAACTCATGCTAATGTAGGCTCAATCTATGGAGTTTGAGCTTTTTTCGACAAGTGACATTGGTCTTCTCTAATTTTGGTACTGTCAAAAGAAGATGATCTCGTGTCCATGACAATCAGGTAATTTGAGACCAACTTTTCTCATTTTTAGTCAATTTACTCTCTCATTTTGCATTTTTGTTTTGATCTTTTTTGTTGATTTATATCTCGTGATCCCAGAAGTAATTTTGAAAATACACGTGATCGTGTTTCCCTCAAATTATCAGCAATTGTGCAATATTTTCGTCGCCAATAACTTGTTGTTTAACTTGGCAAGGAAGGGAATTTGCATGCCTCCCTTATTGATGTTGGTATTTTTTTCAGACCATAACTAGGGCACGTGCTCTACTCCTATTTATCAAACGTGCTCTGTTCCACATTAAGTGATGCCCCATTCTTATGCGCAATGGAAAGAAGCCTACTGCAAATGGACATTTGTATGCTCTGTTCGGCAGAGCGTGTGCGAGCGGCCGGTAAAGATCGGGCAGTATCGGGCAGGATAGGCCAGCAAAAATTGATGCACACCAAACACCGGTGAAATTAACCGCTGTTTAAGTGCTTTTTCCCAATACAATTGCAGCGATCCGTAGCGGCCAATGTCACCGCAGCAAAATAGAGCAGTGGTCCGCGTCGGAATCGGCCGCTTTGCCGAACGACACAGTAGTAGATAAAAAACGACTTGAGGGTGTATGTTATTAATATATAAAGACACGGATTGTTTCCATGAGTATAAACAGCGTTGCGTCGGCGCGTGACTCTTGGAAGATAACCAGGACAGGAACATGCTCTTCTTTCTCTTCTTTGAAGTAATCCGTTGCTAGGTTCCATTCTCATTCTAACAACCCCTTTTCTCTCTTCAACTCCTTGGTTCGCGCTACCTAATCGTCGCTAGTAGGTAGCGTCTTTACTCTCTTTTGGTAGCGGGACTCTTCTCTTGATTATCTTGCACGCTACCTACTACGTCCGAGTAGTTACTAGTTATTGTTAACAAGGTTCTACCAAAAATTACGTGATAATTACGTTGATATTATGGTGTGTTCTACTATTTTCCCACGTGCATCTCCTTTAGACATATTATTAGTATTTATGTTTGGTCCTTGGATGACCCATTAATATATCTATGCAGACCGATCAATGCATGCATCTCACACGTGTGCCAATTATATATATACATTGATAGAGGCACGAACAACAAAATTCAGTTGTTAAGATTTTTTTAATAGCGAAGCATAAAGATCCAAAATACAAAATTATTAGATGTAAATTTTGTCAATATAAAGTTCTTATGAATCCCGAAGGTATCAAAAGTAAAAGATAAAAAATAATTTAATAATTTGCTGCAAAAGTTGTATCGTATTTATGGACTGTTTGTTGAATAGTGTAGATGTTATCTAGCCTAATTTGAAGTTATTTGAAAGGATGTATGCCAAAGGTAAAACTTCTATAAAGTCAATATATGTGTCATCCATGTATTCAATGAACACCTTTTGCAAATTGTATATGTGGTTAATGAAAAGAAAGATCTGCTCAATCAAATAATAAGATAACAAAATATTGATGGGAGTGCAAACTATCATATTGTGTGTCAAGAAAAGTAATGTGGCTTCTTTGAAGATTGTTAACTCAATCAAATTATAAGGTAAAAGATATCATCACCAACGAAATCATCTCAAAACTAGCCAAGTCGATATATGACAATGTGCGTTGACACCCCATTTTTGCTCATTCAATAGAAATTCATAATTTAATACAAATCCTCTGGCTAATTATGGAGTATGTTTCACATTCCACCCATTTTTCACATATAGTTTTTTCACCATTTTTACCCACATTTTTCCGCACATTTTATTTGTCCCTTTTTACCCACTTTCATCCAGTTTGGGCCCTTCTGCCAAGAAACTTTCTCTTAGATTGAAAGTATAATTGTCCTTCAATTCTATTGTAAACAGGCTATTTTTTTGTAAAGTATCCAGTTAAATTGTCTGAAATAGAATAATTTCTTTTTCAATTGTCCTTCCTAGAAAAATGCGAGAGATAATACTGATTTATCAATCTGTGTAAATTTTCTCTAATTTTTGTTAGAACATTTCTGAAATTACTAGGAAAATGAGAAATTATCTTTTTCTACTCTAGGACACTTGATGCGATGATTTTGAGTCGCATTTATAGACTTGTTTTACTTGCGATCTGTGCGTTTATTGGTCACTTTGGTGGTTAATATTACATAATTCACTTACTTTAGTCTATGATCCTTCTCAGTGTCAAATCTCTCTTATTTTATGGTTTTGAGCATAAACGATTATAATATAGGTTTTATCTCGGCGAATGTGGTTTTTTTTTGCAATTTCAGGAAAAATACATATATGCAGCTGTCGATTGTATCGACAGTAGTCGATACTATCGACACAGCCACAGACAGGCGGCCACAAAGAGCAGCGTAGAGTCGATACCATCGACTGGGAAGTCGATGGTAGCGACGTATCATCAGGTTGCTGGCGACCAGTCAGTCGATACTATCGACCCCGAAGTCGATACTATCAACACATGTAGCTTCAACGACAGAAAAGGGATAAAACCAACGCCTAAGGATGTCGATACCATCGACCCGCGTCGATGGTATCGAGTCAGGATCAGGCGCAACGACGGGAAAAAAAGAAGGTTTTCCGATATCGTGAGGGGTCGATACCATCGACCCGCGTCGATGGTATCGACACTGTTAGATCAGAGTTTGCTTCAGATCGGCTCTAATCCAACGGTTGTGATATTTTTACAACCTAACTCGGTGATTATACCTAATGACGGCGGCCAAGAGCAGGGTATCACGCCATTAGCCATTGCACACGTCCCGAGAAGGTGTGGAGAGAAGAACGGAGCCCAGAAGCACGCCCCATCCGTTCCGGAAGCCGAAGAAGACGTTTTCCACCGCCGAAAGGCTGTAGATCACGCACTCTATGCCGAGGAACGATTGGATCTTCTCCGTTCAGGAATTTTATTACTTTATCCACATTTTTCTCCATGTTTCCCCTTTCTTCAACTATGTCTTACTCTGAGATGAACATGCGGGGCTAATCCCCTTTATCTTTAGGACCGGGAGTAGCCCGGGGAAGCATTGTATGATGTTTTTATCATGGTAATTCATCATTTGTCTCTTAAATCCGTGGTATGATTTCGTTTTCTCAATTATATTGTTATGCTGGATCACCATAATGATAATCTAATGCCTTTAATTACTTTGAAAGAAGAATTAACGGTTGAAAAGAGACGAAATTCACATTAATTAATAAATCCCTTGAACAAGGTGATGTAAGGTTAATGGTGGAAACCCAGAGGTCGATTCTAATGCACCTAGTTTAGGGTATAGGTTACTACGACGGTGGAACTGACATAGACTTAGGTAGTGAATTGTACCACGATAGTGGATGATTCTGATTACATGCAACTACCCGGATTGAGAGATGAACCTGAGTAACTATATGGAAATTCATACAATGAAAACCCACGGTGAAACCGCAATCCTAAATATCTCCATTTGAATTGATTAAACTAAATACTTAATCGATTGCTTTGTTTTATTTTATTTTCTTTTATTTCACAACAACTCTCATAACCTTTTTATTGGTCTAGTTGATTGTGAGTAGTTAGTAGTAGTCTACCGATAATTTTGTGTCCCTGAGTTTGACTCGGGCCTCACAAAGGCCTATATTACATTGACGCGTGCACTTGTGTTATACGAACGGTAAAATCGTGTCAAGTTTTTGACGTCGTTGCCGGGGACACGGTGAATTGTCGGCACTACGAGTACTACAAGCGGCCACTCTAGGCCATTTTTTTATTTTACAATTTTACTATCATTTTCAAAATTCTTTGTTTATCTTTCATATTTAGAAATCGTCTAGTACGGCACTGAACCTAAATCATTATTTTGCAGGTACTAGTGCACGGTGAGGACGTGTAGCACAGACTACACGCAGCCTACACCAGAGGTTCCACTGCTGGGATCAGACGAGGGGGAAAACAACATTCAAGACCAACTTGAAGATACAGATTCTGATTCTGAACCAGAAGCGATGGCAGAAGAACAGACGATATGGGAAAAAATAAAGGCTTCTTCTTCATCCGCATCAAAGGGGCCAATAAAGAAGTAGGCAGTTAACATCCTAAATTATAAGATTGATCTGGTACTAATAAATTTGGTCAAATCAAATGCATTTCACGGGCTCAAAAACGAAGACCCGGTGACTCACATCAACCAGTTCGTGGAGAAAGTGACATGATCAAGATAGACAAGTTTCCACAGGAGACATTGTACTTGAAGCTGTTCCCCAGCTCTCTGGAGGGAAATGCATGAGAACGGCTACATAACTTAGACGATGAGTATGTGGAATCTTAGAACCAAATGGTTGAAGTTTTCTTCGAAAGGTTATTTCCACCCGAGAAGACCAACGATCTGGTACGGAAGATCCACAATTTCAGCCAGAAGGCCGGGGAGACTTATTCGGAGACGTGGTAACGTTTCCAGATAATGTTAAGGAGGTGCCTGCATCATGGGCTTGACAAGGAGAAGCAGGTTAAAATCTTTTATTTTGCTCTTTCCGAGCATGACAGAAGTAACCTAAATTCTGCAGGTTCAGGGTTCTTCTTAAACAACACAGGCATGAGGTGTTGGGAAATTTTGAAGAACGTGGCTAAGAAGCAATCTTGGGGCGACAGAGACGTAGTGGAGCAAGTTCGAGTTGTAGGAGAGTCAAAGGCCATCAAGGATTTGAATGAAAAGATGGACCTTCTGGCCAAGAAACTACTTGTAAAAGAAGACGCAGAATCCGAGGATGAAGCTCAAGTGAAATTTATGTGCCAACATCAAGGGTATAGAAACAATGACTATTCTTGGAGGAAAGATAAGAAATTTTCCTGGAAAGACTCAAATAATTTCTTACAGGACCCTGACGCAAAACCCCAACCGGCAGTGGAGGATAAGAGCAATGAGTTGCTCAACCAAGTAATCAAGCAAAATCAAGAACTCATGAGCACGTTTGGCCAGCAAATTAAGCAACAAGGTGAATTTATGAATCAATTTGGGCAGACCTTACAAAGTCACGAGGCTCAGATGAGGACTATAGAGACATCCTTGGTGCAGATGGCAGTTGAGATAGTAAATCTGAAGAAGCCAGCGCAGCAAGGCTTTTCGGGTAATACAAACATTCCAGGAGGAAACCAATAGGCTAAGGCAATTTTGCTACGGAGTGGTAAAAAGATTTTAAACCCCAGGGCCGATGAACCAAGAAAACCCCAGTCAGAAACCACATGTGAGGCCGCAGAGGAGGATCCGATTCCAATCACAGAGCTGGTTGAGGATACTGAAGAGGATGTCACAGCAGAACTAGTTGTTGAGGAGGAGACACAGAAGAGGATGCACATCATAGGGCACAGACTGTCCCGGTCCCATATCCCAATAGTGTGAAAGCCAAGAAAGTGGATGCTCAGTTCAAAAAATTTCTAGATAGCTTTAGAAAGATTTCTGTCAACATTCCATTGTTAGAGGCAATAGAGCAGATTCTCTCTTACGGCAAGTTTCTTAAAGACATCATTACAAAGAAGAGGAAAATCCCTGATACTGAGGTAGTGGTCCTTAAGGAGTAGGTGAGTGCTTTCTTCATGGGCACATTGCCACCTAAAAGGCAGGATTCGGGCTGCTTCAACATTTCATGTTACATTGGTAAAGTGAAATTCGGCGAAGCACTGTGTGATTCCGACGCAAGTATAAATCTGATGCCTCTCTCTACGTTAAAAAAGTTGGGACTAAAAGAATCAAGGCCAAGCAATATGACAATTCAGTTAGCGGATAATTTGGTGGTGAAGCCATATGGTATTTGTGAAGACGTTTTGGTTAAAGTCGATCGGTTTGTGTTTCCAGCAGACTTTGTAGTAATGGAAATGCAAGATGAACAAGGTAACGAGTTACTCCTTGGGTGACCCTTTCAAGCCACTGCAGATATTATCATTGAGATGGGAAGAGGTCGTTTGACCTTGGGTATCGCTGATGATCGGTTTGAAATGGTCATGCCCTCAAGCACAACACAATCTAAAGTAAAGGAGCAATGTCGCATGGTGAAGCACTTTGATCAGAATATTTCTATTTGTCTAGGGAAGCCATTTCTGGATATGGATCATGTAATTACTAAGGTGGAAAATGGGACACTGGCTGTAGATATTATGGAGCAGACCAAAGTTATTTCTCTTACCATGTGGGCTCTGATCTCCAAACCACGTTACAAACACGATTTAAACTTAGCGGAAGCGATTCGATTAACAGTGGAAGACAAAAATCACGGGAAATTTAAAACTTTTCGAGACAAGAGCTTGAATCCATAAAGCTTCATTCATAAAAGGAGATAAACTGTTTACATCTCATGATAATTACTTCTTGAGTAATTATATACAACAAGATACAAAATCTCAAGAACTCATAACCAAAAGACTTCAAGACCTGAGAGTACAGAGGGCACATAGGACTGACTCTAACTACACCACATGGCAGGCTAAATCTCCACCTGAGATTTACTGCTGCTCCTGGTGCTGCTGCTGTTGGGACTGGTCACCTGTAGACCTGTTCCTCCGTCTCCGACGTCCACCTAAAAAGTTGAAATCTACGGGGTGAGACAATTTTACATAATTGTCCCAGCGAGAGTTATAACTCTCCGCCAGAAGCTTTATTATAACATCAAAGAATAACTTAAGCAGTAAAAACTTTCAAAGTATTCAATAGCAATTGTAGTTGTAAACAAGAGCTCAACATTTATAAAGCATAAAGAACATATGCACTATACAGTGTAACATCAATCAATTAGCTCATAGTTACTTTTAACAGGTATACTACGCTGTAGATTATGTTTTTCAAACATTCTTATTATTATGCCATGTGGAGATGAGGTTTACCACTCATACCCCAACCAATCACTGTTAAGTGCCTTAGTATCATACTAGGTCATCGAAAGAGCCGGATTCTCATGACCTTCACCTTCCTCAGTCAGTAAGAGGATCACTTGTAGGACATCTTGTGTCTCTACTATTATAGCTCACCAGGGTAATCTGGTCCTTCGCTATTTTAGAGTTACAGTGGCGTTCTGTACTCTCTTTGTCATCAGGAGATTTCATGTTTACCTTCTACTGATGCGGTATCTGTGCTTTCTTCGTCATCAGGAGATTTCGTGTTTACCTTCTACTGATGCGGTATGGATTTGTAGTGAAGGATTGACGGATTACATATCTACATCAAGTTCCTACACTAGGATGTAAGGTTCTACACATCCATATACCCCACATACTCAACAGTATGTGATCCAGGAGTTCCCTTAGGAAAACCTGTTTCACCATCATTCGATCTCTGACAATGATGGATCTATGATCAGGGCTTCTACATTACACTTGATTAGTTAGGTACATTCAGTATTCTTTTAACATCATACATTGTTCTTCAAACAATAACAGTAGCATAACAGCTATGAAAGAAGAATACTAAATGTAACAAGCCTAACTCTCATCAATCATCATTTCTCATTATACTCATCACAAGTCATCTCTAAAGCATGACCTTGATGGTTTTCATGGCTCTCACAGCCCATTAAAAATAATAGGATGCCACTGACAAGGCATAAAGATATTTTACTTATTCATAAAGCTTACAACATGCTTTTAATGAATATAGTATCATCATCCATACCTGGATATGATCATCTTCATATCAGAACTTGCATGGTTAATTCAACTGATAAAGGTAATTCAAAACAAGAAATACACTTTCCACTCTTATCATAAGAGCTAAGTTCTCTGATTCTCATCAATCAGGGTTTACTACCCATATTGCATGTCATCACCCTTGAATTAGGGTTTACTATTCACATTACATGGCATCACCCTTGAATTAGGGTTTACTATTCACATTACATGTCATCACCCTTGAATTAGGGTTTACTATTCACATTATGGTGAGTTGAACTCATAACATTGTCATGTATGAGGAACATCATCATTGATGCTCTCAGATTAGCTTTAAGATTCATCATATATCATAATTAGGGTTTCCATGATCTCACATAGGTGGATCATACCCTAATCATGCACATTCATGTGTATTGAAGGTAATTACTTGACTTTCCATCATAAAATGATACTTTCTCTTTCCTATGATACTTTCTTTCTCCTCATACCAGCAGATGGTGATAACACCACTCTAAATCAGGTTGGGTTAAGACCACTTTGATTAACATAAACCAAATCACCACTATTGAGTGATTAGGGTTTGATTAGAACAAGGTTTCACTCAATTGAACCTTTTAAGAGCATTATGGTAAATTACACATTGATCATCATCATGGGTTAATTTACTAACCATTTGACCCTTAATGTCTCTTGGTATTATTATGGTTTAGGTTGAACAACCATCAAACCATCTAAGCCTTCAAGTCATTAGGCAGACTTATCCTCAAAAGTCTTCAATAGGTTTCACACCTTCAACCTTCATACGATCTTGAGGTCATATGCCCTCATTCAATCTTGAGGTCGTATACCCTCATTCGATCTTGAGGTCGTATACCCTCATTCGATCTTGAGGTCGAATGCCCTCATACGGTTTTGAGATCGAATGCCCTCATTCGGTTTTGAGATCGAATGCCCTCATTCGGTTTTGAGATCGAATGCCCTCATTCGGTTTTGAGATCGAATGCCCTCATTCGGTCTTGAGATCAAATGCCCTCATTCGGTTTTGAGATTGAATGGACCTAGAAGCTCAAGATCGTATAGACCTCCAAGGTGATTCAAAGGGTAGACTCAATTAGGGTTTCCTATGTTGAAGCCTTCAATTGGTCTCAAGCTTGCTAACAACTTATCAATTGAGACAAGGGTTAGCCTTAACCAATTGGTTACTCAATTGACCCTCAATTGATATCCAATTAGGGTTGGAGTTGGTTCAATTAAGGTCTATAAACGTTCAACCATCAACACTCAACAATGTGAATCAAATCGAAGTTGAACCCATCAATTGACCTCCAATTGGGCTCAAACTTGTCCCAAACGGTCTTGGGATCGTTTGGATATCCTCCAAACGGTCTTGAGACCGTTTTCCCAAGAATTCATCAAAATCTAGATTGATTTGATAGGGGTTGAACCTTAATTAAGTGACAAATCAGCAATTTGATTATTTCAATAACCCATTGTAATTGGGCCCTAAATTGATCAAATTACCTTAACCCTAGACCTCCAAACGGTCTTGGGACCATTTGGATGAGTTCCAAACGGTCTTGAGACCCTTTGCCCATCCATCCTTTGGACTCTAGTGAAAATTCATCAAGGTTTGATTTATTGAGTTGATCATTACATCAATACTCAATTACAATGTAATTTGGTATCTTTGTACCTTCAATTGGTCAACTATACTTGACCCCATACCTCCATACGGTCTTGGGTGATCCCCAAACGGTCTTGAGACCGTTTGGATGATTCCCCAAACGGTCTTGAGACCGTTTGGGCTAATCAACCCAAAATCTCAAATTAGCTCATTGTGATTTCAGCACTGATTTCAATTAGGGTTTGCCCTAGTAATCAACCTTCAACTCTTAACTCGTTTGGAATTAGTCCATAAAATTTGTTGAGTCATTAATTAACATCATTATGAACAGTAATAGCATACGGTCAATGCTTAGTCAACCATCTTATATGGTCTTGAGACCGTTTTCCCAAAAAGGGAAAATTAAGCAGATTGAAAATCAGAACTAAATTCAATTGGATTTGCTAATTGATTTGCTTATATCTCACGATCCCTTTGGAGTTAACCTCTCAACTTTTGTGGGTGATTAACCTACATAATTTTAAACAGTATTCCCATATGGTCCATGCTTGGTCAACGCGGCCATACGGTCTTGAGACTGTATGCCTTCATACGACCTTGAAACCGTTTGCCCACCAAACGGTTTTGTAAACCGTATGGGCAATTGGTTGAGGTCGTATGGTAAAGTGGAAAACTGTGGATAAGCATAGGAAATAACGCCCTCATCTTCTAGATCAAGAACAGCAACAGTTCCTCACGGATTTTCTTACAAGGAAGCAAGGGAAGATAGGGAAGAAGAAGAACTAGCAACTAAAAGCATAGAAAAGATGTATATAACAAAGCATGGGTTTAGAGTTATAAAACCCGCCTAAAGCTTGCTCCTTGAGCTCCAAGCTTTTGATCTCCAAGCCTTTAATGGCGTCCTAGAAGTTCCATAGGTCGGCCAAGGTGAATCCTCCAAGGAAAGTTGAGAAGAGATGGCTAGAAAGATAGAGCTAAGTGAGCTAGCCATGAATTTGACCTTGAATCCGAGTTTCATCCATGAATTTGAGCAAAAAGGAAGGATCCAAACCTACCTTGCACTCCCCTGGTCGTTCTCCTGTGCTCCTGAGCTCTCCTTAGTCGGTTGAGCAAGGGGGAACAGTGAAGGGAATGAAAGAAACATTCCTTTGCTAAGTGAGGAAAAGGGCTTATATACTTGGGTGGAATTTCAACATAGGCACATAGGTTTTCCTCACTTTCAACTGAGACCCTCCTTTTCTTCTTTCCTCGTCCCTTATTCTTATTTCTAAGGACAACCTTATTCTAAGGTCAAGAAATGAAGGCAAAGAAGATCAACCTATTACTAAAGAACACACATAAAAGGGCTATAGTACTTACACCTTGATTATTCAATCACAAAGGTGTTCTTTATTATATGATTATTCAAATGAAGTGACCTTTTGATCATTTCTCTTCTAAATGATGCCAAAAGTCATAAAAGATATTTTAGATGATGTATTTTACAAGTTGCACCCCTCAAATTGGGTAAATTGCACTTTACACCAATTTAGGGTTTTCAAGTACAGGGGTTGCTTCCACAGCTGCACCTTGGTGCTCAAGCTTGGGAAAATCCCTCAAACTTCATCATAAGCATCCTCATGATGTCTCAACATCAGAGGAACATCTCAACATGTGCAATTTGCAAGTTAATCCCTTAACTGTGTAATTTGCACATAGATCCCTGTATTACAAAACAATGCTACAACTTTATATATAAAGGAGCAAAATTTTAAATATATGTTTCTGAGGAACTTAATTACATGCCCAAAGTTAATCACAAGGATTTGATTACATATTTAGGCAAAACACCTAGGGTTAGTTCATAACCCAGGTCAGGGATGTTACAAATCATAAACCCCTAACAAGGATTTCGTCCCCGAAATCTCAAGAAGAAAAGGGAAAGCAGATATTGTTTCAACATTATATTATTACATCTTTAGGTAACATTCATTTTCAAGAAGATGTTATAGAATTTTGATCAACACTCCTTAAGATCAAATTCAAACTCTGGTATTTATTTGAGATCATATATGTGCCTTTGCACTTTGGTTGTACTATTATATCTGATAATCAGCATATTAACTTCCTTTATTATATGCATTAACTATCTCATTGGTTATACATTCCCATCATAAGAAAAGTTTTCTTTTCAAAAAAGGATTTACTTAATAGTCATTTTGGAAAAGGATATGTTTATTTTAAGAACATAAACCCCTAACGAGGGATGTTCTTAAAATTCTTTCTTTGGTACTAATTATTTGTGTTATCAACACTTTATATCTCTTTCTTCCTTTTATCATGGGACATGGCTTATTACATATATTCTTTATTCTCATTTTTCTTATCTTGTGATGCTCTTTAAATTGTTTCAGATTGATTACTTGATCAGAGTAATCAAAAGGATAACAATTTCAGAGTTTCCATATTTACTTTATCATCAGTAATTCTATACCTGGCCAGGGTATACGATTACTGAGGTTAAGAAAAATATGTACTTATATATTACTATGTTCCTTCTCTTTTCCCATTCTCACAAACATAAATATTATCTTTACTGAATTCTATCTTTCAGATCTATTCTTTAATATCTTATCTTCTTATAGAAGTAAGCATGTAACATGAAACATCTATCTGATGCAACATTATAAGCCTTTATAAGGCTTAATCAAGGAAAGTTCAATCAACTACTATTTCAAATTTATCCAAAAGATCATAAAGAAATTATATGAAATACCATTTATCTTGTCTAACCAATCATGGTTCGAGGATTTTATCAAATCCTTGCATATCAAGGTATAATATCCACTTGAATGTGATGATTAGAAAAGAAGAGGATGCAGGGAGAACATACCTCCTGCAAAACGGCAGACCCACTCAACGGAGTCTCCAACAACCAACTATCTACCCTATGACTAACCGTCATATTGCAGTTACGAATCACTCTTTGAGTGATAAAAGAGTGTGTAGCACCCGGGTCAATCAGAACAGATACAACACAGGATGTAGACATATCAGAATATAAAAGTTCCATCTAACCTGCCACTACCCGTGGATTGACCACTGCTTCAGGTGGGTTCATAGTATAGAACCTTGCTGTCGCCTGCGGTTGAGGTGGTGCTGATGATCCAGCTTGAGACACTTGTCTCGGAGGCTGTGTCATATTGACAGGCTTAGATCGGCAGTCCTTCATCAAGTGTCTCACCTTCCCACAGTTGTAGCAACTTCTTTCCAGTTGTTGTGGTCTTGGTGGTCCAGTAACTGACATTGATGCAGAACTGTGAGTCTCTTGCTGAGGTAGGCTTCGTCCCCTGCCTCTACTTGGTGACCACTGAGTTTGGGAACTTGATCTGGGTGGTGGAGGGTCAGGTGCAGAGAATCTAGGTTTCTTGGAATCCCTAGATGAAGAACCCTAGAACTGTGGATATCTTTTCTGGGTTTGCCTCTTCTCAACCACAAATCTCTCTATCCTTCGGACTGACTCAACAAAGGTAGAGAATCTCTCTCGGTTTTCTAAGGCATACACATGGGTTGATATATCAGCATTCAAACCCTTCTCAAACCTCCTGATTCTTTCCTCTTCTGTGGCAGCCATGTGCGGACAGAACCGCAGCAACTCCATGAACTTAGCTTCATACTCGCTAATGCTCATCATGCCCTGCCTCAATCTCTCAAACTGAGAGATCTTCTCATCTAGGAAGGTCTTTGGAAAATATCTATTGATAAATTCCCGACGAAACTCTTCCCACGAGAACTCTATCCCAGGTCTCTTCTGCTCTTCCATGTTCCACCAGTGACCAGCACTGCCTTTGAGAAGATAGACAGCATGTCTAATCTTCTCAACCTCCAGGATATTAAGAATCCTGAAAGCCTTCTCCAACTCTATTAACCACAGATCAGCATCTGCGGGGTCGGTAGTCCCAAAGTACTCGGTAGCTCCGACACGACAAAGTCGCTCGAACGTCTTACCGATACCTTGTCCTTCAGGCTGGGCAGGTGCCCTAGGAATAGGCATGGGCATCTTGTCAGTTATGTGTGTCATGGCAGTCATAAACTGCCCAAACATCGTCTGAACTGTGGGGTTACCCATATTAGCTGGGTCAAACTGGGGTGGTTCAGGTGCAGGTTGTTCTATTTCTGGAACCCTTGCACCGCCTCGAGGTGCACTAGCACTACTTTCTACCACGTACTCATCATGTGGCTCTGCCATCCTTATGTATCTTCTTCTCCTGAGGAGCAGAAGATTCTATTAGATAGGGAAGAGATACTAAGGATAGACTCGACATCCTAAGTCATATGCCTCTGTAGACTCAGCGAACCTAGAGCTCTGATACCACTAATTGAGGGCTCTGATCTCCAAACCACGTTACAAACACGATTTAAACTTAGCGTAAGCGATTCGATTAACAACGGAAGACAAAAATCACGGGAAATTTAAAACTTTTCGAGACAAGAGCTTGAATCCATAAAGCTTCATTCATAAAAGGAGATAAACTGTTTACATCTCATGATAATTACTTCTTGAGTAATTATATACAACAAGATACAAAATCTCAAGAACTCATAACCAAAAGACTTCAAGACCTGAGAGTACAGAGGACACATAGGACTGACTCTAACTATACCACATGGCAGACTAAATCTCCACCGGAGATTTACTGCTACTCCTGGTGCTGCTGCTGGGACTGGTCACCTGTAGACCTGTTCCTCCGTCTCCGACGTCCACCTAAAAAGTTGAAATCTACGGGGTGAGACAATTTTACATAATTGTACCAGCGAGAGTTATAACTCTCTGCCAGAAGCTTTATTATAACATCAAAGAATAACTTAAGCAGTAAAAACTTTCAAAGTATTCAATAGCAATTGCAGTTGTAAACAAGAGCTCAACATTTATAAATCATAAAGAACATATGCACTATACAGTGTAACATCAATCAATTAGCTCATAGTTACCTTTAACAGGTATACTACGATGTAGATTATGTTTTTCAAACATTCTTATTATTATGCCCTGTGCAGATGAGGTTTACCACTCATACCCCAACCAATCACTGTTAAGTGCCTTAGTATCATACTAGGTCATCGAAAGAGCTGGATTCTCATGACCTTCACCTTCCTCAGTCAGTAAGAGGATCACTTGTAGGACATCTTGTGTCTCTACTATTATAGCTCACCAGGGTAATCTGGTCCTTCACTATTTTAGAGTTACAGTGGCGTTCTGTACTCTCTACGTCATCAGGAGATTTCATGTTTACCTTCTACTGATGTGGTATCTGTGCTTTCTTCGTCATCAGGAGATTTTGTGTTTACCTTCTACTGATGCGGTATGGATTTGTAGTGAAGGATTGACGGATTACATATCTACATCAAGTTCCTACACTAGGATGTAAGGTTCTACACATCCATATACCCCACATACTCAACAGTATGTGATCCAGGAGTTCCCTTAGGAAAACCTGTTTCACCATCATTTGATCTCTGACAATGATGGATCTATGATCAGGGCTTCTACATTACACTTGATTAGTTAGGTACATTCAGTATTCTTTTAACATCATACATTGTTCTTCAAACAATAACAGTAGCATAATAGCTATGAAAGAAGAATACTAAATGTAACAAGCCTAACTCTCATCAATCATCATTTCTCATTATACTCATCAAAAGTCATCTCTAAAGCATGACCTTGATGGTTTTCATGGCTCTCACAACCCATTAAAAATCATAGGATGCCACTGACAAGGCATCAAGATATTTTACTTATTCATAAAGCTTACAACATGCTTTTAATGAATATAGTATCATCATCCATACCTAGATATGATCATCTTCATATCAGAACCTGCATGGTTAATTCAACTGATAAAGGTAATTCAAAACAAGAAATACACTTTCCACTCTTATCATAAGAGCTAAGTTCTCTGTTCTCATCAGTCAGGGTTTAATACCCATATTGCATGTCATCACCCTTGAATTAGGGTTTACTATTCACATTACATGTCATCACCCTTGAATTAGGGTTTACTATTCACATTACATGTCATCACCCTTGAATTAGGGTTTACTATTCACATTATGGTGAGTTGAACTCATAACATTGTCATGTATGAGGAACATCATCATTGATGCTCTCAGATTAGCTTTAAGATTCATCATATATCATAATTAGGGTTTCCATGATCTCACATAGGTGGATCATACCCTAATCATGCACATTCATGTGTATTGAAGGTAATTACTTGAATTTCCACCATAAAAGGATACTTTCTCTTTCCTATGATACTTTCTTTCTCCTCATACCAGCAGATGGTGATAACACCACTCTAAATCAGGTTGGGTTAAGACCACTTTGATTAACATAAACCAAATCACCACTATTGAGTGATTAGGGTTTGATTAGAACAAGGTTTCACTCAATTGAACCTTTTAAGAGCATTATGGTAAATTACACATTGATCATCATCATGGGTTAATTTACTAACCATTTGACCCTTAATGTCTCTTGGTATTATTATGGTTTAGGTTGAACAACCATCAAACCATCTAAGCCTTCAAGGCATTAGGCAGACTTATCCTCAAAAGTCTTCAATAGGTTTCACACCTTCAACCTTCATACGATCTTGAGGTCGTATGCCCTCATTCGATCTTGAGGTCGTATACCCTCATTCGATCTTGAGGTCGTATACCCTCATTCGATCTTGAGGTCGAATGCCCTCATACGGTTTTGAGATCGAATGCCCTCATTCGGTTTTGAGATCGAATGCCCTCATTCAGTTTTGAGATCGAATGCCCTCATTCGGTTTTGAGATCGAATGCCCTCATTCAGTTTTGAGATCAAATTCCCTCATTCGGTCTTGAGATCGAATGCCCTCATTCGGTTTTGAGATCGAATGGACCTAGAAGCTCAAGATCGTATAGACCTCCAAGGTGATTCAATGGGTAGACTCAATTAGGGTTTCCTATGTTGAAGCCTTCAATTGGTCTCAAGCTTGCTAACCACTTATCAATTGAGACAATTAGGGTTAGCCTTAACCAATTGGTTACTCAATTGACCCTCAATTGATATCCAATTAGGGTTGGAGTTGGTTCAATTAAGGTCTATAAACGTTCAACCATCAACACAACAATGTGAATCAAATCGAAGTTGAACCCATCAATTGACCTCCAATTGGGCTCAAACTTGGCCCAAACGGTCTTGGGATCATTTGCATATCCTACAAACGGTCTTGAGACCGTTTGCCCAAGAAGTCATCAAAATCTAGATTGATTTGATAGGGGTTGAACCTTAATTAAGTCACAAATCAGCAATTTGATTATTTCAATAACCCATTGTAATTGGGCCCTCAATTGATCAAATTACCTTAACCCTAGACCTCCAAACGGTCTTGGGTTGTCACCAAACGGTCTTGAGACCGTTTGGATGAGTTCCAAACGGTCTTGAGACCGTTTGCCCATCCATCCTTTGGACTCTAGTGAAAATTCATCAAGGTTTGATTTATTGAGTTGATCATTACATCAATACTTAATTGCAATGTAATTTGGTATCTTTGTACCTTCAATTGGTCAACTATACTTGACCCCAGACCTCCATACAGTCTTGGGTGATCCCCAAACGGTCTTGAGACCGTTTGGATGATTCCCCAAACGGTCTTGAGACCGTTTGGGCTAATCAACCCAAAATCTCAAATTAGCTCATTGTGATTTCAGCACTGATTTCAATTAGGGTTTGCCCTAGTAATCAACCTTCAACTCTTAACTCGTTTGGAATTAGTCCATAAAATTTGGTGAGTCATTAATTAACATCATTATGAACAGTAATATCATACGGTCAATGCTTAGTCAACCATCTTATATGGTCTTGAGACCATTTTCCCAAAAAGGGCAAATTAAGCAGATTGAAAATCAGAACTATATTCAATTGGATTTGCTAATTGATTTGCTTATATCTCACGATCCCTTTGGAGTTAACCTCTCAACTTTTGTGGGTGATTAACCTACATAATTTTGAACAGTATTCTCATACGGTCCACGCTTGGTCAATGCGGCCATACGGTCTTGAGACCGTATGCCTTCATACAACCTTGAAACCGTTTGCCCACCAAATGGTTTTTGTAAACCGTATGGGCAATTGGTTGAGGTCGTATGGTAAAGTGGAAAACTGTGGATAAGCATAGGAAATAACGCCCTCATCTTCTAGCTCAAGAACAGAAATAGTTCCTCACGGATTTGCTTTCAAGGAAGCAAGGGAAGATAGGGAAGAAGAAGAACTAGCAACTAAAAGCATAGAAAAGATGTATATAACAAAGCATGGGTTTAGAGTTATAAAACCCGCCTAAAGCTTGCTCCTTGAGCTCCAAGCTTTCGAGATCCTAGCCTTTAATGGCTTCCTAGAAGTTCCATGAGTCGGACAAGGTGAATCCTCCAAGGAAAGTTGAGAAGAGATGGCTAGAAATATAGAGCTAAGTGAGCTAGCCATGAATTTGACCTTGAATCAGAGTTTCATCCATGAATTCGAGCAAAAAGGAAGGATCCAAACCTACCTTGCACTCCCCTGGTCGTTCTCCTGTGATCCTGAGCTCTCCTTAGTCGGTTGAGCAAGGGGGAACAGTGAAGGGAACGAAAGAAACATTCCTTTGCTAAGTGAGGAAAAGGGCTTATATACTTGGGTGGAATTTCAACATAGGCACATAGGTTTTCCTCACTTTCAACTAAGTCCCTCCTTTTCTTCTTTGCTTGTCCCTTCTTCTTATTTCTAAGGACAACCTTCTTCTAAGGTCAAGAAATGAAGGCAAAGAAGATCAACCTATTACTAAAGCACACACATAAAAGGGCTATAGTACTTACACCTTGATTATTCAATCACAAAGGTGTTCTTTATTATATGATTATTCAAATGAAGTGACCTTTTGATCATTTCTCTCCTAAATGATGCCAAGAGTCATAAAAGATATTTTAGATGATGTATTTTACAAGTTGCACCCCTCAAATTGGGTAAATTGCACTTTATACCAATTTAGGGTTTTCAAGTACAGGGGTTGCTTCCACAGCTGCACCTTGGTGCTCAAGCTTGGGAAAATCCCTCAAACTTCATCATAAGCATCCTCATGATGTTTCAACATCATAGGAACATCTCAACATGTGTAATTTGCAAGTTAATCCCTTAACTGGGTAATTTGCACATAGATCCCTGTATTACAAACAATGCTACAACTTTATATATAAAGGAGCAAAATTTTAAATATATGTTTCTGAGGAACTTAATTACATGCCCAAAGTTAATCACAAGGATTTGATTACATATTTAGGCAAAACACCTAGGGTTAGTTCATAACCCAGGTCAGGGATGTTACATACCAAGGCTGTGGGTTTTCCCAATGACGAAGGGGAGGACATTCCGCCTTCTACTGAAGATGAGGCCATAACAAGTTCTGTCTTCAATGCATATCCAAAACTACCTCTTAAAGCCTGTCTAGTTAATATAACACATGACTAGATGAGAAGCAAGTCACTACAAGAGTGTGTCAAGATGCTTCAGGTGCTTCCGTGCTTTTATGCTAGGTACTATGAAGATATTGGAGAACTCCCACCACCGCTTCAGTCATCCTTGATCGTTCCTCCGGAGTTAGACTTGAAGCCACTGCCGCCTCACTTGAAATATGTATTTCTAGCCAAGGGTGACAAGTTACCAGTGATTATTTCGGCATATCTGAGTGCCGAGGAGGAGGACCAACTGTTGATCGTGATGAAGAACCACCGAGGTGCATTCGGGTGGTCCGTCGCAGATATCAAGGGGATCTCCCCTACATTGTGCCAGCACAAGATTTGGCTCGAGGAGGGAGCCAAACCTGTGATTCAGCCACAGCGCCGACTAAATCTAAGCATGATGGAGGTAGTCAAGAAGGAGGTGATCAAGATCCTTTCTGCAGGTATCATCTATGCTATATCCGACTCGACGTGGGCGATTCCTACACAGGTAGTCCCTAAAAAAGGGGGAATTACTGTTACTCATAATCTGTTGAACGAGCCGGTCACGACCCGCCTGGCAACCGGGTGGCGTGTGTGTATAGATTACCATAGATTGAATGCTGCTACGTTGAAGGATCATTTTCCGCTGCCATTCATTGATCAGATTTTAGAGCGATTAGAAGGTCGATCTCATTTTTGTTTTTAGATGGTTATTCGGGCTACAATCAGATTTCCATTGATCCTAAGGACCAAGAGAAGTCCACCTTCACTTGTCCTTATGGAACATTTTCATACCGCCGTATGCCCTTTGGTTTGTGTAACGCACCAACAACCTTTTAGCGTTGCATGCTTGCCATTTTCTCCGATATGGTTGAGTGCTGTTTGGAAGTCTTTATGGACGATTTCTCCGTCTATGGTGCGTCTTTTGATGAATGTTTATATAATCTGGATAAAGTTTTACAATGATGTGAGGACACGCATTTAGTTCTGAATTGGGAGAAATGCCATATGATGGTTAGTGAAGGGATCGTGCTTGGACATAAAGTGTCTAGCAAGGGGTTGGAGGTAGATCCGGTGAAGATTGAAGTTATTTCCAAATTACCCCCACCGAATTCGGTAAAAGGGGTACGGAGTTTTCTAGGTCATGCCGGTTTTTATCGCCGCTTTATAAAAGATTTCTCAAAAATCGCTAAACCATTATCTGAGCTGTTGGAGAAAGATGTGGTCTTTGATTTTAATGAAAAATGTTTGCATACATTTAATGTGCTTAAAGAGAAATTAATTTTTGCACCGGTTGTGCAAACACCGGACTAGACAAAGTCATTTGAATTGATGTGTGATGCATCGGATTTTGCAGTAGGGGCTGTTTTAGGACAACGTGATGATAACAAACCCGCTGTGATTTTCTATGCGTCCAAAACTTTAAATGAAGCACAACTGAATTATACGACAACTGAAAAAGAGCTTCTCACCGTTGTTTTTGCTTTTGGAAAATTCCGGCAATATCTTGTAGGATCTAAAGTCGTGGTATGGATGGACCACGCTGTCATAAAGTACTTGATGGAAAAGAAAGATGTCAAACCTAGACTGATTAGGTGGATCTTACTGTTACAAGAATTTGATATTGAAATTAAAGATAAGGCAGGCATAGAAAATGTGGTTGCAGACCATTTGTCTAGGTTGGAAAGGGTAGATTAGAAGGACATTCATATACCCATCACCGAGACGTTCCCTGATGAGCAACTTCTATCTGTTAAATCTAAAGATCCATGGTTCTCTTATATTGTTAATTATGTTGCCTGCAAAATTATCCCGGATGATTGGACATATCAAGAGAAAAAAAATTCATTCTTTGCGATATTATTTCTGGGATGACCCCATTCTATTGAAGCAATGCAGGGATGATGTGTTGCACATGTGCGTACCGGAGGTTGAGTATTAGAGTGTACTTCGTCATTGTCATACTTTACCATTGGGTGGCCATCATGCAAGTTCACAAACTGCGGCCAAGGTACTTGAGAGCGGTCTTTACTGGCCTACATTGTTCTGGGATGCATATGATTATGTGCGGCGATGCGATTCCTGCTAACGGGCAGGTAATATTTCAAAGTGACAGGAGATGCCCCTCAATGTATTTCAAGAGGTCGAGGTGTTTGATTTGTGGGGTATTGATTTCATAGGACCCTTTGTGTCTTCCAACTCTAACTTGTACATTCTATTAGCTGTTGACTATGTATCAAAGTGGGTAGAGGCAATACCCACTAGGACTAATGATGTTGTTGTAGTGTGCAGGTTTGTCAAGGACTATATTTTCTATAGATTTGGCATACCAAGGATGATTATCAGTGATGGAGGTACCCATTTCAGAAATAAGAAGTTTGTTGCATTGTTGAGAAAGTACGGGGTAAGGCACAATATTGGTACCATGTACCACCCGCAGACACAGGGGCAAGTTGAAGTCTCCAATAGAGAGATTAAGAAAATCTTGGAGCGTACAGTGGCTTCGACACAGAAGAACTAGAGTACGCTGCTACCGGACGCTTTATGGGCGTACAGGATGACATATAAGACACCTATAGGCACTACGCCTTTTAGGTTGGCTTATGGGCGGGCCTGCCATTTGCCGGTGGAATTGGAGCATAGGGCGCACGGGGCGCTAAGGAAGCTGAATTTGAACTATGATGAAGTAGGAAAGAAACACTTGTTAGAGCTAAATGAACTCGATGAGCTGAGGATGAATGCATATGAAAGCTCGCAGATTTACAAAGAGCGAACAAAGTTGATGCATGACCGACACATTCAGATGCGTGTCTTCAAGAAGGGAGATCGTGTGCTCTTGTTCAACTCAAGGTTGAAGATGCATCCCGGGAAATTAAAATCTCAATGGAGTGGACCTTTCACTATAGAGGAGGTCAAGCCACATGGAGCAATCATGGTATGTGACGGAGAGACAACATTTTTTGTTAATGGACATAGATTGAAGTTGTACTTCGGTGAGGATTACACGAGGAAAGTGAATGAGGTCAAACTCATTGCACTTACAGATGCATGAGGAGATTGATTTCGTCTAGCCTAAGATGTTAAATAAAGGCGCTTGTTGGGAGGAAACCCAGCCATTGGTAGTTTCGTTTAGTTTCTTTCACATTTGTAAGTTAGTTTGATTTGATTTTGTTTTTAGTGTAAAAATGATACCTTGATCATTTGTTCAGTGTGCAGGCCTGAGGCAGGGTCGATACCATCGACACATGTGTCGATGGTATCAACATGGGCACAGTTAGGCGGCTGCAAACATTTCTCTGAGTCGATACTATCGGCGGCCTCGTCGATGGTATCGACCTACCATCAGTAGCGTCGAGGAAATCGCCAGATCGGGGTCGATAGTATCGACATGGTTATCGATACTCACGAGATCCCTGAAGATTTTCAGACGAAAATTGTCTTAGTGAAGTCGATACCATCGACGGGCCTGTCGATGGTATCGACCCGGTTACAGGCAGAAAGCAGTGGTCGGGCCTCGTGAGGGTGTTTGCCCTAAGCAGAGTCGATACTATCAACCCGCGTCGATGGTATCGATGCGACATATTACCGATCCGCGAGAGGGAATCAACGACGATCGCTACATCAAGATAATCGATCTGTGGGATGAGTCGATACCATCGACACCCGTTGATGGTATCAACGTGTCATCGATCCGGGCCCCCACATTAGGCTATCGACAACCATCAATACTAGCAGAAGACCGGATTGTGCTACAAGTGTCGATACCATCGACCCGCGTCGATGGTATCGACGGGTGCACAGCAGCGACGACCACAGTAATAAAAGGGAGGGATGGTTTTCATATGACGTCACACCTTTAGAGTCTTTCCCCCCTACTTGTGCTTTGCGCTGTGTTGTGCGACTGGGGGCCTACCACGAGCATCCAAGGAGCGCGATCTTCCCTGAGTCTTCACCAAGCGGAGATTGTCTTCTCCGAGATCGTTTTCACCGAGCTCCATCTTCTATTCCTTCTTTCTCAACAACAATGGTGCATACCGCAGGAGCATCTTCTTCACAGGTGGTACCCAATGAGATTCCCGAGTTCATTCCCCCGCGACCCGCATCGATTCCTCGTCCGAGGATAGTCCACCCTTCCTTGGAGATCCGGAAGGTGTACGAGGAGTTGCTAAAGAGGAAGATCGAGCCGACCCGCTACGTCGATCGGACGATGATCCGCGATCTTGGGTTCGAGGCTAATCTCAACTATGTTCTCCAAGGTCAGGTGCACCAAACCAACAGGAGGCCAGATGAAGTCCAATACTACGCCGAGGGCCATCCATTTTTCGGCGAGTGGCTGAGTTACAAGGAACTCATGGCGGAGTTCATGGCATCATTGGATATCAATGTGGTGCCCAATGACATGATCGCCACCAACAAAGAGTGGAACAAAGGGCGGGTGTCATTCAGACTCTACAACAACAATTACACCCTCACTCTCGACCAGTTCAATTCTATATATAACTGGTCTCATCACAACTACCAGCACTGGAGGCCAGACAACAGGACGGACTACGATGATATCTTCGTCCAGCTCGTGATTGTGCCTCCGGGAAAATCCGTCAGCTACCACAACGCTGCAGTTGCTGATTTCGAGCATCCGTTTGTGAGGATTCTGCACCGCATGTTCTACACCACGCTATTTGCTCGCGGCGACTTGTCTCTTAGCAAATTCCAAGAGATGGATTTATTCTTCCTGCACAAATTGCTGACGCATGAGGAGTGCAATTGGGGCACATTCTTCTTGACGTGCGTGGTGGTCGTGAAAAGGAGTACGAGGAAAGCTCATATCCATTTTGGAGGGCTAATCACACCATTGGCCGTCTATCTTGGGTTGGATATCTCACAATTTACTCCTCTTTCTAATAGGAGAAAGGTCAACCTACAACATCTGCACCGCTCCAACCTCCTCCTGCTTCGTGATGGCTTGGCATATGCACATTGCCATGTTAATCACGCATATCAAGAGTGTTCGCTTCCCGACCCCGTCTTCAACATTGAGGGCGCTCAGCATTTCAGGTGGCCCATCATAGGCATTAATGACTCGGATGAAGACGGCGGCAATGACGACAATGATAATGACAACGACGAGCATGAAGAGGAAGAGGAGGCTTTCACTCCTCTTCGGGCACGAGTGGCACCCCGGAAGCGCCCCCGCATGCATCTGGGTGCATCTTCATCTTCCCAGCCTTTGCCACCTCCGCCCTCTCATCAAGGAGAGGATGCCTACTCCATGCAAGGGATGTATGCAATGTTGCAGGAGATTCATCAGACGTAGCAACAACATACAACTTCATACGTCGGTATTCAGGATACAACGAACTGGTTGTTAGATAACCAGAGGGCCATTTTTGAGAATGAGCGCCTCCTCCTCGACAACCAACAAAACATCCATGACAAGTTGCACAGGATGGAGATGCAGCAGAAGCCCTTCTATGACAATTACTGGAGCCAAAATTATTTTGGGGGGTATCCACAACCTCCACCAATGCCCCAGTACGATCCGAGCTTCCAGGGGCAGTACCCCTCTTGGGACCCCTCAGCCCCGTAGTACCCGCCTCCTCCTGAAGAATGATCAGTATCACTGTTCCACCTTTTTAAGGTTGTTTTTTTACTATGAGGCCATAGTTGAATTCAAGCTTGGGGGGGAGTTGGAACAACTCTATCCTTTATTTTTCCTAGTTTTGAGTTTTTATTGCTTTGTGTTTTGTCATTTATTTCTCTTAATTATTAGATGTTCATGGGATCCACACTCTATCTAGTGTGATTGTGGATGTCTAATGTCTTGTGTCATCTCATTGCTTGTACATGGGAATCAGGGGCAATACTTGAAAAATTTTAATGCTTTTGCAAGCTTGTGTTGTTTAACTTTGAGCACATAACTTAAGGAAATAATTGGGTTTGTCAACTCTAAAATAGGAAATCACAAATATACATTCCTATGATTCATGAAAAGTGGACGGAATTGGTTGTTTGAGCCGAAACTAACTAAGTGATAATGAGACTTTAATTTGAAACAAGAGAGAGAAACCTCTTAATTACTTCACAGGTCAGTAAGGTGGGACACATAATATTTTCCAAAGGTTCAGTCGATTAGTCTTGTGATCTATCCACCCCATTGTTTTCATACTCCATCATAAGAATTGGAAGTACATTACGATTTTCATCTCTTTGAATTGCATCTCATGTAGATAGGTCTTGCATTGCAACTATTTTCACATATCTTTGCATGAAAAGAAAAAAAAAGATAGAATAGTTATACATGCACATTATCCTTAGGTGTGTGTCATTTAGTTGCATAACTATCATTTTGTAGCTACATTCACATTTTTGTGTATATAATACATCATACATCTTATGTCTTCTGAAACATTAAAGGTGATGAATTTGTTCCATACCTTCTGAATGCTTCAAGTGTATAAGTATGTAGCAATAAGTGAGACCGGAAAATAATTCATTGTCATCTATGAAAATAAGGGCTTGAAAATATTAAAAAATTTGAAGAAAAAAAACAAAGTTTTGAAGAAAAAAATATATTGAGAAGTAAGTAGGAATGAGAGGGAGAAAGGAACATGTTCACACTTGCATCCTAAGAAGAATAAGCACATGGTATAGTTCTTAGATATTCCATCTCACCTGGATATGGAATGATAGTGCATGCATCATTCCACCCAAATGTAGGCATTAGGGCATTTTCACTTGCATATGCATCATTTAGGTCATTATTGTTTTGTGCATTTTAAAACTGTATAATGCTTCCATTTCTTCCACAAGCCACCCATTCCATCCACCCGTTGCTCGAATTGATAGGCCACCGTGATTTTCTCCTCACTTGTTAATACCAGGAGAGTTGCTTCCATGTAGATGGTAGTTAGGGCGAGCAACATAGATAGGAGATCACAAGATGCACCAAGTCTGGACTTGAGGATTTTATTATGTTAACTGCTTTATGTGATAGTGTTCATCAATTTTGAGGTAGATATCTTTTATGGATGATTATTGTCGCCTTTAGGGTAATTATCATTCTATGGTTAGTGAAGGTCGGAATGTGAATGTCTGGCGGGGATCACATGGTGATGTCTGTTGTGATAATATGTTCTTTAGTTGACCCTCGCAATTCTATTCTAGAGTTTTGTTGCTCGAGGATGAGCAATGTTCAAGCTTAAGGGAGTTTGATGCGATGATTTTGAGTCGCATTTATAGACTTGTTTTACTTGCAATTTGTGTGTTTATTGGTCACTTTGGTGGTTAATATTGCATAATTCACTTACTTTAGTCTATGATCCTTCTCAGTGTCAAATCTCTCTTATTTTATGGTTTTGAGCATAAACGATTATAATAATAGGTTTTATCTCGGCTGATGTGGTTTTGTTTTGCAATTTCAGGAAAAACACATATCTACAGCTGTCGATACCATCGACAGCAGTCGATACTATCGACACAGGCACAGGCAGGCAGCTGCAAAGAGCAGCACAGAGTCGATACCATCGACTGGGAAGTCGATGGTAGCGATGTATCATCAGGTTGCTGGCGACCAGCCAGTCGATACTATCGACCCCGAAGTCGATACTATCAACACGTGTAGCTTCAGTGACGGAAAAGGGATAAAACGGACGCCTAAGGATGTCGATACCATCCCCATCGACCCGCGTCGATGGTATCGAGCTAGGATCAGGCACAACGACAGAACAAAAAAAGAAGGTTTGCCGATATCGCGAGGGGTCGATACCATCGACATGCGTCGATGGTATCGACACCGTTAGATCAGAGTTTGCTTCAGATCGACTCTCATCCAACGGTTGTGATATTTTACAACCTAACTCGGTGATTATACCTAATGACGGCGGCCAAGAGCAGGTTATCATGTCATTAGCCGCTGCACACATCCCGAGAAGGTGTGGAGAGAAGAACGGAGCCCAGAAGCATGCCCCAGCCGTTCCGAAATCCGAAGAAGACGTTTTCCACCGTCGAAAGGCTATAGATCATGCACTCTACGCCGAGGAACGATTGGATCTTCTTCGTTCAGGGGTTTCATTACTTTATCCACGTTTTTCTCCATGTTTCCCCTTTCTTCAACCATGTCTTACTCTTAGATGAACATGCAGGGCTAATCCCCTTTACCTATAGGATTGGGAGTAGCCCGGGGAAGTATTGTATGACATTTTTATCATGGTAATTCATCATTTGTCTCTTCAATCCGTGGTATGATTTCGTTTTCTCAATTATATTGTTATGCTTGATCACCATAATGATAATCTAATGCCTTTAATTACTTTGAAAGAAGAATTAACGGTTGAAAAGAGACAAAATTCACATTAATTAACAAATCCCTTAAACAAGGTGATGTAAGGTTAATGGTGGAAACCCAGAGGTCGATTCTAATGCACCTAGTTTAGGGTATAGGTTACTACGACGACGGAACCGACCTAGACTTAGGTAGTGAATCATACCACGACAGTGGAAAATTCTGATTACAGGCCACTACCCGGATTGAGAGATGAACTTGAGTAACTATATGGAAATTCATACAATGAAAACCCACGGTGAAACCGCAATCCTAAAGATCTCCATTTGAATTGATTAAACTAAACACTTAATCGATTGCTTTATTTTATTTTATTTTCTTTTATTTCACAACAACTCTCATAACCTTTTTATTGATCTAGCTGATTACGAGTAGTTAGTAGTAGTCTACCGATAATTTCGTGTCCCTGAGTTCCACTCGGGCCTCATAAAGACCTATATTACATTGACGTGTGCACTTGCGTTATACACATAGTAAAATTGTGTCAACACTCGACAGATTACAGCCATCTACCACATGCCACGTGGCAGATCACCTTGATCAGTGCGCCTTCTCTACGTAGTGTAGGGAAATATGGCGGCAGAGCAAACAACGGAAATAAAAGTTTAACTGACATATTCCCTTCAGAACAGTAGATCACGTCAATAATTATATAATGGAAATGATGGTTTTTAGGATATACCTGGTCCTGGAGTAAGTCTAGGGACAATCTCCTCATCGTCTTGTGTGCCTTTCTTCCAATCGCACTCAAACATCGCCTGCAGAAGCTCCTGGTTAATCACCACGGACAGTAGCCTGATGTTAACTTCCTAGTGGGAAAAGCTCCTCGCCTCTAGAGTAGTCCACACGGACCACTAGGAACTCCTGTTGTTCTAGAAGAACATACATGAAGGATTTGTCCTTCCACAGTTGTGTACTAGCACCAAATTACTCTCCTACAATTAGTCTCCCTTGTTATCCCTCCCTTTATCAGGTAGGACTTGCTCGGGTTCTCTCGGTTACCACAACCAGAGAAGACAACAATTGTCAGAGGCAATTGAGTTGTGTCTTTAAGAAGTCCCCCAGTACCCCTCTATTTATAAAAGGGTTAGGGTCAGGATTCCCAGTCTGTGTGGGAGTGGAAGAGACTAGAATTTAACGAATTTTCACAACATGTGAATGGAAAAATGATCAGTTTACAGGTGAACTGATCGGTTGGCATGCAAGTCAATCAGTTCAACCCTTAAACTGGTCATTTCGTCATGTTTCTCAATCATAATTGTATTGGCAATTATAATCTGATTAATGCATAGCATGACATCAATAATAATATTTGATGCAATCAAATTGATCCATGAATCGGGCAGTTCATCACAAGTAAAGAGCGGTCTCTAGTTTATGACATAACAAGCAAAGAGCGGTCTCTAGCAATACATCATTGTTACCCAAGTAAATGGAAAGTTGGATGAATAACTTCAACCTACAATATGTGATTGGTGTTACAATATTTGTGTAGTTCCTTTGTCACTGATATCCAGATTGAACTCAAAGCATGTAATAGTCATCCTCTTCAACATTCAATCTCTGTTCCTAGAACTAAAGCAGACTATCTCAGGTATATATAAGCACAATATCATAGATCGACTCACATGTGCATGGCCATGCATTTCTTAGTCTCGTTAATCAAGTGGCCATGATATCATACTCATGTGGGAGGGACAAATCCCATCTACATCACTCACAGTCATCCCCATGTGTCACAGTGATCTGATCATCGCTTTTATGGCAACCCTTATTCAAGTTCACGGTGGATGATGTCAAAGTACATTAAATGACATGGGATGAGTGTAGTGATTTTAGGTCTAAGAACCACAATCACCACCAATGCTATGAGAGATGATTATGACTATCACATAATATTTTCCATGTGTCACTCTCATGGTGGGTCTCTGTCTGATACATTGTTCACTACAAGTATCCATATGTTTGGTCTGATGAGATTTTGTCATCAATAAACACACACTCTAGTTTTCTGTGTTATTAATGACTATCATCCTTCCACAATAACATCTGACTAGGGACATATAAAGAATGTATATGCTCTTGACATCCATATGATCTCATTATTCAGGTCATAAACCTGAAGACATATGTCATCGAGTAATATCATTCTTTAAACATTTATTATTTACATCATTATCTCATAACTGAATAGAATAGACTAAATTGGAAGATTTCCTTTATTATTTATCAAATCATGTACAAGTTATGCCATTACAATCATCATATGACTGTCTCTCTTGGCATACATACCAACAGACTCCCACTTGTACTTAGATCCAATCACCCATGAACTTAATCCCAAGTGATATAGTATGACCATCATGCTTCTGCTGTAAATGTACTTTTATCAAGGGGTCAACAACATTGTTCTCAGTTAGTACTCTGCAAATCTACACATCTCCTCGATGTATGATCTCTCGTATGAGATGAAAATGCCTTTCTATATGCTTGTAACATTGATGTGGTCTGGGTTCCTATAACATACTCGAATCAAGGTTTATGACTTAGCCGAACCTTCTTCGAGACCCCTAATGATTATGGTAATATTTTCCCTAAATTAATATGTATAATGATAATTCAAATTCAAATAACATTATATAGTTGAAAATCCCTTATTATGGATATTGGGATGACATAGAAAAACTAAGTTAATAATAGAATTCAGTAAATGTATACGCCAATTAATATCTTTGAGACAAATTTTGCCCTCATGAATTGTATAGTATTGAAGATAAAGCGATTCATTTAATAGGATGTAGTGTGACACCATTGACTAATTAACATGTTTAATCCATATAATGAATGCTCTATATAAAGTTGATGAAATCTAATATTAAACATTTTTAAAATATGAAATTGATGGCAAAGATGAGTTCCTCACACCTTCATTAGCCTATCCATCAATTTTTGTGTTAGTCCAACTTAATTTAATCATTCATTTAAATGATTAATTATCCTAGATCTAATTTGCATAAGTTAAATACAATAATAATATTTGGTTCCATCATCTGCCCATGTAACATGTCGCTTTTCCCCACCCTTTGATGCAATCCTTTTCTCCCTCTCGTGTGGATCGAAAAATGGCCGCAAACCAATTCTTCATCTTCACCTCCCCTTCTTTTCCTCCCCTGATTCCTCGTCTCCTCTCTACTACACCTCTTCCTCTCTTCTGGTAGCACACAGATTCCTAGTTCCCCGTCTTCACCTTCACCCAGGCCTTGACGGAAACACAAAGCCAGGCAGAGCCCAGAATTGTCGGGCAACACCGCCGCCTGCTCTTTGTTTCCTCATCTCCCTCCCAACATCTAACCATCATGGCACACACAGTTGTCATCACCCAAGCCATGATGGTTGGAGTTCAACCACAGGAAGGTCTTGTGGTCGCGGATGGGGTCGACAACCCCCTAACCGCCATGAAACCTCATCGCCTCCTCTCTCTTCCTTGATGCAGTCACCATTAACCTTCTTCTCTTCCTCTTCTTCCTTCCTTCTTATTCTTCCTCTTCACCCTCGTGGCCCCTAGAAACCCTAGATGTTTGCTCCTCACCCACTTGCGCCCAACAACGCCAAGTAGTGGTAGGCAGCGAAGGATATCGCCAGGCGGTTCCAAGTAGTGTCAAGCCTCTCTAGGAAACACAACGACACCTATTCTCACTCCTCCCTGATCTAGTCACACCAACAGGGCCCAACGCCAGTACCAAAACTCTTCATCAACCGATAACACCACTCTGATCTTCCCAATGCAGCCAACACCACCTGCAACTTGCAAGACAGACACATCGCCAACCACGCCACCATGCGACCACTGCCATGACAGCTTGGCTGCCTCCCTTCATGGAGCAGGTTCTGCCACCACCTCAGACCAAGCTAGTCATCATTACCGCTGACAATCTACTATAATGCACCCGATGGTGCCAAGCAACGAGCAGGGAACTTCCAACTACAACCACGACGGACGGCGGAGCCATTGCCTTTAATACTCCTCGATTTATAGTACTGAGACACAACCATTATGGCCTTCAGATGAGAACCAACATACTATGAAGCCTCCCCCATCTCCTTTGCTAATGCCACCTCTACCTTCTCCGTCCTTCACCACTTCCTCCTCCCCTCAGTTGCACTGCCGTCAGACACAAGACCTGTAACAGTTTGCCTCCTCACCCTCGTCTCCCTATTCTTCATTTCTGGAGGTGCCATGGTTTGACTGGAAGAATCCCTTGTGCACTCACACCTGGGCAAGCATAGATCTTCCATGGTCTGAACTTGTATCGCCACCATAAGCTACCAATTGACCTCCTCCTTCCCCATGAAAACCATCCCATCTTCAATTTGTACCCAACCACTCATCGACCTCAAACCTAGTTCAAAGAGGAGAACGAGCCTTTTCATATTGGTACATGATGCAATAGATGAGATTGATCTACCATTACCAAGCTGGAGCCATGCAGAGTCAAAGGAGTCAACATCCACATAGGGAGGAATCCAACACATTGGTAAGTGAATCAACCCATTACTGTGACATAGATTCAAGGATACAACAAATAATATTGATGAAAAACAAAACATAGGAGAGGATCAGGTTAACAGATCTAATACATAATAACTTTCAATAGATTATCCTATGCTTTAAATCCAATCACATTATAATAGTATCTATATGAGTCTATACATGTATAATTTGTAAGTCTTGTACTACCATTAAGTTGATACCTAGAAATATGAAGGTTTATTAAACTACCTTCTTAGTAATAGTTGTATGAATACGAATTTTGGTGTATGTGTAACACAAATTTGCATATCATTATATTCAATTCATGTAAACCTAATGATTCAATTTATTAGCAATTACAAAATATTAGGGAACTATATTTTGATTAAATACCCTAAAAATTAGTGTGTTAACGTATATGTGTTGGAGTACAAATGTTTAGGTATAATATGTAATCTTACTAATTTTAATAACTACATTTGAAACCGTCAATAGCTTTTGAGAAGCAAGCCCCCAAATTCACATACCAATATTTGGTGATGATTACGAATGTGTAGGGTTTTGAGTAATGCATTTAACTAGATTTGTCCAATTTGAATAAATCAACATATGGTAGAAATAATCAGGAAGGTTAGTTTTATAAGTATATGTATGGGTTATTTTATGTTGTGAAAAGTACACTCATATATGAATGTCTTCAATTTAAACCCTAGACGCCTCTAATTAGGATATTTTGATTGAATAATATAACATGTAGCACATTCTTGACCTAGTTGACCAAATTGATATTTATGATATAAAGAGAGAAATGAATTACAAGACCCAAATTGAATGATAGCATATTTAACTTAAGCATATATAGAGTTATATGACTAAATATGAACTTTAGAACTAAAATAAATATCTAATGGATAATATATTCACTTAAAAATCCTAATATGTCATTAGGTGACCGGGACTTGAATAAGAACAAAATGAAAATCTATAATAGGAATTTATACACATGCTAATTTTGGTTTGACTAATAGACATGATGTGTTCCTAGGATGAATACTCAACTTTGGGGACAAAGTATATCAATTGAGTTAACCTTAGGTGTGGAGATCAGGTATGTACATCCTCTATTTTATTTTGGGCATTATTTGACTAAATCCATATACATTTTAATGAGGCATCTCTTGAATTGTAATTTCACTTGGAAATCTATTATTTCTTGGATATTTATAATTCCTGATATGAATCTCTTTTACTACTGTGATTATTACTTGACATGATTATGGGACTTCAGGCCCCTCCTGCCTTGTTGCCTTTTTGGTTTGATATTGACTAAAATGATAGTCTTGCCACTCTATTATAGCATGTTGCGTGTTTGATTAGATTATCTAGAATAGTGGTACTTATGTACAACCATACTTATATAGGGTGTGCGTTTCTACCCTTGTTTATTTTTAGGCCATGATCCTATGGTGTTATGGCCCTGTTTTAGGTATATTTATTCTACATTGTTATGCATGCAAATATTCTTTGTTTTAAAATGAATCTATGGATGAATGTTATGGCAAGACACTCTTTTATTACCATGTTTGTAATCTGAAATTTTATATGCCTCATTTTTTTTGTTGCATTTCTCTTGAACTTACCTAATTGCAAATAGATCCCTTCTTGTGGGAACATCTCTTTTTGCACTTTACCCCAATATAATGCCCAAAGTTTATTATATGTACATACTCAACCTTTGCTGACCTCTATGTTGTTTCCTATGTTCTGGGTGATGTTCGCTTCCACCCAGGTTTAGGTACATTGGAAGACAAGAGCTCAAAAAGATTACTAACACGATATGAACTTAAGGATAGCTTGGAATGACTGGGTTACCCTCTGCTGCTGGCTTTAGTTGTACTTAGTTCAAGTTTAATGTAAAATCACCTATTATGGTGAGGAACAATTGTATAAATGAATCATGAAGTGACTTTGTAATAGTTTTGTTTCCGCTGCTTTATTATTACATCGCTCTTGTATTGTATCATTTGAGTGGATCCCCTTTTTGGGTCCCACTCTTTAGAAAATGGTATCAGAGCCAAAGCAGTCGGTAACTTGACTATTTCAAGTTATCCTATATTATTCCCTGATTAGGTTTGTAGGTGACCCTGTACATATAGTTGACATACCTAATCCGGAGTAGTGGGATACCAAATAGGGTTCTGATCCCTATCTAATTTGGTGATTTCCACTCCCCAAACCATGTGTGGTCAAGACTGAGTTTTGGAAACCCTAGTTAGTCTTACACCCTTTATGGAATACATAATTTTTCTACATAGGGGTTGATAATCCTAGTCATCAAATTCTATTTCCCAACCTTATGATAGGCAGTTCACAACTAAAATATAGGTTGGCTTGAACACTAATAGGACCAACCTAATTCCCATGTGGGCCCTTTCCCTTGTTGTTTCACTATCATGCCTCAAATACGACTACAAGGAGGACTGAGCATGTATGGAGGATAAGCGTAGAACTCAGACATAAGTTTATGAATGTTGATGAATTCCTTGATGCTAGGTGATTGAATTAATTAACTATATTATAGTTAGGCATGCCTCACCTTCAACATGGAGTATATCCACAAAGCTCCACCTAAATGCATCTACGAGTTGGATACCATCTTTATTGAAATTGTAATGTCTCATACATGAGAAACTGGTTGTGGAAAGCTATACGTTTTGGTAGATATCCATAGTATTAACCTCTCTCATCTCTAATAGTGTACTTGGTTTATGTGGTGACTAAGATGAGTAACTTGACTATGTAAGATACTTTTATATGTAAAGGAATTGTGGAGGTAAACCAGATAGTGATAAGAAACCCCTAAATCTCTCCCTATAATGTTGGATAATCTTTTTTGCCCATAGGTCTTGAGATGGTGCAATGTGAATTATGATTAAGGGTGACAGGGGGGATGGTGGTTATTGTTCCTTATTAGGATTTTATAGAAGTTGACCATAAGGAATAGAAAACCCCTCTTCCTCCTATGCTACATGACTTGAGGTGATTTAGTCATACAATTTGTATGCTTGAGGAAATAGAATATGCTAGTAGAATGAAGTGATGATAGTATTACACTATAGGTATCATGTACTAGATAGGTGGTAGACTTGGTTCTCGAGTCGATTTTGGCATCATCGTTTAATTTTGATTGCAAGGTTTTCATCACAAAACTTATTTTTATTAAATCCTTTGAGATTTTATCGATGGTTTTGGAATCAAGTCACCACTACTAGGAAGTTGAGTAGTAGAGAAAACCTTTAGTGAGGAATATTTGACCAGCAGGATCTAACATGAGACCTTATGTCTAGTGTGAAGTAGTGAATACTAGGAATAAATATACGACCTAGATCCACCTTTGTTACCCATCTAAGTGATTAGATGAGTTACAGACTAACCCTTTTAAGGAGCCAAGTCTTATACACTTAGAAGTGTAGCTTAAGGGATAACCAAGAGTTGTTAGTGGTTGTAATAAGTAGAACTTGGGTAACTCCATAAATTAAAGTCCAACAATTTAGATATCACATAATTTTGGTGTATGGGTAAGCCTTGTTATTTTGACCACAATGAATGTTATTTGAAAAGAAAAATTAAAGTTCATATACTTCTTTTAATAAAAATGATATAGGTAGTCTAGTCAAGAAAAAAAAATTCAACACACTAAGGGTGATAAACTTAATGAACATACTCCTATCCCAGGGGAGCATAATGAATTAAAGGTGAAATGAATCAAGTACATCTTAATCATGACATGAGTACATTTAGATGTATAATAGAATCATGGGTGATTAGTTCTCTAAGTTCAATATAACACACTATAGTGTTCAAATATGAACGAGAAGATCCATTGGAAAACAAAACCTTGAACTTACACCTCAACCCTAATATTCTTATTAAAGTATAAATGTTGTCTTAGACATGTAATACATCATAATTCATCTCCCTTGATAAAAACTATAAATAAGTTCAACTTAAGAGATAACTCTAATACATGAATAAAAACAAGACATATATGAATATCATACATAAAAATGACTATTATGAATAATAATATTAATGATGATGATGATGATGATGATGATGATGATGATGATGAGTAGATGATGATTATGATTATTTGTATGATGATTATGATGACGATGATGATGATGTTGATAAGGAAATTTTACTTAGTAGTAATAATGATAGGAATCACGGTGCTTGAGGATTGATGTTTATACACAAGTGTAGTCCACCAATTTAGCGGTCACAATCTGAATGGTTCTATTAGGAATTTGTATATGAACATTGGTCATTCATGTTTAAGTGATGGAAGATGAGGATCAATAGAATAACCTAGTACCTTATGTTTGTTGGGACATGGTTCGTGTAAGTGGATAACGAAACATTCATAACAATTTAGGCAATCTTTATGAATGAAGCACCATTAAGATAATCTATGTCTTCGTGTAAAATTTTTGCTAGTCCATCCTAGAATACAAGGAAATGGTGGGGACTTGATGCATGAAATTACGTGGGTTAACCATGGAGTTTTGGATATAAGTATGATATTGAGTGTTGTACAATAGTCCACCATATTGAGTACACTGGAGATCTCAGATTAGTTTACAATTATGTCTTAGCACTCATGACTAGCGGTGGATGGATTTCAGGGAAAAAATCTTCTTTAAGGGGTGGAGTGTTGTAACATACTCGAATCAAAGTTTATGACTTAGCCGAACCTTGTTCGAGACCCCTAATGATTATGGTAATATTTTCCCTAAATTAATATGTATAATGATAATTCAAATTCAAATAACATTATATAGTTGAAAATCCCTTATTATGGATATTGGGATGACATAGAAAAACTAAGTTAATAATAGAATTCAGTAAATGTATACACCAATTAATATATTTGAGTCAAATTTTGCCCTCATGAATTGTATAGTATTGAAGATAAAGCGATTCATTTAATAGGATATAGTGTGACATCGTTGACTAATTAACATGTTTAATCCATATAATGAATGCTCTATATAAAGTTGATGAAATCTAAATATTAAACATTTTTAAAATATGAAATTGATGCCAAAGATGAGTTCCTCACACCTTCATTAGCCTATCCATCAATTTTTGTGTCACTCCAACTTAATTTAATCATTCATTTAAATGATTAATTATCCTAGACCTAATTTGCATAAGTTAAATATAATAATAATATTTGGTTCCATCATCTGCCCATGTAACACGTCGCTTTTCCCCTCCCGTTGACGCAATCCTTTTCTCCCTCTCGTGCGGATCGCAAAATGGCCGCATACCAATTCTTCATCTTCTCCTCCCCTTCTTTTCCTCCCTTGATTCCTTGTCTCCTATCTAATACACATCTTCCTCTCTTCTGATAGCACACAGATTCCTAGTTCCCCGTCTTCACCTTCACCCAGGCCTTGACGGAAACACAAAGCCAGACAGAGCTCAGAATTGTCGGGCAACACCGTCTCCTGCTCTTCATTTCCTCGTCTCCCTCCCAACATCTAACCATCATGGCACACATAGTTGTCGTCACCCACGCCGTGATGGCTGGAGTTCAACCACAGGAAGATCTTGTGGTCACGGATGGGATCGCCAACCCCCTAACCACCATGAAACCTCGTCGCCTCCTCTCTCTTCCTTGACGCAGTCACCACTAACCTTCTTCTCTGTCTCCTCTTCCTTCCTTCTTATTCTTCCTCTTCACCCTCGTGGCCCCTAGAAACCATAGATGTTTTCTCCTCACCCACTTGTGCCCAACAACGCCAAGTAGCGGTAGGCAGCAAAGGATGTCGCCAGGTGGCGTCAAGTAGTGTCAAGCCTTGCCAAGAAACACAACGACACCTATTCTCACTCCTCCCTGATCTATTCATGCCAACAGGGCCCAATGCCAGTACCAAAACTCTTCATCAACCGATAATACCACTCTGATCTTCCCAACGCAGCCAACACCACCTATAACTTGCAAGACAGACACATCGCCAACCACGCCACCATGTGACCACTGCCATGACAGCTTGGCTACCTCCCTTCATGGAGCAGGTTCTGCCACCACCTCAGACCAAGCTAGTCATCATTACCACTGACAATCTACTGTAATGCACCCGATGGTGCCAAGCAATGAGCAGGGAACTTCCACCTACAACCACGACGGATGGCGCAGCTATTGCCTTCAACACTCCTCGGTTTATAGTACTGAGACACCACCATTATAGCCTTCAGATGAGAACCAACACACTATGAAGCCTCAGCCATCTACTTTGCTAACGCCACCTCTACCTTCTCCGTCCTTCACCACTTCCTCCTCCCCTCGGTTGCACTGCCGTCAGACACAAGACCTGCAACAATTTGCCTCCTCACCCTCATCTCCCTATTCTTCATTTCTGGAGGTGCCATGGTTTGACCAGAAGAATCCCTCGTGCACTCACACCTGGGAAAGCATAGATCTTCTGTGGTCTGAACATGTATCGCCACCATAAGCTACCAATTGACCTCCTCCTTCCCCATGAAAACCATCCCATCTTCAATCTGTACCCAACCACTCATCTACCTCAAACTTGGTTCAAAGAGGAGAATGAGCCTTTTCAGATTGGTACATGATGCAGTAGATGAGATTGATCTACCATTACTAAGTTGGAGCCATGCAGAGTCAAAGCAGTCAACATCCACATAGGGAGGAATCCAACGCATGAGTAAGTGAATCAACCCATTACTGTGACATAGATTCAAGGATACAACAAATAATATTGATGAAAAACAAAACATAGGAGAGGATCAGGTTAACATATCTAATACATAATAACTTTCAGTAGATTAGCCTATGCTTTAAAGCCAATCACATTATAATAGTATCTATATGAGTCTATACATGTATAATTTGTAAGTCTTGTACTACCATTAAGTTGATACCTAGAAATCTGAAGTTTTATTAAACTACCTTCTTATTAATAGTTGTATGAATACGAATTTTGGTGTCTGTGTAACACAAATTTTCATATCAGTATATTCAATTCATGTAAACCTAATGATTCAATTTATTAGCAATTACAAAATTTTAGGGAACTATATTTTGATTAAATACCCTAATAATTAGTGTGTTAACATATATGTGTTGGAGTACAAATGTTTAGGTATAATATGTAATCTTACTAATTTTAATAACTACATTTGAAACCCTCAATAGCTTTTGAGAAGAAAACCCCAAAGTCACATACCAATATTTGGTGATGATTACGAATGCGTAGGGATCTGAGTAATGCATTTAACTAGATTTGTCCAATTTGAATAAATCAACATATGGTAGAAAGAATCAGGAAGGTTAGTTTTATAAGTATATGTATGGGTTATTTTATGTTGTGAAAATTACACTCATATATGAATGTCTTCAATTTAAACCCTAGATGCCTCTAATTAGGATATTTTGATTGAATAATATAACATGTAACACATTCTTGACCTAGTTGACCAAATTGATATTTATGATATAAAGAGAGAAATGAATTACAAGACCCAAATTGAATGATAGCGTATTTAACTTAAGCATATATAGAGTTATATGACTAAATATGAACGTTAGAACTAAAATAAATATCTAATGGATAATATATGTACTTAAAAATCCTAATATGTCATTAGGTGACCGGGACTTGAATAAGAACAAAATGAAAATCTATAATAGGAATGTATACACATGCTAATTTTGGTTTGACTAATAGACATGATGTGTTCCTAGGATGAATACTCAACTTTGGGGACCAAGTATATCAATCGAGTTAACCTTAGGTGTGGAGATCAGGTATGTAAATCCTCTATTTTATTTTGGGCATTATTTGACTAAATCCATATACATTTTAATGAGGCATCTCTTGAATTGTTATTTATCTTGGAAATATATTATTTCTTAGACATTTATAATTTCTGATATGAATCTCTTTTACTGCTCGGATTATTACTTGACATGATTATGGGACTTCAGGCCCCTCCTGCCTTGTTGCCTTTTTAGTTTGATATTGATTAAAATGATAGTCTTGCCACTCTATTATAGCATGATGCGTGTTTGACTAGATTATCTAGAATAGTGGTACTTATGTACAACCATACTTATATGGGGTGTGTGTTTCCACCCTTGTTTATTTTTAGGCCATGATCCTATGGTGTCATGGCCATGTTTTAGGTATATTTAGTCTACATTGTTATGCATGCAAATATTCTTTGTTTTAAAATGAATCTGTGGATGAATGTTATGGCAAGACACTCTTTTATTACCATGTTTGTAATCTGAAATTTTATATGCCTCATTTCTTTTGTTACATTTATCTTGAACTTACCTAATTGCAAATAGCTCCCTTCTTGTGGGAACATCTCTTTTTTCACTTTTACCCCAATATAATGCCCAAAGTTTATTATATGTACATACTCAGCCTTTTCTGACCTCTATGTTGTTTCCTATGTTCTGGGTGATGTTTCCTTCCACCCAGGTTTAGGTACATTGGAAGACAAGAGCTCAAAAAGATTACTAACACAACATGAACTTAAGGATAGCTTGGAATGGCTGGGTTACCCTCTGCTACTGGCTTTAGTGGTACTTAGTTCAAGTTTAATGTAAAATCACCTATTATGGTGAGGAACAATTGTATAAATGAATCATGAAGTGACTATTATGAATAATAATATTAATGATGATGATGATGATGAGTAGATGATGATTATGATGATTTGTATGATGATGATGATGACGATAATGACGATAATGTTGATGTTGATAAGGAAATTTTACTTAGTAGTAATAATGATAGGAATCACGGTGCTTGAGGATTGATGTTTATACGCAAGTGTAGTCCACCAATTTAGCGATCACAATCTGAATGGTTCTATTGGGAATTTGTATATGAACATTGGTCATTCATGTTTAAGTGATGGAAGATGAGGATCAATAGAATAACCTAGTACCTTATGTTTGTTGGGACATGGTTCATGTAAGTGGATAATGAAACATTCATAACAATTTAGGCAATCTTTTATGAATGTAGCACCATTAAGATAATCTATGTCTTCGTGTAAATTTTTTGCTAGCCCATCCTAGAATACAAGGAAATGGTGGGGACTTGATGCATGAAATTACGTGGGTTAATCATGGAGTTTTGGATATAAGTATGATATTGAGTGTTGTACAATAGCCCACCATATTGAGTACACTAGAGATCTCAGATTAGTTTACAATTATGTCTTAGCACTCATGATTAGCGGTGGATGGATTTCAGGGACGAAATCTTCTATAAGGGGTGGAGTGTTGTAACATACTCGAATCAAGGTTTATGACTTAGCCAAACCTTGTTCGAGACCCCTAATGATTATGGTAATATTTTCCCTAAATTAATATGTATAAAGATAATTCAAATTCAAATAACATTATATAGTTGAAAATCCCTTATTATGGATATTGGGATGACATAGAAAAACTAAGTTAATAATAGAATTCAGTAAATGTATACGCCAATTAATATCTTTGAGTCAAAATTTTCCCTCATGAATTGTATAGTATTGGAGATAAAGTGATTCATTTAATAGGATATAGTGTGACACCGTTGACTAATTAACATGTTTAATCCATATAATGAATGCTCTATATAAAGTTAATGAAATCTAATATTAAGCATTTTTAAAATATGAAATTGATACCAAAGATGAGTTCCTCACACCTTCATTAGCCTATCCGTCAATTTTTGTGTCAGTCCAACTTAATTTAATCATTCATTTAAATGATTAATTATCCTAGATCTAATTTGCATAAGTTAAATACAATAATAATATTTGGTTCCATCATCTACCCATGTAACACGTCGCTTTTCCCCTCCCTTTGACGCAATCCTTTTCTCCCTCTCGTGCAGATCGCAAAATGACTGCAGACCAATTCTTCATCTTCGCCTCCCCTTCTTTTCCTCCCCTGATTCCTCGTCTCCTCTCTACTACACCTCTTCCTCTCTTTTGGTAGCACACATATTCCTAGTTCCCCATCTTCACCTTCACCCAGGCCTTGACGGAAACACAAAGCCAGGCAGAGCCCAGAATTGTCGGGCAACACTGCCGCCTGCTCTTCGTTTCCTCATCTCCCTCCCAACATCTAACCATCATGGCACGCACAGTTGTCGTCATCCACGCCGTGATGGCTGAAGTTCAACCACAGGAAGATCCTGTGGTCGCGAATGGGGTCGCCAACCCCCTAACCGCCATGAAACCTCGTTGCCTCCTCTCTCTTCCTTGACACAGTCACTACTAACCTACTTCTCTGCCTCCTCTTCCTTCCTTCTTATTCTTCTTCTTCTTTCTCTTCACCCTCGTGGCCCCTAGAAACCCTAGATGTTTGTTCCTCACCCACTAACGCCCAACAACGCCAAGTAGCGGTAGGCAGCGAAGGATGTCGCCAGGCGGCGCCAAGTAGTGTCAATGTCACGCCCCAATCTCATTTTAACCACAAACCACGAGATTAGGACGCGGCAGGATGGGATTTATACGTAAGCCAACCACTCTTCACTTTTTTAAAAACAATTAAAGAGATTAATAGGATAATCTGATTTATACTATAAAATGAAACTAAACAAACTGCGGAAGCATCTTTATTAAATTGAAAAGCAATATAAACAGAGTCTACAGCATATTACATTGTTCGAAATAAAATAAAGCATAACAGATAATTTACATCTTTATACACATTCACTCTCTCACTCACACCTTGTCCCAAAGATCAAGGGGAAAGGACTAAGAGACCTCTAACTACTAACTACGAACCTTCTATCGACTAGGCGTAAGGATAAATCGATCCTTCTGATTTCCTGCTGCTGATGATAACCTGAAAATGTTTTGAGTAGAGGTATGAGCCTACTCGCTCAGTGAATAGTATTTCACTTAGCTATCACTAAACAACTCATCAGGTTTATAAATTGAAATTAAACATAAATGCAGAACTAAGTAAGGCAGTTCTAATAACATAACAGATTTGCAGAATATAATCACATTTCCATGCATTAACAGATAATTTGAACAGATAAACAGATATAAAGAAATAGCACAAAAGTTCGAATACTTTAATTTAATGTGATCCTATATGAGTACCAATTTATATTATTATTAAGCCCTAATCATATACAGTGTACTCTGCATATGAAGATCCGTAGCAAGTTCATGCTACGATCCCACCGTACAAGACTTAGCGACACACCCGGGAAATGCTAAGTCTGACGCCAGCCCTGTTCTGCTACAGGACCCCAGGCTCCACGGCCTCAATGCACAACCACGTGTGCTGCACAACCACGTGTGCTCCAGACTCCTCCTGACAAACCTGAGTACACAGGCGGAGAGTCTCACGGGGTTACCTCCATGACATCGCACAGATCTTGTTGCAATAACCCACAATTTTCTCCAGTGCCACCGTGACATCGCACGCGTTGTTGTTGGACACTGTTCTCTCTGTCCTCGTGTCTCCATGACATCGCACGGATAATGTTGCAACACGAGTTTCACCCCTAAGAAGCAGATCTGTCAAAGGGGTTCTACGGTGTTAGGGCACCTAAGTCTATTAACTTATTAACATATAACCATTTAAACAGGAATATCACATTTACTGATTTTATATCAGATCACAATACACTGTCATTCTAAACTGACAGAGCAATATATTTTAAATCCTTGTAATTTCTGAGAAATTCTCATACCATGCATTCAGACAAATTAGAAATGCATAAATAACCCAACTTATTTCAATTTGGCACATACATAGCGAATTTACGCAATTGAACATCTTATTGCACAAATTAAAGAAATTTACTCCACATATAAGAATCATACTCAACAATTATCAATTTTCTAAAATTCTCGAAAAACGTGCACATTAACCCAAATCCTCGTTTGTGCATCACTTAACTCAATCAAGAGTTAATTACGTATCATAACACAAATTATTATTAATAATTAGGAACTTCTACTGATGTCCTTGAGAAGCGTGTCAATTTGAAAAAAAAATATTAAATCATTTAAATTAACTACGACCTAGAACGTGCATCTAGGTTTTCTTTGATATTTTTCACATCGTCGTCATTTCTTTAAAATCATGCTCAATTAATTTATTAAAAATCATATAGCCCGAGTTTATATCCAAACTGTCCAGAATGTGGTCGTGCGCTACTATTTCACCATTTAATCGAGTAATTTGGTTTCGATTGATCGTGTGGTTTTACTACTCTAATTCACACACAACAATTGCTAATTAACGATGTACAAACGTTAATAATTAAAACGCATGATTTGGTAATTTAACGGTGCCGGCACTGCCCGACACCCGGGTATACGTTGAAAACTGCGTCAAACCAGATCGAACTATAATCGCCCGTTTTATCAAGTTAAATTGTGATAGATGAATGAAATGCTACTCACCGTGGTTCAAAACGTCTGGATTTGTCTAACAATGCGTCCAGAGACCAGTTTTCAGGCACACGCAGGTCTTCTTCTACCTTGGCATAGCCTGGATGCGAACCTGTTTCATGTGCAAGTTGAAAAGGGAACTCGATTGGTTGATGATTTTGGCTGGAAGGTGGCAGATTCATGCTTTGGCATCACGGCCGAGTTGAAGGTGTTGTTTTGGAGGTGCTTCTCACGCCAACTGCTTCTGGCTCAGACCTGCTGCAAGCAGCAGGTGACAATCTCACGCACGGATGGATGGGAGAGCTCGGTTGATAGCTAAAGCTTGGGCTGGGGCTACGAATTCTTGCACGGCTCTTGGTCGAAGTCGAAGGCACCGGTTCCAAGTGCTAGCTCACGCCCAGCTGCCCCTGGCCGCTGTTGCGGCTGCTGGCCGGCGCTGCTCTGTGCAGCAGGTCGGGCTGCAGGCCGAGGCGCCTCTATGGTGAGGATGAGGAGGAAAGAAGGGTGGAGGAAGGGTGGAGAAGGTGGCGGAGCTATGGGCACCCAAATCGCCCACGCGATCCCCCCCCTTTCTGTTGTTCTATCGGCGCCGCTTCTGTCGGTTCTCTGTTTCAATCGGGAAGAAGAAGATAAGTAATAAGCGAGAAAGGGCTAGGGGGCGGAATGCAATTTGCCCACCAACTATCCGAAATTACAATCCAGTCCCTTAAAGCTCCAAAAACTCGTAATTCATGACCTGAAGGTCGGATTCAAATGATTCTTCTTGCAAACTCTCAGGCACGAGATTCTCTATCATCCCAGGGCATAAAATTATTTTAACTAGCTTGTTACAACTGGTCAAGTCACTTAATTGCAACAGTGAGTACTCAACTCAACTTAATTAACTAATTAATCAACATTGATATCATTAGTCGCCTCAGGTGATTCAAACTCAACTATTGATTCACATATTTACTTATTTGATTATCATGATATTTAATTTGATACTCAACACTAATTGAGGTGTTTTCACGTAATTCGAGATATTTATTAGTTAATCAGGGAGTGGGTCATAACAGTCAAGCCTCGCCAGGAAACACAACAACACCTATTCTCTCTCCTCCCTGATCTAGTCATGCCAACATGGCCCAACGCCAGTACCAAAACTTTTCATCAACCGATAACACCACTCTGATCTTCCCAACGCAGCCAACACCACCTGCAACTTGCAAGACAGACACATCGCCAACCACGCCACCATACGACCACCGCCATGACAGCTTGGCTGCCTCCCTTCATGGAGCACGTTCTGCCACCACCTCAGACCAAGCTAGTCATCATTACCACTGACAATCTACTATAATGCACATGATGGTGCCAAGCAACGAGCAGGGAACTTCCACCTACAACCACGACGGATGGTGGAGTTATTGCCTTCAACACTCCTCAGTTTACAGTACTGAGACACCACCATTATGGCCTTCAGATGAGAACCATCACACTATGAAGCCTCTGCCATCTCCTTTGATAATTCCATCTCTACCTTCTCCGTCCTTCACCACTTCCTCCTCCCCTCGGTTGCACTGCCGTCAGACACAAGACCTGCAACAGTTTGCCTCCTCACCCTCGTCTCCCTATTCTTCATTTCTGGAGGTGTCATGGTTTGACCGGAAGAATCCCTCGTGCACTCACACCTGGGCAAGCATAGATCTTCTGTGGTCTGAACCTGTATCGCCACCATAAGCTACCAATTCACCTCCTCCTTCCCCATGAAAACCATCCCATCTTCAATCTGTACCCAACCACTCATCTACCTCAAACCTGGTTCAAAGAGGAGAACGAGCCTTTTCATATTGGTACATGATGCAATAGATGAGATTGATCTACCATTACCAAGTTGGAGCCATGCAGAGTCAAAGGAGTCAACATCCACAAAGGGAGGAATCCAACACATTGGTAAGTGAATCAACCCATTACTGTGACATAGATTTAAGGATACAACAAATAATATTGATGAAAAACAAAACATAGGAGAGGATCGGGTTAACAAATCTAATACATAATAACTTTCAGTAGATTAGCTTATGCTTTAAAGCCAATCACATTATAATAGTATCTATATGAGTCTATACGTGTATAATTTGTAAGTCTTGTACTACCATTAAATTGATGTAAAGAGGCGAGATCACCTCTTTACTAAAATTTAAAGGAAATACAAACATCCACAATTTTAACAAAATTTAGAGATTTGAGGATGATTGCATAATATTCCAAGTAAATAAGCATGATTCCAGATACATAATAAAATGTCAATAGCAGCGAAAAGAAAGAAATAATAAGCCTTCACGTGGCTTTATTGTTTATTACATGAATGATTTCTAAAAGAAAAGATAAGATAAGAGGATCTAGCTATAGCAACCTAGCCATCCTTCTTGACAAGCTAACGATCAACTGCAGAGGAACCTTTCTTCAAGGTCTTCCTTCATCTTGCTCAGCACCAACACCTGGGTCGTTGGGAAGACACCCAACAAGAGGGAAAAACAAAGGAAGTATGTGTTACAAGAAAATTCTAACAATGGCAATGAAAGTTGTATTAAGTAAATTAGGCTAGATATTTTGGGTTTAAAGAGAGACATCAAAGAGTATGAGGCTTTCATAATAAGACTTGCCAATAACAAAATATTAATAAAGGATTTTGTATGTAAATTAATATGTCTACCTAACTAAGTAGGGTTGAGGCACCTACCGGACCTCTAACCTTAGGTGAGGGAATAATAAAAACATTTCCAATCACCTACAATTTATATTGGGGAGAATTATAAACATTCCCCTAGGGCGATTTTATACATGCCCTCTATGGGTGGTTGTACATAAGTACCACTACTTAAACATTAAATAGATCATTTAATTACATTCTAACAAAAGAGTTATGGCAAGGTTAAGAAAATGAATATGTAACATGGCAGTGGGGTATGAATACCCAATCAAGAGAATACTACATCTAATTTTGAGGCAATAAGCAAATTAGGTTTCACGGTTCAAGGATTTAGATCAAGTTAAACCTCATAAGAAAGTATGGGTAATGGATTAATGATTTCCCAACTGAAAGGTAGATGCACAAACAAAACACATACCTTAGCTTCAGGTGTTCTAGAATTTCCCTTTTCAACTCTTCACACGAATTATAAACCCACTTTCCCTAATACATCATTAGATTTATAAATTAGAATTACATGCATTCATTTAAAAGATTGAAAACCCTAACTCACTAACTTTTTGCACAAACCATCGATTTTGACTCCATAAACCTCATCACCTCTTAGTTAGGATTTCCTGATCAAAATAACATATAATATTGTATGTTTTGAATATATGGACTTTTAGGGTTAATTTTAGTGATTTTAAGCTAATTAATTCATTCTTAAAATTAAATTTTCTCAAACATAAAAATCAAGACTCAAAATTATTTTTATTGAATAGGTCTCATCTTCCTGATTTCAAAACACTATCTACTTTTAATTTTTGACAACAGAATTAATTTATAGATAATATTTTGTCTCGACCAATCAGCGTGTGCCACGTAGGCAACCACGCTCAAAGCGAGCGGTCGGGGGCGGTTGGAAGCAGTGACCCGCGTCTCAGGGACGCCCACAACAAGTCGAGCGGCCGGGGTCAAAACAGAGGAAAAAGACGAAATCGTCCCTCACGCGGAACTCAAGAGAGGAAAGCGACCAGGGGCAAAAATGGAAAACGACAGGGGTCGTCTTCCTCCCCTCGCCCGAGCATCGCAAGCAGCTTGCTCGGCCCAAAATGGGCAAAACCGCGATACATGACCTAATTCTACAATCAGATACTCGAAAGAATGGGAAAAGAACGCCGAAGCTGATGGTACCTCTTGATTGAACGGAGGAGGAGCAACCGGAGAGGGAGAGGCACCGCAAGCCAAGCGTCGTCGGCGGCTAGTTGGTGGTCAGATCGTCCACAAAACGTCAAATTAAGATCACGAACGAGTTGCTAAGGCGATGGCGGTCATAGGGGTTGAGATATTTATAGGCATGGAACCCTAAACTAGGATATAGGTAGGAGCAAGGAGAGAAGGTCGGCGGTGGGTTTGGGCATTTCTCGAAAACTCGTCCAATCCCAAACTTTTTGGGATAATCCGGAGCGGAATCGCGTAAGGAAGCCAATAAAACAAATTTGAGCGAAAATCGTCGAGTAAAACTCGAGATATAATGATTTGAAAAATCGAAAACAAAGGATATGTTGCCTTATTCGGTTAGAGGTGGAAGATGATCGCGAGTCATCCGATCGATGGACCCGAGTCCATCCAGGACTCTGAGCCGTCCGATCTCGCATTAGATTAGGAAAACAACCCTTAGCAAAAATCGATTAAATCCATAAAATTCTTAAATGTTTTTCTCTCTCTTCGTTTGGAGGCTCAAACGTCGTCCAAAAATTATCAAATTTTATATCCTGACTTATTTCGTCGTGTAGAATCCAATTATGGAGTTAGTTTTGCCTTTTGAGAAAGTTTGATAGGTGAAATAATTAATATATCATTTTCTCTTTCCTCCTTCAAAAGAGGTGATAACTTTATCTAAATTTTGTGTAACTTCACCCACAAGTCTCCCTAAGAGATTGGAACACGATTTTGAAATTATCTTTACAAGTTGGGTTTATTTATTTATAATAGTATATTGTACACACTTTCTCTCTCTCCAATTTTACTCATTATTCACACATTATCCAAATTAGTTGCAAATTTGCACAGAGGCTTATTTTTATGTTTAGAATACGAATTTGGAGTTATTTTCCTGATTTGAGAACATTAAGTATTTTATTTCTCTTTATTGGCATATTTCCTATATTCTTTTGATAATGTTATTAATATTTATAATTAGGTTCCATTTTAAATGATACTTGGCCCTTAAGTTACTTTTTGCTCAAGGAAACGAATTTAAATGTAAAATTATCCTGATGATTTCAATTTATAATATTTGGTGCAAAAATCTTTCTAATTATCTTCTTTACCCATTAATTCTCATATTACCTTTAATTATTACATTTATCTTCTCCCTTATATAAAATTCGGATTATCTCTTATTTCTCTTATTCTAGGAAATGCTAGAAAGTTCTAGGACGAAATATTTTATTCTTTTTATTGCTTGGTGTACAATTTGCACTTTAGGCCCATTATCTAAAGTCTAACTGAGGTATTTGTGCATACAACCCTATATTAAGAATATATGGGAAACATTTATCCAATAACCATCATAAATCCACCAAATCAAATCCAAGGACATATGGAATGAAAAGAAGGACAAAACTTATATAAAAGAGTACAAAGAGGTACATCGGGGATTTCAGTATGTTACAACACTCCGCCCCTTAAAAAGGATTTCGTCCCCGAAATCTCATACAAAGAGGGAAGGGTGAGTACGTAACATCTCGTCTCTCAACTCCCAAGTGGTTTCTTCTAAACCATGGTATCTCCACAAAACCTTCACTAACTCTATCTCCTTACTCTTCAACTGCTTTACTCGGGAGTCAAGGATCTTCACAGGTAGTTCTTCATAAGTCAGATTCTCATTAGTCTCCATAGGTTCAATGGTGAGTACATGAGACGGATCCTTAACGTACTTCCTCAACACAGAAACATGGAACACATTGTGGATCTTATCATAAGCAGGAGGCAAAGCTAGACGATATGCACAATCTCCCACTTTATCTAAGATCTCAAATGGTCCAACATAGCGAGGACTCAACATGCTTTTTACTTTAGATCTTACAATAGAACGCATAGGTTTGATCTTTAGAAAAGCATAGTCTCCCACTAAGAAGCTTACATCAGACCTCTTTTTATCAGCATACATCTTCTGTCTGTCTTGAGCAGCTTTCATCCGTTTCTTTATCAACTGTACCTTCTCAAGCATCATCTGCATGTCATCAATCTTTACTAGGGAGCGTTCACCAACATCATCCCAGTGTAAGGGTGAACGACAAGGTCTACCATAGAGAGCTTCAAAAGGTGGCATACCAATACTGGCTTGGTAGCTATTGTTGTAAGCAAACTCTGCTAACGGTAGATACCGATCCCAGGCACCACCCCAATCCATCACGCAAGCACGTAGCAAGTCCTCCAGAATCTGTACTGTTCTTTCAGACTGACCATCAGTTTGCGGGTGGTAAGTAGTACTGAAACATAGATCAATACCCATCTCTTCCTGAATCTGACCCCATAAGCGAGAAGTGAATTTCGGGTCTCGATCAGAAACTATCACAGTAGGGACACCATGAAGACGAACTATCCACTCCACATACAACTGAGCCATCTCAGCAACTTTATACGTGGTTTTGAAAGGCAAGAAATGAGCAAATTTTGTAAGCCGATCAATCACCACCCAAACAGCATCATAACATTTCTTGGACTTAGGGAAACCGGTAACAAAGTCCATTGTGATCTTCTCCCACTTCCATTCTGGAATCTCAAGAGGATGAAGGAGACCACCGGGTCGTTGATGTTCAATCTTGACTTGCTGACATGTCAAGCACTTCACCACGAACAAAGCTATATCATTCTTCATGTTCTTCCACCAGAAGCTTTGCTGTAAGTCCTTGTACATCTTGGTTGTGCCAGGGTGAATAGTGTACTTGGAACCATGAGCTTCCCTTAGAACCTTCTGTCTCAGATCACCAGCATTGGGTATCCACAACCTTTGTCTGAAGCGGATAGCACCATCCACTCCGACAGAGAAGTCAGATTGCGGTTTCTCAGATAAAGATTTCAACTCTTCAAGCTCAGAACTCCCCAACTGTGCAGTCACGACTTCTGAGATCCAAGTTGGTGTAACGGTCAAATTGGCCATATGAACACATAACTTATCTTCATCCACGGAATCGTCAGGCTGAGGTCTCCAACCGGTCACATGTTCAAGGTTTTCCCACACAGAACATCTCAGAGCAGCACAAACAACATCCTTCTTGCGACTTAAAGCATCAGCTACGACATTTGCTTTACCAGGATGGTAGGTGATGGTGAAGTTGTAATCTTTAAGATATTCCATCCACCTACGTTATCGCAAGTTCAGATCCTTCTGAGTCAACTGATATCTCAGACTCATGTGATCAGAAAAGACTTCAAACTTTTCGCCATAGAGGTAGTGTCACCAGATCTTCAATGCATGAACTATGGCAGTAAGCTCCAAATCATGTGTAGGCCAATTAGCTTCATTAGGTTTCAACTATCGAGAAGCATAGGCGATCACCTTTCCGTCTTGCATCAAAACACACCCTAAGCCTTTTCGGGATGCGTCGGTGTAGATGACATAGGGTATGCCCTCAACAGGAAAAGCAAGCACGGGAGCAGAAGTCAGACTCATCTTCAACTTCTGAAAACTGTCCTCACATTCAGGGGTCCATGAGAACTTGACCTCCTTCCGAGTCAGCTTGGTCAAAGGTAAGGCCAACTCAGAGAACCCTTTGATAAACTTCTGATAGTAACCAGCTAGACCAAGGAAACTATGGATTTCAGACGGGTTTTTTGGAGCATTCCACTTTGTCACAGCTTCTACCTTCACAGGATCAACAGCTATATGGCTGGCAGAAATCACGTGACCAAGAAACATAACTTCCTTTATCCAGAACTCACATTTTGAGAATTTTGCATACAATTGATTTTCTCGCAATGTGCTGAGTATAATCCGCAGGTGCTCGCGATGTTGTTCCAACGTCTCGGAATAAACCAAAACGTCATCAATAAACACCACTACAAACTTGTCGAGGTATGGGTGAAATACTCGGTTCATCAGGTCCATGAACACAACAGGGGCATTTGTCAAACCGAAAGGCATGACCATAAATTCATAATGCCCATAATGGGTTCTGAACGCTGTCTTCGGGACATCATCATCCTTTACACACATCTGGTAGTAACCACTTCGCAGATCCATTTTGGAGAACACGGTGGCTGACTTCAGCTGATCGAATAGGTCGTCGATGCGCGGAAACAGATAACGATTCTTCACTGTCACCTGGTTGAGCATGTGGTAGTCCATACACATCCGCAAAGAGCCATCCTTATTCCTCACGAACAGGATAGGGGCTCCCCAAGGGGAAACACTAGGGTGAATGAAGCCCATGTCGAGAAGCTCTTCAAGTTGCTTCTTCAACTCCACCAGCTCGGCAGGGGCCAAGTGGTAGGGTGGCTTCGATATCGGTGAAGTTCCAGGTATGAGCTCGATGGAGAATTCCACCTCGCGAGTTGGTGGCAACCCGGGTAACTCCTCAGGAAAGACATCTGGGAAGTCTTTCACCACGTCAACATGTTCTAGAGCAGGAGGTGTAGCATCGAGAACTATGGAGGCTAGAAAGGCTCTACATCCTTGCGAGACGAGTTTTTCAGCTTTGATGGCAGAGATGACGAACTGTCGCTCTCCTCGCTTCTTGCCCTTGACACACACTCTTCCTTCATCAGGATGAAACAGGCTAACCTTGGATTCCTCACAGTACAAAACTACTTTATACTTCTTTAACCAATCCATACCCAGGATGATGTCAAAGACGGTCATATCAAGCAAGACAAAAATTGTGGGAAACATTATTTCGGATATACAGAGGTTCAAGGTAGGAGTTTGGAGGTACGAGGAGCAGATTTTACCACTAGGAGTTTTTACGTCTAACACATGATCCATAAACTCAGATTCGATTTCAAGCATAGAGGCAAACTGACTAGATATGAAGGTATTGGAGGAACCAGAATCAAACAGGGCTTTTAAAGGATGCATAAAAAGTCCAAGCCAAAGTTTACAAAATAGATATTTTGTAAGCCAATCAAACAGGCTTTTAACCAGAATCAACCTGGCTCTGATACCATGCTGTAAAGAGGCGAGATCACCTCTTTACTAAAATTTAAAGGAAATACAAACATCCACAATTTTAACAAAATTTAGAGACTTTGAGGATGATTGCATAATATTCCAAGTAAATAAGCATGATTCCAGATACATAATAAAATGTCAATAGCAGCGGAAAGAAAGAAATAATAAGCCTTCACGTGGATTTATTTTTTATTACATGAATGATTTCTAAAAGAAAAGATAAGATAAGAGGATCTAGCTATAGCAACCTAGCCATCCTTCTTGACAAGCTAACGATCAACTGCATAGGAACCTTTCTTCAAGCTCTTCCTTCATCTTGCTCAGCACCAACACCTGGGTGGTTGGGAAGATACCCAGCAAGAGGGAAAAACAAAGCAAGTATGTGTTACAAGAAAATTCTAACAATGGCAATGAAAGTTGTATTAAGTAAATTAGGCTAGATATTTTGGGTTTAAAGAGAGACATCAAAGAGTATGAGGCTTTCATAATAAGACTTGCCAATAACAAAATATTAATAAAGGATTTTGCATGTAAATTAATATGTCTACCTAACTAAGTAGGGTTGAGGCACCTACCGGACCTCTAACCTTAGGTGAGGGAAGAATAAAAACATTTCCAATCACCTACAATTTATATTGGGGAGAATTATAAACATTCCCCTAGGGCAATTTTATACATGCCCTCTATGGGTGGTTGTACATAAGTACCACTACTTAAACATTAAATAGATCATTTAATTACATGCTAACAAAAGAGTTATGGCAAGGTTAAGAAAATGAATATGTAACATGGCAGTGGGGTATGAATACCCAATCAAGAGAATACTACATCTAATTTTGAGGCAATAAGCAAATTAGGTTTCACGGTTCAAGGATTTAGATCAAGTTAAACCTCATAAGAAAGTATGGGTAATGGATTAATGATTTCCCAACTGAAAGGTAGATGCACAAACAAAACACATACCTTAGCCTCAGGTGTTCTAGAATTTCCCTTTTCAACTCTTCACACGAATTATAAACCCACTTTCCCTAATACATCATTAGATTTATAAATTAGAATTACATGCATTCATTTAAAAGATTGAAAACCCTAATTCACTAACTTTTTGCACAAACCATCGATTTTGACTCCATAAACCTCATCACCATCTTAGTTAGGATTTCCTGATCAAAATAACATATAATATTGTATGTTTTGAATATATGGACTTTTAGGGTTAATTTTAGTGTTTTTAAGCTAATTAATTCATTCTTAAAATTATATTTTCGCAAACATAAAAACCAAGACTCAAAATTATTTTTATTGAATAGGTCTCATCTTCCTGATTTCAAAACACTATCTACTTTTAATTTTTGACAACAGAATTAATTTATAGATAATATTTTGTCTCGACCAATCAGCGTGTGCCACGTAGGCAACCACGCTCAAAGCGAGCGGTCGGGGGCGGTTGGAAGCGGTGACCCGCGTCTCAGGGACGCCCGCAACAAGTCGAGCGGCCGGGGTCAAAACAGAGGAAAAAGACGAAATCGTCCCTCACGCGGAACTCAAGAGAGGAAAGCGACCAGGGGCAAAAATGGAAAACGACAGGGGCGTCTTCCTCCCCTCGCCCGAGCATCGCGAGCAGCTTGCTCGGCCCAAAATGGGCAAAACCGCGATACACGACCTAATTCTACAATCAGATACTCGAAAGAATGGGAAAAGAACGCCGAAGCTGATGGTACCTCTTGATTGAACGGAGGAGGAGCAACCGGAGAGGGAGAGGCGCCGCAAGCCAAGCGTCGTCGGCGGCTAGTTGGTGGCCAGATCGTCCACAAAACGTCAAATTAAGATCACGAACGAGTTGCTAAGGCGATGGCGGTCATAGGGGTTGAGATATTTATAGGCATGGAACCCTAAACTAGGATATAGGTAGGAGCAAGGAGAGAAGGTCGGCGGTGGGTTTGGGCATTTCTCGAAAACTCGTCCAATCCCAAACTTTTTGGGATAATCCGGAGCGGAATCGCGTAAGGAAGCCAATAAAACAAATTTGAGCGAAAATCGTCGAGTAAAACTCAAGATATAACGATTTGAAAAATCGAAAACAAAGGACATGTTGCCTTATTCGGTTAGAGGTGGAAGATGATCGTGAGTCGTCCGATCGATGGACCCGAGTCCATCCAGGACTCTGAGCCGTCCGATCTCGCATTAGATTAGGAAAACAACCCTTAGCAAAAATCGATTAAATCCATAAAATTCTTAAATGTTTTTCTCTCTCTTCGTTTGGAGGCTCAAACGTCGTCCAAAAATTATCAAATTTTATATCCTGACTTATTTCGTCGCGTAGAATCCAATTATGGAGTTAGTTTTTCCTTTTGAGAAAGTTTGATAGGTGAAATAATTAATATATCATTTTCTCTTTCCTCCTTCAAAAGAGGTGATAACTTTATCTAAATTTTGTGTAACTTCACCCATAAGTCTCCCTAAGAGATTGGAACACGATTTTGCAATTATCTTTACAAGTTGGGTTTATTTATTTATAATAGTATATTGTACACACTTTCTCTCTCTCCTATTTTACTCATTATTCACACATTATCCAAATTAGTTGCAAATTTGCACAGAGGCTTATTGTTATGTTTAGAATACGAATTTGGAGTTATTTTCCTGATTTGAGAACATTAAGTATTTTATTTCTCTTTATTGGCATATTTCCTATATTCTTTTGATAATGTTATTAATATTTATAATTAGGTTCCATTTTAAATGATACTTGGCCCTTAAGTTACTTTTTGCTCAAGGAAACGAATTTAAATGTCAAATTATCCTGATGATTTCAATTTATAATATTTGGTGCAAAAATCTTTCTAATTATCTTCTTTACCCATTAATTCTCATATTACCTTTAATTATTACATTTATCTTCTCCCTTATATAAAATTCAGATTATCTCTTATTTCTCTTATTCTAGGAAATGCTAGAAAGTTCTAGGACGAAATATTTTATTCTTTTTATTTCTTGGTGTAAAATTTGCACTTTAGGCCCATTATCTAAAGTCTAACTGAGGTATTTGTGCATACAACCCTATATTAAGAATATATGGGAAACATTTATCCAATAACCATCATAAATCCACCAAATCAAATCCAAGGACATATGGAATGAAAAGAAGGACAAAACTTATAGAAAAGAGTACAAAGAGGTACATCGGGGATTTCAGTATGTTACAGTTGATACCTAGAAATCTGAAGTTTTATTAAACTACCTTCTTAGTAATAGTTGTATGAATACAAATTTTGGTGTATGTGTAACACAAATTTGCATATCAGTATATTCAATTCATGTAAACCTAAGGATTCAATTTATTAGCAATTAAAAAAAATTAGGGAACTATATTTTGATTAAATACCCTAATAATTAGTGTGTTAACATATATGTGTTGGAGTACAAATGTTTAGGTATAATATGTAATCTTACTAATTTTAATAACTACATTTGAAACCCTCAATAGCTTTTGAGAAGCAAGCCCCCAAATTCACATACCAATATTTGGTGATGATTACGAATGCGTAGGGATCTGAGTAATGCATTTAACTAGATTTGTCCAATTTGAATAAATCAACATATGGTAGAAAGAATCAGGAAGGTTAGTTTTATAAGTATATGTATGGGTTATTTTATGTTGTGAAAAGTACACTCATATATGAATGTCTTCAATTTAAATCCTAGGCGCCTCTAATTAGGATATTTTGATTGAATAATATAACATGTATCACATTCTTGACCTAGTTGACCAAATTGATATTTATGATATAAAGAGAGAAATGAATTACAAGACCCAAATTGAATGATAGCATATTTAACTTAAGCATATATAGAGTTATATGACTAAATATGAAATTTAGAACTAAAATAAATATCTAATGGATAATATATACACTTAAAAATCCTATTATGTCATTAGGTGACCGGGACTTGAATAAGAACAAAATGAAAATCTATAATAGGAATGTATACACATGCTAATTTTGGATTGACTAATAGACATGATGTGTTCCTAGGATGAATACTCAACTTTGGGGACGAAGTATATCAATCGAGTTAACCTTAGGTGTGGAGATCATGTATGTAAATCCTCTATTTTATTTTGGGCATTATTTGACTAAATCCATATACATTTTAATGAGGCATCTCTTGAATTGTTATTTCTCTTGGAAATCTATTATTTCTTGGACATTTATAATTCCTAATATGAATCTCTTTTACTGATGTGGTTATTACTTGACATGATTATGGGACTTCAGGCCCCTCCTGCCTTATTGCCTTTTTGGTTTGATATTGACTAAAATGATAGTCTTGCCACTCTATTATAGCATGTTGCGTGTTTGACTAGATTATCTAGAATATTGGTACTTATGTACAACCATACTTATATAGGGTGTGTGTTTCCACCCTTGTTTATTTTTAGGCCATGATCCTATGGTGTTATGGCCATGTTTTAGGTATATTTAATCTACATTGTTATGCATGCAAATATTCTTTGTTTTAAAATGAATTTGTGGATGAATGTTATGGAAAGACACTCTTTTATTACCATGTTTGTAATCTAAAATTTTATATGCCTCGTTTCTTTTGTTACATTTCTCTTGAACTTACCTAATTGCAAATAGCTCCCTTCTTGTGGGAACATCTCTTTTTGCACTGTTACCCTAATATAATGCCCAAAGTTTATTATATGTACATACTCAACCTTTGCTAACCTCTATGTTGTTTCCTATGTTCTGGGTGATGTTCCCTTCCACCCAGGTTTAGGTACATTGGAAGACAAGAGCTCAAAAAGATTACTAACATGACATGAACTTAAGGATAGCTTGGAATGGCTGGGTTACCCTCTGCTGCTGGCTTTAGTTGTACTTAGTTCAATTTAAATGTAAAATTACCTATTATGGTAAGGAACAATTGTATAAATGAATCATGAAGTGACTTTGTAATAGTTTTGTTTCCGCTACTTTATTATTACATGGCTCTTGTATTATATCATTTGAGTGGATCCCCTTTTTGGGTCCCACTCTTTACAGTTCCTTAGCGTGTGCAATAGCTCCATTGTTATCACAATATAGCTCAATTGCATCGTTGATTCTTGGAACCACCCTAAGTTCGGAGATGAATTTCTTGATCTAGACAGCCTAAGTTGCTGCATTCTATGCTGAAATATACTCGACCTTTGTTGTAAAAATTGTAACTGTCAATTGCTTAGAACTCTTCCAGCTCAAAGCTCTATTGTTGAGCCAAAACACACAAATCTTAATTGTGATCGATAGTTATCTTTGTCAGTTTAAAAGCTTGCATCGGTGTAACCCTTTCCCACAAATTCTTCCTCTCTACCGTACAAGGAGTTGATCCTTAGTTCTACTCAAGAACTAAAGGATGTTCTTCACGGCTGTTGTTACACTCTGATCTCACAATTACCATTAATCATGAGATTAGGGCATAAATTGAGCATTTAACGTAATACAAAGATCACCCTTAACGTTTTCTTCTTTTTCAAACTCTTTGTTTTCTCACATAACCACATAAACTAACTTTACAAGAGAATCTAAACATTGATTTCTCTAATCTGATTTCAACAATAAAAATGCATGTATGAACATTCATTATGTTTCTCATACTTTTAAGCACATAAGACTTGCTGATTCACATATATTTCTAAAAGAGGAATAATGTTATACATCATCATTTACAACTCTTTATTATTTCTTTACAAGGACCTAGAGTGACAAGGACCGACTGAACTTAACTATACTCAAACTTAACTCTTGTGGCAGATCTACTCTGATGCAATGATATCTTCAATCCCCACGGTTTCCCTAAAAATTTAGAATAGAGGGGTGATCCTACTCGCTCAGTGAATGAGTACTTCAAAGAAATAGTCTAAAGCACAGATATAATTACAGATATACTTTTGAGCAACTAATATCAATTATAATAGTAGTAAGCTTTAAAGAGTCTAATCATTTACAATCATAAATATGGCATGATACTCTAGATATCTACAAGAGTAAATCAATATATGAGCATGCTTGATTAATTTCAAAGAGAACTAATAATTCAGAAACATACAAAGAATAATTGAATAACTGCACACCCTTGTTTAACCTCTCATTCATCTTATTATGCCCTGAAACCACATGAGGTGTACCACAACATGTGGAAGAATCGTAGAAAGCTACGATCTCACTGTACAAGGCTTAGAAGCATGCCCGGGTTCCTAAGCCTATCTCTCAAGTAAGACCCCTTCTACAGCGGGCCTCAGCACGTCTGCCTCTCGGCGGCTCATGGGAGCGGTCGGATATCTCAGACTCCACCTCTCAACCTGGGTACTCAGGCGGTAAGTCAAGCCACCTATTGGCTTTTTTGTACTCTAGTTCCACCAGGATCTCTGGTTGATGTTGGACACTACATAATGTATTTTTAAGGAGACTTCTACTCGGGCTTCATCCCCCGTACCACATGTTAGTACATTCTAACCCCCGTATACTGGACACTTCCAGGGTTAGGTCCTTTCATCCCTATGGCGCAGACCTCTCAAAGGGAATCTACAGTGTTCAGGTCATCTACATGTCTAATTCACTCTTTACATTCACAAAACAATCATCACATTACATATCTTAGTTTAGCTCTGTAAACCATTCATTTCATAGACAATCTGATAACATTTACCACAATTGAACTATTAAGCATCACCACATCTCATACTGAGAACATGGTAATCACAATGCTTAATTCATTAAACACCCTATCCTTAGGGTTTCATTTACCTCATTCACTTATCACGTGGCTCTCATAAGGATTTCATGCGACATAAACATTCACTGAATAAAGACTACTATCAACAAATCATATGAAATCAATATAAGTATGAAACCTTAGAACTGAGCTGAATTTGGGTTTCCATGCCATTCACTGAGATAACATGCATCAATAATAAAATTGAATAAATAAAATCTATCATGTCAAGAAAATCTGTTCAAATGGATTTCACGATATCTATTTGTAAATATCCAACTTTCCTTGCATCTAGGGTTTTCGCCTCTTTATTGAGATATCAAACAAACACTATTCACCTTAAATGAAATCCAAGATAATATCTGACATATATGTACTATGAATTCAGATAAACAATCATTCATAACCAAGGGAATCTAGATAAACAAATTTCTCTATTTAATTATACAGCAATTTTAGTCATAGACAAATTCGCTATATTTTAGTTTACTCTTATAACCTCTGTGAATACTTAGGGAATTCTCATTAGGATGTATTGTATACATTTATAATATGATTTTATCATCTGAAATTCATCCAAAGAGAGGAAGAATCCATTTCATATCATTTTGCAACAACTTAGATCAAACACACAATTTAGGGTTTGTAGTCGCATACTAAGCAATTAAAGATTATGGATGATTTAACCAATTTTTCGTGCAATATACTGTTTAAAGGAAGTTCCCACTCACCCTAAGGTGTGAAAACACCTTAAAAATGCAGCTCATCCCTGAAAATCTCGATCTCATATCAAATCCCTAGCAATTCACCCAATTCTTCTTCCTTTCAACTCGGAAACCCTAAAATGAGGGATTATGAAGAAAGAGTGAGAAAAGGGGAAGTTTTGATACCATTTCGGATCAAATAAAAGGGACATAATCTTGACATGTGAGAGAATATTCACAATGAAACTATATCCAAAGAGGATAAACTTACATGATTTCATCATTCCTCGGACCGAAAAACCCTAGGTCAGCATCTCCATCACTTTCTCCTCTCAAACCCTAACTCTCCCTCTCTCTCTCTAGGATTTCATTTCTCTAGATTAAATCACAAATTATGAGAGCTCCTTGTGTGTTAGGTTGACCATATAGAACAATCGAGCTACTTGGGTCAATTGCACATTGACCCCTCACTATACTTTCTCTTATTTCAGTTGAATTTTCTATCATAAAAATATTACTGTAACTTATCTAATGATAAGGTCTAAACACATCCAAAAATTATGAAAATTTTACATGTTATTTATGACTGATTTTTAGATATCCAGTTAAAATTTCAGATCATTTGGAGTTACCAATAAAAAAATAAAAATAAAATACTACATTGCTAAAAAAGCACTCTGTCAGCATTTTGGTTGAAGTATAGTTCGACCGAGAACCACATTCAAAGAACACTCAAATATTCTAAAATTTTTCTCCAATATGCATGATTGAGTTATCCATATCATATACTAAATTAAATTAAATACAAAATTTGTAGAAAATATGAAAAATCATTTACCACACTACTATCTTGATCAAATTCCATATTCATGTACTATCAAAACCCTATTTTTTGCCGATTAGGGATTACATTTCTCAAACCCTATTTCTTAAAACTAAAATCATAGTTAGAGTTTCTTTTTAGGTTAGAAACATCACAATTGATCTAATATCATTAATCAAGTCTAAACGATGTTCAATCTAATCAAGCATGTAATCATTCAGGTAAACCCTAGTTTACCAATTAAGCACAAATGTGGTCATCACAATTCTCACCCCCTTAAAAAGTTTCATCCTTGAAACATAAATACGCAAACAAATTATATTCAAAGTTTATTTTAAGCTTCTGAAATCTTACATGTCATTACATTCTTGTATTTTATACTTGAATGTAGTTTTCAACGTTGAATCCTTTATTTCTTTTCTAATCACAACATGTTAAAATAGTTCTCAATGATAACAAACAAATTCTCTATGCCACAATCAATCATAGCAGAGAGAGAGAGAGAGAAACAACCATTTCAATATTTTTTTATACTCTTGAGGTGTTACCTCAACATTGATAATCTAATCCAACTGTCTCAATTCATACGACTTAATATGTACTATTGTTATCTATTACCTCTAAGTCACAAAAGAGAGTTCACCATGTTCTTTTGAATTTTACTATTGTGCTACTCATATAGCAAAATAGTCTTGAGTTAGAAGACTAGATTCAACATCAATTGTACAATACTACTCACGACATCCCCATTGCATTATGGATGCATAAGGTGAAGCATTACCATCACATTATGTATTATTCTCAAAAATGAACCCACGCATAATTCAAGGTGTAACCATCGGGTTATAGCATACTAGGGTTTCAAAAACAGTAACAAAGTACACTATGATTGTATTAGTCATTCAAGGACTATTCATACCCAATTACCATCACTTAATTATATTAAATCTAGGTATAACAAGCTATACCTCATTACGGTTACATATCAATACAATATGGTTATCATCCCTTCTATTCATATGAGTGAATAGGTAAGACTACCTTATACAGGGTAACCCTTCATTTTTTCCATCATTATTCAACCCATATCATCATACTACAATGGTACAATACTAAGATGGATTACTGGTATGAATGAATACAACTATCAGACACCTTTAATTAACATATTGCATGCACATGTACACTGAAATCATACGTAGAACCAATTTACATCCCTTAATATTCCTTCAACAAATTATAGTTCTAAAAACAAATTCACATATTACTAAAAGCCATTATTTTATCTCTCTCCTCATTCACTACTACTTACTTTTTGCGACTTATCCTTCTCATTTTGATCATGTAGATTAAACATTCCTAAAATTGAAACACACAAGGTACAAATAGATTATTCATCATTCTTTCTATCACTGCAAGAATTTATCTCATATCACACTTCACTCATATTGTATTTCTCCTTTTGTTCAAAACACACTTGTTACATTTCAAATTTATATCCTACTTTTTACTCCGAATCATTTCCATATTGTTTATCTACCTTTCATATTAGCTATCTTTAAACCCTGGATTACTATCAGTGCTAGTTTACTTTTCATAGTGCAAATCTCATGATCTTATTTTATAGAGATGCTAGTATTCAAGGTCAAATCACTATTGACATCCCTTGAACTACTTCAACTCTAAACATTCTAGGGTTTGGTCCTTATCAGAAGTATGACGTTATTGTGATGTGACTTTTCTCCCTTAATTTGAAATTCAAACTTTGGATCTCACAAGTTTTACTAAGGTCTTTCTTATCTTATCAATTGAATTTTCTTTCTCTTACTTGACCTATTTAGATAGATTACATTCTCAATTACCCCTGCTAGGGTTTCATCATCATATTGCGTGTCATTATTACATTCACTAGATGTCTCTACCACGGTGGTTATGCATCATATATGATTCATTTTCTTATCACTTCATTCCCACATTGCTCTCATTAAGGAAGACATGAAAGAGAAGATGATTTTAAGACTTAGAATTCTTATCTTCAAACATTCAATAAAACATTTCTCATATGTAGGTTTAATTAGTTATCAACAAGGATATTTGACTAATTAACACTTTCTTAAATCTCGCAACCTCTTTCTTTTATAATTTATATTACTCCATTATGTTTCAAACCCTTCTTTATTTTCCATAATCCCCTTACCATATACTAATATTCCACATGTCATCTTTAACTTCTAGTTTTCTCTTGTTATCATGTTGCTTCTTTTATGTGTATGATCAAGTATACCATGTTGCATATATTTCCTTTTATCCTTCTACTAATGTGAAGTTTAAATTCTAAATCAATATTCTCTCTATTAGTTTCAACTCATGTTTAATACATTATATATCCTTCATTTTAAATCAAACGGCTCATGCATGGGTGAAACATAGTTTCTCTTTCAATCAAGTTTTTCCTTCCTGAATATAGTCTACCTTTGTATGATTTATTCATTTATTTAGCTACACTTTTGTTCTTCTTTTAGAAACTAATTTGTTGTTCTATAGAGACTTAGAATCCAAAGGAAGTAAGGATGAATGTGTTAAACTTATTAATAAAGGTATACATTCCATGCTCTCAAGTATATCATAACCCTCATTCCTTAATCAAGCTCATTATTTCCAACATTTCTCTTTGTTTCAACTAAGTTTCTTATCCTAGTTTTATGATTTGCATGCTCATCTAGTTCTCTTCACTTTAACTCTTCTGAAGACTCTTCACTTCTATGTACTTATTGTATACTTAGCTCTTTCTTCTATTTTCCCTTTGCTTTGGAGTACATAAAAACATTGTACTCGGTTATATAATCCATTCCTCATGATTGATTCTTACTATCTTGGCTTCTTACATACTTTTCTCATATCTTTTCCATATTTCATATTTAAAGTTCATATAATACTAATAATTAAATTTAATCTGAACCTTATGTCGTTTTCCTTTATTCCCAATTAAGGGTTTCTCATATGAGGCCCCAGAGTTGGATCTCAAATATCAGTTCCAACTGATTCTTAGTTTTCCTGGCCTTTCCCTTTTACTTTAAAATCTTAAAGTATATACATTCATACTAGAATTTGGATCTAATCTATCCAGAATTTACTCTTGTTATGTTACTAATAGGAGTCCTTAGATCCCAGTAATGCATCCTGCCAGCCGGACCAAGCTGAACCTGCAGTCCTGAAGCCAAGAGCTACTCAGGATTACTCAACTCCTATTCATCTCAAATGTGTGGAAGAAAACATATCCACTTAGGAAAGCTCATTCAAAGATCATTTCTAGTCTACTTGATACAAAGAATGTAATCAATAAATGCTACAACTGCATAGTGTACAACAAATCTTAAAGACCCATATATATTTCAAAATACTGAATATCTGAATGCAAACATATAAGAGCTTTTCTATTCATCTCCAATTAAACAACAATATGAAATGAAAGTTCTATCTCATTTTATATTTATGCTCTTAATTCATGTAACTTATCTTGTTTCTAACCCTAATATTTCTAGGGTTCCTCTCTAAACCATCCTTCCATTGTATACCTGGCCAGGGTATACATGAAAGAATAGATAGAGTAGCTTGATATTGGTTGATCCAAGTACTTAGATACCGGGCCAGGATATCCAAATACTCAAATACCTAGAGCTAACATCATAACATCTCCTATCTGCCACACTTATCACTCTAACTTACTAAATTAATGGTCCCTGACAACTCAGCCTAGGCTTTGATACCAAGTTGTTACACCCTGATCTCACAATTACCATTAATCATGATATTAGGGCATAAATTGAGGATTTAACGTAATACAAAGATCACCCTTAACTTTTTCTTCTTTTTCAAACTCTTTGCTTTCTCTCATTGAACCACATAAACTAAATTTACAAGGGAATCTAAACATTGATTTCTCTAATCTGGTTTCAACAGTAAAAATGCATGTATGAACATTCATTATGTTTCTCATACTTTTAAGCGCATAAGACTTGATGATTCACATATATTGCTAAAAGAGGAATAATGTTATACATCATCATTTACAGCTCTCTCTTATTTCTTTACAAGGATCTAGAGTGACAAGGACCGATTGAACTTAACTATACTCAAACTTAACTCTTGTGGCAGATCTACTTTAATGCAATGATATCTTGAATCCCCACGGTTTCCCTAAAAATTTTGAGTAGAGGGGTGAGCCTACTTGCTCAGTGAATGAGTACTTCAAAGAAACAGTCTAAAGCATTGATATAATTACATATATGCTTTTGAGAAACTGATATCAATTATAACAGTAGTAAGCTTTAAAGAGTCTAATCATTGACAATCATAAATATGGCATGATACTCTAGATATCTATAAGAGTACATCAATATATGAGCATGCTTGATTAATTTCAAAGAGAACTAATAATTCAGAAACATACAAAGAATAATTGAATAACTGCACACACTTGTTTAACCTCTCATTCATCTTATTATAACATGAACTTACATGAGGTGTACCACAACATGTGGAAGAATCACAACAAGCTACGATCTCACTATACAAGGCTTAGAAGCATGTCTGGGTTCCTAAGCCTATCTCTCCAGTAAGACCTCATCTGCAGTGGGCCTCAGCACGTCTGCCTCTCAGCGGCTCATGGGAGCGGTCGGATATCTCAGACTCCGTCTCTCAACTAGGGTACTCATGATGAATGTATATTCATCATGAAATTCAATTATCACTTCGGGACCAATTCAACTCTATACATACTATTTCACTCAATATGAATCATAATGTGCAAAATTACTTAGTTGATTCGATTATCAAGGTTTTAACTAAATATTGTTCATTTAACGCAGGTTTTGACAAAGCTGAATAAGTAGTCAAAGTCCACCTTCATCTCTAGCTCCGATCAAGAAATCTAACCAAGCAATTCCACCCATGCGGTCTCAAGACCGTATGACCTGCAAAGATTGATTGGAGGTATAATCCAGCTGCAAGGGATCGAGCAGTGCATGGATTTAGGACCTCAAAGCAGATTCCTAACCACGACCGTGATGGTCCAAAATGGTCGTGGTCTGCTGTCATCACCACGACCGTGTGGTGCGGCCACGACCGTGGTAGATCAATCTCAACGCTTGAGCTTTCACTCGCCACGACCGTGGTCGACGAGCCACGACCGTGGCACCCTACCTACATCGACCCCCTCTCACTCGCCACACCCGTACGAGGCAGCACGGCCGTGTGGCAGCCACCTCACCACGACCGTGGTGTCATGACACGGTCGTGGCTCAACGCTGTCAGGGCCAAATTTCTCACCCACCACGCCCGTGTAAGGCGGCACGGTTGTGGGACAACAACTTTACCACGACCATGGTGCGTCATCTTCAACCTCCGACCAACACTTATTTGCAGCTCCTGAGCGAGATCGATTGGAGGTAGTTCGTGTACCAAATGGGGTCACCCCGAGGCCGTTACACTTGCAGATGAAGGCCGAAGATCATTCTTTTACCTGAGGGCTAACAGATCGTTTGACCCAGCTGCTGATGAATTCGGTCACTGTTTGAATCCATTACAGAAAAGCAAACGGTCTGTCCAAGACCGTTTGCCCTTTGCGACATAAGACCGTTTGGCCCCCTTGCGGGTTTCAGATCGTTTGATCGGAAAGCATAGAAGACCATTTGGGCATTTGCTGACCTGAAGACCGTTTGGGCATCTGCTGACCTGAAGTACGTTTGCCTCTTTTTACACAAGACCGTTTGGAGTTCTATCGATTTCTAAACCGTTTGCCGATCAAGACCGTTTGGCCTTATACGATTTCCAGATCATTTGCAAAGGATCATTTGGAAGGAGCAAATGGTCTGTGAGACTGTTTGATCTCATGCGGTTTCCAAACCATTTGGTCTTATGTGGTTTACAGACCGTTTGCCCAGTTTATGCAAGATCGTTTGATCAGATTCCACAAACCGTTTGGGCTATTTTAAGTAAAACCCTTTGGGTAAAAATATCTACAGACCGTTTGGTTTCCTTTAATCCCAGACCATTTGGGGGCAGTCTCGTGCCTATAAATAGGACCCCAAGGGTCCTCACTTGGACATCAGTTCTGGGACACCGACAGGCTGCATGTACACAGGTCCGATCCAAATCCAGTCCAATTCGCGCCAGTTTCATTCCACCTACTGCCCGTGTTGCAACCAAGGAGGCTGATGAGAGAAGGAAGACGGAGCGAGGGAGACTGTCAGGTATGTCTTGGCAACTCCCATTCGTGTCCAGATCTGTTCTGATACGATGTAGAAGGCCGTATCTTCTTCACCGAGTTGCGACTACCTTCTGCACTGAGTTCATGGCGGATTTCTCTCTCTTTCTCATTCTTCTTGTTTCTCGCATCATGAGCGAGTAGTACCTTTTCGCCAGGATGCGGGGACTAGCCCCGCCGCCCATGCAAACATGTTATATTGTTAAACTTTCCATGACAATGTATATAACTCTTCATTTTGTATTAATCGTTATGTTCGTAGTTTGATTTTTTTACTTGCTTTCATCTTTGTTCTTCCTATGCTGTGAGAACTTCTATATGTAGGATTGAATGTCGTTTAACTAGTTGACTCCCAAACTAGAAATATAATGGGATTCCTTGAGGTCGTAAATGTATGATCCGTGAGGGGACGAGCCATCTAGCCTTCGGCGACGCTTCTGTGTACCTAATGCCTGTATAGGGGGTTCACAACCTTAGTTGGATTTTGTATCTTCTTGTTAATCATCGATGTTTGCTCGTATATTAATTTCCTGCTTGCTTATCGATTAATGCGGTTGAATCCCAAACTATAAATAGAATGGGATATCTTCGGAGCCATAAGTAAGTGATCCAGTTGGTGACGAGACATCGGATGCCTAAGGTGATGCTTACGCGGACCTAACGCCCGTATGGGGGGTTCTGTAGCAGATCTATTTGGATTGATATATCTTGTCTTGATTGTTTGTGATTGAAGGTGTTTGCGTGTGTAGCGGTGGTGAAACCCAATACCATCCCAACAATTCCATATCATTGATCTAATCCATCCTTAATTCAGCTTTTACTTTCTTGCAATTAGTTTAATTAACCTCAAATCAACCAATCGTTCTAAATATTAGTTTTACTTGAGCCAGATTCGACTGATAAGGATTCTTAAAAACGTTGTCCTTTGGGTTAGATCCTTAACTATACTGCGATAAGACTCGTCTGCTTGCGGGTGGTATTATTGCACTTTGGTTTTGGTAAAAATTAGGAGATATCAACCCCGAGTGAGTTTGTTAGTGTGTTCAAAATACCACGTCAAATTCTGGCGCCGTTGCCGGGGACAACGGAATCAGTCAGTCAAATCTAGTTCTTTTAAGACTAATCTAGGATTTTGCTTTTTCTTTTGAAACAATCAATCATCTACTTGAATTTGACTCTACTTTGTGGATCTCATTTTCAAAATCTTTCTATTTTCATGTACAACCCAAGGCATAGTGTATGCACTGTTCTGACAGCCCCGGACTCACAGCGAGCTTTGATCCCGAGATAGACAGAACTTTCCATCGTCAGATCAAAGAGAATCAAGCAAGGATGGCTAAAGAAGAAGAGGTAGCCCGAAGAGTGGCTCAAGCCATCAATGCACAAAGAGAGAGGCTCGTGCAAGAATCCAGGGTTGCGGTTCAGCAGGAAATCCTAGCAACACAAGCAGCAGCGCAAGCATCTGAACTACAAAAGGATCTTAGAGAGTTCTCAATCCCGAAAGCTGTGAATGTTCATCATCCAATACATCCTCCTCCCATCAATGCTGCCAATTTTGAGATTAGGGCACATTGGATCACATTGCTTCAAAACAACCCTTTCTATGGAAAACAAGCAAAGGACAGCCAAGAACATCTTCTGAGATTCATCGATCTATGCTCTATGACAAAGCAAAATGGAGTCACTGATGATGCTATTCGACTCCGTCTCTTCAAGTATTCCCTTGCTGATAGAGCCATAAGTTGGTACAATTCATTACAAAGTGAAATACCCATCACCACCTGGGAACAACTCCAAAATGTGTTTCTGGAAAAATTATATCCTCCATCTCTCACATATGAAATTAGGGGCCGGATAAAAAATTTCACTCAAGTCCATGGAGAAACTCTCGTTGAAGCATGGGATAGGTACAAAGAGCTTCTACACAAATATCCACACCACTAAATTCCTAAGAATCAACTCATCGAAATTTTCTATAGGGGTGTGGATGATGATATTAAGAGGTTTCTAGATTCCTCATCTGGAGGAAACTTCATGCGTCAAAGTTATGGGGTAGATCGGTAGGTAAAGGAGTCTTGAAAGTAGCTATGGTCAAAGCTACTCCCGAGTACAAGTCTATTGCTGAAACCTTGAAGGTCTTAGTCGCCAAGCAAGACCATATTGAATCATCTCTAGCTGTTATTAGAAGAGGACGTTCACCCACTCGATAACCGGAACAGGTCAAGTCCACTTCCCTGTTCTGTGAAGCATGTAAGAGCACCGATCATTCCACTTTATCATGCAATGTTCTCTATGACATTGTACTGAGCAATGTATGTGGACAAGGAGATAGTGGTCAGATGGAAAATCTTAATGCTATCAATACTATTCCTGAGAAAAGTTATTACAACCCGAATCAGAATAGGAATCACCCAGGTTTTCAATATGGAAACCCCTCTGGAGCAGTAAACTCACATCAATTTAGTTCAAACAATCAACCATGAGGCCCACCAGGATTCCAGTATAATCAACAACAAAATTTTGGGAATCAAGGAAATTTCAAGGGGAACTTTCAAAATAGGAACTACAATAATTATCAAAACAACTCTCAGTATCAGAATCTTAATCAGCAGCATGGACAGCAAGCATGACCCGTCTCTTCTGATGACAAGCTATCAACCATTGAAAAAATGTTGCAAACTCAGCAAACTATGATAGCCAACCAACAAGATCAGCAGAAGGCTATTGAATCTCAACTAGCTCAACTTGCAGCTAGCATAAAGCCACCCGCTGGAGTCTTTGCTGGCCAACCCGAGAACAATCCCAAGCTTCCTCAACAGTTGAAGGAAGTCACCACCATGTCAAGAAAAGACTATTCGGATCCCCCAGTAAATACACCTATGGTTATTACAGATTAAGATGAACATGTGATTGTCCAAAACTCAACAACACTAGAGTCTCAATCAAAAGATGATAAGATAGATAAGGGAAGTCCTGAGAAATCTACTAATGAAGAAACTGAAACACTGGAACCTAATATTCCTATATATAAGCCTCATATACCCTTCCCAGCCTGTCTAAGGCAAACCAAGCTCGATACTAGATTCAATAAGTTTAAAGAGGCTATGAAGAAACTTCATGTTGATATACCCTTCTTAGATGCTTTGGTTGAGATACCAGCCTGGACTAAGTACCTAAAGTCACTCCTAACCAGGAAGTATATAACTGAGGAATATGAGATAGTAAAACTGGCAACAACTACATCGAATATCATATTGAGCAAGATGCCCAAGAAACAAAAAGACCCATGATCCTTTGGAATCTCATGTCACATTGGCGACTCATCATGCAAGAAAGGATTGGCAGATCTCAATGCAAGCATCTCTATTATGCCACTTAGCCTGTGCAAGAGACTAGGGATCGCAGAATTGCTTCCTACTGGAATGACTATACAGCTTGTAGAAAATTTGATAAAACGTTTGTTAGGAATCCTCGAGGATGTCACGGTCAAAGTAGGCAAGGACACATATGTTCCATGTGACTTTGTCATTATGGACATTAAAGAAGATACCAGATATCCTCTCATCTTCGGTCATCTATTCCTCGCCACTGCAAGAGCCCTGATTGATGTTGAAGTTGGTACCTTACTGCTCAGATTAGGTAAAGAAACTTTTAAATTTAAAGTTTTTGAAAGTATGAGAAGACCAAGTATGTAGGAAGAAGTCTATCTGATTGACTGCATTAAACAAATGTCACTTCTGATTCAAGAGCATCATGAATCAAACGATCCCTTGGAAATTTCTCTAACCAACCCATCAGTGGATGAACCAATCGACGAACGAGTAAAGGATTGCATCGAATCCCTCGACTCTGCTAAAGAAGATGTTGGAGCCAATAGTGAAGAACTCAAGGCTATGGAAACTACAAAAGAAACAAGCGAAAAACCAGAGGCTCCCGAAATGAACCCTCTACCCGAAGGACTGAAGTACGTATTTTTAGACGATCTCAAGGTTTGTCCAGTTATTATAAATTCCGATTTAACAGCTGAACAAGAAGAGAAACTTCTGAAGGAACTGAGGGAAAGAAAGAAAGCCATCGGTTATAAAATGAGTGACCTCACTGGGGTCAGTCAAGCACTGTGTATGCACAAGATCCCTATGATGGAAGATCACAAACATACTATTGAGCATCAATGGAAATTGAACCCAAATATGAAGGAAGTGGTCCGTAACGAGGTCATTAAATTGCTCACAACTGGAATAATCTATCTGATATCAGATTTGCCATGGGTGAGCCCAGTGCATGTAGTCCCCAAGAAAGGTGTAACAACTGTTATACGGAATGAAAACAATGAACTCATCCCCACTCGAACAGTCACTGGGTGGAGGATGTGCATAGATTATAGAAAATTAAACAAGGCAACTCGAAAAGATCATTTTCCAATGCCTTTCCTTGATCAAGTCCTAGAAAGGTTGGCTCACCAAGAATATTTTTGTTATCTTGACGGTTACTCTGGATTCTATCAAATACCCATACATCCAGATGACCTAGAGAAAACAACCTTTACCTGCCCATTCGGAACATACACATTTAAAAGAATGTCGTTTGGCCTCTGCAATGCACCTGCAACTTTCCAACGCTGCATGGTTGCAATATTTGCCGGTCTCACTGAAACCATTATGGAGGTTTTTATGGATGATTTTTTTTGTTATGGAGATTCATTTGATTCATGTCTTAAGCACCTCTCCCTGGTCCTCAAACGTTGTGAAGAAGCACAGCTTGTGCTAAATTGGGAAAAGTGCCATTTTATGGTAAGAGAAGGCATTGTCCTCGGTCATAGGGTCAACAATAGAGGAATTGAAGTAGATAAAGCCAAGATTGAAGTGATTTCTAAACTAGCTATTCCAAAAAACGTAAAAGAAGTTTGTGCTTTTCTAGGTCATGCAGGATTTTACATAAGATTTATAAAGGACTTTTCCAAGATAACGACGCCAATGACGAACCTATTACTAAAGGATACCGATTTCAATTTCAATGAAGAATGTGTAAAAAGCTCCAACACACTGAAACAGGCCCTCACAACCACTCCCATCATTAGATCTCCTGATTGGGATCACCCATTCGAAATCATGTGTGATGCCAGTGATTATGTTGTGGGTGTTGTGCTTGGACAATGTATAGAGAAGAAACATTACGTGATCTTTTATGCATCGAAAACCCTCGATGAAGCCCAGAGAAATTATGCAACTACAGAGAAAGAACTTCTTGCAGTTGTATATTCCTTTGACAAATTCAGATCCTACCTAATCAGTTCAAAAGTTATTGTCTACACAGACCATGCATCTATCAGGTACCTTCTAGCAAAGAAAGATGCAAAACTCAGGTTGATTAGATGGATCCTCCTATTACAAGAATTTGATTTAGAGATAAGAGATAAAAAGGGTACAGAGAATGTTGTAGCATTCCACCTCAGTCGCATCCACACTCAGGATACTAAGAAGATTCCGATTAATGATTCCCTGACGGATGATCAACTAATGAAGGCCTCAGAAGCTATACCATGGTACTCGGATTTTGTGAACTACCTTGCTGCTGGGGTTATCCATCCTCAATGCACCGAGAATGCCCTGAAGAAGTTCATGCATGATGTGAATCAATATCACTAGGATGAGCCATATCTTTTTAAACTAGGTGCCGATGGTCTGTATAGATGATGTATCGCCAAAGAAGAGGCTCAACTTATTTTGGAACAATGTCACTCAGGACCAATGGGAGGACATATGAGCTCTAAAAGAATGCTTTAAAGGTTTTGCAATGTGGATTCTTCTGGCCGACCATATCCAAATATTCCTACAATTTTGTCATGTCATGCGACAAATGTCAAAGAACAGGTAATATAACAAAAAGGGATGAGATGTCGCTGAATCTATGGCAAGAAGTAGAGATATTCGATGTTTGGGGGGTGGACTACATGGGTCCATTCCCATCTTCTCATGGATTTTCATACATCCTAGTGGCGGTATACTACGTCTCAAAATGGGTTGAAGCTATACATCAAATTATTCAAAGATATTATTTTCCCCTGTTTCGAAGTGTCACGAACCGTGATATCTGATGGAGGTTCCCACTTCCTTGAAAGAAGCTTTGAGGCTTTACTGAGAAAATACGGTGTAACACACAAGGTAGCCTCGCCTTACCATCCACAAACAAGTGGACATGTAGAGGTCTCTAATCGTCAGCTAAAGGCTATTCTGGAAAAAACTGTAGGACGCAATCGAAAGGATTGGGCAACAAAAATCAACGATGCCTTATGGGCCTATCAAACTGATTATAAAACTCCCCTCGGGACTACACCTTTTCAATTAATATATGGAAAGGCTTGTCACTTTCCAGTCGAACTGGAACACAAGGCATGGTGGGCAATTAAACAACTGAACTTTGATATGAAAGAAGCTGGCCAAGCCAGGATTCTGCAACTCCAAGAGATGGATGAACTCCGAATGACAGCTTATGAGAACGCACGAATCTACAAAGAACGTACAAAATTTTGGCACGATGGACATATGAAAAGAAAAGACATACATGTAGGAGACCAAGTTCTACTATTTAACTCAAGGTTGAAGTTATTTCCAGGAAAACTCTGTTCTCGCTGGTCTGGACCTTACATTGTCAAAAGCATTTCCCCACATGGTGCTTTCTCTTTATGGAGTGAAAAGTCAGGCGAATTTATGGCAAATGGTCACCGCTTAAAGAGATATTTCACCTCGATTGACATAGGCACCGAAATAATGTTGGAACTCACCAATCCTAAGGATCCACCATGAAGCTAAAGAATTCAGTTGAGCCATCGACATAAAACAACGATGCTCGTCGGGAGGCAACCTGATCAATAAATTTGTTTTACTTTTCTTTTCAAATTAGAACATTTCTTCAATTTTGTTTTTACATTCTAGTTAATTCTTCATTAAATAAAATTCGCATCGCAGGATGCTATTTTAAGATCTAATTGCTCTTTACCTTTGAGATTTTTAGATAAGAGGATGCATGCTGATCGGAACACAACCACACCTGGCGGTCATTCTGGCATGAATTTTCCCCTCCATCTTGGATTTAGGGTTTGCTCGGGACGAGCAAATCTCTAAGTTCGGGGTGGAGGGTGGGTGGTATGTACCTCACTTTCCACCTACACCCATCCTTTTCACACTTAAGTCTTCACTATCACATTCTTGATAAAAAAATTCAAAATTTTCAAAATTCTTTAATGTTTTTGAATAGATACTTGATGAATTTTCGACACTTTTTGACACTTCCTGGTTTCATTAAAAGTCACTAACTAAATTGCTATGCATTTTCAATCATTATATCCTCCTTAATCGAAGTAAATCCTCAAAAGGACCACTTTTTAAAACAAGCCTTTTGATTGAAATCATCTTATGAAGCTTATGATTCCTAACATCATGACACTTATGCAAAAATGACAAGCGTCAGCCGAACTGATTGGGATCAAACACGTCGTGCTTCCTAACTGACTAGTGGAATAATAACATGGAATCTCCACTGGATCCTCATCAAGTCATTATTTGAGCAGAGTACGATAAAGAGAACAACCCGATGCGTTGAATTGTAAATCAAGTTGCATTTTGATCTGAACTCTCTTCTACACTTCTTCTACCATCTTCGTATCCCTCCATCCATAAAAAAGAAACAAAAATGGCCGAATGTGTGCCAAACCCTAAGTTTGGGATGGCACGCCACTTCCCTCTTTATCTGCTTCTTCCATACCCCTCATAAATAAATAGGGGCGTACCACCAAAATTGCAATCTCGAGTCGAATAGAGGAGAGGTTTGCAAACAAAAGATGCCAAAGCGCACACATAAAGAAATGCAATCTCGAGTCAAATAGAGGAGAGATTTGCACAAAAAATGCAATAAATGAAATTGCAAAGCAAATAAAAATCTCGAGTCGAATAGAGGAGAGAATTATTTCCTCCTTCCATACCACCATTCACTCCATTTTCTACGTAATGGTGCAAGGAATGCCTACCCTATCCTGAAAAAAACACCAGTGTCAGATCAAATGCATCTTGTTGTTCTGTGGGTGTCTCTGGATTCTTACAAAACTCTTTAACATGCTTGTTGTTGGAAAAAAAGTGGGGAGGAAGTGATATTGGAAAGTGAATTTAGGAACGAAGATATGGTAAGATGTGTTTAGTGGTCTCAGGAGGTTGAGATACTGAGTCATATTGAGTAGAAAGAAAACATTCGTGATGTGAAGATGAAGAAATTACACGAATTTAAAGTATTCATTTGGCGACCGTTTCAGATATTGTGTTACTCGAGGATGAGAACCGTTTAAGTTCAGGGTATTTTTATGAATGTATATTCATCATGAAATTCAATTATCACTTCGGGACCAATTCAACTCTATACATACTATTTCACTCAATATGAATCATAATGTGCAAAATTACTTAGTTGATCCGATTATCAAGGTTTTAACTAAATGTTGTTCATTTAACGCAGGTTTTGACAAAGCTGCACAAGTAGTCAAAGTCCACTTTCATCTCTAGCTCCGATCAAGAAATCTAACCAAGAAATTCCACCCATGCGGTCTCAAGACCGTATGACCAACAAAGATCGATTGGAGGCATAATCCAGCTGTAAGGGATCGAGCAGTGCATGGATTCAGGACCTCGAAGCAGATTCCGAACCACAATCATGGTGGTCCAAAACGGCCGTGGTCTGCTGTCATCGCCACAATCGTGTGGTGCGGCCATGGCAGTGGTAGATCAACCTCAATGCTTGAGCTTCCACTCGCCACGACCATGGTCTACGAGCCACGAATGTGGCACCCTACCTGCATCGACCCCCTCTCACTCGCCACGCCTGTGCGAGGCAGCACGACTGTGTGGTAGCCACCTCACCACGACCGTGGTGTCACGCCATGGCCGTGGCTCAACGCCGTCAGGGCCAAATTTCTCACCCACCACGCCCGTGCAAGGTGGCATGGCCATGGGACAACAGCTTTACCATGACCATGGTGCCTAACCACAGATGTAGTGCGTCGTCATCAACCTCTAACCAACACTTATTTGCAGCTCCTGAGCGAGATCGATTGGAGGTAGTTCGTGTACCAAATGGGGTCACCCCAAGGCTATTGCACCTGCAGATGAAGGCCAAAGATCATTCTTTTACCTGAGGGCCAACAGACCATTTGACCCAGCTGTTGATGAATTCGATCACTGTTCGAATCCATTACAGAAAAGGAAGACCGTTTGCCCTTTGCGACATAAGACTGTTTGTCCCCCTTGCGGGTTTCAGATCATTTGATCGGCAAGCATAGAAGACCGTTTGGGCATATGCTGACCTAAAGACCGTTTGGGCAACTGCTGACCTGAAGAAAGTTTGCCCCTTTCTGCACAAGACTGTTTGGAGTTCTATCAGTTTCCAAACCATTTGCCAATCAAGACCGTTTGGCCTTATATGATTTCCCGATCGTTTGCAAAGGATCGTTTGGAAGGAGCAAACAGTCTGTGAGACCATTTGATCTCATGCGGTTTCGAAACCATTTGCTAAAGACCATTTGATCTTATGCGATTTACAGACTGTTTGCCCAGTTTATGCAAGACCGTTTGGGCAGATTCTACAGACCGTTTGGGGGAAGTCCTGTGCCTATAAATAGGACCCCAAGGGTCCTTACTTGGACATCGGTTCTGGGACGTCGACAGGCTACCTGTACACAAGTCCGATCCATATCCAGTCCAGTTCACGCCAATTTCATTCCACCTACTGCTCGTGTTGCAACCAAGGATGCTGAGGAGAGAAGGAAGACAGAGCGAGGGAGACTGTCCGGTCTGTCTTGGCAACTCCTGTTCACGTCTAGATCTATTCTGACATGACGTAGAAGGATGTATCTTCTTCACCGAGCTGTGACTAACTTCTGTACTGAGTTCATGGCGGATTTCTCTCTCTTTCTCATTATTCTTGTTTCTAGCATCATGAGCGAGTAGTACCTTTTCGCTGGGATGCGGGGACTAGCCCCCCCGCCCATGCAAACATGTTATATTGTTAAACTTTCCATGACAATGTATATAACTCTTCATTTTGTGTTAATCGTTATGTTTGTAGTTTGATTTTTTACTTGCTTTCATCTTTGTTCTTCCAATGTTGTGAGAACGTCTATATGTAGGATTGAATGTCGTTTAACAAGTTGACTGCCAAACTAGAAATAGAATGGGATTCCTTGAGGTCGTAAGTGTATGATCAGTGAGGGGATGATCCATCTAGCCTTCGGTGACACTTCTGTGTACCTAACGCTTGTATAGGGGGTTCACAACCTTAGTTGGATTTTGTATCTTCTTGTTAATCGTCGATGTTTGCTCATATATTAATCGCCTGCTTGCGTATCGATTAATGCGGTTGACTCCCAAACTAGAAATAGAATGGGATATCTTCAGAGCCGTAAGTAAGTGATCCAGTTGGTGATGAGACATTGGATGCCTAAGATGATTCTTACGCAGACCTAACGCCCGTATGGGGGGTTCTACAATAGCTCTATTTGGATTGACATATCTTGTCTGGATTGTTTGTGATTGAAGGTGTTTGCATGTGTAGCGGTGGTGAAACCCGATACCATCCCAACGATTCCATATCATTGATCTAATCCATCCTTAATTCAGCTTTTACTTTCTTGCAATTAGTTTAATTAACCTCAAATCAACCAATCATTCTAAATATTAGTTTTACTTGAGCCAAATTTGACTGACAAGGATTCTTAAAAACGTTGTCCTTTGGGTTCGATCCTTAACTATATTGCGATAAGACTCGTTCGCTTGCGGGTGGTATTATTGCACTTTGGTTTTGGTAAAAACTCAGGGATATCAACCCCGAGTGAGTTTGTTAGTGTGTTCAAAATATCACGTTAACTCAGGTGGTGAGTCAAGCCACCTATTGGCCTTAGTCAAGCCACCTATTGGATTTTATTTACTCTAGTGTCACCAGGATCTCTGGTTGATGTTGGATACTACATATTGTATTTTTAAGGAGACTTCCACAAGGGCTTCGTCCCCCATACCACTTGTTAGTACGTTCTGACCCCCGTATACTGGACACTGCCAGGGTTAGGTCATTTCATCCCTATGACGCAGACCTCTCATAGGGAATCTAGAGTGTTCAGGGCATCTACATGTCTAATTCTCTCTTTACATTCACAAACCAATCATCACATTACATATCTTAGTTTAGCTCTGTAAACCATTTGTTTCATAGACCATCTGATAACATTTACCCCAACTGAACTGTTAAGCATCACCACATCTCATACTGAGAACATGGTAATCACAATGCTTAATTAATTGAACACCCTATCCTTAGGGTTTCATTTACCTCATTCACTGATCATGTGGCTCTCATAAGGATTTCATGCGACATAAACATTCACTGAATAAAGACTACTATCAACAAATCATATGAGATCAATATAAGTATGAAACCTTGGAACTGAGCTGAATTTGGGTTTCCATGCCATTCACTAAGATAACATGCATCAATAATAAAATTGAATAAATAAAATCTATCATGTCAAGAAAATCCGTTCAAATGGATTTCACGATATCTATTCGCAAATATCCAATTTTCCTCCCATCTAGGGTTTTCCCCTCTTTACTGAGATATCAAAAAAACACTATTCACCTTAAATGAAATCCAAGATAATATCTAACATATATGTACTATGAATTTAGATAAACTAACATTCATAACCAAGGGGATCCAGATAAACAAATATCTCTATTTAATTATACAACAATTTCAGTCATTGACAAATTCCATATATTTCAATTTATTCTTATAACCTCTATGAATACTTAGGGAATACTCATTAGGATGTATTGTATACATTTATAATATGATTTTATCATCTAAAATTCATCCAAACAGAGGAAGAATCTATTTCATATCATTTTGCAACAACTTAGATCAAACACACAGTTCAGGGTTTGTAGTCGCATACTAAGCAATTAAAGATTATGGATGATTTAACCAATTTTTCATTCAATATACTATTTAAAGTAAGTTCCCACTTACCCTAAGGTGTGAAAACACCTTAAAAACGTAGATCATCCCTAAAAATCTTGATCTCATATCAAATCCCTAGCAATTTACTCGATTCTTCTTCCGTTCAACTCGGAAACCCTAAAAATGAGGGATTATGAAGAAAGAGTGAGAAAAGGGGAAGTTTTGACACCATTTCAGATCAAATCAGAGGAGGGACGCAATATTGACATGTGAGATAAGATTCACCATGAAACTATATCGAAAGCGGCTAAACTTACATGATTTCATCATTCCTTGGACTGAAAAACCCTAGGTCAGCATCTACATCACTTTCTCCTCTCAAACCCTAACTCTCCTTCTCTCTTTAGGATTTCATTTCTTTGGATTGAATCACGAATTATGAGAGCTCCTTGTGTGTTAGGTTGACCATATAGAGCAATTGAGCTGCTTGGGTCAATTTCACTTTGACCCCTCACTATACTTTCTCTTATTTCAGCTGAATTTTTTGTCATAAAAATATTACTGTAATTCATCTACTGATAAGGTATAAATGCATCCAAAAATTATGAACATTTTACATGTTTTTTATGATTGAGTTTCAAATATTCATTTAAAATTTTAGATCCTTTGGAGTTAACAATAAATAAATAAAAATAAAATACTACACTACTAAAAAGCACTCTATTAGCATTTTAGTCGAAGTATAATTTGACCGAGAACCACATTCAAAGAACACTCAAATATTATGAAATTTTTCTCCAATATGAATGATTGAGTTATCCATATCATATCCAAATTTCAAATAAATAAATTATTTTTAGAAAATATGAAAAATCATTTATCACACTGCTATCCTGATCAAATTCCATATTCATGTACTATCAAAACCCTAATTTTTGCCGATTAGGGTTTACATTTCTCAAACCATAATTCTTCAAACTAAAATCATAGTTAGAGTTTCTTCTTAGGTTTGAAACATCACAATTGATCTACTAACATTAATCAAGTCTAAACGATGTTCAATCTAATCAAGCATGGAATCATTCAGGTAAACCCTAGTTTACTAATTAAGCACACACGTGGTCATTACAACTATCCAGTGAGCATCACCTAAATTTATCTGATATTTTCTTATCATGATCAAGTCATATGAGACATTGGGATGAACCCATAACATTGTGTATATGAAGGATCCAATTGAAGATGCATATAGAGTCTTACTCATGCATTCTCTTTCTTCACAAGAACTGGGGCATTGATATCTAGAGATGGCAACCCTATGAGACATGGACATGTTTCCTCTCTTTGAGTCTTCCATATTGAACCTCTTCAATACTTTGGTACACACAAGGCTCATCTTCATTTTGACTAAAGATAATCTCTTTGACTATTTTTTCAAATCAAAGATTCTAGTTCTGAGATGCTTGCTTCAATTCGTAGATTGACCTTTGTAGCTTAAAGACCATATTTGCATCCTTTGGATTTATACAACCCTTAGGTTGTGTCATGTACACATCCTCAAGAATATTACCATTAATGAATGCAGTTTAACATCCATCTGCCAAATCTCATAGTCATGATAAGCTGTAATGGTAAGCATGATCCTTATGGATTTAACTATGGCAACTGGAGAAAAGGTTTCGTCATAGCCAACACCTTGAACTTGTCTGAAACCCTTTGCAACCAATCAACATTGGTATGTATGTCGAGAGAGCCAATCATATGATGATTGTAATATCATAACTTGTAAATTTTTTGATTCATAATAAAAGTAAGCTTCAAATTTATTCCATTTTATTTAGTTATGAGATAATGAAGTAACATAATAAATGTCTAAAGGATTATATTACTCAATGATGTATGTCATCAAGTATGTGACTTGAACAATGAGATCATATAGATGCTAAGAGTATATGCATTCTTGTAATATACCTAGTCAGATGTTATTGTGGAAGGCTGATAGACATCAATAACACATAAGACTAGAGTGTGTGTTGGCTGATGATTGAATCTCATCAGTCATGAATGTGGTATCAAACCAAACACATAGATGCTTTTTTAGAGAACAGTGTATCAGATAGATCCAGCATAAGAGTGATACATATATACCATAATTGGTAGTCAGAATCATCTCTTATAGTGTTGCTGGTGATTGTAGTTCTTAGACCTAAAGTCATTACACTCATCACATGTCCTTCGGTATACTTTGACATCATCCATCATGATCCTAAATAAGGGTTTCCATAAAGGTGATGATCTAGTGCACTGTTACATATGGGGATGATTGTGAGTGTTGTAGATGGGATTTGTCCCTCCTATGGGAGTATGATATCCTGGCCACTTGGTTAGCGATGCTGAGAAAAGCATGGCCATGCACATGTGAGGCAATATGTGATATTGAGCTTACATATATCTCATACAGTCTGCTATAGCAAGGGGCAAAGATTGAATGTTGAAGAGGATGATTGGTCTATGCCTCGAGTTCAACATAGATATCAGTGACAAAGGAACTACAAACACTGGAACACCAATAAAAAATTGTAGGTTGAAGTTGTTCTCCAACTTTCCATTTACTTGGACAACAATGATGTGTGACTAGGCACCACTCTTTACTTGTGATGTCATAATTGGTTATGGACATTCATTGCCAATGTAATATGGTACCTATATGGTCACACACAAAGGATACAACTAGAAGAGGGGTTTTGATCATGAATGATAATTGAATTGATTGATAAAGTGTTTAGGTATTCAATTCAAGCAATAAAACTGATTGGACTCTTAACCGACTGGTTCAAGTGTTGAATGGACCAGTTGGAGTGTAAGGTTGATTGGATATTGCATTGGCTAAATTCTGGATGAGTTGGGGAGCGAGACGACTGGTTCACTTAGTGAACCGATCAATTCGATGTTGTGAGACAACTGTTTCATGAAGCAAGATGCCTGGTTCATGGTGTAATTCAATTGCATCAAGGATTATTGTCAATGTCATGTCATGCATTAATTGGATTAGAATTTTCAATTAATATGCAACTGGGAAACATGAGAAATGATGGTTCATTGGGTGAACCAATCAGCTTGCATGCCAACCGATCAACACACCTAGCAAACTGACTATTTTATTGTGCACGCATTATGAATTTCATGAGATTTTGGTCCCTTTCACTCCCACACAGATTGGGAACCCTAAGCCTAACCACTTATATAAATAGAGGGGTACTTCGGGCTTCTTAGACACATCAATTGCCTTTAACAAATATATATCTCTTTGGTTGTGGTAACTGAGAGAACCCAAGCAAGTCATACTTGATAAAGGGAGGGATAGTAATGGAGAACAATTGTGAGAGAGCAAGTTGGTGACTAGTACACCAACATGAGGGATAACTACTTCCTTTCCATTCTAGAATGACAAGAGTTCTAGGCGGTCTGTGTGGACTTCTCTAGAGACATGAGTACTTTTCCCGCTAGGAGGACAATGTCAGCTTGTTGTCTGTGGTGGAGACCATGAGCTATTGCAGATGCCATCTGGTGTGTTTCTCAAACGTAGAAAAACAAATTGACAAACGATGGTGCCAAAGGGGAGAGTCAAAACCATAACTACTAGGTAGATATGACACTTTCTATCCCCGATAACAGAGCCAGAAAGCTTGGTGTGTTCCTGCCAATGGTGTTACACACTACTCAATTGGAGTTTGAATAGACGCAACTCTGTGAAAAGACACACGCGAGGGGATCACTTTCAAAATTTATAAGGACCTAAACCAACACACCTACTGTACTAAAATACTACACCCACAAGTGCACGGGGTTGTGTCATAGTATAGGAGGGAAGCAAGTATATGGTCGATCCACAGGGAGAAAAGGGGGAATTAGAGCTAGGTTAGTTTTTGGGCTAGGGTCCTACTGTGGAGTCTGGGGTTTAAGGGTTTGAAGGTTATTTTGATTGACTACACTAAGTTGAGAAAGAAAGCAATTAAGGGAAAGCAAACAAGATTAAAACCTAAGTTAACCCTAGACAGTTAATTCTACTGAGCAAGAAAAGACAAGGCAAGGCAAGGAAAGAGAACAAGTTATGCTAAGGCAAGAAAGAAGAAGTGTACACTACACTAAGCTAGAAAACTAAGCACAAGAGAAATTAAAGACCTAAACTAGCAAGAACAAATCAAGAACAAGGAAAGAAGCTAACTAAGCAAGTAAGGAGATAATTAAGCTAACACTAGCTAAGCAAGAAGGCAATTAGGGTTTTAAAGCAATAAAGGGGTGTGTGGGCTATTTAGTGGATGTTGTAAAGAGCTGGGATAATAACCCAACTCTCTACTAAAAGTATGGTAAACAAAAACACCAATGTGAAGCAGCAAAATTTTAAACTTTGACTATATTCAATTGTATAAAGAGTACTTTACAAAATTCCCAAATGGGTGTACAAACTGTATACATACAAGGATCTGGGTAGAGGAAGACTAAAACCAAATCAACATTCTCTCCAAAGAAAACAACTTAATATATAGGTAGCTATGCTCAAGATACAAGGTTGAACTCCTTATCTCTATCCTTATGTCAGTTCACCAAGCTTCAAATGCTCACTCTGATCCTATACCTGGGTGGTTGGGATCACCCAACAAGAGAGAGATAAAAGTATGTGTTAATCAAGAAGACAATGACATATATAAATGAACAACATTGCATAATAAAATGATTCACTATACTAAGAGATTTCAAGAGTATGAGGCAAGCAATCAAATAAGAATCAGAAGAACTGGCATAGTTTAATTAACAACAAATCACATAGCATGAATGATATTCTTACACCCTGATCTCACAATTACCATTAATCATGAGATTAGGGCATAAATTGAGGATTTAACACAGTACAAAGATCACCCTTAACCTTTTCTTCTTTTTCAAACTCTTTGTTTTCTCATATTGAACCACATAAACTAACTTTACAAGAAAATCTAAACATTGATTTCTCTAATCTGATTTCAACAGTAAAAATGCATGTATGAACATTCATTATGTTTCACGTACTTTTAAGCACATAAGGCTTGCTGATTCACATATATTTAAAAAAGAGGAATAATGTTATACATCATCATTTACAACTCTCTCTTATTTCTTTACAAGGACCTAGAGTGACAAGGACCGATTGAACTTAACTATACTCAGACTTAACTCTTATGGAAGATCTACTCTGATGCAATGACCTTCTTCAAGTCCATGTGATATCCCTAAAAATTGTGAGTAGAGGGGTGAGCCTACTCGCTCAGTGAATGAGTGCTTCAAAGAAACAGTCTAAAGCACTGATATAATTACAAATATACTTTTGAGCAATTGATATCAATCATAACAACGGTAAGCTTTAAAGAGATTGATCATTGACAATCATAAATATGGCAGGCTACTCTAGATATCAACAAGAGCAAATCAATATATGAGCATGCTTAGTTAATTTCAAAGAGAACTAATAATTCAGAAACATATAAAGAATAATTTCTAGGAAACGTTACTCGAATCTTTCTTAGACTTTCATACTTATAAGAAAATCTTTAAACATATATGAACATATTTTAGCTTATGCCCTGATCATATGCAGTGTACTCTACATATGAAGACGCGTAGCGAACTGCGATCTCACCATACAAGACTTAGCTGACACACCTGGGAATACTAAGCCTGACTACGTTGCTAGTCTGCAACAGGATAATGGCTCTCTGGCCTCAGCACACCTATTATGTCGTAAAAACTAGACTCCTCCTCTAACTTGAGCACACAGGCAGAGAGTCAAGCCACCAATTTGGCTTTTCTGTACTCTAGTTCCACCAGGACCTCTGGTTGATGTTGGACACTACATGTTGTATATTAAGGAGATTTCCACTAGGGCTTCATCCCTCGTGCCACCTGTTAGTACATTCCAACCCCCGTATACTGGACACTACCAGGGTTAGGTCGCTTCATCCTTACGGCGTAGACCTCTCATAGGGAATCTACAGTGTTCAGGGCTCTTAAGTCTATTATTTTATTATTCTTGGAAAGATCTTACTATATTGTATCTTTTTCCTTACTTATACTTGACTCTGGTATCTCTATGGTACCGTGTCTATTTATTTGAAGTTTATAACACAACATGTATATCAATCTAAACTTGGCAGAGCAATATACTCAAAACACTATAATATATTGAGAAATCAACATTTTATATCTGCAGACAGACTAAAATTCTTAAATAACAGAATACATGTTCACTTGATACTTTATACACTAGAATCATGCAATTGAACTTCTTAATATACTGATAAGAGTTAATTACTTGATATATGAATAATCATCATTTGCACCTATAAATTATTTGTACTTTCTTGGAAAACGTGCACCTCAACCCAAATCTTGAGTTGTGCATCACCACATCTCATACTGAGAACACTGATATCAAAATACTTGATTCATTGAACACCCTATCCTTAGGGTTTCATTTACCTCATTCACTTATCACATGGCTCTCATAAGGATTTCATGCGATATAAACATTCACTGAATAAAGACTACTATCAACAAATCATATAAAATCAATATATGTATGAAACATTAGAACTGAGCTGAATTTGGATTTCCATGCCATTCACTGAGATAACATGCATCAATAATAAAATTGAATAAATAAAGTCTATCATGTTAAGAAAATCCGTTCAAATGGATTTCACGATATCTATTCGCAAATATCCAACTTTCCTCGCATATAGGGTTTCACCCTCTTTACTGAGATATCAAACAAACACTATTCATCTTAAATGAAATCCTATATAGTATCTAACATATATATACTATGAATTCATATAAACAATCATTCATAACTAAGGGAATCTAGATAAACAAAATTTTCTATTTAATTATATAATAACTTTAGTCATAGACAAATTCCCTATATTACAGTTTACTCTTATAACCTCTGTGAATACTTAGGGAATTCTCATTAGGATGTATTGTATACATTTCTAATATGATTTTATCATCTGAAATTCATCCAAATAGAGGAAGAATCTATTTCATATCATTTTGCAACAACTTAGATCAAACACACAATTCAAGGTTTGTAGTCACATACTAAGCAATTAAAGATTATGGATGATTTAACCATTTTTTGTGAAATATACTATTTAAAGGAAGTTCCCACTCACCCTAAGGTGTGAAAACATCTTAAAATGCAGCTCATCCCTAAAAATCTCGATCTCATATCAAATCCCTAGCAATTCACCCGATTCTTCTTCCTTTCAACTCGGAAACCCTAAAAATGAGGGATTATGAAGAAAGAGTGAGAAAAGGGGAAGTTTTGATACCATTTTGGATCAAATAAGAGGAGGGACGGAATCTTTAAATGTGATAAAAGATTCACCATTAAATTATATGCAAAGAAGCTAAACTTACATGATTTCATCATTCCTCGGATCGAAAAACCCTAGGTCAGCATCTCCATCACTTTCTCCTCTCAAACCCTAACTCTCCCTCTCTCTCTAGGATTTGGTTTCTCTGGATTGAATCACTAATTATTATATCTCCTTGTGTGTTAGGTTGACCATATAGAGCAATTGAGCTGCTTGGGTCAATTGCACATTGACCCCTCACTATACTTTCTCTTATTTCAGCTGAATTTTCTATCATAAAAATATTACTGTAATTCATCTACTGATAAGGTTTAAATGCAGCAAACAATTAATATATTTTATATGTTGTTTATGATTGAGTTTCAGATCACCATTTAAAATTTTAGATCATTTGGAGTTACCAATAAATAAATAAAAATAAAACACTACACTACTAAAAAGCACTATGTCAGCTTTTTGGTCGAAGTATAGTTTGACTGAGAACCACATTCAAAGAACACTAAAATATTCTGAAATTTTTTTCCAATATGCATGATTTAGTTATACATATCATATCCAAATTTCAATTAAATAAAAATTCTTAGAAAATATGAAAAATCATTTACCACACTGCTATCCTAATCAATTTCCATATCCATGTACTATCAAAACCCTAATTGTTACAACCTCAATTTTGCATGTGTTTTCATAATTGAAATATAATGATTTTGTGAATTTGGGCTTAACTAAAAAAAGTTGTAAGCTTTGCTTCAAAGGATGGGTTTCCTTGCAAATGTTCATTTGGATAGGAATTTCGTGATTCCCATTATTATATTAATCCAATAATGGATATAAAAGAGAAGAAAAGAAGAAAAGTCCAAATATTAGAAAAATACAAGATAATGAGTATTAAGAAAAGTATTTATAAGAAATACTTGGAAATATCTAGAAAGTGGCATTAATGTCCACAATTGAATAAAATTCGTTTACATATGATTTCTAATAAAAGAAATATGAAAAGAGTAAAAAGGAAATGAAAGATAAAGAGAAATCCTTAAAAAGAATAAGGAAATAAGTAATATAATAAGAAAATGGATAAAAGATAAGTAAAAGGCTAAGGAATATTCCCAAGATGGGATTTTGAGCCATTAAGGTTCCTTGAGGTTCAAGGAACTCAGAATAATAATTTAATGGCAAGGGAAAGAGAAAATATGTGAGAAATATATATAATTAAGTGATAACTTGTATATTAAGAAAAACATCTCATACTTTCAAGTTTGAGTCTCAAATTTGGTACATACATGCATTAAGTCGTCATAGACTTTCCTATAAAATTTGGAATTAAAGAGGTAAATGGTTTGAGAGATATGAATTTTACAAGTTTCCTAAAGTGTATGGGATAACATTAAATGTAACAATTGATGTTCTAATACGAGGCTTGCTAGCCGTTGAATCCTGATCCAGCGGTAGCTGCTTTTGTTTCAGATTAGGAAATAGAGTACATCAGGGACTCCTTTCCCTCTCCGATTCTTTCTCACTTTGATCAGTTGGGATGAAGGTGGACTCTCCCATCGAGTTGGGGAGGCAAATCTGTGCATAAACAACCCTGATTTTATCTATTTTCGTGGGGATTCGAGAAATCTCCCAAATTGTTTGGGAGATGGACTCTGATCGACTTTGAACCCCCTCACCCAGCCTATATAAGGCGTTCTTTCCTTCTGTTCTTAGATTGGTGAAGTCACTCAAACTCAAGCAGAGTTCCTTCCTCTTCCAATCTAGTCCGCGCTCCTCTGGTGGCTGCAACATCCATGGACTTGCCGTAGGCTGGCGGGAGTTTCTGGGGCCGCCAAACCCGACCTCTGTGGATGATGGCGGGTAGCAAGGTGAATTTGGGAAGGGGAGGGGGAGCCTATGGAGCCATCCCCGGTGGATTCAGAGGACCAGAGGAGGAAGTCTACTATTCAGTTGACCGAGGTTGCGAACATCCTCGTCCCTGGTCACGGAAGCGAGGAAGAAGATGAGGAAGGAGGAAAAGACGCCCTTGCCCCCGACGGTTGTGAAGGAAGGTAAGGTCATTCTTGCCCAATCCTCTACTCTTCATCATCAGTTAAGCGTGCGCAACGTGAACCGTCAGATCCCGCGTGGTCCAGTGAACCACGGATCTAGCGACTGGTGTTTCTCTAAAAATAACAAATAATTTGAGGAAATGAATTACTTTGCAAAAATCATAATTTTTGCTAGGAACCTCTGATTAGAAAAAGTTATACATGAAAGTTTCTTAAAAAAATATGAGGAACACAATAAAATTGGTTTGAGAACTTGAATCCATTCTTATTTGCAAAAGTGCGTTAATCTAATGAAAAGTGCTTATATATTAGATTAAGAAACCCTAATTGAGTATATTGGTTAAGTTCATGTTGCTTAATTGATGAAATTGAGTAATTGCAACCTATTGAATAGTTAATGATGAACTTGAACCTGTTATAGATGTTTATTGCATGATTTAGGGTTGTTACCTCAAATAAGAATGATTAAGCACTTACAAACCCTTTTTGAGTATAAAGGATGATTTTAAGGTTTAATAGGTTAATTTGTGAAGTAATAACCTGTTGAATATTAAAGTGGAACTTCAATCTATAATTTAGGGTTCCATGTATATAAATGAGCTTTAATGGGCCTTGAAACCCTACTATTAGTAATTGTAACTCTTAGTGGCTTTAATTGTTCAATTTCATGGTTAAAGTTGAGATATGTTGGCTCTAAGTTATTTTGAGTATAAAAGTTCCTAATTGTGGATAAATGGCCTTAATATGGTAATCAAGGTTTTCTAATGGATAAAGATGGAATTAATAATAAATAGAGTTCATATGTGATTTAGATGAACTATGAGTTGTTAATCCGAAAGGAACCAAAGATGATAATTAGGCCTAATGATCTTGTAATTAATTAAAAGGGATAAAAATGTTAGTTTTAATGTAAAAGAGGTATAAAGGACTTAATTGATTATTAATTGTGCTTTTAATCTGAAATTAGGGTTATATGTTGTTAAAAGGTAACCTTAATATCTTTCATGAAGAATAGATGAGATAATTAGGGCTTGTGAGTAATGGTATAAAATTAGGGGTTAAAATGGTAAAAATGAAGTGAAACCTTAATTGCAATGGAAACCCTAAAAGTGGACTAGAAACCCTAGGAAGCGAGCTAGGTTTAATAGATCTTGATGGCATGTTCAATGATAGGAAATTGTATGCATATTTTAGGATCAACTTGTGTGTGCTTGCTTGTTTCTTAATTTGTTGAATTATTTCTACACTCAAGTCATCCTAACATGTATGTGGTTAATTATGGTTAATCACATTAGTTTCCCGAAGAGTTTCTCAGATGATTCATCGCATTGAATGCAACTTATCAGTTTGGATGATTCATATTTTGCAAATCATAAAGTCACTATGATTATCACAATAATATTAGAAGTGTGTATTCTCGCACCTACATGCCACCCTGATGGATGATGCAAAAGGTCAAGCCTAGGAGGGAAGACTTATGGGTACCCTAAGTGGTGACCCCAGGCACCAAGCTCGGGATTGAGAAGGTGGCCTATGATATTGCATGACTAAAGGGCACCATGAGTGGTGACCCCAGGCACCAAGCTCGGGATTGAGAAGGTGGCCTTAAGTCAATGGCAAAAGTGAAACCCGAAAGGGGGTATGCCAGGGTTAGGGAAAAAGCGGTGGAGAATGTCACATTGAAATCGTAAATTGGCTTGTTAATTATCTTGATTGTGATAATTAAATTGTTAGCCATATTTGCAAAATTTTGGTTGTCCCCACATACGAGCATATTTCGATATGCTGACCGACGTTTTGTTTGTCGGCATTTTAGGTACAAGTTTGAAAAGGACAAACAGTAAAGCGACATATGTGGAATTAAATAATAATAAAAGTACAAGGAGGATTAGTTATAATAGACTCCAGATGTGGATAGAAGTAGATATCCAAGTTTTTGAAAAAGGTATGCAAAATTTTATTTTATTACAGCGTTTCAGTTTAGTTGGTAGAATTTGATAATTGTTATTGATTATTTGTTGAACCTTTGATCCTGTTAATTGGGATAATGGCTTTGACCAAGACATTGGACTCGAAATAAGATACCTTTAGGACTCTCTCATCTTATTCATCCCTTCTCAACTCAAATGATGTTAAGGATTATAAGGATTAGGGTTTTCTCTCTTTTCCTTACCCTCTTGAGGTATGGGTAAGGTTGATAAGGTTTAAGGAATCCTCCACCAAAGTAATAAAAAGCATGTAAATAAGATGTCATGGACATACGCTTAATAGATTAAGCATAAACTAAAGAATAGATACATGCTTAGGTCGTATGACATAAGTTGTCATGCTCTCAGGAGAGACTGAGGCTAGACCTTCTTATCAGGAGGATAAGTAAAGAGAGTTAGTCTTGGAGGTAGAGACCTCCATTATAAGTGGAGACCTGACACATACTCTGAGAATGATGTTAAACCTAACCCTAAGTGAAGGTTAGAGAGAGAGATGACATGATAAGAGCAGGTGTTTGGTTGAACATGCCTTGGATGCCATATCAGCCGTGAGAGGTTGGATGACCGAGTACCTTTGGTGACCCAACCCTGGGAAGGGTCGTGCATGTTAGAGTGAAGGATAGCTCCTTCATTGATGAGGTTAGAGAAGAACATATGGAAACCCCATGAGCTTATATGAGCATGGCATAGTAGGCACCCAGAATACATCAGTAGTGCGAGTAGTAGGTTGAAACCCTGGCCAGGAGAGTATGAGGGATAGCTTATGAGATAAGCATAAAGATAATCCTGAGTGAACATAAGTTTGAACATGGGCTTCATCCATGTAGGGGTATGCTTGTGAGCTTGATCCACCTTCATGAAGAGAGGACCTCTAATAGTTAGGTTGTTTGTAGGGTTAGCTCTAGAGAGAGAGAGCAGGGCCCAAGCTAGAAGGTTGGAAGCCTAGACTTCGAGATATGAGGAAAAGTGGGGAGTTGAGGATGATGCGACCTAAGTGGATGATAGTGGTGGCCTCATGCTAATGATATCTTGGTTGCCATTAGAGGAACCAAACCCTAGAGAGAGGATGAGACTGCTGGTACCTCTGTATCTATGGTATAGATGAGAAGAAGAGTTCCATAAACCATGAAGAGGTTTAGTAACAGGTTGTGAGGCCTTATACCTTGTTGGTTGTCCTTGAGGAGGACTCCACTCTAAAGTGTTGCTCGAGAAGAAGGATGACAGGAAGTTCATGTCATACCTTGTACATGTTTGGATTGTGGTTAAGAAGTTGAGCAGACAGTTGGACATCAGAGAAGTGAACCTAGGGTTCCTAGGCCTAAGGGGGGGGGAAATGGGGTACCTGATGCTCCTAATGAGATTTGAGTTTCTATAGATTCGAGCATGGTACTCCTCATGTTTAGGGGAAAGGAAAACCCCTTAAGTTTAATGTATGTTTGATGAAACCCTCACAGTTAAGTTGATGACATGGGAAGGTATGATCTTGATCCAGCATCGAGGAAAGAGAACAAGTATGACTAGCATGGTTTAGTAGATGGTCTTCTTATACCTTAGTAGCTTTCTAGGTTTAAGCATGCTCATGTGGATGTAAACCCTAAGGACGTTTGTGACCTTGTTGTCAAGAGTTGTAGTTTCCCCCATCTTGGGAGCAGGACCCTTTGGTAGGGTTTATACCAGTTTTGTGGGTTTTGAGAAAATCTAAAGATGTCTCATAGGATCTTGAGAAGCTAAGTGAAAAGTACATGGTATGAGAATGAACCTGTAGACCCATATATAACCATATCTAAGTGCATGTGGATGTGTTACCATGGAGGTAACCGGTATGGGGCCTGACCAAGGTAGGCAGGTGCCCTGACCCCTATGAAAGGATGAAAGTCAGCCCATGAATGCAGAAAGAGAGAGAGAGATGATGAAGGCTTGGCTAAGGTTCTAAGTTGGACATGTACTATGTTAGAATCCTAAGTCTATCCTAGGGTCAGGTGGGTATAAGACCGATGGAAGTGGGAGTTGCCTAATTCCCTAGTTGCACATGACCAAAGGGTCGGGAGGTAACAACTATCATTGTTTGAGGGCCATGGGTTAGGAGATTGATCACCTTCATGAACTCATGGGACCCAAAGGGCAGATGAGTAGGGCACTCTCTGGATGCATAAGGGAAGAGGGATGACCCCAAAAGTGTTGGCACCCTATAGACCTAGAGGAGATGACCAAGGGATGTATCTAAACCTTAGTAGGTTGGAGACCAGTTTTCCATGGAAGTAACTTTGATATTGAGATGAATGTGATGTAGTGACATATGTGGCACGTTTCAACTTAGATTTAAAGGTGTAATGGCAAGGTGGGATGTACCATCTCTACTCTTAGAACATGAAGAACTCTGTGTTTGGACTGCAACCAAATGCTTATTTCCTCTTGTTATGGGAGTGAGAGATAGGACAATACACATGCCATACACCAAGGATAAAAGGTGATGTTAAGTGGAACGTTGCCATGAGGTATGAGGATAGAGATGATAACATACCCTAGTGGAGTGAATGATACATGGATGGTTTACAAACACTAAGAGAAATAAGGTAGTCATCTTATGAGGATGTTTTTATCATGAGCTATTAGTTATACAAGGTTGAGTTTGAAAACTAAGAGAATGAGCTCAGAGTTTCTTGATGAAGATAGACTTAGAGCTGAGATGAGATAATGAGTGGAATACATGGAGGTTTATGTCTTCAACATTACCTAACACCTAAGGATGTGAAGTGGTAATGGATGCTCTGGATGGGATGTAGCTGCCTAGTTTAGCTAGAGGCTAGAAGAGGTTGTTAGGCTAACCCTAAGTTTGGAAAAGAGATAAGTTTGGCTAACACCCAGATGTAACAAGATCTGTTTAAACAAGTTAGTAGCTATTTGGTTAGCCAATCTAGGCCTTGATGCAATGAAAGGATGGTTGTAGACCCTCAGATGCACTTCCTTGGAAAGGAAGGTGATGAAATCCCAACTAGAGTAGTTTAGTGTTTCCGAGGAATCGATCTTGAGGAATCACAATATATAAGAGATCATGATACACCGTACTACGAAGATAGTAAGTGATAGTAGTACTTTGAATGCCTAAGATAATGTTGCATGTGGCATGTTGCCATGCATGATAGGAGGTGAAGGACGAACACCAGTAACCCAATGAGTTGATATAGAGGATAAAGAGTCCCCGAGAGAGAATGGGAGTTCATCACTATGGATGTGTAGTAAGTTTCCCATGAAAAACACTAGAGGGGGGGTGAATAGAGTTTTTAAATATTTTAGCAATTATTTAACTCAAACAACCACAATTTAAAATGGAAGAAGGAGACAAGTGTTTAGAGTGGTTCCAACCTTAGCAAATACTAAGGTTGTCAGTCCACTACCCGGTTGCTTACCCAACCGAGATTTTGAAAGTATTAATTTTATTACCTTCACAAGGATTTACACAAAATACAATACTTTCTTACACCCCTTGAACAGCCTTCACTTGAAGTAGATGCACCAACCTGAGGTAGCCTTCTTGAAGTAACTCCAAGCTCCCCCTTGAAGTAGCCTTCCTCTCTAGAAGTAACCTCCCATTGCACCAGCCTTCTTGAAGTAGCTCAAGGTCCCCTTCTTCACCAAGAAGATCTCCAACCTCTCCAATCCACAGCCTCCAACCTAGGAGTAGCAAGGAGAGTACAAACAATAATAGAGAACAAGAAAGGAAAAAGGAAATTACAATTTATCCTTTTGTAGCACAAGGCTTGATTTGCCTAGATCAAGCGTGTAGATCTCCTAACCAAAGTGTATGGAATAGTAATTGCAGTGGATAGGAGATGCTAGCATATGGGACACGAAATTTGAGCTAAGAGGGGAAGTAGCCAATTGTCACAATGCTCAATTTCTCACAAACAGGTTGCACAAAGTCAATGTATGCTCAAAGATTGCTCAAGTGTAAAAGCAAGTGTGTTTAGGTGTCCTAAGGCATGTACTATTTATAGGAATGTCCTACAAGTGCTTAAGGACGTTCTAGACACTTTCTAGGGGTTTCTTAGTGCTTAACTAGCCGTTAGATATAAGTTAGTTGCTTTAACAACGACTAGTTAATTAATTCTGCAGTTGCTGTCAGAGACTATCTCGGTCGAGAAATGGTCGACCGAGACACCTACTCGGTCGACGTTTTGTCGACCGACAGGCTCTCTGGATCAAGTGTATGCAACGTTTATCTCCAACTGCCAACTACCTTGTTAGCTGTGTCTAACAACTACTTGGGTCTTTCTCGGTCGAGAAGATTGTCGACCGAGAGTGTATCGGTGGAGGATTTTGTCGACCGAGATGGACCCTATTCCAATGTTTCAAAAGAAGACATTAAGTGTGTGTATGAGTGTGCATATGTGACACTATTTAAGGGGATGACCTATCTAAATGTGGTGTTTAGCTAGGGAAGATCTAACGCTTGATTTACATGAAGTATAAGTACTTGTACATTATATATTTGTACAAGTTTACAATTGATTACATTTCATGACATTTACAATCATTCAAGCATATAGATTCCCTAGTGCTTTGTCATCCACCTTATTACTGAAACACTCAAGTAGCACGTTAGATTAACAAGAATGAAATGTTTGTCATTATCAAAACAAAGGGATTTACAGATGTCCATTTAGCCAACAATCTCCCCCTTTTTGAAGATGACAAACATTTCCTAAATATAAAATAAGAAAGTATAAAAACATGTGAGTTTCATACCTGAAGATTACCTTTGTAAATTTCTTCTCTTGTTTATAAAGTGTGTGCTTATTATTCCCCATGAATTATGGAACATGAAATCCAATCCTTTAGGGAATATAGCAACTTTCAATGTAAAGCTAAGAGTTTATGAAACTCATTGATTGAGTTTTACACAAATACTAAGTTTTATATTTATTTCTCCCCCTTTGTCATTTCAAAAAGATATCCGTTTAAGAATAAAACTCCCCCTTAATTAGATGTCCCAACAAATACCAAATTCAATGACAAAGATGTCTATTAAAAGCCAAAATGATGCAAATAGATGACAGTGTTAGGAAGCACAAATATCAAAGAAAACATCTTCCAAAGGAGTGATAAGCAATTGCTTCCTTATTTTGTTGAATTGGTCTAATGGAAGTGGTTTTGTAAAAATATCAGCCAATTGATCTTCTGTATCAACATCATGAAGAGAAACATGATTTTTAGAAATATGATCCCTTAAAAAGTGATGACAGAATTCAATATGTTTAGCTCTGTTGTGTAAGATAGGATTATGTGCTAAGTTTATAGCGCTTGTGTTGTCACAAAAAATAGGTGTAGATGAAAGAGTAAAACCATAATCGTTTAATACTTGTTGCATATAAAGCACTTGATCACAACAAGATCCGGCTGCCATATATTCAGCTTCAGTTGTAGAAAGGGCAACCGTGTTTTGTTTCTTGCTAAACCAAGATACTAAAGCTCTCCCTAACAAGAAACAGCCACCGCTAGTGCTCTTGCGATCAAGTCGACAACCAGCATAATCAGCATCAGTATAAGCTTTAAAATCCAAGGATTGTCCTTTTGGATACCATAAACCAAAACATGTAGTGCCGGCTAAGTATCGAAGAATTCGTTTAACTGCTTGAAAATGAGAGTGCATAGGTTGTGATTGAAATCGAGCACAAAGACCAACGGAAAACATGATGTCCGGTCTAGAAGCAGTTAAGTAAAGCAAACTACCAATCATGGCTCTATATAAGGAATCATCAATAGGTTCCCCATCTTCATCCTTATCAATTTTAGTAGAAGTGGCCATAGGAGTAGTAGCATGTTTGCACTGATCCATCCCAAAACGTTTTAAGAGTTCTTTAGTATACTTTTCTTGGCTTATAAAAATCCCGGCAGGCGTTTGTTTAATTTGGAAACCAAGAAAGAAGGTTAGTTCACCCATGAGGCTCATTTCAAATTCTTTTTTCATAATGTCACTAAATTGTGTACACAATGATTCATTTGAAGCTCCAAAAATAATATCATCAACATATATTTGAACAAGAAGAAAATAAGATGTATATGTTTTGAAAAATAAAGTAGAATCTGAATTTCCAACAGAAAAACCATTATAAAAAAGATATGTCTTGAGCCTTTCATACCAGTTCCTAGGTTCTTGTTTTAAACCATAAAGTGCTTTCTTAAGTTTATAAACATAGTCACCTTTTTCCGGTATTTCAAAACTGGGTGGTTGGGCAACATAAACTTCTTCTTGAATGATTCCGTTTAGAAATGCACTTTTTACATCCATTTGGTAGAGTTTGATGTTTTTATGTGCAGCAATAGCTAGTAACATTATAATAGCTTCAAGTCTAGCTACTGGTGCATACGTTTCATCAAAGTCTATTCCTTCTTGTTGATTATATCCTTGTGCTACTAACCGAGCTTTATTTCTTATTACTTCTCCTGCCTCATTGAGCTTATTTCTAAAAACCCATTTAGTTCCAATGATGGTTTTATCTTGTGGTTTAGGAACTAAATCCCAAACATCATTTTTTGTGAATTGATTTAATTCTTCTTGCATTGCTATTATCCAATAATCATCTTTAAGAGCTTCAGATATCTTCTTAGGTTCAATGATAGAAACAAAAGCCATGTTTGCGACATCCTTAAAGGAAGACCGAGTTTTTACTTTATCATTTGGATTTCCAAGAATTAATTCTTGAGGATGATCCTTAATAAGTCTAGGTATAGGTTGTGTTTCACCTTGGTTATTGTTTGTAGTATCTTTCTCACTATCATTTGGTATGTTTAAGTTTTCGAATTGATTAGTAAGATCAATTATTTCTAGATTTTCTTATTTGGACTCTTCATGAAAAGAGACATGAATAGATTCCTCAACTTTTCTAGAGATAGTGTTGTAGACTCTAAATGCTTTGCTAGAGGTAGAATATCCCAAAAAGAATGCTTTGTGTGATTTAGAATCAAACTTATCTCTATCATCTTTGGTATTTAAGATATAACATGTAGATCCAAAGGTATGAAAATGGTCAACTCTAGGTTTCTTAGAATGTATTATTTCATACAGAGTTTTCTTCAAATGAGAGTGAACAATTACTCTATTTAACACATAGCATGCGGTGTTTACAGCTTCAGCCCAAAAGGTTTTGGGGGTGTTATGTTCAAGCATCATAGTTCTAGCCATTTCTTGTAGTGATCGATTTTTCCTTTCAACTATGCCATTTTGTTGTGGAGTGTGTGGAGCAGAAAAATTGTGAGTGTACCCTTGAGATGTGCAAAATTCTTCAAATACATGATTTTCAAATTCTCCACCATGATCACTTCTAATGGTACATATTTTGCTTTGTAATAGATTTTCAATCATAGGGCAAAATTTTATAAAAGCATGAATAGTATCATCTTTGGTTGCAATGAAATGTACCCATGTATATCTACTATAATCATCAACAATAACAAAACAATATCTTTTGCCACCAATAGATTGTGTCCTCATAGGTCCAAATAAATCCATGTGAATTAATTCTAAAGATCTACTGGTGCTAAGTTCATGTTTAGGTTTAAAAGAGGTTTTTGTTTGCTTTCCCAATGTACATGGTTCACAATTTTCAACTTGATCAAAGGATAAAGTAGGCAAACCACGAACAAGATCATATTTCACTAACTTTTTGATAACATGTGAACTAGCATGTCCTAGCTTTTTATGCCATAATTGTAAAGTATTTTCATTTGTAAGCAAGCATTTTCCTACTACAGATTTCATAGAGTTAGGTCTAAGAATATAAAGATTTCCAACTCTTTTTCCTTCATAGACAATATTTGTAGTGTTTTCTATTAATAATTTGCAGCAGGTTTTGTTAAATAAAACATCATAGCCACTATCACATAATTGACTCACACTTATTAAGTTATGGTGCAAACCATCAACAAGTAGAACATTCTTTATTTCGAGGTTTGTACCAATGTTACCTATTCCAACAATTTTACCTTTACCGTTATCTCCAAAAGTGACTGTTCCACTCTTCTTTTCTTCAAAAGTTTGAAATACATCCTTGTTTCCGGTCATGTGTTTGGAACATCCACTGTCAACCACCCAATCCTGCATTAGAATGTAGGTTTTGGTACCCATGTGATGGTCCGATATGGTTAGAAGCATTTAAGTAGAGACTGTATAAAAATTCTGATTCAGAACTTCAGTCGGTCGACAATTGTTCGACCGACATCTTTCTCGGTCAACTAATCGTCGATCGAGAAGGTTGCTGTATTGCAAATTAAAGACAGAAATTCAGCCGGTTGACCAATTTTCGACTGAAATAGTTGCTGTTTGATTTTGATTTGTCACAGGCATCTGGTCGGTCGACAAAAGTTCGACCGATTATATTTTTGGTCGACAATACTTCGACCGACTAAGTTTTTGTTTCAGTACAGAAGTTCAGAAAATTATTATAATGCATAAAACCTTTTATTAAGTTGAGATAAGACAATATGAATTGCAAAATTAAGCATTTGATCATATCTCAACTGAATTGCATTCGACTCTACTAAGTTTGGGATTTTGGGACCCAAACTAAGTAGGAATCCTTGGTCTTATACGGGCATGAAAATGAATAATGTCCAAGACGTAGACAAAAATGACAAGTAATAGAGTCAACTTCATTTCTCTTTCTAGGAATTGGGTTCTTAGGTACAAACATAGTCCGAGTTCTTTTGGGTTGATTTTTCTTTGGATCATATCCCAAACCTTTTCTTCCATTGAAACTAGAGGAGGCTTTTAGGATGTTGTCAAGGATATCTTTTCTTCTTAACTCATGTAGGTTTCTTTGTAGCTTAGAAATGTCATCCATCTTCTTGTGTAAATCTTTTCTAGCTTGATCTAAATCAAATAATAGGGAGTCTCTTTCTTTTACAACATTGTCATAGTCTAGATGGTTACACAGAATTGGTTGAGTCTGAAAGTCTTTTAGTTTAGCTAACAATTCAGTCTTTTCTTGAGAGAGAAGATCAACATTTGTTTCTAGAGTGAGTAGCTTGTTAGTGCAATCATTTAAAGGTGTTTTTAAAGACAAATTCTCAAGATCAATGTTGTTCTTTTCAGAAGAGAGATCATTTAATTTAGCATATAGCTCATCATTTGTTTTGATAACCTTCTTTAGTTTCTTCTTGACATCAACATACTTATCATGAGTTTCTTGTAAACTAGTAATTAACTCTTCTTTAGGAAGATCAAGTAGGCTTACCTCTTGAGAGTCTTCATCATCTTCTCTTGCCATTAGACATTCCACCTTTTCTTCTCCTCTTTCACTTTCACTTGACTCGTCCCATGCAACTTTATAGGCTTTTTCTCCCCTCTTCTTGTGTGAGCTTTTCTTTCCTTTCTTTGCTTTAGGACATTCATTTTTGAAATGTCCTTTCTTTCCACACTCAAAGCACCTAGGAGGAGAAGAAGAAGAACTAGAAATTTTGTTAGATTTAAATCTTCTATATTTCTTACCATTGACAATCAATGCTTCTTCTCCTTCTTCTTCACTTGACTCCTCACTTTCTGGTGTGATTATCTTTGAAGCTTTTAGAGCCACATCCTTCTTCTTTCCTTGCTGAAGTTCACGTTCTCTTCTTTCTTCCTCTTCTAGGGTTGCTTCATGAGCTTCTAGATTGCCAATGAGTTGCTCCATTTTCAGCCGAGTGAGGTCATTAGTTTCTTCAATGGCTGTCACCTTTGGCTTGTATTTAGGAGGAAGTGATCAAAGGATTTTTGATACCTGATCTTCTTCAAGAACAGTTTTTCCTAGGGCATTTAAACCATTAACAATAGAAGAGAATTTTGCAAACATTTCACTAATAGATTCATTTGGATCCATACGGAAGTGTTCAAACTTTTGTTTAAGCATGCTAATCTTAGAATTCTTGACTTGAACTGTACCTTCATAAGTTATGGACAGTCTATGCCAAATGTCATAGGCTGTGTCACAGTTTGATATCCTATTAAATTCTCCTACTGAAATTGAACAATATAAAATGCTTACAGCTTTGGCATTCATTTGAGACAACTTTACCGTGTTTGCATCCCACTCTGCATATTGTGTTTGAGGAAGCTCGTATGGGGTTGACACCATCCTCCATAAGTCCCAATTCATGCCTTGGAAGTAGAACTGTATCCTTCTCTTCCAATATGTGTAGTTTGTTCCATCAAACGCTGGAGGTCTAGCAACAAGTGTCCCTTCAAGGTTAAGGTTGTTAAGCACCCTGTCACCCATTCTTCAAGACCTTGTTAAGGTTCCTTGAAGCCTGATATGATACCAATTGAAAAACACTAGAGGGGGGGTGAATAGAGTTTTTAAATATTTTAGCAATTATTTAACTCAAACAACCACAATTGAAAATGGAAGAAGGAGACAAGTGTTTAGAGTGGTTCCAACCTTAGAAAATACTAAGGTTGTCAGTCCACTACCCAGTTGCTTACCCAACCGGGATTTTGAAAGTATTAATTTTATTACCTTCACAAGGATTTACACAAAATACAATACTTTCTTACACCCCTTGAACAACCTTCACTTGAAGTAGATGTACCAACCCGAGGTAGCCTTCTTGAAGTAACTCCAAGCTCCCCCTTGAAGTAGCCTTCCTCTCTAGAAGTAACCTCCCGTTGCACCAGCCTTCTTGAAGTAGCTCAAGGTCCCCTTCTTCACCAAGAAGATCTCCAACCTCTCCAATCCGCAACCTCCAACCTAGGAGTAGCAAGGAGAGTACAAACAATAATAGAGAACAAGAAAGGAAAAAGGAAATTACAATTTATCCTTTTGTAGCACAAGGCTTGATTTGCCTAGATCAAGAGTGTAGATCTCCTAACCAAAGTGTATGGAATAGTAATTGTAGTGGATAGGAGATGCTAGCCTATAGGACACGAAATTTGAGCTAAGAGGGGAAGTAGCCAATTGTCACAATGCTCAATTTCTCACAAACAGGTTGCACAAAGTCAATGTATGCTCAAAGATTGCTCAAGTGTAAAAGCAAGTGTGTTTAGGTGTCCTAAGGCATGTCCTATTTATAGGAATGTCCTACAAGTGCTTAAGGACGTTCTAGACACTTTCTAGGGGTTTCTTAGTGCTTAACTAGTTGTTAGATATAAGTTAGTTGCTTTAACAACGACTAGTTAATTAATTCTGCAGTTGCTGTCAGAGACTATCTCGGTCGAGAAATGGTCGACCGAGACACCTACTCGGTCGACGTTTTGTCGACCAACAGGCTCTCTGGATCAAGTGTATGCAACGTTTATCTCCAACTGCCAACTACCTTGTTAGCTATGTCTAACGGCTACTTGGGTCTTTCTCGATCGAGAAGATTGTCGACCGAGAGTGTATCGGTCGAGGATTTTGTCGACCGAGATGGACCCTGTTCCAATGTTTCAAAAGAAGACATTAAGTGTGTGTATGAGTGTGCATATGTGACACTATTGAAAGGGATGACCTATCTAAATGTGGTGTTTAGCTAGGGAAGATCTAACGCTTGATTTACATGAAGTCTAAGTACTTGTACATTATATATTTGTACAAGTTTACAATTGATTACATTTCATGACATTTATAATCATTCAAGCATATAGATTCCCTAGTGCTTTGTCATCCACCTTATTCCTGCAACACTCAAGTAGCACGTTAGATTAACAAGAATGAAATGTTTGTCATTATCAAAACAAAGGGATTTACAGATGTCCATTTAGCCAACATCCCATAGAAGGTCAAGATGCAATTTGGGTTATGGTAGATCGCCTTACCTAGATGACATGAGAAAGAGAGAATATTGTCAAGGGACATATCCGGTTGAACTACACCATGATGCAAGTTCTTGAGTTTAATCTAAAGATTCACTTCCATGCGGTGGAAGTAGGTGCATGAAGAACTCAATGTTAGTACCGCTTATCACCCCTAACTGATGGTTAGAACGATCCAGACTAGAGGGTCTGATGAGAGTATGTGTGCTCGTTCAGGGTGATATCTCGAGACAGTTCTTATCCTCTATAAGATGTGATGATAACCACCATAACCTGTATTGGATGTAAAGAAGCTCTGTAAGAGAGGTTGTGTCGATCACCACTTCATTAAGATGATGTTGGTGGATGGACCTCGCAAAGGTCAGAAAAGGACCACAATGTGTGCAGATGAAGTCGCTTTGATCATGCAGTGGCTGAAAGAGAGCCCAAAGGCGACATGAGTCGTGAGCTGATGCAAAGTAAGACTGACATGCAGTTCACTATGGGAGAATATGTGATGTGAAAATATGACCCCTCTAAGCTACAGCTGAGAAAGCTGAGTCCCTGATATATGGGTCCATTTGAGATGGATTGGTAGTGTAACATCCCAGGATTTGAGGCCTCGGATAAGTTGATCATAAAAGGAATGATTGGACTACCCATATCACCAAGGTGCACCTCCTTTTCCGAGAGCCCATCTCTAAGGAACTCCATAGTTAAGTGTGCTCAGCTTGGAGTAGTACTAGGATGGGTGACCAGTCGGGAAGTCGATCCTGGCTTGCGCGTCAGTGTGGACAAAGTGTGCAGTTAAGGCTAGTGGTGGTCTGTGGGGCCAGTCGTCATTCCTGAAACTCTACTAGAGCCTTGGGCAGTGGGACCAGGCGTTACAAATGGTATCAGAGCCATAACCCCTCCAATAGGTGGGGCCCACATGGGCATGTGGCATGCCAGTCTTGAGTCGTGCGGTCCAGGCAAGTTGGAAAGGGATATACATAGAGACGAGATGGAGCCACCCTTGCGTTGGTAGCCATGGATGGGAGCTGGGTGTCCATGGGCCATTGTGGGTCTGCACTGAAATGGGGTCAGATTATGAGGCCATATAGTTAAGCCTCGACGAGGACGTCAAGAGTCTAAGTGGGGGAGATTGTAACATCCCAGGATTTGAGGCCTCAGATAAGTTGATCATAAAAGGAATGATTGGACTACCCATATCACCAAGGTGCACCTCCTTTTCTGGGAGCCCATCTCTAAGGAACTCCATAGTTAAGCGTGCTCAGCTTGGAGTAGTACTAGGATGGGTGACTAGTCGGGAAGTCGATCCTGGCTTGTGCGTCAGTGTGGACAAAGTGTGCAGTTAAGGCTAGTGGTGGTCTGTGGGGCCAGTCGTCATTCCTGAAACTCTACTAGAGCCTAGGGCAGTGGGACCAGGCGTTACATGTAGAGATGGTTGTGTTTAGCCTTACCCCTCGGGATTACATGATGAATAATGTGTTCCATGAGTCTGATCTAGAGCACTATGTGAGGTACCCAATCCATGTGCTGAGCCATGAACCTATTCAGCTTTATGAGAGGCTGAAATGTCCCGAGTCACCTATGAGGGTACGATATACCAAGGTGAGAGAGAACTCAGATGGAAGAATATGAGATGACGAAGGTTCTTGGAAAGCACCATGGATAGGGTGATGTCACATGGGAGCCATGATGGATATAAGAGAGGCTTATCCTGTTTTGTTTGTGTGCCTGGTGGAATTTTGAGGGCAAAATTCCTATAAGAGGGGAAGGATGTTACAACCTCAATTTTGCATGTGTTTTCATAATTGAAATATAATGATTTTGTGAATTTGGGCTTAAGTAAAAAAGGTGTAAGCTTTGCTTCAAAGGATGGGTTTCCTTGCAAATGTTCCTTTGGATAAGAATTTCATGATTCCCATTATTATATTAATCCAATAATGGATATAAAAGAGAAGAAAAGAAGAAAAGTCCAAATATTAGAAAAAATACAAGATAATGAGTATTAAGCAAAGTATTTATAAGAAATACTTGGAAATATCTAGAAAGTGGCATTAATGGCCACAATTGAATAAAATTCGTTTACATATGATTTCTAATAAAAGAAATATGAAAAGAGGAAAAAAGAAATGAAAGATAAAGAGAAATCCTTAAAAAGAATAAGGAAATAAGTAAGATAATAAGAAAATGGATAAAAGATAAGTAAAAGGCTAAGGAATATTCCCAAGATGGGATTTTGAGCCATTAAGGTTCCTTGAAGTTTAAGGAACTCAGAATAATAATTTAATGGCAAGGGAAAGAGAAAATATGTGAGAAATATATATAACTAAGTGATAACTTGCATACTAAGAAAAACATCTCATACTTTCGACATTTAGTCGTCATAGACTTTCCTCTAAATTTTGGAATTAAAGGGGTAAACGGTTTGAGAGATATGAATTTTACAAGTTTCCTAAAGTGTAAGGGGTAACATTAAATGTAACAATTGATGTTCTAATACGAGGCTTGCTAGCCGTTGGATCCTGATCCAACGGTAGCTGCTTTTGTTTCAGATTAGGAAACTAAGTACAACAAGGACTCCTTTCCCTCTCTGATTGTTTCTCACTTTGATCAGTTGGGATGAAGGTGGACTCTCCCATCGAGTTGGGGAGGCAAATCTGTGCATTAACAACCCCGATTTTATCTGTTTTCGTGGGGATTTGAGAAAGCTCCCAAATTGTTTGGGACATGGACTCTGGTCGAATTTGAACCCCCTCGCCCAGCCTATACAAGGCATTCTTTCCTTCTTTTCTTGGATTGGCGAAGTCACTCGAACTCAAGCAGAGTTCCCTCCTCTTCCAATCTAGTCCGCACTCCTCTGGTGGTTGCAGCTTCCATGGACTTGCCGCAGGCCGACGGGAGTTTCTGGGGCTACCAAACCCGACCTTCGCGGATGATGGCGGGTAGCAAGGTGAATTCGGGAAGGGGAGGCGGAGCCTATGGAGCCATCCCCGGTGGATTCATAGGACCATAGGCAGAAGTCAACTATTCAGTTGACTGAGGCTGCGAGCAGCCTCGTCCCTATTCACAGAAACGAGGAAGAAGCTGAGGAAGGAGGAAAAGATGCCCTTATCCCCGATGGTTGTGAAGGAAGGTAAGGGCATTCTCGCCTAATCCTCTACTCTTCATCATCAGTTAAACATGCATAGCGTGAGCCGTCAGATCCGGCGTGGTCCAGTGGACCACAGATCTAGTGGCTGGTGTTTTTCTAAAAATAACAAATAATTTGAGGAAATGAATTACTTTGCAAAAATCATAACTTTTGCTAGGAACCTCTGATTAGAAAAAGTTATACATGAAAGTTGCTTAGAAAAATACGAGGAACACAATAAAATTGGTTTGAGAACCTGAATCCATTACTATTTGCAAAAGTGTGTTAATCTAATGAAAAGTGCTTATATATTAGATTAAGAAACCCTAATTGAGTATATTGGTTAAGTTCATGTTGCTTAATTGATGAAATTGAGTAATTGCAACCTATTGAATAGTTAATGATGAACTTGAACCTGATCTAGACATTTATTGCATGATTTAGGGTTTTTACCTCAAATAAGAATGATTAAGCACTTACAAACCCTTTCTGAGTATAAAGGACGATTTTAAGGTTTAATAGGTTAATTTGTGAAGTAATAACATGTTGAATATTAAAGTCGAACTTCAATCTGTAATTTAGGTTCCATGTATATAAATGAGCTTTAATGGGCCTTGAAACCCTAATATTAGTAATTGTAACTCTTAGTGGCTTTAATTGTTCAATTTCATGGTTAAAGTTGAGATATGATGGCTCTAAGCTATTTCGAGTATAAAAGTTCCTAATTGTGGATAAATGCCCTTAATATGGTAATTAGGGTTTTCTAATGGATAAAGATGGAATTAATAATAAATAGAGTTCATATGTGATTTAGATGAACTATGAGTTGTTAATCTGAAAGGAACCAAAGATGATAATTAGGCCTAATGATATTGTCAAGAATTAAAAGGGATAAAAATGTTAGTTTTAATGTAAAAGAGGTATAAATGACTTAATTGATGATTAATTGTGCCATTAATCTGAAATTAGGGTCATATGTTGTCAAAAGGTAACCTTAATATCTTTTGTGAAGAATAGATGAGATAATAGGGTTTGTGAGTAATGGTATAAAATTAGGGGTTAAAACGGTAAAAATGAAGTGAAACCCTAATTGCAATGGAAACCCTAAAAGTGGACTAGAAACCCTAGGAAGCGAGCTAGGTTTAATAGATCTTGATGGCATGTTCAATGATAGGAAATTATATGCATATTTTAGGATCAACTTGTGTGTGCTTGCTTGGTTTCTTAATTGGTTGAATTATTTCTGCACTCAAGTCAGCCTGACAGGTATGTGGTTGATTATGGTTAATCACATTAGTTTCCCGAAGAGTTTCTCAGATGATTCATCACATTGAATGCAACTTATCAGTTTGGATGATTCGTATTTTGCAAATCATAAAGTCACTATGATTATCACAATAATATTAGAAGTGTGTATTCTCGCACCTACATGCCACCCTGATGGATAATGCAAAAGGTCAAGCCCATGAGGGAAGACCTATGGGCACCATGAGTGGTGACCCTAGACACCAAGATCGGGATTGAGAAGGTGGCCTATGATATTGCATGACTAAAGGGCACCATTAGTGGTGACCACTGGCACCAAGCTCGGGATTGAGAAGGTGGCCTTAAGTCAATGGAAAAAGTGAAACCCGAAAGGGGGTATGCCAGGGTTAGGGCAAAAGCGGTGGAGAATGTCACATTGAAAGCATAAATTGGCTTGTTAATTAACTTGATTGTGATAATTAGATTGTTAGCCATATTTGCAAAATTTTGGTAGTCCCCACATATCGGCATATTTCAATATGCTGACCGACGTTTTGTTTGTCGGCGTTTTAGGTACAAGTTTGAAAAGGATAAATAGTAAAGTGGCATATGTGGAATTAAATAAGAATTAAAGTACAAGGAGGATTAGTTAGAATAGACTCCGGATGTGGATAGAAGTAGATATCCAAGTTTTTGAAAAAGGTATGCAAAATTTTATTTTATTACAACCTTTCAGTTTAGTTGGTAGAATTTGATAATTGTTATTGATTATTTGTCGAACCTTTTATCCTATTAATTGGGATAATGGCTCTGACCTCTTAGTCTCTCTTAATTGGGGGTTACTGGGAGGTGGGGTCGTTACACTAATTTTTACCGATTAGGGTTTACATTTCTCAAAACCTAATTCTTCAAACTAAAATCATAGTTAGAGTTTCTTATTAGGTTTGAAACATCACAATTGATCTACTATCATTAATCAAGTCTAAACGATGTTCAATCTAATCAAGCATGTAATCATTCAGGTAAACCCTAGTCTACCAATTAAGCACAAATGTGGTCATTACATATATTATGACACAAAATCATACCAATGCAGGGTGAGGCACCTACCGGACCTATACCAAGAGGAGAGGGGAATTTACACATCCCAAATCTCAAATATATTTATAATACAAAGGGAATTGTCACATCCTTCAGGGGAGAATTATCACATTCCCCATGGCAAATTTACACATGCCCACTATGAGTGGTTGTATAGATGTACCACTACATTGTCATTTGGCCAAAAATACATCATGCTTAATAGTCCACTTGGCAGTAGGGAAAGTATAAATAACATTTGCATCATAGCATTGGGGAATAAAACCCATGAAATAAATCAAGTAAATGAATGGGCCAACATTGGTCATAGCATTATTCAAATCATCCAAATAAATGAGCCAAACTAGCAATATAAGATTCAAGTAAATAAAGAGACAATAAAGGCAATAGAAGGATATCAAGGCTAGAACATTGTGATTGTAGGGTTGGATAAAAGCCCAATTGAGGAATAGGTTAATTGCACATTCTTACACAAACATTATTATTTATTCATAAATAGGCATCACATACATATATGGGAGCCACATACCTTATTGAAGATTCACATAACCATCATTATCACCAATTATATTGTGACCAATTCCACTTTATCCTAGTTATAAACATTTCACATGTATTAGTATGTATTAAAGCATAAGGTGTGTTAAAGATACTCATTTTAGACCCTTTATGGAAACCTTCGATTTAGGACTCAAAACTAGGACCAAAATCTCACTTAGGTTTCATTGATTAAGAAAACATACTTAACTTCTCAATTTGAAGTTAAAATGAATTAATTACCAATTCTAGAATATTATATATCATCAAAAAGGAATCCAAGGTAAACTTCAAAAAATAAATTAGAATTAGGACTCAAAAATCACAAATTCAGATTCTACGTGAAAAATACTTTCCAACGAGTATTTATTTGTATTTTTTTGACCAAGGATCGATTTATCATGAATTAAACAAATAGAGCCAATCAGAAATCAAATGCCACATAGGAAAATTTCATTTGTGAGAAAGAGAGTGCCACGCGACAGGGCCCACGCTGACATGGGCCAAGCATATTTGGCCAAGTCAGTTGGTCTGCACTTGTGAGGACTCAGTCACCGGCGAGCAAAGCAAAGATGGAAAAAGACCAAAATGCCCATCGTTAATTAATCGAATCAATTAAGATGGCAAGGTTATCAAGGTCAATCAATTGATACAACTGGACTCGTAGCGAGAAACAAAGCATGGGGTGAATTACCATCACTACCCATGGTCAAATAATTGATTTAATTAGAGAGGCATGGGATTTATCGTCAAATCCTAGTCGGGATTCATCCACTCGCATCCATGGCGAGGGAGCAGCAGACCAGGGTCAAGGCTCGAATAGATCTCGAGCCCTGGTGGTTTCCAACTCAAGGGAACAATCCCTTTGCCTCCGTCAAACCTCGGTAGTGATGAAGGTACTAAGAAAGTTGGAGAATGGTGCAAGATACACCCAAAATGTTAGAGAATGGAGAGGAACAGAGCACGACAAAGCCATGACCGAAAACCATAAAAAACACAATGAAATCAGAAACTGAGGTAAGTGAATTCTTCTCGGGGCTAAGATGAGTTGAAAATGCGCCTTGCCATGGGTAGAGATGCACTGGAAACCCAAAACATCATGGTGGCAGTGGAGATCGACGGTGAGTTCTAGGGCCCATCACTTGGGGGCAACTCGAGCCTAAATGATGAATGGAAGATGAAGAAGGGAGGCTTGGGAAGCATACCACCGACTTGATTGAACGGAGATGGTCAGAGAAGTGTGGGACATGTCTCCATCACTGGAGATGAAGCACTAGTAGGTCAGGGTGATCGGGGGTAGTTGGGTTTTGATTGAGTAGAGAGGAAGAGTAGTCGTGGACTGGGGAAACTTTTCTCATCCTTTTATAGGAGTGGGGAGGCCCATGGTCCTCTCTGTAATCTTCGGTGGAGAAGAAGCAAAGGTAGAGGTTAGGCATTTCTTGTATGGTGAAGGAGAGAACCGGAGACAAGTCCCATTAGAATTGGTGTGAAGAGGCAAGCTCAGTGGGTGAAAAATCTCAGAGAATGGTTGAGGAGGGAGAGAGATCGGGTCAGAGGAAACGAGGAGGTGGTACTGTACACTTAACTGCGGTTGGCTAGAGGAAGGAGACGAGTTGCCTATTGGTAGATCAAAGTAACATCAAACCAGGATCGTTGGATGGCATCCAAGGAGGTGTGTGACAGAGAAATTGAGAGACTTAGGCGTGAAATATGATATTAATGACATAAATAAAAATCAATTCAACTATTATAGTTGCTGCTACAACCCCAACTTTTGGGTTCATTTGGTGAGAAATGTAATTTCTCATATTAAAGATATTGTAACAAATAATGATATAATTTTTTTTTGAATAAATGAGTTTCATTTACAATAGCCCTGTTGGTTGTTTTGTGGGCTTGATTGGCTATTGGGCCTAATAACAAGGAAATTCAATTAGTAAATGAATAATTGAGAATTGGAGAAAAGAAAGATGTAGAAACCTCTAGAAGGAAAAGGAATGTTATCCATAGTTGGATTCCTTACCTCTTGGGTTCCTTGGGTCCCAAGGAGTCCAAAGTTACAAAAAATAATGCAACAAGAAAAGAAAAGATCGATTAAGTATTTCTTTATTAAAAAAAATTGAAAACAATGATAAAATGTGGAAAGTAAGAGAAAAGAGGTTTATTTAAGTTATCCTTGGTGGATTTTCGTATCCAAAGGATTCCTAATGTTAAAAGGGGATGCCAATGAGTAAAATAAAAGAACAATAAAGAAAAATCCTCGAAAAGAGATAATTTAATAAAGAAATACATAAGATAATGTGAAATAATGGATATGGATGCATCTAGAAGGATAATGAGTATCCACTAAAAAGGATTTCAAAATATTAGAGTTTCTTGGGGTCCAAGGATCCCCAATGAAGAAAAAGAAAGAGAAAATACTAATAATACAAAATAAGAGGATAATGTGATGAATAATTAATGATTTTTGTAGCATTGTTAAAAAGGAAGTATTTTCTACTAAAAGAAAATAGAATTTCGTGCCAATGGGACAAAAGTCAAGCATAAAAGAGAATAATTGAGAGGATTTTCGAATTCCTAATATTTGAAGAATAAATATTATTAAAGAGATAATTAGGAGAGAGAAGCTTGCTTCCTAATGAAGGAACTTGGGTTCCTATTGGGAAAAGAACTCATTGACTTATGGATGCACACCTTAGGATGTGGATACCCTCCCCTATATAAGGGGTAGAGCCTCTGGCTTGAGTTCAAGAGAGATCCCACACACATCTTTCCCTTCTCCTTCTTCATTGCATGCAAACCCTAACCAAAAGGTGTAGCGCTAACCCTGGAGCAATTGAGGGTCGCGGAGTGGTCTTGTTAGTGGCTCGATGCACCCACACCACTGAAAGGAAGCATGGCGATCGTCATTTTGCTCTAATCTTGATGCAACAGCCACTGGACGGTTGCAAGGGAGGCTGCGTGGGCAGACCTGACCAGCACGGGCCAACTACTTTGGCAGCGAGATCGTATCATCCATGGGTGCGCAGCAGAGCGTCAGAGGCGAAGGAACCATCTCCAGTGGTCGATGGGGACCATGAGAGGGAGGGGGAGTTGCGCAAGTCGCGGCTACGGTGACAACAGCGCACCGTCGTGAGGTTGAAGACAACCAGAACGTGTTTGGATGAATATGCCCCTCCATGGGCTGGAGTGCCGATCACTTAACCAAGGGAAAATATGTAATTCTATTATGTTTCCAAGCAGCCGAGATACGTTGCATGGAAAGGGACACATGACACTCTCTAATTGGCTTTGGTAAGTAATTTCTTACTAAAATCGTATCTAAATATTAGTAGCTCCGATGGGAACATGCAAAATATGAAAGTTGATTAGAAAAATGAGAGGAATCCATTAAAAATATATTTAGAAGCTAATTCCTCTTGATATTCAAAAAGTAGTGTAAGTTATCAACTTTAATGAATTAAAGATTAAGAAACCCTATTTTGAGATGATCAATGTAATTAGTAGAGTTTAATGGATGATTAAAGTTGATATTAGATTGTTAATCATGAAAAGATACATTAAGAACAAAAAGGATGAACTTTGCACATAATTGGTTTAATTTAGAATTTCATATGCATAAATATGCTTTAATGGGCCTTGAAACCCTAATATTAGTAATTGTGACTCTTAATGGATTTAATTGTTCAAATTCATGAATAAAGCTGAGATATGATGGTTCTAAGCTATTTTGAGCATAAAGGTTCCTAATTGTGGATAAATACCCTTAATGTAGTAATTAGGGTTTTCTAATGGATAAAGGTAGAATTAATAACAAATAGAGTTGGACCACAATGAACTATGAATTGATGATAAATGAGCATAATGATCTTGTCATGGATTAAAAAGGGATAAAATTGGTCGTTTTAATGTAAAGAGCATAAAGGGCTTAATTGATGGTTAATTATGCCTTTTATCTGAAATTAAGGTTAGATGTTGATATAATTAGGATTTGTGATCATTTGTATAAAATTAGGGTTTAAAATAGTAAAAGATGAAGGGAAAACCTAAAAGTGGACTAGAAACCCTATGAAGCGAGCTAGATTTAATAGATCTTGATGGCATGATCAATAATAGGAAATTGTATGCATATTTCAGGATCTCATTATGTGCTTTCCGTTTAGCTCTTTTATGGGTCATATTATCAATTAGATGTAAACATTATATTTGTCTATATATAATCTCTCCCTTAGTTAATTTAGGTCTGCCTCTACCTCTTTAAACTTTGCTGGAATCAATAGCATATTAGCATTGCTTCAAATAGGTACATTTGTTGATCCATGTTGTATATGTTCATATTATCTGAGGCACCCCTTATGTAGTTTGTCCTTGATATTCTCCATCGGCACCCCCATTTTATTCTTACATAGTTATTTCTCAAGTGATATTTCCCTTGTCTTCCCACACATTTATCTGAACGTTCACATTTCTTCTACATTCTTCTTGTTGACATCTTGTTCCTTCTTGTATTCACTTCCATGCAACTTGGCCGGTCGCATAGCAATTGTATATAATTTACTTTTCAATATGAGAAGGATCTTTTGGTTATAAACTATTTGGGTGCTCTCCATTTCATGCATCCTACTATGATCACACACTATTTCTCAAGCAACAAGCACAAACAAAAAAATTAAAACATTGCAAAGTTTGCCATGGTTAGTACGTCACGGCGATTTCCAGAAGTTTTATCGGTTGCCTAAAAATAACTGCTTGGATGACTTTTATTTCATGCAACTATAAAGTGACTATGACTATCACCATAAGTATGCATACATGACTGGCTCAGATCCTGGTCCTCCTCTGTGGCTTTGCTAATGATGAAAAGGGTAATCTGGTAAAGGGTCTACCTATTAAGTGAGAACATCAAGTTATCAAGAGTTAGGGATTGGGCTACCTATGGGTATGGCCATGCGACTCTTTAGCACACCATGAGTTAGGGATTGGGATACCTATGGGTAGTGCCATGCGACTCAACCATAGATATTGATCTACCTGTTAGGTAGGATCATGCAGGGTTTAATGAGGATCTACCATAAGGAAGGTAGCATCCAAGTCCACTGCAGGGACAACGCAGAGGCTAGGGTATGTATGGATTGAGCAATCATGTTTAAAATGTAAGGTGGTTTGTTAAATTGAGTGCAACATGTTGATATTAATTGTACGATTTTTGTTTCCTTCACATACCAGCATAATTCGTTTATGCTAATCGACGTTTTGTTTGTCGACATTTTAGGTACAAGTTTGAAAGGAACAAATAGTAAAGTAGCATGTGTGGAATTAAATAAGAATTAAATTACAAAGGAGGATTAGTTAGAATGGACTCCAGATGTGGATAGAAGTAGATATCTAAGTTTTTGAAAAAGGTAGAAAAGTTTAATTTTATTACAGCCTTTCAGTTTAGTTCGGTAGAATTTGATAATTATTATTGATTATTTGTCGAACCTTTGATCCGTAAAATTGAGATAACGACTCTGACCTCTTGGTCTCCCTTAATTGGGGGTTACTGGAAGGCAGGGTCATTACATTTGGTATCAGAGCATGGGTTCTTCGTTTAATTTGTAATAACTATTAAATTTTACAAACTCTGTAGAACCCAAGGGAGTTATTAGAGGATTTTCTGAAAGATAGAGGTGTCTAGAAAAGGATCACGTCTGGGGGCTGGCAAGATTTTCCTCCGCACCGCTAGTCAGAATACGAGGACTCCCAGATTAGTGTGACTACCTGGCCAATGTCTCAGGATTTGACTCAAAATAAGATACCTTTAGGACTCTCTCATCTTATTCATCCCTTCTCAACTCAAATGATGTTAAGGACCTTAAGGATTAGGGTTTTCTCTCTCTTTTCCTCACCTCTTGAGGTATGGGTAAGGTTGATAAGGTTTAAGGACTCCTCCACCAAATTAATGAAAAGCATGTAAATAAGATGTCATGGACATAAGCTTAATAGTTTAAGCGTAAACTAAAGACTAGATACATGCTTAGGTCGTATGACATGAGTTGTCATGCCCTCAGGAGAGAACTGAGGCTAGACCTCCTTGTCAGGAGGATGTGTAGAGAGAGTTAGTCTTAGAGGTAGAGACCTCCATTATAAGTAGAGACCTGGAACAATCCTCTGAGGATGATGCTAACCCTAACCCTAAGTGGTGGTTAGAGAAAGAGATGGCATGATGAGTTGGATGTCATGGTAGACCAAGTGTGTGGACATGCTTTTGGATGCCCATGACGTTATGAGCCATGTGAGGTTGGATGACCTAGTGCCTTTGGCGACCCAACCTTGGGAAGGGTCGTGCATGTTAGAGAGAAGGATAGCTCCTTCAATGATGAGGTTAGAGAAGAACCTATAGAAACCATATGGGCTTATATGAGCATGGCATAATAGGCACCCAAAATACTTCAGTAGTGCGAGCAGTAAGTTGACACCCTGGCCGGGATAGCCCATGAGATAAGCATAAGGAGCTATGGATAGCCTTGAGCAAACATAAGCTTGAACATAAGCTTCACCATGTAGGGGTATGCTTGTAAGCGTGACCCACCTTCATGGAGAGAGGACCTTAGGTAGTAAGGTTGTTTGTAGGGTTAGCTCTAGAGAGAGAGAGCAAGACCCATGTAAGAGGGTTGAAAGCCTAGACTTCGAGATGTGAGGAAAAGTAGGGAGTTGAGGATGATGCGACCTAAGTGGATGGTAGTGGTTGCCTCATGCTTGATCCCTAGAAGTTGATGATATCATGGTTGCCATTAGAGGAACCAAACCCTAGAGAGAGGATGAGGCTTATAGTACCTATGTGCCTATGGTATCAGTGTTTACCTTTTCAGATAGGAAGAAGAGTTCCTTAGACCCTGAAGAGGTTTAGTAACAAGTTGTGAGGCCTTATACCTTGTTGGTGGTATGTGAGGAAGACTCCACTCTGAAGTGTTGTTCAAGTAGGAGGATCATGGGAAGTGCATGTCATACCTTGTACATGCTTGGCTCGTGGTTAAAAGTTGAGCAGGAAGTTGGTCATCAGAAAGGTGAACCTAGGGTTCCTAGGCCTAAGAGGGGAAGTGGTGTACCCGATGCTCATGATGAGATTTGAGTTTCTATATATTCTAGCATGGTACTCCTCATGTTTAGAGGAAAAGGAAAGCCCTTAAATTTAAGGTATGTTTGATGAATTCCTCACAGCTAAGTTGATGACATGGGAAGGTATGATCTTGATCCTATGTTGAGGAATGAGAACAAGTATGACATAGCATAGTTTAGTAGGTGGCCTGCTTGTACCTTAGTAGCTTGCTAGGGTTAAGCATGCTCATGTGGATGTAAACCCTAGACATAAGGGCATTTGTGACCTTTGTTATCAAGATGTAGTTTCCTCTCATCCTAGGAGAGGGACCCTTTGGTAGGGTGTATACCAGTTTTGTTGGTTTTGGGGTAACCTATAGAGGTCTCATAGGATCTTTAGAAGCTAAGTGAAAAGTACATAGTATGAGAATGAACTAGTAGACCCATAGATAACCATCTCTAAGTGCATGTGGATGTGTTAACATGGAGGTAACCGGTATGGGGCCTGACCAAGGTAGGCAGGTCGCCATGACCCCCATGAAAGGATGAAAGTCAGTCCAGGAATGCAGACAGAGATGATGGAGACTTGGGTAAGGTTCTAAGTTGGACATGTACTATGTTGGAATCATAAGTCTATCCTAGGGTTAGGTAGGGATAAGACCGATGGAAGTAGGAGTTGCCTAATTCCCTAGTTGCACAAGACCATAGGGTCAGGAGATAACAACTATCATTGTCTGAGGGCCATGGGTTAGGAGATTGATCACCTTCATGAACTCATGGGACCCAAAGGGCAGATGAGGAGGGCACTCTCTGGATGCATAAGGGAAGAGGGATGACCCCAAAAGTGCCGGCACCCTATAGACCTAGAGGAGATGACCAAGGATTGTGTGGTGACCCAAGTAGATTCGAAACCAGTTTTCCATGGAGTAACTTTGATATCGAAATGATCGTGATATAGAGACATAAGTTGCACATTTCAACTTAGATTTGAAGGTGTACTGGAAATGTGGGATGTACCATCTCTACTCTTGGAATGGGAAGAGCTTTGTATTTGGACTGTAGCCAAATGCTTATTTCTTCTCGTTATGGGAGTGAGAGATAGGATAGTACGGATGCCATACACCAAGGATAAAAGATGATGTGAGTTGGAACGTTGCTATGAAGTATGAGGACAGAGATGATAACATACCTCGGTGGATTGAACGGTATGTGGATGGATTACAAACAATAAGAGTATTAAGGTATTCATCTTGTAAGGATGTTTTAACATGAGCTGTGTGGAATTGCAAGTAATACAAGGTTGAGTTTGATCACCATAAGGATGAGCTCAGAGTGTTCTTGATGAAGATAGACGTAGAGTTTGAGCTAAGATAATAAGTGAAGGAGTATGTCTTGAAAATTACCTAACACCTAAGGATGTGAAGTAGTAATGGATGCCCTGGTTGAGATGTAGCTGCTTAGTTTAGCTAGAGGCTAGAAGAGGTTGTTGGGTCAGCCCTAAGTTTGAAAAGGAAGATATGTTTGGCTAACTCTAACAAGTTAGTAGTTGTTTGGCCAGCCTAGGCCTTGATGTAAATAAAAGGATGGTTGTAGAACCTCAGATGTACTTCTTTGGATAGGAAGGTGGTAAAACCCTGATGACAGTGGTTTAATAATCGATCTAGAGGAATCATGACATACATGAGATCATGAGTTAAGATCACCATATACCGTGGTACTACAAAGATAGTAAGTGATAGTAGCACTTTGGATGCTTAAGATGAAGTTGCATGTGGCCTATGGCCATGCAAGCTAGAGGTGAAGGACGAACACTAGTAACCCAGTGCATTGATATAAAGGATAAAGCGTCCCCGAGAGGGAAAGGGAGTTCATCACTATGGATGTTGAAGTCTCCCCTAGACCAAGCAAGATCAAGATGCAATATGGGTTAGGATAGATCCCCTTACCTAGATGACATGAGAAAGAAATAGTATTGTCAAGGGACAGATCCGGTTGAACTACATATGAGAGAGATGGTTCAACTACACTAGGATGCGAGTTCAAAAGTTCTTAAGTATGACCTATAGGTTCACTTCCATAAGGAGGAAGTAGGTACATGAAGAACTTGATGCTAGTACAGTTTATCACCTTAACTAATGGTTAGTGTGATCCAGACTAGAGGGTCTGATGAGAGCATGAGTGCTCACTCAGGGTGATACATGGAGACAGTTCTTGTCTTTGGTAAGATGTGATGATAACCACCATAGCCAGTATCGGGTTTTAAAGAAGCTCTGTAAGGGAGGTTGTGTCGATCACCACTTCATTAAGGTGATGTTGGTGGAGGGACCTCACGAAGGTTAGAAAAAGACCACAGTGTGTGCAGATGAAGTCACTTTGATCGTGCAATGGTTGAAAGGAGCCCAGGGATGACATGAGTCATAGGCTGATGCAAAGTAGACTGACATACAATTCACTGTGGGAGAATATGTGATATGAAAATTTGACCCCTCTGAGTGACAGTTGAGACAAATAAGTCCTCGATACCTGGGCCCATTTGAGATGGATTGGTGGATAAGTTTGACCTTACCCCTCAGGATAAAGTAATGTGTGATGAGTTCCATGTGTCCAATTTAGAGCACTATGTGAGGTAGCTGGACCATGTGCGGAGCAATGAACCTAGTGAGCCCCAAGGGAGGCTGAAATGACCTGAGTCTCCTGTGAGGTTTATAGATGCCAAGGTGAAAGAACTTAGAGAAAAGAATATGTGATGATAAAGGTTCTTTGGAAGCGCCATGGATAAGGTAAAGACACATAGGGGCCAATGATGGACATCGAAAAGTCTTATTCTGAATTGTTTGTTTGCTTGATGGAATTTTGAGGACAAAATTTCTATAAGAGGGGAAGGATGTTACAACCCCAACTTTTGGGTTTATTTGGTGAGAAATGTAATTTCTCATATTAAAGATATTGGAAAAAATAATGATATAATTTGTTTTGAATAAACGAGTTTCGTTTACAATAGCCTTGTTGGTTTTTTTGTGGGCTTGATTGGCTATTGGGCCCAATAACAAGAAAATTCAATTAGTAAATGAATAATTGAGAATTGGAGAAAAGAAAGTTATGGAAACCTCTAGAAGGCAAAGGAATGTTATCTAAAGTTGGATTTCATGCCTCTTGGGTTCCTTGGGTCCCAAGGAGTCCAAAGTTATAAAAAATAATGCAACAAGAAAGGAAAAGATCGATTAAGTATTTCTTTATTAAGAAAGAAATTGAAAACAATGATAAAATGTGGAAAATAAGAGAAAAGAGGTATAATTAAGTTAGCCTTGGTGGATTTTCATATCCAAAGGATTCCTAATGTTAAAAGGAGATGTCAATTAGGGAAATAAAAGAAAGATAAAGAAAAATCCTCGAAAAGAGACAATTTAATAAAGAAATACACAAGATAATGTGAAATAATGGATATGGATGCATCTAGAAGGATAATGAGTATACACTAAAAAGGAATTCGAAATATTAGATTTTCTTGGGATCCAAAGGAGCCCCAATGAAGAAAAAGAAAGAGAAAATACCAATAATACAAAATAAGAGGATAATGTGATGAATAATTAATTATTTTGGTGGCATTGTTAAAAAGGAAGTATTTTCTACTAAAAGAAAATAGAATTTCATGCCAATGGGACAAAAGTCAAGCATAAAAGAGAATAAGTGAGAGGATTTTTGAATTCCTAATATCTAAAGAATAAAGAATATTAAAGAGATAATTAGGAGAGATAAGCTTGCTTCCTAATGAAGGAACTTGGGTTCCTATTGGGAAAAGAACTCATTGACTCATGGATGCACACCTTAGGGCATGGATACCCTCCCCTATATAAGGGGTAGAGCCTCTGGCTCAAGTTCAAGAGAGATCCCACATGCATCTTTCTTTTCTCCTTCATCAGTGCATGCAAACCCTAACCAAACGGTGTAGCGCTAACCCTAGAGCAATTGAGGGGCGTGGAGTGGTCCTGTTGGAGGCTGGATGCACCCACACCGCCGAAAGGAAGCATGGCAGTCGTCGTTTTGCTCTAATCTTGACACAACAACCATTGGATGGATGTAAGGGCGGCCGCATGGGTAGACCTGGCCAGCACGGGTCAGCTACTTTGGCCACGAGATTATTCGTAGCATCCATGGGTGTGCAGTAGAGCGTTAGAGGTGAAGGAACCATCTTTGGTGATCGATGGGGACCAAGAGAGGGAGGGGGAGCCGCACAAGTCGAGGCTAGGACGACAACAGCGTGCCGTCGCAAGGTTGAAGACAACCAGAATGCATCTGGACGAATATGCCCCTCTGCGGGTTGGAACACCAGTCACTTAACCAAGGGCAAATATGTAATTCTGTTATGTTTCCAAGCAACCGAGATACGTTGCATGGAAAGGGACACATGGCGCTCTCTGATAGGCTTTGGTAAGTAATTTCTTACTAAAATCGTATCTAAATATTAGTAGCTCCGATGGGAACATGCAAAATATGAAAGTTGCTCAGAAAAATGAGAGCAGTCCATTAGAAATTTATTTAGAAGGTAATTCCTCTTACTATTCAAAAAGTAGTGCAAGTTATCAACTTTAATGAATTAAAGATTAAGAAACCCTATTTTGAGATGATTAATGTAATTAGTAGAGTTTAATGGATGATTAAAGTTGATATTAGCCTATTAATCATGAAAAGATACATTAAGAACAAAAAGGATGAACTTTGCACATAATTGGTTTAATTTAGAATTTCATATGCATAAATATGCTTTAATGGGCCTTGAAACCCTAATATTAGTAATTGTGACTCTTAATGGCTTTAATTGTTCAAATTCATGAATAAAGCTGAGATATGATGGTTCTAAGCTATTTTGAGCATAAAGGTTCCTAATTGTGGATAAATACCCTTAATGTAGTAATTAGAGTTTTCTAATGGATAAAGGTAGAATTAATGACAAATAGAGTTAGACCATAATGAACTATGAATTGATGATAAATGAGCATAATGATCTTGTGATGGATTAAAAGGGATAAATTGGTCATTTTAATGTAAAGAGCATAAAGGGCTTAATTGATGGTTAATTATGCCTTTTATCTGAAATTAAGGTTAGATGTTGAGATAATTAGGATTTGTGACCATATGTATAAAATTAGGTTTTAAAATATTAAAAGATGAAGGGAAACCCTAATTGCAATGGCAACCCTAAAAGTGGACTAGAAACCCTAGGAAGCGAGCTAGATTTAATAGATCTTGATGGCATGATCAATAATAGGAAATTATATGCATATTTTAGGATCTCATTAGGTGCTTGCTTGCCTATTTGGAATTCTTGATTGATTAGATAATTCTGTCACAAATCAGCTTGACATGTATGTGGTTACGCTTATGGTTAATCGCTTTAGTTTCACATCGATTTCTAGAAGTTTTATCGATTGCTTGAAAATAACTACTTGGATGACTTGTATTTCATGCAACTATAATGCGACTATGACTATCACCATAAGTGTGCATACATGACTGGCTCAGATCCTGGTCCTCCTCTGTGGCTTTGCTAATGATGAAAAGGGTAATTTGGTAAAGGGTCTACCTATTAAGTGAGACCATCAGGTTATCAAGAGTTAGGGATTGGGCTACCTATGAGTAGTGCCATGCGACTCTTTAGCACACCATGAGTTAGGGATTGGGCTACCTATGGGTAGTGCCATGCGACTCAACCCTAGATATTGATCTACCTATTAGGTAGGATCATGCAGGGTTTAATGGGGATCTACCATAAGGAAGGTAGCATCCAGGTCCACTGCAAGGACAGTGCAGAGGCTAGGGTATGTATGGATTGAGCAGTCATGTTTAAAATGTAAAGTGGTTTGTTAAACTGTAATTGACTGCAATATGTTGATATTAATTGCACGATTTTTGTTTCCCCCACATACCAGCATAATTCGTTTATGCTGACCGACGTTTTTTTTGTCGTAATTTTAGGTACAAGTTTGAAAGGAACAAACAAAAAAGTGGCATGTGTGGAATTAAATAATAATTAAAGTATAAAGGAGGATTAGTTAGAATGGACTCCAGATGTGGATAGAAGTAGATATCCAAGTTTTTGAAAAAGGTATGAAAAGTTCAATTTTATTACAACCTTTCAGTTTAGTTTGGTAGAATTTGATAATTATTATCGATTATTTGTCAATTTGATTTGGAAAATTGGGATAACGGCTCTGACCTCTTGGTCTCCCTTAATTGGGGGTTACTGGGAGGCGGGGTCGTTACAGTTGCACTATATTAAAACTTGTAAAATCCATTTGAAGGGTCAAATAAAGTCCAAAAGGAACCAAAATTTAACCATAGGTTAATTACGACTCCTAGATCAATGCTATGCATTTAGTTTCTCATTTTACACAAACTTTGCCCCTTAATTGCTATATTGGCTATTAATGCATATATTAATGTATAAAATGAGTGATTAATGTGAATATAGTATTTTAAATGCAATATTAGGGTGAAATTCGAGATAGACATCACATATTAATATTATGAGTCATATCTCATATTAACACCATATTTTCATGCATTAATGTCATTTTTGAGGAGAGAGAAAGAAAAAGGTTAATTATTCTCATACATTAACTCAAATACACATTATTGCCCATATCTTATCCAAAAAGAGATAAAAGTTCTAAATTAGCATTATCCACTTATATTCTCTCAATAATGGTCAATTTGCATAATTAGTCCCCAATTATCACATTAGTTGGATTATTTATGCAAAAACCCATTCATTGACATGAATGTGGGTAAATATTGATTTCATTATCAAATAAAGCTTAATTTCCACATTGAGGCCAAAAAGGATACCAAAGATAGGGGAAATTTATGCAAAAAGGTCCAAAAGGACTTGAAAGAAAATAAAAGCTTAAAAATGGGTAAATTGCAAGAAAGACCCTGAAATTCAGTCTGTTACAGATGCACCTAACAATTCGGTTAGGGGGTTGACATGTGAACATTATTCTTTCATTTAGATTACCAAACCAAACAACAAGCTAGAGTCTAATGAATTTCCCTAGACTACTAACTGGTCGTGGATAAGATAGGTTGTATATAGGGGAACTAGTCCCTAGCATCCCCTACGACCCTTACGAGGCTCAATTGGGTAAGGGTTTAGGTGCAATTCAATTAGAGTCTAAACAAGCCTAGGTTTCTAGTTTAGAGGATCTTAGGGTGATTAGGGGCTGAGGGTAATAATGGGAGTGGAAATTATGATTTAGGCCTCCCATCACCCACATTATAGCCTTGAGAAAGCTCCATGCTAAGCACACTAAATTCATCTAAAGTAACTACTTAGATCTCTCAACTAGGGTTAGGAGAATTGATTAGCGTGTAGGAGGATGGGTAGCTAGCTAGGGATCCACGAATTGGACCTAGGAGCAAATCCCAAAATTCACACATATAAGAAATTTCTCTAAACTCCTAGGTGATTTCAAGCACAAACCAATAAGCAATCCATGAAGAATGAGATACAAATAGAACATAATAATTAGCAAATGAAATTATAATATTTACATATCATTTCCCCCAACATGGCATCAAAGTAACATTTTGAGCCCCAAACATCCCTCCCAAGGGGCCTAGCCTCATGGAAATGCAAAATACAAAAAGAAAGGAGAAAGAGGTAGAAGAAGCCATGGATCTTGGTGTATATGAAGCATATTATTCTTCATCTACTGCAAGACATCCTCCTCCTTCTTCCAAGGTGCAAGGGCATGGGATGATGGTGGAAGGTATCTAACCCCGTGCTCCAACCGCGACCTAGGTATATATAGGTGTGGGGGAAGTAATAGGTCAAGTAGGGGTAAAGTGGGACATGTAGTGTAAAAGTAGCTAGGTTTTTGTGAGTAACACGGCCGTGGTGGGAAGGGGTGAGAATGGTCATGGTATCGAGGTGATAATTGGGGGAAATCATAGTAGGTTGGTCAAATTTGTACATGAAGTAGCATGGCCGTGGTGGTTACCACGACCATGGTGGGACAAGGCCATTCTGCATCAACTGCCACACGGTCATGCAAGGTGGCATGACCGTTCTGGGTCAGTCACCACGACCACTCTGAGTGGCTCAGCTATGGTGATTCCTGCTTTGCTTCAATGTGACTCTGTTGACTTTGGATGAGCTAGCACGACCGTTTTGAGGTACCACGGCCGTGGTGGTCTCTGTTGCAACATTTTGTCTTGATTCTTAGTTCATTCTTGTACATCTTTGCTTCAATGGAGCTTTGGCCACTAGGGGTAGGTTGAGGGAGCCTCAGACTTCACTTTAAGCCTCATTAAGAGTAGAGAAACCCTAGGATAACTCCTTCTCTCTCTCTCTTCCATCCAAGCATGGTCCAAATGCCTAAAAAACATGCAAATAATGTCCATAAGTGCATTTTACACAAATATGCATATTAGGGGAAATAGCATGTAATCTAACATGTATAGATGTGATTGAAATGCAATATGACTCAAGATGAAGCCCTAAAATAGGGCCGAATCACCATCTCAAACTTAAAACATACTTGTCTGCAAGTATGCTCCAACTCAATCTCTCTATAAATTTTCCACATCAAGAAATGACAAATGCAATGTAATAGGTAAATATTGACTAAATGGGCTCAAGCATGACTAAGTACATGCATTTCACCTCTCTCCTCTCCTCTTTTACAAATCAATCATGATTAGAGTACTAAGCCTGCAAACTTCAAATATGGAGCATAGAAAACACAATCAATCAATATGGTTGTCATATCACTCCGGGTAAACCGTTTCATGGTAGCAAAGTCAAAATGACTAATTTTTTTGTTTCACATTCATGCATTCAATTTCATATGTCCATTCACACTAAGGAACCCACATGGTTGTAAAAAAGGACAAAATTGATCTAGGTTTGAAATTTCCATGGGCATGAAAAAAGAAGAAAGGGGTGCAATAAGAGTTTGGAGTGCTTTTACACCTCAACTATTCTTTATTTAGATGCTCTTAAACATGAGCATCTTTTATTTTCTCTTTACATTTTTTTCTTTTTCTTTTACCTTGTTGTGGATAGGGCACATGATGATGAAAGTGAAGTGAAGGGACATGAATATGACCACCCCAAACTTTTGGGAGTGGCCAAGGTTGATATGTGCACTTTGGCATCTTTTCATGAGGCAGAGAGGTAAGAAGATGGTAGAAGAAATTTCAAGTCAAAGAGGGGTTAATAATGTGGACATCAACATGAGATCTCATGCATGAAGGTTACTCCAACAATTTCATCAAGCAATGACATACTACATGAATGAGCAATATTAAATCCACATTTCTATCATGAGATCCTACAAAACTCTAAGTGTTTGCGACTTGCTTCAACCACAATTCAACTAAATAGTTCACAAGCATGAGAGAGGTGATGATGCACATGTAAAAAGTCAAGATTGAGGCCATCTAGAAATAAACCATGATAATTCACTTGCATTTGTCCAAGGCCATCATTTTCAATCAAATAAGTAGAGATTGGGTCAAAAGACACTTTTAGGCAAGAATTTCTAAATTTGGGCAAAATTGGCCAAAATGGTGCTAAGTTGCCTTCAATCACATCTAAGCCTTCATTATGGAAAAATAATGCAAGAAACAAGCAAATCCTAGTTCAAAACATGAAAAAATTACCAAAAATCTACATGATGTGCAATGCATGACAAAAAGAGCATTTTTTTTTAAAATTAAACAAAAATTGATAGAAAGTAAACTACATGACATGCAAGCATGCAAAGCATGTAAAATCTAATCTATATAGCATGAGAAAGAAAACAAAACTAAATGGAAGGTGAAATGCAAAAAAGAGTGAACTAGGAAAAGGGGCATATCGCCCTACCACCCCAAACTTTTGAATCATGTTGTCCTCAGCATGACACTAAAGTATATGAGTGATAGGGTAGATGATCTGTAACATACTAGAACTAGAACCCTATCCTAGTAGTTTTACCCTTTTGTCTTAGCCAAACAAGAGTAAACTAATACATGTAATTAAGGGAATACAAATTACTTTGTGCTTAATAATAACTCATTTAGGTGATAATAAGAAATTAAAGAACTTAGTTGGATAAGTACCTTATCATATAATCTTAATGTAGGGTTGAAGTATAATTTGTCACTAAGTAATAGAAATCAAAAAGTATTTCATCTTAGAATTTTCTAGCACTTCCTAAAATAAGAGAAATAAGAGAAAATCCGAATTTTATATAAAGGAGAAGATAAATGCAAAATTAAAGGTAATATGGGAATTAAGGGGTAAAGAAGATAATTAAAAAGGTAATGTACCAACAATTTATAATTGGAAACCCATCAGGATAATTTGACACTAAAATTCGTTTTCTTGACCAAAAAGTAACTTAAGGGCCAAGAATCATTTAATTTGGAAGATAATTGTATATATTAATGTCCTTATCTAAAGAAAATAGGAATTAGGCCAATAAAGTGAAATAAAATAGTTAATACCCTCAAATTGGAAAACTAATTCCAAATTCGTAGTCTAAACATAAAAATAAGCCTTTGGGCAAGTTTGCAACTAATTTGGATAATGTTTGGTTAATAGATAATTATAGGAGAGAGAAAATGCCTAAAAGGTGTAATTAATAAATAAATGTAATTCATAACACTAGAAGTTGGAAATAAAAGCAGATTTGTATCCAACACATTAATTATGACTCGTGTGTCAAGTTTCATAAATTTTGGATAATCCTAAAGCCATAAATGAAGAAAGAAAGAGAAAATGATATTTGATTTATTTAACCCATTAAAGGTTTCCAAAAGGCAAAACTAATTGGATATTCAGAATCTACATGGTTAATTTAACATATGTGCAAATTTTAGTTTAATTTGGATTATTCTAGAACCCCTAAATCAGGAAAGAGAATATATATAAATTAATTGAATTTCACTTTGATTGATTTTCTGATTTTCCTATCTTGGGGCTGTCACGCGGCCCATTTATTTTGGTTTTCTTCGAGGCCCTTAGATGAGAATCTTACGGAGATGGAGTCATCTCCTACCTCCGTTAGGACTCTTTCTCGCGGCTACAGTAACGTGAGATTTCCTCCAAGCTTTCCTCTTCCGTTTTTCCTTCTCGCTGTTTTCTGTTTTCCTTTTTACCATCAGTGTTCCCTAACGATTTGGTTGATCCCTATTTTAGTAGGGTCTCTCTCTCTCAATCTCCGGGTCGACTAGAACTTTCCTCCCTTTCCCCTGTTTCCTGGTTCTCACGGGTTCCTCGATGAACCTGGACTCCTCCCTTATATATTTGGCATCCTACACGATCCTCGAACCCCTACGAACCCCGTGCCCTTGTCCTTTTGGTCCAATTTTCCCTGCTTTCAACTCTCCCTACTCCGGCTACCTGTTGCGGCGGCGGTGAGATCGTCTGAGAGTTTTGGTCGTCGCCGGTGTTCGTTTCTGCTTGGCTTCAGGTCATGAGGGTGTGGGCAAGCTTCGAGGGCCCTTAATTCGGCTGATCAGGAGGTATCGTGGCTTTCCCCCTTTTTCCTTGGTTTCTGACCTACGAGCTAATCTCGGTGTATCCTTTCACTTCGACGCTTGTTTTCTGCGCGGTTGGCTTCGGCTAGGCTTACCGATTCTCCCAGCATGGTTTCTTTTTAAGTTTTTGCTTTCCTTCGTCGATCCGTGTTTCTGGTCTTCAACAGATTGGTCGGCTGATGCTTCTCGAGCTCATGTGCTCCAGTCATCCCGATTTTGGGCTTGTTGTGATCGGAAGCGTTCCAGGGACCCAACCCCGCGGCTAGCTTCGAGTTTTGTGGCTTCAATCGCTGCCAGTTTCGTCTAGTTCCTCTTTTGCGTGCCTGCTGTCGCGTGGGAGCAAGAAAGAATAATGGTTGTGTTGCTTTTTCCATTTCGCCCTTCCCGACTTCTCTGCTTTGTTTTTCTTACAGGGGCATTTTGGTCTTTTCGCGCCTTCCTCTTCCTTTTAGTTTTGCGCCCGGTTCCGCTGACTTGGCATAAGATGTCCGCTGACATGGGCGGCCCTGATTGGCCTGCCCAGGTCCGCATGGACATTCTCTGCTCTTTATCTGCGATCGCATTATTTATAATTATCTGATTGGCCTCTCATTAAAAATTGATAACTAATCATCGGATGATCAGAAAATTATGGAAAAATATTCGTTGGATTCAGAAAAATGCAAGCTTTCGTTTGGTATTGGTTTTGATTCCCGAATCTGATGATTTAAAAGGGTGATTTTATGGATCTAATTAAATAAGATAAAACTTGAATAATTCATAACTAATAATCTATAAGTCAAAAAATATAATAAAATATGTTTTAGACTCGTAATAAAATAACCTAAAATATGAAATAGTTTTTCATAACCTAATTCACACATATATAAAAAGGTAGTTTTTAGGGTTTGGTTTATATATATGAAATTGACCTAAAATCGGTATATGTGTTTAATAGGCTCTTTGGTGACCTAGTTTTGGATCCAGAAGGGCTTAGGACCTGTTGGACTTTGATGCTAAGGTATGTTGTATCCCCTATTCATCCATATTGAGCAATGCACCTACTTTATCATTCTTTTTGACTTTTGCCTACACACATGTCTATTCTTTTGTTATCATAGTTCATGTGAACTATCCTGGTTATTGTGATCTTGGATAATTTCTTGGAATCTTTTGTTGAGATATGTAGACATGATGATATTGTTGATGGTATCTACCATTGTTATGTGGAAGGTTATTGATGTTTCATATGTTGACTATTGTGGAAAATCTAATTTGATGTTGGACTAAATTTTCCTACTTGCCTCTACATTTTCCTGCTATGTGATTCAGTAACCCTAGAGTAGTATAATTGCATTGGTTTTGTCTCATTTGTGGCAACAATATAATATTTTGATGGTGGATGTGTGATTCCCCATTCTCGGGCAGGATGTGTGATTCCTGGCCCATATTATATGAATTTGATGGTGGATGTGTGATTCCCCATGCTAGGGCAAGATGTGTGATTCTTGGCCCATGTCTCACCAGGTTCAAGATGTGTGATTCTTGACCGCCTTTGTCTTTTGTAAGATTCTAGTGTTATGCTTATCTCACATGTTTGCAGGATATTGATCATGATATGTGCAAGTGGCATTTCTTTATTGTTTACATATGGCAAGTATCTCTTTTTTTAAGGATCTATTCTTTTATGCCCGTGTGGGTAGTCCTATTCTTTTTCATGGGAAGCATTCATACTTGATGTCCTTAATGTTATCTTTTTCTCAAGCTTTTCTTTAGAATACACATACCAGCATTTTCTGATATATTTCTCTTTTCCTTTTCTTTTTGTGGGGTATGCTTCCAACCCCAGGTTAGATTTGGAGAACTTCAACATCAACCTTGTAGCTGATCTTTGGGAGGCTTGAAGAGGTGGTTAGATGACCCTCGGCTTAGTCCTTGGCGTTATGTTTAGTTTTCCTTTAGATCACCTTTTATGGTGATGTGTTGTATAAAGTTTTGTATATTGTTAGATAAAACTTCTTTTTCCACTGCTACTCATTGTGTAATGATACATACATGTTGAATGAATTGATCTTCATCCCTTTGGCGAAAAATTTTATGTGGTGTTTGTTTTAAGGGATGTGGTCTTTTCCTTCTAGTAGGGAAGTGGTTTCACTTCTTTACAGCATGGTATCAGAGCCACTAGCAGTCGGTTATCTAACTATTTCAAACTCGTCTCCCTTAGGATGTTTACCTTTATATTAGGATGCTTATACCTAGTACCTTGCCTTGTGCAGGCAAAACCCTAATGGCAGGAGATAACTCATCAGCTGACAACCAGTACGGTTATGAGACACCTCAAAACACTAGGTTTGGACAGGAGACCTCAGGAGGAGCTATGACTCCGGAGCAAGAGTTGGCCATGTTTCGACAACTCTTTGCGTCTTCCATGGTGGGAAAGATGAAAGACCCGTCTGTACCTGTGAAGCCTAAGGAGTTCACAATCATGGAGTTCATGAAGATGCAACCACCTTCCTTCAAGGGTGAAGGTGAGATAGAGATGGTTGACAAAGCAGATGATTGGGTTTTAGCCTTAGAGAGGACTTTGATGGTATGGCCTGTCCTCCACATCAAAAGGTTAGGTTTGCTTCATATGTTTTGGATGGACCTGCAAGAGTTTGGTGGAATGGAATTACAAGGACTAGAGATATCTCAGCTATGTCTTGGGCAGAGTTTTTGACACTCTTCCATGGGAAGTACATCTGCACTGCTACTTTGAAGAAGAAAGAAGCAGAGTTCTACAGTTTGAAGCAAGGTTCCTTATCTGTTTCTGCCTACGTGCAAAGGTTTCTACTGTTAGAGCGTTATGCAGTTGGTTTGGGTGAAGAGCGTAGGGATGACCTTTTTCTCCAAGGGCTCAACTACAATGTGGGTCGTGCTTTAATCCCACAACTACCCTTGACCTTTCAATATATGGTTGATAAAGCTTTGGCTGTGGAGTCTTACCCAGGTTTTCAGCATAGGGAGTTCGACAAGAAAAGAAAGTTCTCAAGTGGTGATCAGAGAAGGGACAAGTGTTCTAAGTGCAATGGTTACCATCCTCCAGGGAAGTGTTCTCATGACAAACCTCGTCCAGTGGTATGCCATCATTGCAATGAACCTGGACACGTCAGACCTCAGTGCCCCAAGCTTCGTTTTGGACCTGGACATGTTCCTCAGCAAGCACCTCCTCAGAATTATGGCAACAATAATGGTAACAATAATAGAGGAAGACCTGTGGAAAGAAGAGCTGGTAGAGTTTTTGCCTTGGATGGCGAAGAAGCTGATGATGCTGAGTAAGAGCAAGTTAACCCATAGTTCCTTAGATTAGTCTTTACAAGTTATGTTTCCTTTTGCATGTTGCTTATGTAATGGATGTAAGAAGTATAGTTGAAACTTTTATAACTGAAGTTTAGTTTGATTTTATAAGATGAATCCTTTTAAGGGGTGGTGAATAAGTTTCCTATGGATGTTCTGATTTTGAGGATGAAATCCCTTTAAGGGGTGGTGTGCTGTAACATACTAGAACTAGAACCCTATCCTAGTAGTTTTACCCTTTTGTCTTAGCCAAACAAGAGTAAACTAATACATGTAATTAAGGGAATACAAATAACTTTGTGCTTAATAATAACTCATTTAGGTGATAATAAGAAATTAAAGAACTTAGTTGGATAAGTACCTTCTCATATAATCTTAATGTAGGGTTGAAGTATAATTTGTCACTAAGTAATAGAAATCAAAAAGTATTTCATCTTAGAATTTTCTAGCACTTCCTAAAATAAGAGAAATAAGAGAAAATCCGAATTTTATATAAAGGAGAAGATAAATGCAAAATTAAAGGTAATATGGGAATTAAGGGGTAAAGAAGATAATTAAAAAGGTAATATACCAACAATTTATAATTGGAAACCCATCAGGATAATTTGACACTAAAATTCATTTTCTTGACCAAAAAGTAACTTAAGGGCCAAGAATCATTTAATTTGGAAGATAATTGTATATATTAATGTCCTTATCTAAAGAAAATAGGAATTAGGCCAATAAAGTGAAATAAAATAGTTAATACCCTCAAATTGGAAAACTATTTCCAAATTCGTAGTCTAAACATAAAAATAAGCCTTTGGGCAAGTTTGCAACTAATTTGGATAATGTTTGGTTAATAGATAATTATAGGAGAGAGAAAATGCCTAAAAGGTGTAATTAATAAATAAATGTAATTCATGACACCAAAAGTTGGAAATAAAAGCAGATTCGTATCCAACACATTAATTATGACTCGTGTGTCAAGTTTCATAAATTTTGGATAATCCTAAAGCCATAAATTAAGAAAGAAAGAGAAAATGATATTTGATTTATTTAACCCATTAAAGGTTTCCAAAAGGCAAAACTAATTGGATATTAGGAATCTACATGGTTAATTTAACATATGTGCAAATTTTAGTTTAATTTGGATTATTCTAGAACCCCTAAATTAGGAAAGAGAATATACATAAATTAATTGAATTTCACTTTGATTGATTTTCCGATTTTCCTATCTTGGGGCTGTCACGCGGCCCATTTATTTCAGTTTTCTTCGAGGCCCTTAGATGAGAATATGATGGAGATGGAGTCATCTCCTACCTCCATTAGGACTCTCTCTCGCGGCTACAGTAACGCGAGATTTCCTCCAAGCTTTCCTCTTCCGTTTTTCCTTCTCGCTGTTTTCTGTTTTCCTTTCTACCATCAACATTTCCTAACTATTTGGTTGATCCCTATTTTAGTAGGGTCTCTCTCTCTCAATCTCCGGGTCGACTAGAACTTTCCTCCATTTCCCCTATTTCCTAGTTCTCATGGGTTCCTCGATGAACCTGGACTCCTCCCTTATATATTTGGCATCCTACACGATCCTCGAACCCCTACGAACCCCGTGCCCTTGTCCTTTTGGTCCGATTTGCCCTGCTTTCAACTCTCCCTACTCCGGCTACCTGTTGCGGCGGCGGCGAGATCGTCTGAGAGTTTTGGTCGTCACCGGTGTTCGTTTCTGCTTGGCTTCGGGTCGTGAGGGTGTGGGCAAGCTTCGAGGGCCCTCAATTCGGCTGATCAGGAGGTATCGTGGCTTTCCCCCTTTTTCCTTGGTTTCTGACCTGCGAGCCAATCTCGGTGTATCCTTTCACTTCGACGCTTGTTTTCTACGCGGTTGGCTTCGACTAGGCTTACCGGTTCTCCCAGCATGGTTTCTTTTTAAGTTTTTGCTTTCCTTCGTTGATCCGTGTTTCTGGTCTTCAACAGATTGGTCGGCTGATGCTTCTCGAGCTCCTGTGCTCCAGTCATCCCGATTTTGGGCTTGTTGTGATCGGAAGCGTTCCAGGGACCCAACCCCGAGGTTAGCTTCGAGTTTTGTGGCTTCAATCGCTGCCAGTTTCGTCTGGTTCCTCTTTTGCGTGCCTGCTGTCGCGCGGGAGCAAGAAAGAACAATGGTTGTGTTGCTTTTTCCATTTCGCCCTTCCCGGCTTCTCTGCTTTGTTTTTCTTACAGGGGCATTTTGGTCTTTTCGCGCCTTCCTCTTCCTTTTAGTTTTGTGCCCGGTTCCGCTGACTTGGCATAAGATGTCCGCTGACATGGGCGGCCCTGATTGGCCTGCCCAGGTCCGCGTGTACATTCTCTGCTCTTTATCTGCGATCGCATTATTTGTAATTATCTGATTGGCCGCTCATTAAAAATTGATAACTAATTATCGGATGATCAGAAAATTATGGAAAAATATTCGTTGGATTCAGAAAAATGCAAGCTTTCATTTGGTATTGGTTTTGATTCCCGAATCTGATGATTTAAAAGGGTGATTTTATGGATCTAATTAAATAAGATAAAACTTGAATAATTCATAACTAATAATCTATAAGTCAGAAAAATATAATAAAATATGTTTTAGACTCGTAATAATATAACCTAAAATATGAAATAGTTTTTCATAACCTAATTCACACATATATAAAAAGGTAGTTTTTAGGGTTTGGTTTATATATATGAAATTGACCTAAAATCGGTATATGTGTTTAATAGGCTCTTTGGTGACCTAGTTTTGGATCCAGAAGGGCTTAGGACCTGTTGGACTTTGATGCTAAGGTATGTTGTATCCCCTATTCATCCATATTGAGCAATGCACCTACTTTATCATTCTTTTTTACTTTTGCCTACACACATGTCTATTCTTTTGTTATCATAGTTCATGTGAACTATCCTGGTTATTGTGATCTTGGATAATTTCTTGGAATCTTTTGTTGAGATATGTAGACATGATGATATTGTTGATGGTATCTACCATTGTTATGTGGAAGGTTATTGATGTTTCATATGTTGACTATTGTGGAAAATCTAATTTGATGTTGGACTAAACTTTCCTACTTGCCTCTACATTTTCCTGCTATGTAATTCAGTAACCCTAGAGTAGTATAATTGCATTGGTTTTGTCTCATTTGTGGCAACAATATAATATTTTGATGGTGGATGTGTGATTCCCCATTCCCGGGCAGGATGTGTGATTCTTGGCCCATATTATATGAATTTGATGGTGGATGTGTGATTCCCCATGCTAGGGCAAGATGTGTGATTCTTGGCCCATGTCCCACCAGGTTCAAGATGTGTGATTCTTGACCGCCTTTGTCTTTTGTAATATACTAGTGTTATGCTTATCTCACATGTTTGCAGGATATTGATCATGATATGTGCAAGTGGCATTTCTTTATTGTTTACATATGGCAAGTATCTCTTTTGTTAAGGATCTATTCTTTTATGCCCGTGTGGGTAGTCCTATTCTTTTTTATGGGAAGCATTCATACTTGATGTCCTTAATGTTATCTTTTGCTCAAGCTTTTCTTTAGAATACACATACCAACATTTGCTGATATATTTCTCTTTTCCTTTTCTTTTTGTGGGGTATGCTTCCAACCCCAGGTTAGATTTGGAGAACTTCAACATCAACCTTGTAGCTGATCTTTGGGAGGCTTGAAGAGGTGGTTAGATGACCCTCGGCTTAGTCCTTGGCGTTATGTTTAGTTTTCCTTTAGATCACCTTTTATGGTGATGTGTTGTATAAAGCTTTGTATATTGTTAGATAAAACTTCTTTTTCCGCTGCTACTCATTGTGTAATGATACATACATGTTGAATGAATTGATCTCCATCCCTTTGGTGAAAAATTTTATGTGGTGTTTGTTTTAAGGGATGTGGTCTTTTCTTTCTAGTTGGGAAGTGGTTTCACTTCTTTACATGATCACTATGGTGGATCCAGTGGTGGTCCTCCCTATGGTGGGGGATGTTGGTAGTAGGAACCCCAGTAATCTAGCTATAGAGTCGAGTAGTTATCCTTATATGTTGACAATGTGCTCCACTAATCTTCCCCCCACTGGAGGTTCCTCTGGGCCTGGGCATGCTGAAACTGATACATGTGTTGACCTGATAGTGCATATGTTGATGGTCTAACCACATAGCATCCTTGGTACGTTGGAAACCCTCCTCTGCCCTCGAAATGCCCTCATGGGCTCTCAGTATGTTGTCATATGTCCTCTGGGATGCCCTCCAGTTGCGTATGTATAGTGGACATGTCATATGCATTCATTGTGGGTTGTTGTGGATATTGTGATGCCTCCTCCTCCCGTCTCCTGACTCTACATGCATTTGTTGCCTCTGTTGCTCTCCTCTGCTCTACCACCCATGATGGATCTCCCAGTCCCTCAGGCAGTATCAACTATGGTATTCCTTCCTCTCTAGGGTGCTCCTCCTCGTATCTCCTTAGGGTCACCAAGAAGTTTGGAGTGCTCCCATGCTCCTCTAAGAGAGGTGGAGCATGGTAGGTTAGCTCCAATGAGACACATGGATATAGGGAGTTGACCTGATATATGATTTTCCAATCTATAACTGCAATCATAGAAGAACGAATTAACTAGTGCAGGTTCACTAACTTCCCCCCCTCTTCCTTGGTATATCCAGAAACATCATGGCCTAGGGCGACAGCAATAGACACCACACTCCCTCCCATAATGAATGGATTATTTCTCTTGGAGAGTATTGTCCTTAGATGATCTATCAGTATTCGACCCAAATTTACATACTTTCCTTTAACTAGCCAACCTAAGAAAAATATTCTTTGTGCAACTGCCTTGGCTTTCATACCTACTAAAGATTGTGTTTGCAAGAACTTTCTATACATAGCGGAGGAATGGATTATGAACCATACTTGTTTTGGATTTCCCCGCTACAAAATTGCTATGGCCGATGAAGTACTTCCACATGGTGATGTATGTAGTACTCGATTCATTCTCCATTATTCCCCCATCTAAGAGGGTTGCCATCTCATCATTGGGAGCAAACACTTTATTTAGAATTTTTGAAGTAATAACCTAACACTTGTCTCTAATCACCACTCTAATTGCATCCTCACCATCATCAAAAATCTTCTCTAAAATGGTAAAGAACTGATGTGTCATCTCGAATAAGTGTCTTGTGGTGTCGCCAAGATGTTGAATAAGCCCACTGCTTCCATTATGCTCGGGAAATCGGAATAGAAACTCATGCTCTCCATCGTCGTCTGATATGCATAACAGGTAGAAATCACCTTGCATGTTAAGCACTTTGGGTGCTTTAGCTTCTTTTCTTTACTGCTAATAACTTCAGGCTCTCTCTCAGGCTATTGTTGGGGTGCCTCGGGTTGTGGTGCATCCAACATCACCTCATCCTCATCATCTAAAAGTAACTATCTCCATGCTCAAGGTTGAGGTTGAGGTTGCGGCTATGGTCCCGAGGATGCTGAAGGATGTGCCATTGAAACTAACAGCCGAGCTGTTGAAACTGATGGTCGGGTTGGCGAGGGTTGTGGTGGTGCACATCGTGTTTGCGGAGATTCTTCCTCCACTATTGGATCTATCAAAGCATCCAATTTGACTTCCGTCAAATAGGCAGTTATGTCAGAGTCGAGGACAGACGGAGGGGCGGTAGATGTTAGAGTTGAAGATGATCCATTCTTGGGTCGGCATTGGTAGGAAAGCACACCCTTGATCTTCTCCACTACCTTCATGACCATTTTATTCATCTTGAACATATTTCGGTGGAGAAATTTTGGATTTTAGGTTTTCTCCGAAGAACAGGGCTATTAGGGCAGATTTAAGAAATGGTGGGGATTGATTGGGAATGAATTGGGAGGATTCAGTGGAGATTTGAGGGCTGGAGCAGGGGTACAAGTCGTTGCGCGGCTAATAGGCTGTGTGCACGACCATTCTATTCGGGAAGAATGAGTGAGTAACTAATATGAAATTTTGCAAAATGGTTGATTTAAGTGATGGATCGGGTTGCAACACGGCCGTGTTGTGCGGCAAGGCCATGTGGGTATGCTTGTCACACGACCGTGCTACATCACATGGTCGTTCTGCCTCTATTCATCACATGCCCGTTCTGTCTTCACACGATCGTTCTGATTTGTTAGTAACACGATCGTGCTGCCTTGCACGACTGTTCTGGGTCTTTCCTTCAGTTCTTGAATTTTCTTTGATTCACTTTGACTTCTCTATTGATTTTCACTGCACCACCATGTCCGTTCCATGTCACCACAGCCGTGGTGACTATTGTGATCGTTCATTTCAACTTGAATTTCATCAAAACATCAAATCTTTGATCCAAAGTGATATCTCATTGATTTTTTGTCAAAATTTCATCTAATCTTCTTCATTTCATCCTATTTTCACCTGCACATCTTAAAACTAAAAAAACTATTAAACACAAGTTTGTGTATGTTTTCTTGGAAATGTGTAAAAATAAGCAAAAGTATCAAAATGAGAGGTTGGTGAAAACTTTCCAAACCTATGTGGGTTTGCCTCCCACAAGCATTGAGTTTCGTGCCTTCAACTGGGCTTCTTGACAATTATTTAATCATTCATCCATTTGGCATCCTCATGTGCCCATTATTGCAATAAATGTATCTCTCATTTGCACTGAACTATGCTCCTCATCCCTTTGATCACTAAAGCTGTCATTGAATCTTTCATCTAGATTTCCTCCTCTCAGTGACCATTCGGACTCTTAAAGTGACCATGTCCAATATCCTCATCTCAAACTCACCAGTTTGAGGACTTTTAGATGTTGATCTTTATCTTCATGTCCATTAAAGAGACTGTCATTATGCCACTGTGAACATGTATCTCGGCATTAGCTATAGATATGAATGGTCTTCCTAAGATGATGGGGATCTTCCTATCATCTGGATCCATGTCTAGAACAATGCAATCAACTGGGAACACTGCTCCTCTTTCCTTGTCAATCATCACCAAGACATCATCCACTCACCCTCTAGGCACTTCGATGGATTGATCTGACAATTAGAGAGTGCAATGTGCCATTTTCAACTTTCTCAAGCCCAACTCAACATAGACACTATATGGCATCAAATTCACACTAGATCCCAAATCAAGTAGGGATTTGTCTATGCAATGTACCCCAATCTAGCTAGGTATGATTGGGGCTCCTGGGTCTTTCCTATTCATGAGAAGTGAGTGCTGGAGGATTAAGCTTACTTGTTTGGTCAACTTGACTCTCTTTGGTATTCTCCCTGTTGACCTTCACTACACCATGCATAAATTCTTAAGAAACTTGGCATATGATGGGATTTTCTTGATAGCATCCAAAAATGGAATGTTGACCTTCACTTGATGAAACACCTAAAAAATGTCAATATTGTGCTTTTGTCTCCTCCTTACTTCCGGTGGTTCCTCTAATGCTTCAATGAATGGTGGCTCACTTGCTTTGGCCTTACTTGCATCAACATGATCCTCTTGTGGCATGTCATGAAGTGGAACACTAGCGATGGTAGGACCTGGAAATGGAGTGTGAGGTGGATCACATGGTATCCCAAACTCAACAGGCGGTGTCACAGAATTATTTTCACTAATCTCAATCATAGTATCACCACTTTGTTGCCTTTGCTTTACTTTATCAACCTTTCTTTGACTTGTGGGCTGCTCAAGATATTTCCCACTCCTTAGAAATGTCACAACACTTCCTTATTCATGGTGGATAGGGGGAGCTAGTTGTGTCTATGGAGGAGGTGGAGGCGGTACTTGGTATTGAAATTGAGGTGGAGGGGAGAATTGAGGTTGTAAGGTGAATTGTTGAGAAAGTTGCGGTGATGGAGGGGGACGAGGAGTGTAAATATTTGGATGGCCTTGGAAGTGGTATATGGGTTGCACTTTCATGGGAGGTGGACTATAGAAAACTTGTGAAGAAGGCATTGGTCCACTTGCTTCATTGAAACTAGAGATGGGTTTTGAAGATAATATTTCTTCTTGGAGAGCAATTATGGAAGATAGCTGCTCTATCCTCTCCTCAAGCCTTGTGACATTCTTTTGCATATGATCAAAACCTTTCAACCTAGAGAGGGCCTCTTTATCAAACCTTGAGCTATACCTTAGACTTTGTGGTTCCTAGTAGCTATAGGAGTGAGGTGTCTTCTTTTCTTCACCATTGAACTCAATAGAATTGACCGAGTGGTAAGGAACATTTGTCACTTGGTTCTTCATGAATCTCACCATGTCACCAAGAATCTTCATCACTTGCGAGCTTGAGTCATTATGATTTGGAGATGTCACACCAAAGGCATGGCCGCCATCACTCATCATGCTATAAGCTCAAATTCTTGAACCTTCTGCCAGATGCTCATACAATGGCCATATCTCCTTAGGTGGCCTAGCTAGCCATGAAAACTCTTCCACAAGAAGAATCAATTTTAGCTTGATCCTTTAGAGATAGACCTAAGTAGAATGATTGAATAGCTTCCACAAAGGGATCTCATGTTGCGGGCACTCTATCAACATCTTCTTAAATCTCTCCCAAGCATCGTGACACTATTCATTGCCTAATTGATTGAAACTCACTATGGTACGCCACATTTGTGTCAACCTTGCTATAGTGTAGAATTGCCTTAAGAATGCATTCTTCATCTCTTCCCAACTCATAATGTCCCTTCTTGAATCATACCAATCTTTGAGTTTGTCTTTGAGGGATAAAGAGAACAAGGTCGACTAGATTGTGTCATCACTGGCGGTTGGCATCCTGAAGGTGGAGCATACTTCAAGAAATGAGTCCAAGTGCTTGTAGGGGTTCTCACTCTCTAAGCCATAGAAGATGGGCAGGATCCCAAGAAGACCTAGAGGGATGAAGAATTGCTCCCCTGGCATCTGATCAACTCTGATAGCAATTGGTGATTTGTATTTGGTAGGCATGGAGTAATCTTGAAGTGGCTTGTGAGGTGCATTTTGTTCTTCCATCTTGTCTTCCCCGAGTGTCTTGTCACATGCACAAAGCAAGACCAAACAAAAGATGGCAAGTTAGTAAACCAATATGCATATAGAATATAAAGAATAAAGAATAAACAATAGCAATGATGAGGGCAGTAGGAAAAGATCAAAGCAAAACTAGCTAGCTAGGTCGAGTGCCTTTCTCCCCGGTAACGACTCCAGAAAGCTTGGTCTGTTTCTCAAACATAGCAAAACAAAATGGAAAAAGACGGTGCCAAAGGGGAGAGTCAACACCACAACTACTAGATAGATATGACACTTTCTATCCCCAATAATGGCACCAGAAAGCTTGGTGTGTTCCTACCAATGGCGTTACACACTACTCAATTGGAGTTTGAATAGATGCAACTCCATGAACAAACACTCACGAGGGGATCACTTTCAAAATTTATAAGGACCTAAACCAACACACCTACTTCTACTAAAACACTACACCCACAAACGCATAGGGTCGTGTTGTAGTATAGAGGATGGCAAGTATAGGGTCGATCCACTGGGAGAAAAGGGGGCACTAGAGCTAGGTTAGTTTTTGGGTTAGGTTCCTACTACAGAGTCTAGGGTTTAAGGGTTTGAAGGTTATTTTGATTGATTACACTAAGTTGAGAAATAAAGTAATTAAAGGAAAGCAAACAAGATTAAAACCTAAGTTAACCCTAGATAGTTAATTCTACTGAGCAAGAAAAGACAAGGCAAGGCAAGGAAAGAGAACAAGTTATGCTAAGGCAAGCAATAAGAAGTCTACACTACACTAAGATAGAAAACGAAGCACAAGAGAAATTAAAGACCTAAACTAGCAAGAACAAGGCAAGAATCTAACTAAGTAAAGAGCTAACTAAGCTAACACTATCTAAATAAGAAGGCAACTAGGGTTTTAAAGCAATAAAGGGGTGTGTGTTGTTTGGGGGATGCACTTAACAATTAGGTTAGGGGGTTACATGTGAACATTATGCATTCATTTAGATTACCAAACCAAACAATAAGTTATATTCTAACGAATTGCCCTAGACTCTACTCAAACAGAGAGATATTCTCCTTCCATTGGTCAGGTTCGATATTGGGGAAGGACACCAGATTTCCCTATGGAAAGACCCTTGGGTCTCTGGTGATTTCTTATACAATCGTATTGGTGATCACCTTAAGCTAAGAAATGGAATCAGCCTGTCTACTTAGCTTAAAAGTCTCATTGTTGACCAACAATGGTGCCTTCCTGCTACCCGGGGGTGCGACGCTCTTGCTGCTATATGCTATGAAATTGATATAAAAGAGAAAGATCAATGCTACTTCCAAGATCTGAACAAGTTTTCCCTCAAGGGTGCTTGGAACCTTCGGAGAGTGCGATGGCCTATGCTGCAATGGGCAAAATGACTCTGGACTTCTATTGCACCGAACCGTATCAAGTTCTTTGCATGGAAAATGCTGCAACAGAAACTCATTACAGAGGATTTCCTAATGAAGATGGGTTTCCAACTTCCGTCTAGGTGCCATCTATGCAAGACGGCATAAGAAACCAATCAACACCTGATGTGGGAATGCAAATTCGCTACTGAGCTTTGGCAAAGAGCTCGCAACTCCATTTCTTTCATCCCAAACTGCAAGGAGGATATGCTTAAACTCTATGGCAAAAATGACAAGCTTATGGCACTGCTACTTACCTATTGGGTTTGGCATGCTAGAAACCAAAGTATTTTTGAGGATGTAAATCCGGTAGTTTGTGCTACCTGGAATAGAGTGAACTCTGATTTCAGAGCACTCATGCATTGATAGGTTTTATTTTCCTATACCACTTGTATAGTTTTTATAGTTGGAATGAAAGGGTATCACGCTTACTGATAAAAAAAAAGAATTGCCCTAGACTACTAACTGGCCATGGATAAGATAAGTTGTTATAGGGGAACTAGTCCCTAACACCTCCTACCACCCTTATGAGGCTCAATTGGGTTAGGGGTTAGGTGAAATTCAATTAGAGTCTAAACAAGCCTAGGTTTATAGTTTAGAGGATCTTAGGGTGATTAGGGGCTGAGGGTAGTAATGGGAGTGGAAATGAGGATTTAGGCGTCCCTTCACCTACATTATAGCCTTGAGAAAGCTCCATGCTAAGCACAATAAATTCATCTAAATTGGTTACTTAGATCTCCCAACTAGGGTTAGAAGAATTTATTAGCATGTAGGAAGATGGGTAGCTAGCTAGGGATCCATGAATTGGACCTAGGAGCAAATCCCAAAATTCGCACATATAAGCAATTACCCTAAACTACTAGGTGATTGCAAGCACAAACCAATAAGAAATCCATGAAGAATGAGATAGAAATAGAACATAATCATTAGCAAACAAAATTACTATGTTTACATATCATTTTCAACCAACATGGTATAAAAGTAACATTTTGAGTCCCAAACACAGCCCACCCAAGGGGCCTAGCTACTCATGGAAATGCAAAATACAAAAAGAAAAGAGAAAGAGGTAGAAGAAGCCATGGATCTTGGTGTAGATGGAGTAATCCTCCTCTTCAGTTGCTGCAAGATGTCCTCCTCCTTCTTCCAAGGTGCAAGGGCATGGGATGATGGTGCACTAGGGTCAAAACACTAGGAAACTAGGGTTATTGGTGGATATGGTGAAATGAAGTGGAATGGAGGTGGAAATGGAGTGGAGTGGGTGGAATGCAAAAATGGGGAGCTAGGAGGTGGTGGAAGGTATCTAACCCCATGTTCCATCTGTCACCTAGGTATATATAGGTGTGAGGGAAGCAATAGGTCAAGTAGGGGTAAAGTGGGAAATGTAGTGCAAAAGTAGCTAGGTTTTTGTGAGTACCACGACCATGGTGGAAACCACGGATGTGGTGGGAAGGGTTGATAATGATCATGGTGGAGTGGACCAACCGAGGTGAAAATTGGGAAAAAATCACAATATCTTGGTCAAATTTGTACAAGAAGTAGCACGGCTGCGGTGCTCACCACGGCCATGGTCGTCACCATGACCGTTCTACATCAGCTACCACATGATCGTGTAAGGTGGCACAACCGTTCTGGGTCAGTCCACCATAGCTATTCTGAGTGGCACGGCCGTGGTGATTCCTTCTTTTCTTCAATGTGACTCTGTTGACTTTGGATGAGCCAACATGGCCATTCTGAGGTACCATGGTTGTGGTGGTCTCTGTTGCAGCACTTTGACTTGATTTTAGTTCATTCTTGGACATATTTACTTCAATGGAGCTTTGGCTACTAGGGGTAGGTTGAGGGGGCCTCAAACTTCACTTTAGGCCTCTCCACGAGTAGAGAAACACTAGGATCACTCCTTCTCTCTCTCTTCCATCCAAGCATGGTCCAAACTCCTGAAAAACATGAAAATAATTTCCATAAGTGCATTTTACACAAATATGCATATTAGGGGAAATAACATGTAATCTAATAGGTATAGATGTTATTGAAATGCAATATGACGCAAGATGAAGCCCTAAAATAAGGCTGAATCACCATCCAAGTGAAACTAGAATACACTTGTATGACTATAATGACGAGGAGATTGTCATTGGACTTGCTCCAGGACCAAGTATATCCTCAAAACCATCATTTCCATTATATATTTATTGACACGGTATGCTGGTTTAATGGAGAATATGGCAGTAATTTTTTTATTTACTTTGCTGCCTACCTGATGCCATATTTTCCTACAATGATATCAGAGCCATGCCAATCTATTATATTTTGGGATAATCAATATGATTGGATTTATAGTTTTTATCATTTATTCATTGCATACGATGTGAATATTAATGTCTGGTCAAATACCACATATAGTCCCAAACTAATATATATATGTTATATATATGCAATTTACATGGTGTTATCTTAAAAGCTGGTTTTGATGGTGGATGTGTAATGTGGTTATTGGACCCTAATTATTTGTGCATGGTGTTTGTGTGTTTGTTTCCTATTCTATCTCAGTTTACATACTAAGCATCTACCTTATCTTCCAATTGTAAACGTATTATTCTCTCCTACCTTTCCTCCCCTCAAATGCAGCTCTAGTTTTTTCTATAATCATGTAAAATTAGGGTAGTTTAATTTCTAGTTGCAATGAAGAAGACGAGCTAAAAAGATGGAGAACCAAGGAGGAATGGTCGAATCCCTCAGGGAGGGCCACAACTTTAGTTGGATGTTGTATCTTCGGAACTGTAAATGCATGATCCGGATGGCGATGAGAAATCTGATGCCTAAGGATGTGCTTACGCGGGCCTAAACATCCCTCCGGGAGGTTTCACAGAAGTTCCATTTGGATAGTTAGATGCTTGCCTGGATGTTATGTGTTTAGATGTGTTTACATGTGCAGTGGTGGTGAAACCCAATACCATCCCAGCGATTCCATATCATTAATCTAGAACAAACTTTAATTCTACTCTTTTACTTTCTTGCATTTAGTTTAATTAACCTCAACCAAATCAATCATTTTAAATATTAGTCTTACTTGAGCTAGATTTGATTAACAAATATTCTTAAAAATGTTGTATCTTGGGATTCAATCCTTAACTATACTGTGATAAGACTCGTCCGCTTGAGGGTGGTATTATTGCATGAGGTTTTGGTAAAATCTCGAGAATTTTAACCCCAAGTGAATTTGTTAGTGCGATAATACCCACGCCATGAATCGTATTTGTTGGGCAACATGACCAAGACTATGTTTGCTAGTAACAATGAGAGGGATTGTGATCTATTTGAACACATACATATTGATGTATGTCACCCTTTTAAAACCACTGCTAGAGGTGGGTATCAGTACTTCATTACCTTCACTGATAAATTTAGTAGGTATGATTATGTTTACTTGATGAAACATAAGTCAGAAACTCTTGAAAAGTTCAAGGTTTTTATGAATGAAGTAAAAAACCAACTTGACAAAAATTAAGGTACTTCATTTTGATCGAGGTGGGAAATACTTAAGCTAAGAGTTTGAGGACCTTCTGTGAGCTTGTGGTATCGTATCACAATGGACTCCGCCTAGAACACCTCAACATAATGGTGTATCAGAAAGAAGGAACCAAACATTGCTGGATATGGTGCAATCTATGATGAGTTTATCTAAACTCCCAACTACATTTTGGGGTTATACTCTTGAAACTATCACATTTACACTAAATTGAGTACCATCTAAATTGGTTCAAAAGACACCATATGAGATGTGGCATGGGGAACATCCTGATGTATCTTCTATGAAGATTTGGGGATGTGAAGCTTATGTTAAGTAAATTTTTCCTGAAAAGCTTGGACCCAAATATGATAAATGTTACTTTGTTGGATATCCCAAGGAAACTAGGGGATACTACTTTTGCACTCCGTCTGACAACAAAGTGTTTGTTTCAAGAACTAGTGTATTCTTAGAAAAAGGATTTAATTTCAAAAGGAATGAGTGGGAGAAAAGTAGAACTCAAAGAGGTTTGATATCAACAAGAAAATATTGAACCAATAGATTTATAAGAGGAACAAGGAGAATCACAAGTCGTTGTGGAATCTCAAATTACTCAAGTAACATAAGGACCTTGTAGATCTAGTAGGACACTCCTTGAACCTGAAAGATTTGAATATCTTGTGACTCAGGAAGGTGGTGAGTGAAAAACACTAGAGGGGGGTGAATAGGGTTTTATGATAATTTTAAAATTATGTAAGCAAACAACCACAAAAATATTAGATAAGGAGACAAAGGTGTTTAGAGTGGTTCCACCCTTAGCAAAAACTAAGGGAGTCAGTCCACTACCCAATTGTTTCCAATTAGGATTTTGAAAGCAATTGTATTTTATTACCTCGCAAGGATGTTACATAAGATACAACTAACTTCACAAATCCTTTGGACATCCTTCACCCCGAAGTCATCTCACCAACCTTGAAACAACCTTCACTTGAAGTAACTTTAAGCTCCCCCTTGAAGTAGCCTTCACTTAAAGTAACTTTAAGCTCCCCCTAGAAGTAGCCTTCCTCCTTGAAGTAGCTTCCCGTTGAGACCTTCTAGAAGTAGTCCAAAGTCCACCGAGCTACCTTTTCCACATGAAGAAGCTCCAACAACCTCCTTTCCATAGCCTCCAACCTAGGAGTAGCAAAGGAGAACAAAATACAATAGAAGGAACAAGATTGGAAGAAAGAAACAATGTTACCAATTGAGTACACCACTTTGATCCTATATCAAGTGTATTGATCTCCTATCCACTGTGGATGAATGTGGTAGTGTGGTGGCTAGGAGATACTAAGATATAGGACACTAATGTAGAATAGATTGCAAGTGAAGCTCAACTTGTTGCTCACAAAGATTGAATCTCAAGTGTAATTTAATGCATAAGTGATACTTTTGGTGTCCTATAGCTTGTCCTATTTATAGGAGTGGTTTGCTAATGCTTTTGGATGTTCTAGAAACCTTATAGGGTGTTCTTAGTGCTCAACTAGCTGTTAGATGTCCACTAATTACATTGCAATGGCTAGTTATTTGTTGCTAAAAAGTGCAGTCCAGAACTTCTCTCAGTCGAGAAGTTTGTCGATCGAGAATGTCTCGATCGAACTATTCTTCGACTGAATGGGAGTGTGAGGTCAATGTGTTGTAACGTTCGATTCCAACTCCCAACTACTTTGCTAACTCAGTCTAACGACTATTAGGGTTTATTCTCGGTCGAGAATATTGTCGACCGAGGGTGTCTCGGTCGAGGATTTTGTCGACCGAGAAAGTCCCTGTTTCAATGTGTTGAGCCATGTACTAAGTGTGTGTATCAATGTGTAATTGTGCTTCTATCTTAGAGGATGACCTATTTAAGTGTTGTGAGTGGATAGGAAGTTCTAAATGCTTAATTTACATGATATCTAAGTACTTGTACATTATAAACTTGTACAAGTTTTTACATTGATTACAATCATGAAAATAAAACAAATTTTAGCATAAGGATCTTCCAAATCTTTGCTATCCATCACCTTTTATGCTTATTCCTAAAACACTCAAATATCATGTTAAAACCACAAGAATGAAATATTTGTCATCATCAAAACAAAGGGATTATAATTTAACCAATAGTGAGTTGGTCATAAATGATGCCAACAACCTATCTAGAAGTTACTAAGGGACCAGAGTCTGAGAAATGCCTTGAGGCCATGAGATTTGAGATGGAATCCATGCATGCCAACAAGGTATGGACCTTGGTGGATCCACTTGAAGGGGTAAAACCTATAGGGTACAAGTGGGTCTTCAAGAAGAAGACTGACATGGATGGTAAAGTACAAACATATAAGGACATATTGGTTGCAAAGGGTTTTAGACAAATCCAAGAAGTAGACTATGAAAAAACTTTTTCTCAAGTTTCCATGGTAAGTCCACCAGGATCATGCTTGCCTTTGCAGTTTATCACGACTATGAGATCTGGCATATGGATGTTAAAATTGAATTCCTTAATAGGAGCCTTCTCAAGGATGTGTACATGACACATCTTCAAGGTTTTATAAATCCAAAGGAAGCAAATGAAGTCTACAATTTATAAAGGCGAATATATGGATTGAAGCAAGCATCTTGGAGCTAGAATCTTCACTTTGACAAAATAGTCAAAGAGTTTGGCTTTAGTCAAAATGAAGATGAGCCTTGTGTGTAAAAGAAGTATAGTGGGAGCATGGTTGTATTCCTCATGTTGTATGTAGATGACATACTAATGATGGGGAATGACATCCATACTTTACAAAAGGTAAAGACATGGCTAGGAAATACATTTTCTATGAAATACCTGGGTGAAGCATCCTACATCTTAGGGATCAGATCTATAGAGATAGATCTGGAAAGATTCTTGACCTAAGTAAGAGCTCATACATTGGCAAAATCTTGAAGGGTTCATCATGCATGACTCAATGAGTTAGTCTCTCTGGAGCCCAATATTCCAATTCTTGTGAAGAATGGGAAAACATCAGTAAGATGCCATATACATTCACAATTGGATCTATCATGTATGCAATATTATGTACTCATCCTGTATCTTGTATGTATTGGACATGACGAGTGGATATATGTCAGATCCTAGTGAAAGTCATTGGAATACCATAACAACGCCCTTAAGTACTTGATAAGTATTAAAATGATTAGTTACTTGGTTAGGGTAATAAGGAAGAGTTGGGTGTAAAGGGTTACACCGATGCAAGCTTCCAAAATGACAAATAAAATTAATGATCACAATCTAAATTTGTGCTTGACCTTAAAGCAAGAACTGTAAGATGGAAATGATTCTGAGCTAGAGACAATTGTTTAAATTCTACAATAGAAGTTGAGTATATCTGTGTTATGAGAACAACAAAAGATATTGTATGGAACAGGAAGTTCATATAGATGAACTTGTGGGAGGTTCCAAATCATTGATGGCAGAATAGAGATATTGTGACAATAATGGAGCTACTGGATATGTTGAGAATCTCAGATAACATACTATGACAATTCCATCTCATATAAGAGAAGTACATTAAGGAGATGTAAAACTTGCAAAATACCGACTTGAAGCAAATGTCGCTAACTTGCTGGTGTGTTTCTGCCAACGGTATTACACACTACTCAACTGGAGTTTGAATAGATGCAACTCTACGAACAAACACACACGAGGGGATCACTTTCAACATTTATAATGACCTAAACTTAACACACCTACTTCTACTAAAAACACTACACCTACAATTGCATGGGATCATGTCGTAGTATAGGAGGGGGGTAACTATAGGGTCAATCCATAAAATAGAAAAGGTGGCACTAGAGCTAGATTAGTTTTTGGGCTAGGTTCCTACTGCAGAGTCTAGGTTTGAAGGGTTTGAAGATTGTTTTGATTGATTACACTAGGTTGATCAAGAAAATAATTAAAGGAAGCAAACAAGATTAAAACCTAAAGTAACCCCAGATAGTTAATTCTACTTAGCAAGAAAAGACAAGGCAAGGTAAGGAAAGGGAAGAAAAGAACAATCCACACTAAGGCAAGCAAGATAGGGTCTACACCACACTAAGCTAGAAAATAGAGCAAAAGAGCAATTAAAGACCTAAACTATAAAGAGCAAAGTGAGAACAAGGCAAGAAGCTAACTAAGCAAGTAAAGAGCTAACTAAGCTAACCCTAGCTAAACAAGTAGGAAATTAGGATCTTAAAGCAATTAAGGGAAATGTGGGCTGTTTAGGGGATGAACTTATCAATTAGGTTGGGGGTGACATATAAACATAATGATCTCCTTTAGATTACCAAACCAAACAACAAGCTAGAGTCTAATGAGTTATCATAAACTACTAACTGGCTATGGATATGCTAGGTTGTGTATAGGGAAACTTGCTACAATCCATTCCTAGATTTGCTAATAATCTTAGAGATTTAAGATAATCTTATTGCTTGTCATGTTTTTGTTAGTAATATTCAATGATGTGCTTTATATTCACTTTGGTAACATTAAATACTTATTTGGGCAACTCGTAATCATGACCTAAGCATACTATAAAGATCTGAGTTGGAGTTAATATAGCATTAACCCATACATGTATGTAAGAAGGGAGTTAATATATCATTAACCCATACATGTATGCAACAAGAGAGTTAATGATATTGGAGGAAATAATTAATAAATGATTTTTCATTTGAGAATATTATCAAAATAATATTATAAGATTTTATAAAATTCAATTATGAATCCAAAAAAAGGATTGAACCAAATTAGAGTTAAAATGAGAGAGTTATGCCCTTTTAGTAAACATGTACCGAGTACCGCAACCGACACCGCGACCGCGACGTTGTGTCATGTTACGCAACCACGACCAATGTTGTGACTGTGACACTACATTATGTGCCACGACTGCGACTGACTCTACGACCACGCCACTGCTTCATATGCCACAACTGTGACCGATGCCACCCAGGCCATCCAATCGTGAAATGATCTCAGGCTATACTTATCTGTTTTCAATGAAACAAAGTGTGTTGAAACTGTGATTCAATCCTCTATCATATTAGACTCCTTGATAAACAAGAGGGCGATCTAGAAGACAATTTATGGGGTGATTTTTGGGAAAGAACGTAAAGAACGACGAAAATCCAAAAGGGTTGTCATATATTCGACTTGGTAAGTAGTTTTAACCGTGATTCTTCCTTCTCTTCATTTCCCCTTGCTCAGAACCCTTGATCCATAGAATTTAAGGTTTGGGTTAACCTTTGACCTTCATCTTCTACCTACAGTAGACCTCATTTAGGATTGAAAGGAAGAAGAAACCGCTAATTTTACTAGGACCTTGATATGGATTTGAGATTTTTAGAGATGTGCTGCATTTTTAAGGTGTTTTCACACCTTAGGGTGAGTGGGTACTTCCTTTAGATAGTATATTGCATAAAAATGAGTTAAATCATAAAAAAAATCAATTTCTTAGTATGTGAGTACAAACCCTAAATGGTCTTTTTGATCTAGCTTTTACTGGATGATATGAAATAGATTATTTCTCTGTTGTGATGAATTTCAGATGATGAAATCACATTAGAAATGGTTACAATCCATATAAATGAGAATTCTTAAAGTAATCGTAGAGGTTACATGAATGTACTGAAATTTAAGGTTTTCATCTATGATTGAAATCGATGTATAATTAAATAGAGAAATTTGTCTATATGAATCCCACTGATTATTAATGAATTGTTTATCTAAATGGGTGGTACATAAATGTCAGATACTATCTTGGATTTTGTGTGATGTGAATAGTTTTTGCTTGATATCTCATTAAAGAGGGTGAAACCCTAAATGAGTGGGAAGTTGGAAATTTGTGAATAGATATTGTGAAATCCATTTGAAGTGCTTTTCTTGACATCATAGACTTTATTTTTTTGTTGTTATTCTTGATGCATGATATCTTAGTGAATGGTGAGGAAAACCTAATTTAGCTCAAGTATTGTGATATTAATGTTTCTCAGTGATAAGTGAATGAGGTAAATGAAACCCTAATGATAGGGTGTTCAGTGAAACAAGTATTGTGATATTAATGTTTCTCAGTTTGAGATGTGGTGATGCTTAACAGTTCACTTGTGGTAAATGCTATCAGATGATTTATGAAATGAATAGTTTACAAAGCTGAACTAAGATATGTTGATGTGATGATTGAATTGTGAATTTAAAGAGTGAATTATACATGTAGATGCCTTGAACACTATAGAATCCTCACAAGATGAAGCATGTATTGTGAGGAGGAAACCGTTTCCCAACTGGAAGTAGTCCAGATCGAGGTAAGCCGGAGCACACCAGTAGGGTGTGGGGGTCTTGACTAGTAGGGCAGACTCCTTACAGTTGTGTGGTACCCAACACCAACTGGGGATGTCGGTGGTACCTATGTTACATGTTAAGTGATCAGTGGTTAGTAGGTCCACTGATGCACAATAAGCATGAGGGATTTGACTCACCGTTGAGTACCCAGGTTGAGAGGTGGAGTCTGAGATATCCAGCCGCTCCCATTATCCATTGAGATGCAGACATGCCGAGGCCCGCTCCAGACGGGTCTTACTCAAGAGATACGCTTAGGAACCTGAGCATGCTTCTAAGCCTTATACAGTGAGATCGTAGCTTGCTGTGATTCTTTCACATGTTGTGGTACACCTCATGTGGGTTCAGAGCATAATAAGATGAATGAGAGGTTAACTAAGTCTATGCAGTTATTGAATTATCCATTGTATGTTTCTGAGTTATTAATTCTCTTTGAGATTAATCAATCATGTTCATATATTGTTTCACTATTGTACATATCCAGAGTATCTTGATATATTTACATTTGTGAATGATTAATCTCTTTAAAGCTTATTGTTGTTATAATTGATATCATTTGCTCAAAAGTATACCTATAATAATAAGTGCTTTAGACTATTTCTTTGAATTACTCATTCACTAAGTGAGTAGGCTCACCCCTCTACTCATAATTTTTAGGGAAATCATGTGGACTTGAAGAAGGTCAATGCATCAAAGTAGATCTACCACAAGAGTTAAGTATGAGATTAGTTAAGTTCAGTCAGTCCCTATCACTATAGGTCCTTGTATAGATGTGAGAGAGTTGTAAATGATGTTTTGTATCTTTTATTCCTTAATAATAGAGTATGTATATGATTATCATGTCGTATGTACATGGAAGTGTGACAAACAGAATGAATGTATGGATGTGTATCATTAATGTTGAGATCATATTACAGTAATCAAAGTTTAGTTATCTTGTAAGTTTGATTATGTGATTGAATGTGAGAAAACAAAGAATTTGAAATAAGGGAAAAAAAGTTGGGAGTGAACTTTGTATTAACTATAATCCTCAAACGTATGCCCTAATCTCATGATTAGTGGTAATCATGGGATGTGGGTGTAACAAAACTAGTCCCTGGGACCCCCCTACTACCCTTGCGAGGCTCCATTGGGTTAGGGTTTAGGTGCAATTCAATTAGAGTCCAAACAAGCCTAGGTTTCTAGTTTAGATGATCTTAGGATGATTATGGGATGAGGTTAGTAATGGGAGTGGAAGTGACATTTTAGGCCTCCCATCACCCAAATTCTAACATTGAGAAAACTCCATGCTAAGCACACCAAATTCATCTAAACTAGCTACTTATATCTCTCAACTAGAGTTGGGAGAATTGATTATAATGTAGGAAGATGGGTGGCTAGCTATGGATCCAAGAATTGGACATAGGAGCAAATCCCAAACTTCACACATATAAGCAATTATCCTAAATTCCTAGGTGATTTCAAGCACAAACCAACAAGCAATTCATGTAGAATGGGATAGAAATAGAACATAATCATTATCAAATGAAATTATAATGTTTAATTATCATTTTCCCCCAACATGGTATCAAAGTAACATTTTTGACCCCAAACATCCCACCCAAGGGGCCGAGCTACTTATAGCAATGCAAAATACAAAAAGAAAGGAGAAAGAGGTAGAAGAAGCCATGAAGCTTAGTGTAGATAGAGTAATCCCCTACTTTAGATACTGGAAGACGGCCTCCTCCTTCTTCCAAGGTGTAAGGGCATGGGATGATGGTGGAATAGGGTCAAAATACTAGGGAACTAGGGTTTGGTGGTGGAAATGGTGAAATGGAGTGGAATGGAGGTGGACATGGAGTGGAATGGGTGCAATGCGAGAATGGGGATCTAGGAGGTGGTAGAAGCTAGCTAACCTCATGCTCCATCCGCCACCTAGGTATATATAGGAGTGGGGGAAGCAATAGGTCAAGTAGGGGTAAAGTGGGAAATGCAGTGCAAAAGTAGCTAGTTTTTGCGAGTAGCATGGTCGTGGTGGTCACCGCGGCCATAGTGGGAAGGGGTGAGAACGGTCGTGGTGGAGTGGAACAACGGAGGTGATAAATGGGGAAAAATCACAATAACTTGCTCAAATTTGTACATGAAGTAGCACGATTGTGGCGGTGACAACAGCCGTGGTGGGCCAAGGGTAGCACGGTCGTGGTGGCTTGGATCACTCTACCTATTCTTGGCTTCACGACCATTATGCATCAGCTGCCACACAGTCGTGATAGCCATTCTGGGTCAGTCCATCACGGTCATTCTAAGTGACACAACCATGGTGATTCATGCTTTGCTTCAATGCGACTCTGTTGACTTTGGATGAGCTAGCACGACCGTTCTGAGGTACCACTTTGAGTTGATTCTTTGTTCATTATTGGACATATTCGCTCTAATGGATCCTTGGCCATTAGGGATAGGTTGAGGGAGCCTCAGACTTCACTTTAGGCCTATCCAAGGGTAGAGAAACCCTAGGATCACTCCTTCTCTCTCTCTTCCATCCAAGCTTGGTCTAAATGCCTGAAAAACATGCAAATAATGTCCATAAGTGCATTTTACACAAATATGCATATTAAGGGAAATAACATGTAATCTAACAGGTATATATGTGATTGAAATGCAATATCACACAATATGAAGCACTAAAATAGGGTTGCATCACCACCCAAACTTAAAACATACTTGTCCTCAAGTATGCTCCAACTCAATCTCTCTACAATTTTCCATATAAAGAAACAACAAATGCAATGTAATAGGTAAATATTGACTAAATGGGCTCAAGGATGACTAAGCACATGCATTCTACCTCTCTACTCTCCTCTTTCACAAACCAAAAGTCATTAGATAACTGAGCCTACAAACTTCAAATATAGAGCATAGAAAACACAATAAATCCACATGGCTATCACATCACTCTGGGTAAACTATTTCTTGGTAGTAAAGGTCAAACATGACTAATTTTTTTTGTTTTACACTCATGCATTCAATCTCATATGTCCATCCACACTAAGTAACCCATGTGGCTGCAAAAAATGGCAAAATGAGCTAGGTTTGATATTTCCTAGCTCCATGGGCATGCAAAAGGAAGAAAGGTCTGCGATAAGAGTTTGGAGTTCTTTTACACACTCATATTTTCTTTATTTAGATGCTCTTAAACAGAAGTATCTTTTATTTTCTTTTTGCATTTTTTTGCTTTTTCTTTTCCCTTGATGTGGATAGGGTAGATGATGATGAGAGTGTAGTGGGGGCATGGATATGGCCACCCCAAACTTTTGGGAGTGGCCTAGGTTGATATGTGCACTTTGGCATCCTTTCAAGAGGTAGAGAGGTAAGAAGATGGTAGAAGAAATATTGGGTCAAAGAGGGTTTACTAGTGTGGCTATCAACATGAGATCTCCTACATGAAGGTTACTCCAATAATTTCATCAAATAATGACATACTACATGAATGAGCAATATTAAATCCACATTTCTATCATGAGATTCTACAAAACTCTAAGCGTTTACAACTAGCTTCAATCACAATTCAACTAAACAGTTCACAAGCATGAGAGAGATGATGCACTTGTAAAATGTCAAGATTGACGCCACCTAGCAATAAACCATGATAATTCACTTGCATTTGTCCAAGGTCATCATTTTTAATCAAATAAGTAGAGATTAGGTCAAAACACACTTTTAGGAAAGAATTTCTAAATTTTGGCAAAATTGGCCAAAATGGTGCCAAGTTGCCATTAATCACATCTAAGCCTTCGTTGTGGAAAAATAAAGTAGGAAACAAGCAAATCCTAGTTAAAACATGCAAAACTTACCAAAAATCTACATGATATGCAATGAATGGCAAAAAGAGCAATTTTTTTAAAATTATGTAAAAATTAACAGAAAGTAAAGTGCATGACATGCAAGCATTCAAAGTAGGTAAAATCTAATCTATATAGAAAGATAAACAAAAAATAAGATAACAAAACTAAATGGTAGGTGAAATGCAAAAAGAGTGAAATGGGAAAAAGGGCATGTCACCCTACCATGGAGCATCTTTTATTTTCTTTTTGCATTTTTTTCTTTGCCCTTGATGTGGAGAGGACACATGATGATGAGAGTGAATCAAGGGGCATGTATATGGCCACCCCAAACTTTTGGGAATGGCTAAGGCTGATATGTTCACTTTGGCATCCTTTCATGAGGTAGAGAGGTAAGAAGATGGTAGAAGAAATGTCGGGTCAAAGAGGGGTTATTAGTGTGGACATCAACATGAGATCTCATGGATGAAGGTTCCTCCATCAATTTCATCAAGCAATGACATATTGCATGAATGAACAATATTAAATCCACATTTCTATCATGAGATTCTACAAAACTCTAAGTGTTTGTGACTTGCTTCAATCACAATTCAACCAAAGAGTTCGCAAGCATGAGAGAGGTGATGTACATGTAAAAGTCAAGATTGAGGCCATCTAGCAATAAACCATGACATCACTTGCATTTGTCCAAGGTCATCATTTTTAATCAAATAAGTAGAGATTGGGTCAAAACACACTTTTAGGCAAGAATTTCTAAATTTGGGCATAATTGACCAAAACGGTGCCAACTTGCCTTCAGTCACATCTAAGCCTTCATTATGGCAAAATAAAGCAGGAAACAAGCAAATCCTAGTTAAAACATGCAAAAATTACCAAAAATCTACATGATATGCAATGCATGGCAAAAAGAGAATTTTTTTTTAAAATTATGCAAAAATTGACAGAAAGTAAACTACATGACATGGAAGCATGGGAAGAAGGTAAAATCTGATCTAGATAGCAAGAGAAACAAAAAAAGAAGAAAACAAACTACATGGCAGGTGAAATGCAAAAAGAGTGAAATGAGAAAAGGGCATACCGTCCTACCACTCCAAACTTTTGAATCGTGTTGTCCTCAGCATGACACTAAAATATAGGAGTGATAGGGTAGATGATCATTGTTGTGGTTATGGTGGAGGATGCTGGTAGTAGGAACCCAAGTAATCCAACTGTGTAGGTGGGTAGTTGTCTTGATATGCTACCAGTGCGCTCCACCAATCTTCCCCCCACTGGGGGTTCCTCTAGGTTTGGGCGTGCTGAAACTGATACATGCAGTTGACCTGATAGTGCATCTGTTGATGGTCTAACCACATATCATCATGATTACGCTGGAAACCCTCATGTGCCCTCAAATATTCCCTCCTAGGTTCTCCGTATGCTATCATGTGTGCTTTGGATGCCCTCCAGTTGTGCATGTATAGTGGATAAGTCTTATGCGTTCACTGTGGGCTGTTGTAGCTGTTGTGACTGCTATGATGCCTTCACCCCGTCTCTTGACTAAACGTGCATTTGTTGCCTCTACTTCTCTCCTCTACTCTACCTCCCGTGAGGGCTCTCCTAGTCCCTGAGTCAGTTTCACATATGGTATTTCTTCCTCTCTAGGGTGCTCCTCCTTGTATCTCCTCAGGGTCTCCAAGAAGTTTGGAGTGTGCCCATGCTCCTGTAAGAGAGGTGGAGTGTGGTAGGGAAGCTCTAGCGAGACACCTAGATACAGAGGGTTGACCTGATATATGATTTTCTAATCCATTACTGCAATCATTGAAGAACGAACCAAGTAGTGCAGGTCCACTAACTTTCCCCCCTCTGCCTTAGTATATCCAGAAACATCATGACCTAGGGTGAAAACAATAGACATCACAATCCCTCCCATAACAAATGGATTCTTACTCTTAGAGGAGATTGACCTCAGATAATATAACAGTAAAGCACCCAAATTTGCAAACTTTCCTTTAACTAGCCAACCAAATACAAAAAGATCTTTCTTTGTGCAACTACCTTGGTTTTCGTACCTTTCAAATATTGTGTTTGCAAGCACTTTCTATACATAGCGGAGGATGGATTATGGATCATGCTTGTTTTGGATTTCCACACTACAAAGTTGTTATGGCTGATGTAGTACTTCCACATGGTGATGTAGGTAGTACTCGAGTCGTTCTCTGTCCTTCCCCCATCCAAGAGGGCTGCCATCTCATCTCTGAGAGCAAACATCTTGTTTAGCTTCTTTGAACAATGCTTGTCTCCAATCACCACTTTAATGGCATCCTCGCCATCATCAGAAAGCTTCTCTAAAGTGGCAAAGAACTGACGTATCAGCTCCACATAAGTGTCATGTGGTGTAGTCAAGATTTTGAATAGGCCCACTGCTTCCATTATGCCCTGGAAATTTGCATAGAAACCCATGCTTTCCATCATTGCCTGACATGCATAATAGGTGGCAATCACCTTGCATGTTAAGTACTCTGGGTGCTTTGGCTTATTCACCTGACTACTAGTAACCTCGGGCTCTCTCTCAGGTTGTTGTTGTGGAGCCTCTAGCTATGGTGCATCTGACATCGCCTCATCCTCATCATCTAGAAGCAATTGTCTCTGTACTCGAGGTTGAGGTTGTGGTTGCGCCTGTGGTCCCTAGGATGCCGAAGGGTGTACCGCTGAAACTGATGTCCGAGCTGCTATAACTAATGTTTGGGTTGTCAAGGGTGGTGCTAGTGCATGCCATGTATGTGGAAATACTTCCTCCATAATTGGATCTATCAAAACATCAAATTCAACTTCTGTCAAATGGGCAGTTTCGGTGGAGCCGGAGGCAGACGGAAGAGAGGTAGATGTCGGAGTTGAAGACGATCCATTCTTGTGCTGACGTTAGTAGGCAAGCACGCCCTTAATCTTCTCCACTGCCTTCATGGCCATTTTCTTCATCTTGAACATATTTTGGTAGAAAAATTTTGGAATTTTGGTTTTCTCTTAAGAACGGGGTTGTTGGGGCGGATTGGAGAGAAATGGGAGAATTTGTGGATGAAAATGGGTGGAATTTTTAGATTAAGGTAGTGGAAATGATGGGGGATTGATTGGAGATGGAAATGGAGTGATTTGGTGGTGATTGGAGGGTTGGAGAGGTGGTGTGAAGTGTTGCACGACCGCTAGGGAGTGGAGACAGCCATTCTATTCGTGAAGAATGAATGAGCAACTGAAATGAAATTTTGCAAAATGGCTTATTTAAGTGTTGGTCGGGCTACAGCACAGTCATGCTACATGGCATGGCCATGTTGGGTCTCTTCTTCAATTCTCAAATTTTCTTTGATTCACTTTGATTTCTCTGTTGATTTTGAGTGCACCACCACGGTCGTTCCATGTCACCACGACTGTGGTGAGTATTGTGACAGTTCATTTCTACTTGAATCTCATCAAAACATCAAATCTTTGATCCAAAGTGATTTTTCTTTGAATTTTTTTTCTCAATTTCATCTAATTTTCCTCATTTCAACCTATTTTCACCTGCACATCTTAAGACTCAACAAAAATTATTAAAAACAAGTGTGTATGTGTGTGTTTTCTTGGAAAGGTGTAAAACTAACCAAAAGCATAAAAAATGGAAGGTTGGGTGAAAAATTCCCAAACCTAGGTGGGTTTCCTCCCACACACGCTGAGTTTCATGCCTTCATATGGGCTTCTTGGTGATTCTTCAATCATTCATCCATTTGGCATCCTCATGTGCCCATTCTTACAAAATTCATCTCTCATTTGCACTCAACCTATGCTCCTCATCCCTTTGATCACCAAAACTGTCATCAAATCTTTCATCTAGATCTCCTCCTCTCAAATGACCAATTGGACTCTTGTAGTGACCATGTCCAATATCCTCATCTTAAATTCGTCGGTTTGAGGACTTGTATATGTTGATATTTATCTTCATGTCCATGAAAGAGACTTTCATTATGTCGATGCAAACATGTATCTCGGCATCAGCTGTAGATAAGAATGGTCTTCCCAAGATGATGGGATCTTCCTATCATCCAACTCCATGTCAAGAACAATGAAATTATCTAGTAACACTACTCCTCTTTCCTTGTCAATCATCACCAAGACATCATCCACTCGTCCTCTAGGCATTTTGATGGAGCGATCCACCAATTGGAGAGTGCAATGTGCCAGTTTCAACTTGCCTAAAACTAGATCAACATAGACATTGTATGGCATCAAATTCACACTAGATCCCAAATCAAGTAAGGATTTTTCTATGCAATGTCCCCCAATGTAGCTAGGTATGGTTGGGGCTCCTAGATCTTTCCTCTTCATGGGAAGTGAGTGTTGGAGGATTCAACCAAACTTAATTTTGGAAATGTAGATATGATCACCAATTGATAAGGAATTGATTGCAATAATAAAATTAAGGGTTCAAGTTATAAAACCCGCCTCCAATTGAGCTCCAAAGCTCCAAGCTCACGACAACAATGGTGGATGCAACTCCTTTCACTATTCCAAGGGTCATCCTCAAGCTTTGAGTGAAAAGAATTGGTTAGAATTGAAGAGGGGATCAAGATATGAAGAATTCATGCATTGATTTTTGATTTTCACCATGGATTTAAGGTGAAAGGAGGTCAAGAACCTTACCAATAGGTTGGGTGTTACACCTCGTCATGCTAAACAAGATTACTCAAAACACAAAACACGATCAACTACTAATTAATCACATAGTCAAAAATGTGAAACAACTAAAACTGATTCTAACAATGTAAATAAACGCTAGAACATTTACAAAAGCTCCATCATTCCATTCTCATATACTTTAACAAGCATTTTCATATGGGTCCAAAGACCTCAGTCAACTCCTGCATACAAAAGATATTTCACATGTACGTGCCATATATTTACAAACATTGGCATAATACCAAAATCTCGTGTCGATACAAATATATCATCTAGAAAACACATCCCATACCAGTACCTGAGAGTACAGGGACGACACTAGGACTCTACTACTAACATCTATGACTAACATCTACAACTAACCAACCTTCTGAATCTATTGATCACCAGGTTGGTTCTCTTCCACAGCACGACCTCGACCTCGTTGCCCAGGACCACCTAAAAAAATGTGGTGACCCACGGGTGAGACCCAGTCCCAGTGAGAGATATAACTCTCTCCAACATATATTGATTATAACATTAATTAACAGTAAATACATTGAGTAGTTAGGATATTGAATAAACAATATGAACAGATTGAACAATTTAAGCATACTAAGCAGTTAAGCAAATAAGTTGTAACATCAAGTAGAATTGTACAATTGTCATAAGTATGCATCATGCAAGAACTATGTAGTGTAAAGACAAGACAAGGGTTAATCAACCAATGTGATACGTATTAAACCCTAGCAATTATACTACACGACTGATATTATATCTTTTATTATTATCCCCTGGGGAGTTTGAGTCGTACCACTCAAAGTCCAACTGACCACTGCGAAGTGCTATTTAGTTCCGTATAAGATCTAGGAGTGTCGGTATCCTAAGATCTCTTCCCCTCGGTCAGTACGAGTAAACTGCAGTGACATACCAGTCAAACTGCCAACAGTGACATATAGTCAACTGATAACAACTAGTTCATACTTGGTATAAGTTATGACACTAGAAAATAGGGTATACAAAACCCTCTAATCTGAGGTACAACCACAGCTGTCCTCAATCAGATCAAATATCTGAGGCATGACCATAGCCATCCTCCATAACCTGCAATTGTGGATGACAAGTATATATCCTCAACTTGCCACCTCCGCATACTCAACAGTATGCGCTCTGAGTTTCCCTTGGGAATACTTGTTTCACCATCCAGTAAGTTCTGACACTGAAGATGGTTCTACGGCACATGGCTCTACATGATTAAGGTTATACATGATTCATTACTGCCAATTGAATGCATTAAGGCTTTATCATACAAGTGGACATTCAAACCCTAATTCTTTTCTAACAAGAGTATATGTATAACAAATTCAAAAGATATAAAACATTTGAGATATAAATCTTAATCACATTACCACATCTATCATTCATTGCAAATTAACAGACCACACTTATCATCATACTATTGCAAGATACCAATATCTTATCACAAGTTCCAAGGTTTTAACCCTTATTGGAACATGAAGAGGATTTCACCTCAATCATGGCTTCAAACATGCCCAAAGGTCTTTAAGACCATCACATTATTCATAGTAAGGTTATCATCATCATTCCATGACTTAAACAAGGCTCAAAAGATCATTAGCACATGTATGTCCATAGATTTTAACATGGCAAGGCACTATGATATTCAAATAATACTACATTGTGGTTTCAACATAAGAAGAGTGTAATTCATTATCACATTAATCATTCAAGAGGTATGATTATAACCAATCAACATAATATAATTACATTAAGGTTAAGTATAACAAGCTAGATCACGTTGGAGTTACGCATCCACTTATTATAGTGATTTATCAAATATAACTATATAATGGCAAAGGTAAGACTACCAATTAATGGTACTGAACCATTGAGTTATCTTCACTAGGACCCACATATAATAACATGTGATTTATTCTAATCCATTGGATGTTAAAGCATCCAATAATATTCATTGGATCAGGTTCATTGTTCAAGGTTATCAATTGAAGTATAGGTCTAACAATTAGATCAATTGAACCAAGGAACCATTGGTTCAAGGTATAATCAAATCTACAATTACATTACTAATTCATCATATATGGTAATAACCTGATCCACCATTAATTGTGATCATTAGGTCACCATTGGTTCCTAGATCAGTAATACATTCAGTTAACATCATCAAATAATAAGCCAATATCATCATCGATTAATAACATCATTAGAATACTTAGTGGATGATAATTAAATGTCTAATTGAGTCAAAACCTGACCTAAGTGGTGACCATAGGTTGTCACCATAAATTGGACACCCTTGATCAGGAACATAAGTTGCCAAGATAGCAACATTATTGGTTGTTGAATGGTATGACAATCAGTTATGTGATAGGGAAGGAAATAGCTTGAAGACCCTAATTTGAACCATCATTTGTTTTGTACATAGCACCATAGGTTGTTTCTATCAACCTGTCCCATATCATGTTACACCTTATAAAGGATTTACACATGTTTACAGGTTCATATAGAACTGGAATAAAATACAAAACACCACAAATTCGTAATTCTAAACAAGCATAACTTCTCTATGCTTAGATCATCACATTCAAGCATAATCATGAACCAACAAGCTTCTAGTAAGCAATATAAGTGAAGAATGTTATATAAATCGCCTCTATAGAGTAGGTCATATATTCAACAGCAAAAATCTCGAGAAAATAGGGCAAGGAAACCTTGGATTCAGATCTGAACTTGGCCAACTATGCAATTCTCTCCACAAACAAGCAAAACCCTAGAAAAGAAATAAGAAGGAAGGAGTTTTGAGTTCTAGAGGAACTTTCACCATGGAAAACCATGGTTCCGACCTGGAGAGACGTAGGAGGAAAGTAACAAATAATTAAATGGAGGAAATAAGGAAAAACTTACACTTTTAGGTCAATATCACTAGGGGGAAGCTTCATACACCCAAAAAGAGAATCAATTTCAACCCTAGAATTTGTTTCCAAGAGGATCCCCACCTTCTTCTTCCTTGGGCAGAAAAAATTGCAACTGAACATAGGGAGTACGAAGCTGGGAGAAGGAGAGAGATAATGGAGAGGAAATGGCTCGTTTGGGGGCTTTTGGATAAGTATATGACACTTTAATATTAAGAAAAAGAAAAAGTTGCAATTCTAGTATATATCCAAGTGTCCATGGCTTTAAATTATTAAAAATACATAAGCACACACAAAAGAAGCTCTCCCACCGTCCCTCTACCTGCTTAGCATTCCTTTGGCGAAATTCCCAGCCAATCACATAATTCCTTAGTTGATAGCTACTAAAGGTAGCTCATCCATGAAGGGAAAAACCCTAAAATACCCTTGATAAAAACACCTTCAAACCATAGCTCAACTAGGAGCCCCATGGATCAAAAATCTCAAGAATGATAATATAAAAACTAAGGAACATAATTTATGTGAAAAATTGCAAAGAAAACCCTTCAATTGGGTAAATTGCATAAAAGTCCAAAATGTACAGAAAATTGCATATCTTGCTCAAACAGTGTCCAAATTGGACCAAATTTGAAACTTAAGCTTGTATTATGATTTAAAAACATATAAAAAGGTTATATTAGGGTTCTAAGCATTCAATTATGGTAATTAATCTCATTCAACTCATTAAGTAAGTTCAAGGGCCTTACAACTATAAACCCCTAACAAGGATTTCTCCCTGAAATCCTACGCAAAAAGAGATGGGTATTTTCTACACATCTCATTCTCTAGTTCCCATGTGGCTTCATCTATGCCACAATGATTCCACAAAACTTTCACTAGTATAATATCTTTTCTCTTCAACCTTTTCACCCTTCTATCCAGGATCAACACAGGACCCTCAACATAGGAGATATCCCCATCTAACTCAACCTCTACTGGTTGGATTGTCTGGTCAGTATCTGGATGGCATTTCCTCAAGACGTGAAAGACATTATGCAATCTATGTAACTCTGGTGGTAGCTCCAACTTATATTCTACCTTTCCAACATGAGCTAGGATAGGGTATGATCCCATAAATCTAGGATCCAACTTACCCTTCTTTCCAAACCTCAACACACCTTTCCATGGAGAAACCTAAAGATATACTCTATCTCCCACTTGGAACTCAAGTGGTCTGTGCCAGTTGTCTGCATAAGATTTCTGCCTATCCTGGGCTGCTTTCAACTGTTGTTGTATCACTTTAATCTTTTCTATAGTCTGTTGTACTAGCTCAGGACCCAAAAGTTGATATTCACATGTCTCATACCAGCAAAGAGGAGACCGACATCGTCTCCCATACAGAGCCTCATAAGGAGCCATATCTATGCTTCTTTCATAGATATTGTTGTAAGCAAGCTCTATCAGAGTTAGATGTACATCCCAACTACCAGGAAATTGCAGCACACATGCCCTCTAGAGGTCCTCTAAAGTCTAAATAGTCCTTTCAGACTGGCCATCGGTCTGCGGATGAAAAGTTGTGCTGAATCTTAGTTGTGTTCCCATTGCTGAATGTAGACGCTCCCAAAAACGAATTGTAAACTGTGGACCTCTGTCAGAAACTATAGTCACTGGAATGCCATGCAAACAGACTATCTCATCAACATATATTTGTGCCAATTTCTCTGCTGTAAATGTCGTCTTAACTGGCAGAAAATGAGCTGACTTAGTCAATCTGTCTACTATCACCCATATGGAATCACGACCCTTGGCTGTCCTAGGAAGACCAACCACAAAGTCCATAGTAATATGATCCCATTTCCACTGTGGTATTGGCAAGGGTTGTAATGTCCCTGCAGGCTTCTGGTGCTCATCCTTCACCTGCTGACAAACTGGACATTTGGCAATGAACTCTGCCACATCACGCTTTAGACCTGGCCACCAATACATGTCCTTCAAATTTTGGTACATCTTGGTACTTCCAGGATGCATTGCATACATGGAGGAGTGAGCCTCCTCAAGTACCATCTTCCTCAACCCATCAACATCAGGAATTACTATCCTATTATGGTAACAAACTATACCATCATCTGCCTCATGAAAGCCATCATGCTTTTCACTGCCAATTCCTGATTTGATATTCTGTATCATAGTATCATTTTGTTTTTCATCATGAATTTGTTGTTTTAAGGTAGGTTTCACTTGTAACTGTGCCAACAACCCTGCCAACAAGGAAACTTCTAGCTGTACATTCATATGGCGAAGAGACACTAGCATATCTCTCTTATGGCACATCAAGGAATTTAATTGTGCATTATCTACCATTGATGATGAAGACGACTTTCTACTCAATGCATCAACTACCACATTAGCTTTCCCTGGATGGTAGTCTATTGTGTAATCATAATCCTTAATCATCTCCATCCATCTCCTCTACCTCATATTCAACTCCTATTTTGAGAAAATATACTGTAGATTCTTGTGGTCAGTGAAGATCTAACACTTTTCTCCATAAAGATAGTGTCTCCAGATCTTTAAGGCATGGACCACTGCTGCAAGCTCCAGATCATGTGTTGGGTAATTCTCCTCATGTTTCTTAAGCTGTCGTGAAGCAAAAGAAATCACATTTTTATCCTGCATCAACATACATCCCAACCCATTCTTTGAAGCATCACAAAAGACAATATAGCCTTTTCCTTGCTCTGGCAGTACTAACACCGGTGCACTAGTCAACTTTTCTTTCAAAAGATGGAAAGAACGTTGACACTTGTCATTCCAAGTAAAAGGAACATCCTTCCTGGTTAACCTAGTTAGGGGTAACATTATAGAACTGAAGTGTTTGATGAACCTCCTGTAGTAACCTACCAGACCTAGGAAACTACGGATCTCTGTCGGTGTCTTTGGTTGTTCCCATTCTAGTACATATTCCACTTTCTTGGGATCAACACAAATGCCTTTTGCAGATATAACATGGCCCAAAAAAGACACTTCAGATAACCAGAATTCACACTTGCTAAACTTTGCATATAGTTGATGTTGCCTCAACAATGTCAGTGCCTGGCGAAGGTGTTGTTCATGTTGTTGACTATCCTTGGAGTATATCAGGATATCATCTATGAAAACAACCACACACTGATCAAGATAAGGTCTAAACACCCTATTCATCAGATCCATAAAAGCTGCAGGTGCATTGGTTAGCCCAAACGGCATAACCACAAACTCATAATGACCATACCTAGTCCTAAAAGCTGACTTGGATATGTTATCAGCCTTAATTCTCATTTGATGGTAACATGACCTCAAGTCTATCTTTGAAAACACAGTGGCACCTCTCAACTGATCAAAAAATCATCAATCCTCGGTAAAGGATACTTATTCTTTATTGTCACCTTGTTCAACTGTCTATAGTCTATACACAACCTCATTGAACCATCCTTCTTTTTAACAAACAACATGGGAGCACCCCAAGGGGAAGTGCTCGGCCTGATAAAACCCTTCTCTAACAGTTCTTGTAACTATTTCTTTAACTCCTGCATCTTTGCTGGTGCCATCCTGTATGCTGAATGTGCTATGAGTTGTGTTCCAGGAAGAAGATTGATCTCAAACTCAATCTCTCTAGGAGGGGGAATGCTAGGAAATTCCTCAGGAAAGACATCCTCAAATTATCGCACCACTGGCACCTCCTGGATACTAGGACCTACTGCCTTAATATCCACAACATGAGCTAAGAAAGCCTCACATCCTTGTCTCATCAGTCGTTCAACTGTCATGGCTGACATCAAACATGTAGAAAGAATCTTCCTATCACCCTGAAAAATCCACTGTACATCTCCATCATGGAACGTCGCCACCTTAGTACTACAGTCCAAGACTACCTTGTATTTTTCCAAGGTATCCATTCCAAGGATTACATCAAAACCATGCATGTCAAGTGGTAAAAGATCCACTTGAGTGTTGTGTCCAGAAAAAGAAAGAACACAAGAAGGGCACACTTCTCGCAACTCGACAGAATCAACCAAAGGAGTCTCTAGCCGTAGGCTATCAGATCTAAGACTAACAGGTAGATAACAACTATCTATCACCTCTCTGGTGATAAAAGAGTGTGTCGCACCCGGGTCTAGTAACACAGATATGAAACAAGAAGCAGACATATCAGAATGAAATAACTCCATCTGACCTGTCACGACTCGTGGATTGACCACTGCTTCTGGCTGGGTCATGGCATAGAACCTTGCTGTCACCTGCTGTCATCCACGTCCTCTACTTGCTTGTCCAGAGGATCCTGCCTGGGATGCCTGACCACGTCCTCTGCCACTACCACTACTAAACTATCATTGTTGTGGACCTTGTTGACTTTGCCTTGGCTGCTGAGTCACCTCCTCATCTTTCATAGGGCAATAAGATCTCGTATGCCCCAATTTCCCACACTTGTAACATGTTCTGGTATCTTGATATGGCCTAAACAACCCTATCACTGAAACTGATGAGGTACTGCAGGCTCCAGTCGGTGGAAAATTGTGACCTCTACCCTGACTCGAGGTCCACTGTGATGGTGCATGTGATCTTGGTTCAGTGAAGGTTGACCTTGGTTGTGACAGCGCTGGGAAAAACATTGGCTTCTTAAAGCCTCCAGATGATTTCCCTTAAAACTGCATTGGTCACTTCTTAGCATTAGCTTCACGCTTCTCTATGGTAGACCTCTCAATCCTCCTGACAGATTCCACAAAGGTGGAAAACCTTTCCCTGTTCTCCAAGGCTGATGCTGAAGTAGTCAACTCTGTACTCAAACCCTTCTTAAATCTTCGGATCCTTTCCTTGTCTGTTGCTGCCATGTGTGGGCAGAACCTCAGAAGTTCCATAAACTTTGATTCATACTCATTGATAGTCATAGCTCCCTGACGAATCTTCTCGAACTGAGAGATTTTCTCATCTAGGTAGGTCTCTGGAAAATATCGACTAACAAATTCCCTTTGAAACTCCTCCCATCCTATCACAACTCCCAGCCTTTTCTCCTCTTCTATGGCCCACCAATGGCCAACACTACCCTTTAACAAGTATACTGAATGCTTAACTTTGTCTTCTTCTGTGATGTTTAGGATTTTGAACGCCTTTTCTAGCTCAGTCAACCACATGTCAGCGTCTGTTGGATTAGAAGTACCTGCATATTCAATTGCCCCAACACGTCTAAGACGTTCAAATGTCTTCCCGACACCTTGGGACTCCACATTAGAGGCGACTGCCCTAGCTTGAGGTGCTGGTGCTCTGTCAGCAATATGTGTAATTGTGGCCATCATCTGTCTAAACATAGACTGAAACTCAGGATTGGCCATCATTGTCAGGTCTAGATGAGGCATTGCGGGCTGCTCTAGCCCTGCTTCTGGCACTCTCTCATCACGTGCCTGCCTCCCTGCACCTCCTCCTAGTCGACATAGCTACTCTCAACATGTTCTTCATGTCCTCCAGACATATCTGCATAAGAATAAACTATGATCAGATATGTTGGATACATAAGAACAAACTCAAACCTACGTCCTATGTCCCTGTAGACTCAGTAAACCTAGAGCTCTCATACCAACTTAACTGTGACACCTCGTCACGCTAAACGAGATTACTCAAAACACAAAACACGATCAACTACTAATTAATCACATAGTAAAAAATGTGAAACAATTAAAACTGATTCCAACAATGTAAATAAACTCTAGAACATTTACAAAAGGTCCATCATTCCATTCTCATATACTTTAACAAGCATTTGCATATGGGTCCAAAGACCTCAGTCACATCCTGCATACAAAAGATATTTCACATGTACGTGCCATATATTTACAAACATTGGCATAATACCAAAATCTCGTGTCGATACAAATATATCATCTAGAAAACACATCCCATACCAGGACCTGAGAGTACAGGGACGACACTAGGACTCTACTACTAACATCTATGACTAACATATACAACTAACCAACCTTCTGAATCTATTGATCACCATGTTGGTTCTCTTCTACAGCACGACCTCGACCTCGTTGCCCACGACCAACTAAAAAAATGTGGTGACCCACGGGTGAGACCCAGTCCCAGTGAGAGATATAACTCTATCCAACATATATTGATTATAACATTAATTAATAGTAAATACATTGAGCAGTTAGGATATTGAATAAACAATATGAACAGATTGAACAATTTAAGCATACTAAGCAGTTAAGCAAATAAGTTGTAACATCAAGTAGAATTGTACAATTGTCATAAGTCTGCATCATGTAAGAACTATGTAGTGTAAAGACAAGACACGGGTTAATCAACCAATGTGATACGTATTAAACCCTAGCAATTATACTACACGGCTGGTATTATATCTTTTATTATTATGCCCTGGGGAGTTTGAGTCGTACCACTCAAAGTCCAACTGACCACTGTGAAGTGCTATTCAGTTCCGTATAAGATCTAGGAGTGCCGGTATCCTAAGATCTCTTCCCCTCAGTCTGTACGAGTAAACTACAGTGACATACCAGTCAAACTACCAACAGTGACATATAGTCAACTGATAACAACTAGTTCGTACTTGGTACAAGTTACGACACTAGAAAAAAGGGTATACAAAACCTTCTAATCCAAGGTACAACCGCAACTATCCTCAATCACATCAAATATCTGAGGCATGACCATAGCCATCCTCCATAACCTGCAATTGTGGATGACAAGTATATATACTCAACTTGCCACCCCTACATACTCAACAGTATGCGCTCTGAGTTTCCCTTGGGAATACTCGTTTCACCATCCAGTAAGTTCTGACACTGAAGATGGCTCTATGGCACATGGCTCTACATGATTAAGGTTACACTTGATTAATTACTGCCAATTGAATGCATTAAGGCTTTATCATACAAGTGGACATTCAAACCCTAACTCTTTTCTAACAAGAGTATATCTATAACAACTTCAAAAGATATAAAACATTTGAGATATAAATCTTAATCACATTACCACATCTATCATTCATTGCAAATTAACAGACCACACTTATCATCATACTATTGCAAGATACCAATATCTTATCACAAGTTCCAGGGTTTTAACCCTTATTGGAACATGAAGAGGATTTCACCTCAATCATGGCTTCAAACATGCCCAAAGGTCTTTAAGACAATCACATTATTCATAGTAAGGTTATCATCATCATTCCATGACTTAAACAAGGCTCAAAAGATCATTAGCACATGTATGTCCATAGATTTTAACATGGCAAGGCACTATGCTATTCAAATAATACTACATTGTGGTTTCAACATAAGAAGAGTGTAATTCATTATCACATTAATCATTCAAGAGGTCTGATTATAACCAATCAACATCATATAATTACATTAAGGTTAAGTATAACAAGCTAGATCACATTGGAGTTACGCATCCACTTATTATAGTGATTTATCAAATATAACTATATAATGGAAAAGGTAAGACTACCAATTAATGGTACTGAACCATTGAGTTATCTTCACTAGGACCCACATATAATAACATGTGATTTATTCTAATCCATTGGATGTTAAAGCATCCAATAATATTCATTGGATCAGGTTCATTGTTCAAGGTTATCAATTGAAGTATAGGTCTAACCATTAGATCAATTGAACCAAGGAACCATTGGTTCAAGGTATAGTCAAATCTACAATTACATTACTAATTCATCATATATGGTAATGACCTGATACACCATTAATTGTGATCATTAGGTCACCATTGGTTGCTAGATCAGTAATACATTCAGTTAACATCATCAAATAATAAGCCAATATCATCATCGATTGATAACATCATTAGAATACTTAGTGGATGATAATTAAATGTCTAATTGAGTCAAAACATGACCTAAGGTGGTGACCATAGGTTGTCACCATAAATTGGACACCCTTGATCAGGAACATCAGTTGCCAAGATAGCAACATTATTGGTTGTTGAATGGTACGACAATCAGTTATGCGATAGGGAAGGAAATAGCTTGAAAACCCTAATTTGAACCATCATTTGTTTTGTACATAGCACCATAGGTTGTTGCTATCAACCTGTCCCAGATCATGTTACACCTTATAAAGGATGTACACATGTTTATAGGTTCATATATAATTGGAATAAAATAGGAAACACCACAAAATTCGTAATTCTAAACAAGCATAATTTCTCTATGCTTAGATCATCACATTCAAGCATAATCATGAACCAACAAGCTTCTAGTAAGCAATATAAGTGAAGAATGTTATATAACTCACCTCTATAGAGTAGGTCAGATATCCAACAGCAAAAATCTCGAGCAAATAGGAAAAGGAAACCTTGGATTCAGATCTGAACTTGGCCAACTATGCAATTCTCTCCACAAACAAGCAAAACCCTAGAAAAGAAACAAGAAGGAAGGATTTTTGAGTTCTAAAGGAACTTTCACCATGGAAAACCATGGTTCTGACCTGGAGAGATGTAGGAGGAAGAGGAACAAATAATTAAACGGAGGAAATAAGGAAAAACTTACACTTTTAGGTCAATATCACTAGGGGGAACCTTCATACACCCAAAAAGAGAATCAATTTCAACCCTAGAATTTGTTTCCAAGAGGATCCCCACCTTCTTCTTCCTTGGGCAGAAAATGTGATGACACCCGCCATCATTTAAGATAACAAGTGTCATTAACAATAATAAAACATGCGGAAGCGATCGTTAGCAGCGGATTACTGAAAATCACTAAAAATTAAAACCATTTATCAAGAGATCCATTCATAGGAAAACTCTTTCATTTAGAACCAAAGTAAAACATTACATCATGGTTCATATATATACATATCATGCCTCTTTGCATAAAATCTCAGATCGGAGAATCAAAACACTAACTCCTAGGACCCGAGAGTACATAGACGACTCATAGGATTATCTACACAAAACCAGACAGCCAATGTCTCCACCTGTTGGATCACTGCTGTCCCTATGACTACTGCTGCTGTTGCTCACCCACTGAAAGGTTTCTTCCTCTTCTTCGGCGATTACCTAAAAATGTAATCCCACGGGGGTGAGACAATTATAAAAAATTGTCCCAGCGAGAGATATAACTCTCCGCCAGAAACATTGTTATTGTCGATAATAGAATAACACTGAGCAGTAGAATTATATTTACTCAACAGCAGGTAAATCATTGAATAAGATATGCAGAGCAGTATTCTCTATGCAATCATTTCAATTATAACTTGATTAAGCAGCAAGTCATTCATTTAAGAAGGAATATGAAGAACTTGTATATCATTTATCCAACTATGATATAATAGACCATGTATCATCAACCATTGATTCTCGCAATTCAACCCTAAGCAAATATGCTACATGGCTGATTACGTTTTACAATCATACTTATGCCCTGAGGAGATGAGGTATACCGCTCATACTCCAACCGACCACGGTTACGTAAAGCATCGGTACCACGCATAGGTCAATGGAAGAGCCGGATTCCCATGACCTCAACTATCTCGGTCAGTATGAGATAACATGAAGGACATCTTGTGTCTCTGCTAGATAGCTTTCTAGGGTATACTGGCAACATCGCTATTAGAGTTATAGCCCATAGCATATACTATCTTTAGGATATGGCCCGTAGCCAATGCCCGGTATTATTTTGTGGAGTCATGGCCCGTAGCCATGCTCTTATTGGGGTATGGTCCGTAACCAATCCCGTTCATAGGACATAGCCCGTAGTAATGCCTATGGGGCATAAGGATATAATTGCCCAATTACCCCCACATATTCAAAAATATGTGTTCCGAGTAAACTCGTTTCACCATTCAGCTAATTCTGACGCTGATGGATCTGTGATCAGGGCAACTACATTATATGGTATCACTTGATTAATTAAGTACATTATCATATTCTTTTAGCATCAGCCAAGTTTCCAAACATAACTTAATAAGACAAATGCTATAAAGAAAACATGTACTATTTCCATTAATCACTTCTCAGTCTTTATAAGACATGGAGATCTCAGTCCCTCATTTCAATACTGGGAATTTTCATTCCTTTGCAACTCAATGCCATAATCATATGGTTCTGGGTATTCAAACCCTTAGCTCATCATTGAGCATTATTACCACATTTTCAGGTAATTATCACCTTCAGGTCACCTGACCAAGGTAAATATGATGCTTATTACATAAACATCTTCTCATGGCACTTAAGGCCCATTACTTCTCTTATTACCTCATACTAGGCAATAAGGTATAGCATGGCACATAAGGCCCAATAAACAATTGATGTGCGTCGTTGTACACGCAACAATCACTAGGAAAAGTCCTAGAGTTTAACCTTCTAACCCGGTTGTCAACTTGTTACGAACAACTAGTCAACTTAGTATAGATAGGTATCGATCCAAGGGACGGCGGAAAAGAAAATTCGAAATCCAAATCCGATTGCAAGTACAAGAATTAAATTCCGATTGGAGAGAGTTGGTAAAAATAAGAACAAAAATAAAAGTGCTGAAATAAAATTTAACTAATCAAGAAATTAAGATCTGGGGTCCGGAAGATCACCGCCAAAACCACGTTGCTATTCAACTAATCAAATTTTAAACTCCAAAGATCAAATTAGGACCTTGTGGTTACATGTCCTTATGAACAAACTCACAAGGGTCAGACTTCCCGTGAACCCGTTGGTCCCGGCATTCACGGATCATTGCCCAACCGTCCAACATGCCATTATCCACGGTCATATCAAAAAGCATGTGAATTCAAACCGGCATTCAAACCCAAGGCTCAGGTGGTCGCGTCACCAAGGATTATAACAAAAATAAGATTAAATAGATGAAAAGATGATAATCGCAATTAAGGGACTATTGTTTCATTCTTACAGAGATCCACGGTCATATCACTCGATAAGAATATATCAGATCATCCAAATAACCACAAAGAAACAGAGAGAAGACATTTGTTCGATGGAGAAATATAATTGATTATATTGAATAGAACCAGGCTAAGGGGCTACTTCCATTCCCCAGAGAGATTTACTCAGACATAACAAGAACAAAAGAAATACAAACTAAAAATCCGATGAAATGGAATGAAGAATGGAATGCTTTTACAAGTGAAAAGTCTCTCCTTTTATAGGAGGAGGAGGGGGTAGGCTGCCCTCAAAAAAGAGGGAAAAAAGAGAGGGAGACCAATTTTCGAATTTTCTGAATCTGGTCAAATTGAAAGTTTGTTGTCTTTAATTATCTTGACCATGTAACTCCCTTTAATGCAGATTCTCGCAGCAGTGACTTCGAACGTATTTCTCTCCCGTTAAAAGCACAGAAACGGTCCAAATAATAGAACTTTATTTTAGGAAATTAAATTCTCTTTCCAATGAATACCTGTACACTCAATTTGGAGTTTGAATGTAAGTGTTATGTCACTTTTGGTGGAGGGTATATACGAATTTCTGGACTGCTGCAAATTGTGTGATTTTCCTACAAAACCCAAGAAAATAGAATTAAAACTCCAATTAAAGAGAAAAATATAAAATAACAAAACTAATTATGAAATTAAGAGAATAAATGACAAAACAATCCTAAACAAATATAAAAAATATACAAATAAAAGGGATAAATATACATTTATCAACAATGTCAATACATAAAATGTCATAGCTCATACCTGGCTATGTTCATCATCACATCATATCTGCATGGTTAGTACAGATGATAATACATCAATTTCATATCAGCACCATGCAAAACAATATATAACATCATTATTCAAGGGTAACACCACTATTCCCTTACCAGGGTTAGGGTTTCCCATTTCTCATTAATTCAGACCCTCTTGAGTTAACCAACTTTATCTTGTATTAAGGTATTTCCCCTCTTAATACATTCCATCACAGAATACTCACCCTTAGCATATAATGCATAGGGCACACATTAGAATTGTCCAACTATCTCACATGATATGGACTTATCTTAGTTTAAGGCATAACTTTATTATAAAGTTGCCTATAAACAATCGCAATGATACACCCTCAACTAGGGTTTCACAAGGATACACCCTCAACCAGGGTTCACAATGATACACCCTCCACTAGGGTTTCACAAGGTTACACCCTCAACTAGGGTTCACAATGATACACCCTCCACTAGGGTTTCACAAGGATACACCCTCAACTAGGGTTTACTAACATCCTAATTAGTGATTTCACATGTAGACAACCTCTTATTAAGTTTATACATTGAATCGGCCTCAATTAGGGTTTACATCATGTATTGGGTCCATTCATTTGTTATGCATTAATGACTAGTACCATTAAAGGTATCTCCCACCTAATCACATTAGGTTTTCAAAAAGGTTTGATCAATTAGACCTTCAATAACATGAGGTATCCAACTGAATTTACCAAATTGAACCACACTCAATTCTAATCAATGGAACTTCAACCAATTGGATCATCAACTCAGTCATCATTTGAATCATGGCTCATCCCTCAATTGGGACTTCAATTATGGTCTGATCTCAATGGGATTAGGGTTTATAAACACCAATTAGAGCTTTGAAGTTGATCATCAATCATGCTACTAATTGTGTTTCAATTGATTGCATTGGACCTTCAACCATTGAATTCATGGAACCAATCATCAATTAGTTGAATTAGGGTTTGGAATTGAAGATCCAACAACACTCATCAATGCAAGATTGGTTACTTTGAAACTATTGAACCATTATCCAAATTGGGTATGACCTGACCCCAAACGGTCTTGAGGTCGTTTGGATGACCTCCAAACGGTCTTGAGACCGTTTGCCCATCATATCACTCAAATCCAAGCCATCCAATTAAGGTTTGGATCATTGGATTGATCACCAAATCAGCATTGCATTGTATAACAACTTGGTACCTTTAGACCTTCAAACACCTAACCATACTCAACCCTAGACCTCCAAACGGTCTTGGGTGACCACCAAATGGTCTTGAGACCGTTTGGATGAGCTCCAAACGGTCTTGAGACCGTTTGGCCCATCCAACCTTTGGATTCTAGTGAAAAATCATCATGGATTGGTCTATCGAGTTGATCAACAGATCAGCACTACATTGCAATATGATTAGTACCTTTGGACCTTCAATTGGTCAACTATACTTGACCCCAGACCTCCAAACGGTCTTGGGGTGATCCCCAAACGGTCTTGAGACCGTTTGGGTGATCCCCAAACGGTCTTGAAACCGTTTGGGCTAATCAACCCAAAATCTCAACTTAACTCATTGGAATTTCAGCACTGTTTTCAATTAGGGTTTGCCTAATTGAATAGCCTTCAACTCATGATTCCTTGGGAGTTAATCCCTCAAATTCGGTGAGTCATTAGATCACATAATTAGGAAGAGTAATCCCAAACGGTCAACGCCTGGTCTACGCACTCAAACGGTCTTGAGACCGTTTGCCCAAAAAGTTCAATTAAATCAGATTGAAAATCAGCACTTAATCCAATTAGGTTTCCCTAATTGATTAGGCTTCAACTCACGATTCCTTTGGCGTTAATCCCTCAAATTTGGAGGGTTATTAATAAACATAATTATGAACAGGAATCCCAAACGGTCAACGCTTGGTCAACCATCTCAAATGGTCTTGAAACCGTTTGCTCAACCAAGTCAAATTAATCAGGTTGAAAATCAGCACATAATTCAATCCGATTGCCTAATTGATTGGCCTTCAACTCTCGATTCCTTTAAAGTTAATCCCTCAAATTTGGAGGGTTATCAGACTACATAATTAGGAACAAAATTACCAAACGGTCAACGCTTTGTCAACCATCTCAAACGGTCTTGAAACCGTTTGCTCCCAAACAGTTTCAAACCGTTTGCCTTTAAACGGTTTGCTGAAACCGCATAGCCAATCAAACTAAAATGATTTGGAATAGCTATCAAAACCACTTGGCTTGGTACTTTTCTTTGGATAAGCATATAGGATGATGTCATCATCCCCTTCCTTCGAACAACCAAGAACAACATCCGTTCTTGATGGAAATTGCAGCAAGAAACAAGAGTGCATCAAATTGAAGAAATCAATCAACAAAGCATAGAGAATTGATGCAGTAGCAATGTTTAAGGGTTTAAGTTATAAAACCCGCCTCCAATTGAGCTCCAAAGCTCCAAGCTCACGACATTAATGGTGGATGAAGCTCTTGCAACTCCCCCTAGGCTCGTCCTCAAGCTTTTTATTGCAAAAGTTGGCTAGGGTTGAAGAGGAGATCGAAATAAGAAGGAATCCATAATTTATTTTCGATTTCCACCATGAAATCAAGGAGAACGAAGGTCAAGAGCTTACCCACAGGTTGGGGTTCGTCCTCCTGGTCCTCCCTAGCTTCCTTGGTCGGTTTCCAAGCTAAGAGAAGAAGTGGGGTCGAAATAGCCTTTCATTTGGCTAGGAAAAGGCCTTTTTATAAAAATTCAATGAAAGAGAAAATGCATTATTAAAATGCATTTAATTCCAAAATTGGTGCCGCCTCTTCCCCCTCAAATTCTCCTCAAAATCCTTAAGGACGAGGCTATCTTCATTTCCTCTTATTCCATTCCATTATCCATGATTTAAAGAAAATCAAATTAAGCACCTTAATGCTTATCATATTAATATCCATATGTGAGTGGGTTTTCTTTTCCTTATAATAATGGTGAGTGGAATTTCACCTACTTAGGATATTTTCGTTCCTTATCTTGGCAAAGGAACGTCCATCCTTATTCAAAATCAACCCAAAACATTTTGGTTAAAAGCCCTTCAATTATTTTTATTCATTTTTGCCCTAAATCGAATTAGGGTTTTCAATTAGGCATTAATCTTGATTATTTTAATATCAAGATTCTCTCTCCTCCAACTTAATTCAAATGAAGCACCCCTCTCATTTTATTTGCTCTACATGATGCCAAGAAACATTAGGGACCTTGTTGAAGTGGTAATTTGCATATTGAACCCTAGATTTTGGGTAAATTGCACTTTACTCCAAAACTGGGTTTTAATGCACAAACATTGCTTTACAAGCTTAATCTTGGTACTCAGGCTATCACAAGCCATTCCTCTACATCATATTCATTCTTATGATGTCTCAACATCAGAGGAACATCTTATCATGCAACATTTGCAATTTAACCCCTCAACTTGGGTAAATTACACTTTAGTCCAAAACAAGCAATCATTGCTTTAACATTGTTCAAACAGGACCAAAATTGAAACATAAGTTCCTCATGAGCCCTAATTACTTTTCACAGGATAAGTACAAGCATATAATCAACTTTGTTAAGCAAAACTCCTGGGGTTAGAACATAACCCAGGTCAGGGATGTTACAAATTATCCACCCCTTATAAGGATTTTGTCCCCGAAATCATCAACAAAACATTAAGAGAAAAGAGTAGGACATTTCCTCCTCAACTCCCGGATCTATTAACACAAATACGAAGTAGGATAAAGACATATCAGAATTAAAGTAATTCCATCTGACCTGTCACAACTCGAGGGTTGACTACTGCTTCAGACTGGTTCATAGCATAGAGCCTAGCCGTTGCCTACTGTTGGCCCTGTGCTCTATTTTTGGATGCAGAAGATCCCGCCTGGGATGCTTGTCCACGTCCTCAGGTACCACTAGAAAACTGCTTTCTCTGAGAACCTTGCTGACTTTGTCTCGGGGGTTGATTCACCACAGCATTCCCCGTTGGGCAATCCCTTGCCAGATGACCTACTAGTCCACATCGATGACAAGTTCTATTCTCTAGGTGTGGTCTAGGGGGTCCAGTTACTGACATAGAAGCTAAACTGTGAGCTTCCTTTGGTGGTGTAGGCACATAATACCTTGGTTTCTTGAAAATCCCAGCACTATGCCCTTGAAACTGTGGGTATTCCGTCTTACCCTTAGTTTGTCGCTTCTCAACTATAGATCTCTCTATGCGTCTTACAGACTCCACAAAAGTTGCAAACCTCTCCCGGTTCTCCAGAGCAGACACCGGAGTGGTTAATTCAGCGTTCAACCCCTTCTCGAATCGCCGAATTCTTTCCTCATCATTGGATGCCATGTGCGGACAAAACCGCAACAACTCCATGAACCTAGCCTCATACTCACTAATGTTCATAGGTCCTTGTTTAATTCTCTCAAACTGGGATATCTTCTCATCTAGAAATGTCTTAGGAAAGTATCTAGTGACAAATTCACGCCTGAATTCATCCCATCCAATCACAACTCCAGGTCTTTTGCCCTCCTCAATGGTCCACCACTGTCCAGCACTCCCTTTCAGGAGATATACAGCATGCCTAACCCTCTCATCATCAGGTATCATGAGGATTCTGAAGGCTTTCTCTAATTCAGTCAACCATAGGTCAGCATCTGCTGAATCAGCTGTACCAGCATACTCTAATGCTCCTACCCTCTTCAGCCTTTCAAAGGTCTTGCCGGCACCATGTCTTTCATCATGGGGTGGTGCCCTGGGTGCAGGTACTGGCATTCTATCCATCATGTGGGTCATAGCTGCCATAAACTGCCCGAACATAGTCTGAAAGGCTGGGTTCCCCATATCAGCTGGGTTGAACTGGGGTTGATCAGGTACAGGTTCCTCCCTGTCCTGGTCTCTTGCACCTCTTCCCGATGCAGCCACACTGCTCTCAGCAGCGTGTTCATCATGTGATCCAGACATCTTTAGTTCTTCTTCTTCTATATGAGCAGAAGACACTATCAGATAAACTGGAAGACACTAAGAACATACTCAACTACCTTAATCCTATGTCTCTGTAGACTCAGCGAACCTAGAGCTCTGATACCACTAAATTGTCACGACACCCGCCATCATTTAAGATAACAAGTGTCATTAACAATAATAAAACATGCGGAAGCGATCGTTAGCAGCGGATTACTGAAAATCACTAAAAATTAAAACCATTTATCAAGAGATCCATTCATAGGAAAACTCTTTCATTTAGAACCAAAGTAAAACATTACATCCTGGTTCATATATATATATATCATGCCTCTTTGCACAAAATCTCAGATCGGAGAATCAAAACACTAACTCCTAGGACCCGAGAGTACAGAGACGACTCATAGGACTATCTACACAAAACCAGACAGCCAATGTCTCCACCTGTTGGATCACTGCTGTCCCTATGACTGCTGCTGCTGTTGCTCACCCACTGAAAGGTTTCTTCCTCTTCTTCGGCGATTACCTAAAAATTTAATCCCACGGGGGTGAGACAATTATAAAAAATTGTCCCAGCGAGAGATATAACTCTCCGCCAGAAACATTGTTATTGCCGATAATAGAATAACACTGAGCAGTAGAATTATATTTACTCAACAGTAGGTAAATCATTGAATAAGATATGCAGAGCAGTATTCTCTATGCAATCATTTCAATAACTTGATTAAGTAGCAAGTCATTCATTTAAGAAGGAATATGAAGAACATGTATATCATTTATCCAACTATGATATAATAGACCATGTATCATCAACCATTGATTCTCGCAATTCAACCCTAAGCAAATATGCTACACGGCTGATTACGTTTTACAATCATACTTATGCCCTGAGGAGATGAGGTATACCGCTCATACTCCAACCGACCACGGTTACATAAAGCATCGGTACCACACATAGGTCAATGGAAGAGCCAGATTCCCATGACCTCAACTATCTCGGTCAGTATGAGATAACATGCATGACATCTTGTGTCTCTGCTAGATAGCTTTCCAGGGTATACTGGAAACATCGCTATTAGAGTTATAGCCCATAGCATATACGCTCTTCAGGATATGGCCCGTAGCCAATGCCCGGTATTATTTTGTGGAGTCATGGCCCGTAGCCATGCTCTTATTGGGGTATGGTCCGTAACCAATCCCGTTCATAGGACATAGCCCGTAGCAATGCCTATGGGGCATAAGGATATAATTGCCCAATTACCCCCACATATTCAAAAATATGCGTTCCGAGTAAACTCGTTTCACCATTCAGCTAATTCTGACGCTGATGGATCTGTGATCAGGGAAACTACATTATATGGTATCACTTGATTAATTAAGTACATTATCATATTCTTTTAGCATCAGCCAAGTTTCCAAACATAACTTAATAAGACAAATGCTATACAGAAAACATGTACTATTTCCATTAATCACTTCTCAGTCTTTATAAGACATGGGGATCTCAGTCCCTCATTTCAATACTGGGAATTTTCATTCCTTTGCAACTCAATGCCATAATCACATGGTTCTGGGTATTCAAACCCTTAGCTCATCATTGAGCATTATTACCACTTTTTTAGGTAATTATCACCTTCAGGTCACCTGACCAAGGTAAATATGATGCTTATTACATAAACATCTTCTCATGGCACTTAAGGCCCATTACTTCTCTTATTACCTCATACTAGGCAATAAGGTATAGCATGGCACATAAGGCCCAATAAACAATGTCAATACATAAAATGTCATAGCTCATACCTGGCTATGTTCATCATCACATCATATCTGCATGGTTAGTACAGATGATAATACATCAATTTCATATCAGCACCATGCAAAACAATATATAACATCATTATTCAAGGGTAACACCACTATTCCCTTACCAGAGTTAGGCTTTCCCATTTCTCATTAATTCAGACCCTCTTGAGTTAACCAACTTTATCTTGTATTAAGGTATTTCCCCTCTTAATACATTCCATCACAGAATACTCACCCTTAGCATATAATGCATAGGCCACACATTAGAATTGTCCAGCTATCTCACATGATATGGACTTATCTTAGTTTAAGGCATAACTTTATTATAAAGTTGCCTATAAACAATCGCAATGATACACCCTCAACTAGGGTTTCACAAGGATACACCCTCAACCAGGGTTCACAATGATACACCCTCCACTAGGGTTTCACAAGGTTACACCCTCAACCAGGGTTCACAATGATACACCCTCCACTAGGGTTTCACAAGGATACACCCTCAACTAGGGTTTACTAACATCCTAATTAGTGATTTCACATGTAGACAACCTCTTATTAAGGTTATACATTGAATCAGCCTCAATTAGGGTTTACATCATGTATTGGGTCCATGCATTTGTTATGCATTAATGACTAGTACCATTAAAGGTATATCCCACCTAATCACATTAGGTTTTCAAAAAGGTTTGATCAATTAGACCTTCAATAACATGAGGTATCCAATTGAATTAACCAAATTGAACCACACTCAATTCTAATCAATGGAACTTCAACCAATTGGATCATCAACTCAATCATCATTTGAATCATGGCTCGCCCATCAATTGGGACTTCAATTATGGTCTGATCTCAATGGGATCAGGGTTTATAAACACTAATTAGAGCTTTGAAGTTGATCATCAATCATGCTACTAATTGTGTTTCAATTGATTGCATTGGACCTTCAACCATTGAATTCATGGAACCAATCATCAATTGGACCTATGCTCATACTTCAATTGAGTTTAATAGGTCAACCTTCAACTAATTTGACCCTCAATTGACCCTCAATTGGTCATCAATTAGGGCTTGATTCAATTGAATTAGGGTTTGGAATTGAAGATCCAACAACACTCATCAATGCAAGATTGGTTACTTTGAAACTATTGAACCATTATCCAAATTGGGTATGACCTGACCCCAAACGGTCTTGAGGTCGTTTGGATGACCTCCAAATGGTCTTGAGACCGTTTTCCCATCATATCACTCAAATCCAAGCCATCCAATTAAGGTTTGGATCATAGGATTGATCACCAAATCAGCATTGCATTGTATAACAGCTTGGTACCTTTAGACCTTCAAACACCTAACCATACTCAACCCTAGACCTACAAACGGTATTGGGTGACCACAAAATGGTCTTGAGACCGTTTGGATGATCTCCAAACGGTCTTGAGACCGTTTGGCCCATCCAACCTTTGGATTCTAGTGAAAAATCATCATGGATTGGTCTATCGAGTTGATCAACAGATCAACACTACATTGCAATATGATTAGTACCTTTGGACCTTCAATTGGTCAACTATACTTGACCCCAGACCTCCAAACGGTCTTGGGGTGATCCCCAAACGGTCTTGAGACCGTTTGGGTGATCCCCAAACGGTCTTGAAACCGTTTGGGCTAATCAACCCAAAATCTCAACTTAACTCATTGGAATTTCAGCACTGTTTTCAATTAGGGTTTGCCTAATTGAATAGCCTTCAACTCATGATTCCTTGGGAGTTAATCCCTCAAATTCGGTGAGTCATTAGATCACAGCATTAGGAACAGTAATCGCAAACGGTCAATGCTTGGTCTACGCACTCAAACGGTCTTGAGACCGTTTGCCCAAAAAGTTCAATTAAATCAGATTGAAAATCAGCACTTAATCCAATTAGGTTTCCCTAATTGATTAGGCTTCAACTCACGATTCCTTTGGAGTTAATCCGTCAAATTTGGAGGGTTATTAATAAACATAATTATTAACAGGAATCCCAAACGGTCAACGCTTGGTCAACCATCTCAAATGGTCTTGAAACCGTTTTCTCAACCAGGTCAAATTAATCAGGTTGAAAATCAGCACATAATTCAATCCGATTGCCTAATTGATTGGCCTTCAACTCTCGATTCCTTTGAAGTTAATCCCTAAAATTTGGAGGGATATCAGCCTACATAATTAGGAACAAAATTCCCAAACGGTCAACGCTTTGTCTACCATCTCAAACGGTCTTGAAACCTTTTTCTCCCAAACGGTTTCAAACCGTTTGCCTTTAAACGGTTTGCTGAAACCGCATAGCCAATCAAACTAAAACGATTTGGAATAGCTATCAAAACCGTTTGGCTTGGTACTTTTCTTTGGATAAGCATCTAGGATGATGTCATTATCCCCTTCCTTCGAACAACCAAGAACAAAAACCGTTCTTGATGGAAATTGCAGCAAGAAACAAGAGTGCATCAAATTGAAGAAATCAATCAACAAAGCATAGAGAATTGATGCAGTAGCAATGTTTAAGGGTTTAAGTTATAAAACCCGCCTCCAATTGAGCTCCAAAGCTCCAAGCTCACGACTTTAATGATGGATGAAGCTCTTGCAACTCCCCCTAGGCTCGTCCTCAAGCTTTTTATTGCAAAAGTTGGCTAGGGTTGAAGAGGAGATCGAAATAAGAAGGAATCCATAATTTATTTTCGATTTCCACCATGAAATCAAGGAGAACGAAGGTCAAGAGCTTACCCACAGGTTGGGGTTCGTCCTCCCTAGCTTCCTTGGTCGGTTTCCAAGCTGAGAGAAGAAGTGGGGTCGAAATAGCCTTTCATTTGGCTAGGAAAAGGCCTTTTTATAAAAATTCAATGAAAGAGAAAATGCATTATTAAAATGCATTTAATTCCAAAATTGGTGCCGCCTCTTCCCCCTCAAATTCTCCTCAAAATCCTTAAGGACGAGGCTATCTTCATTGCCTCTTATTACTCTCCATTATCCATGATTTAAAGAAAATCAAATTAAGCACCTTAATGCTTATTATATTAATATCCATATGTGAGTGGGTTTTCTTTTCCTTATAATAATGGTGAGTGGAATTTCACCTACTTAGGATATTTTCGTTCCTTATCTTGGCAAAGGAACGTCCATCCTTATTCAAAATCAACCCAAAACATTTTGGTTAAAAGCCCTTCAATTATTTTTATTCATTTTTGCCCTAAATCGAATTAGGGTTTTCAATTAGGCATTAATCTTGATTATTTTAATATCAAGATTCTCTCTCCTCCAACTTAATTCAAATGAAGCACCCCTCTCATTTTATTTGCTCTACATGATGCCAAGAAACATTAGGGACCTTGTTGAAGTGGTAATTTGCATATTGAACCCTAGATTTTGGGTAAATTGCACTTTACTCCAAAACTGGGTTTTAATGCACAAACATTGCTTTACAAGCTTAATCTTGGTACTCAGGCTATCACAAGCCATTCCTCTGCATCATATTCATTCTTATGATGTCTCAACATCAGAGGAACATCTTATCATGCAACATTTGCAATTTAACCCCTCAACTTGGGTAAATTACACTTTAGTCCAAAACAAGCAATCATTGCTTTAACATTGTTCAAACATGACCAAAATTGAAACATAAGTTCCTCATGAGCCCTAATTACTTTTCACAGGATAAGTACAAGCATATAATCAACTTTGTTAAGAAAAACTCCTGGGGTTAGAACATAACCCAGGTCAGGGATGTTACAGAAAAAATCGCAGCTGAACAGAGGGAGTACAAAGATGGGATAAGGAGAGAGATAATGGAGAGGAAATGGCTCGTTTGGGAGCTTTTGGATAAGTATATGACACTTTAATATTAAGAAAAAGAAAAAGTTGCAATTCTAGTATATATCCAAGTGTCCATGGCTTTAAATTATTAAAAATACATAAGCACACACACAAGCAGCTCTCCCACCGTCCCTCTAGACCTGCTTAGCTTTCCTTTGGCGAAATTCCCAGCCAATCACATAATTCCTTAGTTGATAGCTACTAAAGGTAGCTCATCCATGAAGGGAAAAACCCTAAAATACCCTTGATAAAAACACCTTCAAACCATGGCTCAACTAGGAGCCCCATGGATCAAAAATCTCAAGAATGATAATATAAAAACTAAGGAACATAATTTATGTGACAAATTGCAAAGAAAACCCCTCAATTGGGTAAATTGCATAAAAGTCCAAAATGTACAGAAAATTGCATAACTTGCTCAAACAATGTCCAAATTGGACCAAATTTGAAACTTAAGCTTGTCTTATGATTTCAAAACATATAAAAAGGTTATATTAGGGTTCTAAGCATTCAATTATGGTAATTAAGCCCATTCAACTCATTAAGTAAGTTCAAGGGCCTTACATTGGGGGTCGTCCTCATGATTCTCCACAGCTCCTTGGTCGTTTTCCAAGCAAGGGGAAAGAAAAGAATCCAAAAAAGCCTTTATTTTGGCTTGGAAAGGGTACTTTTATAAGAAAATTGAAGAGAGAGAAAATCTTTTATAGAAGTCTTTTAATTCGAAAATTGTTGCCACCACTTCCCGCTTGGTTTCTTTCATGCAAGGGCATCTCTATCCCCACCGAACTCCCTTACATTATCCATGAATTAAGGGAAAAGAAATTAAGCACCTTAACGCTTATAATAAGAATATCCATATTTGAGTGGAAATTCTTTTTCTTATAATAATGGTGAGTGGAATTTCACCTCCTTAGGATATGATCGTGCCTTTGCAAGGCTTTAAGCTCATTCACACACATCTGAATCCAACCATTTTAATTTTGGTTGAAGTCCCTTTAATTAATACATTCATTTTTGCCCTAAATTGAATTAGGGTTTCAATTAGGATTAAATCTTGATTATTTTAATATCAAGATTCTCTCTCCTCCAACTTAATTCAAATGAGGCGCCCCTCTCATTTTATTTGCTCTACATGATGCCAAGAAACATTAGGGACCTTATTGAAGTGGTAATTTGCATATTGAACCCTAGGTTTTGGGTAAATTGCACATTACACCAAAACTAGGTTTTAATGCACAAGGATTGCTTTACAAGCTTAATCTTGGTGCCCAAGCTTGTGAAAACCATACCACTACATCATATTCATTCTTATTATGTCTCAACATCAGATGAACATCTTATCATGCAACATTTGCAATTTAACCCCTTAACTCGAGTAATTTGCACTTTAGTCCAAAATAAGCAAACATTGCTTCAACATTGCTCAAATAGGACCAAAATTGAAACATAAGTTTCTCATGAGCCCTAATTACTTTTACCAAGATAAGATTAAGCATCTACTCAACCTTATTATGAAAAACATCTAGGGTTAACACATAACCCATGTCAGGGATGTTACAATTTGTATTCCCTAAAAAAATATCATTGGTGTCGTTCATTCTTGTCAATATATTTTTACATTCATTTTACTAATAGTTAAACGAGAGAAAAATTATGTACTTTTCTTGTCTTACTAAATTTGAATCATATGCAGACGTAACCACTAATATCTTTTTATCTTTTATCTTTGACCAACACAACAACTCAATCTCATATGAGTCATTATTATATGAATATTCCATTTCTAATTTCTTAGATGATATCTATTATTGAACTTACTATTAATATGAAATTGACTCTTTAAAGCAAGCATTGTTAACCTCAAAGCTTTCCTTTACTTGATTTTGTAATCTTTAAACCATAACATCCATTGATATAAATATCAACAAGATATTCCTTATTATGATATTCCTTATTATATAAAAAGCTTATCTCTCTCTCCATGTATTGACAAAACATAGACTAAAATAGCATGATTTGGAAGTCTAAATAATTCTCCCTATGAGACATGTGTTACAAGTTATAATTAACATTAAGATCTACTAAACCATCAAATGATCTTTATGTAATCACAATTAATTTCCCAAATACATCTTTGTCTACCAAATTCTCACATATCCTTACATAAAATAACACAACACTTCAATAAGGCTTTAATTTGTCCTGAACACTTTTAAAGATATTTCAAATATCATTATTTTAACTATTTATCGATCCATCTATTAAACATAATAAACATTATTTAAACTATATCTTCAAAGTAATTTATCCACTGTTTCTCCAAAATTTATCAAAATCCAAACTATACTCAAAAGACTCAATTTAAAATTTTATCTCATTCAGACATGAGATATCGAGATATTAAAGTTTTACTGTTTTACCAAAATAATGTAAACGAATTGAACTATTGAATATAGTTCGGTTATAGTTCTTGTATAATATATTTACACCAGCAATCTAGTTCCAATTTATATGAAATTTTATAGTACAATTATAAAACTCCCCCATTAAGTTTCATAAAAAAATAAATTTGTTTAGTCATCAAACAAAAAATATAAAAAAACCATCACTTTTGGCTTATATGAATATTATTATTATTCAACCAATATCTATAAAGTCTCACATTTTTACCACAATTATAGTTCATGCCCATAAGCCTCATTACCATTTTAAATATCATTAAAAAATACCTAATATTCATAAGATGGTCTACATTGACTCCTTATCACACCTATATATATAAAGTTATAAAATCTTGAAAATTGAGGTTATCACAAAGTCACACTACCATCTCATTGTATGTGTGGTTGGGGTATTTTGGACCTCTATCTATAATATATATATATGTGTGTGTATATATATATATATATAAAGTTATAAAATCTTGAAAATTGATGTTATCACAAAGTCACACTACCATCTCATTGTATGTGTGGTTGGGGTATTTTGGACCTATGTCTATAAACTTTATGTCTCTTCAACAGGGAGCTTGTTGTGCTTTGTGACAACTGACACCATATAGTATGAGCTTATTCTGAATAAATATTACTCCAGAAGTAACCCTTGACATAATATTAATCCCAAATCCTTGTCTGCTTTCTAGAAATATATGTGAAAAATACTCCATCATTCATAAATCTACCATCAACTTCTTATATAAAAATGTAACAGCCTAATTAAAGACACCTTCCTCAACTTTTAGATTCCACATTTCTTGTCCCCTAGATATCTATCATGGTTTAAATCTCATCACCTCTTTTAGGTCAAATAAACTGCAAAATATGCTCATTGACCTTGTCATTTCTAATCATGACCTAAATGATTTGACAAACTACATTTATTCTAATGGCTCAACCAATATAGTATGGAAATGGGCTCCCTTCTTTTGTTTTCCAAGCTTATAACTTCTTCATTAACCCTATTATTCAAGATATACTAGGTTTGAAATTTTGGAAGATTTATTGCCCGACCAGGGTCAACATCTTTCTATAGCCCACCGCCAAAAAAGACAATGTTCAGGTTGAACTGGAATACCATCAGTCTTAAAGGTCCCTACATATGATATTTTTGCTCCAATAAATTACACGAAATGCTTCACATCTTCTTTCTATGGCCACTCTCTCAAAGTATCATGGTCATTTTTTTATATGCCCATAGGATTGATAGTGACAACATTAAACTTCTCACTAAGATTGAGTTTTTTTTGTATCTCATGTACTTTATCTCTACCTCAAAGCGATCTCATCTTCTTTTGGTCACTCATTGTATGTGTTGTTGGGATATTTTGGACCTCCGTCTATAAACTTTATGTCTCTTCAATAGGGTGCTTGTTGTGCTTTGTGATAGACAATACCCATAGGATTGTTGTCTTTTAGAATTTATAGTGCAAAAGAAATAATAATCTTTACAGTAACATTTCTTCAAATACTACCAAGACTTATGATTCCGTATCTTCTCTCTTCTTTTTTGCTCCTCTTCCTTCGAGTGATGTTTCTTCTTCTTAGAAGGACAAAGCCAAGAGCTCCATGACTCTTATCTTCTAGATTGAACTAAAGGAATGACCTCCTTTTAGTTCATGTCAAAGGACTCGAATCGGGAGGACTTGAATCAGGAGGATTAGGAGGAGAAGGGAGGTTGTTTCATCACTACTGTTGTGGTCATTTTTCACTATGTTGTTATGCTATTTTTTACGTTTTTTGTTGTTCCTCAATTTTTGTGTGTATTATATTATGAGGAACTCATCCTCATCTAATATGATATTGTTGGCCTTGATTCTCTTTAATACTACAAGGTACATTTGGTACATAATTCACTGCTTCAGTTACAAACTCCATATGAGCACTGCTTTTGTCTTATGATAATCATTTTAGAAAGTAATGACATGCGAATTAGAAGTGCATATCTATACTAGTATAAAAAGAGCAAATCTTTTTAGTTAGCTAAAAACATGCCATTTTGTTTTAAAAAAGATACTCCAGCCAATAACAATGCATCAATTTAAACTTGCTGCATTCTCCTTGTTCCTCTCTCTTCTCACAATTTTTTTAGCTTTTCTCACTTTTTTTAAATGCGTTAACTCACGCGTCATACGCTTGCCCACCACTTAACACGTTCATCACTATTGATTCAACCTACTGTATGTGGGTGACAGGTAGTTTTTCGTCAACAAAAAATGTATTATACAACAAGTCAGTTGTACATACAGATAATATCCACACACATCAGTTGAACTCTGAAGAACCGCTTGATCACCCCATGAACACCAACATTTCACTTCATAAAGGAAGAGAACTCCTAGAGTTCTTCACGATTCCTCTAGATCTCCATGGGACGAAGAATTGGTATCCATCTTCATTATTGTGGTCTGGGGTGCCTTAAGCCATTTAGCATCAGTGTCCAAGTGGACAATTAATAGTATAGTCTTTCTCTGATGAAACTGACCATATACAATTGCTATGTACATTTCAACACTTCTTCTGCAAAAGATGGTGTAATATGGTCGCATATCTTGCCTCAGAGACACTGGTTGTCCATGTAGTCTAAGTAGTTCTCCTCGGCCAGAACCTGCTGCACAACGTGAAAGGGGAAAAGCACTCTCCCTGAGATTCATCCCAATGCTGCTCCATCCACCAGCCCACATAGGATGCCAAGTGGGAGTCTCACACGAAGGGCCGCTCATGGTGCAAGGTGCAAATGATGTTGTGGGCGTATCGAAACATGCTTAGACATGCAATGCGAGTAGATCTGGAGCAAGCAGTTGTATCATAGGCATGCTCAAACGGAGGCAAACTCCATGTGTTCAGCGGAACATATATGTATATCTAGCCACCGAGGATCAGGTTTGCACAATGTGTTCCCAACACATTGCATGAACTCAATTGCTTCTGGGAGAAGCTTCTCCTTGACGCAACAGGAGAACGAGACAACGTGTTGACAATGTTTGAGATGCAATGAACTAGACGAAGTGGAAAGTGTGCCTGGCGCCGATGTTGGAGACGTTAGGGGAGGGAGGCCTGTCCGAGTATGCTTGGCCTTCAGTGGATCATGTGGCTGCAACGTTGGCCATGAGGCATATCCGATTTAGGGATGAAGAAGGTGATGAGGATGTGTAGGCAAAAGACTCCTCAAGATAGAGGATGTCTGGAGAAATGTTGTAGAAGCATTGAACAGGACAGGTCGATGGATTGGTAGGGTAGCAAATGCTTAGCAAGACCCTTTTCATGCTTTCTTCTCTACTCCTGGGTTGCATCAATCAAGACTTGTTGGCTTGTATTTCTCATCATCCTAAACCTCACACTAACTACTTGTACAATTCACTCTGCCCGAAAAAAATGATCTCCTTTTGATCGGATGCAATCCAAACCCATGCTTTATGACAAGGAAGAGACAACCAGAAACAAATTTCGACAAACTACAGTCCTTCCAAGCATTACTCATCCACACGACAATGTCTGACATCCAGACAAACGAGATTAGTAATTAATGAGCGGGACTTTTTGATATATTTTGTCATATATTAAAATTAGTAAGCCAACATGTACTAAGTCGATGTCTTATTACATGTACATTTTTATAGATCAATAGGTAAATTTTTATACATTCAATTTTGCAATTTGAAATCATTTTCACATGCAATACGTATTTCCATTACCATTTGTCATCACCACATATCATCGAAACAACACATAATAAATGATATAAGATGTGAAATAAATATATATGCAAAGAGATTGAGGGGAAGTTAAAAGTCAAAGATTTTTACTTTGTATATATATGTGGAAGTTATTGGTGTACATATTCTATCATTTCTTTATGTAAAGGGCATATTCCCTAGACTGTCAAATTATGGTTAAATTTTCTATTCTTTTTAGGAGAATAAAAATAACATATTAGATTTTTACAAAATATACTTCATTACCCTTGCAATGCTAACCAAATATAAAATCCTTAAAACAACATTCCCTCCTTTATTCTATCCTAAACACTCTCCTATGTCAACCACATTTTGCCAATCATTCTTCTAAAATTGCTTCCAGCAAAAGTATTTGTTGCAGATCACTATTATATGTCGCCACCATATCATTGTTTCATCCTTTCTATTTCCACCTCTCTAAAAATCTAAACAAAAACTATTTCCCTCATGTATTGTAATAAATTATATAAGATGTTAACCATATTCACGTGTCATGTTGTCTAGGGCTGTCAATGGGGTTCTGATTCTGGGATCTCAAAGTTGAGAGAATTAAAGCCTAATTGTCTGGGAAATGGAAGACAATGATTTCAGCAGAACAATATCGCTACATGGAGCCAAAATAGTGAATTCGCTCCCTTGTCATGGGGAGGGTATGGGGAGGATAAGGGTTTACCCTTATTCTTACCCTTTGAAGGATAGCAGGTAAGGGTAAGGATAATTACCCTTCTCAGAAATTCTCATACCCTCTGCTTACCCTTACCCTCTTCCCCACAGAGTAAACAGAGAGGGTAAAGGGTAAACTGATAATTTTGATATGAAAAGAAATTTATAAAAAGGATAACTTATTTTAAGATAGTTACTAGGGGCTAGGGTGATAAAGATTAAGTCACATATCTCTTGACTTGTCTATTAAAAAAATGTGAACATAAGCAGGCTAATATTATACTTGTGCAATATGTTTAGACATTAGTCCCAAGAATAAAAAAGAACCATCTTTTTTTAGTCAAGTTAATGTGGTTATATTTTAGTAGATTGAGGAAGCTCTATTTTGATTTCACCCTTAGTCGAGGTCAAGTAAAAAAATATATGTGAAAGGGATGAAACTATTTTGCCGGGTTGACTTCCACATAAAAGTTTCTCATCACTATTGGTCTTCATAGAAGCAACCACTCACTTCTTATGCGATAGTGATGAAGACTACAACCACAAAGAATAGGCAGAAACACATATAAGAGGACTCCTAGACAATTTCAAAACACAAACCATAAAAAAAGGAAAAGTCACATGATTAAGCAAGTAGATAGAGGCTAAGGGAGTGTGTGGTCACACTTTTTTCATTGTTTCACAGTCCTGTCAACGAGTTCAACATTTAGTAATAATATACTACAAACATTATTATTAAATGTGAGTAGAGATGGAAGGCAAGCTGCAATCCACAAGCTTTCATTTTGAAAGAAAATATGGTGAAAATCTAACCAGTCTTATATATAATTTTTTTTCCTGTTAATATATATGCGGGTAAAAAAGTATGAATGATGTCCATAACTTCCCTTCCCTTTTAACGTGGCAGGAAAATAGAAAAAGGATAAAATGAGGAACAGGTAACGAGAACCTTTACCTTACTCTTATCCTATAAAGTATCGACATAGGGTATACAAGTAATACCCTTCCCATTGTTGTCTACACTTACATTCTTCCCTTTTTTGGTATACAACTCTCAATGTTAAAGAAAATAATATGTATTAAAAAGTTTTTATCTATATATGTTCTAAAAGTACACTACTTCTTTTATTATCAACTAAAAAGTAATTAATTATCTGATGTTAACTAAGTCAATATAGGCTGCGTTTGGGACACCATTAGGATAAATTTAATTGTCACGGAAAAATGAACCAATGGTATCTTAATTTTGTGTAAGATAACTATTGTTTGAAGCAATGACAAATAAACCTGATGGTAAGATGTCTTCTGTTTGGTACACGGTTAAGTAATCGTCCTATATTTGTACAAAGTCAATTATGCCCAGCACATAAATATCGTTGCATGTTTAAAGAATCTATTAGAGGGTTTCCTTGGTAAATAAACACCCACGACAACTTAACCTATTTTGTGCCGTGAAGATTTGACACGACACGTTATTTGGAGAATTTCCGATTAATTAAACTATGCGGCAATTTATTTGTCATCTAAACAGAATAACAAACAACAGTTAATATGCCACTAGGAGTTTATCTACCGTGCCACTGTTACGCTGGTGGAACAAAAAGAATCATAGTGATATATGTATGTTACTAGATAGTTATGTAGATTCAATGTGACACGTACATGTGCACTTGTGAGTTTACTAGTTAACCAAAAAAAAAAAAAGACAGAAAAAGACCACGTTTTAAGTTTTTAACGGTTCTGGTCGGAAAGTATGGCGAAAGGGTGTTGTCTTTAATTTGGTAGAAGGGATGAGACTTTATATGAAATTTCGCATAAGGGAAAGTTCAAGAATATAAGAGGATTTCGATAAAAGACCCTTTTAATTTCCCATCATCCCCCTTCTCTGCTTCTGTGCTTCACCCGTACCAAAGCCTAGGTTCGACTTAGCTTGCTATGGCGGCTACCGGCTTCGCAACGCTGGCCGCCACAGCACCCTCAACGTCGGTCGCCCCGCTGCGCCCAATAAGCTTAGTTCCCCGGGCCACTAGCCATTTTCCCTCACCTGAAAAGCTCAAATTTCTCAGTCTCCCGAAGCCCCTTTCCACCCGTCCATTGCCCCCCCTCTCCGCCGTCTCCACCAAAGAATCCACCGCCTCTGGCTCCTCCTCGTCTGCGACTGTCTTCAACGGCAGCTGTTACGTCCTGGGCGACAACATCGACACTGACCAGATCATCCCCGCGGAGCATCTTACCCTGGTGCCATCCAAGCCGGACGAATACCGAAAGCTCGGGTCCTTGGCCCTTGTCGGCCTGCCGGTATCTCTCTACCCCATCCCCTTCGTCGACCCTGGTGCGGAGTCTACCCGTTACACCGTCATCGTCGGCGGGGATAACTTTGGATGTGGCTCCTCCCGCGAGCACGCCCCCGTCGCGCTTGGCGCGGCCGGGGTCAAGGTCGTTGTGGCGGAGTCGTTCGCAAGGATCTTCTTTCGCAACTCTGTTGCTACCGGGGAGGTTTACCCTGTGGAGTTCGAGGAGGCTGGTGCATGGAAGGAATGCTCGATTGGGGATGACGTCATTGTGGATCTCGGAGAGAATGTGATGTTGAATAAGACTACTGGAAAGGAGTATCGGTTGAAGCCCATTGGAGATGCGGGGCCGGTCATCGAGGCGGGTGGAATCTTCGCCTATGCGCGGAAGACAGGCATGATAGCCGCGTAGAGGTCCCCTTCGGGTAAATTCTCCCTTCTTTCATCTTTTCCTTCAATTTTTGGCTTGTGTATCCTGGGATGGCCATCCGTCCAGAGAATAAGAAAAATGGAACTGGAAGCGAACTAAAAAATGGTTCTGGATTCAGTATTTGGCAGGGTTATAACCCTATGATTGGTACATAGGGAAGGTAAGAGAAGGGAAGGGAAGGAAAGAGAGGGGAGGGGGCTCTTATTAAGCTGTTTTGTTAGTATGAGGGTAAGGAAAGGAGAATATGAAAAATAATGTAAATATAAAAATTGTCTTGTGATTTGAAAGTTGGTGATAGAAAAATAAGACTATCAATTGTTATTTTTATATGCATTGTAGTTATAGAAATTGTTTTTCCTTATGTTTCTATTTTTGTAACAAACTTTTCCTCCGTGGATTTAAGTACTTTCCGCCACATTCCACCACATATCCTCTATCTGTCTTTTTTTATTTAAAAGTTTGTATAATAATAAATTTTCAATTTTTCTAACAAAAGATCTCCTTTTAAATTATGCACAAAAATATATTCTAGTTTATTTTTATTTTTATTTTTCACCTGAATTTTTCTTCGGATTTTTTGAAGTAATCCTCCAACATTCCATTTATACCTCCAAGTGATAATATTTTTCCTTGAATCCCCATTGATTGTGGACTATACTGATTTCTCCCATCATTATTTATATTTTTCCTCTCATGTCATATTTTCCTTCAACTTTTCTGATATATTTTTTGCTAAATCTTTTTCCTTCCCCTTGTCTCCATTCCGATTCGATGGGAAGAGAAAATTGGCTAAAAATACTTTTAGTTTTTTTTGCCTCCATTCCCCTCCATTCTCCTCCTTTTTCCATCATTTTGTCCTGCTAAACTTCGGATTTGGATGATGCACTATTCTATTCATTTTTTTTCCAACATTAATATCTGCAACCAAAGTATCTATTAGACCTGTCCATTAATCTAATATTGAAACATGACTCCTACAAGTAAACATTCAAAACAACCCCAACACAATAGTACAACTAATTTTTATCTCTCTTCCAAATTTAGGTCTTTGGCTGTTAGTCCTAGTAAAGCCCCTAGGCGGCATTCTTTTTTTGAAACTAGGTCCTTAGTAAAAATCATTGTTATGCATTGACTTTGTACTGATTTGAAACTGGATAGTCAGACTGTGGCTATTTTGTTAGTATATAGTTAATTGCTGATGTCCAATCAATTGTTCTTGACATTTAGGTTTGGAATTTGATCGCCACATATACTTTTGATTGTCAATTTACCTCGAATGTAATATTTTACTTCCTTACCATACATGAAGGGTATTAGATGTGTAAGGCCTGCAATTATATGTGGGCTGCAAAGCATTCAACGCCTATGTAAGGAGCTAGCTGCATATATTTGTGTGTATCATAGCTTCCTTTTCATGTATTTATATTTAGTATATTTGCATCAGTTCCGACTTCCAAGTCTTGCTGGCTGCATTTATATGGAGAAAATTCTCAATGTTTAAAACTTTTGTATCTAACAGTACTACAAAATTGAAATCCAAATGTGATACTTTTATTACTTTGCCTACTACCTACAATCTGATATGGTCCTTTTTTGGTTCCACTATAGAACCAAAACTGGAACCAACCTTTTGTAATCCCTTGGTACACTGGATCCGTGTTTTTGCTGTGAGAAGCTGAAGGATCCATGTTTTACATCTTCAGATACATATAACCCCAGCCTTAGTCAAATAAATGCAGTAAATCCTGGTTGATAGGAAATTGTGGCCTTTGCTGTAATGTAGGACCGTAGCCTTTGGCATAGTATTTTGTGTAATATTTATCATGTTTTATTAGTTTTCATGTGTTTTATTTGTTATTTGATATTTTACCAGTTGGATTTCGTAAAGCCTGTGTTTAATCTCACATGGGCTACAAATTCTAGTTATATTGCCCCCACTCAATGGGGAACCTAATGATAAAAATTTAAAATAATTATTAGGGGTGAACAAATAATGGTCCAGACCGCAAAATTGGGCTGGACCGGTCAGTTCGGCCCATAATGAATTCGGTCCGGTCCGCGGTCCGCAAATTTTGGTGAATTCCGTCTTCGGTCCGGTCCGGTCCAAAAACGGTCCGACCGTGGACCGGACCGTAGACCGACTTTTATGTAAAATATATGTATATTTGTCGGTACATTATGTAACAAGTGCAAATAAAGTACACATATAAGCACTAGTAGCGTAAATATTTTCTATTAGTGTTATATAATTGTTAGAAGTAACTAATATTATCTACCTTTTACAATTAAATAAGTTGTGAAAAAAGTAAAAAGACTGGTTACGGTCCAAACGGTCCGGTCCTACCTCAAAACGGTCCGGTCCTACCTCGAAACGGTCCGGTCTACGGTCCATAAATTCTTACAAATCGGTCCTCGGTCCGGTCCGGTTCTGGACCGATGCTCACCCCTACTAATTATCAAGATCTAAGTTAAACTGCAAAACTAATAAAAAGGGAAACATGATTCATCGAAACATCCAATCATCAAGTCTCGTAAAGAGGCTTACAAAGCTTATACATAGGCGTCTAAACCCAACTAACTAGACAGGTAGCCATGTGGACCTCAACCATAGGCTTTATAAAACCCAACTGGAAAAATACAAATAATACCTAAAACACATGGCTGATAAAACATGATAAATTCTACTTAAATGACTATGCGAAAGGCTAAGATTATCCTACATCATGTTGTCTTTCAGATTATCAGATATTTGTAAGTGTTTTGTTTTGGCATATTTCAATGGAAATAATCAAAACTGTTGGCGTCCATGTGCCCTGAGAAGCACTGATAGTACTCATTGCTTAGAATTCTTGTTATATCCTTCAGTTATATATCTGATTGAGACCAGAAAATGCACCAGCTTGGATAATGTTATTGAGTTAGATCAAGGAAGCGTGGACACATTTCTAGACACAGACATGGATACGGATAAGGACACGGGACATGGCAATTTTTTAAAATATAGGACACGGACACGGCATTGGATGAGGGGATTTTTTAATGTATATATATATATATATATATATATGTAGTTATATTGGACAAATGAAAATTCTTTAAAAAATGGAACAGAATTATATATTTATGTACAAAAGTATAATATCATATGAATATCAAAATATATGTTTTGTGAGTGTGATGGAAACACTACAAAGTAAAAATGAAACATCACACTTTTTCCCAGTAATTACAGTAGATTTTCAGAGTATATACATGAGTTCTCATTACTCAACTAAACAATTTATTAGTCTTTAATATGTTTCTTCATATATAATTCAGCTTAGATTTTACATTTTGATTCTTTTAAACAGTTCTATTTGCATCTTTAATCAGATCTCAGCTTAAAACATTTCCTCAATGACAAGACAAAAACAATGACGAGCATAGGAAAAAAACGGTGGCTGTATATTCAGAATCTGCACTCTAAAGAAAGGAAATTGCAGCAGCTGCTGCTGCACTAATGTGTCCAGGGAGTGTCTGGGCAGTGTCCAACTGTGTCCGGGCTGCAAAAAATGATCAAAATGGTCAGGACACGTCTTGGCTGTATCCAAAACGTTTTGGGCCGTGTCCGAGAAGTGTCCGTGTCCAAAACGTGTCTGACACGAACACGGGAACTTCCTAGAAGTGTCCGTGCTTGCTAGATTAAGATTAAGCTAGGAGTAGAGGTAGGTCTAATTTAAGTTGAGGAGAACTTATAAGAGATTCGTTTTGTTACACCTTGATAGAAAGTTTGTGCGCGTAGACTGATTGGAAAAGAATGATCCATGTAGCCGACAAGAACATAGCTAGAGCTAACGATTTGTATGATGATAATTACTTGATGTCAAAGATCATGTAAGTAGCTGTATCATAGAAAGATTTTAACATCCTGTCATCCAGGTATTCTGTTCATTACCTTAGTAGTCCTGCTATGCCTCAAATTCTGGTATTCACCATGAGGAAGCAATGACAGAAATCTCTTTCTGCAGCTAATAGTATTCTGGTAGGAAATTAGTTGAGCAAGAGATAATGACATATGCGCCTGGTGGAATGTGGCATGTGTGAAATAAAGGCCTCTGGTATTCACCATGTAACTGAACGCTGTACTATGTTTCTAAATAAAGGCTTCCTTATCAAGGGGGGCGAATTAAATTACGCGTTGGTAACTTGGCATGCGACTACAAAATGCTGGGTCTGTGGGTCAATTATATAGCTGTGTCCACAAAACATTATCGCCACCACTGAGTTTTCACAGCATTGAGGAATGGTGTCACCCCCACCCCCCACATACACACCTGTTTCTTCTACACCTATCCCCTTCTAACTAGGCAAGAAGTACTATTAGACTCCTACTCTTCAAGATATCTACAAAAAAATCATAATTTTTAAGTTTGTTTATATGAGTTATATGTTGTAACTTAGTAGGTTGTAAGTTCAGAGTTGTACTTGTAAGTTTTAATTTGACTCAGCAATTCAGTTCCTTTGTACACTCATCAAGACATTGAGACCCACCCCAACCTCAACATATAATTTTTTTTTATAATCTACTGTTTAGATGTCTATATACTATGTTTGCAAAATTTCATAACTTAATTCTGTAGTTTTTGCTGTCGGAATCCTTAACGAAATAGTTCAGTTTCCTTCACTTACACATGTAGGAGACCCCCATGTACTGAGTATACAGTAATGTCGCACAAGTGTATCTGTCTTATCTCGTAAAGTTTCATGATTTAATTCGATCATTTTGGCGTCAAAATTCCCAAGAACTTAAGTGAATATCAGTTTTTACACAATCAGAAGCGCTGTTGAAACTGAACATTTTTATCCTTCGACTGTTTGAGAACAAAATATCTCCATCTCTTACTCATCTATGGTAGATCACCTTGAGAAAGCCCAATACCTTCAAAGGAAGCAAAGATGTCCAATGCGATTTCCCACATCAAGACAATGATGGCTTGCACATACACTGATTTCTCTTCTCTTTTTTGGAGCAAGGAAGAAAATGTCCGATTTCGATGCCGTTTTGGTGGCCACATAAATAGAATTTATCGAAATTTCGACAGAAATTTTGACAAATGTGTTCCTGACATTTCGATGGAAAAATTAATGAATTAATTTATGAAATTTCACCAAAATTATCTGCTAGTGCACATCTACTCAAATATGCAATAATATTTCATATTAGATAAGTGGGGTGTGGTGTCTCCTCATTTGTGAGTGAAGGACCCTGAACTGTTTCGATGGAGATTTCGATGAAGAACTTTGATGTCAATTTTCAATGATGAAATCAATGAATCAAGTCAGTATAGTTTGCGAGCACAAGATATAGACTCAAAAGACACAAAACTATGCAAAAAAGTATACTCTAGGTAGTTGATAAGTCCAATGTTAGTACATTAAAAAAAGTAAAATTTTGATGGTCAGTGCTTTTCGACAATGCATTTCGATGTCTGATGACCATCAATATGGAAATAATTGTGGAAATTTCGACAATTTCGCCGAAATTTTAAACTATGTTTTAGAGTGACTTTGTTTTTTTCTTATACATAATTGACGAACGAGTATCTACATACTTAAATTTCTCTCTACAAGAGGAAGAACTAGTTGCAGGAGTGGAATGTTTGCTAGATTTTGAAAGAATGGGGTACTTTGTCCAAGCACAAATAAAGCAGGGCAAGTCCCACTTCTAGATCGGAGTGCTGGACTGCATATTAGGCTAATTAGTTCCTTTGTTGGGTTTTCATGGCTTAAGGTTTAATGATGCAATTTTTTTAGTTTTAGGACATACACGTAATGATAGGCTTTCATTTGTAAGTTCTTATTTTAATTAAGTTTTAATTATTATTTTAGTTGGGTCTTGAGTGTAACTAAGCCAATTAGGCTTCCCTCACGTTATCTATATAAGCTTATTCCCGAGGGTCTTGTCCCACAGTGTTGAATGATATGAATTAGTCTTGTCTGCAACGTGGTTGCATCAAGTGGTATCAAAGTCGAGATCTAAACCCTTGGTCTAGATCCCATGTACCTTAGGAAACTGCCAAAACCCTAGATGCGACCCAACCCAACCGTCCCCACTACCCGTTGGTTTTCTAAACCCTAGGTGTAGGTGCAATATCCACCGTCCATCGGTTCTAAACCCTAGGTTAGATCCATTGATTAATATCAAACCGTAGGTTAGGATTAAACCCACCATCCACCCGACTCTGCCCATCCACTCATATAAAAAAATGAGTTTACGCTTCACGTGAACAGTGCGCTGCTGCATTGTTCATCACCCCCAACCATCACCTTCCTCTAGATTTCCATCGAATCCTTCTTTCTCTAGTCAAATCCCTCTTCTCTAGGGGCCCTGCCCTCTGCTGCCCGTTTATGACAACATCTAAGGCATGACGAAGGAGAGGGTTTGGGAGCCTTGGTTCTCGGGGTAGTCAGGGATTTCTGTGTTTTCTCCCTTGTCTTTTCGCTTTTCGTTTAGGCATTAGATTATACTGAACTGGGTTTAGGTATTAGATTATACTGAACTGGACTGAGCCACCACATCCTAGCCGTGTTCAATTCACAGTAACAATAATTAAAATACATGGACAAACGTGGGCCCTGCCCTCTGCTGCCCGTTTATGACAACATGTCCAACTATAAATACAATGGTATCTCTTGGAAACAATGACTATAAGTATACTTCTAATGTAATATTTACTAAAACCACCTAATACACGGAGACTGCCTGCATATGTCCTTCCAGAGATAGCATGCTCCTCAGTAAAGTATATTTTACAAATAGCTATTGAATAAAGATTATATAACCAGAAAGTTAGTTAGTAATACACATACCTGTGGTTCAATCCTTGAACACCCCGCTGCCCTATGAAAATAGAGATCAATACTTGCTCTCCCTAATTTTGTTGCCAGATCTTGATTGTCCTGCAACTCTCATACATTCTCTTTATGTGTTTAAAACTTCTCCTGTAGCTTAAGATGTCAGTACAACATGAATGACAGTTGAGAAGAAAGACGGCAATGATGCTGTAATACTAATGTCCAGGCTTTAGTATCTGCTGACAACAGTTAAATATGTATTATCTGCTATGTTCAAGACATTTCTCTGGTAGCTGAAAGCAGATTGCACCTTTTTTGCCTTGTAAACATAATTTTATTAAAAGTGATGGTATGGATCCTGGTTCAAGACATTTCTCTGGTAGCTGAAAGCAGATTGCACCTTTTTTGCCTTGTAAACATAATTTTATTAAAAGTGATGGTATGGATCCTGGCTTGATCGTCCTATTCTTATAATATTTTATTATGAAATTTGTATGCAAATCTCGCACAAACACGCATATGGAGGGCAGTGGCGGAGCCAGAATTGCATAATGGGTGGGGCACAATTTAAAAGACTATTTTATGACTATAATAATATTCAATACATAGATACATGCAAATGTAAGCACAAAAATTGTGATCTTGATTACATATTTTTGACTTATTATCTAGTAACATATAAATCAATTTTTATAGATATATCCCTTGAAACATAGAGAAACAAACATATTGAGTTACTCATCCCTCATCCGACAGATTATATTTTAACATTCTCATTTTAGATAATGGCATCTCTAACACCAGTATGTTCCATCCAACTAAGATATGCATCAAGCAACCTTACGACTTATCATCATAAGGTATGTCTTTCTAATGTGTAAAAATTTGTAGCAATGTCTTTAATAAGGACATCTTGATAAGTATACCTTTTCAATGGTACATTGAGTATGACAATTGTAATGTGACTTTGAGGTGTATCTTCTTTTAAAGTGGATACTACCAATTCTAGTTTGAGATAAAGGTCAAAAAATGCGTCTAACATCACACACTCCACTATCAGAACTTTTTTCTTAATGAAAAATATCTTAATGTTTAATGGGTTCTTATTTAAATGTATTTTAATTGCATAAAAAGGCAGTAGGATAAACCGACAAGGCAATATAAGACACATAGGAAGTGGCGAAGCCAATATTTTTTATCAGAGGGGCACCATGCAATATACTAGCTCACAAAAAAAAAACAACAAACATTCAAACATATCATAATGTCATAAAAATGTAAACGGATAATTGATTGTAATTATTTTGTTACAAAACATGAAGAAAATATAGCAGTAAGAAAATGACTAGATTTATCTTTAAAACCAATTTCTAGTGGTTCTTTATTGCTTATTACAAACACAAACGTACAATTATAAACAAGATTTTAAAGTCCTTTTTACTTATTCTATTGTGTCATCTACTATTAAAGCCACTACCATGATCACTTAATACAAAGAACTCACAAAGGAGGCATTGTGTAGTACTTTATGAATAATATACTTCAACCAATAAGGATACTTAACCATAGATGTACTAACAAGATTTAATCCCTAAGTAAAATTTACGACCTTGGCATCCACAATGAATTTTTTATGAAAATCTTTCCAAATGTTACATAACAATTGTAATCAAATATATTTGAATTGAACACTAGAACATGAGCCATCCATTCTAAAATATATTGTCAAACATGCCAACAGCTAGATGGTAATACTTCATCTTATGGTAGGATTATCAATTGGTTAAGGACTCATGTGGTAACTACATATTATGTAAATAAAATTATTGATTATGAGTAATCTAGAGTTCTACAAAACATGAAAGAAATCACATATGTAACTACCTAAATGTTGGTAATCCGTGCTCCAAACATAAGACTTATTCACGATATGATTTTATGTGTAGCTAGATGCCCATGCCAAGTCTATGGAAATGCAAAAAAAAAAAATCCATACACAAGCAAGGTGCAAACTATTTGTCAATCATCCTATTAAAATTATCTTACGAAATGTATCCGTCCCTTGTTATATAAAGATGCACACTCCATCGGTGCCTCACAGTTATTAACACTTAGACAGAAACAAGTCAACAATCATGAAAAGGACCATATGGAGATGACTGGAAATTAGATGTGATTAGTTATATGATGCACAATGAGAATGCTACCAATCACATCACACATCGCACATCGTCTTAATAATTCGTCAGTTATGGGCTTTGAATTATCTATACTACTATAAAAAGAGCGAGTTTGATGCTGCGCTCTCCTTGATTCACTCTCTTCTCTCATTTTTTTAAGGAATTTTGCTCCTACAAATATATATTCTCACACTCTCCTATTAATTTTTATTATCTTTAATTATGTATTTCTCTCTCCATCCCACGGACGGAAACAGTTCCTTGATTCTCTCTCTTCAAACAACCAACACAAATATCTTTTACCGTAGGGACTTTTTCACGGACGAGTCCTCTCCTCGCACATCCAATAAATTTTATATGTCACGTGCATGTGTACGTGTGCGTTCGCTAGTCTTAATGAAAGACAACAGTTATAATGGCTATTGCGGTAGGATGTTATTTTCTCTTCACTACACGATCCGGTGCCATGTATATAGGCAAGGCAATTGACTTGTCAAAGTCTGAATGAAAAACAGAAGAACTGAAACCGTTACGACGTTCCAATATTTAAAAAGGAAATCATTCGACACAAGGCATAGTCCGTATTTTCAAAGATAAATAGGGATCGGCCGTTCTATGTTTTCTACGGCAACGGATAGGAAAAGGTAGGGCACAATAAAGATTGTTATAACATATTAACTTGATTGTTAAGGAGATTTAATGTTATATCTGGCAACGGGTAGGGCATATGCCCACCCGTGCCTGTGTGTGGCTCCTCCACTGGTGGAGGGCCTTTGTTATATCTATGCTTTCTATAAGATTAGTTGTTGCATTAAGGGATTGCTGCCTTTTTTTTCTTCTTCCTGTGGCAGCTGTGCTTTCAGAATTATGCTGCTTTGTGTAATTGATGGACAAATGTTTTATTATGCAGGTGTCACTTTACCAGATGTGGAGCTGTCATGTTTGTTTGGTGAAGTACGCACCTTCTTCATATGGACATGCTGCGCAGTTCTACGTAGTTTGCCTTGTCAGAGGAAAAGAGGAGTTCGCCTCCTCGGTAGTAGTAATAACAATTTCTATGTATGATTCAATAAATTAAATGATATGAAGAAGTAAAAGCAAGATATTTTAAGTGCAGTGAAATTTACCTAATTGTTAGGAACGTGCGAATGAAATATGGCACATCTTCAGGAGGATGGTTTCGTCCCTTCCATGTCACTTATATACGAGGGAGGCTACTTTTGCACGGTGATAGTAGTTGTTTAGTTTCAACTTTGTTGTTCCCAAAGGATCCAGTGTCCGCCACTGGATATTTTGTTGGAGAGGCTTGTAGCAACACCTTTATTGAGGAATGGCTATGCTAATTGTGCCTTTTCTTTCTTCACTCGAAAGACTTCCATCTTGGATTTAGTTACCTTGTGCACATATCTTTTAGTATTTGTCTTAAGATGAAGATATATGTCAAGGGGTTGGCCCAAGGTCTTATCGAAAATATTAGTCCCCACATGAAACTCGAAAATATTTATCTTAGATATCATTGGTTAGACTCTTGGTATACACATTTGGAGGTTGTTCAACTAGGTTACTTCTAGGTCCACCTCCATACAAGGGCGCACGATTCCATTAAACAACAATAATAATCTCCTTAGACATTTTGAACACATATTCCTTTCAAGAAGAAGATTTACGACAGGGCGGCACGATTTCATTAAACAGCAATAATAATCTCCTAAGACATTTTGAACACAATCCTTTCAAGAACAAGATTTACGACTGGCGACCTCTTCGGGTGGGGGGGGGGGGTCAATAATGACTATTTATCCCTTACTGCACAATGCATTAATGATAAATCTCCTCAACCATCGTTTTGTCCTGGATTCAAACATGCGTTCCTTTTCTTCTATGGCACTCTAAATTGAAACCAACCAGAATAAGCAAGCCCAAATATTAAGCATCACCTATTAACTCATCTGTCGCTCTGTTAAATCTTATCATATAATCCTGTGTTAGTGACTTCCTATACAATTCTTTAGGTCCTAGCTGCAAACCACCAACGTAGACACCCTCACGGAAGTTGGTGTTTTATTATTAATAGCAGGAGTACACGTGCTAAGCACGTGTTTTCCAATTAATATAACCTAATATGCGACCATTAAATGCATCATGTATGATGTTCTACACTAACATAAACACAAAATCTATACGAAATCTTTTTTGACAAAACAACTCAATCAATTACAGCGAACTCTCATTTCACTGTGTTATCACCATGTGTTCTCCTTTTTAAACTACATATTGATGATTAAAATATAAATACTACTCACAGTAGTTTACATTAATCGCTCAAAAATAACAACGTGATTGACGGTCAATTAACTCAGCTCCAACATTCAGAGTGTTGCTAAAGGAAAACTACTTGATCACATGCCAACATACTCTTTCCACTTTGTATCACATTATTATAAAAATTACGGGTGTCGCCTTTCTTTGACATGCTTCCATTGACGGTAAAAGTATATAATGGTAAATATATAATTAGTATTCACAATAATTTCTATATAACTCATTAAAAGAGAATGACTGAGTAGAGAATGAAGTTTTACATGTACTTCATTAGTCAGTATGTTCTTATTGATAATTAAAATATCATTATAATTATTATATATATAATTTATACACAACCCACTAAAAAGAAGAACTCAATTAACTGCTATTTGACTCCCTCTAACCTAAAGCGTGTGATGATCAAAATAATTATGTTTTACTAATTGAATTAATTTACATCCGTTAAGTGTATTTTTTAGATAACAACTCGATAACCTACCAACTGACATCCTCTAATTTATATCAAGTCATTATCAAAATTATATGTGTCGCCATTTTTTGACATACTTCCAACGCCGGCAAAATATAAAATGGTAAATATATAATTAGTACTCACAATAATTTACATTAACTCGTCAAAAGAGGACGACTTAATAAATTCTCTACAAATTGCTTCCAACACAACTTTACATGTGCTTCATAAGCCAGTATATTCTTGTTGACAACCAATATATAATTCATATTCGAATAATTAACACAACCCAATAAAAATAATAACTCAATTGATTACCATTTGACTCCCTCTAACCGAAAATATGTAATGTTTGAAATCACTTTATAGTAAGTATACAAACAAACTTAGCCTATCGACCACACATACAATTGTTGAAGTGCATAATTGTATTGTTGAGACACATACATGCCGTATCTACTTGCATGATAAGAACAACAAATACAGGAAGACTAATCGAATTTTCTAATCAAGATCAGTCTGAAAAAATAGTAAATTAACTTTTCCACAACACATAAATTTTGCTATTACATAAAGCCTTATTTCAATAATGGCTTTTTACGGACGCAAAACAAACCTGAGATTTAAATACAATTTTTTATTATAGAAATCAAGCCTATCTAAAGCAACCTGGCGGATGTATTTTTTGGATAAACATGACTCAATGAAAATGTACTAAAATAGATAAACATACCTGTACGATGAGGACAACAAATACAGACACCCTATTTGAATTTCCACATTAAGATCAGTCTAAAAAAATAGTAAATTAAAATTTTCACAACACACATGCTTTGCTGTCACATAAAGCCTTCTATGCACTAATGGTTTTTTTATCAATGCAAAATAGATTGAGAGACATTCCGCTGAGCATAACATAGATTTAAATATAGATTTTTACTTTAGAAGTGAAGCCTATCAAAAGCAACCTAACAGGTGTATTTTGTGGATTTACTTGACTCGAAGGAGAGGTAAAGTCCAGCTACCAAGTAGGCAGGTGCGATGAGCTAGCAAACAGAGACCTAAAACTGTCTCCAAAACAACTCAATTAATTACCACTAACTCCATTTCATTGTGTGTTATCACCAAAAATTAATGATGAATATATAATTAGTACTCACAATAATTTCTATGTAACTCGTTAAGAGAGAATGAATCAATAGAGAATGAAGTTTTACATGCACTTCATTAGTCGGTATGTTCTTGTTGACAATTAAAATATCATTATAATTACTATATATATAACTTATACACAATCCACTAAAAGGAAGAACTCAATTAACTGCTATTTGACTCCCTCTAACCTAAAGCGTATGATGGTCAAAATAATTATGTCTTACTAATTGAATTACTTTAACACCCGTTAAGTGATTTTTTCAGAGAACAACTTGATAAGCTACCAACTGACTTCCTCTAATTTATATCAAGTCATTATCAAAATTACATGTGTCACCATTTTTGACATGTTTCCAACGACAACAGAAATATATAATGGTGAATATATAATTAGTACTCACAATAATTTACATATAACTCGTCAAAAGGGAACGACTCGATTAATTCTCTGTAGACTACTTCCAACACGAAACTTTACATGTGTTTCATTAGCCAGTACATTCTTGTTGACAATCAAATATAATTCATATTCGAGTAATTAACACAACCCATTAAAAGTAATAACTCAATTAATTATTATTTGACTCCCTCTAACCGAAAATATGTAATGTTTGAAATCACTTTACAATAAGTATACAAATAAACTTAGCATATTGACCACACATACAATTATTGAAGCACATAAAAGTATTGTTGAGTCACATACATATCGTATCTACTTGCATGATGAGAATAGAAAATATAAACAAACTAATCAAATTTCCTAATCAAGATCAGTCTGAAAAATAGTGAATTAACTTTTCCACAACACATAAAATTTTCTCACATAAAGCCTAATTTCAATAATAACATTTTTTACGGGTGCAAAACAAACCTAAAATTTAAATACACATTTTGATTATAGAAGTCAAGCCTATCCAAAGCAACCTGGCGGGTGTATTTCTTGGATAAACATGACTCAATGTGTAACATCCCTGACCTGGGTTATGCTTTAACCCTAGATGTTTTGTTTAAAAAAGATAATTATATACTTGCTCTTATCTTTTGAAAAGTAATTAAGGCTCAAGAGGAACTTATGTTTCAATTTTTGTCCTTTTTGAATAATGTTGAAAAACAATGTTTTGCCCGTTTTGGACTAAAGTGCAAATTACCCAAGTTAAGGGGTTAACTTGCAAATATTACATGATAAAATGTTCCTCAAGTGTTGAAGCATTCTAATAACGAGAATGATGCTGAGGTATGGCTTTCACAAGCCTGAGCACCAAGAAAGAGCTTATTAAGCAATGTTTGTGCATTAAAACCTAGTTTTGGTGTAATGTGCAATTTACCCAAAACCTGGGGTTCAATATGTAAAATGCCACTTCTAGAGAGTCCCTAATGTTTCTTGGTATCAATTAGAGACAACAAAATCAGAGGGGTGTCTCATTTGAATCTCTTTTGAGGAGAGATAATCTTGATAATAAAATAATCAAGATTTAAGCATAATTGAAACACTAATTCAATTTAATGCAAAAATAAATATATTAATGAAAATGCCCTTCAACCAAAAATGTGATGGTTGAATTTATATAAGTATGGACTTCCTTGTTCCTTGCAATGGCATCGAAATATCTAAAGTGAGTGGAGAGCTCGCTCACATTAGTTAAAGAAAAAGTAATATCCACTAATTTTTGGATATTATTATTCTATTGATTAAGGTGCTTAATTGTTTTCTTTTAATTCATGGATAAAGAAGAGGATTTTGAAAGGGAGGATTATGGATTCGTATGCAAGGAAGTGAGGGGGATAAAGTGGCACCAATTTAGGGAATTGAAGGATTTTTATAATAATTTCTCTCTCTTGAATTTCCCTTATATACACTCCATTCTTTCACCCACATGAAACACTTTTTCGACTCTTCTTTCTTTCCTTGCTTTGGCCGAGAACAAGGGAGATTAGGAGAAACAGGAGGACGTGCCCCAACCTGTAGGTAAGCTCCATAGTCATCTTCAACCTTGAATTCATGGTGGAAATTGAATTTCAACACTCATTCTCTTCTTTTCTCCATTCAATGTTCAACCTTGATCATCCTTTGCATCCAAAGAGTTGAGAACGGACCTTGGACAGTTGAGGAAGCTTCATTCACCATTAAATACGTGAATCTTGAAGCTTGGATTCAACTTTGAAGGTGGGTCTTATAACTTGAACCCTTAAATGTTATTATTGAATTCAACTCTTCATTTCGTGTTGATAATTACTTTCTTCTTGAAATTCCTTTTGGATAATTAATGAAATCACCATATGAATGGAAGTAGATTTTGAAGGTCTGAAGCTTGATGATGGTGCCCTCATCTTAGCACACACCACAATAAAAAAATATGAGCAAACAGTTTCACCTTTTTGTTGACCAAACGGTCTCAAGACCGTTTGGTGACCAAACTGTCTCAAGACCGTTTGAGGGCAAACGGTCTCAAGAACGATTGAGACCAAACGGTCTCAAGACCATTTGAGGTCAAGTGGTGTTATGGTTGGATGGAGATCTAATGGTTACAATTGATCTAGTCCCAAAGGTTTCAGCATTTGATGGTTCCTTGATTGCAAACCCTAGATCGATTGAGGAACAAAACTCTAATTTAGAGTTAAACAGTTTCAAGCTGATTTGACCAAACGGTCTTAGACCATTTGAGGGCCATTCGGTCTCAAACCGATTGGGGTTAATTATATTTTAAGATCAAACGGTCTCAAACCGTTTAGAGTTGATCAATCTTCAAGACCGTTTAGGGTCTAATGGTCTTCAGACCGTTTGATGAACAAGTGATCAAGACCGTTTAAGGTCTAACGGTCTTCATACCGATTGGAGGATTGGGTTCAAGACTGTTTGAAGGTCAATTATCTCAAGACCGTTTGATGGTCTAACAGTCTCAAACCGTTTGAAGAATTTGGACAAGACCGTTTAAGGTCTAACGGTCTTCAGACCGATTGGAGGATTGGGTTCAAGACCGTTGAAGGTCAATTATCTCAAGACCGTTTGATGGTCTAACAGTCTCAAACCGTTTGAAGAATTTGGACAAGACCGTTTAAGGTCTAACGGTCTTCAGACCGTTTGAAGGTTAAAGTATTTCAAGACCGTTTGAGGGTCTAGTACCTCAAGACCGTTTGAATGTCTAATTCATTCAAACCATGTAAGTACTACTAACCCTATAAGTGGTTGAAGAGTAACTCAAGGTCAAATTCAATGGAAGTACCTCTAAGAACTTAGGTGATTAGTGTAATTAAAGTGATTATCACTTGATTCCTATGAAATTAATAAATCCAATACACCATAATAAATATAGGTGTATGTAATTAGTGAAAGGTTAAATCAAATTAATAAGGCATGATGGTGATATGTGTTCCTAGCATATGGAATAATGATAAGTATGATTTAATACTTAAATAATGCTATGTGCTCCAAGATATGTGGAAGCACTGATTTAGGATTTGGATTAATGAGATAATCATGAAACCCTAATACATGGTGATGATATGTGAAACCCTAATATATGGTGATGTTGTGTGAAACCCTAATATAGGATAAGGTTATGTGAAACCCTAATTGATGATGTTGTGTGAAACCCTAATCTAGGGTGATGCCATGTGAAACCCTAATGCAGTAATGTGATGTGAAACTCTAATCTAGGGTGATGCTACGTAATGCTATATGAAACCCTAACCCTATTATAGAGTGAAGGTATTTGGTTATAGTGCATGAAACCCTAACCTTAGGTAATGTGATGAGTATCCCTAATTGACATGAATTGAGAAACTCTAACCCTAATAAGGGAATAGTGATGTTATCTTTGTATTGCATATTGTTGATATGTAATTGATATGGTTGTTATCAAGTATACTAACCATGTAGGTATCATGAGGTGATGAGCATAACTAGGTATGAGCTATGATGTTAATGGGACTTATGAGCCATTAATTTAATTGTTGCCTAGTGAGAGGTGAAAAGAGGTTTAATATGTATGGTGAGCTATGTGAGATGCTTGTGTTAACAAGTATCATGAATACCTTAGTCAGATTACCTGGAGGTATTAGTTACCTGATAAGTGGTAACCTTATTCAATGATGAATTAAGGGTTTGAATACCCAGATCCAGTAACCATGATGATGACACAGTGGAGGGATGTGAATTCCCAATAATGAGATCAGGGATTGAGATCCCCATGTTCTATAAAGATTTGATAAGAACTTGATAAAAGCATCACATGTTTCTTTGTAGCATTTGTTATAATAATTCCTATTTGAAATCTTGATTGATGCTAAAAGAATATGGTAATGTACTTAACTAATCAAGTGGAATATTATCGTGTAGAGTTCTGGTCATAGATCCATCATCGTCAGTAGTTGGTGATGGTGAAATAGGTTTTCCTATGGGAACTCTTGGAATGCATATTTTTGAATATTTGGGGGTAATGGGCGAATATATCCTTACGCCTCATAGGAATGACTGCGGGCCATATCCTATGCACATGAGTGGTTATGGACCATACCTCAATAAGAGTATGGCTATGGGCAATAACTTTACAATATCAGGCATTGGCTACGGGCCATATCCTAAAAAGAGTATATGCTACAGGCTATAACTCTATAGCGAAGTTGCCAGTATACCCTGGAAAGCTATTTAACAGTGACACTCGATGTCCTGCATATGGTCTCGTACTGACCGAGATAGATGAGGTGATGGAGTCCGGCTCTTCCATTGACCTATGTATGGAACCAATGCTTTACGTAATCGTAGTCGGTTGGAGTATGAACGGTATACTTCATCTCCTCAGGGCATATGTATGATTGTAAAATGTAATCAACCATGTAGCATATTTTCTTAAGAATAAAATACGGAAATCATTAGTTGATGTTATAATGCTTATTGTATCCTAAAGGGATAGATATTATACATGTTCTTCATATTCCTAATTAAACTGAATAAATGATTATTGCTTTATCATTTATAGATTTAATGCCTCAAAAGATGATATTGCTATGTTATGCTTAATAATGATTAAATCTTGCTGTTTAATAAAGATTCCTCTGTTCAATTTATTACTGTTTACCCGCAATAATAATGTTTCTGGCAGAGAGTTATATCTCTCGCTGGGACAATTTCAATTGTCTCACCCCTGTGGGATCCAACATTTTTAGGTGGACGAGGACGAGGAGGTAGAAACCCTATAGAAGGATAAGGACAACAGTACCATGAACAACAATGATATCTCAGGTGGAGATACTGAATGTCGTTGTGGCGACACATCTCGCTATCATACAGACAGTGAGGTGCCACGCGAAAACGTGCGGAAAGCACCATAAACCACTAAACTACAAAAAACATGGGGTAATTAAAATCGATTTCGGGAAGCAGATAAACCAAGAAACCATTATATTCAGATCCTCATCCTGTAAGAAAACAGGTAATATAAACATTTACAAGTATAGATACGTGTTCACGGCGTATAAGATCAGCTGTCTTGCCATCACATGAGTTCATCACCTGTTTATACATACATAACGGGCCACATCTGCCCAGCAGCAGGATAAACAAAGCTTCATCAGCTATACATCGTAAAACTACGTCAAAACGCCTCCAAGGACCTGAGAGTACAAGGATGACTCTAAGACTCCACTACAAAATAACTAAAATGACAGCATATCCATCTCTTGCCTTCTACTGCTCGTCTTACTGCTCGGCCGCAACCCCGCGACCACCACCACGTCTAGCGCGAACACCTAAAAAGGTTGTAAACTGACGGGGTGAGACACACAGTCCCAGCGAGAAACATAACTCCCCGCTGAAACCAAAAAACCTCAGAAAGATTAAAGCAGCAACAACAGATAACTGATAAAGCGTAGAATAAGAGCAATCTATAGAGCAAGTTTGTTATTACCATCAAGCTTACCAAGATGTATGGAAGGCATATAACAAAGTATTTCTTTATGGAACATGATTGATAAGATAAGATTTATAAGATCTTACCACCTAACATAAGGAACATATAAGTAACTGTAAGGTATAACAAGATCAACTACTCAAGCAAGGTCTCAACCAATGTTTCGTGTTTTACCTTAAGCAATAAATACTATTCGGCTGGATTACATATTATTATTCCCTGAGGAAGTGAGCCGTACTGCTCAAATCCAACCTTCGGTTATGAAACCCAAGCCGGTTCCATACAAGGTCAATGGAAGAGCCAGACTCCACAACCTCCCACCTCATGGTCAGTACATGAGAACCAAAGCAGGACCGTAGTCTCATGCTTAAGTAGCCTCAGCCACAGGGTTAGCTCCTGCAGGCTACCCTTTCTCTAGCCCGCCTTGGTACAGGTCTCGGTGCTAGTAAATCTGAGCCACGGGCCAGTTCACTGTGCTCCCTGAGCCATGAACGCATTCATGCTCTATCACACTGAGCCATGGGCCTGTTCACCATGCTCTTATACACATCTTGAGTCTACAACTAAAGTTGCACTCTAACCTCCTCATTTTCGGCTAGGAGAAACCACACATATTCAATAATATGCGCTTCCAGGTTAACCCGTAGGAGAACCTGTTTCACCATCACCAGCTACTGACGATGATGGATCTATGGCCAGGGCAACTACATAATATGTTCCATTGTAATTCATTAGTATATTTTAAGTGGGTTGTTGAGGCAGCCATGTTATAACACATACATAACATTAAGTTACCTTGTTATTACCTTCATCATATTATCCTGGGATCTCAATCCCTCATCACAAGAAACCACTGCCTCTTAAGGAAATTTCATCATCTATCATCATCATATGGAATCACAATCCCAGATCTCATTATCAGAGGATAACACCTCAACTTAGGCACTTTAGCCAACTCAGGTCCTTAGACCTAAACACATTATACAAGTGATGCATGTTATCTCATCAACAAGAGTGATTGTCAAATGTAGTGTCATTCAAACATAAATACCTCATAGACCTTTTCCTGGTTATGCATCTGCATAAAACACCTGCATGGTTAGTATACACAATCATAGAGACAACTGAAACCATCATAGATTAACAGAATGATCGTATTGTCAATATAGGGAAACATTGATGATTGTATGCTTTATCATTCATGCCTCATACCTGTGACCATAGACATGGGTCACATCATCATGTGAAGCAACTCTTATACTTCCAAACTTATCATTTACTCATCATTATAAATATATATATATATATATATATATATATATATATATGCTTCAAGATGATCATAAACACATGTGATATCATGTCATTAGAGTTCAGATATGTCATGTTTACATGGGTGCGTTCTACTATATCAACCATCTTACTATTATAAAACATGTCAAAGGTTTACAAACCATAACCATAACTCTTAACAACAAAGATGTGATCGCATGATAAGGAACCATCATATAGATGTCCGGGTGGAACATGACCCTCACTAGAAGTACCCACTACCCTCACAAGAAGTGTGACGGGCATGGCACCCTCACTAGAAGTATGACAGGCAGGGCAACTTCCCTCACATCGCCCAAGCATTCTAGCAACATATCAGCCAAGCTAAAGCAAGGATGTTGGGCTACCACCTCAAGGTGTATCGTGCAACCCTATGTGCCGTGCATCCATGGGTGTCAAGCATCCAGGGGTGTCGTGCATCCATGGGTGTCAGGCATCCATGGGTGTCGTGCATCCATGGGTGTTGGGCATCCATGGGTGTCGGGCATCCATGGGTGTCGTGCATCCATGGGTGTCGGGCTAGGGTTACCTGATGTCACTATATCGAGCATCACCACCAAACCATGACACCCAACTCAAGGCTAGCCCACTGAGCTCTATAACGTTTAAGGTATATCGGGCACCAAGCTACTACCCAAGCTAGGTGTATCGGGAAGGGCACTGAACAAGCATAATGCCCAACACACAAAGGTATCGACCAACAACCCTACTCATCTAGGCACAAAGACCAAGGGTACAAATGAAATATGCAGTAAAGGAAAGCCTATCGTCCAACCAAGCTAGCCTCATCCTATCGGCCAACACACAAGGCCAGGACCAAGGTATATTGCCCAACACAACCTCATCATATTGACCCAGAACTCTAGTCCAAGAGAGGATATCGGGCAGCACCATCCCAAAGCCATATCGTGCAAGATACAAGATCGTCATCAACCTCAAGCATAAGGGCACCAAACCCTAAATTGATCCAGAAGATCGGCTCACCTCTCAACAATCAAGAGAGAGGGGTCTTGCACAACCTCTATCACAATTCGGGCAACCAAAAGGATCAAATTAAACATAGATCTACATCTACCACAAAGCTCACCTCTCGAATCCATGGTGAGAGAAGGGTGTTGCTCAAGCAACTAGAACACAAGCTCACCTCTCAACTTAAACGAGAGAGGGGTGTTGCTCATATCACTAGAGTTCAAGCTCACTTCTCTAGACCAAGGAGGGAAATGAGTGTTTCTCAACAAGGAAACCCTAAAACATGGTTCGACCAACTAGGGGTACAAAGGTACAAACCTCAACCATCTTAACAAGATCACCATAGCCACAAGATTAAAGGTGCAACAAGCAAGAAACTTATCTTAGAACATACTTGACCGATTATGATCATATGAAAACATACAAGAACATAGAAGAAGGTAATATGATTAGGGTTAGGAGTTATGTAACCCGCCTTAAGCAAGATCCAAGCTCCTAGCACCAAGCACACCTTCGGCCACCTCAAGAGGAAGAAGAAGAAGAAGACTCCAATATAAGGATCGACCACCAAGATTTGCAAAGGAAGAGGTGTCGTGCAACCAAAGGGGAGGGGAAACTAAGGAACTAAAGGGATCCTTAGAAAGAGAAAGGGAACACATATATGATAGGATGGAGGAGAAACCAAGGTAAGACAAGGCAAGGTTTTGCCCACCTAGGGACACTTTTCCATGGGCAATGCCACCTCTCAAACTTTCCCTAAACACATGTCCAAGGTCATTGCCACATGCAAACATCAAGCACCAAGTGTCCACTAGTGGTGACACAAATGAGGTTAAAAGGGGTCAAAGGGGTTCATGGACGACACACCTCAACTCCATACCCGACACACCCCCCTTGGGCGTCACACCTCAGGCCGACACAACCATGTCCGACACACCCATGGCCGACACAAGGTCCAACAAGGCTCAAGCAAGGCACAACAAGGCCCAACAAGGCTCATCCAAGCCCAAAGCAACTCAAGCAATGAGACCAACCCTTCCTCTCAACACTAGAGGAAGCAAGGAGAGAAAGAAACACCTCTCAAGGTGACAAACTTGCTCAACAACCCTAGACTTGGGTTAATTGCAAGTAGCACCTCCAACACACAACAAGCGCAAACAAACCCTGATCACCACTAAAGGTGATTAGCAAGCAAATAAGCACCAGGGTTAAGCAAAGCAAACAGGATAAGCCCTAAACGGAGGTCAGGGTCCTTATAAGCTATAACCCTCTACAAAGGGATTTCGTCCTCAAAATCCGAAGAGAAAAGTGAGGGATACTCCCTCCTCATCTCTTCCTCAAGCTCCCACGTGGCTTCCTCAGCACCACGATGATACCAAAGAACCTTTACCAGAACCAAGTCGTTCCTCTTTAGCTTCTTTACTCTTCTGTCAAGGATCATCACATGACCTTCCTCGTAGGTCACATCTTCATCAAGCTCAACCTCGACCGACTGTATCATAGTCCTTATATCTGGGTGACTTTTCTTCAATATGCTGACGTGGAACACTGGATGTAACCTGTGCAACTCTGGTGGCAGCTCCAACTTGTAAGCTACCTTACCAACACGTGCCATTACTGGATATGGTCCCATATACCTGGGTGCCGGTTTACCTTTCCTACCAAACCTTAGCACGCCCTTCCAAGGTGAGACCTTGAGGTACACTTTGTCTCCCACTTGGAACTCTAAAGGTTGTCGACGATTGTCTGCATAAGACTTCTTCCTATCTTGTGCCGCTTTCAGCTGTTGCTGTATCACTTTGATCTTTTCTGTTGTCTACTGTACTAACTCAGGATCCAAAATCTAATATTCACCAGACTCATACCAACATAAAGGAGATCTGCACTTCCTGCCATATAAGGCCTCATAAGGAGCCATGTTAATACTCCGTTGGTAACTATTGTTGTAGGCGAACTCTATCAAATTGAGATGTATGTCCCAACTTCCTAGGAACTGCAAAACACAAGCCCGAAGAAGATCTTCTAAAGTCTGAATAGTCCTTTGAGACTGTCCATCTGTCTGTGGGTGGAAAGCGGTGCTGAACCTCAACTGCGTTCCCAAAGCTTTGTGCAACTGTTCCCAGAAATGACTCATGAACTGAGGACCTCTATCGGAAACTATCATTGCTGGCACACCGTGCAAATGTACTATCTCATCTACATATACCTGTGCGAGCTTGTTGGCTGTATACGTTGTCTTAATAGGTATGCAATGGGCAGATTTCGTCAATCTGTCCACTATCACCCAAATGGAATCATGATTCTTAATTGTCCTGGGCAGACCAACTATGAAATCCATGGTTATGTGATCCCATTTCCACTGCGGTATCGACATGGGTTGCAACGTACCTACAGGCTTCTGATGCTCAACCTTGACTTGCTGGCATACCACACACCTAGCTACAAACTCGACTACATCTTTCTTCAAGCCAGGCCACTAATACAAGTCCTTCAGATTGTGATACATCTTGGTGACTCCTGGATGCATAGCATACATCGATGTGTGTGCTTCCTTGAGAACTAGCTTCCTTAGATCATCAACATTGGGGACCACCATCCTATCATGATAGCAAACTAGTCCATCCTCGGACTCATGGAACCCATCACGCCTTTCACTGTCGAGCTCTGACCTGATCAACTGAACGATATCATCTATTTGTTGTGCGTCTTTGATCTGCTGTCTCAGCATAGGCTTGACTTGCATTTGTGCCAAAAGTCCTGCTAACAAGGAAACTTCCATCTGCACATTCATCGCCGCAAGGAGACAAACATATCCTATCTATGGCATACCAAGGAACTCAACTATGCCTTCTTTGTAGGGAGAGAAGAAGACTTTCGGCTAAGCGCATCAGCTACCACGTTCGCCTTACCAGGGTGATACTCAATGGTGCAGTTATAATCATTTATCTGCTCCATCCAACGATGCTGTCGCATGTTTAGCTCACTTTGCGAGAAGATGTACTTCAGATTCTTATGATCTATAAAGATCTGACACACTTCCCCATAAAGATAGTGTCTCCAAATCTTTAACGCATGAACCACCGCTGCCAACTCCAAGTCATGAGTCAGATAGTTCTCCTCATGTTTCTTAAGCTGTCGCGAAGTAAAAGAAACCACATGGTCTTTCTGCATCAACACGCATCCTAAGCCCTTCTTGGAAGCATCACAGAAAACAACATAGCCTTTCCCGAGCTCTGGTAGGACTAACACTGGAGCACTAGTCAGCTTCTCCTTCAATCTCTGGAAAGCTTGCTGGCAACGATCATTCCAGACAAAAGGTACATCTTTTTGGGTCAACTTCGTCATCGGTAATGAAATCACACTGAAGTCCTTTATAAACCTCCGGTAGTATCCTTCTAAACCCAGGAAACTACGAACTTTAGTCGGCATCTTCGGTTGTTCCCATTCTGCAACCGACTCTACCTTCCTGGGGTCTACCTTGACTCCTTCTGTAGATATTACATGACCCAAGAAAGTTACTTCTTTCAACCAGAACTCACACTTACTAAACTTGGCATACAACTGATGTTGGCGAAGGAGAGTCAACGCTTATCGAAGATGCTGTTCATGCTTCTGAATGTCCTGACTGTAGATCAAGATGTCATCTATAAAGACTATAACAAACTGATCTAGAAACGAACAAAATAACCTATTCATCAAATCCATGAAAGCAGTAGGTGCATTGGTTAGCCCAAACGGCATAACCACAAACTCGAAGTGACCATACCTTATCCTAAAAGATGACTTTGGTATGTCATCCGCCTTAATCCTCAACTGATGATATCCGGATCGTAGACCGATCTTTGAAAACAATGTAGCACCACATAACTGGTCGAACAGGTCGTCTATCCTCGGCAACGGGTACTTGTTCTTGATCATGACTTTGTTCAACTGCCGATAATCTATGCATAGTCGCATCGATCCGTACTTCTTCTTAACAAACAACACTGGAGCACCCCAAGGAGACATACTTGGTCGGATGAAACATTTCTCCAACAACTCCTGTAACTGCTTCTTTAGCTCTGCCATCTCTACTGGAGCCATCCTATACGGTGTCTGTGCAACAGGTTGTGTTCCTGGAACCAAATTGATCTCAAAATCAATCTCTCAGGGTGGAGGAACACTGGGGAACTCATCAGGAAACACATATGCAAACTCTCGAATGACCGTCACCTCCTCAAGGCTAGGGCCTTTCGCCTTGGTATCCACCACGTGAGCTAAGAACGCCTTACATCCTTGCCGTAACAACTTTTCTTCCACCATCGCTGACACTAGACAAGTCAGAAGAATCTTCCTATCTCCTTGGAAGATCCACTTCTCTCCACAAACCTCAAACACTGCCTGCTTGGAACCACAGTCCAACACAACCTTATACTTCTCTAAGGTATCCATCCCAAGGATTACATCGAATCCATGCATATCAAGTGGTATAAGATCCACTTGTATACTGTGTCCCGAAAAAGATAAGACACAAGATGGGCACTCCTCTTGAAGCATCAAGGAGCCATCAAGAAGGGTTTCTAACAACAAGCTATCTTTCTTATGGCTAACAAGTAACAGATAATTTTCAAGCATACTATGGGTGATAAAAGAGTGTGTAGCACCTGGGTCAACTAGAACAGATATAAAGAAAGAAGAAGACAAATCAAAATGAAATAACTCCATCTGACCTACCACCACTCGCGAGTTGACTATCGCCTCCGGTTGACTCATAGCATAGAATCGAGCCGTTGCTTGCTGTCCATGTCCTATGCTTCCTTGAGCAGACGATCCCGCTTGTGACGTTTGACCATGTCCTCATCCTCTGCTACTATTGGGTTGTTGTCGGTCTGATCCTTGTTGATTCTGCCTCAACTGCTGTGTCACTTCAACATCTTTACTTGGGCAATTTGACTTCCAATGCCCGATCTGACCACACAGATGGCATGACTGGTCTCGCTATTGTGGCCTAGACGACCCTGTCACTACTACAGAAGCTGTACTATGTGCCTTTGACAGTGAAGAAACATATCCTCGTCCCTTACTCGGAGACCACTGTGACGGTACACTGGAACCTCTTAACCCAGAAGGTGCTGAAAACCTCGGCTTCTTGAAGACACCAAACCTCTATCCCTAAAACTGAGCAGGTCTCCTCTTAGACATGGATTCTCTTTTCTCCTTAACTGACCGTTCAATCCTCCAGACAGATTCCACAAATGTGGCAAACCGCTCATGGTTCTCCAACACAGAAGCGGGTGTTGTTAGCTCAGCACTCAAGACTTTATCAAAATGTCTGATTCGCTCATCATCTGTCGCTACCATGTGAGGACAAAACCTCAATAGGTCCATGAACTTGGCTTCATACTCAGTGATGTTCATCGCTCCTTGGCGCAAGCGCTCAAACTGGTTGATCTTCTCGTCTAGATACGTCTTCGAAAAGTATCTGCTGACGAACTCGCGCCGAAAAATCTACCAACCGATCACCTCACCAGGTCGCTTATCCTCCTCGATGGCCCACCAGTGGCCATCACTACCCTTCAGAAGGTAGACAGCGTGCTTGACTTTGTCTGCTTTGGGGATGTCGAGGATCCGGAAGGCCTTCTCAAGACCTGTCAGTCACAGATATGCATCCGCTGGATCGGCCATCCCAGCATAGTCCAAAGCTCTGACTCTACGAAGCTGCTCAAAGGTCTTCCCAATACCCAATGTTTCATCATGGGGAGCCTATGCTCTCGGCAGAGGCACCGACAATCTCTCTACCATGAGATTCATCATAGCCATCATCTACCCCATAAGCTGTTGGTAGGCATGGTTTTCAAGAATGGCTGAGTCAAGTTGGGGGACCTCAGGCACCCGATCTCCATGTGCCTGCCCTTCCTCTCCATCAACTGATGCAACATCGCTGCTCTCGACAGCATGTTCTTCATGGTTTCCAGACATCTTGGCTTTTTCTTCCGCCGAGGGTAGAAGATGATGGTAAGAAAAATCTGGAAAACTTGCAAGAACAGACACAACCTAGTCCTAAATCTCTGTAGACTCAATGAACCTAGAGCTCTGATACCAAAACTTGTGGCGACACATCCCGCTATCACACAGACAGCGAGGTGCCACATGAAAACGTGCGGAAAGCACCATAAACCACTAAACTACCAAAAATACGGGGTAATTAAAACCAATTTCGGGAAGTAGATAAACCAAGAAACTATTATATTTAGATCCTCATCATGCAAGAAAATAGGTAATATAAACATTTACAAGTCTAGATACGTGTTCACAACGTATAAGATCAGCTGTCTTGCCATCACATGAGTTCATCACCTGTTTATACATACATAACGAGCCACATCTGCCCAGCAGCAGGATAAACAAAGCTTCATCAGCTATACATCATAAAACAACATCAAAGCGCCTCCAAGGACCTGAGAGTACAGGGATGACTCTAAGACTCCACTACAAAATAACTAAAATGGCAGCATATCCATCTCTTGCCTTCTACTGCTCGTCTTGCTGCTCAGCCACAACCCCTCGACCACCACCACGTCTAGTGCGAACACCTAAAAAGGTTGTAAACTGACGAGGTGAGACACAGTCCCAATGAGAAACATAACTCCCCGCCGAAACCACAACACCTCAGAAAGACTAAAGCAAAAACAACAGATAACTGATAAAGCGTAGAATAAGAGCAGTCTATAGAGCAAGGTTGTTATTACCATCAAGCTTACCAAGATGTACGGTAGGCATATAACCAAGTATTTCTTTATGGAACATGATTGACAAGATAAGATTTATAAGATCTTACCACCTAATATAAGGAACATATAAGTAACTGCAAGATATAATAAGATCAACTACTCAAGCAAGGTCTCAACCAATGTTTCGTGTTTGTCTTAAGCAATAAATACTATTCAGCTGGATTATGTATTATTATGCCCTGAGGAAGTGAGCCGTACCACTCAAATCCAACCTTCGGTTATGAAACCCAAGCCGATGCCATACAAGGTCAATGGAAGAGCCGGACTCCACGACCTCCCACCTCATGGTCAGTGCACAAGAACCAAAGCAGGACCGCAGTCTCATGCTTAAATGGCCTCAGCCACAGGGTCAGCTCCCGCAGGCTATCCTTTCTCTAACCCGCCTTGGTACAGGTCTCGGTGCTAGTAAATCTGAGCCATGGGCCAGTTCACCGTGCTCCCTGAGCCATGAACGCATTCATGCTCTATCACACTGAGACATGGGCCTGTTCACCATGCTCTTATACACATCTTGAGTCTACAACTGAAGTTGCACTCTAACCTCCTCATTTTTGGCTAGGAGAAACCACACATATTCAATAATATGCGCTTCCAGGTTAACCCGCAGGAGAACCTGTTTCACCATCACCAGCTACTAACGATGACAGATCTATGGCCAGGGAAACTACATAATATGTTCCACTGTAATTCATTAGTATATTTTAAGTGGGTTGTTGAGGCAGCCAGGTTATAACACATACATAACATTAAGTTACCTTGTTATTACCTTCATCATATTATCCTGGGATCTCAATCCCTCATCACAAGAAACCACTGCCTCTTAAGGCAATTTCATCATCTATCATCATCATATGGAATCACAATCCCAGATCTCAACATCAGAGGATAACACCTCAACTTAGGCACTTTAGCCAACTCAGGTCCTCAGACCTAAACACATTATACAGGTGATGCATGTTATCTCATCAACAAGAGTGATTGTCAAATGTAGTGTCATTCAAACATATATACCTCATAGCCATTTTCCTGGTTATGCATCCACATAAAACACCTACATGGTTAGTATACACAATCATAGAGACAACTGAAACCATCATAGATTAACAAAATGATCGTATTGTCAATATAGGGAAACATTGATGATTGTATTCTTTATCATTCATGCCTCATACCTGTGACCATAGACATGGGTCACATCGTCATGTGAAGCAGCTCTTATACTTACAAACTTATCATTTACTCATCATTATATATATATATATATATATATATATGCTTCAAGATGATCATAAAAACATGTGATATCATGTCATTATAGTTCAGATATGTCATGTTTACATGAGTGCGTTCTACTATAGCAACCATCTTACTATTATAAAACATGTCAAAGGTTTACAAACCATAACCATAACTCTTAACAACAAAGATGTGATCGCATTATAAGGAACCATCATATAGGTGTCCGGGTGGAACATGACCCTCACTAGAAGTACCCACTACCCTCACAAGAAGTGTGACAGACAGGGCACCCTCACTAGAAGTACCTACTACCCTCACAAGAAGTGTGACGGGCATGGAAGCTTCCCTCACATCGCCCAAGAATTCTAGCCACATATCGGCCAAGCTAAAGCAAGGATGTTGGGCTACCACCTCAAGGTGTATCGTGCAACCCTATGTGTCGTGCATCCATGGGTGTCGGGCATCCAGGGGTGTCATGCATCCATGGGTGTCGGGCATCCATGGGTGTCATGCATCCATGGGTGTCGGGCTAGGGTTACCAGATGTCACTATATCGAGCATCACCACCAAACCATGACGCCCAACTCAAGGCTAGCCCACTAAGCTCTATAACATTTAAGGTATATCGGGCACCAAGCTACTACCCAAGCTAGGTGTATCGGGAAGGGCACTCAACAAGTATAACGCCCACTACACAAAGGTATCGACGAACAACCCTACTCATCTAGGCACAACGACCAAGGGTACAACTCAAATGGGTAGCAAAGGAAAGTGTATTGTCCAACCAAGCTAGCCTCATCCTATCGGCCAACACACAAGGCCAGGACCAAGGTATATCGCCCAACACAACCTCATCATATCAACCCAGAACTCTAGTACAAGAGAGGATATCGGGAAGCACCATCCCAAAGCCATATCGTGCACGATACAAGATCGTCATCAACCTCAAGCACAAGGGCACCAAACCCTAAATTGATCCAGAAGATCGGATCACCTCTCAACAACCAAGAGAGAGGTGTCTTGAACAACCTCTATCACAATTCGGGAAACCACAAGGATCAACTTAAACATAGATCTACATCTACCACAAATCTCACCTCTCGAATCCATGGTGAGAGAAGGGTGTTGCTCAAGCAACTAGAACACAAGCTCACCTCTCAACTTAAACGAGAGAGGGGTGTTTCTCATATCACTAGAGTTCAAGCTCACTTCTCTAGACCAAGGAGGGAAAGGAGTGTTGCTCAATAAGGAAACCCTAAAACATGGTTTGGCCAACTAGGGTACAAAGGTACAAACCTCAACCATCTTAACAAGATCACCATAACCACAAGATTAAAGGTGCAACAAGCAAGAAACTTATCTTAGAACATACTTGACCGATTATGATCATAAGAAAACATACAAGAACATAGAATAAGGTAATATGATTAGGGTTATGAGTTATGTAACCTGCCTTAAGCAAGCTCCAAGCTCCTAACACCAAGCATACCTTCAGCCACCTCAAGAGGAAGAAAAAGAAGAAGACTCTAAGATAAGGATCGACCACCAAGCTTTGCAAAGGAAGAGGTGTCGTGCAACCAAAGGGGAGGGGAAACTAAGGAACTAAAGGGATCCTTAGCAAGAGAAAGGGAACACATATATAGGAGAGGATGGAGGAGAAACCAAGGTAAGACAAGGCAAGGTGTCGCCCACCTAGGGACACTTGTCCATGGGCAATGCCACCTCTCAAACTTGCCCTAAACACATGTCCAAGGTCATTGCCACATGCAAGCATCAAGCACCAAGTGTCCACTAGTGGTGACACAAATGAGGTCAAAAGGGGTCAAAGGGGTTCATGGACGACACACCTCAACTCCATGCCCGACACACCCCCCTTGGGCGTCACACCTCAGGCCGACCCAACCATGGCCGGCATACCCATGGCCGACACAAGGTCCAACAAGGCTCAAGAAAGGCACAACAAGGCCCAACAAGTCTCATCCAAGCCTAAAGCAACTCAAGCAACAAGCCCAACGAGCCCAACCCTATAAATTGAGAGACATTCTGATGAGCATAACATAGATTTAAATATCAATTTTACTTTAGAAGTGAAGCCTATCAAAAGAAACCTGACGGGTGTATTTCATAGATTTACTTGACTGTAAGGAGAGGTAAAGTCTAGGCTACCAAGTAGGCATGTGCGATGAGCTAGTAAGAAGAGACATGGGCTGTTCGAAAAGCATTCAGTCAAATAGAAAGTACACAATAGATTCAATATAATAACATTTAAAAAAAAGAACAGCTGAAGCAACTCGACAACAGCCAGCTGACTCCCTTTTATTATAGGTATATAGATTCAAGTAAGCTAAGGTTCTTTCCTTATATAGGGTTAAGATATGCCCTCCGCTTATACAACTTGTGTCATTTCTTCCCTCACTTTCTGTCCTCCAGTTATTCAAGAAGTTCCTCGCCTACTCCACTGCCCAATCGAAGGTGGTCTTCTCATATGTTGGAATGACGACTTGACTGATGAATACAGGGGATAGTTGGCCAATCTCCATGTTAGGGGAAGAGCCAACCTGTTCTTGATCTCGGTGGACACCAAATTTGTAATTGTCAAAATCTAGTTGTGGGATCCAATTACCAATGGATTTCACTTTGGATTTGCATGTTTGATCAGTGGTTTGCACAATGTGTGTAGAGCGAGCCGCTTCATTATGCACGTGCCTTTTTCATAGAGTTACGCTACCGATAGTCACTTAGATACTCGCTGACCACCCGATTCTTCGGGAGTAAAAGTCTGGTCCCAACTGTTTTTTCTAATACGAATTAATCCACGTCAACTAACTCCATACAACAATCAAAGAGTCCCAAAATTCTCTCTCCAGCCCCAATTTTTGCTAATTCATTTTCTCTCTTACAACTTCTCTCTCCATCTCCATTCCACTCCATCAACATTCCCATGCTAGGACAATATGTCAGTTTCCCAGCTCTCACCAATCCTGCTCTCTCGGACGTACAATACTTCGATTCTAGCTTCCTCCGCCGTTCACCTTCTCCGCCATGGAGTTCTGTTGCAGCAACCTCACCGAGCTCTAGGTAATGTATGTGTTATCGCCATTCTTTTGTACATGACATATCTCATACTGTACTAACAAGATTTTCAAATCATGTATTGTTATTATGTCTCGTACTGTAAGTCTAATACTGTATTTGATATTATAAAATGTGACTGTTAGTATTGTATCTTGTAGAATGTGTGTGTATTCTTGTATACAAATTTTGTCAAAACTACATTCTAAATGTATGTTAAAATTAATATAAATGATAAAATGTCGATTACTTATGGATTTGTGATAGAATATGGAGTGTGAAGAAACAAAGAGACAATTAGTACTATATGTATGTACATATTACGAATTTGAATACTTTAAAAAAATAGAATGAGCAAGCAATGAATGAAAATATAAATTTGAATGCTTTTCGTAATTTGTGGTAGAATTAAATATCTGTGGGGGAGTGAATATATTACCTGTATTTTGCATGAGTTTTACATGGCTTTTGCATGGATAGTAATGTAAAAAAGACCACAGCTGAAGTATGCCTCGAAAGTATTACTGGCCGCATTTTTTTGAGATCCGAGTGGGGCAGTGGGTGGGTAAATGACTATGGCTAAATTTTTTCTTTTCATATTCAGTAGTCTGCGCATGTGTTCAGAGTGAGCTGTTTCATCTACCTGAAATCGTCTAGATCTGAAAAATCCAATTGTGAAGAAGTTTCTGGATCCCCAGGTGTCCACATCAAGCTTTGGAAGTAATGGATTACTTGCCTCCGACAACTGTCCCCCTAGTAAGAGAGGTGTTTACAGTGGTCTTGTAGTTCCTCTTGACGCTTCATTCTCATACTTTGTTTCATTATTCCAAAACTTGTCGCCAGTTATTGTTATTCCTATGGTGGAAACTATAATTTCTGGGGATAGCGTTACTCCCATTATCGTAGTTGAACTGTTTCTATGTGTAACACAGGCCAAGAATTCTGGCATGGTAAGATGGGGAGACGTGAGAGTTTTTCTATCTGTCATGCAATTGGGTGTGGTTATTTTCGTCATACATTAGATATGGATGGCAATATTATCTTAGCATTAAGCACCTCAGACATGATTGTCACTGATTGGTCTTCCTCGCTAGTGGGACATCTTGAAAAAATGGATAGAAACATTATCATAAGGTGATGTCTATTGGAGGTGGGCGCATACTGGCATGGTTCTTGGGCTGGCCATAGAAGGCTTTTAGAAACCGGTCATTCTTCCAACTTGAAGAGATGTTTCACTTATTATATGATAGTTTTTGTGAGACATATGGGTTGTAGTCAATTGGATTACAATAAGATTAAGGAGATTTGTGACAATCTCCTTATTGATCTTCATCATGTTCTTCTTCTTCATCATCATCTAAGCCTGAATTGCAACCATATTGGAGTCGGCTACATGAATCCTTCTTTTCCAATCAGTTTTGTTATGGGCCATACTCTGATCAAGATGTAAAGATTCAAAATCTCTCTTTATAAACTCTCCCCAAGTTAATTTAGGTCTGTGTCTGCTTCTTTTATTTGTACTTGACTCAATAACCTTGCTTCGAATATGTGCACTTGTCAGTCTGTGTTGCACATGCCCATACCATCTTAGACAACCTTCATGCAACTTGTCCTCAATGCTAACCACCCCCACTTTATTCGTGATATAGTCATTCCTCAAAGATCTTTTCTTGTCTTCCAACACATCCATCTCAGCATACACATTTCAGCCACATTCATCTTATTGAGACCTTGTTTCTTCACTACCTAACATTCACTCCCATATAGCATGGCTGGCCGTATAGCTGTTCTATAGACATTACTTTTTAATCCGAGAGGTACCTTTTGGTCACATACTATTCCAATTGCACTCCTCCACTTCAACCATCCAACTGTGATCTTGTGAGAGACATCATCTCGGACCTCACCCTCCTTTTCGGTAGTAGAATCCAAGTAACTAAACTTATCACATATGGGTACATCCATTCCATCCAACTTGACTCCACTATTCAAAAGTCTAGATTGGCTGAAATTGCAATGCATATATTAAGTTTTGCTTCTACTGATCACAAATTGTGAGATTCCAACACATTTCTCCAAAGTTCAACTTTATCATTTAATATTTTTTTTCTTCTTTCATCAATCAACACAATATCATCAACAAATGGAATACACCACGAAATACTATATTGAACATACTTTGTCAACTCATCCATAATAAGAACAAATAGGTATTGGTTGAGTGTCGATCCTTGATGTACCCCAACGGTGGTAGGAAAAGTTTGTGTTGCTCCTCCAGGAGTCCTCACACTTGTAGTTGAGTCATCATACATGCCTTTTGTCAGGTCTATGTATTGGATAGCCACACCCTTTTTATGCAAAACCTTCCATAAGAGTTCCTTGGATACTCATTCATAGGCCTTTTCCAAATCAATAAACACCATATGAAGATCTCTTTTGTTTTCTCTATACGTCTCCATAAGCCTCCTTATCAGAAAAATAGCATCCTTTGTTGATCTTCCAACAATAAAACCAAACTGATTGTCTGATATCGATGTCATCGATCTTAGCCTTTTCTCAATAATCCTCTCTCAAAGCTTCATAGTGTGACTCATCAGCTTCACACCTCTGTAGTTTGTGCATCTTTAAACATCTTCTTTGCTCTTGTAGATTAGGACTATAGTACTATTTCTCCATTCATCCAACATCTTTTTCTTCATTATTTTATTAAAGAAATTTGTTAGCCACATAGCCTCTTCATCGCCCATACTCTTACATACATAAATGGAAAATCATCTGAACTGCATGCCTTCTTCATTTCATTTTTACAAAGCATTCTTGACCTTAGACAATGAAACTCATTGTGTGTAAGTGATATCTCTTGCACTCATGTCACCTGAGTCTCTTACTATGTTTCCATGATCTCCATTGAAAAGTTTATGAAAGTAGTTTCTTCATTGGTTCTTTATATCATCATCCTTCACCAACACTCTTCCATCTTCATTCTTGATGCACTTTACTTGACTCAAGTCTCTTCCTTTCCTTTATCTTATGAGCCATTTTAAAAATATATTTTCCCCCTTCTTTAGTGTCCAACTTCTTATATCTCTCATCAAAGTATCTGGACCTTGCCTCGTGATCTGCCTTTCTAACATCTTTTTGCTTGTTTGTATCTGTGAAAAGTTGCATCATCTTTATATTCGAGCAAGATCCTATAAATCCCCCTTTTGAGTTTAATAGACTTTTGTACTTCATCATTCCACCACCAAGTCTCTATCTATGGAGGCCCACACCCTTTGGACTCTTCCAAAACCTCTTTGGCAATTTTTATTATGCAGGAGCTCGTACTTTGCCACATATATTTAACATTACTCTCCAAGTTCCGAGTTCTCTCCTTGATAAGTTTATCTTAAAATGTCAATTAATTTTCTGCTATAAGATTCCACCACTTGATCCTTCTATCTTGGCTTCTGTTATGCTGACCTATTTTACTCTTCACGTTCACATCCAAAACCATCAATCTATGTTGGGTGGTGAGTTCTTCCCCATGGTCACTTTACAATCCTTACATATTTTTCGATCTAGGCATCTTGTAAGGAAGTAATCAATTTGGCTACCATTGCACCTACTCTTGAAATAAATATTATAAGGATCTGCTTTCTTGAAATGTGTATTTTCTAAGATCATATCATTAGCAACTGCAAAATTTAAAATCCTCTCTCCTTCTCCATTTCTACTTCCATATCCAAAACCTCCATGCACTCTCTCACATCCAATAATATTACTCCTCACATGATCATTTAAGTCACTCCAAATAATGATATTCTCCTCTATCAGTATTCCTTGCACCTGTTCATCCATATTATCCAAAAAATCCTTCTCCTCACTAAGACCAACAATTGGGGGATATAAGATCTAATAATATTAAAAATCTTTCCCCCAAGTACAACGTTGATAGATACGATTCTATCACCCATTCATGTGATCTCGACAATATCATCTTTCACCATCTTATCAACAATGATTCCAACACCATTTCTATGTCTGTTAATACATGTATACCAAATTTTGTACCCCGTGTTTCCAATCTCTCTACATCTTTCCCATGTTCATTTGGTTTCTTACAAGAAAATAATGTTAACCTTTATTCTAATCATGGTATCCACAATCTCTAAAGACTTTCCGATCCAAGTGCCAGTTTTCTAAGATCCCACTCTAAAATGTTTTTGTTGGACTTGGTTTTTTACATGTCTCCTTTGAAAAGATTGCCCTTGCACATTTTAAAATACATCTAGGCAGTTATGCATCATGACTAGCTTATTTTACCTCACCCGTTGAAAGTATGGTAACCATTTCTTTTCCTTCAACACAATCGGGTATGTTGAAACCCTTGCATATTTATCACTACACCCTGGTAACGACGTAGCACATCACTAGGTAGGGATTCTGTAATGAAATTTTTATAAGGATCTATGTCATAAAAAGAGTGACAAAGTTTTATGACTAGCTATCAAACTACCACCAATCCTCCTCCTTATCCGGGCTTAGGACCTACTACATTTGTATAGAATATACAAAAACATAGGCAGAGTTTTCTTATTGATCTGCATGCAAATCAAAATTGAGTTCAACTCGATCTAGCATGATTCTTGATGTGTTATCTCAAACTTTCTTCCAAGGTATATTGTTTAGGTTGGGCGTCACTCCTGACTATAGATCTTGTCATACAAATTGCATGGCTGAGACCTATGTTCACCTACAAAGATGCTGGGGATGTGGATGCAAGGATAATACATAGTATTTTCTCATGTTACATTAATTAGGACACTTTAAAAGCATTTATTTCCTCTTTCAATGCCTTTCCAAGCATTGATCAGGAAATCACTATTAACAAATCAAACTAATATAAAACTTTATTTTAGTGTAATACAATCATTCATGAAATATATCTTGGAATTTACACTTTCAAGATTTTTACCTCATTCCCAAAGTAAGTCTAGAAAGGGCATTTTACCCTTCTTTGACCCTACTTACTTGTGATAATATCCCTACTTTGAGAAACTCTTGATTCCATCCATTTATGTTATAAGGAAGCCATCATAACACTTTAGTATAATAGCCATAGATGCTACCCTCTTTGTAGAGCAAGAGACCATATCGAGACTTGATACATGTTATTGTGTGCTGATACACTTGTTTGAGAATTAGCTAGGCATGGAATGGAAGACGGTAATGAGATGTAAGCTTTCATCATTCATTGAGAGGATATTTAATGCAAAAAGTTCTTGGAAAAGGTTCCTTCCTTTTGTAAAGAGTGGGCAAAGGGGAGATAGGTCCCCATATGTGAGTAATTGAAATGTTTGAGCTTATTAGATAGAGTCTTTTGTGAATGTAGTATAATTTGAATTTGTAATGAGGGACCTTAATGTTGTAATCCATATATATACTTTTTCTATTTGCTCCTACAAACACCCAACTTCTTTTGAGCCTAGGGATGAAGTGAGAGACAAGTAGATTGTTGGATACATATAAATTTTATGGAATCATCACACCCAAGAGTTAGCTTAAATTTCCCTTCCCAGATATGGCTAATAGGATCCGTCCTTTCTCTAAGAGATAGTTCAATTAAAGATTCTAACACTATGACTTATTAGCCTATCCTTTTTGGAAGGATATGTTGGAGATTATATAGAGAGGTCATCATCCTATGTGGTTGCCACATGGGTTTCTCTTACCTATAAGGGAATTTTTCACGGTTCTTGTGGTCAGATTCCTTTGGATTCACATCTGATTGCTCATATAAAAAACCCTTTCTATAGGAAGCCGTCGAGTTTTGTTTAATTTATTTTTTATGTGGGTTTTTGGACCTCAAGATAGTTGGCCATAATATATATGCCATAAACCCTAGAGTCCTAGTTATGCTCTGTAATCTTTTATTTACATATATGTCTAACACCATCATCAACAAAAAAGGGTTTTATCTACTTTTTAATCTTTTTTTCATAAAGATTCAGTGTGTTACAAGCTGTGAAAGATGACGAAAGATGCATAAAATGCAAAAGAAGAACTTGATAAGTAGCCTTGGATAGGGAGGAGTACACTTAGAAGTATAAGAGACTGAGGAAGCACTTGCTGTTTGGTTAAAGGTAAATGTCTCTTTCCATATCACGCGGTCAAAGTGCGTTGCCTAGGGCCACATCATGCATGATTCATCACCTTTAACACTTAGGGTGAAACTTCTTTTTAGAACTGGGGTTTTACATAACTGAGGTGAGCACTAGGTAACCTTCTTAGAAGTATTTAGGACACACTTTCTTATAAAATAATCTATTTATTATGTTAAAAAAATTGAGATGTTAATATATATATATTTCTTATTGATAGATGACACACTCCTGTCGTATATATGGGAAAGGAGACAAGTACAAGAAAACATAGTCTAACCCAAATTGGCCATGACAATGAGGTCCATATATCAAAGCAAACAAAATAACAATAACTCAAACACTCCCCTTAAACTAGAGTATGGATGAAATACATATATAACTTGGATTTAAAAGACTCAATTAGATGATGCAGCAAATAAAAAACAAAAGTGTCACTCCCCGTATAAGATTTTCACCCCCATAACCATGACCTCCAACTAATAAAACATTCGACGACACCTCCTTTGAAGTTATGTTATGCATGTTGGAAATACTTGAGATTTGGATAATATCTTATGAAGTGCATATGGAATAAAGAACACCAACATCAATCTAGAGTATATGATCAAAACACCATGACTAAGCCATATTCACTTGAGAGGAATGTGTGATTGATATATGTGCAATCAACACATCTAACAATGTAGCAATAGAGGTATTTTCAACCACATATATGATGAGGTGGTGATGATTGTCAAACTAGATTCATTTGAAGTGTGACTCTCAGGGGACAAGAATGAAAGACAACATCAAGGGAGCTCCATGATAGATAGAAGATGAAACTCTAAGGAGACATGATTAAAATAGCTCAGTGAAGATAAAATCTAAAACAAATCATCAACCTTGTTGGTGTACTATTTGTAGGCCTGATATTGATGAGATCCTGAGAAGTAACCATCCCTCGTATGAGATGCAGTAGGAATACCACAACAATAACACCAAATGAAATAAGAGGCTGAAATAAGCACAACAAGCTTTGTCCTAACTGTGTCAAAGTTGTAGCTAAGATACTTCAACATTACATGAACATGGTGGCCAACTAGAATAAGCAAAGCACATGTAGACAACCAACATGCATATCGTGGAAAACAAATAGAAGAGCAATTTATTTGGGAAAGAAATACACTAACAATGCACTGGAAGCATGATGCTTAGTGGAAAAGTGCCATAAAGACATCTATAAGATGAATGTGTTGTATAATAATAAATTCCATGGACATTAGAATTGCATGGAGTGATAGATATAATCTCTCTCATTATCTCTATCCATATAATCCTGTAAGGAGTGGGTCCCAGGAGGGACGACTCCTTAATTTAAGGAAACAATTACAAAATTCCCCAATAAATCATTTTCCATAAAATAAAAGCCACTTGGGGTTCACAATATTTCTTTAAATAGAATGATAACATGAACACAGTTTAAATGCAACAGAAATAAAACTAACTATTACATGGTATTCTTAACAAAATTTAGCTATCAAGCCATATATAGCTTCTAACAAAATTTAAAGACTAAACTACTCAGTTTGGTTTTGTGGGGAGACCAACTGTTCCATCTCAGAAATCCTCATCAACTAATTTTGGGCGTCACCACTTAACTCCTGGTCATCAGGATGTGCAACCTATGGATGGGTTGAAATCAACACCAATGGAAGAGAACAACAAAAAGAAAAGGACATCAATGAATGGTGAGTATGTACAATAATGAACAACTAGGTAATACTTGAGAATCTCCAAAAGAAGAGCTTCCAATTTAAAGGATGTCAAAAGAAACAAGTTTTAAGAGAATTATAATAGGCTAAGAGATGAGCCATATCTACTAAGGAATGTCAAGTAAGGTGATCTTGCCTTTAAAACTTTTTCATTAATATAACAACAAGAAATTGTGCATGTAATAAACAAAGACTAAAGTTATTTCAAGCAGGGTCGAGACACCATTGGATCTCAACCCAAAAATATGGGAGGAAAAGCACATCCTAGGCAGAAAAGCACACCTCTATAAATAATGGGTGGAAAAGCATACCCTGGGAAGAAAAACACGCCCCCGTAAATATAGTTTTACAGATGTACCACTACAAGAAATAAAGCTAGTCTAAGCATGCACAAAAATAGGGAAAGGAAAGTAAAGTTTAGTCCATATGAAATAATAGGATGGGAGCATCCAAACATAAAGCATGTGGGGTCATAGGACCAGTAAGTATTGTCCAAGAAAATAAGAATTTAAAAATGATGACAAATATAACATCTATTCATGCCTCATATGGGAAAGGACATTTTGGTCATAAAAGTAGTGCCTAGATAATAGAAAAGACACACATACCTTAACTTGAGTTGCTAAATTGGAGGTTGAATCCTAAACTTACAAATCTATGGTCAACTCAACCTACATGCATGTTTAGATCCTTTAATTAGGGTTTATGTTTTAAAGGATGTAAGTATGATGAAAACCCTAAAAACCAAGTTTGATCGGTGAATCCTAATTCAATTTGTGAGATTGATCCAAAACTGACCTTAGGGTTTCTTGAAGATAATTCTTGATTCACCATTATAACTTTATTAATTATTATATTTTCTTTCATGATCATAAGTGAAAACAAACCCTAAAACTCAAATCCTTATCAAAATCCCTAGATTGATGCTATTCAATCATAGTGAATTTTTTCTTGACCATGGATATGACTCCAAGGTCTAAATTTTATCCTTTGAAAAATGTATTTAATTATTCGTGTGGTATTATGATTATTTAGAACCCTAAAAATTTGATCTTTAAAATTGGTGAACAAGGTGCTGAAAACTAAACAAAAAATAGATAAAATTCTAAGGAATTCAAAACATATTTTTTTTTACAATTTTTGGATAATCAGAGTGAAAGTTATGATTTTTTTGAAAATCTGACCAATCACAATTCACCAAATTTCCATGTCAAAGACCCAGGGGACTGAATTGCTTACTTGGCCCAATCACGGGTGGCCAATTAAGCTCGAATCCATGGTCAAAACTCACCAACCTATCAGACTTGAAACAAGAGGAGGGCATCGAAAAGACCAATTTTCCCTTGTTAACAAAACAAAAGGAGAGCAACAGGGGCAGAATGGGGAAATGACCAGGGATCATCTTCCCCAGCCACCCGCGTGCCATGGCCGCACTCCATAGCAGTAAGTGGGATCCCATTTTTGGGCGTTTCTACACATGGCAATGAAACAACAAAAAGAGGACACGAAAATGTAGATCAAAGGATCCCATACTCACCTTCCAACCCGATCGAAGACTTTCAAAACCACCTTCGCACCTGAGGCACCATAAGGTTAGGGTAAACCTTAGCTTAGTGGAAGCACAAGATGCAATGAACAAGTAAATTGTTTTGATGACTGGATTGTTTGGGGTGTGAAGAAACCCTATGTGGTTATTTATATGGGTAGGGTTTGGTCTATTTGCCGATGAGCATGGAGCTCTAGAAGCTCAGAGAAGGTTCTGTAGGTGTTTTGCGAATACACAACTATAGGTCTAGATCTCAGTATGCAGAATCTTCCCAACAATCCATCAGACCAAAAATCACGCGAAATGATTAAGAAACGTGGGAGAGATTCTCATTTTACCAACAAAAAAAGTGACATGTTTCCTTACTTGGTGCGATGTAGAAGACAAAGCCTGGACTACTAGATTGCAATTCGATGGCCTACATCACACAAAAATCGATCAGTTTGCCATATTCACATTTAAATTTTGAATAAAGTGCGATCAAATTAATTCCTTTTCTCTCTCTTTTGATTTGGATGAGTAAACAACTTCCAGATAAGGTGAACATTGGCAAGTAGGCTAATTAAGACCCAAGGAATCCGATTTTGGAGTTAAATTTGACTTTTGAATAACTTTAATGTGTGAAACTCCCAACCTAATAAAAAGTGTATTTTATTTATATATAATAATTCCTTTATTAGTTCTTAACCAAATTTTGTGAGTAACTCTCTCTTACTCAAACATACTCACAGGAAAAATCTAGAAGGCTAATTTTAATATTAGCCCATAAAATATTTGTATTTTTGCATAAACTCCTATATTCAATGATTCCAACATTCTAGTACCTATAAATCTAATAAGAGGGTTCAAAATAAAATATTAAAATAAAAAGAAGTAAAAAGGTGATATTTACCTAAGTTTGGGGATGTTACAATACCTCTTCATATGTTCTCTCTCTCCCTCCTGATACTCTCTGTCTCCTCTATACCCCCTGTACACCAATCACAAAGTAATTGAGTAGTTGGTGTGAAAAAGAGAGAATACCCCTTACATGTGGAAATGGATGCACACATGAGGGGCGGTTGGGTGGAATAAAACTGTCAAAGGAGAGGAAGATAAAAAAGCAGCATGGTGTCCCTCTTTTTGGTGTGGGGTTGGAGCCCCCATGATATGAGTTAGGTTATGATTAAATATCCACTCACCAGGGGAGAAGTTTCATACTAGCAAAAAGGAACATATTGACACATGATCTAGAGGATGATGCATGGACTACAATTAGGAATAATTGACAAGCACAGACTAAGACAAGCCTGCTATCACGAAATTGGAAGCAACTCTAATTTCCACAGGGTGAGTCTATGCTCATTTTCACTAACCAACACATCCCAACATCTGAGCCCATGGAAGTGCTCAATGATCTCGAATTCGTGATGCCTTGATGACATATTGGATCATAGAGGTGAGCCTTTAGAGCACGTCTTGGTACTTGGAGATTTTTGACATGATTTATGCCTGGTTGTAGAGGTAGAAAGGCCACCTCTTCACTCTAGATTCAATCATGTCCTGAACCTTGAACCCCTTCACAGTAAAGGTGGCCATCCTTGTCCTTGATGAAGCAAAACTTGGGCATGGCAGCAACAAGTGTCATACCTGATGTTTAGGTTGTTGGTGAGGGACTTCAATCTCACATATTTTGAGGGACTTGGAGGAGTAGAAATGAATAGGGTGGATAGATATAGATGATGCAGTATAGGGGACAAAGAGGAGGCATGAAGTTGGGATGGTTTCCTATATAGGGATAGTTGGAGTGGTTGGGAGACATAGATCTATTGGCATTCTGGTACAACTATTTATAGATTCAGTTAGAAGGAGGAGATTTTTATGAAAACATGGAAGTTTTATGAAAGAATAAGAAGGGAGGAAATGACCATGGAGACTGGGATGATGCTTGGCATCTAGTCAAGACAAGAAGAGACAACAGACGCCCACACGTGGATGCTCTCAATTTTTCACCCTAGGGTTAGGATTGATGCTTTAATACCATATGGAAAATAAGATGGGAGGCTAGTGAGTATTTATTAATGATAGGAAAAACACTCCTCTCCTATATATGGGAAAGTACACCTCTCCTATATATAGGAAACATGGCATGGTGGAGTTCCTGGAGTCATCATTTTTCTAGAATGTTGAGGCACTATGTTTATTGTTTAACCCATTCAACTGATGGGATGTTAGCCTCTCAACTTGAAGTGAAGTAATTTCCACTTCCAATGGAAACACTTTATCCCACGAAATAAAGAATAAGGAGAGAATCCTCTTGAGGCCCTAATGGAAGTACCACATGACTTGAGAGCAAGTAAAAGTTTTTTGTGATAGTTTGATCATGCCCACTAAATTCTATAAGATCTTGATCACATTCTTGTTGGATACCTCCACTGCACCATTCTTTGATGGTTGGCATGAATATAGTCACTCTATTGATGGCAAATTGACCTGATAAGAAATATGCACTCGAGTGTACATAATGGTGTTTCATTTTCATACTGTAATTAGGATACATATAAATTTTGAGCCCATTTGGATGAGTGTAAGTCACTCATCTGAGGACAACAAAATCGACGCACGAAACTAATCTCAAATGCATTATTTTTGTGGCTGATAAATGTGTATTTAACCTTTTTAATTACATCTTTTAGAAATCTTTTTAGGATTGTTTTGATATTTATTTTCTTAGTTTTATAATTAATTTTATTTGTTTATATTTTTATATTTAATTGGAATTTTAATTATATTTGTTTGTGTTTTTATAAGAAAATGATATAAATACTCTTGGAACATAATTGCACAATTAGCAGCAGTCTTGAAATTCATATATACCCGACACCAAACGTGTCATAACGTTTACGAAAAAACTCCAAATTGAGTGTACAAGTATTCGTTGGAAAGGAAATTTAATTTCATGAAAGAATATACTATTATTTGGAACTATTTTTTTTTCCTTTGATGGGAGTGAAATCCGTTCTAAATTGCTTCTGAAAAAATCTACATTAAATAGAGTTACATGGTCAAGATAATTAAAGACGATCAAAAATTTTTATTGACCAAATCCAAAAAGTTTCAGTCACTGGATCCCTCATTTCCCTCCCCCTTCTTTTAGGGTTTTCACCCATCCTTCCCTATAAAAGGAGGGGGGACTCCACAAAGAAAAAATCTCATATCTTGTACTTGCTACCTTTATTTTGAACATTGTTACTCTAGTTTCGAGAATTGTAATCTTTCAATTTATTCAGTAAAGCAATTTTATTCTCAGATATCCTTTCCTCATTCTTTATTTCTTTTTATTCCTTCTAGTTATTTCTCTTGGAGTAGGGGATTAAGAGAGAAAACTATTTCATAGTCAATAATATTGGTCTCCTCAAAGATTCTGTCCTTCTGATCTATGGCTTCCTACCTTCTTTCCTTATTCTCCTTCCCTTACCATGACTAGTGAGTAGTTTCATTATTGAGGCAAGGGGAGTATCCCATTAGCCATGTGTTGATCAGATCGAATTTTACACAACTTTTTAGATGAGTGATTTTCAATTTAGAAATCACTAATTTTAATGAAGTAATTAATAGTTTTTATCGTGAGTTAATTTCGATGGATGCGACGTAAAAATCAGGATTTAGAAGTATGGGGATTTGGATGTGACAACAAAAGAATCCCTTTTAGGATGACAAACTAGGATGCGTAAATGACAGGACCAATGGGTTCATGTGGAGTCTGTCTCTTGCATTTTATTTATGAATGATTCACATATCTTCTTTTATCTTTCTTGTTGTGTATTTCTTTGATTTTGTTTTCACTTTGGCTGTGGTGGTGAAGCCCCTAAGCCTTGATATTTTCCCATATGATTCTATTGTTTCCGTCAATGCTTTTTTCCAACCGCTTTCTTCAATTTTCACATTTTAGTTATTGTCCTTAAATAATATTTTTATTTTTTCTAACATTCTCTTTCCTTTTCTTGTATTAGTATAATCCTTTCATTTCCTTGCTATTCGTGTAATCTTTTGTTCATTTGCAATTTACATTCTTGTTCTAGAATAATCACTCTCCAAATCTTAGAATTTATGTTCTTGTTCAATATTCAAAAACACCAAAAAGAAATAAGGTTTGAATATCAATTAGGTTTAGAGACAACAATCTTGAAATTGTTGTCCAATGAGATTGACCCTTCTATACTAGCCTTAATTGGAAAGTAAAAAAAAGGTTAAATTCTAGGATAAATTATCTTAGAGAATTAGTGTGCACTTCGACACATCAATTTTGACGCCATTTCCGGGGAAAACAAATTGTTTTCTTGAACCTCAAAAAAATTTTGAAAAACTTTTTTTAAAATATTTTTATGCCTTCCGAGTAACATTTCAGGAGTGCTATCTCCTCTTTCTGTTGAGTCTCCATTCCATTAGTACATTTTTTCTGCACTTGAATATTATCTATCAATTATAACTATGTATGTGCCACCCTCTAAACATTGATTTCACGCCACCAGTTTTTGATCCTGAGCCAAAGAGTACATTCCATCTATTAAACTGACAAAATCATGGAAGTTACGTGTAGGATTCATCAAGCACTTGCTGCTCAAAGAGGGCGAATGATGTCTGAACGTGCGGCTTTAGGAAGCCGCTCTACGTGTAGCCAATGCAGCTGAAGAGGGAGGCTAAGATAAAGAAACAATTTTGTTTTCTACAACTAAAACTGAATATGCACAAAATCCCATTGTGACGTGAAATTACAACCCCCCAATTTGAGATCCACACCCAATGGATCACCGTGCTTCAGGACAACCCATTTTTTGGGAACAAGGGTGAGAGTTGTCAAGATCATCTCTAATGTTTTACCAACTTTTGTTCCTTGCACGAATTCCCAAGCGATATGGAAGACACCATTAGACTTAGATTGTTCAAATACTCCCTCTCAGGGCAAGACAACACTTGGTATAAATTCCATGGAGGGTGAAGAATGTGTCACCACCTAGGTGGCTCTTCAAACCAATTTCTTGGATAAGCATTTACCCCCTTCCCTCATGTACGAAATTAGAGGACAAATTCTTCTATTCTCTATGGTTCCACTTGAAACTTTGGGAGAAGCTTGGGAACAGTTTTTGGGAGCATCTCCATCGTTGCCCTCACCACGACATTATCCAATCTCAACTCATTGAGATATTATACCATGGCATTGATTATGACACTAAAAAATTCCTTGATTCCTCATATGGAGGAAATTTCATGTTCTAGAACTTGAGAAACTCTTGGGAGGTAGTAAAACGTGCCTCAGAAACCCAAGCAAGATGAGGAACCAGTAGGGTCCTCAAGGTAGCCAAGGTTGAGGGAGACCCTCACATCAAAACATCGCTGAGGATCTTAAGTTGATTTCCTTGCAATAGGATTGCCTAGAATCCTCCCTCAACGCCTATGAGAGGCAACCTCAACAAGTTAGAGACGTAAAATCTCTCTATGGGGTTTTCTAAGGGTGTGATCATGCTACCCTTCAGTGTCAATATCTCTATAACACTCCCATCAGTCAGAAGTTGGGCAAAGGGAGAACCTCAACTCCATTCACAACATCCCAGGACAAGCATATTACAACCCCAACCAAGCCAGAAACCACGATGGATTCTAATATGGGAAACCATTAGGTGCTGAAAATGCTTCCCAATTTTCCCCTAGCAAAAACCCTTTAATACTCAAGCCAATAACCGTCCCCCGCCAGGCTTTCCTAACAACACTCAGAGGAATTTTGGGAATCAAGGAAATTACAAGGGAAATTTCTAAAATCATGGGACCTACTAAGGGAAGAAATACCAAATCTTGAACAACCACCACCTCCACAAAATGCCCCTGCTCCTCTTTCTGACAGTGACATGATAGCTACCCTGAAACAATGCTTCCTCTCCACAAACCAAATCCTTGTTTCCCAACATGCTCACCAAAAGGCAACTGACATTCAGTTCAATAGAAACCCCCTACTGAAACCTTTTCTAGCCAACTCGAACCCAATCCTAATCATCTAAAACAACTTAAGGCAGCTACCATCAGAACCAACCTTACCACACCAGACAGGGAAAGTTCTCCCCTCATAGATTTTTACCAAGGGGAAGATGATGAGGTAGTTGTTCCTCAAGATCTGGTATCATCCTATCCACATGATGAGGTTTTGTGTATAATCCACGTATATCCTTTACTCACCAACTGAAAAAGACCCAGTTGTACTCTAGGATCAACAAGTTCAAGGATATCATGAGAAAGTTATGTGCCAGCATTTCACTTCTAGATGTCATGAAAGACCTACCTGAATGTGTAATTATTCAAATCCCTTTTGAACCGTAAGCACACGACTAAAGAATCTAAAATAGTAAAATTGGTGAGAACTACATCTGACATCATCCATAGTAAAACATTGAAGAAATGCAAGGACCCATGATCCTTTGGGATCACTTGTTCTATCAGCGATTCCACTAGCCATTCCGGATTAGCTGACCTTGGAGCTAGCATATACATCATTCCTATGAGCATGTGTAGGAGGCTCTATCTCACGTAGGCTAGACCCACTTCGATGCACATTCAACTAGTATATTCTTTGATTACCAAGCCTCTTGGCATTATTGATGATGTTCCAGTCAAAGTCAAAAATTTCTATATCCCTTGTGACTTTGTGGTTCTTGATATAAAAGAAGACAATTGCTTCCCTCTCATCTTTGGCAGACCATTCGTTGCCACAACCAGGACCCTCATCAACGTTGAGGCATGACTTCTCACACTACGAGTAGGAACAAAATTCATAAATTTCCAAGCCTCTGGGGTAGCATGAAATATACATAAGAGGAAGAAGTCCATTTCTTAGAATGCATGGACCAGTTCAATCAGATGCAGCAACACTTCCTTACTTATGAATCCCCACCTATAACCGAAACCCATATTTCTTTAGAAAATCAAGTTGCCATTCAAGTCCAAGCTACCCCAACCAACCCTATTAAGATAGACACTCCCTCTCTAACCGTGGCAAGGACCAAAATCACCACTCAAGAATCCCTTGTCCCAAAACCCATCCCCTACCTCATCCCATACCTATATTCTCACTCCCTTCTCCCTTCGAGGCACCAATCTATGATACTCGTAATACTCCCTACGAGTCCACTCCCCCGTTACAACTCAGATAGCACAACCAAATGACATTTATGGATTATCCACTTACCCTCCTTTCAACCCACTACCCATTGACATTTGTGGACTATATAGTAGAATAACTGGGCATCCACACTCGAACGATATCCCTAATAACTATTATTATCCAACTGAGATTCCACATAATTATTTCTTGTCACATCTCAAATCATGGGAACATATCCGTCCCAATTTTTTTTCCTTGGCATATAGATGTGTGCCAAGAAATCCAAGATAATCTTTCAAGCACTCAAGAAAATATGATGCAGTGGTTCCAAGATAGTCAATTAAGTCCATATTTCAACCCTGCCTCCTCCTCCGCTCCTCCTCTACCTTATTAGCAACCACCTCCATGATCTTCTTTCCTCCATATCCGATTTAAGTTTTTATTGGGGCGAGAAAAATTCTAAGTCTGGGGTAGAGGTGGGTGGTATGTTTCTATTCCACCCCTTAACTTTTTCCTTCTTGCATTATTTTTTTTCTTTTTATTTGTTTTGCATGAAGTTGCTTTGTTCATGGCCTTTATCTAGTCGGCCATGATTTTATTTTCCTTAGTTTCAAAATGTCCATTATCTAGTTGTTCAAGTTGAATAGACGTCTATCATTGTACCCTTTTTGAATTTAATAAATATTTTTGCAAAATCTTTTATAAATTGCCATGTCTGAAACTACCATGTCACCTAGGACCCCAAAATAACATCACTCCTTAGAAAAGCTAGCAAGTCATATGGAATAAATAAAAACCAAACACAATTTTTCAATAAATTATGGATTAACTTGATATAAATCTCATATAATATGATTGACAGGAATATTCTATCTGATGCAATGATAATTTTGAAAGGATTTTTTTTGAAGTTATAAGCTCAAGGACATCTTTTTTCCTTTCTCCCCTTATTTTCTTTCTAAAAAAGTAGAAGCAAAGAATCACCTACCGACAAAAATCAAGTATGGGGTGGCATGCTTCCTATATCAAAATTCCATACCCCTTAAAAGAGTGTACCATCAAAAGATGCCAAAGAGCATAAGAAAAAAAAATTGTGACCAATGTAGCCACAACTCTATAAATCAAATATATTCAGAGTCGAATTGAGGAGGAATCACCATCTTCCGCACCCCTTTCATCCTGTTCTTATGCAACAACTCACAAAAAGAATATATAGAGTCAGGCTAGAATACACTCTAGTGTATTCAGAGCAGCATACACTCAAGTAGTTTTTCATGATGCAATATTTTTTTTTCAAAAATATAATCCACTGATCTTCTTAAATATACTGTGAATATATCATACACAAAATTTGAGCACATTTGGACATTTATCGGTCATGTTATAAAGACCACAAAAATTATGCATTTCAAATTAGTTTCACGCGTCGATTTTGTTGCCCTTGGATGAGTGACTTACACTCATCCAAATTGGCTCAAAATTTTTATTTAGCCTAGTTATAGTATGACGGTGAATATTAATGGTTTATATTTTTCAAAATATAGTCTTGATATGCAAACACACTTGAGTGTATTCATGCGATATGTATACTCGAGTGTATTCTATCCTAACTTTCTCTCTCTCTCTCTCTCTATATATATATATATAATGAGAGTGTCAAAGAATTAGTAAGATGAATTCTATTTTTTCTACAAAATCTTGATTTAGAAACAAGTTATGATATTTGTTTTGATAGGGAATATAGAGTTTTGTGTTTTGTGATTTTAGGAAATAAGGTTGCTTGGCTAAATTTAGAGGTAAGGAATAAAGTAATGTTACTGAGGGAGATGATATATATATTGTATAAATTAAATTTATTTGTAATTTTATTTTCTTGAAGACAAGTAAAGATTCAAGTCCGGGGTATTTTGATAAATGTGTATTTGTCCTTTTTATTTACATCTTTTAGATATCTTTTTGGGATTGTTTGTTATTTATTTTCTTAGTTTTATAATTAATTATATTAATTTATATTTTTTTCTTTAATTGAATTTTTAATTATATTTGCTTGAGTTTCTGTAGGAAAATGACATAAATATTCTTGGAGAATAATTACACAATTTGCAGCAGTCCTGAAATTTATTTATACCTGACACTAAAAGTGTCATAACTTTTACTTCCAAACTCTAAATTGAGTGTACAAGTATTTGTTGGAAAGATAATTTAAATTTTTAAAATAATATTTTATTATTTATACCGCTTTTATGCCTTTTATATGATCCATATCCATTTGAAATCGCTGTTGCAAAAATATGTATTAAAGATAGTTACATGGTCAAGATAATTAAAGACAATCAACAACTTCTATTGATCAGATCCAAAAAGTTTCAGCCGCCAACTCCCTTATTTCACTCCTCATTATTTTAGGGTTTTCACCCCCATTCCCCTACAAAAAGAGGGGGACTCCACAAAGAAAATCACGTCATATCTTGTATTTGCAACCTTTATTTTGAACATTGTTATTCTAATTTCGAGAACTGTAATCTTTCAATTTATTCAATAATAATTTTGTTCTCAGATCTCCTTTTCTCATTCTTTATTTCTTGTTCTTCCTTCAAGTTCTTTCTCTTAGTGTGGGGAGATTAAGAGAGCAATCCATTTCATAGTCACCAATATTGGTCTCCTCGAAGATTCCGTCCTTTTGGCCTATGGCTTCCTACCTTCTTCCCCTTATTTGTCCTTCCCTTACAATGTCTAGGGTGTAGTTCCATTATCAAGGCAAGGGGAGTATCCCCTTATCCATGTGTTGATCGGATCAAATTTTACAAGACTATTTAGATGGATGATTTTTGATTTAGAAATCACAAATTTTCACAAAGTAATTAATCAGTTTTATCGTGGGTTAATCTCAGCGGATGCGACCGTGGAAACTGGGATTTAGAATGCCTAACTCGATTACATGGGGATTTAGATATGACCACAAAAGAATCCCTTTTAGGATGATGAACTAAGATGCGTGAATGACATGACCAATGGGTTCACATGGAGTTTGTCTCTTGTATTTTATTTATGAATGATTTGCATATCTTATCTTGCTTGTCGTGCATTTTTTTGATCTTCTTTTCACTTTGGATACGGTGGTAAAATCCCTAAGCCTTGATGTTTTCTCATTTGATCCAATCATTTATTTCAACACTTGTTCCCAACCACTTTCTTCCATTTTCGCACTTTAGTTCTTGTCCTTAGATAATCCTTTTATTTGTGCTATCAATCTTTTTCCTTTTCTTGTCTTAGTATAATCCTTTCATTTTCTTGCTATTAATCTAATCTTTTGTTTATTTGTAATTTACATTCTTGTTCTATCATAATCACTCTCCAAATCTCAGAATCTATTTTATTCTTCAATATTTAAAAACACCAAGAAGAAATAAAGTTTGAATATCAATTGGTTTTAGAGAAACCAATCTTGAAAATATTGTCCTGTGGGATCGACCCTTCTATACTAGCCTTACTTGGAAAGTAAAAAAAGGTTGAACTCTAAGATAATTATCTTAGTGAAATGGTGTGCACTTTGACACATGTCGGTTCTCTTTATAACATGACCTATAAATTCCCAAATGTGCTCAAATTTTATATATGAGCTATTCACAAGATGTTTGAGAAGATCAATGATTATAATTTACAAAAATTATTGCATCATGAAAAACTACTTGAGTGTATTCTGATCCAGATACACTCGAGTGTATCCTGACTCTATATATACTGTATATTATATATACATATTATATATTATATACACATATTATATATATGTAAATATATGTATGTATATACATATATATAAAGTAAGGCTAGAATACACTCGAGTATATCCAGAGTAAAATACACTCAAGTAGTTTTTCATGATGCAATATTTTAAAAAAAATATAATTCATTGATCTTCTTAAATATCCAATGAATAGCTCATATATAAAATTTGACCACATTTGGACATTTCTAGGTCATGTTATAAAGACAAAAAAATAATGCATTAGAGATTAGTTTCATGCATCAATTTTGTTTCCCTCAGATGAGTAACTTACACTCATCCAAATGGGCTCAAAATTTATATGTAGCTTAATTATAGTATGAAAATGAATACCAAGGGTTTACATTTTGCAAAAAATAGTCGTGATATGCAAACACCACCTGAATGTACTGTGCAATCTGTACACTCAAGTGTATTCTAGTCTCTCTCTCTCTATATATATACATACATACATACATACATACATACATACATACATACATACATACATACATACATACATACATACATACATACATACATACATACATACATACATACATACATACATACATACATACATACATACATACATCTGAGATACGGCCTCGACCGCTCTCTAAACCTAGAGATCATGATAATAATGATATTCATCCCTGCACCCACATATACTCAATAGTAAACGACTACGAGTTTCCCTTGTGGAATACTCATTTTAAAATCCAGCTAATTCTGACACTGGAATAGTTCTATGGATCAGGGCACTACATGATTAGTGTTTCACTTGATTAAATAATCCAATTGAGTATATTTAGACTACATCAATCAAGTTACATACAAACCATTATATTATTCCAATAGAATCATTAGTACATAACACCTCCAAAATATATAAATTGTATGAAACATATTCCTTATCACAAAATCATAGTGTACTAGTCCATTGTCATCCATGAAGAGGCTAAACCTCCATTAGGGTTCAAACAACCCACAAAGGCATTCATGCCAAGACAATAATAACTTCCCTATAAAGAACATCATTATCATCTAGGATTTTGCAGAGGTTCAGCATGTCACAAACAAACTTTTTATATTCATACTTAGCATAGGAATTCATGAATCATAAGGGTTATGAAATTTCCAAAAGTAACATAACAGAGTTAAATTTAACATTATGAATGTACCTATTCATTATTTCAATATCAATAGAAGATAAAAGTATTAAAACATCATCTATTAACCACTATAAGAAGGGTTCAAGATGTGGGTTGGGTTTGTATTACCAAATTAGCATACATAGCTAAACCACCAGTTTTTTAACACCGATAGAAAAACCATCGCTTCATTCATAGACTTAGCCAAAACATCAACATACCCATCAATTCATTGATGAACTTCAACAAAAACCATTGGTTCTTTTATGGAATTAGTAAAAAGTTCAATTCATATACTTATCATAACCATCAGTTCTTGGTCAACAAAGGCCATTAGTTCATGTACTTAGCATAGTTATCAGTTTATATACCAAATAAATCCATCAATTTAGACACTAAGTAAAGCCATTAATTCCTTCACTTAATGAATCCATCAATTTAGCTACTATGTAAAACCATCATTTCCCAGAATTAGAACAATCATCAGTTCATAGACTAAGTAAATCCACCAGTTTACACACTAAGTAAAACCATCAATTTTAGAACTAAGTAAAATCATGATTCCTACACTTTGGGAAACCAGTTCTTTACACTATGTAAAAACCATCATTACGTACCTTCAAAATCAAGGTAGTCCATCATAGAAGAAGGGACGTTCATATGATCTAAAGATAGTTTAACAACACACAAATAACTAACATATATGAAAAGTAGTGTACTAAAGATCATTTTACTTCTTAATACCAAGTGATAGGGTAAGATCTATATAGAACAAGTTAAAAGTAGGCAAGAAATGAGTTAAAAGTTATATAACTCACCTTATGGTAAAGCATAACGTCCAAACAACAAGGCATCTTGAATAAGAGAAGGTGAAACCCTAGCTTTTCACTACCAAAGATCCAAGGTAGCTTCTTCCTTCAAGAACAAGGTAGCTAGGGAAAAAGAGAGAAGAAAAAGGGGTTCTTCAACCACATGCACGGGTTTCCATCAAGAACACTAGGGTTCTACCCATGGATGAGGAGAGAAAAAAGAGAACAAAAAGAAAACTAGATTAGGGAAGAATATCTTACATGTATAAGGTAAGAAACTAAATTTGAGAGCTCCAAACAACCCTAGAGATGCTTGATCCAAGACCTAAAGCAACATGCACCCAAGATCTATCCAATGCTTCATCCTTAAGGAGATCTCACTTCACAAAACAACGAGTTTGGATATCTCTAGTAGAAAGAACAAGAGGGAGAAAGAAAAAGGTTTGATTGGAAGAGGGGAAGGGGTATACATATACAAGATGAGAGAGAAAGATGGTTAAGGGTTGAAAACTGACTTGTCATGTGTTAAAATCCAAAATCTTTATTTTCCATGCATATCATAACTTCCATCAGTTTGTTTTCCAAGGATATCCATCAGTTTATTCCTTAGTGAAATCTAGTTGCATCATAAGGTATATTTCACGATTTTGCAAACCTTGATCCTCCATCAAATTGAGCACTCAACAAGGATAACCATCAATTCTAGGGCTACAAGAGAAAACCATAGGTTCCTCAAGTATAAGGAGAAACCATCAGATCCTTCACCTACTAGGTGAAATCATCAAATCCTCATCATACAAGGTGAGACCGTAATTTCATCACTTAGGTGGGAAACCATTGATTGTTAACCTTGAAGGAAGATAAGCAAACATTCTATGGTGCATCCAAGAATCCAAAGGTGCAACCCTAGCAAACATTATGAAGAGTAGTATGAAGCACAACATGCATGCCTCAAATTGTAGATAGATCCCTAGGAAAGGGAGAATTGTATAAAGGTCCATAGAAGCACATAAGTTGCAAAACTCAAGGAAACAAAGTCCAAACTGGACCAAAATTGAAACATAGATTTGTCACCTAATATCAAAAGCATAAATTAGGGTTTCATTAAGGAAATAAGAACCAAATTAAAACAACCAAGCATGTTTAACCATAAATCCAGATCGGGGGGTCTTACAACAAGATCCACTACTTACTTCTTTCATTAATACCTATACTTTTTGTCAACTGAAGAACCAAAATAACATATGATTGTATGAACTCTAGTGAAATTATGTTAACCTTAGTACTTAGTTCATGGCTAATTATTTCATTGTCTTCTTGTCAGATTCTATGGCACCTTCAGGAGAAGGTTGTGTTTCTAACTACCATTTGATATCAAAGTACCATTAACATTCTTTAGGTTCTTAGTGATTTAATGTTCATGGAACACGTTAGCTGGGGTAGTGCCTACAATTCAATAGTGTATTTATACTCTTTATATCATCCAATATAAGAAGATATAGTTTGTAAGGCACATGCAAACACATTCTATCTTCTGTTGATGAAGGTAAATCGATGGCTTCAAATTTGGTGCTAAAGATGTCAAATACTCTTGCTATGGAATCAAATTCTAATTTTGGTCTTCTAAAGGATGTTGACTTGATAAATGATGAGTGATGTAACTCACAAGATGCATAGTTGAAAAACTTCTTTATGTTTTTGTACCTAAAGTACAAAAATACACACTTAATAATTAGTGATTTTGTTTGTGACATATCAGCCACTTGGAGACAATTAGTGTTTACTGGGAATCTCCCAATATGATTCCAATTCCCTTATTTCTTGACAACAACGTCAAATTTAAATTCTTATATGTTAGGATCTGAGTCTTCTTATCCTTTTTCTTTAACAATATGTCTTCATCTAGGAGTTCAAAGTTATTCTCTATGACTACCTTTGAAGGATTATCAACCAAGTGGTTCAACAATACTTGGGTCTTGACAATCTTCATGTAGGGTTACTAAGGGTTCACCCAAACACTTTCTAGAATGAAACTTGTAGGTAACTTATCCATTCTCTAAAAAGCTTTTCCCAGACCTTATCCACACTTGTTTACTCCATGGTAAATGGGTATGATAACAACATTACAAGTAGAACAACACACATATACATTGTTTTCAACATTCCTTTTGCACATATTATTGTTTATCCCATGGTAAATGCACTTGAAGCATTTTTAGTATATTATTTATATTCAAAATTTTATTTTTCTTCCTAATATATTGTTAAAAGCTTGAGGTTCTATGAATCATTTTTATCAAGTTATTTGGATAACATAATAATCAAGATTAAGCAAATAGTGAGTCTTGTAATTTTTTTGTTTAGGAAATAGTAGATGTACTAAAACCCCAAATTGTTGATTCCATTGTATACTTATGGGTAAATGAGTGAAATAAGTAAGGTAACACTTCTCCCATTACCCTTCCCTATTTTCACGTGGGAAAAAAATGTAAAGGGTAAATGGGCGGTGTGTAAAAATATGCTTACACTTACTCTACACTACATATGGATAGTGAGTAAGCATCTAATGACCTACCCATTTACATCCCTACTTCATGTGCACATATGAGATGTCAAATTCTGATAAAAGGACTTTCCAGTTAAATGTTTCTACCCAAGAGAATTGGTCACTCGCATAGGTAGAAAAGGGGATACTATCATGCAACCAATAGTATAATATAACTCATTAAGCTGTGGAGCAACTTCCTTGATGCATAGACCAAAGACAACAAATAGTTGTCTATCGTGGAATACTTTTTTTTAAAACTTTATTGAACATATTGATGAGGTAATGTATGGTATTATCTTGTATCCTTCTTCACCCTTTTGACTCCAGATGCATCCCATTGATTCACCACTAACAGAAAGACACAAAAATGGAGGTTGTTGAGGCACTAATGATATGGTAAATGGGTGATTCATCCGATTCATTGGCATGTTAGCAGTTATCATTACATCCATTTCTACATTCTTTTAGGAATATGAAGATGAGCTTATTTATAGGTGTCAACTATTATTATTATTCATATGTACTCTAATCTGCCAAGAAGTCCTTTTATTTCTTTATCAGTATTGGTAGGTGGTAGGTCCATCAGGGTCTTTGATCTCTTATGTCTAATTTGATACATATTTGATTCACAATAGAAGGTATACAACTTCTCAAAAAAGTGACCCTAAAGGTACACTTGTAATATTAAGTCATAGATAACATTGATGGAGATACCAAAAGAGTTTCTCTATACATAAAACATGGTCGTTTCTATCCTTGGTATCATGTCATTGACAAAAACTTCAACTATTTTGTCCATTAAATCATGAAAGAAAGTGACAATGTCCCTCTAGTTAGTGGAACCTATGATTCTCTAGACCAAAATGTAGGTAAATATGGCTGCAAAGAAGGCATCAGAAACAAATAATTTATCTACCATATTCCCATAACCAATGGATCACATCAATTACTATAAGATAGAAATGATGGTTTTGAGGATATACCTAGTCCTGGAGCAAGTCCAATGACAATCCTCATCATTATAGATGTGCAACTCTGACTCTTAATTGCACTGAGACTCATCTGACTTCTCCTCCATGGACAAAAAACTTGAACATCGTCCTCTACAACAACTACTCTCATTATGGAATGGTGGTTGTTGATGCCCTCCTAGCAGAAGACAACGACCTCCCGCCTCTAGAGAAGTCTACACGGACCGTCTAGAACTCATGTCATCCTGGTAGAATAGACAGGAAGGAGTTGTCCCTCCTATTGTCATACTAGTCACCAACTTTCTCTCCCACAACAATGATATCAGTTGTTTCTCTCCCTTTCTATCCCTCCCTAGTCAGGTAGGACTTTCTTGGGCTCTCTTGGTTATCACAACCAAAGAGGACACTGTTTGTTATAGAAACTAATTCTTAATGGTCTCTATTATACTTTAGGAAGCCCCCGATACCCCTCTATTTATAGGTTGGGTTTGGGTCAGGGTTTCCAGTCTATGCAGGAGTAGAAGGGACCAAAAGATCTCAGAATTTTGCAAGAATTCTAGAACTTTTGCATCATGCGACAGCTGAACCGGTCGTATGGCATGCTAAACATGGATCACATGCTAGACGGTCATCTGACTCAGTTTAGATGGTTTTCTGGTGCTTTCCCAGTGGCACATGAAATTGACAATTCATTTCCAATCAATATTATATATTAATTCCTTACACAACAAGTAATGTGCAACTGAAACAAACTTAGAAATATTTAGAACCTTCCCTCATCTGTACTAGGGAACCTTGGGCATCTCACTCAGCCAGACGATTATCTAGTAAGACGAGATGGACCGGTTGGTTCAATCCATAGCCAATTTCAACTCGAATCAGTCTGACACTCCAAACACCCATCTCAACCCTTGAGAAGACCGTTTTGCACTCCATACGTCCGTCTCATGCTATGAGATGGGAATTTGGCACTACAATCAGGATGCTTGTGTGAATTGAATAACTAAACACTTTAGTAACCACTTCAAATGCCATTCAAGATAAAACTCCTCTTATAGGTTGAGACCTATATGTGTGACCCTATAGGTCCCATATTATGTAGGCAGATAAGGTCCATAACAACTTATGACATCACAAGCAATGAGCGGTGCCTAGTCACACATCAATGCTATCCAAGTACATGGAAAGTTTGTTAACAACTTTAATCTACAATATGTTTATGGTGTTGTAGTGTTTGTATAGTTCCTTTGTGACTGATGTTCAGATTGAACTCGAGGCATGGATCAATCATCCTCTTCATCATTCAATATTGTTTCTTGAACCAAGAGCAGACTGTTTGAGATATATGTAAGCTCAATATCACATATTGACTTACATGCGAATGATCATGTATTTCTCAGTCTCCCTAATCAAGAGGCCTAGAACATCAAACTCCCATAGGAGGAACAAATCCAAGTTTTATCACTCACAATCTATCCCCATGTTTCAAAGTCACCCAATCATCACCTTTATAACAATCCATGTTTCAAGACTGCGTTTGATGATGTCAAAGCATACCCAATGACATGTGATGATTGCAGTGATTCTAGGTCTAAGAACCACAACCACCACCATCACTATGAGAGATGACTATGACTTCCATGATGATGGCTTCCATGTGTTAGTATCACAGTGGGTCCATCCGATAAACTGTTATCTAACATGTATTTGTGTGCTTGGTTTGATATAGCCATATCATGAATAATGAGATTCTTTCATCAACCAACTCACACTCTGATCTTATATGTTATTGCTATCTATCAACCTTCCCCAATAACAATCGATTAGGGACATAATGAGAATATGTATATGTACTCTTTACATCTGTGCAATCTCATTCTTCAAAGTTACATACTTGAAGACATACATCATTGAGTAATATTATTCTCTAGACATTTATAATGTTACATCATTATCTCATAACTGAATTAAATAGAATAAACTGAAAGCTTGCCTTTTATTAGTAATCAAATCATTTTTACAGGTTATGCCATTACAATCATCACATGATTGGCTCTCTGGGCATACATACCAACAAACTCCCACTTGTACTTAGAGCCAATCACCCACAAATCATATTCTAAGTGATCTCACATGTCCATTGTGCTTCTGCTGTGAAAGTGCCTTTGTCAAGGGGTCAACAACATTGTTTTTGGTTGATACTTTGCAAATCTTTACATCTCATCATTATACGATCTCTCACATGATATGGTACCAACTTTGTATATGCTTTGAGCACTGATGCAATCTGGGTTCCTTAGCTTGTGCAATAGCTCCATTGTTGTCACAATATAGCTCGATTATTTCGCTGATGCTTGGAATGACCCCCAAGTTCTGTAATGAACTTCTTGATCCATACAACCTCCTTTGCTGCACTCAATGCAGCAATATACTTGGCCTCTGTTGTAGAATGAACAACCGTTTCTTGCTTGGAACTCTTCTAGATTACAACTCCATTATTAAGGCAAAACACAAATCCTGATTGCAATTTGTAATCAACTTTTTAGTTTGGAAGCTTGCATCGATGTAACCCTTTGCCACCGACTCTTCCTCTCCGCCATAGGCCAAGAACCGATCCTTAGTCCTTCTTAAGTACTTGAGGATGTTCTTCACAACTATCCAGTGAGCATCACCTGGATATGAATGATATCCTCTCATCATGCTCAAGGCATACAAGACATCTAGACGGGTGCACAACATTGTGTACATGATTGATCCAATTGCTGAGGCATATGGAATCAAACTTACATGTTCCCTTTCTTTACAAGAACTGGGATGCTGACTCTTAGAGATGGTCACTCCCTGTAACGCCGATAGTTTCCTCTCTTTGAGTTCTCCATGCTGAACCGCTTCAACACTCTATCAATGTATATGCTCTGGATTAGTCCAAGAAGCCTTTTGGATCTATCTCTATAGATCTTTATCCCCAATATGTAGGATGCTTCTCCCAAGCCTTTCATAGAGAACATATTTCCAAGCTATGTATTTACCTTTTGTAAAGTAGGGATGTCATTCCCCATCAAGAGTATGTCATCTACATATAATATAAGGAATGTCACTATGCTCCCACTAACCTTCTTGTACACACAAGGTTCATCTTCATGTTAAATAATTCTAAACCCTTTGTCTGTCTCATCAAAACATATATTCTAGCTTCGAGTTGCTTGCTTCAATCCATAGATTTCCTTTGTAGCTTACATACTTTATTTGCATCCATTAAATTTATAAAAAACCCTCAGGTTGTGTCATGTACACATCCTCGAGAAGATTCTCATTAAGGAATGCAATTTTAACATCCATCTACCAAATCTCATAGTCATGATAAGATGCAATAGCAAGCATGATCCTGATGGACTTAACCATGGCCACTGGAGAAAAGGTTTTGTCATAGTCAACACCTTGAACTTGTCTGAAACCCTTTACAACCAATATATCCTTATACGTTTGAACTTCCATCCATGTCAGTATTCTTCTTGAAGACCCACTTGCACCCTATGGGTTTCACCCCTTTAGATGGATCCAACAAGGTCCATACATTGTTGGTATACATGAATTCCATCTCATATCTCATGGCCTCAACCCATTTCTTAGACTCTGGTCCCTCAATAACATCTTTATAGGATATTATCTCATCATCTATAACCAATTCACTACCTTCCCGAGTTACAAGATATCCAAATCTTTTAGGCTCAAGGCCTTTCCTATTAGATCTTCAAGGTTCATGTGTTACTTGAGGAATTTGAGATTCCAAAAAACTTTGTTATTCTCTTGGTTCCTCTTGTACATCTAATGGTTCAATGTTTTCTTGTTGGTTTCAAACCTCTTTGAGTTCCACTTGCCTCCCACTGATTCCTTTTGGAAATAAATTCCTTTTATAGGAATGCAATATCTCTAGCAACAAACACTTTATTATCTTATGGATTATACAAGTAATATCCTATATTTTCTTTGGGATATCAAACAAAGTAACATTTATCACATCTTGGGCCAAGCTTTTCAGGAAACATTTTCTTGACATAAGCTTCACACCCCCAAATCCTCATAAAAGACATTTTGACACACTTCCCAGTCCATATCTCATTTGGTGTCTATAGAACCGATTTATATGGTACTCGGTTTAGTGTACATAAGCTTCACACCCCCAAATCCTCATAAAAGACATTTTGAGACACTTCCCAGTCCATATCTCATTTGGTGTCTATAGAACCGATTTAGATAGTACTCAGTTTAGTGTAAACGCGAAGGTTTCTAGTGCATACCCTAGAAGGTAGTCAAAAGCTCAGCTAAACTCATCATCAATCACACCATATCCATATATGTGCAATTCCTTCTTTCTGACACACCATTATGCTGAGGTGTTCTAGGTGGAGTCCACTAGGATACAATCCCATGGGCTCTAAGAAGGTTCTCAAACTCTTAGTTTAAGTATTCTCCATCTTGATAAAAACAAAGTGCCTTAATACTTTTACCAAGTTGGTTCTGTACTTCATTCATAAACTCCTTGAATTTGTCAAGAGTTTCTGACTTATGTTTCATTAAATAAACATAGCCATACCTAATGAAGTCATCAATGAAGGTAATGAAGTACTAATACCTACCTCTAGTGGTTGTTCTAAAAGGTATGCACACATTAGTATGTATGAGACCTAATAGATCACTAGTCCTCTCATTGTTACCAGTGAAAGGGGTCTTAGCCATATTGCCCATCAAACAAAATTCACATGTCTCTATTGATTCGAAATCAAAAGAGTCCAGATAACCATCCTTGTGGAGTCTAGATATGCGATTCTCATATATGTGCCCTAGACAACTATGCCAAAGGTATGTTTTGTTTGAGTTGTTGAGTTTTAGTCTTTAAGTATTTATGTTATAAGCATATGTCTTTAGATCTTACAAATAAAGACCATAAGACATTGGGGCACTGCCATAAAAGATCCCATATTTTGAAATAGAACATCGCCCATTTTTAATATGGAATTCAAATGTATCCTTGTCCATACAAGATATAGAAATGATGTTTCTATTTATATCAGGTATATAATAGTAGTTCTGTAACTATATTGAAAGCCCTGTGGGTAGACATATACTATAGGTTCCAACTGCATTGGCCACAACTCTTGCGCCATTTGCAACTCATAATTTCACCTCGCCTTTTCCCAAAGGCCTACTTCCTTCTAGATCATGTATAGGAGAACATATGTGAGATCCACATCCAGTATCTAGTACCCATGATGATGAAGTAGATAGATTTATATCAATAGTGTGTATACCAAAAGTGGAGATCACCATCCCCGTCTTCTTCTTCCTGAATGCCTTCAAGTACAAAGGATGAGTTCCTCTTGAACTTTTCTTTCTCCTTATCTTGAGTGTTGAAGATTTGGACTCAAGCTCGACCTCATAACTCTTCTCAGTTTTTCTTTGATCCTTGAACTCAGCTCCATTGATCACCAACACATGCTTGTCATTCTTCTATTTTGCTTCAGCATGAATCAACATGGCAAGCAAATCTGACATATGTCCAGCCATATTATTCACATGATAACATGAAATAAAGCAGCTATATGATTCTGGTATTATCTATAGAATCATATAAGTGACCAAATCTTGGCTCAAGGTGAATCCCAGTTCTTTAAGATGATACACATGTCAAATCATATTGAGCACATGTTCTTCTACCGAGGTTCCCTCTGTCAGTTTTGACTCAAGCAACACCTTCAACATATTGTTTCTTTCTTGCTTTGTAAGACCAAGTGTCACTTTGTTAAGATGTGTCACCATCTCAAGAACACTCATGTATTCACATTTCTCATTTCTCATGCAACTCATAGTTCATGTAGCTAAGCATAAGGTACTTTATCTCTAAGGCATCATTGGCATGCTTCCAGTAAGCATCCACTTATGCCCTAGGTGCATCAGGAGCATGTATTTCTGGCACTGGTTTGTCAAGGACATAGAGTTTGCACTATTCATTGAGAACCCTTCTCAAAGTCCAAAACCACTCATGGAAATTTGTCCAGTCAAGTTTGTCCTTCTTCAGAGCCAACCACAATTCAGATTTGTTCATCATTTGATTCTACAAGATAAAAATTTGTATTTGTCAAAAACCCTTTTTATTTGATTTGATTTGAAAAATTTATGATATTAATTAGGTCTTTAATTATTACCGCTCCCACTATTTTATTCAAATTGATAGACCACACACATCCATTCAGAATATTGCAGCGTACAACATTCTAGTGGGCCAAGATCCATATTTCATCAAATCATGAGTCGACTTTTGTCGATCACCCACAACTCAACTATTTAGGTAGGCCATCATGCCAAATGCATCACATGCAACTCTTGGATAGATGATATGAACAAATTTTTTCCATAGTCATCTGCATGCCTCTGGGCTTGGGCTATCCAAGTCACAAGTTAAGCCTAACCCAATAGCCAACACGATAGATATGCACCATGCTATGTACAAATCTAGATATCTACCATCACACTTCTATGAGATAGATGACACACAATGCTTTGTAAAAATCTACGCTTGGTCGATCAATCTTTTCATGTGTGTTGCTAATGGAAGGCATCTTAGACTTAATATTTTAATTAAGGGAGTTTGTATAAATACATATACTTTATCTAATCACCACATATATAGTATGTATCATATACATGCTATGTCCCACAATGAAAACATGCAATAACTGAAAGAGATGGTTATGGCCAACCTAATGTAATTCCTTGGAGACAAAAAGAATTACATCATCCTAGGTCTACATCACATGCACAAACCTGTTGTTGATGAAGATTCGTGCTTGCCAATTCGGGTTGATCAGTTCAACCCTTGGACCAATCGACTTGCCTCTTGGCAAGTTGTTTGGTCATCTCACCAGTCATCTAGTTCCGTTGGCCCACCATTTGTTGGCTCCTCCAGCTGATTGGTCGTGTCCATTAAGCGATCGGTTTGTCATGTCCTCCTGGTCCTACATGGTCCTTCACTTGGTCTATTCATCTTCAGGACATCATCTTCTTCATCATAATAGGAAATTAAACTATCCTACTTTTACATGATTATAGGGAAACCTCGAGCTACATTTGAAGGGAGCAAAGGTAGGAACGAATTAAATTTATATTGAGAAGATAAGATAGAGGCTCAGTACGTAGACTGAGATAAAAGGATCAACCAACCACACAAACATATACATAGAATAGGAGTTATTGCCCATAACCATGCTATACATCCACCATCAAAACCACTTTTAGGGTGACATATAAATTGCATATATATATATCATATATATTAGTTTGGGATTATTGAGGTATTGTATTTGACAATATATTATCCGCATCACATGCAATAATAGAAAAATAAAAACTAAAATCTAATCATATCAATTATTCTATAATATAGTAAATTGACGTTGGTTCTGACACCGATGTAGAGAAATATGTCTACAGAGCAAGCAACAGAAATAAAAAATTTATCTACCATATTTCCATAATCAACAAATCACATCAATTGCTATAACATGGAAAGCATGGACACGAGGATATACCATGTTACACCCCAATCTCACAATTACCATTAATCATGAGATTAGGGCATACATTGAGGATTTAACGTAATACAAAGATCACCCTTAACTTTTTCTTCTTTTTCAAACTCTTTGTTTTCTCGCATTGAACCACATAAACTAAATTTATAAGGGAATCTAAACATTAATTTCTCAAATCTGATTTCAATAGTAAAAAAATGCATGTATGAACATTCATTATGTTACTCATACTTTTAAGCACATAAGACTGCTGATTCACATATATTGCTAAAAGAGGAATAATGTTATACATCATCTCTCTCTTATTTCTTTATAAGGACCTAGAGTGACAAGGACCGACTAAACTTAACTATACTCAGACTTAACTCTTATGGTAGATCTACTATGATGCAATGACCTTCTTCAAGTCCATGTGATATCCCTAAAAACTGTGAGTTGAGGGGTGAGCCTACTCGCTCAGTGAATGAGTACTTCAAAGAAACTGTCTAAAGCACTGATATAATTACAGATATACTTTTGAGCAACTGATATCAATTATAACAATAGTAAGCTTAAAAGAGTCTAATCATTGACAAATCATAAATATGGCATGATACTCTAGATATCTACAAGAGTAAATCAATATATGAGCATGCTTGATTAATTTCAAGAGAACTAATAATTCAAAAACATACAAAGAATAATTGAATAACTGCACACACTTGTTTAACCTCTCATTCATCTTATTATGCCCTGAACCCACTTGAGGTGTACTACAACATGTGAAAGAATCACAACAAGCTATGATCTCATTGTATAAGAATTAGATGACACACCCGGGATGCTAAGCCTGACAACGTCACTGGTCTGCAATAGGAAAATGGCTCTGTGGCCTCGGCACACCTATGGGCCATAAAACTAGACTCCACCTCTCAACCTAGGTACACAGGAAGTGAGTCAAGCCACCTATTAGCTTTTCTGTACTCTAGTGCCACCAGGATCTCTGGTTGATGTTGGATACTACATACTGTATTTTTAAGGAGACTTTCACTAGGGCTTCATCCCCCGTACCACCTGTTAGTACGATCTGACCCCTGTATATTGGACACTGCCAGGGTTAGGTCGTTTAATCCCTACGACTCATACCTCTCATAGGGAATCTACAGTTTTTAGGGAATCTACATGTCTAATTCACTCTTTACATTCACAATTCAATCATCACATTACATATCTTAGTTTAGCTCTGTAAACCATTCATTTCATAGACCATCTGATAACATTTACCACAACTGAACGGTTAAGCATCACCACATCTCATACTGAAAACATGGGAATCACAATGCTTAATTCATTGAACACCCTATCCTTAGGGTTTCATTTACCTCATTCACTTATCATGTGGCTCTCATAAGGATTTCATGTGACATAAACATTCACTGAATAAAGACTACTATCAACAAATCATATGAAATCAATATAAGTATGGAACCTTGAAACTGAGCTGAATTTGGGTTTCCATGCCAGTCATTGAGATAATATGCATCAATAATAAAATTGAATAAATAAAATCTATCATGTCAAGAAAATCTATTCAAATGGATTTCACGATATCTATTCACAAATATCCAACTTTCCTCGCATCTAGGGTTTCCCCCTCTTTACTGAGATATCAAACAAACACTATTCACCTTAAATGAAATCCAAGATAATATCTGACATATATGTACTATGAATTTATATAAACAATCATTCATAACAAAGGGGATCCGCATAAAAAAAATTCTCTATTTAATTATACACCAATTTTAGTCATAGACAAATTCCCTATATTTCAGTTTACTCTTATAACCTCTGTGAATACTTAGGGAATTCTCATTAGGATGTATTGTATACATTTCTAATATGATTTTATCATATGAAATTCATCCAAATAGAGGAAGAATCCATTTCATATCATTTTGCAACAACTTAGATCAAACACACAATTTAGGGTTTGTAGTCACATACTACAAAATTATAGATTATGGATGATTTAACCATTTTTTTGTACAATATACTGTTTAAAGGAAGTTCCCACTCACCCTAAGGTGTGAAAACACCTTAAAACACAACTTATCCCTGAAAATATCGATCTCATATCAAATCCCTAGCAATTCACCCGATTCTTCTTCCTTTCAACTTGAAAACCCTAAAAATGAGGGATTATGAAGAAAGAGTGAGAAAAGGGGAAGTTTTGACACCATTACGGATCAAATCAGAGGAGGGACAGAATCTTCACATGTGAGAGAATATTCACCATGAAACTATATCCAAAGAGGCTAAACTTACATGATTTCATCATTCCTCAAACCGCAAAACCCTAGGTCAGCATCTCCATCACTTTCTCCTCTCAAACCCTAACTCTCCCTCTCTCTCTAGGATTTCATTTCAATGGATTGAATCACAAATTATGAGAGCTCCTTGTGTGTTAGGTTGACCCTTCATGGTCGAAACTCACATTGTTGGATATCAATGATGTTGTTGAGGATAGGTTTCATAAGACTGCTAAGGATCTTTGTAATGATTTTATATGCAGAGTTGATGAGGCTGATGGGTCTCTAATCCCAGATGGAGATAGGATGATCAGTTTTTGGGATTATGACTATGTGGATGTGGTTGAGGGGTTTGAGGAGATGCTTGATGTTATGTAGTCGATGGATCTCTGCCGTAATCTTGATGAAGTCCTCTTTGATGATGGGGCATGTAGCTCTAAAGAATGATATGTCATATCCATCCATTGCCGGTGATTTGTCCAATCCTAATTGTTGTACAACATCGTGGATTTCCATATCAAGGAAAGGATCTAAGAGGTGATTAGTAGTTGGGACCTTATGTGTGAAGATACAGTTCCATTCAATGAAAATCCATTGGTGTAGGGAGTGTCTATTGTTATATAGGCTTTTGAAGAATTGGGTGATGTGGTTAATGAGGGTATATATGGGTTGTATGGTTGTGTCAATACCATCAAAATTGGTGATCAACCATCAATTTTGCTTGGTGTTATAGGTAGAGTGGAAGAATTTAGTGTTCCTATCTCCCTCCTTCAGCCATCTGATCTTGGCTCTTTGTTTCCATAAGATTTCTTCATGTGCCTTGAGGTTGTTTATCTCTTGGGTAAGGGTTATGTGGTCATCACATGGTTATTGAATAGTGGTGAGAAGTTGTTCTTCTTTCCTCTTGATGGTCTTGGGAATGGATCCAAATTGTGTATGGTTCCATCCCTTGAGGATAGGTCGAAGAATCTTGAGTTTGTGAGTATATCAAGGCCAAGGTTGCCAGTGGCTGGCTGTGTGAGCCATATATTGTTGATCATAGAAGTGGAATCTTAGTGTTGGGTCCAAAATTGTTTAAAGCGGAAGGGTTTTGGTCCCCACAGGGAGCGATGTATATGGAGAATAACCGAGAGTTGATCAGATAGACTTGATGCAATGAGAGCGGTGTGGGTCCCTGGGTGATGTTATGACCACAAGTTGTTACAAAAAAAATGGTCTAGTCTGGCTCTGGACATACCTCTGTGCCATGTCCAACTACCATTATTTATGGGAGGTGATGAAGGATTTGAAGATGTTGGCATGACATGGAGTCGCAAAATTTGGTATGGCCAGATCATGGGACCGTTCTTCCGAGCATGGGAGCATGTTGAAGTCCCCCCCTATGATGCATGGGATGTCCCTGTGTTGAGCTACCAAGGAGTGTAGTTTCTCCAAGAAGGGTGTTTTGTTTGGTCTTGGGGGGGCATAACATATAGTGAAACACTATGTCTGTTATTTGCAGTATGGCAAAAATGAATCATATTACAGTGGTTCTGTATGGTGGGTTGAGAGGCTTGGTATGTGTTGTCGTCCCATCCTATACGAATACCTCCACTGAAACTGTTGGGTGGATGCTGAAACCATATGTTAATATGATGTCCCTCCATCTGTTTAAGTTGGAAGTCATTGAAGGTGGTTTTAGTTTCTTGGATGGTAATGATGTCAATGCGGTGTTGATAAATTGTGTTCCTAATGGTTCTATGTCGGCTTGGAGCTACAACTCCACAAATGTTCTAGGTTAAAATATTCATGATGTAGGATCAGTATCACATAGCCAAATAATGTAGCAAAAAAACTATATCAATGTGCAAGATAAGTGTCTCTGTTCAAGATTTGGTGTCCTTCCATCCATTCTATGTGATTAGGTCAGAAAGGAATTGCTCCCAGTCCGATGGAAGGGGGAAGTTGATGGTGATGTTGTGGATAGAAAGTGATAAATGCTTCATTGTGGTCCCATGATGCAAAGTGTTTGATGTCAAACACAACTGTGTCTGCATGTGAGTGTGATGTAGAACTAGTAATAACAAAAAGATCATATTTAACAGAGGTCGATAAACATCGTGGATATATCATAATAGAAGGTGTGGGATGTTGATATATAATACTTGAGTCATCTATGGCGAATAAGTTATTCCTCTTCTGAGACTCAGGTGTGCATAAAAGAGCGGCGTAGGAGAGGACCACTTCATGGTCCTTGTTCACAGGGCTGGATCTGTTGAGAGCAGGGCTCGATGTAGCAGGGGGTTGTCAATGATCACATATTTTAGCTTCTAGAAGGTCTCCTGGTCCATCTCATTGTGGGGACCCTGTGTCCTTCTTATATGAATGAAAGGAGGGCAAGGGTCCAAAGTGTTTGGTGACACATCTGTGGTGAGATGTGATGTGTATGGGCTCTCTTGAAATGTGGTACAGTTCGAAGACGTTATTATTGTGGGTTGGATTCTGGTGGTTGTTAGAAAGAGATGTATGGGTTGGTGCAAGGTGTTTTCATGTGAAAGAATGATGGTGTGGTCAAACCATGTGGTGGGGTGTTGTTTAAGGTCTTTGAAGGAGCAACTGTAGGTGGATGGGTTTTCCATACGAAGCTTGATGTTGTAAATCATGTTCCCACATTTGATGTTGATGTCTCCAGGTATCGTGGTGTCTTTCATAATAGAGAACACATAGAAAGCTTTGGTATAATCAAATGGAAAAAGAATGTCATGGATGATGAACTAAATAATAGCCCCTACGAAGTGAGAAATCTCTCAGAAGACCTCCTCATTCCATAGGTGTGACAGGAGATCATAAATAGAGATCCATCCTGATGCACTGGTGGATGCTGGTGTTGCACCTTGTTAGATCATCCATCTAGAGATTTGGGCTTGTCAAAAACCATTTCCGTAGGCGAAGGTGAACATCTGTCCCAGGGCATGCTCAAAGGTAGAGTTCTTAGTTAGAGTATAAATGACTCTGGTGGGGGTGAGGATCTTGGGTTTCAAGATCGTATAAGATGGTATGAGAAGCACGATGGCTTTAGTGATCTTGATGGTTTCAATGTCATCTGGGGATGCACATTGAATGATATCCACTTGAATGGTACGAGCAGATAGGGCCTTGAGGATACGCATGCTCTGGGCAGGTAGGTCGATGGAGCATTATAGTGTTTAGGTGTTCATTGACATGTTGCAGTCAGGGTTTGATGCTAAATGCAGGCGACAAATGATGTAAAGAGTTCATCTTGTTAAGGGGTTGAGGATAAGAAGGGGAGGGAAGTGGCATAGAAACAATCCTAGTAGGGTTAACAGAGGAGATATCATTAGATGGCGTAGGATTTTCAAAGAGGCAAAAATATTTTTTTACAAAAGATACAGTTGTTAGCTTTGTGGGTCTACAGGTGAGATGAGGCAGATGTAAAGGCGGTTGGCACACTCGACATGCTTGCAAGTGGGTTGTGTATGTGAGGATGGAGTGTGCCAGATATTGGAAAGGGGCAAGATCACCATCCCCAGTGTAGTTGATGGTAGAGTCTGGTGATGTGAGCATCTCGGGAGTAGGCAAAGTAGCGTATGCAGTTTTGACATTGCCAATGAGGGTGGTCGATCTATAGGAATTTGCCACATCTGAGACGATGGTGTCAGTAGAGTTTTTTCTTAGTGATAAGGATCCATGGGTTGTCATGCTCAAGATCAGGTTCACTAGGGTGATCATGTGGTGGATCTGCATGAGATTATGATATCTTCTCGCTAGATGTGATGTGGATATTTCTATTGTAAGGGTTATGAACATACCTGAAGCGTGGGGGTAGGGGATCTTCGAATCTCGATGGTGCTCGTCTAGCTGAGATCGGTGAAGTGGTTGTGTCTGTGAGTTCTTCTTCCTGGGTATCCTGTGCATCTTGCAGTTTTGGATGCCCATTCATGCCCTGCAACATATTGTCTCCAATGTTGGTGTCGTCAGTGACTTCTTCAGAGGATGATTGATGATATCTTTCGATACGGTGTATGCGGCGGATGTTTCTGGAGATGAAATTGTTGATGTTCGTTAGTCAAAGGTTGATGCTCATGTCTCCCCGTGGGCGGAGAATGAGGTGCCATCCCATAGATAGATTGAGGATGGTGAGCATTTCTCTCCATCCTCTGATGGACTGTAGAATGCCTCTACGGGTGAGGTAGAAGTTGATAGGGAAGGCTGTAGATCCTAGATAGAATTGGATGATTTCACCATCCATTTCCACATTGAGGTCTCTCCAAGATCTGGGGATGAAAATACTCCTGATCATTTTGTTGTCGAGGAAGACGTCCATATAGACTATCTCAGGAGAAGGTGTTGGTGGGCAAAGGGAGGGTCTATGTTCAGTGGTGTTGTTGGTTCTCTGTGTATCTGAACCTGTTGGTGTTCCGAGTGGTTGTATATCTGTATGATTTGGTGGGTAGTTGGGGAGTGATAGCACTGTAGTAGAGTGTTCATATTGAATGCGGAAGTTGTTTCTGCCTTACTTGATATATCGTCTGACTATGTGCCTCATATTGGCTGTTGTTCTATAGTCACCTTATAGGGTTTTGGTTACGTACACAGTTCGTAGTTGTTGTGTACAACATGTCTGCTTCGGGATTGTTTAGTGCAGGTGTTATGCCATAACTGTTGTGTTGTTGGTATCGAATCTGGCCTACTCCACAGGGAAGAAAGGTAAAGAACACCGAGTGGGTGAGCGATGTTGCTACTATTACAGTCGGCGAGGATGGTAGTTCTGCCGATAGTCTGAGTATAGTTGTGCTTCTCTCTCCATGGAAAAATTGGGTTGAAGAAGGGAATGTTATTTGCGTATATTGTAGATAAAAGTTGGAGCTCTCATGGCAACACTACGAAAACACACGTAACTAGAGGAGACAACACCCAAGGGGACACCTTAAATGACTCTCCTCATCTTGTCGAAGCACAATTGTTTGCAAGGTATAGGAGAAGCCACAGAGGAAAAAGAAGTAAATGGAGGGCATCATAGCCTTGAATGGAGATTCGATTCGAGTCCCCTTAGGATCATATTTGTATTCTAATGACAAGCTATTGTATACCTGAGAGCTCTTATGCATTCAGTTTATTTTGGTCGGTCACAAGCTGGTTGTCTAGTTCCGATCTCCCCCACCGCGATCTTTAGGTAGTTAATTGAATTTATATCTTTTGCTATTTATTAATAGTGGAAGTAACCTTTTCGATAATGAAATGTAAACAAAATCAAAGCTAAACCTCGGGAAGGTTGGCAGTTAATTGAATATAAGCTAAATCTCGGGAAGGTTGGCTGTTGCTTTGTAGTGAATAGAGTTGGGAATTGGGAGCTAAAATCAGGAAGAGTTGTCAAACAAAAAGGTGCGTTTGCCGGGAGTCGAACCCGGGTCTATTGCTTGGAAGGCAATTATCCTAACCGTTGGACTACAAACGCTTCTGTTGTTGGCCTTTCCTTAATATTTTGTTTTATCGTTGGTGTCCATTTAAGATCAATCCCCAATCCGGATTTTGTTCCATAAAGTGGTTGGGCTATACCGACATGACGAGGAGAACCAAAGCCAGACAAATTACCCCATCTCGTCAGACCGAAAGCTGGATGATTCTTCCTTGAAAAATGATTCTCCTGGCGGTTGGACAGTTGGATGGAGGTTTTTATGACTGGTTCACGCTTCACATGATTTCTTGCTTATACATCTCCGGCATTCGCGATTAAAGTCATATAGTCCCGGCAGGATAGTAGCAGTGCTGCACAACCCCATCACGAATCTACAGAACTGCCCGCGTCTTCCCGATAACCTAAAACCTAAAGCACGTCTTTAGCTCCGAATGCATCATCAAATAACAAACATGCTGCTCTCTCTCTATCTACACATCATCAATTCAACTGATTGTTGAAAATAGTGTGTAAAACATGCATTGAGTAACATAATGCCGATATCATTAACATATTCATGGCAGCCATATAGTAGGAGAAGCATCATGAAATATTTTTAGACAACCAAACAAGGTAACTAGCACATAAGCTTTCTGAAATACTAGCACATAGAACTGACTCCATTGGAAGAAAAAGAACTTCCAAAATAGGCCAAAAGGATAGTGGAAGGCTGATTGGAAGTCAATTACACATCTATTATTTTGAAATGACTTGAGAACCATCCAATGAGGAGCCTCTTCAGTGACCCCATCCCAACATTGCAAACCCATGATCCCCCAACTACCGACACATTGGGGGGGGGGGGGGCGTTTAAACTCACACACTGAGTCGGCCTTGGCAAACAAACTAAAGTTTATTTTGAGGTGCACAACCAAGAGTTAGATTTCCGGTCAATTCATTGGGGAGTGTGCTCGTTTACAACTTGAGTTACTACCTTGTCGAGCCAATGTGTATTTATAGTATTGGTTGATATAGCTCTGTACATTGTGTTGTAATTGTTAGTATTGGGCTCAATCTGGCCTAGATCTGGTTGTAACCAAAATTATCTCTAAATCGACCTTGTGTCCTTACCTTGTATAAAGAAGACTATATGACTAAATGAAAAGTCACAGAGGTTCATTTCAAACAATATTGAAACAGAGAATTACATTCCCACCTCCATCTATCCTTCTTCACATATTTCTCACTTTCTAATGGTATCAAAGCATATATCCCAGAGATCTTGCCCAATTCAACTCAATCATCCAGTCAAAGCTTTTCTATGTGCTTAATATCCCCACCTTTCATTGTCAAGATGTATGAAATCAAATCAGTGATGAATCCACAAGCAAATTCCCAAGCTGCCCTGCTATTGTTGCAAAGAATCCTTATCCGCAAGGTGTGAACATCGTGAACTTTGTCTTTTAGAATTAGAATAAAACCAATTATATGTATGGGGAAGTTAAAATTTGAGGATTGGTGGAGAGCAATGGACTTGAAGCATTGCTCGACGGTAGAGAGCTTCTTTGGAAAAAGTTTTGATCGATGAAGAATGTAATGCCAATCCTAATCCTAATCATGTTGTTTGTCTCAAAACCGATTACCTTGTTAAGGAGTGGATTATATGAATCCTAACTAAGGAGGTTCTTGGGGAAGTTTTTGGTGTTTCTACTTCAAGTCAAATACATAATGCTCTACCTAAGTACTTTTTTTTTGAATCCACACTAACTCATGGATTTGAATCAATGACACAATTAAGGAGAATTAAAAGAGGTATCCAATCTATTGTAGAGTTTCTTAGAGGATTCAAGTTTATCTACAATTAGCTTCAAGCTATTAGAAAACTTGTTTCTAATGATGATAGAGTGTATTTTCTGCTTAGTGGCCTAGGATATGATCATGAAACATTGATTGTATCTTGATGTGTCACCCTATCTCTACATTCCATGAGGTTTCTTCTGTACTCAAATATCGTGAGATGCGTAAAGTTTCCTATGAAATCACTCTACCATAGGAATGACTGGCTTTTGTTGGACACATTATGTAGGAAGGGGAAAAAGTCAGGGAGGCACACTCTGGTGTTAGACATAATTATAGAGTACAAACATCTCAAAAATTCACTCAGAACAACCCTAAATAAGTAGTCTTAGGTAGTTCCCCCAAGCGCATACACATCCCAAGGATGAGAATTCAACCCGACTATTAAGCCATGAGTATCAAGGAATGACAGTTCTCCGATGTCAAATATGTGGGAAGCTTGGTCATGATGCTCTTCGTTGTTGGCATCACTATGACAACAACTACCAATATGTTGAAGTTCCAAAGACTTTCACTAAAGAAACAAAGGCCCTTGTTCTTTGAGGATTCTTGAGAAAGATCCAAACACATCTGGTGATTGGCATGTGGACACAAATGCTGCCAATCATATCACACTTGACTTAGGTGTTCTCACTAGAATTATATCCTATAAGGGGAATGAATTTTTTATGCTAAAAATGACCAATTTTATTCCTATTACTCACACTTGAGATTCTTTTTTATAAAGGCCCCTTTCATAAAAGAGTGATGAGATTTTATGGCTGTCTATCAGCCTACCACCAACCCTCCTTTACCTAAGATTGGGACCGCTAGACATGAGATTCTTTGTTATTCAAAATATTTCCATTCCCTTAAAAAAATATTTCTTGTGACTAAGATTAACAAGAACCTCCTCTATCCGTCCAAAATTACAAATAATTTTCCATATTATTATATATTCTTAAATGACACTTTATAAATAAAACACATATAGAGTCTTACAATTATGGACATGTGCATCTTAAAGTTGATTTGTACGTGCTTAAAGCCACATGTGCTACTCCTCTTCTTACAAATAAGTGCAAATGATTCTCTATGCAGAAGTTTGACACATAAGATTAGTATTCACATGGCCAAAATATGTAGTTTTTCCACAATAAGGGACTTATATATCTCACAAATAAGAGTACCTTTTTTTAATGGCTATGCTATGAGCAAGAGTTGATTTCCACTGAGTTACTTCATGAAAGGAGTTTGCTACCTTTTGGCTGGTATATTTGAATTTTAGGGGAGATATCTATTAAAGTCTTTACATGGATACACCTATTATGCTCTACATGTTGAATATAATAGTGGTTACAAGTGGTTCTATCCATTAAAATTTAAATTTGAAATTGTGACATGATTTATTCATTTCTACAAGATGATTGCTATAGGATTTAATGCTAAGACTAAGATATTACAATATAATTGTGGAAGTGAATTTATCAACCAGACTTTAATTTCTTCTTCTTCTTCTTCTTCTGGATCAAGTCATTATACATAAATGCATTTGTCCTTATGGTGCGCTCCCGCCAATGGTGTTACACACTACTCAGTTGAGGTTTGAATATATACAAACCCACAGACGGAAGCAAATGGTGAGTTAGTCTTTTGAATTTATAATGACCCACACTTGATACACTCATACAACTAAAACACTACACCCACAAGTGCACGGGGTCATGTCGTAGTATAGGAGGGCGGTAAATATAGGGTCGATCCATGGGGAGAAAAGGGGGCACTAGAGCTAGGTTAATTTGGCTGGGTTCCTACTGCGGATACTAAGGTTAAGGGTTTGAAGGTTATTTTGATTGTTAAACTAGGGTGATCAAGAAAGCAATTAAAGGTGAGAATGAAATCTAAGTTAACCCTAGACTAGATTAAGACTAATTGAGCAAGAAAAGGCTAATCTAGGTATGAAAAGACAATTTATGCTAAGTCAAGCAAGACAAGGCAATATAGAAATTAAAGAGCTAAGCTTGCAAGAACAAAGAAAGAACATGGAAAGAAGCTATCTAAGAAAGAAAAGAGCTAACTAAGCTAGTACTAGCTAAGCAGGATGAAAACTAGGGTTTTAAAGCAATTAAGGAAGGTGTGAGCTGTTTAGGGGATGCACTTATCACTTAAGTTGGGGGTGACATATGAACATTATGATTCCATTTAGATTATTCAAACCAAACAAAAAGTTAGAGTCTAATGAATTAACCTAAGCTACTAACTAGCCATGGATATGGTAGGTTGTGTACAGGGGAACTAGTCCCTAACACTCCGTACTACCCTTGCGAGGCTCAATCGGGTTAGGGATTAGGTTCAATTCAATTAGAGTCTAATCAAGTTTAGGTTTCTATATTAGACATTTCTAGGACAATTAGGGGATGATGGTAGTAATGGAGAGGTGAAATTATAGCCCCAAGTCCCCCACATTCTAGCCTTGAGAAGGCTCCTTGCTAATTGGACGAGAATCACCTAATCTAGATACTTAGATATCTCACTTAGGCTTAGGGAGATTGATTAGGATGTAGGAAGATGGGAGGAAACCTGGGGATCCAAGAATTGGACCTAGGGGCAATTCCCAAAATTCACATATATAAGTAATTTCCCTAAAATCCTAGGTGATTTCACACACAAACCAACAAGTAATTCATGTAGAATGAGATAGAAATAGAACATAATCATTACCAAATAGAATTACAAAGTTTACATATCATTTTCCCCAACATGGTATCAAAGTAACATTTTACACCCCAAACAACCCACCAAAAGGGGCCTAACTACTCATGGAAATGGAAAATACAAAAAGAAAGGAGAAGGAAATAGAAGAATCCATGGAGCTCAGTGTAGATGAAGAAATCCTCCACTTCAACTACTATAGGCCATCCTCCTCTCTCCTCCAAGGTGTAGGGGCATGGAATGATGGTGGAAATGGGTGGAAATGGCAGGAAACTAGGATTTTGATGGTGGAAATGGTGAAATGGAGTGAAACAGAGGTGGAAATGGAGTGGAATGTCTAAGGGGAAAAAATGGAGTGGTAGGAGTGAGATAGGGGTGGCCAACACTGGCCTCCATCTGCCACCCACATATATATAAGTGGGGAGAAAGCAATAGGTCAAGTAGGGGTAAAGTGGGAAATGCAGTGAAAAAAGTAGCAGGGTTTTGTGAGTAGCACGACCGTGGTGGGTTGGGGTGAGCACGGTCATGGTGGGGTAGAACAGTTGTGTCAATTAAGATGTGAAAATCACAGTTTGATGGTCAATTATGTACTGGAGTTGGCATGACCATGGTGGTCACCACGACCGTGGTGGGGTAAGGGTAGTACGACCACGGTGGCTCAAAATGCTCAGGCCGTTCTTTGCTCCATAGCCGACTTGTCTTTGTTGTAGCACGACTGTGCTAGGTGGCACAACCGTTCTTGGTCAGTTCACCATGACCGTTCTGGGTGGCATGTATGTGGTTATTCTAGCTTCACTTGAGGATGACTCTGTTGATTTTCAAGTGACCTAGCACAACCGTTCTGTGGTACCACGATTGTGCTGGTCTCTGGATCAACACTTTGACTTTGTTCTTTGGATTTTCTTGGACATCTTTGCTTCAATAGATATTTGGCCACTAGGGGTAGGTTGAGGGAGCATCAAGCTTCACTTTGGGTCTCTCCAAGGGTGGAGAGACCATAGGGTCATTCCTTCTCTCCCTCTTCCATCAAGCGTGGTCCAAATGCCTGAAAAACATGCAAATAATGTCTATAAGTGCATTTTACACAAATACGCATATTAGGGGAAATAACATGAAATCTAATAGGTATAGATGTGATTGAAATGCAAAATTACGCAAGACGAATCCCTAAAATAGGGTCGAATCACCACCCCAAACTTACAACATACTTGTCCTCAAGTATTCTCCAACTCAATCTCTCTACAACTTTTCCATAATAAAAAAATGACAAATGCAATGTAAAGGATGATTATTGATGAATGGGATCAATAATGACTAAGTACATGCATTCCACCTCTCTCATCTCCCACTTTCACAAGCCAATCATGAAAACAGAACAAAGCATATGAACTTCAAATATAGTACATAAAACACACAAGCTATCCATACCTCTTTCATGTAGTTCCGGGTAAACCATTTCATGATGGAGTTAATCAAGGATGACTAGGAGTGCTGTTTCACCTTCATGCTTTTAACCTTATGTTTCAAATCACACCAAATGACCCACGTAGCTACGGAAAAGGGCATAATGAGCTAGGTTTGATGTTTCCTGGCTCAATGGGTATAAAAAAGGAAGAAAGGGTTGCGGTAAGATTTTGGAGTGCTATTACATAGAGAACTCATCTTTTCTTTACTTAGATGCTCTTAAACAGGAGTACCTTTTATTTTCTTTTTGCATTTTTTTTCTTTTTCTTTGCCCTTGGATTAGATAGGGCATATGATGATGAGAGTGAAGTAGTGAGATGTAGATGTGGCCACCCCAAACTTTTAGAGGTGGCCACAGCTGATACATGCACTTTGGCATCCTTTCATGAGGCAGAGGGGTAAGAAGATGGTGAGTGAATAGTTGGGTCAAAGAGGGGTCACTGACGTGATTCTCAACATAAGGTATCCTGTATGAAAATTAATCCAACACTTCATCCAACAATGTCACACCACATGAATGAACAAAATGAAATTGATACTTCAATCAAGTGATTTCATGGACACTAAGAGCTCATAGCTTGCTCAAGTCACAATTCAACCAAATCATTCACAAACACAAGAGAAGTGATGCACATGTAAAAAGTCAAGAATTGATACCATTTAGTAATAAACAATGATAATTCACTTGCATTTGTCAAAGGTCATCATTTTTAATCCAAAAAGTAGAGATTGGGTTGAAACACACTTTTAGGCAAGAAATCTCAAATTTGGGCAAAATTAGCCAAAACGGTGCCAAGTTGCATCTAAGTCTAAATTATTGAACTTAAAACAGAAAACAAGAAAATCCTAGCTAAAACATACAAAAATTACCAAAAATCTACATGCAATGCATGGCAAAAAGAGCAATTTTTCTTGAAAATTACATGAAAATGAAAAGAAAGTAACTACATGGCATGCATGTATGCAAAGCAGGTAAAATCTAAACTAAAGAAAGAAAAAGCAAACAAACAAAAGTAAACGGTAGGTGAAATGCAAAATAAGAGTGAAAATGAGATAGGGCATACTACCCTACCACCCCAAACTTTTAAATCATGATGTCCTCAGTGTGACACTAAAGTCTGGGAATGATAGGATAGATGATCACTGTGGTGGCGGTGGTCCTCCTGTGGTGGAGGATGCTGGTAGTAGGAGCCCCAGTAGTTTGATTGTGGAGGCGGGTAGTTGTCCTGATATGCTGATAGTGAACTCCACCAATCTTCCCCCCACTGGGGGTCCCTCTATGCCTGGGCATGCTAGAACTGGTATAGGTGGTTGACCTAATAATGCATCTGCTGATGGTCTAACCACAAAGCATCCTGAGTACGTTGAAAACCCTCCTATGCATGTAGTATCCTATCTTGCATTGCCTGAATGCCCTCCAGCTATGTATGAATGGTGGCCATGTCATATGCATTCACTGAGGACTGGTGTGGCTCTGACACTCTTGTCCTTTCCTCTTACTGTCTCACCTATTATGCTGCTATGTCTTCCACTACCAGTATCTACTCAACTTCCTATGAGGGATCTCCTAGACCCTCTGTCAATATCACCTCAGGGAAAGTGTCCCCTCTGTGATGCTCCTCCTCATATCTCCTCAATCTATCTAGAAAATCCTAGGTGGGTCCATATTGTTCCATGAGGGGTGGAATATGGTAGGGAAATTCCAAGGAGACTCCTGGGTATGGTGGGTTGACTTGGTAAATGATCTTCTGCTCCACAATGGTGATAATGGAAGAGTGGGCTAAGTAGTGCAAGTCAACCAGATTCCCTCCATCTACCTCTATGTATCCTGTCATATCACATCCCAGGGCAATGGCTATAGATGTTACAATCCCTCCCATTATAAATGGATTTGTGCTCTTGAAAGGGATTGTCCTCAGATGTTCAATCATTAATGCTCCAAGGTTTACATGCTTCCCCTTAATCAACCAACCAAGTACAAATATATCCTTCTTTGTACAGCTCCCTTGGTATTCATACCTGCCAAAGGTGGTGTTTTCCAACACCTTCTGAACATAACAGAGGAAAGGACTGTGAATAGCACTAGTCTTTGCTTTCCCCACTACAAAAGTACTCTGGCCAGTGAAGTGTTTCCACATTGCAAGATATGTGGAACTGGAGTCGTTCTCTGTCATCCCTCTTTCCAAGAGGTCTTCTATCTCTTTATTGGGGGAAAAATCTAATTCTGAATCTTTGAGGTTATCACCCACCTCTCGTCCCCAATCATCACTCTAATGGTATTTTCACCATCATCAGTCACTTTCTCTAATGTGGAAAAAAATTGTTGTATCAGCTCAACGTATGACTCCTGTTGTAGCATCAAAATCTCAAATAATCCCATCTTCTCCATCACACCTTGGAAAAAGGCATAGAAGACCATAACTTCCATCTTCACTCGACACACATATCAAGTTTCTATCACTTTGTGTGTTAAGCACTCTGGGTGCTTGGCTTTCTTTGCCCTGCCGGTGGTGACATCGGGTTGTGGACGGGGTCATTGTGGTATCTCATTCTGCTATGCATATGGTATCTCTTCATTCTCTTCTTCATCTAGTAGGAGCTGCCTACGTGCTCATGGCTGCAGCTCAGGCTGTGGCTGTGGTGCTGAAGAAGTAGATAATGAAGATGCTGAAACTGATGGCTGTGCAACTGAAATTGAAGGTCTCTCAGATGAGACGGAGGGCCGAGTGATGCTCTGGGCGATGGCCCTATCCCCTGCCATGCCTGTGTGGAGGCTCCTTCCACAATTAGATCCACCAATGCATCCAATTCAGCCTTTGTCAACCGGGGGTTGCTGTTCTTCGATTTCTGTTGGTAGGAGATGACACCCCTAGTCTTCACCACTTCTTTCTTTGCAAATTGCTTAATCCTTCATCAAAATTGGAGGATAAATCATGAAAATTTGAATTTCTGTGAAGAATGGGGTTGTTGGGGCGGAATGGAGAGAAATGTGAGATTTTGTGGATGAAAAAGAACGGAATTGGGAGATTGATGTAGTAGAAATGATAGGGAGTTGATTTGGGATGATTTGGGGGTGATTTGGTGGAGATTCGAGGTTGGAGAGGGAGCACGAAGTGCTGCACGGTCGCTAGGGTGCGGGGCACAAACATTCTGTTCTTTGAAGAAGTGAGTAAGTGATTTACAATTTTAGCAAAATCTAACTTAAGTTGCTAGAAACGGGCTACAGCACGGACGTGCTGTGCGGCACGACCGTGGTGGCTTCAGGCTGCATGACCGTGTGACCTTGCACGGCTGTGGTGCATCCCTTATCAAATCTTTTTCTCAAACTTTGGCTTTGTTCCATGTGATCACTTATGGATTTAATTCACACGGCCGTGGTGGTCTCTATAGATGCTATTCCCAACTTGAAGAACATCAAACACTCAAAATTTTGATCCAAAATAATTTTTCATCGATCACTTTGTCAAAATCTCATCTAATTTTCCTCATTTCACCCTATTTTCACCTGTACATCATAAAATTAAACAAAAACTATTAAAAACTAGTGTGTGTGCATTTTCTTGGAGAACTGTAAAAATAAAGAAAAAGTATAAAAAATGGAAGGTTGGGTGAAAAATTCCCAAACCTAGGTGGGTTGCCTCCCACAAGTGTTGAGTTTCTTGCCTTCAACTTGGGTTCTTGGCGATTCTTCATTCATTCATCCATTTGGAATTATCATGTGCCCATTCTTATAAAACATGCATCCCTCATTTGCACTCAATATGTTTTCCTCATCCCTTTGATCACAATAATCATCATTAATTGTTCCATCTAGTTCTCCTTTTCTCAAATGATCATTCAAACTTGTGAAGTGATCATGTCCAAATCCCTATCTTAGACCCGTCGGGTTGGGGTTTTGTACATGTTGATCTTGATCTTCATGTCCATGAATGAAACCGTCATGGTGCCGCTACATACATGAATCTCAGCATTAGCTGTAGATAAGAATGACCTTCCCAAGATGATGGAAATGTTCCTATCCTCTGGCTCCATATCAAGTACAATGAAATCTACTGAGAACACTGCACCTTTCTCTTTATCTATCATCACCAAGACATCATCCACTCTACCCCTAGGCACTTTTATGGTTCTATCCGCAAACTGGAGAGTGCAATGTGCTGGCTTCAACTTGCCTAAGCCTAGCTCAACATAGACATTGTATGGCATCAAATTCACACTAGATCCCAAATCAAGTAAGGACCTGTGTATGCGATGTCCCCCTATATAGCTAGGTATGAGTGAGGATCCTAGGTCTTTTCTCTTCATGAGAAGTGAATGTTGTATGATGGAGCTCACTTGTTCAATAAACTTCACTTTCTTTGAAATCCTCCACGTTGACCTTCTCTTCACAGTGCATAGGTTCTTGAGGAACTTGGCATATGATGGGATTTTCTTGATAGCATCCAAGAGTGAAATGATCACCTTCACTTGGAAAAACACCTCAAGAATATCCACATTGTGCTTTTGCCTCCTCCTCATTTCTGGTGGCTCATCTAGTGCTTCAATGAATGGATGATCATTGGCTTTTTCCTTGCTTGCATCAATGTGAGGTGGAACACTAGGGATGGTTGGGATTGCAACTGAAGTATGAAGTGGAACACATGGTATACTAGAATCAATATGATGTATCACTGAATCATCTTTGACAATTTCAATCATAGTATCACCACTTGGCTACCTTTGCTTTGCTTTATCAACCTTTCTTTGACTTGCAGGCCGCTCAAGAGATTTCCCACTCCTTAGAACTATCACAACACTACCTTGCTCATGGTGGAGAGGGGGAGCATGTTGTGGTTGTGGAGGAGGTGGAGGTGATACTTGGTGTTGAAATTGAGGTGGAGAAGAGAATTGAGGGGGAGGAGAGAATTGGGGTTGGAAAGTGAAATTTTTGGAAATTTGATATGAGGGAGGTGGTGGAGGAATGTAAGGCTTAGGATAGACTTGGAAGGAGTGAGTAGGATGTATTCGCATGGGGGTGGACTATAGAAAACTTGTGAAGAAGACATAGGTCCACTTGCTTCATGGTGGCTCATGATGTGATTTGAAGACAATCTTTCTTCTTGGAGAGAAATTATGGAAGATATCATCTCTATTCTCTCTTCTAATCTTGCAACATCTCTTTGGAAATCACTAAACACTTTTAATCTGGAGAGAACCTCTTCCTCAAACCTTAAGCTATATATTGGACTTTGTGGTTCCTGGTAGCTATAGGAGTGAGGTGTCTTCTTTTCTTCACCATAAAACTCAATAGAATTGACCGGGTGATAAGGAACATTTGTCATCTAGTTCTTCATGAAGCTCACCATGTCACCAAGAATCTTCATCACTTATAGGCTTGAGTCATTATGAGAAGGAGGTGTCACACCAAAAGCATAGCTCCTGTCATTCATCATGCTAGAAGATTGAATTCTTGATCCTTCACCCAACTACTCAAACAAAGGCCATATCTCCTCAGGTGGCCTAGCTATGAAAACTCCTCCACAAGAAGCATCCATGGTGTCTTGGTCCTTTAGAGATAAACCAGAGTAGAATGATTGAACTAGCTTTCACAAAGGGATCTCATGGTGCAAGCACTCTCTCAAAAGCTTCTTAAATCTTTCCCATGCATTATGAAACTGCTCATTTCCCATTTGGCTAAAACTTGTCACGGCACACCACATTTGTGTTAAACTTGCAATAGAGTGGAATTGTCTCAAGAAGGCATTCTTCATTGTTTCCCAACTCATGATGTCCCTTCTTGAGTCATACCAATCTTTGGCTCTATCTTTGAGGGAGAAAGAGAACAAGGTCAACCAGATTGTATCATCACTAGCCGTCAACATCCTGAAGGTGGAGCATACTTCAAGAAAGAGTCCAAGTGCTGTAGGGGTTCTCACTCTCCGAGTCATAGAAGATGGGAAGGAGCCCAAGAATACATGGAGGAATAGAGAATTTCTCCCTTGACATTTGATCAACCCTACTAGCAATTGGCGATTTATAGTTGCTAGGCATGAAGTAGTCTTGAAGAGCCTTGTGGAGTGTATGTTGGCCTTCCATCTTGTTTCCTCCCGAATGGCTTGTCACATGCACAAAGCACAACCTAACAAAAGAAAGTAAGTTAGTAAATCAATATACACAAAGAATGCAAATAATAATGAATAAAGAATAGTAATGTGGAGGGTAGTAGGAAAAGTTAAAGAAAAACTAACTTGCTAGGCCGAGCACCTTTCTCTCCGGCAACGACACCAGAAAGCTTGGTGCGCTCCCACCAATGGTGTTACACACTAATCAGTTGAGGTTTTAATAGATGCAACCCCACGGACGGAAGCACACAGTGGGTTAAACTTTCGAATTTATAATGACCTCCACTCTATACACTCACACAACTAAAACACTACACCCGCAAGCACACGGGGTCGTATCGTAGTATATGAGGGTGGTAAGTATAGGGTCGATCCATAGGGAGAAAAGGGGGAACTAGAGCTAGGTTAGTTTGGCTAGGTTCCTACTACTTAGACTAGGGTTAAGGGTTTGAAGGTTGTTTTGATTGTTAAACTAGGGTAAGCAAGAAAGCAATTAAAGGCGAGAATGAAATCTAAGTTAACCCTAGACTAGATTAAGACTAATTGAGCAAGAAAAGGCTAAGCTAGGTATGAAAATGCAATTTATGCTAAGATAAGCTGGTCAAGGCAAAATAGCAATTAAAGAACTAATCTAGCAAGAACAAACTAAGAATAGGGCAAGAAGCTATCAAAGAAAGAAAAAAAGCTAACTAAGCTAGCACTAGCTAAGTAGGATGAAAACTAGGGTTTTAAAGCAATTAGAAGGTGTGGGATGTTTAGGGGATGCACTTATCACTTAAGTTGGGTGGTGACATATGAACATTATGATTACATTTAGATTATCCAAACCAAACAACAAGTTAGAGTCTAATGAATTAACCTAAGCTACTAACTAGCCATGGATATGCTAGGTTGTGTATATGAGAACTAGTCCCTAACACTCCCTACTACCCTTGCGAGGCTCAATTGGGTTAGGGATTAGGTTCAATTCAATTAGAGTCTAATCAAGTCTAGGTTTCTATATTAGACATTCCTAGGACAATTAGGGACTGAGGGTATTAATGGGGAGGTGAAATTTGGATTTTGGGCCCCAATTCCCCCACATTCTAGCCTTGAGAAGGCTCCTTGCTAATTGCACGAGAATCACCTAATCTAGATACTTAGATCTCTCACTTAGGCTTAGGGAGATTTATTAGGATGTAAGAAGATGGGAGGAAACCTAGGGATCCAAGAATTGGACTAGGGGCAATTCCTAAAATTCACATATATAAGCAATTTCCCTAAAATCCTAGGTGATTTCATACACAAACCAACAAGCAATTCATGGAGAATGAGATAGAAATAGAACATAATCATTAACAAATGAAATTATAAAGTTTACATATCATTTTCCCCAACATGGTATCAAAGTAACATTTTACACCCCAAACAACCCACCAAAAGGGGCCTAGCTACTCATGGAAATGGAAAATACAAAAAGAAAGGAGAAGGAGAGAGAAGAAGCCATGGATCTAGATGTAGATGAAGAAATCCTCCACTTCATTTACTGCACGACATCCTCCTCTCTCCTCCAAGGTGTAGGGGCATGGAATGATGGTGGAAATGGAAGGAAACTAGGGTTTTGATGGTGGAAATGCTGAAATGGAGTGAAATAGAGGTGGAAATGGAGTGGAATGGGTAAGGGGTAAAAATGGAGTGGTAGAAGTGAGCTAGGGGTGGCCAACCCCAGTCTCTAGCTGCCACCCACATATATATAGGTGGGGAGGAAGCAATAGGTCAAGTAGGGGTAAAGTGGGAAATGCAGTGGAAAAAGTAGCTGAGTTTTGTGAGTAGTACAACCGTGGTGGATCACCACAACCATGTTGGGTGGGGGAGAACATGGTCGTGGTGGGGTATAACGTTCATGTCAATTAAGATGTAAAAATCACAGGTTGATGGTCAATTATGTACTGGAGCTGGCACGACCGTGGTGGTCACCATGACCGTGATGGGGTAAGGGTAGCACGACAGTGGTGGTCACCGCAGCTGTGGTGGCTCAAAATGCTCAGGTCATTCTCTGTTCCATGGGCATTATTCCTCCGGTGTAGCACAACCGTGCTAGGTGGCATGACCGTTCTGGGTCAGTTCACCATGACCATTCTGGGTGGCACGACCGTGGTGATTCTAGACACTTGAGGATGACTCTGTTGATTTGCAAGGGACCCAGCACGATCGTTCTGTGGTACCACAACCATGCTGGTCTCTAAATCAACACTTTGACTTTGTTCTTTGGATTTTCTTGGACATCTTTGCTTCAATGGATCTTTGGCCACTAGGGGTAGGTTGAGGGAGAATCAAGCTTCACTTTGGGTCTCTCTAAGGGTAGAGAGACCCTAGGACCATTTATTCTCTCTCTCTTCCATCAAGCATGGTCCAAATGCCTAAATTACATGCAAATAATGTCCATAAGTGCATTTTACACAAATACACATATTGGGGGAAATAACATGTAATATAATAGGTATAGATGTGATTGAAATGCAAAATGACACAAGATGAAGCCCTAAAATAGGGCTGAATCACCTTACACTCATCAAAAAATGGGAGAGTGGTAAGGAAACACATGAACATTGTTGAGGTGTGCCTTTGTATGATGATTGATGTAAGTGTACCTGACGATTGTCTATTCATCATGCTTCTTAGTTGCATTTAGATTTAGTTTTGCATATTTTGCTTCTATTTTACTCAATATTTCACCTCTTTTAGAATTTTAATATTTAATGCCATTTGTTTTTTATTTAATACATTTTTATGTTTAGTTTGTAGTGTTGGTTCAAGTCAAAGAGAGAAGAAATTATCCCTCAATGAAAAACCAAGAAAAATGATTAAAGATTGCATATCCTCACTCCTCAACTCTGACAATTGGAATGGGGATTATTAAAGTATATATGGGTACTCAAATAACCATAAAATTTGCATTCAAAATCAAAATTATATGATTTGAAAGACATTAGATGCATGGTTCAATTACGCTCAAAACAAATACATATATGATACAAGTCAGTTGGCAGACTCACCCTTGAATTACTTAATGAGTTGGGAAACTTGACTATATGTTGAAGAACATGTAGAAAGTGAGTTGGTGTTACCAATCAGCCAATTGGAATTCATCTTTAATAGGCCAGTAACCAACATGGTTTTTGGTGACCCTCTATTTGTTTGACTTGATCTATGACTCAAACGACTCACTTGTAGGTGAATATCCTTATCAGTTAGCAAGTCGCCTGACTCATTACATGAGTCAGCTGACTGAAAAGTACAACTTGACACTAAAATGACTCTAGATTCCACATTTGATGTCCGCATTGAGTGATTCAAGTTGGGTTGAAATCATAATTTTCTTATCTATGAAAGAATATATGCATTGACTACTTAAAATTGATGGACTTCCCTACAGTTTCCTGAAACTCATGTTATGAAAATATAAAACACATGACAAACAAACATTAGAATTAATTTGGATGGATCTGATTTTTTGTGGGATAATATAAAAGCAATTCAGAGACATCTAGGACAACAATTCATGACATATTTTCTCCCATACACAACCCTAGCTGCCACCAAGGAAAGTCTAAGATGGGAGTTGATGGCTTGACATGGTGACACACTCCATTAGAGGATGTGATTGGGGATTGCAACCATTGTTCAGGGAGTTGTGATGAGACCACTTAACTTCTCCTCCATGATGCCACTTTTGCCATGAGATTTTTCTACATCTCTTTTTCTTGCTTCATAAGCATTATTTGAGAGTAATTTACCTGCCAAGATGTGGGGATTAGCTCATTGTCGTTTATATTTTACTCTCGTGTTATACATTGCTATTCTTATGGTTATTTATACTGATTATTGCTTCATATTTCGTACTCTATGATTAAGCTACATACATTGCATGATTACCATAATCATAGACATAAATTTATTGAAATATAGGATTACAATATCAAGGGATCTGATTAAACCCCAGATGAGATCACAAAATGGGTTCTTCTGGGGAAACAAACTATGGATTTATAGGTAACAAGACCTTGCACCTATTGGGAAATATGTTCTTGTGAGTTTTCATACCCTGAAAAGATACAAAATTCCTTGGCTCGAGTCTAAATAGACATTTGAATGAGTGATGTAATATGAGAGAGTGGATGCACAATGGCTGTGAAAACCCATGCCTTGGTAATTTTATCATACATTCATCTCAATTTGATTCTTTCATTATTTTTTGTTTGACTAGTTAGATTAATATTTCTAAAAAAACAATGAATCGTCTATGCTATTTAGGTACTTTTATTTTAATTAGATTAAATATCAAACTTGTTTGTAGAAAATCGTCCTTTGGGTTCGATCCATAACTTTACTATGACAAGACCCATTCTCTTGTGGCAGTATTTTTCATGCTATCATTTTTTTAGAAACTAGGTTTCATACCCTAATGAATTTGAGAGGCATAAAATACCACATTAGTACCCAAGATTTACCATGTAGAAGCTTTTTCCTCATATTTTCTTAGCAAGAGACCATCTACTCAATCGAATGACAAGATAACTCCTCTCCAGTCTTTACTACACAAATTCCTAATTATTCCTCTCTCACATATTTGAACGCCAATGTTCCTTCTCTTGGGGATATTAATAAGTAAAGTTGGAACCTTGATCTTTACCATATGTTTTCCTAGGGTATAATGAAACTTTTAAGAGATACTAACTGCTTTCATTTTCAATCTAAAATAGTTTCCTTGTCTCATCATGACATTTTTATTGAAAGAATGTATCCACTCACCAATGTTCATTGTGCTACTACATTGGGTGAAATTCTCATGTACAATGATTTTTTACTATAATGTCCCAGGATTTGAGGCCTCAGATAAAATGATATTGAAAGGAATTATTAGAGTACCTGAATCACCCAATGTGCACCTCCTTTTCAAGGAGCCCATTACTAATGAACTCAATGGTTAAGCATGCTTAGCCCATAGTAGCACTAGGATGCATGACCAGTCAGGAAGTTTATCATGGCTTGCGTATCAATGAGGACAAAGCATGCAGTTAAGGCTAGTGGTGATCGACAGGGCCAGTTGTTATTCTTGAAACTCTACTAGATCCATGGGCAGTGGGCGTATGTGTTACACATGGTATCAGATCCAAAACCCCTCTAGTAGGTGGCCCACATGAGCATGTGGCATGCCAGTCTTCAGTCGTGCGGTCCAGGCATGTTGGAAAGGCATGTCCATGGTGATGTAACCGCCCTTGCGCTAGTATTCCATGATTGGGAGCTAAGTGTTCATGGTCCATTGTGGGTCTGCACTAAAATGGGAAAATATAATTAGGTCATATAGTTGAGCCTTGATGAGTATGCCAAAAGTCTAAGTGGGGGAGATTCTAATGTATCGAGATCTGAGGCCTCAGAAAAAATCATAAAAAAGGAATGATTGGACCACCCATTTCACCAAGGTGCACATTATTTTTAGGGAGACCGTCACTAAAGAACTTTGTGGTTACGAGTGCTCCACCCTGAGTAGTACTATGATGGATGACCAGTTGGGAAGTTTATCCTAGCTTGGCTATGAGTGAGGACAAGGCGTGCAGTTAAGGCTAGTGGTGATCTTGTGGAGCCAATCATCATTCCTAGAACTCTACTAAAGCCTTGGGAAGTGGGCCCAAGTGTTACAGTTATACTTTAATGACAAACATGGATCTATCACTGGTCCTATAAACTCTAATATATCTCATCATGGAACATATGAACATGCTCACCCTTTTTTATGTGTTTAGTGGTACTGATTCTATGCCAAACCCTTCTCATAAGAAGTGCAATTCTATTTCTTTACACCAAGATACATCTAATGCACACTCTTCTCATATGCATTTTATTTAGTTATATCCATCAAGCCCTATTCTTGTAGTTGTACATCTTGAAGATAATTGTCCCACACAAGACACTGGTCAATCTTTGTCTTCATCTACAACTTATACACCTTCTATTCCACTCATTCACCCTATAATGACTAAGACTAGAGCTCACATAGTATATATTAATGAAAAGTAATGCTATGATTATTTGTTGTACGCCTATGATTCTAAAATATACTGAAGACACTATTCAACATACTAGGTGGTTTGAAGCAATGGAACATGAACTTCAAGCCCTATCCAACGACAACACTTGAAATTTGGTTACTTGACAAACTAATCAAAATATAGTTAGTTCTTAGTGTGTACAAAAATCAAAATTCAAAGGTAGATGGTAGTCTAGAACATTTGAAATCAAGTCTTATGGCTCATGAATGTACTTAGGAGGAAGGAGTTGATTATGCTAAAACTTCTCTCCTATATTAAATACTACAACTCTTAAGAGGTTCTCTCCCTTGCAGTTACATTTGGACGGAAAATATGCTAAATTGACATATGCAATGTGTATATGGAACAACCCCCAAGATTCAAGAGTACTTTGTTTCATGATTTTGTATGAATGCTTCATAATGTTATGTATGGGCTTAAATATGTTCCACATGTCTCGTCTGGCAAGTTGAGTGATTTATCTTTTATTTTGGCTTTGTTTTTAGAAAAATGAATTCCTTTCTATGTGTATTTCAAAATACTTTTGGTATTATTAGATTATTACTATATGTGAATAATTTTGAAAAGAAATAATAAAGTGATTTTGAATACATTTGTTCTGAATCTCAATTATAAGTTCAATTTATGTGATCTTGGAGAAACTCATTACTTCTTGGTATTCACTTACAACATTACTAAAGTGGATATATTATGAGCCAAGAAAAGTACATAATGGAACTCCTATTGCAAGCTCAAATGGCTTTTCATAACCCATTAATACCCCAATTCCTCTAAATTTTACCAACACCCCTCTAATGAAATGTTTTTTGATCCAAGTATGTATCAAGGACTTGTTGGCTGACATCAATATACTACATAAAAAAGTATTACAAAAGCAGCCAATTCAATATCGCACCTATTGTTTAAGATTTCCCTCTGGTCAAGTGTATTCTTTGATATCTAAAAGGCTCCCTACAACTTGTGTTACATGTTCAACCATCATCTAGAATTGTTGTTATTGGCTTTTGTGACTAAGATTTGGATCAATGTCCTCTCACACATTCGTCCATCACTAGATTTGATATATTTGTAGGATCACATGTGTTTTAGGGAGCTTCAAGAAGTAGCCCGTAGTATCTCATTCAAGAATTGGAGTAAGAGTACACGACTCTTGCATCTGCAAAATTTGATATGACTAAGATTTCTCATCTTTTCCATGACCAAAAGTTGTGTTGCCTACTCAAGATACTCTCTTCTATGATAATGACAGCCTTTTCCAATCATCTATGAGTCCTATTTTTAATGCTACAAAGACAATAGAGAGTGATTTCTACTTTTTTAGAGAAAAAGTGGCCTCTAGCATATCATACTCTCATATATATATGTTACAACTATAGCTTAGATTGCTGACATTCTTACCAACACTATACCCAAGCTTCAACACATTCAATTCCAGATCTAACTAGGAATTTCCCACAACTTTTCTGGTTTGAGGGGTGGTATTGGATGATATAGCTATATACACACTATTTTGTATTATTTGTATTGGGATCAATGTATACTAGATCCGATTATAACCGAATAATTTGTAAATGGACCTTGGTCTGTGCCTTGTATTAAGAGGAATGTGTGACTAAATGCAAAGTTACTAAGGTTCATTTCAAACATCACTAAAGCTGAGACTTGCAATCTCTCTTTTGTCTCTCCTTTTCACACTTCTTGCTTTCTTCTTAGTTCTCCTCTTCTCAAAACCCTAGATAGGAATACATGTTTGGGAGTTTCTCATATTGAGAGGCCCAAACAATATGTCAAAGTAAAAAATGAACTTGAACTTATTGATGGATATGGGGAATATATATCGAGTTTATCTACATGACCTTGTCATATTCCCTATAAATGATAATTGATTGACTTATTGCTTCCAAATAACTCACTTACTACTAAATTGGAGCTCCTTTTGGTTTGTGGTGGACAATATGGGTGTTAATTCAACTGAGCTTTTACAAGTGGGTTGGTGAAGATTTTCTCTTGGCACAATTAGATCCATGAAATTGATATGCAACTTGAACTTTTTTGTTGTAGACTTAGCCTCAACCATAAAGTGGATGCAAACCAATAATGAGAGTTTTTCAACGAATGTCAGACACCACATCTAATTGATGTGAAGTGATACACCAATAAGCAAGGTCAAAAGATAAACATAGATATAAGAACAAATGGAAACTATGTTTATTGCATCTCATTCATTTAATATCTAATAGAATCATTAAAATTTTCTTCTTTTTAACAAGATTAGAAATAAAGAGAGTCCTAATACCATAGTTTCCATTTGTATATTAATGTTTTAACCACAAGAACCTGATTTATGTTTTAAGTTCATTAACCTATATCATACATCCATAATTGGTATACATACTCTTGGCCACAATTCTTTTATTGGTGTTGAACCCCTTAATTTTGTAGAAATCATAATGAGGATTGGGGTTGTATTATTTGAATAATGAGTTGGAGAGTTCTTTATGGCCATTAGCGTTAGCATGTGTTGAATGCTTGGAAGGATAGTCAACGATTTTCCAAGTGGAATGAATTTCCACTTTGACTTATGAACTATGATAGCTATTTGGCCTTGGGTTGTCATTAGTAGCGTTTATCCTACCATTCTTGGTGTCAACAATTGCAATGGAATGTTGGAGTTTGTATAAGGAACTATTCTTCTTTGATGTTATTGTGGCATTTCTAACAAGATATTGTTGACATTGGATGTCGATGCATATATATTGTCCCTTTTTGTTTGTTTGTGCAACCTTTTAATTAAAATCATTCAAGATGATAAGCTTCAAGGACTATTAGATCTTTGTAGAGAAAGAAAAATTAAGAGTGCTAGGGTAGTGAGACAAACCACGATGTCTAGTTCCTCTTTTTTGATTGATTCAAACACTATCCACACAACTATTGTTGGAGATGTTATAGGTTTTCATTTCTAGGTACCTAATCTAACTTCTATGTATACTAGTCTTTGAACTTCTCTACAAGCCATGCCCACATCTTGGAGGATATTATATATTTATTGTTTTACAAGGTCAAGACTAATCACATATCATTCTAGATATTTACAAACAAGGACCTTCTCATACTCTTAGAGTTCCACCATGTATAATCTATATGCTTCCACATGTGCCATGCTATCTCCTTTCTCCTCATACTTAATAAAGAGTGTCATGAAGAACTAATTGGGTAACTCTACATGCGGGAAATGGTAAAAGTCGTCAAACTTCTTAGTTCCATTCATTCTTTCTTTCTTTCTTTATTTGTTTCTCTCTATCTAGTTCTTGAAGTTTCCACAAAATCTCCCCTAGAGTTGGATCTCCTAATGTCTCTTTTTTGGTGGAAACAACCCTAGATTATTGTGCAAGGGACTTGCAATAGATTTGAATGTGGTGTCATGATCATATGTTATGGATGGAGATAGACAGAGATATTCATTGGACCGTCATGTGTAGGATTTTTATGATAGTGCACTAGATTATGGAACATGTAACTTGTCACTATTGTTTTTCTCCCACCTATGGGCTGAGATTGAATAATCATATGTACCTTTGAAAGTGTCTCTCTTACTGCTCAGTTTGGATGACACATTGGTTTCCTTAGTCTCCTCTTCATTAGTTGTTACTTCATTATTTCTAGGTATAATGACCATCATGATGGGCTTCTATACTAACCTTTATCCTAAAGTTGTGCTTACGAATGGTGGCTACTGATATAGGCTCAACTTAAACAATCCCAACTATTGTAGAAATGTGTTTTTTAAGCTGTATGATGATGATTATCGGGAGTGATATGTGGATACACACTCATATGGGAGTGGTACTAGATGGTACATGCTATAATGGTGGTTGAAGTTTGATGAGGGCATGAAATAGTATTAACATGTTTCTTAAGGGGTATTTAAAAGTGTTTTAGTTCCACCATAATTATGTTTTGGGATGTATGGAGCCTCCTTGGCTCTTTATAGACATATCAATTTGTCATGGTTATGGGCCATGCTGGTATGCAAGGAGAATTAATAATTGAGGAATATACATCATGATTGACAAGGTTTTCTAGGCAATATTTAATGATGGTACAAACAAAGTGGAATGGAATGGTCCCTCTTTTATTTGGAGTGAGTCTCAAGATTCCCTTTCCTAATATGGTATTGGTTTGATGTACATGTTTGAAAATTTATGGGTTGAACCACTTGTCATTGTTCCCTTTTCTCTTATTCTTATCTATAGGATGTGGGTTGATCATTAAGGGGATTTACACCCTTTTAACAATATCCTCCCATGCCCATGTGTAATCAAGTTGTGCTATATCCCTATCTATATGAAGATGATGTGATTTCATGTCACTTGGGATGAAGATAGCAAATGCTGGGCTGATTTTTTTTATCATATGGACAAATACTCAAGTAAATGGTGTAATTTTTGGGACTAGTTTAAGGTTGTAGACCAAGACCCAAAATGGTCTAACTTAAGGTCTATAGTGTAGGACCGTGTCAATTTGAGGTAATTGGAAAAGGGAATTCTAGAACACTACTAGGATAAGTTTTGATTATATATAGAAATCCATAGCTTGGATTGATTTGAATATATAACTATTTGATTTATCTATTTATTTGGTTGTTTTATTTATGATTAAAAGTTCAATATACTTATGTTGTGAGATAAGTAATATGATTCAAGGTCACTTTATTGATGAGTTGAGTTTGAATTGTAAGTGAGTTTCTAATCGTCATATCATGTGTGAGTCAAGATAATATGTATCTTGATAGAATGCAGGAGCATGAGCATATGGGTGCACATCTCATATGCATGGCATGATCTTGTATATATGTACGACAAAATCAAGAAGGTATAGGTGTGTCAAATTGCATGAATTTATCCTAGGGTTGAGATAGGTTATTGCATGGTAGGGTGACATTAAGAAACTATCAAATGATGCATGAGCTTTAGACATGTTAACACGTAGTCTAGAAGCATGGCTGGAGAATTGGGAAACTTTGCAATGTCAAATCCTATTGGGATGATGGATCTAGATACTTGAAGCTATATGCCATGATTTTAGTATCCTTTTAGCATGATCCTGAGATGTTTTAAAATTTAAATAGCCTAGTGTAACACATCAAAACCTAGCTCTCTAATAACAAAATCCTAATTTTATGGATTATGTTCTTGGGCATAGAATTTACTATAACCTTGTACTTATACTATATACTGACTTGTACATAAAAGAGATACATGAAATAATGAAGTGTTTGTTGCTTTTATTTGGAAAGACAATATTATTAAAATATATTTAAAAATTAGTTTGGAATTAATTAGTGGGTGACAGTATATGTGAGGGATTAAGAAAGTCAGTAATGTGAACGTAAACCTAAAAAGAATCATAATTCAAGATATTATCCATAAATAGCTATGTGGTGGATAAATATTGAAATAACATCCTTTAACTCTATTTCACTAGATAATTTAATAAATAGTCTCAAAAGAATAATTAAAGGTAGACTCAATATCTCCATGTCTAAATTAGCTTGTGGGATAAATTTCACATTAGTTGAATTATCATAGATGAAACGATTTTATAAAGGAATATAAATATAGGTTTAAACTCTAAGATATTAAATGACATAATTGATTACCCCAAAAATAGAAACTAGTGTCAAATTTGGATTATACATGCATTAACTTTCTTAGGACACAAAATTAGTTTTATTTGAACCTTTTTTTAGCCCTAAAACCATCAAGAAAATAAAATCTGTTAAATAACCCATAAATTTCTAATTAAATGAGTCAATACAACTGATGTCACAAAGTCCCAAATTTATATTAGGTCACGTTGTCACACCAATTTTTTGGTTTCCCAATATTTAGTATATATGCAACACTCTCAAGTGCCAGATTGCAATCTAACAATGTCTGTGCCATTTTCTTCCTCATTTCTAAACAATAATTTGGGGTTGTTTTCTATATTCACATTCTTTTTCGATCACTTCTCTTCCTCTCTCTATTCAATTTCTTCCCACAATTTCTTCACTGTTGTTTTTCTCACATATTTTTTCCTTGTCTGATCCTTTGTTTGTCCCTAAGCACCTAACATACAAGGAAACCCCAATTACATTTTCTCTTTCTCTATTATTTTTTTACAGCCTATAGAACTTCCTTATTACACCTCTCTATAAAAGCTTGACTTTTCTAGCGATTTTAGGATCGACCAACTAGACTCCCTCATCATGTAATTTTGTGAGAAGAGTTTTGTGGATTTGGACCCTCATCGCCTTCAACCTCACAAGGACCTGTTAAGGTTAAGATCTTGTGTCCACTACATTCCTACTCCATAAATCCACATGTTATATGCACCTCCATGTTCCTTATTCAACCTAATTTTTCCCTAGGATTCCTCGAGCTCCTCCTCCTATGTCATGTCCTCTGTGCAACTGGGGGCGACGTTGAGAGTGATATTTGATGCTTGGAAAGATATGGAGAAGAATTGAAACTTGCTCACCACCATCGCACAAAGATAATGGATGCCTCTGAATCATGTTTTCTGGACACCCACCACTTTGCACATTTTCTTGTGAGGGTTTCTTGACCGCTGACCACAACATCATTCCACTATCTATGCTGCTTTCTTTTAGGGTTGCTAGTTTTGGACTCTGGTGAATTATCCTAGAGTCATTGAATCACATTTTCTTTCCACTATGGTTGCTTTTTCTGATCTCCCAATCCTACCTTGGTGGATGGCCATGGCAACTTCCAATTTCTCAGTTTTTGACCTTGGGGGTCTATTCTTGACCTATCCAAGCTTCTCCTTTAGGTATCATTTGTGCTGATTTGATTAGGTGGCTACACCATGGCTGCTCTTTGCAAGATGTTGAAGGTTGAAGAATCCTCAGTGTATTTTCCCAGTTTTGCCCATGATTTAATTTGATTATAGTTATAGTTGCATGGTCATTTTTTACTATTCATCATGCTTTTGGAGTTGGCATCATGGGATCTCTTTGGCGTGTCTGATCAATTGGCCATGCTTTAAAAGACCATCTCACTTGAGTTGTAAAATACATAATGTTTTATACATGGCTTATTAATTTTTTTTATTGGTCAATATTTTTAAATTTCATAATAAATTATATATAGATCAGAGAAATAAAAGAAAATATGTGTTGAAATCAAAAAAATATTTCTCCAACTGATAGTATGATTTTCATCATGTAATTATAATATTATAAATATTTGTTTTTAAGAGATTTTTCTTATTGGCATCAATTTGCAAAATTTATGTCAAATTATATAATTTAGAATAATAAACTAAAATATGATTTGGAATCAATAAAACATTATCTACAAGCTCTTTTGGTTTTGATAACCTAATTTTTTATAATAAAAACCAACTTTTAGGGTTCATGAATTTAATAATAAGTTAACTCAAATTTAATATATGCTTTGAATAGGTGGATTGTGACCCTAATGTGGAAGTAAGGTTGACTTTGGACATACCTAGACTTGATATGAGGTATCTTTCATCCCTTATTAATCATATTAAGCAATCACCTATGTTTTTCTCTCTTGTGGTCCTTTGGGACATATTACCATGTTCTATTCTGTCTTCTGAGATGATTATTCATACAAGTGGATATTTTAAATTTGATATTCTGATCTTAGTCAACTATTGGATATGTATTGTTGGACTCTAAAGTTGCATCTTGTCTATATTATTTCGTGATTAACCCTAATCTATAAAATTGAAGTATATTGTTCCTTTTTATGAAATGGAACCCTATTTTCAAGTGATGACCTCTTATGGTCTTATTATGTATTTTAAATGTGAAGATGGTTAAATAATTGTTTATGGGTCCTCTGACCCCAATTGATAATATTCTAATGTTCTCATCCCTTATTTTAGCATGACTATACTTGATTTTTCCTACCCTATTTGCACATTCGACTTGAATAGTCATAACTAAAAGAAGTGACACTGTGTTCTTGGCACTATTTTTTATTCCCCTACCACATTTATTGTTTATGGGCATTGGGTTTTATTACCCTGCCACATATTATATATGCAATTTTTTTTTATTCCCTCCTTCCATGCACTGAGGTTCTATTCTTGTTGCAGAGATTTCTATTTGATTGGCACTAAGATTTTATTTCTCCTTCCCCTTAGTACGGAATATATGGGTTCCTACCCTACTTTTTTTGTATATGCTAGTCTAATATATGCTCACCATGCAAAGTTGATGTTTGTGGTATTATTGATGTGACATTGTTTAAAAGGCAAGAAACCCTCTTATTGATTATCCTCTTTACATGAAATACCTTTTTGGTAATCCTTATTCTATTGATGATCCACTTCGATACTTTGATATCTTTATCTTGATTTAGGAAGCCTTGATGAAATTTATTGTTGTCCTCTTTCCTTAATATTACTTAATCCCTATTTATATGCACATACTAACATTTTTATGCTGACAACATCCCCTTTGTCTTCTTTTGTGGGGTATACCAACCCCTTAGAGAACCACATGGAAGAATTAACTTGGTGACCAAGAATTTGCTTCGTTGAGTTGACTTTTGGGAGATAGAATTGAAGTAGTTCAAAATCCCCTTTGCTTAATGGTTGAAGATGTTTCTTTCATGTAAACCCCAGGTGGAATATTGTCATGCAATCTTAATAATTGTAAATAATAAATATATTTTATTCCTCTTCTATACTTTGGTCATTATGATATCTATTTATGAAAGATCAAACAATAGTTATTTTCATTGTAAAATTTGGCATGTCTCTATTGTATAGGTATGACTTTTATTTGATTTAGTGAGTAGTAGATCCCCTCTCTGGTTCAACTCCTTACACTTAGTGCATGTAGTTTCATTTGAATGCCAACCTTATGGCTTAAGATTGGTGTCTTGAAATTTGAGATCTAAGGTGATAAGGTCTTAAAGAGATTGTCTTATATTAGGTAAATTTTGGTGTAGTTGGGGTGATCAAGATGAGTAGAACCAATCAGGGGATTGTTCTAAACCATTTTGAATAAATTTCAGTAACTTTTTGACAAGGTACTAAGATATTTTGGACTTGGAATATCTCAAGAGAGTGAGGCTATGAATCAGATTCATCGTTTCATTCATTGTATGGTGGATGTTTCAACACTTGGATACCATGGCAACATGGTTGTTCAATAGGACATATTGTTTTAGGTAGTCTTCTAGCATAGATAATATTCTTCAACTAGGCATAACCAAGATTATGTTGGTTAAAAGGATTTAGATGTGTTCTAGATGTCTCTTGACTTGACTATGAGAAATAGAAACTTTGTCTTCAAGGATATGAAGCTTGATTGAGTTTTCATAGGATTTTAAGATCTCTCATGATGAAGGTGAGGTCTAGATATCACGCATACATGTTTAGCCCACTTCCTATAGTGTTATGGCATGTCTCTAGTCAAACGAATAAAATTCAAGGTTAAACCTCATAAGGGTTGCGATATGAGTGGACTTGAATAACCTTCCAACTGTGTGCCTAGGTTCTTTAAGAATTTACTTAGCATGCAATATGAATTTACGTTCAAGGGTAGGTAAGCCTTATATTCTTGGAAGGGTTGTTATGGTGATATCAAATTTGAACAACCTTTTGACATATATTATGCAGAATGGTTTGTACCTTGAGGATGGTTGAATGATGATTTCACATGTTAGCACCATTTCAGAGTAGATTGGGTTACTAGAAAGATGTTGAATTTGAGGTTCTCATATGGATAGTCATGGATCAATTTCAACAACCTACCACCATGGAGAGGGATGTGAAAGAAGGAATTTTGACTTAAAAGTAGGTGGAGGTGAAGCCAATATCCTATCAAAATAGGGTAGGCTACATGATGGCTTGTAACTGGAAGAATCTTAGTAGCACTATTGGATTAAGTTTGGAGGTTGGCAAAAGATGTTTTTCTTTGTGAGAATTATCACTTAGAAATTTAAGTTATTTTCACTATGGCAAACAATCTATGCAAGCAAGTAGATCATTCAAAAATCTTAAATGTATAGTATATAGAGCCCCCCATCCAATTGATTAGATATGATCATGTTCTCACTTGAGTGAGTAATCATAATAGATAGATATGGTCCTTAGTTTTATACAGTGAATGATGAGACTTTTTTAAGGCCGCCTAGAATTCTTATAGCTATAGATAATACTTCTAATGCACTTGAAAATCACTATGGTCTAAAGATTCTCTTGATCTTGAGAGAGAATGCCATCTAATGAGAGAAGCATGCATGACACTCATGGTGATCATCCATCAATTGGTATAGGGGATGGACACAAGATTAGTGTTAGCTATGGTATGGGTGATACCCATTGTGTTGTGGATGGAAGGATTATTTCTCTAACTATGAATCTGAGACACTCACTTATCGATTTGAGAAGTAGGGATGGACTTCCATTGTAGTGGTTTGCATGGAAATCCTTACTCTGAGGAACATTATAGGGATTATTCATGCTCCTCATCCTAGAGTGATATACAAGATATCCTTGATAACCCTTATCAGAAACTTAATCATCAATCTAATAGTTAAATCAAAATGTCTCTAGAAGTTATGAATCTTTTCAGATAAATTTTTGATGCTACACTGGTTCAACTGACCCACATGAAAGTCCCTTCTTAAATGATGTTGAACATGATATCTCAATCCTAAAGATGTGTCTCTTGTGTGTGATCAAGATTTTCCTGAAGTATTTATTGCACCCATGGCATATACAGTCTTACATAAACACTGAAGTATCATGTAATTGTCAAGCTCATTGGAAAAAGTATCATCTATCTCATTCTCTGTGCTTGTTTAAAAATGGTGTTGAACCTACTATCTATTGGATAGTGCATTAGTTATGTTTTAATCACTTTGTTATACAACTCTCTTACATACATGACTTCATGAATGGTCATAGTGGTGGACCTTGGTCCATGCTCATCTATTGTTTGATGGCCTAGAAATGGACTAAAGATTTCATCCCTTCCAATGGATCAAAGATCTTGTGTCTTGACATCAAGAAAAACTATTGGCCATATTAGAACCTAGAATATATCCTCATAGAGAAGCTGATGTAATTCAATAATTGGGTTTCTCTTCTTCTCATCATATTGAGGCTCATGGTTTTGTATTGGCGTATGGGTTTTATGATGATTAAATGTATGTAAAATTCCCAATTCTATAGACATCACCAATCCCTGAATTGCAATCTTAATGAAGAATATTACCTAAAAATAGTTTATGCTCACCCTAATTTGACTATAAGGAAGTTTTAGTGGAAACATTTACCACGATTACATATACAAATTTGGAAACCTTGGGTCATCATGGGAGATTTTAACACCATGTTAAGTCCTATTGAGAAGCAAGACAATAACCTATTTGACAAAATTGAAGCTTTTGTGTTTTAAGAATTTTGTCTTCAAGTTGATATATTTGAAATTGGATTTTTTGGGATTTGCATTGACTTATAAAAAGGGTTTATTCACAAAATTCTTGGTTGTTTCTTATTAATTATCTATGGATCTAGTCCAGTTATAATTGATCAATTCTCCATCTTCCAAGGATAGCTCAGTTCATATTCTGGTCTTTTTTCAAAATAATTGTTCAAGACATTTTGAATATGTATTTCAAACCAAAGCTTCTTGAATGGTAATCTACAGTTAAAAAATACCACATAATTATTGGAAAAATAAACATGATATCATGGCTACAATGAATTCTATTTGACCTCATATAATCTCATGTAAGAAGGAGTCATAACATAATTACTAAAGAGCTAAGTGTAATCTATGTTTGAGATTCAAACTCAACTATTGATCAATGCATCCAATTTCCCCCCAACACAAATATTCTTTACAGTGAACTAAAACAAAGGCATGCATCTGTTACATATGATGAAGCTACTAATCTAACACAAAAAGTCATATAATCTAGTTGAAAAATGGTGATGACAACACCAAGTATTATTGTGCATATCTTAGGATCGATCGTCAAAGAAGTAAAGTTACTTCTTTACTTGACATGAATGGAAACCAGATAACTAATTACTTTGATCTAAAGAAGTAGTTTCTTGATCACTTTAAGGGTCAGTTAAGAACTAATTCTATAATTTCCTAGAAAAATATAGACTACATGCCTACCAATTTTTTTTCTTTATTAGCTACTACGAGTTTTTCTATCTAATAGATACCTTTTAAACAAGAAATTCTAGATTCTTTGAATTTGATGGTTCTCAATAAAGCGGTCGGAATAGGTGGTGTTGATATAGAGTTCATTTTTCATCACTTCATAATAGTTTAAAACTCCCTGACTCAATTATTACAAAACCCTCTAATGTATTGTCCATTGCCTCAGGAGATGTGTGATGTTGTGATTGTCCTCATCCCTAAGAGAAAAATCTAATGTGATGACTGACACCCTATATATTAGATAATGTTTGCTTACAACTTATTTCAAACATTATTATTGAACATTTAAAGCCCCATATTCCATCATGGATATCTTCTTCCCAAAATTTTTTGTCACTGATCAATGAACTTATGTCATTCTTGTACAAGAACCCATACAAAACGTGAGACGTACTAAATCAGCACACTACATGGTTATTAAATTATACCTCTTTAAATTTTAATGACTGGATGTCTTGGGAATTCATTCTAGATACTATCATTCAAGCATGACTTTCAAGTATAGTCATTTACAATATAATGAACTCTAATACTAGTAATTAGCATGCTATTGAATGGGAGAAATTGACCGGTTTCAAAGGCAATAGGTTCTTTGACAAGGATATCCATATCTCCCTATATGTTTGTGATGTGTCAAAATAGACTAAGTCAATTAATAGATGTAAGAGTGAGTGATGGTAGTTGGAAACCAATTAAGTTGTCACAACAAGGATCTTCCATACATCACATTGTATTTGTTCATGATATTATATTGTTTGCCAAGATAGATGTCAATCACAATGATATGATTATGGGGTGTTTTCCATTATTTGAAGATGTGTCTGGCCAATCCATTTATGTAGAAAGTAACTGGTGTATATTTTTATTCATATATTCTTATTGCAACCAAGAAATAAATAGGTGAATGATTTGGTATGAAAATTATATATAACCAAGGTGAATACCTAGATGTTCATGTACTGCATGGAAAAATTATGAAATATACTTGTGAACAAGTCTTGGACAAAATATAAATAAAGATGAGTTTCTAGGCAGCGCATACTCTCTCTCTTTCATGACATATTTGTCTTGCTAAAATGGTTTTGGCTTTGATTTCTATATATACAATGTAAATAAGCTCTCTTCTGGTTAGTCTATGTAATAGGATTGATTAGATGATTAGACACTACATATCACAATAAGGCCCTTTACAAGCACCTCTTTCCCTACTTTCTTGAGGTCAACTAATTGCAAATAAAGATAATCTTAGTATTGGAATAATTGAATGGTTTAGTGGAATATGACATTGCTTATGAAGTCTTCATGGAATATGCTTTCAGGAAGATCATCCATGTGGCTCGATGGGCTTTTCATAAGTACAAATCCTTGAAACTAAGGTCTTATTATTGATGCATGAACTTTTCGAGGGCTGTTAGCCATCTTAAAATTAGGTACTAGAACATAGCATCAAGATAGTATATAATGTCCTTTTAGTAACAATTTTGAATGGCCATTGGGTCCTAGGTGAGGATAAGATCATTAACAAGGTCATTCGAATCTGATAACAACACATCTATCAATTCTATGTATGCTTCTGAAGATAGTTTGGAAGATATCCATAACTAACTTAACCTCTTAAGTTTGGAATATGAATATATTGAAGTTTCAACAATCCACCAACCAAGATGTTGATGCATTGACCAAAAAACATCTTCATTCATCCTCTAATTTTCTCATTCTCAATCTACCACCTCCATGGATGAGTGAGATAAATTGTACATATTCAGGGATTTATAAGTCTATCCCTTGTAATGACTTTTGTTATTCTTTTGATTCATGCACTGGTAATGTAGGCTAAATAATAACATTTCCATGTTCTAAAAAAATCATGATGGTCATATTCCAGTTTAGTGCTTGGTTATGGGTATTCTCAAGGCCTCTAGACTTCCATCAGTTCATTGTGATAGTACCTAATTAACACCCCTACATATCTTCTCGAAATCCATAATGAGTTTTTGTGCATGTTCCACAAACACATGTGATTGTAGGAAGTGTAATTTATAAGTGTACATATTTTACATTTTTAGGTATAATATTTAAGGAAAGATAAAAAATTAGAGAACCAAAAAGTGTCTTGAGAATGACTTGTAATTTTCTGAACTCTATCTTATAAAAACTAAACAAATTACCTAAATATCTAATCATGCATGCCATATGCATGATATATGTATTCAATCATGTTTTTTCAAGGACAGAAAGAAGTTGCATTTGACTTAAATTGACCACACAGTAGAGGAAACTTCATGAGGTTTTTCATTTTTGTGAGAAAAATATAGGGGGAGATGAAGTAGGATAAAAATAGAAAGTTAATTTCTCTTCCCTCCTCTTTCCTTTTTCATCTAATTCCTTTTTTTATTTTGTTATAAAAATCTATAAAACAAAAAAGGAAACATAAAAACACTCAAAATTTTAACTGACAGAGAAAAAACCAAAAATATCATACCAATCAACTTAGGTTGAAAAATATTCTCTCTAGAGGAGTCCTCCAACTATTTAAATGCAAGAAGGGTATGGTGGAGATCTATATTGCATTTTCTTGATTGTCATAAAACTAGACGATGTATAAGGAAATGGTATAGAACAAGATAGAGAAGAATGTAGTTTCACCACTATCCTTTTTTGGGGGATAAAGAAAACTATTTATAGGTACTCAAATCAAAGGGAAAACACAAAAAACTCAAAATGAATCCACCCGACCGAGGATAGGTGTGCAAAACATTACAAATTTCCTAGGTAAGGAAATTACATTACACTAAATGAAGGTGTTAGGCACCCTTAGAATTCCTGATAAAGATTAGTATTGCACACATTATGTCATCTTGGAAATTAAGTTTGGTTTAAATGTGGGGATTTGAGTTTTATAAAGCAAAATAAAACATGAAAAGCAAAAATTTGAAGGTGACAAGTTTTTGAGGCCTTAAGAATACCATGGAACTCTTTTATCATATGCGTCCCAACTATAGTGGTTTAGGAACCCAGTCACCTCAATGGTGAAGATCCATCCTCGGATATTGGGATTACAGGTTGTACTTTAGTATCTTAAATAGATTAAAATTAAGTCATGTCAAATAAATTCCTATTTCCTAAAAAAGTGATGATCAATTCATTATCATATTATGAATTGTCATTTTAAGATGGTTTAATCAATAAAGTAAATGTTTGCAAATTCTGAGAGATGAAGTTGATTACCAAAACATTATTAATTTTAATATCAAGCTAGAAGAAGACTAGGCATCATAATATCAAGAGTGGTTGACACAATTCTAGACCTAGTTGTTATGATTAGTAGCTAATTAGATACTAAAACTAAATATTTTAAACATTGCAAGATAAAAAATTATAATAAAGTTCTATATCTAGAATATATGTTTAGTAGTTACACGCCATAATAGACTAGAGGCCCTTTGTACATAGTCACATTCTGCAACCTCCCATCATGTCAAAAAGGATGTTCTACCCTTGAAGTAGGTTGGTGTTTGATTCATATATTCAATATGGACGAGTGTTTGATTCATATTTTCAAATTGGGTAGGTATTGTACTGACAACCTCAAGCTAGGAATGATTATAAATTATGAGGTGGTCAAATTTCATCCTTAGGTATTAGTGTGGGGCTAAACTGAGACATGGGTGCCAATTAGTAAGGAGAAGTCATATTCAATATATGGCTTACAAATGGATAGCCACTAGGACATATAGTTTGATTTGAGAAAAGCCTATTCAGAATAGGCCTTAAAAAGTGCCTACTTAGGATAGAGCTTGACTCATGAATAATGTATGTTCATGATAGAACTCAACATATTGTTCCCAACTAAAGTTACTTAATGCTAATGAACTATGCCTAAGTAGAACTTGATCTTAATGCCTACCTAGGTAAGGATTTGATTTTAGAATATATATATATATATATGTAATACATGGATTCTTGGTAATGCCTACTTGGTGATTGATGTAGGGATACTTGCTATATTTATTTAAATGACTTAGGTTCAACTTGATTGTATATTGGGTGTGAAAATTTTAAAGATCATGACACCAGATTTGGTCATGATGAATGGTTGTATTGGTTTTTGACACTGACTTTTGCAATGGAGGGTCATAATGAAGTCCATGATTTGGGATCTGCGGAAGGTTTTGCTCTGGAGAAAAGTTTTATTAGATGCATTGCTTTCATAGAGGATAATGCTTGATTGGAGAGTTTTGTTGTAGATTTTCATGAATCATTTGAGTTGATGAATCTATGAGTACCTTAATAAAGGATGCATTCTATCCTTTTTACAAGTGTGAGTTTCTTTTGTTTATAGTTCAAGAGTGAGTTCTCCATATCTTTTTTATTTTTTTAATTCTCTTACCATAATTATTTTTATTCTTACATAATTTTTTTCACAGGACTTCGAATGATTTTTTAAACTTTGCTGAAAATATAGGAAATAATTTAAAAATGTATACTTCAAAGATTTTTTTTTTAAATGGTAGGATGAGGAAGAGAAATTTCATCATGTTCTTCCTCATGTTGCAAATTGCAAAATTCATTATCACATCCTCAACTCTGAGCACACAATCTATGGTTTGATCCTTCTTGCTAGCATCAAGGTTCATAGAATGAACATAATAAAACACTATAAACATAGTATAATGCAAGATTCTATAAGACACCCTCTCTCGAATAGTGTAGGTGATTAGCTCAAGTGGCATAAAAGTCTAGTTTCTTGTGTTCTTATGCTAATTTGTTGTATTCTTGTACTTTGACTAGCTTGAGGAAGGAACATTTTCTTCATTTAGCTTTATTGCATTTTTTGGGTTTATAGATCATTTTTTTTATCTACCTATGTTCCTTGTAATATTTAGTTGCATATGAACATGCTTGTGTTTTCCTTGCAATTTGTCTATTTTTGACGTTTTGGCATTTTAGTGAGCATTTGATGCATGTTTTCATGGACTTAACTTGTGTTGTGAAACTTATGTCAATGTGGATTAATTGTAGGAGAGCCTGCCAAACCAAAATGAAAGTTCACACCTGTGTGAGTTTCTCTTAGCTCTATCCTCCCTACCATCAATTTTTTTATGAATTTTCCTTCCATATAGGAGCTGCCAAATCCCTTGAAAAGGGGTTATAATGCTAATGCATTTTGTTTCTTTCACTGAGCCAAAGGGCATAGGAAAGACTCATGCATTCCAACCAAGCATGATTTATAAGACCTGATCAAATCCTCCAAGGTCGATATAGTCACACCAATAGAAATTACACCATCACCGGTTGTTGTTTCATCATATTATCATATAAAGATATATCTTATGTTCCAAGTGGCCCCTTGAAGAAAACTCTCGAGCATTGGCCCCAAGGTGCTAATAATTCAAATGAGGAGGCCCAAAGAATTTGTCTTGATCAATTACATCATAAGGTTTTTGTATCAAGGGGACCCAAGCCCTGATCACAAGTGTCCCCATCCTTACTTTCCCTACACTGTTTCCACAACTAAAGATGGTTCTAACACTATCAAATCCATCACTACTGTGATGATACCATACCTCATGCAATAGGTCAATGAAGACAACCAAATAGACTACCCTAAGATTGCTGCCATTATCAGGTAGATCACCCTCATAAGTGAAGATACACCTAGGGCGTCAAAACCACCCTAAAACAACCAAAAATCCCAATACAAAATCATCCCTCTAAACAAGGAAGTAGCCAAGTTTAATTACCCATTTGATCAACCAACAATGCCCAGAACACTCAGATAGAGAGAGCACAAAGGTAGATTATGGTGATATTTATGATAATAATGTTGATGGAAGTCATGGCCGACTACATAGAGATCACATATTTCAACACCCTATGAAATAGATGCACATTTCAACTTAGGAAACTTTGTTGCATTTATGATTCTTCCTGATTCACCATGCCCAAACTATAGGGAAATCGAGGCAACAAATAAGGCAGTGGAAATTTTTTTAAAGCCCGATTCCCAATGACAACAAGATCGCATCGTATCTAGGAAAGAAAGGCTGTAAGGTTAAACTTGGTCCTGGATCAAGTCTGAAGACATCACTCTTACAATAGCATCATACGTCTTCTTCATCGGGCAACAACTCACTCCTTCTTCAACAACATCAATCGAACAATCATCTCCACCGACCTCCTGGTGCAACACCATGGACAATGGTTGACAGTGTCCTCCTAGCAGTAGAGAATGGCTTCCTGCCTCTAGAGTAGTCCATGCGGACCACCGAGAACTCCCTATTGAACTACTAGAGACAATGGGGAGGAGTTGTCCCTCTTGAATGTCAACCTTCTAGAGTTGATACGCTCTCCCAAAATTGTCTCTCCCTTGCTATCCCTCCTTTTATAGGGTAGGATTTACTCAGGCTCTCTATTGGTAACCCAACCAGAGAGGACAACAATTGTCAAAGCAAGTGTTGTGTTATGAGAAACCCCGTGTACCCCTCTATTTATAGGAGAGGCTACTGTATGGGTTCCTAGTCGGTGCGAGAGTCGAAATGGATAGATTCATGAATCTTCTAGAACCTACGCTTCATGAACCGGTCGGTTCATGTGCGAGCCGGTCAGTTCGTTCAGTTTCCTATTCTAAATCAAATTGGAAATTAATGCACGATTAATACTAAATATGACGTAAACACCAATCCTTGATCCAATCTAATTGACCATCGAAATGGGTATCCCAGATGATGGATCAGGTTGGTTCACATCACCAACCGGTCAGTTGGGTCATGTGAACCGGTCGGCTTGTACCCTGGTTCAGCTATTGATTAGCCAATATTAATTTGAATTGACCTGACACTCCAACCAATTAGGTCAACACTTAAAACTGGTGGGTTCAGAGTCCAATCAGTCAATTTTAAATCTCTGTTGTTTAATCAAATACCAAAACATATTTAGTAATCAATCTAAACATCATTCATGAATATACTCCTTTAATCTAAGTGTAACCTATGTGTGTGAACCTATATGTTCAGAATTACATTGACAATGAATGTCCATAACCAATTATGACATCACAACCAAAGGCGGCGTCAAGCAACACATCATTGCTACCCAAGTAATTATGAAAGTTGGAGAACAACTTCAACCTAAAATATATGATCAATGTTACTGCGATCGTATAGTTCCTTTGTCTTAGATATTCAAATTGAACTCGAGGCATGGAATTGTCATCATATCAATGTTCAATCCATGTTCCTTAAACTAGAGAAGACTATCTAAGATGTATATGCGTTCACATATCACATATAGAATCACATGAGTACGGTCATACATTTCTCATTCTCACTTATCAAGAGGCCATGAATATCAATCTCCTATAGGAGGGACAAATCCCATATACATGACTCACACTCTATCCCCATGTGTCACAGGTCACCCAATCATCACCGTTATGGAAATCCTTATTCAGGATCATGTTAGATGATGTCAAAGTACATGAACAACATGTGATGAATGTAGCGACATTAGGTCTAATAACTATAATGAAAACTATCACTATGAAATCTGATTCTGACTACCATTTGATGGTGTACATGTATCACTCTCATGGTGGGTCTGTCTGATATACTGTTCTCTAACATATACATATGTGCTTGACTTGATATCACATATCATGACTAATGAGACTTTTCATCAATCAACACACACTCTAGTCTTATGTATTATTGTTGTCTATTTTGCTTCCACAATAATATTTGACTATGAACATAACAAGAATGTATATACTCTTAAAATTTGTATGATCTCATTGTTCAAGTCACGTAATTGAAGACATACATCATTGAGTATCATCATTCTTTAGACATCTACTATGGTTGTGTCATCACCTCATGCTAAGACAAACAAATAGGTGAAATTGCCTTTGTTATTATCAAATCAGGTATTTAATGCCTCATACCAACCATCATATGATTGGCTCTCTGGGCATACATACCAACAGAACCCCACTTGGACTTAGAGCCAATCACCCACAAATCTTATTCCACGTGATCTTAACATGTCCATCATGTTTCTTCTGCGCAAGTGCTATTATAGCAAGTTTAGCAATGTGTGATTCTATTTGGTACATTGAAAGTTTCACATCTCCTTATTGTATGACATTTTGTTTGAGATGGAAGTACCACAGTATGCTATATGAGATTCCCAACCTATCCAGTCGCTCCATTGATGTCACAATATTTCTACTGTGTCATTAATGGTTGGAACCTCACACAAGTTCACCCATATGAACTTCTTGATCCATACAATATCCTTTGTTGTTCTTATAACAAAGAGATACTCAACTTCTATTGTAGATTCAAACAACTTCCATTATCTCAGAACCCTTTTCAGCTTATAGTTTTTGTTTTAGAGTCAGACATAAATTTAGATTGCGAACATTAATTTTACTTGTCATTTTAGAAGCTTACATCGGTGTAACCTTTTACACCCAACTCTTTCTTATTATCATAACCAAGAAACATATCCTTTTAGTGCTTTACAAGCACCTAATGATGTTCTTTATGGTAGTACAATGACTCTCACTGTCATCTGACATACACCCTCTCGTAATGTAAAATACTACAAGATTGGTAGATAGGTATATATATATATCCTCTCATCATGTCCAATACATATGAAATGACTAGATATCCTCTCGTCATGTTCAATACATACAAGATAACGAGATAAGTACATAACATTACATTCAAGATAGATCCAATTGTGAATGCATATGGCATCTATTCCATGTGTTCCTGTTCTTCATAAGAATTGGGACACTAGGCTCCTGAGAGACTAACTCTATGGAAGATGGACGCATTTTCTCTCATTGAGTTCTTGCATGCTAAACCCTTACAACATCTTGCCAATGTATGTGATCTTTATTAGGTCATAAAGCTTTCCAGATCTATCTCTATAGATCTCAATCCCTATCACATATGATGTCTTGCGTAAACCCTTCATAGAGAAGGCGCTTATAGACAATTTTTAACATTTACATGATAAGGCCTTTCTCCCTCATCATCAAGTGGAACATAAATATGCTCTGATTAAAACTTTTGAAATCACATATTTCATCTTCATTTTGACTCAAGACAAAGCCTTTGACTATCTTGTCAAATAGAAGATTCCAACTCTGAGATGTTTGCTCAATCCAAAGATTGACCTTTGTAGCTTACATATTTTATTTGCAATATTGGATTTATAAACCTTTATGGTGAATCATGTACACATCCTCATAACTATTCTAGTTAAGGAAAGTGGTTTTAACATCCATATGCCAAATCTCATAGTCGTAATAAGCTGCAACAACAAAAATGGTTGTGATGGATTTAACCATGATAATTGGTGAAAGACTTCAAAATGTTCAACACCTTGAACTTGTTTGAAATTCTTTGCAACTAATCTACCCTTCCATGTTGGTATTCTCCCTCAAGACCCAATTGCACCCTATGGGTTTTACCCTTGTAGGTGGATCCATCATGGTCATACCTTGATGGTTTACATGGACTCCATCTTGGATCTTATGGCCTCAAGCCATGCATAAAATTTTGGTCCCTCAATAGCTTCTAGGTAGATTGTCGACTCATCATCTATGATCAACTCACACCCTTTCTGAGTAATAAGATATCATAATCTTTCAAACTCAAGGCATGTTATACTAGATCTATGAGGTTTGCGTGTTACATAAGGAACTTGAGATTCCACAATAGCTTGTAATTCTACTTGTTCCTACTGTACCTCTTTCGGTTCAATGCTTTCTTATTTGTCTCAAACATTTCTAGTTCTACTTTTACTCCCACTAATTCCTTTGGAACCTAGTTCCTCTTTAAGAATACATCCATCCATATCAATAAACACTTTATTGATAGATTGGGATAAGAGTAGTATTTTTAACAAAATAATATTTATGTGATTTTTTGGACAGAGCTTTTTAAGAAACTATTTTCTTCTATAAGCATTCATCCCTAATCACTATAAAAGACATATAGAGACACTTCTCATGCCATATCTCATATGGTGTCTTTTGAACCATTTTAGTCGACACATTGTTTAGTGTTAAGCATGTGTCCAAAAGAAAATTGGAAGATTAGCTAGATTTTATTGATAATCACACCATGACTTAACATGGTGTAATTCCTTTTCTATGATACACTTTCATGATACACTATCATTGTGTTTCATGTGGAGTTCATCATGATACATTATCATGATCTCCCAGAAGGTACTCAAATTCTTGGTTTAAAATATTTGAACATTTATCACATCAAAGTATCTTAATACTTTTACTAAGTTGGTTACGTACTTCATTCACAATCTCCTTGAACACTTCAAGAGACTCATGCTTGTATTTCATTAACTACAAATTTCCATATCTACTGATAACATCAGTAAATATATAATGAGGTTCTTGCAACTACCTTTAGCATTTATTCTAAATGGTCTACATACGTCAATATGTATGAGTCCTAATAGAACAATCACTCTCCTACTACATCTAGTGAAGATGATTTTTTCATATTGCACAAAAAATAGGATATGCATGTCTCTATTGGTTCAATAACAAAAAGATTCTAGATAACCATCATATGGATTCTAGAAATTCATTTCTCATTTATGCTGTGGGCTCTGATCTCCAAACCATGACATAAACACGATTAAAACTTAGAGGAAGCGAATCGGTAATCAGCGGAAGACAAAAATCATGGGAAATTAAAACTTTTCGTGACAAGAGCTTGAATCCATAAAAGCTTCTTTCATAAAGGGAGATAAACTGTTTACATCTCAGGATAATTACTTCTTGAGTAATTATATACATCAAGATACAAAATCTCAAGATCACTATACAAAAGACACCAAGACCTGAGAGTACAGAGGACACATATGACTGACTCTAACTACACCATATGGCAGGACAATCTCCACCTGAGATTACTGCTGCCCCTGATGCTGCTGCTGAGACCGATCACCTGTAGGCTGGTTCCTTCGTCTCCGACGTCCACCTAAAAAGTTGAAGCCTACGGGGTGAGACAATTATACATAATTGTCCCAGCGAGAGTTACAACTCTTCGCCAGAAGCTTTATTATAACATCATAGAATATCTTAAACAGTAAAGCCTTCAAAGCATTCTGTAACAGTTGCAGGTATAACAAGATCTCTATAATTTAGGAGATGTGGAGAATATAAACATTATTGTAAGGTAACATCAATCAACTAACTTGGAGTCATCTCTAACAAGTTATACTACATGGTTGATTATGTTTTACAAACAACATTATGCCCTGTGGAGATGAGGCTTACCACTCATACTCCAACTGATCGCTGAGAAGCCGCATCAGTATCATACATAGGTCATTAAGAGAGCCGGATTCTCATGACCTTCACCTTCCTCAGTCAGTAAGAGGATCACTTGTAGGACATCTCGTGTCTCTACTACTATAGCTTACCAGGGTAAACTGGTCCTTCACTATTCTAGAGTCACAGTGGCGTTCTGTACTCTCTTCGTCATCAGAAGGTTTCATGTTTACCTACCACTGATACGGATATCTGTGCTTTCTTCATCATCAGGAGGTTTCATGTTTACCTACCACTGATACGATATGGAAATATAGTGAAGGATGGATGGATTACACATCTACATCACTTTCCTACACTAGGATGTAAGGTTCTACACATCCATGTACCCCACATACTCAAAAGTATGTGCTCCAGGAGTTCCCTGAGGAAAACCTGTTTCACCATCACTTAATCTCTGAAAATGATGGATCTATGATCAGGGCTCTACATTATGCTTGATTAGTTAGGTACATTCAGTATTCTTTAACAGCATACATTGTTCTTCAAACAATAACAGTAGCATAGCAGCTATAAAAGAAGAATACTAAATGTAACAGGCCTAACTCATATCAATCATCATTTCTCATTATCCTCATCACAAGTCATCTCTAAGGCATGACCTTGATGGTATTCATGGCTCTCATAGCCCATTATCAGCATAAGATGCCACTGGCAAGGAATAAGATTACTTTACTTATTCATAAGGCTAACAACATGCCTTTAATGAATATAACATCAACATCCATACCTGGATATGATTACCTTCATATCAGAACCTGCATGTTTAATACATCTGATAAAGGTAATACAACAATAAGGAATGTACTTCCTACTCTTGTCATAAGAGTTAAATCTCTAATTCACATCAAATAGAGTTTAATACTCAAAAGCATGCCATTTCCCTTGAATTAGGGTTTACTATTCACATTACATGTCCTTACCCTTGAATTAGGGTTTACTGTTCACATTACATGTCATCACCCTTGAATTAGGGTTTACTATTCATATCAAGGTGAATTAAACTCATAACATCATCATGTATGAGTAACATCTTCATTGATGCTCTTGGATTAGTTAAAGGTTCATCTTTTATCATAATTAGGGTTTCTATGATCTCACACAGGTGGATCATACCCTAATTATGCTCATTCCTGTGCATTGGAGATGCTTTAATTGAGTTTCCACTTAAAAAGGGTACTTTCTCTCTCTAGAAGTACTTTCTCTCTCTAGAAGTACTTTCTCTCTCATAATAAGGTTAGGTGATGTCAACATCACCCTAGATCAGGTCGGATTAAGTCATCATAGGCTAACATGGCTAAAACATCATCGTCATGTGATTAGGGTTCGATCTGATCAAGGTATTACTCAATTTACCCTTTAGGGGTATTTTGGTAATTCAACACATTGATCATCATTATGGTCAAAACCTTAGTACATTGACCCCTTAATATCCTAGGTTGTCATTAGGGTTCGGTTAGGGCAACATTGGACCATTTATATCATCAATTGATTGAATGAAATCAACCTTGAATCACATTGATTGATTTCGATTATCAACCTTCAATCGAATTGAGATCGTTTGAAAGTGTTGACCGTTTGCCCACTTTAACTTTCCAAGACCGCGAGCCCTCTTATATCTTCAAGACTGCGAGCCTCCTTAGGATTCAAGACCGCGAGCCTCTTCAAGTGGTTCAAGACCGCGAAGCCCTTCAAGTGGTTCAAGACCGCGAAGATCAGATTGAAGTTGAGACCGCGAAGAGATGTTGACCGTTTGCCCACTTTGACCTTAGGACCGCGAGGCCCCTCGCGGTCTTGAGACCGTGAGCCCCTCACAGTATTGAGACCGTGATCCCTCTCACGACCTTGAGACCGCGAGCCTCCTCACGACCTTGAGACCGCAAGCTCACATGGTCTCAACCGCTTGGACCATCAACAAGATTCAAAGATACAACCAATAATGTCAACTCATGTTGAAGCCCTCAAAAGGTCAGATCCATATTGACCACTTATGGATTGGGTTAACTTAGATTATGCTTGACCACTTGGTCATTCAATTGACCCTTAATGGTTGACCAATTAGGGTTGAAGTCGATTCAATTAGGGTCTATCAATGTTCACCCATCAACACTCAACAATGTGACTCAACACAAGGTTGAACCTTTCAATTGAGCTCCAATTGGGCCCAAACTTGGCCCAAACGGTCTTGAGGTCATGTGGGTGGACCCCACATGGTCTTGAGACCGTTTTTCCAAGATTTCATTAAAAGCTAAGGTGATTTGATAGAGGTTGAACCATGATTGGGTCACCAAATCAGTATTTTAATCAATTGATAACGTATTTGCAATTGGGTCCTCAATTGGTCAAAATACTTAACCCTAGACCTTCAAACGGTCTTGGGTGATTGTCCTATCGGTCTTGAGACCGTTTGGATGAGTTCCAAACGGTCTTAAGACCGTTTTCCCATCCAATTTTGGATTCTAGTGCAAAGTCATCAAGGTCTGACCTATTGAGTTGATGATCATATCAATATTTAATTGCAAAGTAATTTGGTGTAATTATACCTTCAATTGGTCAACTATTCTTGATCCCAGACCTCCAAATGGTCATGGTTGATTTCCCTCACGGTCTAGAGACCGTTTGGGTGACCCCTAAACGGTCTTGAGACCGTTTAGGTCAATCAACCCTAAAAACCCTAATTAGGTCACCATAATTTCAGTACTGATTTCATCTAGGGTTAGCCCTAGTATTCACCCTTCAACTCTTAGCCCGTTTGGAATTAGACCATAAAACTTGGTGAGTTGTTAAATAACATAATTTTGAATAGTAATATCATACGGTCAACGCTTAGTCAACGACCTTACACGGTTTTGAGACCGTTTGCCCAAAAAGGCAATTTCAGACCGTTTGAAAATGAGGAATAAATTCAAATACAGTTGTTACTTAAAAAGGTCATATCTCCCGATTCTTTTGGAGTTAGACTTCCCAAGTTTTAGGGTAATTAGCCTATATAATTAGGAACAGATTTCTTATACGGTCCATGCTCGGTCAACGGGGAAAAACGGTCTTGGAGACCGTTTTCCCTGTCGCGGTCTCGAGACCGTTTGCTCACCTCGCGGTCTTGAGACCGAGAGAGCAAACTTTTGAGACCATTTAAGGAAGTGAAAAGCGGTGGGTTTTTCTTGGAAATCACGCCTTCATCCCCTAGCTCAAGAACAGTACGAATATCCCATGGATTTGCTTGAAAAATAGCAGGGAAAAGTAGGGACACACTAAGAGCTATCATCAAAACGCATATAAAGATGCACATAGTAAAGCATGGGTTTAGAGTTATAAAACCCGCCTAAAGCTTGCTTATTGAGCTCCAAGCTTTCAAGCTCCAAGCTCTAATGGCGTCCTTGAGTTCCCACAGGTTGGCCAAGGTGAAAACTTCAAGGAAAGACGAAAGGAGATGGCTAGAAAGATAGGGTTTCGAGAGTTAGCCATGAAGCTGACCTTGAATTCGAGTTCTAACCATGGAATTAGGCAAGAAGAGGGGTCCCAAACCTACCTAGTTTCCCTTGGTCATCCTCCTTAGCTCCAAGGAAGTCTTTGGTCGTCTTTGGTGAAATGGAACAGTAAGGGAACGAAGGGTAAGTTCCCTTGCAACTAAGGGAAGGAGAGCTTATATACATGGGGTAGGATTTTCAACATTAGTTCATAAGTTGTCCATAATTCCAACTAGGTCCCTCCTTCTTTACTTGATCGTCCCTTCCTCTTTATTATAAGGAAAAACCTTCTCTTAAGGTCTTTGAAAAGAAGGTAAAGGAGAGCAATTTAATACTAAAGTACATACATAAAGAGATATTGCACATATACCCTGATTATTCAATCACAAGGCATATTTCATAACTTGATAACTCAATTGAGGTGACTTCCTCATCATTTCTTCTCTTAATGATGGAAAGAGTCTAAAAAGATACATTAGATGACATATTTCACAATTTGTATCCCTTAATTTGGGTAAATTGCATTTTACCCCAAACTAGGGTTTCAAGCACCGGGATTGCTTCCACAGCTGCACCTTGGTGCCCTAGCTTGGGAAATCCCTCAAACTTTACCAAAAAGATTCTCATGATGTCTCAACATCAGAGGAACATCTCAAAATGTGCAAATTGCAATCTAACCCTTTTAACTGGGTAAATTGCACATAGGTCCCTGTATATCAAAACAATGCTACAACTTTAAATAAAAGGAGAAAATACTGAAATATACATTTCTGAGAAACTTAATTACATGCTCAGAGTTAATCACAAAGATTTAATTACATATTTAGGCAAAACACCTAGGGTTGACTCATAACCCAGGTCAGGGATGTTACAAATTATCCACCCCTTACAAGGATTTCATCCCCAAAATCGATAAAACATACTACGAGAAAAGGGCAGGATACTTCCTTCTCATCTCATCCTCTAACTCCCAAGTGGCTTCTTCAATACCACGATGGTTCCAGAGGACTTTCACAAGACTTATATCTTTCTTCTTTAACTTTTTAATTCGTTTATCAAGGATTGACACTGGTCCCTCCTCATAGGATATGTCATCATTCAATTCTACCTCCATAGGTTGTAGAACTGACTCGGTATCTGGGTGACATTTCTTCAACATAGAAATGTGAAACACAGGATGTAATCTCTGTAATTCTGGGGGAAGCTCTAGTTTATATGCTACCTTTCCAATCCGTTCAATGATTGGATAAGGCCCCATATATCTAGGAGCTAACTTCCCTTTCCTTCCAAAACGAAGGACCCCTTTCTAAGGTGAGACCTTAAGATACACTCTGTCTCCAACCTGGAACTCTAAGGGTCTACGACGTTTGTCAGCATAAGATTTCTGCCTATCCTGAGCAGTCTTAATCTTATGTTGTATAACTTTAATCTTTTCCGTGGTTTGCTGCACCAGGTCAGGACCTAACAACTGGTGCTCACCAGTCTCAAACCAACACAAGGGTGATCTACAATGTCTACCATATAAGGCTTCATAAGGTGCCATATCAATACTATGCTGATAGCTATTGTTATAGGAAAACTCTATCAAGCTTAGGTGTAGATCCCAACTTCCGGTGAACTGGAGAACACATGCTCGCAACAGGTCTTCTAAGGTTTGTATGGTCCTTTCCGACTGTCCATCAGTCTGGGGATGAAAGGCCGTACTAAACCTTAGCTTAGTGCCTAAGGCTTTGTGCAACTGTTCCCAAAAATGACTGGTAAACTGAGGACCTCTATCAGAAACTATTGTGACAGGAACTCCGTGCAAACGCACTATCTCTTGAACATATAACTCTGATAACCTTTCAGCAGAATAGGTTGTTTTGACAGGTAAGAAATGTGCTGTCTTAGTCAACCTATCAACAATTACCCAAATGGAATCATGTCCTTTGCTTGTCCTGGGTAGGCCAACAACAAAGTCCATGGTCACATGGTCCCACTTCCACTGTGATATGGGTAAAGGTTGCATTGTTCCTGCAGGCTTCTGGTGTTCAGCTTTAACTTGCTGACACACGGGACACCTCAGAACAAACTCTACAACGTCCTTCTTCATCCCAGGCCACCAATACAGATCTTTCAAATTCCGATACATCTTGGTGCTCCCTGGATGCATAGCATACATGGAAGAATGGGCTTCTTCCAGGACTAACTTTCTCAAGTTGTCCACATCTGGCACTATCATTCTTCCATTATAACAAGATACTTGATCTTTTGAGTCATGAAAACCATTTTGCTTCTCATTTCCATACTCAGATCTTATATGTTGAACTGCAGCATCACCTAGCTGTGCTTCTTTAATCTGCTCCCTTAGGGTAGGTTTAATATGCATCTCAGCCAACAAACCGGCTAGCAATGACACCTTTAACTGTACATTGTCTTGCCTTAAAGAGATAAGCATATCTCTTCTAGAGCATACTAAAGAGTTTAGTTGTGCTCTATTCATGGTTGATGTTGCTGATTTCCTACTCAAGGCATCTGCAACAATATTGGCCTTGCCTGGATGGTAATCAATTGTACAGTCGTAGTCCTTGATTAATTCCATCCAGCGACGTTGCCTCATGTTGAGCTCATGCTGAGAGAAGATATACTTAAGGTTTTTGTGGTCTGTGAAAATCTGGAATGTTTCTCCGTATAGATAGTGCCTCCAGATCTTCAAAGCATGAACCACAGCAGCTAACTCCAGATCGTGTGTTGGATAATTCTCCTCGTGTTTCTTAAGCTGTCGGGAAGCAAAAGAAATCACTTGTTTATCCTGCATCAACACACATCCTAGTCCGTTCTTGGAAGCATCACAGAAAACTACATATCCTTTTCCTTGTTCAGGTAGCACTAGCACAGGTGCACTTGTCAACCTCTCCTTCAGCAACTGGAAAGATTGTTGACACTTATCACTCCAAGAAAAAGGAACATCTTTCTGGGTTAACTTGGTCAAAGGTAAAGCTATAGAACTAAAGTTCTTAATGAACCTTCGATAATAGCCAGCTAACCCCAAGAAACTTCGAATCTCCGTCGGTGTCTTTGGTTGTTCCCATTGTAGAACAGATTCTACCTTTGTAGGGTCAACACGAATTCCCGAGGCGGATATTACATGTCCAAGAAAAGATACCTCCGGCAGCCAGAACTCACACTTTAGCGTACAGCTTATGTTCTCTTAGCAAGGTCAAAGCTTGGCGAAGATGCTGCTCATGCTGCTGAGCATTCTTACTATAAATCAGAATGTCATCTATGAAGACGACAACACACTGATCAAGGAAAGGTCGAAAAACTCTATTCATGAGTTCCATAAATGCAGCTGGTACATTGGTTAGTCCAAACGACATAACCGTGAACTCATAGTGACCATATCTTGTCCTAAAGGCAGACTTGGATATGTCACTATCCTTAATACGGAGTTGGTGATATCCAGACCTCAAGTCTATCTTTGAAAAGACTGTTGCACCACGCAACTGGTCAAAGAGATCATCAATCCTCGGCAGAGGATACTTATTCTTTATTGTTACTTTATTGAGTTGTCTGTAATCAATGCACAACCGCATTGACCCATCTTTCTTTTTAACAAACAAGACCGGAGCACCCCAAGGTGAAGTACTCGGTCGGATAAAACCTCTCTCAAGTAGCTCTTGAAGCTGTTTCTTGAGTTCTGCCATCTCGGCAGGCGCCATCCTATACGGAGTTTGAGCTATGGGTTTCGTATCTGGGATCAGATTAATTTCAAAATCAATCTCCCGAGGTGGTGGTATACCAAGAAGTTCTTCAGGAAACACATCTTCGAATTCCCTGACTATAGGAACTTCGGCAGGATTGGAACTTTCCTTGGTAACATCTACCACATGGGCTAAGAATGCATAACATCCTTGCCTCAACAGCTTATCAGCAACCATAGCTGACACAAGACAGGTGGGCAGAATCTTTCTTTCACCTTGAAAGATCCATGTGTTGCTTTCATCAGCAAACACAACCAACTTGGACTCACAATCCAAGACAACTCTATACCTTTCTAAGGTATCCATCCCAAGGATTATATCAAATCCCTGCATATCAAGTGGTATAAGATCCACTTGAATGCGATGATCAGAAAAGAAAAGGATGCAGGAAGAACATACCTCCTGCAAAACGGCAGACCCACTCAACGGAGTCTCTAACAACAAACTATCTGCTCTATGACTAACATTCACATTGCAGTTACGAATCATTTCATGCGTGATGAAAGAGTGCGTAGCACCCGGATCAATCAGAACGGATATAACACAGGATGTAGACATATCAGAATATAAAAATTTCATCTGACCTGCCACTACCCGTAGATTGACCACTGCCTCAGGTGGGTTCATAGCATAGAACCTCGCAGTCGCCTGGTGTTGAGGTGGTGCTGATGATCCTGCTTGAGACGCTTGTCCACGTCCTCGAGCTGCCCCTTGATGTTGTCTATTCTGAGATCCCTGTCGATTCTGTCTCGGGGTTTGTTGTGTCACACCGACAGGCCTAGAACGGCAATCCTTCATCAAGTGTCCCACCTTACCATAGTTGTAGCAACTCCTCTCCTGTTGTTGTGGTCTGGGTGGTCCAGTGACTGACTCAGATGCAGAACTGTGCGTCCCTTGAAGCGGTTGACTCCGTCCTCTACCTCTGCTTGGTGTCCATTGAGTTTGAAAACTCGATCTGGGTGGTGGGGGGTTAGGTGCAGAGAATCTAGGTTTCTTGGAATCCCTAGATGAAGAACCCTGGAACTGTGGATATCTTTTATGGGTTTGTCTTTTCTCAACCATAGATCTCTCTATCCTTCGGACTGACTCAACGAAGGTAGAGAATCTCTCTCTGTTTTCTAAGGCAGACACAGGGGTTGACATATCAGAATTCAAACCCTTTTCGAATCTTCTGATTCTTTCCTCATCCGTAGCAGCCATGTGCGGACAGAACCGCAACAACTCCATGAACTTAGCTTCATACTCACTAATGATCATCATACCCTGCCTTAGTTTCTCAAACTGAGAGATCTTCTCATCTAGGAAGGTCTTTGGAAAATATCTATTGATAAATTCCCGACGAAACTCTTCCCATGAGAACTCTACTCCAGGTCTCTTCTGCTCTTCCATGTTCCACCAGTGTCCAGCACTGCCTTTGAGAAGATAGACAGCATGTCTAACCTTCTCAGCTTCCAGAATCATAAGAATCCTGAAAGCTTTCTCCAACTCTGTCAACCATAAGTCAGCATCTGCAGGGTCGGTAGTTCCGAAGTACTCGGTAGCTCCGACACGACGAAGTCGTTCGAATGTCTTACCAATACCTTGTGTTTTAGGCTGGACAGGTGCCCTAGGTGTAGGAATGGGCATCCTATCGGTTATATGTGTCATGGCAGTCATGAACTTCCCGAACATCGTCTGTACAGCTAGATCACTCATGTCAGCTGGGTCGAACTGGGGTGGCTCTCTTGGCGACTCAGGTGCAGGTTGTTCTATTCTCGGAACTCTTGCACCACCTCGAGGTGCACTAGCACTACTCTCTGCCACGTTCTCATCACGATGTTCTGACATTATTATGTATCTTCTTCTCCTGAGGGGCAGAAGATTCTATTAGATGAGGAAGGAGTACTAGAGGTAGACTCGACATCCTAAGTCCTATGCCTCTGTAGACTCAACTAAACCTGGAGCTCTGATACCACTAGTTGTGGGCTCTGATCTCCAAACCATGACATAAACACGATTAAAACTTAGTGGAAGCGAATCGGTAATCAGCGGAAGACAAAAATCACGGGAAATTAAAACATTTCGTGACAAGAGCTTGAATCCATAAAAGCTTCTTTTATAAAGGGAGATAAACTGTTTACATCTCAGGATAATTACTTCTTGAGTAATTATATACATCAAGATACAAAATATCAAGATCACTATACAAAAGACTCCAAGACCTGGAGTACAGAGGACACATAGGACTGACTCTAACTACACCATATGGCAGGACAATCTCCACCTGAGATTACTGCTGCCCCTGATGCTGCTGCTGAGACCGATCACCTGTAGGCTGGTTCCTTCGTCTCCGACGTCCACCTAAAAAGTTGAAGCCTACGGGCTGAGACAATTATACATAATTGTCCCAACGAGAGTTACAACTCTTCGCCAGAAGCTTTATTATAACATCATAGAATATCTTAAACAGTAAAGCCTTCAAAGCATTCTATAACAGTTGCAGGTATAACAAGATCTCTATAATTTAGGAGATGTGGAGAATATAAACATTATTGTAAGGTAACATCAATCAACTAACTTGGAGTCATCTCTAACAAGTTATACTACATGGTTGATTATGTTTTACAAACAACATTATGCCCTGTGGAGATGAGGCTTACCACTCATACTCCAACTGATCGCTGAGAAGCCGCATCAGTATCATACATAGGTCATTAAGAGAGCCGGATTCTCATGACCTTCACCTTCCTCAGTCAGTAAGAGGATCACTTGTAGGACATCTCGTGTCTCTACTACTATAGCTTACCAGGGTAAACTGGTCCTTTGCTATTCTAGAGTCACAGTGGCATTCTGTACTCTCTTCGTCATCAGGAGGTTTCATGTTTACCTACCACTGATACGGATATCTGTGCTTTCTTCATCATCAGGAGGTTTCATGTTTACCTACCACTGATACGATATGGAAATATAGTGAAGGATGGATGGATTACACATCTACATCACTTTTCTACACTAGGATGTAAGGTTCTACACATCCATGTACCCCACATACTCAAAAGTATGTGCTCCAGGAGTTCCCTGAGGAAAACCTGTTTCACCATCACTTAATCTCTGACAATGATGGATCTATGATCAGGGCTCGACATTATGCTTGATTAGTTAGGTACATTCAGTATTCTTTAACAACATACATTGTTCTTCAAACAATAACAGTAGCATAGAAGCTATAAAAGAAGAATACTAAATGTAACAGGCCTAACTAATATCAATCATCATTTCTCATTATCCTCATCACAAGTCATCTCTAAGGCATGACCTTGATGGTATTCATGGCTCTCATAGCCCATTATCAGCATAAGATGCCATTGGCAAGGCATAAGATTACTTTACTTATTCATAAGGCTAACAACATGCCTTTAATGAATATAACATCAACATCCATACCTGGATATGATTACCTTCATATCAGAACCTGCATGTTTAATACATCTGATAAAGGTAATACACCAATAAGGAATGTACTTCCTACTCTTGTCATAAGAGTTAAATCTCTAATTCACATCAAATAGAGTTTAATACTCAAAAGCATGCCATTTCCCTTGAATTAGGGTTTACTATTCACATTACATGTCCTTACCCTTGAATTAGGGTTTACTGTTTACATTACATGTCATCACCCTTGAATTAGGGTTTACTATTCATATCAAGGTGAATTAAACTCATAACATCATCATGTATGAGTAACATCTTCATTGATGCTTTTGGATTAGTTAAAGGTTCATCTTTTATCATAATTAGGGTTTCTATGATCTCACACAGGTGGATCATACCCTAATTATGCTCATTCCTGTGCATTGGAGATGCTTTAATTGAGTTTCCACTTAAAAAGGGTACTTTCTCTCTCTAGAAGTACTTTCTCTCTCTAGAAGTACTTTCTCTCTCATCATAAGGTTAGGTGATGTCAACATCACCCTAGATCAGGTCGGATTAAGTCATCATAGGCTAACATGGCTAAAACATCATCATCATGTGATTAGGGTTCGATCTGATCAAGGTATTACTCAATTTACCCTTTAGGGGTATTTTGGTAATTCACCACATTGATCATCATTATGGTCAAAACCTTAGTCCATTGACCCCTTAATATCCTAGGTTGTCATTAGGGTTCGATTAGGGCAACATTGGACCATTTATATCATCAATTGATTGAATGAAGTCAACCTTGAATCACATTGATTGATTTCGATTATCAACCTTCAATCGAATTGAGATCGTTTGAAAGTGTTGACCGTTTGCCCACTTTGACTTTCCAAGACCGCGAGCCCTCTTCTATCTTCAAGACTGCGAGCCTCCTTAGGCTTCAAGACCGCGAGCCTCTTCAAGTTGTTCAAGACCGCAAAGCCCTTCAAGTGGTTCAAGACCGCGAAGATCAGATTGAAGTTGAGACCGCGAAGAGATGTTGACCGTTTGCCCACTTTGACCTCAGGACCGTGAGGCCCCTCGCGGTCTTGAGACCGTGAGCCCCCTCACGGTCTTGAGACCGTGAGCCCTCTCACGACCTTGAGACCGCGAGCCTCCTCACGACCTTGAGACCGTGAGCTCACATGGTCTCAACCGCTTGGACCATCAACAAGATTCAAAGATACAACCAATAATGTCAACTCATGTTGAAGCCCTCAAAAGGTCAGAGCCATATTGACCACTTATGGATTGGGTTAACTTAGATTATGCTTGACCACTTGGTCATTCAATTGACCCTTAATGGTTGACCAATTAGGGTTGAAGTCGATTCGATTAGGGTCTATCAATGTTCACCCATCAACACTCAACAATGTGACTCAACACAAGGTTGAACCTTTCAATTGAGCTCCAATTGGGCCCAAACTTGGCCCAAACGGTCTTGAGGTCTTGTGGGTGGACCCCACATGGTCGTGAGACCGTTTTCCCAAGATTTCATTAAAATCTAAGGTGATTTGATAGAGGTTGAACCATGATTGGGTCACCAAATCAGTATTTTAATCAATTGATAACTTATTTGCAATTGGGTCCTCAATTGGTCAAAATACTTAACCCTAGACCTTCAAACGGTCTTGGGTGATTGTCCTCTCGGTCTTGAGACCGTTTGGATGAGTTCCAAACGGTCTTAAGACCGTTTGCCCATCCAATTTTGGATTCTAGTGCAAAGTCATAAAGGTCTGACCTATTGAGTTGATGATCATATCAATATTTAATTGCAAAGTAATTTGGTGTAATTATACCTTCAATTGGTCAACTATTCTTGACCCCAGACCTCCAAACGGTCATGTTTGATTGCCCTCGCGGTCTAGAGACCGTTTGGGTGACCCCTAAACGGTCTTGAGACCGTTTAGGTCAATCAACCCTAAAAACCCTAATTAGGTCACCATAATTTCAGTACTGATTTCATCTAGGGTTAGCCCTAGTATTCACCCTTCAACTCTTAGCCCGTTTGGAATTAGACCATCAAACTTGGTGAGTTGCTAAATAACATTATTTTGAACAGTAATATCATACGGTCAATGCTTAGTCAACGACCTTACACGGTCTTGAGACCATTTTCCCAAAAAGGAAATTTCAGACCGTTTGAAAATCAGGAATAAATTCAAATAAAGTTGTTACTTAAAAAGGTCATATCTCCCGATTCCCTTGGAGTTAGCCTCACAAATTTTAGGATAATTAGCCTATATAATTAGGAACAGATTTCTTATACGGTCCATGCTCGGTCAACGGGGAAAAATGGTCTTGGAGACCGTTTGCCCTGTCGCGGTCTCGAGCCCGTTTGCTCACCTCGCGGTCTTGAGACCGAGAGAGCAAACTTTTGAGACCGTTTAAGGAAGTGAAAAGCGGTGGGTTTTTCTTGGAAATCACGCCTTCATCTCCTAGCTCAAGAACAGTATGAATATCCCATGGAGTTTCTTGCAACATAGCAGGGAAAAGTAGGGAAACACTAAGAGCTATCATCAAAACGCATATAAAGATGCACATAGTAAAGCATGGGTTTAGAGTTATAAAACCCGCCTAAAGCTTGCTTCTTGAGCTCCAAGCTTTCAAGATCCAATCTATAATGGCGTCCTTGAGTTCCCACAGGTTGGCCAAGGTGAAAATTTCAAGGAAAGATGAAAGGATATGGCTAGAAAGATAGGGTTTCGAGAGTTAGCCATGAAGCTGACCTTGAATTCGAGTTCTAACCATGGAATTAGGCAAGAAGAGGGGTCCCAAACCTACCTTGTTTCCCTTGGTCGTCCTCCTTAGCTCCAAGGCAGTCTTTGGTCGTCTTTGGTGAAATGGAACAGTAAGGGAACGAAGGGTAAGTTCCCTTGCAACTAAGGGAAGGAGAGCTTATATACATGGGGTAGGATTTTCAACATTAGTTCATAAGTTGTCCATAATTCCAACTAGGTCCCTCCTTCTTTACTTGATCGTCCCTTCCTCTTTATTCTAAGGACAAAACTTCTCTTAAGGTCTTAGAAAAGAAGGTAAAGGAGAGCAATTTAATACTAAAGTACATACATAAAGAGATATTGCACATATACCCTGATTATTCAATCACAAGGCATATTTCATAACTTGATAACTCAATTGAGGTGACTTCCTCATCATTTCTTCTCTTAATGATGGAAAGAGTCTAAAAAGATACATTAGATGACATATTTCACAATTTGTATCCCTTAATTTGGGTAAATTGCATTTTACCCCAAACTAGGGTTTCAAGCACCGGGATTGCTTCCACAGCTGCACCTTGGTGCCCTAGCTTGGGAAATCCCTCAAACTTTACCAAAAAGATTCTCATGATGTCTCAACATGAGAGGAACATCTCAACATGTGCAAATTGCAATCTAACCCTTTTAACTGGGTAAATTGCACATAGGTCCCTGTATATCAAAACAATGCTACAACTTTAAATAAAAGGAGCAAATACTGAAATATACGTTTCTGAGAAACTTAATTACATGCTCAGAGTTAATCACAAAGATTTAATTACATATTTAGGCAAAACACCTAGGGTTGACTCATAACCCAGGTCAGGGATGTTACATATGCAATGTATTCATTGTTTGAGTCATCAAGTCATTCAATATATGTGTCATACACATTTATATCTACAACTATCAAGTATTTATAAGACATAGGACTTGCAATATAAGATCTCATCTTTTAAAAAGAAACATCAATTTAGTCTTGTCCATACTAGATACATGATGTTTTCATTAATGGCAAGTGCATAATAGCAATTTAGAAATTCTATTACATGCCCATGAATAATATATTACAACTGTAGTGGAAACAACTCTTGCTCCTTATAGTTCTAGCTTATTTCTTATTGGGTCATGTAGTAAATATCTCTATCTCTTACTTCTCCCTTTGTTCCTTTAAGTGAAAAGGCATATTCCTTTTGCACTTACCCTTCTCCTTATCTTGAGTGTAGAAGACTTGGAATTCAACTTAGCCTTAGAATTTCTTCTTGGCCTTGCCTTTGCTCTTGGAATCACTTTCGTTGATCACCATCATGGATTTTTCCTTCTTCATTCTTGCTTTGGCATCAACATGCCAAGTAGTTCTGACAGCAGTTTAGCCAAGTTACTGAAGTGAAAGCACTTGATAAGCTAGCTATATATGATACGATCAATGATTCTAGAATCATATCTCTGTTCAACTCTTGACCTAAAAGAAATCTCAGTCTTTCCACATGCCCAATCATATTGAGCACATGTGCTCTACTAGATCTCCCTCTGTCACTTTGCTCTCAAATAGCACTTTGAAGACAATATACCTTTATTGGTTTACATGATTCTTAAGACGTATTACCATCTCAATAATGTCCATGTTTTTATATTGTTCATGCAACTCATAGTTCATACATCATAGCATAAGGTACTTAAATGTCTATGACATCATTGGCATGCTTCCAATAAGAATACATTTTATCCTTAGGCGCATTTGTAGTGGGTTCCTTTGGCTTTGGTCTTTGAAGGACATAGAGCTTTCTCTCATTGATGAGAACGCTTATCAAAATCCTATACTAGATATGGAAGATTATCCCGTTTAGTTTTGACTGATCGCAATAATATGTCTTTGTGTTTGACATTAGATTCTACAAAGAAATATTGCATATTTTCAAAAAAATTTTGATTTGTTTGATTTGATAAGTTAACGATATTAATTAGGCCTTTAATTAATTATCTCTCCCACGAATTTGTTCAAATTGATAAGCCTAATGTATCAATTCGGAAGATTGCCACATACAATCTTCTAGTGAGCCAAGACCCAAAACAATTCAACTATTACCCCACCAAAGCCAACGTCCATAGTCAATTATTAAGGTAGGAAAAATTTTCCAATCACATCATATGCAATTCTTGGATAGATGATATGCACAAATCTTTGCCATAGTCATCTTCATGTCTCTGGTGCTTAATCCATTAAGGACACTTAGTTCAGCCTGACTGAAGAATATGCACCCTGCTTGGGTAAAATCATAGAATATGGACCCTGCTTGGACAGAATCTACATATCTAGGAAGGAAAGGTTGTAAGGTTATACCTAATCTTGGAGAAAGTTCATCGACATTACTCTTGCAGTAGCAACATGCTTCTTCTTCAGGCAACAACTTGCTCCTTCTTCAGCAGCAACCCTTGAAGAACGTCTTCATCAACCTCCTAGAGCATCATGATGGACATGCATTGACAATGTACTCTTAGCGTAAGACAATGGCCTCACTCCTCTAGAGTAGTCCATGCAGACCATCGAAAACTCCACATTGTGCTACCAGATCCAACATGAAGGAGTTGTCTCTTTTGAACGTCAACCTTCAAGAGTTGATACACTCTTCCACAATTGTCTCTCTGTCGATATCCCTTAATTATTGAGTAGGACTTGCTTTGGCTCTTTATTGGTTACCACAACTAGAGAGGACAACAATTGTCAGAGAAACTGTTGTGTTCTGAGAAGGCCCTAATACCCCTCCATTTTAGGAAAGGCTAGTGTAAGGGTTCCTAGTCTGTGCGAGAGTCAAAAGGGTTAAATTCATGAATTTTTTAGAACCCGCACATGGAAAACTTGTCAGTTCCCACACAAACTAGTCGATTGGTGCATGATCCAGTCAGTTCACTAAGTGAACAAATTGGTTTATGTAGTTTACCGTTCCTAATCAAATTGGTAAAAAATGTACAATTAATGCTAAACATGATGCCGACACAAAATCCTTGTACCAATTGAATTGGCAACTGAACTGGGCAGTTCATCCCGTGAATCGGTTGGTTTGGATATGTGAGCAGGTTGGTTCACTATGTGAACCAATCGTTTCACTTACTGGTTCAGTCATTAATTAGCCAATATTAATTCCCATTGACCTAACACTCCAACCGATAAGTTCAACCCTTAACCTAGTCAGTTCAGAGTCCAGTCAGTCAATTTTGAACCTCAGATGTTTAATTGAATATCTAAACACATTTAGTAATCAAATTAAACTTATTTCATGAATATACTCCTTTAATCCAAGTGTATCCTATGGGTGTGACCCTATAGGTCCAGAATTACGTTAGTAGTGAATGTCTATAGGCAATTATGACATCACAGGCAAAGAGCATCATCTAGCAACACATCATTTCTACCAAAGTAATTCAGAAAGTTGGAGAACAAATTTAACCTACAATCTGTGATAAGTGTTACCATGATCGTATAGTTCCTTTGTCTCTGATATCCAGATTGAACTCAAGGTATGGAATCACCATCCTCTCAACATTCAATCCATGTTCCTTGAACTAGAGCAGACTGTCTGGAATGCACGTGAGCCCACATATCACATATTGAGTCACATGAGTATGAACATACATTTCTTAGTATCACTCATCAAGAGGCCCTGGATATAGTCTCATATAGGAGGGACAAATCCCATCTACATCACTCACACTCTATTTCCATGTGTCACAGTGCACCCAATCATCATCATTATGGCAACATTATCCAGGATCATATTGGATGGTGTCAAAGTACATGAATGACATGTGATAAATGTAGTGACTTTTGGTCTAAGAACTACAATCACCACTATCACTATGAGACCTGATTCTGACTTCCATTCCATGTTCTCCATGTATCACTCTCATGGTGGGTCTGTCCAATACACTATTCTCTAACTTGTACCTGTGTGCTTGACTTGATATCATATATCATGACTAATGGGACTCTATCATTAGTCAACATACACTCTAGTCTTAGGTATTACTGTTGTCTATTTTTCTTTCACAATAATATCTGACTAGGGACATAGCAAGAATGTATGTACTCTTATCATATGTATGATCTCATTGCGTACTTGCAGACATACATCATCGAGTAATCATAATTTTTTAGACATCTACTATGTTTGTGTCATCATCTGATGCTGAGACAATCATAATAGACAGAATTAACTTTTTTATTATCAAATCATATATTTAATGCCACATTCCAATCATCATGTGATTGGCTCTCTAGGCATACATACCAACATACTCCCACTTACACTTAGAGACAATTACCCACGAATCACATTCCAAGTAATCTTAACATGTCCATCATGTTTCTACTATTCAAGCACTTTTATAGCGGGTTAGGAACATTTTCTTCAAGTTGGTATTTTGCAAGTTTCACATCTCTTTATTGTGTGACCTGTTCGCATGAGATAGAAGTGTCGTAGTATGCTATTTGAGATTCCTTGCCTAACCAGTAGATCCATTGTTGTCATCAATATTCTTACTATGTCATCAATGGTTGGAACCTCCCTCAAGTCCATCTATATTAACTTCTTTATCCATGCAATATCCTCTGCTATTATCATAACATAGAGATACTCAACTTCTATTGTAGATTTAAACAACTGTCATTATCTCAAAAGTTGAAACCCTTTCCAACTTATAGTTCTCATGTAAGGTAAAAAATAAATTTTGGAATGTGATCATTAATTTTATTTATCATTTAGGAAGCTTGCATCAGTGTAATCCTTTACATCCAACTCTTCCTTATTACCATAACGAATGAACGATTCCTTTTAGTGCTTCTCAAGTGCTTAAAGATGTTCTTTTATGGTAATCTAGTGATTCTCACTAGGATCTGAAATATAATCTCTCATCATGTGCAATACACACGAGATTTCTAGATAGGTATATATATATATATATATATATATATATATATATATATATATATATATATATATCCTCTCATCATTTCTAATACATGAGATGATTGGATATCCTCTCTTCATGTCCAATACATATGAGATAACATGATACATAAAATTGCATTCAAGATAGAAACAATTGTGAATGCATATGGCATCTATCCATGTGTTCCTTTTCTTCACAAGAATTGGGACATGAGGCTCCTGATAGACTAACTCCATCGAACATGGACAACTTTTCTCTCATTGAGTTCTTTCATGTTGAACCCTTTCAGCACCTTGCCAATGTATGCACTCTTTCTTTGGTCAATAAGCTTTCCAAATCTATGTTTATAGATCTCAATTCCTATCACATAGGATGCTTCATCTAAATTTGTCATAGCAAAGGTACTTTCCTTTCCATGTTTTAACATTTGTAGGATAAGGACACTATTCATCATTATCATGTGGAATATAAATATGCTCCCACTAAATCTTTTGTAATCATAGATTTCATCTTCATTTTGACCCAAGTCAAACCCTTTGATTGTCTTGTCAAATAGAAGATTTTATCTCCAATATTCTTGCTTCAATCCAAAGATTGACCTTTGTAGCTTATAGACTTTATTTGCAAAATTGGATTTTATAAAACCTTTAGGTAGTATCACATACACATCCTTATAATTATTCCAATTAAGGAATGTAGTTTTAAAATCCATCTTCCAAATCTCACTGGTCATAATAACCTGCAACAACAAGCATGATCCTGATGGATTTAACCATGGTAACTCATGAAAGACTTCACGATGTTCAACACCTTGAACATGCTTGAAACTCATTGAAACCAATATACCCTTCCATGTTGGTATTTTCTCAGAGACCCAAATGCACCTTATCATATTTATCCCTTCAGGTGGATCCATAAAGGTCATACCGTTATGGTTTACATGGACTCCATATTGGATCTGATGGCCTCAAGCCATTTCTCATATTCTACTTCCTCCATAGCTTCTAGGTAGGTAGTTGACTCATCATATAGGATCAACCAACTTCATTTTGAAGATATGATAATCTATCAAGCTCAAGGCATGTCCTACTTGATCTAAGATGTTTGTGTGTTACATAAGGAACTTGAGATTCAACATCTTGTGATTTTCTATGTTCCTACTATACCTCTTTAGGTTTAATGTTTTCTTGTTTATCTCAAACATTTCGAGTTCTAATTTTACTCCCACTAATTCATTTGGAACTAAGTTCCTCTTTAGGAATACAACTATACAGATTAACAAACAACTTTGTTACAAGATTGGGATAAGAGTAACAAAATAACATTTTTGTGATTTTGTGGATAAAGATTTTCAGGAAACTATTATCTTATATAAGCATTCATCCCTAATCACTATAAAAGACATATCATGATACCTGCCTTGCCATATCTCATATGGCATCTTTTGAACCATTTTTGACGATACATTATTTAGTGTTAAGCATGTTCCCAAAAGAGATTGGAAAATCAACTAGATTTTATTGACAATCTCACCATGACTACCAAGGTGTGATTCCTTCTTACTGATACACTCTCATGATGCACTATCATTGTGTTTCAGGTGGAGTTCACCATGATACATTATCATGATCTCCCAGAAGGCTCTCAAACTTCTTGGTGTAAAATATTTCAACATCGATCGCATCAAAGTATCTTAATACTTTTACCAAGTTAGTTACATACTTCATTTACAATCTCCTTGAACACTTCAAGTGATTCATACTTTTATTTCATTAAATACAAATTTCCATATCTACTGGTAACATCATTAAATATATAGTGAGGTAGTTGCAACTACCTATAGCATTTATTCTGAAGGGTCTATATACATCCATATGTATGAGCGCTAATAGAATAGTCGCTCTCCCACTACATCTAGGGAATATGCTTTTTTCATATTGCAAAAAAAATAAGATATGCATGTCTCTATTGATTCAATAACCAAAAGAGTCTAGATAACCATCATATGGATTCTAGAAATGTATGCACTATAGATGACAATGTATAGGCATTCATTGTTTGAGTTATCAGGTCATTCAGTGTATGTGCCATATACATTTGTCTTTACAACTATCAGATATAGATTGTGAGACATAGGGCATTTCCATACAAGATCTCATCTTTTAAAATGAAATATAAAAAATGTTCTTATCCATACAAGATAGTGATGCTTTCATTGATGGCAGGTACATAATAGCAATTAAGTAATTCTATTTGATGCCCATGAATGACATATTCCAACTCTAGTTGGCAACAACTCTTGCTCCTTATAGTTCTAGCTTATTTCTTATTGGGTCTTGAAGTAGACATCTCTATCTCTTTCTTCTTCCTTTGTTCCTTTAAGTGAAAAGGACAAATTCCTTTTCACTTACCCTTCTCCATAACTTGAGTGCAGAAGACTTGGACTTTAGCTTAGCCTCAAAAAACTTCTTGACCTTGCCTTTTCCCTTGGGCTCAGTTCCAATAATCACCATCACAGATTTGTCCTTTCTTCTTCTGTGTTTCGACACTAAGAAACATGCCAAGTATTTTATAAACAAACTAGATGATTCAGGAAATGATTATAGAATCATATCCGTGGCCAAATCTTGACCTAAAAGAAATCCCATTCTCTCTAGATGCCCAATCATATTGAGAACATGGGGCTCTATTGGATCTCCCTTTGTCAGTTTTCCCTCAAACAATACTTTAGTGACATTACACCTTACTTGTTTTACATGATTCTTAAGATGTGTTACCATCTAAAAAATGTACATATTTTCATGCTTCTCATTCAAATCATAGTTCATACAACATAGCATAAGGTACTCAACTATCTTTGACATCCTTACCATGCTTCCACTAAAAATCCATTTTAGCCTTAGGCACATTTAGAGCGGGTTCCTCTGGCTGTTGTCTTTCAAGGATATAAAGCTTTCACTTATTTATGAAAATGCTTCTCAAAATCCTAAACCAGATGTGGAAGTAAATCCCATTTAGTTTTGTCATACTGAAGGACTGATCACAAAGATAACATAATTGTGTTTGTCTACAAAAGAAATATTGCAACTTTATAAAACATTTTGATTTGTTTGATTTTATAAGCTTGATGATATTAATTAGGCCTTTAACTAATTGCTTCTCCCAATATTTTTTTCAAATTGATAACCCTCATGTAACAATTTGGAAGATTTCAACATACAATATTCTAGTGACCCAAGATCCATATTTCATCAAATCATGAGCCATCTTTGGCTGATCGCCCACTACTTGAATATTTCAGTAGACAATGTTTGTCAATTGCATCTTATGCAACTCTTGGATAGATAGTATGCTCAACTCCTTGCCATAATACATCTCTATGCTTCTGGTGGTTAATCCCATTAAGTACACTCAGTTAAGCCTGACCCAAAAACCAACACAATAGAGTATGCACCCTGCTTTGGCAGTACCTACATACCTACCATCACACTTCCACGTGATGGACGACACACCACACTTTGGCATAACCTATGCTTGTTCGATCAAGCTTTTCATGTGTGCTACTTATGGAAAGCATCTAAGACTTAATATTATATTGATGAATTTTATATATAAATACATATACATATCCAATCACCACATACTCATAGTATGTATCATATACATGCTATAACCACAACAAAAACATGCAATCCAAAATATACGAGTGATGGTTATGTCCAGTCTAATGCAATTCCTTGGAGACATAAGGAATTGCTACCACCTAAGGTCCACATCACATGAAACATGTTGTTCATGAAGATTTTGTTGGTATGTATGCCCTGAGATCCAATCATGGGATGATTGGTGGGATACATTAAGATTGATTTGATAAACATCAAAGGCTAGCTTCCAATTCTTTCTAGTTCAGTCATATGAGATAGTGATAGAACAGATTGAATATCTAGAGAATGACGGTACTCAATGACGTATGCTTTCAGGTTAAGGACCTGAACGATGAGATCATACAAATGCTAAGAGTTTGTACATTCTCATTATGTCCCTAGTCGGATGTCATTGTGGAAGGTAGATAGACAACAATGACACACAAGACTAGATTGTGGTGTTGGTTGATGACAGAATCTCATTAGTCATGATATAGAGATATCAAACCAAACACATAGGTACTTGTTAGAGAACAAGTGTACCAGACAGACCCACCATGAGTTTGACACATGGAACCATGACATGGTAGTCACAGTCAGTACTCACAGTGATGGTGGTGAGTGTGATTCTTTGACTTGAAATCACTACACTCAACACATGTAGTTGGGCAGACTTTGACATCATCAAACGTATTCCTGAAACATGGGTTGTTATAAAGGTGATGATTGGATGGCTTTGACACATGGGGCTTTTAAGGGGTGAGTGATATATATGGGATTTATCCCTCCTGAGGGAGTTTTATATCCATGGCCACTTGATGAGTAGGATTGAGAAAGGCGTGCACGCATGTGTGAATCAGTATGTGATACTGATGTCATAACATATCTCTTCCAATCTACTCTGAGATCAAGAAAGTGAATGAACGTTGACAGGATGACTGTTCCATGCCTCGAGTTCATTCGGGATATCAGTGACAAAGGAATTATACATTCACTGTAACACCATTCACGGATTGTAGGATTGAAAGTTGTTATCCAACTTTCTATTTCACTTGGGTAGCACTGATGTGTGACTAGGCACCGCTCTTTGCTTGTGAATTCATAAGTGTTATGGACTTTCACTGCTAACGTGAAATGGACCTGCAGGGTCATACACATAGGTTTTAACCTAGAAGAGGAGTTTTGTCCACAAACAATGTTTAGATTGATTACTAAAGGAGTTTAGTAGTTCAATTAAACACTCAATTAATTGATGGCTCAGTATCATAATGTTCAAGGTGTTGGACACATTGATTAGAGTATCAGATTGATTGAAATTGCAATTGAATGATTCTGCACAATCTGCACTCCCAACCGATCGGATCATGTGATGAACCGATCGGTTCAGGTGGTGAGTCGATCGGCTGATGGATAGGGTGAAACAATCGCTTCAAGTGTTGAAATGATCGGTTCAACTGGTCCAACCGAGCAAGTTGGGAAAGTAGGATTGGTGAGAAATTTCCTTTCGTTTCACTTGCCCAATTTGATTGGAACAAGGATTGGTATTTGGTACCAATTAGAAACAAAAAAAGGAAAAGTCAATCGGGAACTGACCAGGACCACGAACCGACCGGTTCATAAGTGAACCGACCGTTTCATGGGTCCCAACCGACCGGTTGAGGTGTTAACCGACCGGCTCAGGTCCCCAACCAACCGTTTTAGAAATGAAATGATCGGTTTAGGTTGCACAATTTGTTGTTTTGGTGGAAAATCTCAAGCCCTTCTACTCCTGCTTTAGTCCCACATTGCCCGGGATAGAGAACCATGTCCCATGACCCTCCTATATATAGGGGTATTGGGGGCTTCTCAAAGTACAACTCAGTAAAACTAGTTGCTCTGGAAAGTTGTCGTTCTCTCTGGTTTTGGTAACCGAGAGAGCTCGAGCAAGTGCTACCCGATAAGGGAGGCACAGTAAGAGAAAGACAACTGAAGAAAGTGAGTGGTGGATGGAGAGTGTGTGAGTGACTAGTGTGCTGACAGGAGGGTGTGACTCCTTCCAATTCCTTGTGAGATAAGGAGACTGGAGTTCTAGGTGGTCTGTGTGGACTACTTCAGAGGTGGGAGATTTCTGCCGCTCAGAAGACAGTTGTCAATCCCGACAGTCCCGGTGAAACCAGGAGTCGTCAGTCCCGGTGCGACCAGGAGCTGCACATGCACTATCCAAGACTGGAGGTGAAGACCTCGCAAGCCGCGAGGTATTGTCTCCGAGCAAGCCTCGGGACAAGGTATGATTCCACAAACTATCCCTTCCTATTGTATAGACGTTGATGCATTTCCTTGTTCTGGGTTTGGGGAAGAAAATTTTTGTTTCCGCTGCCTTCTCTGCCTTCCATAAAACCCAACAGTGGTATCAGAGCCACGTCAACTGCTCTATACTTTAGGATTATCGATATGATCTATTTTGGTTTGTCACCTTTATTTATTGCATACGATGCGAATAAAATTGGCTTTATGCATGTCCAATCCTAAATCCACAAATCCCAATTTACATATATGATATGTATTATTAATGCACTCGATACACGTCGCCCTTAAACGAGTTTTGTGGTAGATGTATAGCGTGGTTATGGCCAATAAACCCTATATGTATATGGTTGTATGTGGTTGCTTGCATCTCAGTCTGCGCACCGATCTTTCTTCTCCTATTCCTAATGTAACTCAAAATAATTCGAGATTTCTCTCCTACCTTTGATCCCCTTGATTGTAACTCGAGGTTTCTCTTTTTACAATGTAAAATATGATAGAATTTTATTTCCTGTTATGTTAAAGAATGGAGGACATCCTGATGACAGCTGAGACGATCGGTTCAAGGCGTGAACTGATCGGTTGACGTTCCAGATGATCGGTTCAAGGAGTGAGCCGATCGGTTGATGACCGGTTCGAGGAGTGAGACGAGCGGGTGGCGGCCATGATGAGATGCGCGATGACCAGGCGAATCGATCGGTTGGAGGAGCCAACCGATCGACTGGTGGCACCCAGTCGACCGGCCTGATGGCGATCCGATCAGTCATGTGATGAGTTGATCAAACCCAGAAAGGCAAAGCATAGAGTTCATCTTGTACAGGTTGCATGTGATGTAGACCTAGATGACCGTGATTCCTCTTGGCTCGAGGAATCACATTAGGATGGCCATAATCATCGCTTTTATTGTTTTGCATGTTTTCTGTGGGATATAGCATGTATATGATACGTACTATGTATTGTGGTGATTGGATATGTATATGTATATAAAACCAAATCCCTCATTAAATATTAAGTTTTAGATGCCTTCCAAATGCGACACACGTGAAAAGCTTGATCGACCAAGTGTGGGCACGCCCTAGCGTGGTGCACCGTCTATCTCATGGAAGAGTGAAGGATGGATATGTGGGTCTGCCCAAGCAGGGTGCATATTCATCGTGTTGGCTTTGGGTCAGACTTAACAAGGTGACCTAGATAGGATCTAGCACCTTGAGGCATGGAGATGATCATGGCTAGGAGTTGCATATGACATCTTATCAAGAGTTGCATATGATGCAATTGGCAAGAGTTGCCTATCTGAGAGATCTAAGTTGTGGGTGACATCCCAAGTTGGTCCATGACTTAGAGGATTTCAGGATCTTTCCCACTAGAAGGTTGTACACTGCAATCTTCCAAATTGATGGTGAGGGCTATCAATTTGAACAAAAATAGTGGGAGCGATAATTAATTAAAGGCCTAATTATATCGTTAACTTTTCAAATCAATCAAATAAGTCAAAAATGAGTTTTTGGACTAAAATTGCTTTTTTCCTTTTGTAGTACAAATGACAACAAACAACAATCACTTTTCTTTGCGCTCGGTCCTTGAAAAGGATAGGCTAAATGGGACAAACGTCCACGACTGGTATAGGACATTGAGAATTGTTCTCACTCAAAAGCGAAAGCTCTATGTCCTGGATACTCCAATTCCAGAGGAACCTGCTCCTAATGCACCAAAGGTAGAAAGGGATGCTTACAAGAAGCATTCTGATGATGCCATTGATGAAAAGTGCTTGATGTTGTGCTCTATGAACCATGAGTTGTAGAGACAACATGAGAACATGGGTGTCATTGAGATGATTCATCATCTTAGGAACATGTATGAAGATCAAGCATGACAAGAGAGATACGATGTCTCGAGGGCACTGTTTAAGTGTGTCATGACAGAAGGAGATCCAGTTGGTCTTCACACACTCAAGATGATTGGGTATGTGGAGAACCTGACAAGACTGGGATTTCCACTGAGCTAAGAGTTGGCTACTGATGTGATACTACAATCATTGCCAGAATCCTACAGTCAGTTTGTGATGAACTACAACATGAACAACTTTGATAGGCCACTGTCAGAGTTGTTGGGCATGTTGAGGACAGCCGAGACACAAATGAAGAAGGACAAGCCTAAGTCTGTGATGGTGATCACGAGCAAGAAAGGAAAGTCCAAGCGCAAGGGCAAAGGCAAAGCTAAGAAAGGTTCTGATGCTAGCCAGGAGCCCAAGTCGTCTTCAGCTCTCAAGGCCAAGGGAGGCGTGACCAAGAAAGGCAATTGCCACCATTGTCAAAAGCCATGACATTGGAAAAGGAATTGTCCTCTCTATCTGGAAGAACAAAAGAAGAAGGAGGCGACAAACGTCTGTACTTAAAGGTGTCATGAAAGTAAACTTGTAACACTTTTGAGGTATATGATACCAAGATGTAAAGTGTAAAACACTCAATAAATGGGGCAAGTGTTGCCACCATAGATAGGAGTACTTTAGTTTATTTTCAGCCTAAAAGGCATGTAATACACTTATGAACTGCTATTTCATATTTTCCAATAGATAGAAACACTTTATTTTTGCATATTGTATGACAATGATGGCAATCAATAAAGAGATGTTTCAATTTCTAAAGATATGATCTTTGTGGCAATGCCTTGTTTATCTTGTGGTATTTGATATGCATAAGATAAAACGATACCTAAAAGTTATAGATAACTCAAACAATCAAATTAGCATCAATCATGAGAAATTCATTTCTAGTGTACATGTGATGGATAAATCTAGACTCTTTTGGTTAGAGAACCAGTAAGAGACATGGATATCTTGGACATGATTAATCAATCTTCACTAATGGTAGTGGGAGAATGATTATCCTATTAGGTATGATATACATACCTATTAGAACAAATGCTAATACTTCAATTGGTGTTTAGAGAAATACCAATATGAATATCTTGAAGTGTTCAAGATTATCATAGATGAAGTGCAAATTTGGTAAAGTGTTAATTCTTGATGAGATCAATGAATGAAATACTTGGACCAAATGTTTGAGATCCTTATGAGTGATTATGATAGTGTATCATAGTGAACTCAGGATTAAGGCATGGTGATGTCTAAATCAAGAAGGTATTATTTTATTAGGAGTTAGAGAATGATTATCAAATAATTGAATTCTTCTTAATAAAAGAATACCCCACACTAATAAAGGACATTAAGAATCACAAGGAGTTGTAAGTTCTTATATCTTTGACGGATACACCTCATTTATCTATGTGATGAGTTGTTCATGTGATGAGTCAACTATCTAGATGAATACGAGGAACCAAATTTTGAGTTATGGGTTATGACCATTACACCCTAAATGATATCCATGTGAACCATAAGGTATGACCTTGATGGTAGCACCCAATGGATGAAATACATAAGTGCAAATGAATCTTAAGTGTTAAGACACATGGATAACATTTTAAGAAGGATAATGCTTGTTGATTGCAACTTAATGACTAAGACATTTGGCATATGGATACTAAAACTACATTCCTATGAGGAATAAAACAAGGATGTGTACGTGACACAACCTATAAGGTTTATGAATCCACTAATGCAAATGAAGTCTATAAGTTACAATGGACTAATCAATGTGATTGATTGAGTACAAGAAACTCAGAATTGGATCTTTACTTTGATGATATAGTCAAAGGGGTTTGACTGATATGTCAAAGATAAAGAAGGATCTGTGATTTAGTGGAAGCGTATTCACATTCCACATATTGATGTGAAATGGAAATGTTCTAGAATGGAAATACAAAAGTGGAAATTATCTTTAAGGAAGATAGAGATGTTTCTTATGTGATAGGAATAGAGATCTATAGAGATAGTTCTCGAAAACCTCTTGACCTGAAAAGAGAAAGCATACATTGGCAATTTGTACTGAAGGGTTCAGTATGCACAAATTCAGTGGGAGAAAATTTGTCCATGTTACATGGAGTTAGTATCCCAAGGCCAAGTGTCCAATTATTATGAAGAATGGGAACACCAAGAATAGATATGGATCTATCATGTATGTAATCATCCCATTATCTTGCATGTATCGACATGGCAAGAATAAAATGCATTCATCATCTTGTATGTAGGACATGACAATATGATGTGCTCATCCTGATAAGTCGTATGTGAGACATGACGAGTGGATGTATGTCTACTTCCAGTAAGGGTTACTGGAATACCATGAGAACTTGATAAGTACTTGAGAAGTACTAGTTCTATGGATATAAGGAAGAGTTCAATGTAAAGAGTTACAATGATGCGAACTTCCGAAAGGACAGAAAATTAATCAAAATAGGTGAAAGTTTGTTGATAATTGGAAGTGTTCCAATAAAACCATTTAAAAGGAAATGCCGAGTATCTATGCGTTAGAGAATAGTAGTGGATACTATATGGATCTGGAAGTTCATGAGATGAACTTATAGATATTCTGCTCATTGATGACAAGTATGGAATCCTTGATCATGCAATGTGGCTAAAGGTTAGCAAAGGAATACTAGATCGCATATTACGGCAAATCCATCTCATACATGTGACGTACAACGAAGAGATGCGAGACATGTAGTTAAAAACTGACTTTGGCAAGGTGTTGCCATAACTCACTATGTTCGTACTAGAGCACAGTAACATGTGGGACATGTTTGAAGATCACTATGAATATGATTCAAGGGTGATTGGCTCGCAGTGCAAGTGGGAGTCTGTTGGTATGTATACCCTGAGAGCCAATCATGAGATGATTGGTGGGATACATTAAGATTGATTTGATAAACATCAAAGGCTTGCTTCCAATTCTTTCTGGTTCAATCATATGAGATAGTGATAGAACAGATTGAATATCTAGAGAATGACAGTACTCAATGACATATGCTTTCAGGTTAAGGACCTGAACGATGAGATCATACGGATGCTAAGAGTTTGTACATTCTCATTATCTCCCTAGTCGGATGTCATTGTGGAAGGTAGATAGACATCAATGACACACAAGACTAGATTGTGGTGTTGGTTGATGACAAAATCTCATTAGTCATGATATAGAGATATCAAACCAAACACATAGGTACTTGTTAGAGAACAAGTGTACCAGACAGACCCACCATGAGTTTGACACATGGAACCATGACATGGTAGTCATAGTCAGTACTCACAGTGATGGTGGTGAGTGTGATTCTTTGACCTGAAATCACTACACTCAACACATGTAGTTGGGCACACTTTGACATCATCAAACGCAGTCCTGAAACATGGGTTGTTATAAAGGTGATGATTGGGTGACTTTGACACATGGGGCTTTTGAGGGGTGAGTGATAGATATGGGATTTGTCCCTCCTGAGGGAGTTTGATATCCATGGCCACTTGATGAGTAGGATTGAGAATGGCGTGCACGCATGTGTGAATCAGTATGTGATACTGATGTCATAACATATCTCTTCCAATCTATTCTGAGATCAAGAAAGTGAATGAACGTTGACAAGATGACTATTCCATGCCTCGAGTTCATTCAGGATATCAGTGACAAAGGAATTATACATTCACTGTAACACCATTATTGGATTGTAGGATTGAAAGTTGTTATCCAACTTTCTATTTCACTTGGGTAGCACTGATGTGTGACTAGGCACCACTCTTTGCTTGTGAAGTCATAAGTGTTATGGACTTTCACTGCCAATGTGAAATGGACCTGCAGGGTCACACACATAGGATTTAACCTGGAAGAGGAGGTTTGTCCACAAACAATGTTTAGATTGATTACTAAAGGAGTTTAGTAGTTCAATTAAACACTTAATCAATTGATAGCTCAGTATCATAATGTTCAAGGTGTTGGACACATTGATTAGAGTATCAGATTGATTGAAATTGCAATTGAATGATTCTGCACAATCTACACTCCCAACCGATCGGCTCATGTGATGAACCGATCGGCTCGTCTTGGTGAACCGATCGGCTTAGGTGGTGAGTCGATCGACTGATGGATAGGGTGAAACAATCGCTTCAAGTGTTGAAACGATCGATTCAACTGATCCAACCGAGCAAGTTGGGAAAGTAGGATTGGTGAGAAATTTCCTTTTGTTTCACTTGCCCAATTTGATTGGAAAAAGGATTGGTATTTGGTACCAATTAGAAATAAAAAGAGGAAAAGTCAATCAGGAACTGACCAGGACCACGAATCGACCAGTTCAGAAGTGAACCGACTGTTTCATGGGTCCTAACCGATCGGTTGAGGTGTCAACCGACCGGCTCAGGTCCCCAACCGACAATTTCAGAAATGAAACGATCGGTTCAGGTTGCGCAGTTGGTTGTTTTTGTGGAAAATCTCGAACCCTTCTACTCCTACTTTAGTCCCACATTGCCCGGGATAGAGAACCCTGTCCCATGACCCTCATATATATATAGGGGTATTGGGGACTTCTCAAAGTACAACTCAGTGCAACCAGTTGCTCTGAAAAGTTGTCGTTCTCTCTGGTTTTGGTAACCGAGAGAGCCTGAGCAAGTGCTACCTGATAAGGGAGGCACAACAAGGGAAAGACAACTGCAGAAAGCGACTGGTGGCAGGAGAGTGTGTCAGTGACTAGTACACTGACAGGAGGGTGCACCTCCTTCTAATTCCTTGTGAGATAAGGAGATTGGAGTTCCAGGTGGTCCGTGTGGACTATTTCAGAGGTGGGAGATTTCTGCCGCTCGGAGGACAGCTGTCAATCCCGACAGTCCCAGTGAGACCAGGAGTCATCAGTCCCGATGCGACTAGGAGCTGCACAGACACCGTCCAAGACTAGAGGTGAAGACCATGCAAGCCGTGAGGTATTGTTGCCGAGCAAGCCTCGGGACAAGGTATGATTCCACAAACCATACCTTCCTATTGTATAGACGTTGACGTGTTTCCTTGTTCTGGGTTTGGGGAGGAAATTTTTTGTTTCCGCTGCCTTCTCTGCCTCCCATAAAACCCAACATATTTGTGCTTTGTCCAATCTAGGTTGATCGGTTCAACATTTAAATCGATCAGTTCATCTTTTGCCTACTCGGCTGGGTTCTTGAAATGCTCAACTAGTCTTAGGTTCAACTGATGTCTAGACTCCTCCATCTGATCAGTTGGACAATCAATCAGTTCATCCTCCTGTCATCTATCTTTCTCGGTCCTCCAATTGATTGGGTCATCTTTGAGTTACATTCGAGTGGAAGTAGGAACTTGAGCATTAATTTACATTTAGAAAGGAGAGAGAGGCTCAGTACACAAATTCATTAACAACAGGAATAAATAGTCACAACCATGCACACATAGATCTAGGGTTATTGGCCATAACCATGCTAACATCCACCATAAAAATACTTTTGGGCGACGCGTATGGATTGGATATTATATCATATATATATATATATATATATATATATATATATATATATATATATATATATATATATATATATATATATATATTCGTTGTGATTTTATGTGGTATATAATTGGATATGCACATTCTTCATTTTAATATTCGTATCGTATTAAATAAAATAATGAAAATTAAATTTGATCACATCGATTTAAATTCCAGATACATCATAAATTGATGTGGCTTTGATACCACTGTAGGGAAATTGGACTGGCAGATAAGGAAATAGAATTTGTTTTAAAGCCCGATTCCCCTGGACAATAGGATCACATCAATAATCATGTATCTAGGAAGGAAAAATTGTAAGGTTATACCTAGTCCTAGAGCAAGTCCAACAACATTATCCTTACAGTAACAACATGCTTCTTCTTCAGGCAGTGACTCACTCCTTCTTCACTAGAAACACTCAAACAACGTCTCCATAGGCCTCCTAGTGCAACACCATGAACATCAATTGACAGTTTCTTCCTAGAAGCATACAATGACCTCTTGCCTCAAGAGTAGTCCACACAGACCAACTAGTACTCCATGTTGCGCTACCAGAGCCAACAAGTAGGAGTTGTCCCTTTTGAACGTTAACCTACTAGAGTTGATATGCTCTCACACAATTGTCTCTCCCTTACTATCCCTCCCTTACTTCCTGAGGCTCTCTATTGGTTACCACAACTAGTGAGGACAATAAATGTTAGAGCAATTGTTGTGTTCTAAGAAGCCCCCAATATCCATGTATTTATCAAAGAGACTACAGTCAGGGTCGTCTATGAGGGAGTTGAAAGGGTCGAATCCACAAATTTCCTAGAACCTGCACACTAGTCAGTTGGTGTGTGAGACGGTTGGTTCGCTAAGCAAACTAGTCAGTTCATGCAGTTTCCTATTCTGAATCAAATTGGTAATCAATGCACAATAACTTCTAAACATGATGTCATCACAAAATCCTTGTACCAATCGAATTGGCAACTAAACCGGGAAGTTCATCCCATGAACTGGTCGGTTGGGATATGTGAACCGATCAGTTCACTATGTGAACCAGTTCACTCCCTAGTTCAACCATTGATCAGCAAATGTTGATTCCCATTGACCTGACACTCCAACCGGTTGGTTCAACCCTTAAACCGGTCGGTTCAAAGTCTAGTCAGTCAATTTTGAACCTCAGTTGTTTAATTGAATACCAAAAAACCTTTAGTAATAAAATTAAACATCATTCATGAATATACTCCTTTAATCCAAGTGTATCATATGCATGTGACCCTATAGGTCCAGAATTACATTGGCAATGAATGTCCATAACAAAGTATGATATCATAAGCAAAGAGTGGTGTCTAGAACCACATCATTGCTATCCAATTAATTTGGAAAGTTGGAGAAAAACTTCAACCTACAATATGTGAAAAGTGTTACTGTGATTGTATAGTTCCTTTGTCTCTGATATTCCAATTGAACCCAAGGCAGGGAATCATCATCCCCTCAACATTCAATCCATGTTCCTCAAAGTAGAGAAGATTATCTGAGATGCACGTGAGCTCACATATCATATATTTATTCACATGATATGGCCATACATTTCTCCCTCTCACTTATCAAGAGACCCTGGATATCAATCTCCTATAGGACGGACAAATCCCATTTACATCACTCACACTCTATCCCCATGTGTCACAGTGCACCCAATCATCATCATTATGGAAACCCTAATTCATGAACACATTGGATGATGTCAAAGTTGGATCAGATATATTTTGTTAAGATAGTTCATTTGCATGGTATTCCATTATCCATAGGATTTGATAGAGGTTCATAATTTACTAGACATTTTTGGGAATGACTGCACACAGACGTGCAAAAACAATTGAGGTTTAGCATAACTTTTCACCCACAGAAAGATGGTCAGTTAGAGAGGACCATTCAAACTTTGGAAGATATTTTGAGGGCATGTGTTTTGTAGTTTCTTGGTAGTTGGGATGTTCACCTGAGTTTGATAGATTTTTCCTACAACAACAATTATTAGAGGAGTATAGATATGGCACCATATGAAGCCTTGTATGGAAAGATTTATTAGTCACCACTTTGTTGGTATGAGATAGGTGAGTATAAACTTTTGGGTTCTGAGCTAGTGTAATAGACTACAGATAAGATCAAAGTGATACGACAACAACTGAAGGCAGCCCAGGACAGACTGAAGTCTTATGCTGACAACCACCACATGTCGATTGAGTTCTAAGTTGGAGACTGAGTGTACCTCAAGGTTTCTCCATATAAAGGTGTGCTAAGATTTGGTAAGATGGGTAAGTTTGCTCCTAGGTTTATTGGACCATTCCCTATTATGGAACATTTTGGGAAAGTGGCGTACAAGTTGGAGTTACCACCATAGTTGCAGAAGTTACATGATGTCTTCCATGTTTCCTTGTTGAGGAAATGTCATACAGATATACAGCAGGAGATACAGCCAGTGGAGGTTGAGTTGGATGAGGATGTGTCTTGTGTTGAAGGTCCTATGCTGACCCTAGATAGGAGAGTGAAGAAGTTGAAGAAGAAGGATAGAGTCTTAGTTAAGATTTTTTGGAGTCACCATGGTGTGGAGGAATCCACATGGGAGTTAGAGGATGAGATGTGCAGGAAGTCCCATCTTTGTTCGCATAAGATTTTGGGTGGCGAAATCCTTCTTAGGGGTTTATGGTTGTAAGAGCCCTAACCTAGATTTTTGGATGAACATGCTTTCTTAGCATAATTAGATGCTTAAAACCTTAATTAAACCTTGTGACGTGCGTTGATATCATGTGATGAGCTTATATCTCAAGTTTGGTCCAGTTTGTACACGGTTTGAGCTAGCTATGCTTTTATGTGCTTATTTTGGACCTAATTGCAATTCAACCAATTTTAGGATTTTTTTTGCAATTTGTCACATACTTGTTGTGCTTCATTGGTTTACACATCATGTTCTATATATTGGTGCTTTGGGGCATGATGTATTGGCTTTTAGTCGCTTTTACAGGTGTATTTTTTGTGATTTTGTGCATCTATTCATCAATTACATGATTAATTATGCGCAAAATATTATCATTATCTTGTTTCACTTAGATGCATCAAACTTACACAATCCTATTATTATTGAATATTTGGAGATCATGTCAAGTACTTATGTACATTTTTGTTGCCTTTCAGGTATCACAAGAGTCCCACAGACTCGGTACTACTGACTCGTCCAATCGGTAGTACCGAAATCACATAAGTAGAAGACCTAAGGAATCACATAGATTCGATACTACCAACTTGTCCAGTCGGTAGTACCAAAATCATGTCAGAGAGGAGCATTAGAGGAAGCAAGTAGTTTCGATAGCATTGAGTACCTTGAGTTAGTACTACCAAAATGACATCAAAGAGACAAAATTGGTTGGAAATTGAGACTCAATACTATCAACACTATTCGTTAGTACCGATAGTGTAGATCACTCTTGACCACCCTAAGTACTCAGTACTACCGACTACACAATTAGTATTATCGATTCTTCCTGATCAGGAAATCCGATGATAGCACTTTAATCCGATGGTTGGGATTAATTCACACCCTGAGTCACTCTTATGACTTAATGAGAGTGCGGCCAGACCTAATCATTCAACCATTTGCCATTGCACTACACCAAAGACCAAAGGGAGAAAAGAAAGATGCCAAAGGCTACGTCCGTGGATGATTCAAGCACCTCCAATGGGTGATTCTATAGCCGAAAGACTGTAGATCACACATACATCGAAGGGGATCATCCAGACCAGATATTCTCCTGGGGTTACTTTAGATTTCTAATGTTTCCCATGTTTTCTCCTTCCTTGCTATGTATTCATCCATGGAAACCATGTGAGGTAAATCCCCTTTGTTCCTTAGGATCCGGGAGTAGCCCAGCCATGCATTATACCTAACTTTTATGCATTAGTATAGATTTTGCTCCTAATCTCTTGATATAAACCTATGAGATTGCTATGTTCTATTTTTTCTTGATAACCATAGATAATTAGATCCTTAATCATTTGAAAGAAGTGTTAAGGGTTGGAAAAGTATAGGTTTACCCATTTACTATGCCCTTTGAGAAAGGTGGAGCATAAATGGGAGGAGAAACCCATAGTTTATTGTAAAGCACCTAACTAATCAACTAATTGATATGAAAATAGAATTGACATTAGATTAGGTAGTGAAATATGTTGTGAGAGTGCGTAGTTCTTTCTATAGGCTCTTTATCCAGGGGTAGGAGTGAGACATGTTAGTGTTTAGAGGTTAGTGGCATGTTGTCTATGGTGAAACTACCATCCTAAAGAATTCATTCTATTCTGATTAACATGTTTGTCACTCTTGTTTTTTTTGCATAGCTTTTAGTTACTTGAAATCAATTTCAATGATTAATACCGGCCTAGATGATTAGATCATAGTTAGTAGTAGTATCTAGATTTTGTTTCCCTGTGTTCGACTCAAGCCTCCCAAGGGCTATGTTACTCGATACATCCACTTGCGTTTAACACACAATTTTCTCATGTCAAGTTTTTGGCGTTGTTGCCGGGGAACGGTAACATCCAACACTATGAGTGTTTTGGTTGGCTATTCTAAGCCAATGCTTTTTCTTTTATTTATTTTATATTTTTTATTTATTATTTCACTCAAAGATGAATTATAATATCTATATTGTCTCTGAGATTAGTATCATTCTCTTACAACTATTTTTACTACTTTCAGGTACCAGTGCATGGTGCACACCTGAGCCCACGATTACGGAGAACCATCTTCACTGGGTTTTGGTCCAGTAAAACTCCTTCACATAGAAAGGGAGTACAGAAGATCTGTAGATAGATTCAACCAAACCCCACCACCAACACCTCTTCCTGAAGGACCCAATCCACCTGAGGAACCTAAATCAGTAGAAATGGGTGATCAAGTAGAGGAACGGATGACCTGGGAAAGGATCAAGGATTCTTCTTCTACTGCTCATAAAGGGCCAAGAAAAAGACAATCAATCAATGTCAACAACTTCAAGATCAATCCAAGATTGGTCTCATTAGTCAAATCACAAGTCTTCTACGACCACAGTTCTGAAAACCCTATGATGCACATATGTAACTTTGTCAAAAGTTGTGATATGATCAAGATAGATAAGGTATCGATGACTGTCATATACTTGAAGTTGTTCCTATCATCTTTGGTAGACAATGCCAAGTCTTGGTTTCACAACCTTGATAATGAGGGCATTGAGACATGGCAGAAAACGATTGATGCCTTCTTCGAGTGGTACTTCCCTCCATAAAAGACAAATGACTTGTTAAAGAAGATCTACAATTTTAGAAAATAGGCTGAGGAATCATATTCTAAAGAATGGGAGAGATTTCAACATATGTTGCAGAAGGTCCCCCACCAGGACATTGATTTGTTAGTATAGGCAAAGATTTTCTCTATGATCTACACAAGGGAGAGAGGACTACACTTGATAGTGTAGAAGCAAGTTTCTTCCTGAACAATAAACATGCCTGCTGTCATGAAATCTTAAAGAAATGTCCAAGAATCAGACATAGGGAGATGAGAGAGAGAGCTCAGCAACCCTCAAGAGTGTCTGGGAGTCTAAGGTCATTTTTGCGCTGAATGCAAAACTAGACTTAATCACCAAAAATATGTGTGCTAAGGATGGACACTTTTTAGAAGAAGTGGAGGAAGAATGCAAATTTGCACGCCAACAACAACAATACATGAACAATGACTATTCCCTAGAGGAAGGATCCTAAGTTCTCTTGGAAGGATCCCAAAAATTTTCAACAAGACCTATCTCAGGAACAACAGTCCAAGTCACAGTAGGGTAGTGGCCAATCACAATATCAATAGGACAGAGGTCCCAGTAAGATTGACCGTATTGAAGAAATGCTTGGGAAGCTAGTTAGCCAAAATGAATTTCTTACCGGTCAGACTCAAAGAGAACTCCATAACCAAGGGGCACAGATCTGCAATATTGAGACACATATTTCTCAAATAACAGCAAAAGTGGTCACATTGAAGTAGCCAAGCCAGCAGGGGATCCCAGCCAACACCAATGTGCCTTTGAGAAATCAACAAGTGCAGTTTTACTCCGCAATGGCAGGAAATTGTTAGATAGTGCACCATCTAGTTCAAATGTAGGTGAAACCACATGAGTTCTAGACAGGGCAGTGATAGTGGATGCAGATGATCCATATATTACAATAGAGGAAAAGACAGCGGAGGAACATGTTGATGATGGGGAAGAAATAAGAAAGAAAGCATATACCGCACCTCACCAGAGGACACCAGTGACCCCGGTTCCTTTTCCAAATAACTTGAAGGTGAAGAAAGTGGACAAGTAGTTTAAGAAGTTCTTAGATGGTTTTAGAAAATTATCCATGAACATTCCACTCATTGGTGTGATTGAGCAGATACAATCGTATGGCAAGTTCTTGTAAGACATAATTACCAAGAAGAGGAGGATACATGATACTCATGTAGTAGTGTGGAAGGAACAAGTGAGTGCATTCATTCTGGGAATGCTACCACCGAAAAGACAAGATCCAAGTTGTTTCAACATTACTTGCTTCATAGGGAAGACCTAGTTTGGAGAAGATCTTTATGACTCAGGGGCAAGCATCAATCTCATGCCCTCGTAAACCTTCAAGAAGCCAGGTCTCAAGGAGTCTAGAAAGAGCAGTATGACTATTCAATTAGCAGACAACTTTTGGTAAAGCCATATGGCATTTGTGAAGACATTCTGGTAAAGGTAGACATATTTGTTTTCCCTACAGACTTCATGGTGATGGAAATGCAGGATGATCATGGAAACAGACTCTTGCTTGGAAGGCTATTCCAAGCTACAACTGACATGATTTTGGAGATGGGCAGAGGTTGTTTGACCATGAGTATCAAGGACGATCGGTTTGAGATCAAGATTCCTGAGTACTCCAAAGCCACATGGGACAAAGAACAGTGCAACATGTTGTAGCAAGTGGAGGGAAAGATGTCCTTTCTTCTAGGGAGGTCGTTTCTCGACATGGCCCATTTCATGACTAAGGTAGACAAGGGCACCCTGGTAGTCAATATCATAGAGAACACCAAGGTGGTGTCATTAGCAAATGCAGTGCGCTACCCGAAGGATGACGAATAAGATTATTGCCCAACTGCTATAGAAGAGACCACTGCTAAATCTCTTGGGCAGGCATATCTACATTTATCTGTGGAGGCATGTTTGGTGAATCTAGTTGATGACTATACATGCATCCTCTCTTTGGAAGAGTGTGTTTTTATTGTTGAAAGTGCTACCCTGCTACTATACAAAGCATTTTGAAGATCTTGGACCACCTCCTCTGCCATTGGTCCCATCCCTATTGAACCCACCTGATTTGGAGTTGAAGCCACTACTGCCACATTTAAAGTATGTCTTTCTAGCCACAAAAGAAAAGCTTTCGGCTATTATATCATCATCCTTGAGTAGTAAGGAGGAGAAGAAGCTACTAGTTGTTCTGAAGAACCACCAAGCCACATTTAGGTGGTCAGTAACAGACATCAAGGGAATATCTCCTAGCATGTGTCAACATAAAATCTAGCTAGAAGACGGAGCCAAGGTGATAGTTCAACCTCAGAGGTGACTCAATCCCATCATGACTGAGGTGATAAAGAAAGAGGTAGTCAAGCTCTTATTGGCATGTATAATTTATGTTTTTTTGGATTCTATGTGGGTGAGACTGACTTAGGTAGTTCCAAAGAAAGGGGGATCACAGTCACAACCAATTATGTGAGTGAGTTAATTTCAACTAGGTTAGTGATAGGGCGGTGTGTGTAACATCCCTAACCTGGGTTATGCTTTAACCCTAGATGTTTTGTTTAACAAAGATAATTATATGATTTCTCTTATCTTTTTAAAAGTAATTAAGGCTCAAAAGGAACTTATGTTTCAATTGTAATCCTTTTTGAATAATGTTGAAAACAATGTTTTGCCCATTTTGGTCTAGAGTGCAAATTACCCAAGTTGAGGGGTTAACTTGAAAATGTTACATGATAAAATGTTCCTCAAGTGTTGAAGCATCCTAAGAATGAGAATGATGCTGAGGTATGGCTTCCACAAGCCTGAGCACCAAGAAAGAGCTTATTAAGCTATGTTTGTGCATTAAAACCTAGTTTTGGTGTAATGTGCAATTTACACAAAACATGGGGTTCAATATGCAAAATACCACTTCTAGAGAGTCCCTAATGTTTCTTGGTATCAATATGAGACAAGAAAATCATAGGGGCATCTCATTTGAATCTCTTCGGGGCGGAGAGAATCTGGATATTAAAATAATCAAGATTTAAGCATAATTGGAACCCTAATTCAATTTAATGCAAAAATAAATATATTAATGGAAGTGCCCTTCAAAAAAATGTGATGGTTTAATTTATATAATTATGGACATCCTTGTGCCTTGCAATGGCACCAAAATATCTAAAGTGAGTAGAGAGCCCACTCACATTAGTTAAAGAAAAAGTAATATCCACTAATTTTTGGATATTATTATTATATTGATTAAGGTGCTTAATTGTTTTCTTTTCATTCATGGATAAAGAAGAGGATTTCGAAGGGGAGGATTATGTCTTCATATGCAACGAAGTGAGGGGGATAAGTGGCACCAATTTAGGGAATTGAAGGATTTTTACAATACTTTCTCTCTCTTGAATTTCCCTTATATACACTCCATTCTTTCACCCACATGAAAGGCTTTTTCGACTCTTCTTTCTTTCCTTGCTTTGGCCAAGCACAAGGGAGGTTAGGAGAAATAGGAGGACGTACCCAACCTATAGGTGAGCTCCTTAATCATCTTCAACCTTGATTTCATGGTGGAAATCGAAATTCAATGCTTATTTTCTTCTTTTCTCCATTCAATCTTCAACTTTAGCCATTCTTTTCACTCAAAGACTTGAGTATGGACCTTGGGAAGTTGATAAAGCTTCAATCACCATTAAAGACGCGAAGCTTGAAGCTTAGATTCAACAGTGAAGGCGGGTTATATAACTTGAACCCTTAAATATCATTATTGATTTCATTTCTTCATCATATGTTGATTCCTTTTTCTATCCCAAATTTCCTTTTGATTAATTGTTGAAATCTTCAGAAAGATCACAGAAAATTTCTAAGGTTTGTAGCTTGAAGATGATGATGTCATCTTAGCACACACCTCAATAAATATCATGAGCAAACGGTTTTCAATTTTGATGACCAAACGATCTCAAGACCGTTTGAGGGCAAACGGTCTCAAGACTATCTGGGGTCAATTGCTGGTATGGATGGATGAAGATCAAATGGTTCCAATTGATCTAATCACAATGGTTACAGTGATGGATAATCCATTGATTACAAACCCTAATCGATTGATTGTAGAAACCCTAATTTAGGGATAAACGGTTTCAAGCTGAATTGACCAAATGGTCTTAGACCATTTGAGGACCATTCGGTCTCAAACTGTTTGAGGACTAAACTGTCTCAAACCATTTGGGGTTAATTAATTTTTAATTCAAACGGTCTCAAACTGTTTATAGATTTTGAGATCAAGACCGTTTGATGGTCTACAAATCTTAAGACTGATTGAAGGTGTAGACCAAGACCGTTTGGAGGTCAAGCACCTCAAGACCATTTAAGGTCTAATAGTCTTCAGACCATTTGAAGGTGCAAAGGTTCAAGACCATTTAAGGTCTAACGGTCTTCAGACCATTTGGAAGTGCAATTGGTTCAAAGACCGTTTGGAGGATTCAATTGAACCAAGACCGTTTAAGGTCTAACGGTCTTCAGACCATTTGAAGGTCAAAGTACTTCAATACCGTTTGAGGGTCTAGTACCTCAAGACCGTTTGAAGGTATAATTGATTCAAACCATGTAAGTACTATTAACCTCATGATTGTTAATGATGAATATCCAAGATAATTACAACCTTTAAGGTACTAGGGTGATTAGTACCCTTAGAGGGGTTAACCTTTGATGCTTATGGAAGCAATATCTCAATACACCATGCTAACCCTAAATGTATGTACTTGAATGAATGGTTGACCTAATGTAATCAAGCCTGAAGTAATCAACATCCTAGAGAGGATGAGAGAGAGAGGAATTAATACATGTATAATAATCATGTAGTGGTTAAAGCCTCAACACTTTCCACATGAATATAATATGTAATTAGGGTATGATCCTTGATAAGGATATCATGAAACCCTAATCGTGAAGGTTGATGAACCCTAACCCTAATTTAGGGAAATGCTAGGTGAAACCCTAATCCAAGGTAATGGTGTAACCCTAATCTAGGGTGATGATATGAGAAATCCCAATTCAGGGTAATATAATGAAAAACCCTAAATTAAGAAGATGCTTCATGAAACCCTAATTTCAGGTAAAGTTACATGAAACCCTAATTTGGGGAAAAGTTATAAGGAACCTTAATTCATGGTAATGATGTGTGAAACCCTAATCTAGGGTGATGCCATGTGAAACCCTAATATAGTGTTGTGATGTGAAACTATAATCCAGAGTGATGCTATGTAATGCTATATGAAACCCTATCCTTAATATAGGGTGAAGGTATGTGAAACCCTAATTTTGGGTTATAGTGCATGAAACCCTAATCTTGGGCAATATGATGATAAACCATAACCCTAATTTTGGGTAATGGGATGAGTATCCCTAATTGACATGAATTTGGAAACCCTAACCCTAATGAGGGAATAGTGATGCTACCCTTACATTGCAAAGTGCTGATATATAATTGATATAACTGTTATGATGAGTACTAACCATGCAAGTATCATGAGATGTTGGGCATAGCCAGGTATGAGCTATGATGTTTTGGTATTAAAATTGTTTTATGGGCCTTGTGATCCATAATATGCTTTGTTGCTTAGTAAGAGGTAACAAAATATTAAATGGGCTTGAGAGCCATATGAGATGCTTGTGTAGCAAGTATCATGTTTACCTTGGTCAGATGACATGAAGGTATTAGTTACCTGATAAATGGTAACAAGTGTTCTTTGATGAACTGAGGGTTTGAATACCCATATTCCATAATCATGATGATGAGATGTTAAGGGATGAGAATACCCATGATGTGATAAGGGATTGAGATCCCATTTTTTTATAAAGCTTCGAAAAGTACTTGATAGAAGTATTACACATTCTTTGTAGCATTTTTTATAATAATTTATGTTTGAAAACTTGACTTATGCTAAAAGAATATGGTAATGTACTTAATTAATCAAGTGAAATCTTATCATGTAGAGTCATGACCACAGATCCATCATCGTCAGTAGTTGTTGATGGTGAAACAGGTTTTCCCACGAGATCTCCTGGAGGGCATACTGTTGAGTATGTGGGGTTATGGGTGTGAATATCCTTAGGCCCTAATGTGGGACTGATGTGAGATAAACATTAAATATCTCAATCCTTCATTATATGTGTCAGGATGGATGTATCACGAATATCCCGATAATGTTAATGTCGGATCGATGTGAGATAAACATGAAATCTCTCGACTGCGAAGAGATTACAGCCGCCACTGTAACTCTTTAGTGAAGTTTCCAGTATACCCTGGAGAGCTATTTAGCAGAGACACAAGATGTTCTGCATTTTGTACTCACACTGACTGAGGAGGATGAGGTCATGGAAATCTGGCTCTTCCTTGACCTATGTATAGTATCAATTTCAACTTCGCAATGGTCGGTTGGAGTATGAGCAGTATACCTCATCTCCTCAGGGCTTAAGTATGATTGTAAAATGTAATCAACCATGTAGCGTATTTGCTTAAGGTTGAAATACGAGAATCATTGGTTGATGTTATCTTGATTAGCATATCCTAGATGGATAAATGTTATACATGTTTTCAATTCCTTATTGGATAAGTGATATGATGCTTTATCAAGTTATAGCTGAAATGCTTTGAATAAGAATATTGCTCTAATTTGTTTAGACATTGATTTATATACTGTTGAATATATATGATTCCTATGCTCAATTTTATTCTATTAAACTGTAATAATAATGTTTTTGGCGGAGATTTATATCTCTTGCTGGGAGTGGGTATCACTCTGTTGGTCACCAACACTTTTTAGGTAGACACAAAAGAAGAGGCAGAAACCCTATAGCAGGGGAAGAACAGTAGCAGCAGCAACATGGACAACAATGATATTCTAGGTGGAGGCACGGGCTGTCATGTTTTGTATAAAGAGTCCTATATGTCGTCTCTGTACTCTCAAGTCCTCAGAGTTAATAGTTAGTACTTTTAATGAATCGATCTGAGATTTTGTCTTGATGCCTCGAGGGTCTTATGCTGCCTGTGTATAGTTTTAACAGAGCAATTGATGCTTGTAATCCTCGAGAAGGGATGGAACAAAATATGTACTTATGAACCAGGATGTAAATAAAATACATTGGTTCTTAATAAAAGAGTTTTCTTGTGTTTGGATCTCTTTGTAAATGGTTTTATTTTTTAGTGATTTTCAGTAATTCACTGTTAATGATCGCCTCCGCTTAGTTAATGACATTTTGTTCGAACAGTTTGCGACAAATTGGTGGTATCAGAGCTCTAGGTTCGCTGAGTCTACAGAGACATAGGCTTAAGGTTGTTGAGTCCGTTCTAGTGTCTTCCAGTTCATCTGATAGTGTCTTCTGCTCATATAGGAGGAGAAGAAGAACTTAAAGTTGTCTGGATCACACAAAGAACATGCTGCTGAGAGCAACATTGCTGCACCAGGAAGAGATGTAAGGGACCAGACTAGGGAGGAACAAGTACCTGAACATCCCCAGTTTAACCAAGCTACACTAGAAAACCCCTCTTTCCATGATCTGTTTGGGTAGTTCATGGCAACCATGACGCATATGGCAGATAGGATGCCACCACCTGCACCTAGGGCAACAACTCATAATGAAGTACGAGGAGCCGACAAGACTTTTGAATGACTTCGCCGGGTTGGAGCCACATATTTTGCTGGTACAACTGACCTAGTAGATGCTGACTTGTGGTTGACTGAGTTGGAGAAGGCCTTTAGAATCCTCAATATCCCTAAAGTAGAGAAGGTGAGGAATGTAGTGTACCTTCTAAAAGGGAGTGCTGGCCACTGGTGGACAATAGAAGAGGGCAAGAGGCCAGGTGTTGAAATCAGATGGGAAGAATTTTGACGAGAATTTGTCAGTAGATACTTCCCCAAAACGTATCTAGATGAGAAGATCTATCAGTTTGAGAGGTTAAAGCAAGGACCTATGAACGTTAGAGAGAATGAAGCTAAGTTCATGGAGCTTTTGCAGTTCTGTCCGCATATGGAAGCTACTGATGAAGAGAGAATTCAGCATTTTGAGAAGGGGTTGAACGCTGAATTGACCACTCATGTGTCTGCCTTAGAGAATAGGGAGAGGTTCACCACCTTTGTGGAGTCCGTGAGATGGATAGAAAGGTCGGTGATTGAGAAGCGTCAGACTAAGAGTAAGAAGGTGTATACTCAGTTTCAAGGACAAAGGTCTGAAAGTTTCAAGAAACTGAGATTTTCTGCACCAATAGCACCACCAAGATTCAATACCCAGACACAATGGACATCCAACAAGGGTAGATGTCATAGTTTACCACCAGAGGGAGCCCACAACTTAGCCTCAATGTCAGTAACAAGGCCACCAAGGCCACAGAGGGAGAGCAGAGGTTGTTTTATATGCGGAAAGATGGGGCATTTGATGAAAGACTGTCGAGCAGGAGATGTAAGTGTGACTCAACCTCTGAGGCAGAGTCAGCAAGGCTATCAGAGGTGACATTTTTCAAGTGGCGCTAGAGGACATGGACAAGCGTCCCAATCTGGTTCGTCGGCACCCAACAACCAAGCACAGGGTCAACAACAAGCAATGATGAGATTCTATGCGATGAATCAACCTGAAGTAGTAGGCAACCCTCGAGTTGTGACATGTCAGATGGAAATATTTCATTCTGATATGTCTTCATCCTGCTTCGTATCTGTTTTGATTGATCTGGGTGCTTTGCATTCCTTTATCACTTGAGAAGTGATCCTTGACTACAACATGATTGTCATTCATAGAGCAGATAATCTGTTATTAGAAACCCCTTTGTTGGGATCTGTAGTGCTGCGGGAGGTGTGTTCTCCCTGCACTCTTTCCTTTTCTAAACATCACATTCAGGTGGATCTTATACCACTTGAGATGCACGGGTTCGATATAATTCTTGGGATGGACACCTTAGAAAAGTATAAGGTTGTCTTGGATTGTGATTCCAAGAAAGCTGTGTTCGCAGATGACGGTGATACATGGATCTTTTAGGGAGATAGAAAGATTCTTCCAACATGTCTAGTGTCAGGTATGGTAGCTGAAAAGCTGATGAGGCAAGGATGCTTTGCATTCTTGGCACATGTGGTATATACTAGAATAGAGAGTTATAATCTTTCTGAAGTTCCGATAGTTAGGGAGTTTGAAGATGTGTTCCCTGAGGAATTTCCAGGTGTTCCTCCACCCCGAGATATTGATTTTGAGATTAATCTAATCCCAAACACGCAACCAATAGCACATATTCCGTATAGAATGGCACCTGCTGAGATGGTAGAGCTCAAGAAACAACTGCATGAGTTGTGTGAGAAAGGTTTTATCTGACCGAGTACTTCACCATGGGGTTCCCTAGTTCTCTTTGTTAAGAAGAAGGATGGATCTATGCAGTTATGCATTGATTACAGACAGTTGAATAAAGTAACCATAAAGAACAAGTATCCTCTGCCAATGATCGATGACCTGTTTGATCAGTTGCGTGGTGCGACTATCTTCTCTAAGATAGATCTAAGGTCAGGATATCATCAATTGCGTATCAAGGAGAGTGACGTACATAAGTCTACCTTTATGACAAGGTATGGTCACTATGAGTTCATAGTTATGTCATTTGGACTAACTAATGCACCAGCTACATTCATGGAACTCATGAATAGAATCTTCCAGCCTTTCCTTGATCATTTCATAGTAGTCTTCATAGATGACATCTTGATATACAATAGAGATGCTCAACAGCATGAGCAGCACCTCCTTCAGGCTTTAACGTTGCTAAGAGAGCATAAGTTGTATGCTAAGTTTAGCAAATGCGAGTTTTGGTTACCAGAAATTTCTTTTCTAGGACACGTAATATCTGCCTTAGGTATCCGTGTTGATCCTAAGAAGGTAGAATCTGTCCTATAATGGGAACAACCAAAGACATCGACAGAGATATGTAGTTTCCTAGGACTGGCATGCTATTACAGGAGGTTAATTAAGAACTTCAGTTCTATAGCTTTACCCCTAACCAAGTTGACCAGGAAGGATGTTCCTTTTGTGTGGAATGACAAGTGTCAACATTCTTTCCAACTGTTGTAGGAAAGGTTAACAAGTGCACCTGTGCTGGGGTTACCTGAGCAAGGGAAGGGGTACATAGTTTTTTGTGATGCATCTAAGAATGGTCTAGGATGTGTGTTGATGCAGGATAATCAAGTGATTTCTTTTGCCTCTTGACAGCTTAAGAAACACAAGGAAATTATCTGACACATGATCTAGAGCTAGTCGTTGTGGTCCATGCTTTGAAGATCTGGAGACATTATCTCTATGGAGAAACATTCTAGATTTTCACAGACCATAAGAATCTAAAATATATTTTCTCACAACATGAGTTGAACATGAGACAATGCTACTGGATGGAGTTAATCAAAGACTACAATTGTACAATTGATTATCATCCAGGGAAGGCTAATGTAGTGGCTGATGCACTAAGTAGGAAATCATCATTACCAGCCTTGGATAAATCAAAATTGAACTCCTTAGTGTGCTTTAAAAGAGAAATGCTTATCTCCTTGAGGCAAAACAATATACATCTTAAGGTATCGTTGTTAGCCAGACTGTTAGCTAAGATGCAAGTAAAACCTACTCTGAGACAACAGATTAAAGAAGCACAACAAGATGATGTTGTGGTTCAGTAGATCAGGTCAGAGTATGGTAGTGAGAAACGGGATGGCTTTCATGAGTCAGAGGATCAGGTAGTCTGTTACCATGGTAGGATGGTAGTACCTGATGCCAATGACTTAAGGAAGTTAGTCTTGGAGGAAGCTCATTCTTCGATGTATGCAATGCATCCAGGGAGCACCAAAATGTATCATAACTTGAAGTATGTAGCTAAGTTTTTTATGCGGTGTCTGGTGTGTCAGTAGGTTAAAGCTAAACATCAGAAGCCCGCAGGAACAATGCAACCTTGCCTATACCACAGTGGAAATGGGATCATGTGACCATGGACTTTGTGGTTGGTTTTCCTAGAACAACCAAAGGTCATGATTCCATATGGGTGATAGTTGATAGGTTGACTAAGACAACACATTTCCTTCCTTTCAAAACAACCCACACTACTGAGAAGCTTACACACACACACACACACATATATATATATATATATATATATATATATATATATATATATATATATATATATATATATGAGATAGTGTGGTTGCACGAGGTTCCATCTACTATTGTTTCTGATAGAGGTCCCCAGTTCACGAGTCATTTTCAGGAACGACTACATAAGCTTTGGGTACGCAGTTAAGGTTTAGTACTGCCTTTCACCCATAGACAGATGGACAGCCTGAGAGGACCATACAAAACTTGGAGGATTTGCTTAGGGCATGTGTCCTTCAGTTTGTAGGAAGTTGGGATCTACACTTGAGCTTGATAGAATTTGTTTACAATAATAGCTATCAGCACAGTATTGATATGGCACCATATGAAGCATTATATGGTAGACATTGTAGATCTCCTTTATGTTGGTATGAAATAGGAGAATATCAACTTTTAGGTCATGAGCTAGTATAGCAGACAACAAAGAAGATTAAAGTAATACAACAACAATTAAAGACTGCACATGATAGACAGAAGTAGTACGCTGAAAAATGACGTAGACCTTTAGAATTCCAAGTTGGAGACAAAGTATATCTCAAGGTCTCACCTTGAAAAGGTGTCCTTAGATTTGGAAAGAAGGGAAAGTTATCTCCTAGATTTATGGGGCCTTATCCAATCATTGAACGGATGGGAAAGGTAGCCTATAAGCTGGAATTGCCACCTGAGCTGCATAAGTTGCATCCAGTGTTCCATATCTCCATGCTGAGAAAGTGTCATCCTGACACAGAGTTAGTTTTGCAACCTGTGGAGGTAGAATTAAATGATGATATATCATATGTTGAAGGACATGTGATGATCCTTGATAAAAGAACTAAAAAGCTGAAAAAGAAAGACATATGTCTTGTGAAAGTTCTCTGGCATCACCATGGCATTGAAGAAGCTACATGGGAACTAGAGGAAGAGATGAGGAGGAAGTACCCTTCTCTTTTCTCTTGATGATTTCTGGGACAAAATCCCAGTTAGGGGTGGATAATTTGTAACATCCCTGACATGGGTTATGCTTTAACCCTAGATGTTTTGTTTAAGAAAGATAATTATATGCTTGCTCTTATCTTTTGAAAAGTAATTAAGGATCAAGAGGAACTTATGTTTCAATTTTAGTCCTTTTTGAATAATGTTGAAAATACTGTTTTGCCTTTTTTGGACTAAAGTGCAAATTACCCAAGTTGAGGGGTTAACTTACAAATGTTACATGATAAAATGTTCCTCAAGTGTTTAAGCATCCTAAGAATGAGAATGATGCTGAGGTATGGCTTCCACAATCCTGAGCACCAGGAAAGAGCTTATTAAGCTATGTTTGTGCATTAAAACCTAGTTTTGGTGTAATGTGCAATTTACCCAAAACCTGGGGTTCAATATGCAAAATACCACTTCTATAGAGTCTCTAATGTTTCTTGGTATCAATTAGAGACAAGAAAATCAGAGGGGCATCTCATTTGAATCTCTTTGGGGGAGAGAGAATCTGGATATTAAAATAATCAAGATTTAAGCATAATTGAAAACCTAATTCAATTTAATGCAAAAATAAATATATTAATGGAAGTGCCATTCAACCAAAAATGTGATGGTTGAATTTATATAAGTATGGACGTCCTTGTACCTTGCAATGGCACTGAAATATCTAAAGTGAGTGGAGATCCCACTCACATTAGTTAAAGAAAAAGTAATATCCACTAATTTTTGGATATTATTATTATATTGATTAAGGTGCTTAATTGTTTTCTTTTAATTCATGGATAAAAAAGAGGATTTCGAAGGGGATAATGATGGCTTCATATGCAAGGAAGTGAGTGGGATAAGTGGCAGAAATTTAGGGAATTGAAGAATTTTTATAATACTTTCTCTCTCTTGAATTTCCCTTATATACACTCCATTCTTTCACCCACATGAAAGGCTTTTTTGACTCTTCTTTCTTTCCTTGCTTTGGCCGAGCACAAGGGATCTTAGGAGAAACAGGAGGATGTACCCCAACCTGTAGGTGATCTCCTTAATCATCTTCAACCTTGATTTCATGGTGGAAATCGAAATTCAATGCTTATTTTCTTCTTTTCTCCATTCAATCTTCAACTTTAGCCATTCTTTTCACTCAAAGACTTGAGGAATGACCTTGGGAAGTTGAGAAAGATTCAATCACCATTAAATACGTGAAGCTTGATGCTTGGATTCAACTATGAAGGCGGGTTATATAATTTGAACCCTTAAATATCATTATTGATTTCATTTCTTCATCATATGTTGATTCCTTTTTCTATCCCAAATTTCCTTTTGATTAATTGTTGAAATCACCACAAAGAGCATAGCAAATTTTGAAGGTTTGTAGCTTGAAGATGATGATGTCATATTAACACACACCTCAATAAATATCATGAGCAAACAGTTTTCGATTTTGATGACCAAATAGTCTCAAGACCGTTTGGTGATCAAACAGTCTCAAGACCGTTTGAGGGCAAACGGTCTCAAGACCGTTTAAGGTCAAACGGTCTCAAGACCGTCTGGGGTCAATTGCTGGTATGGATGGATGAAGATCCAATGGTTCCAATTGATCTAATCACAATGGTTATAGTGATGGATAATCCATTGATTACAAACCCTAATCGATTGATTGCAGAAACCCTAATTTAGGGATAAACGGTTTCAAGCTGAATTGACCAAACAGTCTTAGACTGTTTGAGGACCATTCGGTCTCAAACTGTTTGAGGACTAAATGATCTCAAACTGTTTTGGGTTAATTAATATATAATTCAAATGCTCTCAAACCATTTAGAGATTTTGAGATCAAGACTGTTTGATGGTCTAACGATCTTAAGACCGATTGAAGGTGTAGACCAAGACCGTTTGGAGGTCAAGCACCTCAAGACCATTTAAGGTATAACGGTCTTCAGACCGTTTGAAGGTGCAAAAGTTCAAGACCATTTAAGGTCTAACGGTCTTTAGACTGTTTGGAAGTGCAATTGGTTCAAAGACCATTTGGAGGATTCAATTGAACCAAGACCGTTTAAGGTCTAACGATCTTCAGACCATTTGAAGGTCAAAGTACTTCAATACCGTTTGAGGGTCTAGTACCTCAAGACCGTTTTAAGGTCTAATTGATTCAAACCATGTAAGTACTATTAACCTCATGATTGTTAATGATGTATATCCAAGATAATTATAATGGTTGTACCTTTAAGGTACTAGGGTGATTAGTACCCTTAAAGGGGTTAACCTTTGATGCTTATGGAAGCAATATCTCAATACACCATGCTAACCCTAAATGTATGTACTGAATGAAGGGTTGACCTAATTTAATAAAGCTTGAAGTAATCAACATCTTAGAGAGGATGAGAGAGAGAGAGGAATTCATACATGTATAATAATCATGTAGTGGTTAAAGCCTCCACACTTTCCACATGAATAAAATATGTAATTAGGGTATGATCCTGGATAAGGAGATCATGAAACCCTAATCAAGAAGGTTGATGAACCCTATCCCTAATTTAGGGCAATGCTAGGTGAAACCCTAATCCAGGGTAATGATGTAACCCTAATCTAGGGTGATGATATGAGAAATCCCAATTCAGGTTAATATAATGAAAAACCCTAAATTAGGAAGATGCTTCATGAAACCCTAATTTCGGGTAAACTTACATGAAACCCTAATATGGGAAAAAGTTATAAGGAACCTTAATTCAAGGTAATTATGTGTGAAACCCTAATCTAGGGTGTTGCCATGTGAAACCCTAATACAGTGATGTGATGTGAATCTCTAATCCAGAGTGATGCTATATAATGCTATTTGAAACCCTAACCCTAATATAGGGTGAAGGTATGTGAAACCCTAATTTTGGGTTATAGTGCATGAAGCCCTAATCTTGGGCAATATGATGATAAACCATAACCCTAATTTTGGGTAATGGGATGAGTATCCCTAATTGACATGAATTTGGAAACCCTAACCCTAATGAGGGAATATTGATGCTACCCTTACATTGCATAGTGCTGATATGTAATTGATATAACTATTATCATGAGTACTAAGCATGAAAGTATCATGAGATGTTGGGCATAGCCAAGTATGAGCTATGATGTTTTGGTATTAAAATTGTTTTATGGGCCTTGTGAGCCATAATATGCTTTGTTGCCTAGTAAGAGGTAACAAAAGATTAAATGGGCTTGAGAGCCATATGAGATGCTTGTATAGCAAGTATCATGTTTACCTTGGTCAGATGACCTGAAGGTATTAGTTACCTGATAAATGGTAACAAGTGTTCTTTGATGAACTGAGGGTTTGAATACCCATATTCCATAATCATGATGATGAGATGTTAAGGATTGAGAATACCCATGATGTGATAAGGGATTGAGATCCCAATGTTTTATAAAGCTTTGAAAAGTACTTGATAGAAGTATTACACATTCTTTGTAGCATTTGTTATAATAATTTATGTTTGAAAACTTGACCGATGCTAAAAGAATATGGTAATGTACTTAATTAATCAAGTGAAATCTTATCATGTAGAGCCATGGCCATAGATCCATCATCGTCAGTAGTTGGTGATGGTGAAACAGGTTGTCCCACAGGATCTCCTGGTGGGCATACTATTGAGTATGTGAGGGTTATGAGCACGAATATCCTTACGCCCTAATATGGGACTGATGTGAGACAAACATTCAATATCTCAATCCTTCATTATATGTGTCAGGATGGATGTATCACGAATCTCCCGATAATTTTAATGTTGGATCGATGTGAGATAAACATGAAATCTCTCGATTGCGAAGAGAGTACAACCTCCATTGTAACTCTATAGCAAAGTTGCCAGTATACACTAGAAAGCTATTTAGCAGAGACACAAGATGTCATGCATTTTGTACTCACACTGACTGAGGAGCATGAGGTCATGGAAATCTAGCTCTTCCTTGACCTATGTATGGTATCGATTTTGACTTCGCAATGGTCGGTTGGAGTATGAGTGGTATACCTCGTCTCCTCAGGGATTAAATATGATTGTAAAATGTAATCAGCCGTGTAGTGTATTTCCTTAAGGTTGAAATACGAGAATCATTGGTTGATGTTACCTTGATTAGCATATCCTAGATGGATAAATGTTATACATGTTCTTCAATTCCTTATTGGATAAGTGATATGCTGCTTTATCAAGTTATAACTGAAATGCTTTGAATAAGAATATTGCTTTAATTTGTTTAGACATTGATTTATCTACTATTGAATATATATGATTCCTCTGCTCAGTTTTATTCTATTAAACTGCAATAATAATTTTTTTGGCTGAGAGTTATATCTCTCGCTGGGACTGGGTCTCACTCCGTTGGTCACCAACACTTTTTTGGTAGACACAGAAGAAGAGGCAAAAACCCTATAGCAGGGGAAGAACAGTAGCAGCAGCAACAACAGGGACAATAGTGATATTCTAGGTGGAAGCACGGGCTGTCATGTTTTGTATAAAGAGTCCTATATGTCATCTCTATACTCTCAAGTCCTCGGAGTTAGTAGTTACTACTGAAAAACACTAGAGGGGGGGGTGAATAGAGTTTTAAACAATTTTAACAATTATTTAACTCAAACAACCACAATTGAGATTAGAAGAAGGAGACAGGTGTTTAGAGTGGTTCCAACTTTAGCAAATACTAAAGTTGTCAGTCCACTACCCGGTTGCTTACCCAACCGGGATTTTGAAAGTATTTATTTTATTACCTTCTCAAGGATTTATACAAAATACAATACTTTCCTTTACACCCCTTGAACAGCCTTCACTTGAAGTAGGTGCACCAACTTGAGGTAGCCTTCTTGAAGTAACTCCAAGCTCCCCCTTGAAGTAGCCTTCCTCTCTAGAAGTAACCTCCCGTTTCACCAGCCTTCTGAAGTAGCTCAAGGTCGCCTTCTTCACCAAGAAGATCTCCACCCTCTCCAATCCGCAGCCTCCAACCTAGGAGTAGCAAGGAGAGTACAAACAGTAATAGAGAACAAGAAAGGAAAAAGGAAATTACAACTTATCCTTTGTAGCCCAAGGCTTGATTTGCCTAGATCAAGCGTATAGATCTCCTAACCAAGTGTATGGACTTGTGATTGCAGTGGGTAGGAGATACTAGCCTATTTTGAGCTAAGGAAGAAAGTGGCCAATTGTCACAATGCTCAAATTGCTCACAAACAGATTGCTCAAAGTATGCTCAAGGATTTCTCAAGTGTAACAAGTGAGTTTGAGTGTCCTATGGCTTGTCCTATTTATAAGAATGGTCTAAGGATGCTTAAGGACGTTCTAGACAACTTCTAGGGGTTTCTAAGTGCTTAACTAGCCGTTAGGTACAAGTTTGTTGCTTTAGCAACGGCTAATTAATTTACTCTGCAGTTGCTGTCAGAGTTCATCTCGGTCGAGGAATGGTCGACTGAGATACCTACTCGGTCGAAGTTTTGTCGACCGATAGGCTCTCTGGATCAAGTGATTTGCAACGTCTATCTCCAACTGCCAACTACCTTGTCAGTTGTGTCTAACGGCTACTTTGGATCTTTCTCAGTCGAGAAGATTGTCGACCGAGAGTGTCTCGGTCGAGGAGTTAGTCGACCGAGATTGACCCTGTTTCAATCTTTTAATTAAACCACTAAATGTGTGTATGAGAGTGCATATGTGACATTATTTTGAAGGGGATGACCTATCAAAATGTGTTGTTTAGCTAGGGAAAATCTAACGCTTGATTTACATGAAATCTAAGTACTTGTACATTATATATTTGTACAAGTTTTTACAAGGCGATTACATTTCATGAAAACATAAACATGTAAGCATATGGATTTCCCTAGTTGCTTTGTCATTCACCTTGTTCCTACACACTCAAGTAGCTCGTTAGATCAATAAGAATGAAATGTTTGTCATAATCAAAACAAAGGGATTTATAGATGTCCATTTAGCCAACAATCTCCCCCTTTTTGAAGATGACAAACATTTCCAAAATATAAATGAAGGAAATATAAAACATATGAGTTTCATACCTTTAGATTATCTTTTGTAGCCATTCTTGTTTTGCAAGTGAGTGCTTGGCCTTTTTCATTATGAAACTTTTGATCTTTATTTTATTTTTATATTCTTTTCTCCCCCTTTGTCATTTCAAAAAGATATCCATGTTGAATATTTGATATTACTTCTCCCCCTGAATTTTATACTATGCTCATCTTTAGATAGATATCCCAAGGTATAAGTGCTTTGCAATAGATGTCAATTTAGCCATAACTTAAAATTTTTGGTATTTGCAAAAATTGCATCCGTATTGATTTATTTTTAGTTATTACTCCCCTTATTTTGTATGCTCTACAATAGTCTTATAATTCAAATGATGCCAAAAAGATATCCATTATTACAAACATGGAAAAAATAGCCAAATCATGTAGAGATAGCCCTTTTATTACAATCATGCAAAGATTCCAGTACAACTAATACAACTCCAAATCTCACTGGAAAGACTTAAGAATTACATCAACATCAGGGTCTTTCCCAAGAAAAGGCTCAGTTCCATAATACTGGACCAAAGTTTGCCACTCCAGAGCACCTGTCTTGGTTAAGGCATATGCTTCCAAGAAAGTAGGAACCCGATAAAATCGGAAATGAGTGGCAATATCTTGTAGTTGCATTGATGAAAACTGAGTATGCGTGAGATCTGTAGATGGTGGAGGTGGAGGTTGATAGTAGTTGTAAGATGGATTATATGGATTGAGCATGCCAGGATTTAAAGAATAAGGATATTCATCTGGTTGGTTTGGTGAAAGGGTTTGCATTCTTTGGTTTAGATAAGTCATGGCATGATGGTTATAATCTAGTTGTTTACTAAGATGATATTGTGACCCAGCCACATAGGTTAGGGTGTTTTGGATGGGATCATAGGGTAGGTTGGTAGGAGGAGGTGGTGGTGGTATATTTTGGGTAGATGTCTCACCTTCCGTCCTAGCCCTCTTATGACCGAAATCAATTCCCATTTTTTCTACAATATTCTTACTTATTTTTTGTGGTCGACGCTCCCATGTATATCCCATATCCTCAATTTGTGTCTTAAGAAAATGTTGAGTAATTTGACATACAAGATCAGCATATGGTGGATTGCCAGAAAACTCAAGCATCTTCTTAAGAATTATGCGGATAAAATTTGTGGGAATACGTTTTATAATGGCATAGATTAGGCACATACGAAAAATTGGAACTTCGGACTTATTGGCTCTAGGATGTATATTTGTAGAAACAATAAGGTTGACAATCCTACATGCATGTTTAAGATTTATGGCATAGTAGGTTCCCCTATCTTCGTGACAAGTAGTATTTGATTGAAAAATGGCTCTTTTGATGTCACTAAGACGAGCGGTATGGTCACCTTGGGAAAATTGATTAAGTGGGTTTCCAGTGGTAAGGTCAAGGGTGTCTTGATATTCATCTAGGTCAATATTTAGCATGTCAAGAATATCCTCTTCAGTAAATCGAAAGCTATGCCCATTGACCATAGTATAGAAGAAGATGGTTTCATTTTCAGAATGGGAGATGAGGTTAGCATAGAATTCATTCACTACCTTGGTGGAATAGGAAGGGAAAGAAGGGTTGATGAATTCTTTCAACTTTTGCACTTCAAAAAGGTCCTCCAAGTCGACGATGTTGAGGAAGTCCATAACTTCAACTGGTTGTCGTGGGAGAGGAGCTTTGGAGGAGAGCCGTAGATAGCGATCACCGACATCTCCGTCGACGAAGGCAATGTCGTTGATGATCGTCAATGGTGGAGTAGCTTCCCTTCCTTTCCTGCCGGCGACCTTCTTCTTCCCACGAGCAGATGATGAGGCCATTGCGTTGCTTGAAGGTGGAGAGGAAGCAAGGAAGTCTTGGGGATGAGGATGCTAAAGATTTGCACAAGAATGCACTAGAGAGAACCTATGGAAGCAAGAATATGAAAGTGTGAAGAAGTGACCCGTTTTTGGTCCCTTTTATAGCAATCCAGTGACCGGGTCGGTCGACAATTTGTCGACCGAGCGTCCGCAATGATCATATTCCAGACGCGCCACTCGGCCGTCCAACGGTCGACTTGCAACGGTCGGCCATCAACGGCAACGGTCAGATTGCAACGATCATATCCCAACGGCTCATTCTCAGTCGAGCAATTGTCGACCGACACTGTCTCGGTCGAACAATTGTCGACCGGAAGTGTGTCCGATGTTAGGTCTGTCTAGATTCTGTCGGTCGAGAGAGGTGGGCTGACCGAGAGGGTTTCGGTCGAAGAATTCGTCGACCGACAAACTTACTGAGTATGAATTTTTAAGCTGATTTTTAATGAAAATGATAGACTAAATTTGTAGAGCATATATATATTTTCTAAGGGAGTAATATTTTGTTTTATTATTGACAATATTGGGACAATTTTGTGATCATAAATTAATTGTGCTTTTAATCACAATAAAATGATATTCAATTAGTTATTGTGTCAAACTTATTTTAGGTCGAATTTAACTACGACCATAGCGCCCCTTGGTCAAATTTCATTTTAACCAAGAGGCAAATTTGCAGATTTTCAAATTGAATATATCGAGTATAATATCTGCATAAAATTTGATTAAGTAACAAGTTGAAGCATACTACTTAATATGATTCTTAAATGAAGGCACAATTAATATCTCAAGTCTTCAAAGATACTAATTTAGAGATTTTGTCTTAAGTGTTGCAAGCAATAGCATATAACTAATAAATCATTTTGCTTGCCGAATATATCATCACGGATCCATGCATACAATTATCATTATCTATGCGTACCAAATAGTGAAAGCATATCCATGATGTAATGATAACAGCATATAATCACATGATTTGTATATGGATAGACCAGTAAATACTTTAGGAAAAATCATGTGAAAATAGAAATTTTCTTTTCATTGAACTAAGCATAATTTTAGTTTAAACTTAAATCATTTAGGGAATAAACTAATATTAATCTCATTTAAATTTTCAGGGATGATTTTCAAAATATATCCAGTTATCAATCACAAATAGATAGCAATTTCATCAATTTTAAAAGAATTCAGCAATTTTGTAGCAGACTGGAGATCAGTGACATGCTCGGTCGACAATTTCTCGACCGATGGTCTCTCGATCGACAGTTTTTCGACTGATAAGATTCCTGGAACTGTTGATTTCTTCCAAGTGAAACATAATTATGCAAGTTAAATATTTAGATAATTAAATTTATTTGTTATCCCATTGTGTTGAGTTGAGATTGACATAGAAATATGCAACTAAGGTTCTTGGTCATATCTCAACTTGATTCTGTTCATTTAGTTTGGAGGTTTTGGAACCCAAACTAACTCGACATCTTTTCTCTTGTAAGGGCATGAAAAAGAATAGTGACCAAGGCGCAAACAATAATGACAACATATCGAGTCAACCTCATATCTTTTTCTATGGTTGTGTTCTGTGTTGTCCTTGGGTGAAGATGTTCCTTTAGGTACATATATAGATTGATGGGTTTGTGACTTTCTCCAACTAGGTTGTTGATAGGATTTCCCTTTAGGCTTGTAACCTAGTCCTCTTCTCCCAATTTGATGATAGGAATTATCTAAGATTTGATCAAGAATGCCATTATTATTTAAACTACTAACTTTTTGTTGTAACTTGGCAATCTCATCCATTCTCTTCTTGATATCTAGTTTTGCTTGGTCTAGATTAGATGACAATGAGTTTCGTTCTTTGACAATAGTGTCATAATCTATATGGGTGCACAATATGGGTTGTTTTTGAAGATCGTTCACTTGAGTTTGCAAATTGATCTTCTCTAAAGAAATTAGATTGCAATTTGCCTCTATAGATTTTATCTTACTATCATGATCTTCAATGATCTTTTTAAGATCTACATTTTCGGAATTCATAGCAAGAAGCTTAGCATGTAATTCATCATTTTCTTTAATAGATTTCTTTAATTTCTTCTTGCACTAAACATATTTAATATGTGTTTCTTCAAGACTAGCCACTAGTTCTTCTTTAGATAAATAAAAAAGACTTACCTCTTCTTCTTCTTCACTAGTTGTAGCAATAAGACAGTCTTTGTGCTCATCTTCCTTCTTTGATCTCCATGGGCATCTAGTTGTTGTGTGGCTTGTTCCTAAGCACCAATTGCAACATGTTGTAGTTTTGTCCAAGCAGCACCTTTTGTTGTGATTGTAATCACCATTACCCTCCATTCTTCAAGACCTGGTTAGGGTTCCTTGAAGCCTGCTCTGATACCAATTGAAAAACACTAGAGGGGGGTGAATAGAGTTTTAAACAATTTTAACAATTATTTAACTCAAACAACCACAATTGAGATTAGAAGAAGGAGACATGTGTTTAGAGTGGTTCCAACTTTAGCAAATACTAAAGTTGTCAGTCCACTACCCGGTTGCTTACCCAACTGGGATTTTGAAAGTATTTATTTTATTACCTTCTCAAGGATTTATACAAAATACAATACTTTCCTTTACACCCCTTGAACAACCTTCACTTGAAGTAGGTGCACCAACTTGAGGTAGCCTTCTTGAAGTAACTCCAAGCTCCCCCTTGAAGTAGCCTTCCTCTCTAGAAGTAACCTCCCGTTGCACCAGCCTTCTGAAGTAGCTCAAGGTCGCCTTCTTCACCAAGAAGATCTCCACCCTCTCCAATCCACAGCCTCCAACCTAGGAGTAGCAAGGAGAGTACAAACAGTAATAGAGAACAAGAAAGGAAAAAGGAAATTACAACTTATCCTTTGTAGCCCAAGGCTTGATTTGCCTAGATCAAGCGTATAGATCTCCTAACCAAGTGTATGGACTTGTGATTGCAGTGGGTAGGAGATACTAGCCTATAGGACACGAATTTTGAGCTAAGGAAGAAAGTGGCCAATTGTCACAATGCTCAAATTGCTCACAAACAGATTGCTCAAAGTATGCTCAAGGATTTCTCAAGTGTAACAAGTGAGTTTGAGTGTCCTATGGCTTTTCCTATTTATAGGAATGGTCTAAGGATGCTTAAGGACGTTCTAGACAACTTCTAGGGGTTTCTAAGTGCTTAACTAGCCGTTAGGTACAAGTTTGTTGCTTTAGCAACGGCTAATTAATTTACTCTACAGTTGTTGTCAGAGTTCATCTCGGTCGAGGAATGGTCGACCGAGATACCTACTCGGTCGAAGTTTTGTCGACCGACAGGCTCTCTGGATCAAGTGATTTGCAACGTCTATCTCCAACTGCCAACTACCTTGTCAGTTGTGTCTAACAGCTACTTTGGAGTTAGTCGACCGAGATTGACCCTGTTTCAATCTTTTAATTAAACCACTACATGTGTGTATGAGTGTGCATATGTGACATTATTTTGAAGGGGATGACCTATCAAAATGTGTTGTTTAGCTAGGGAAAATCTAACGCTTGATTTACATGAAATCTAAGTACTTGTACATTATATATTTGTACAAGTTTTTACAAGGTGATTACATTTCATGAAAACATAAACATGTAAGCATATGGATTTCCCTAGTTGCTTTGTCATTCACCTTGTTCCTGCACACTCAAGTAGCTCGTTAGATCAATAAGAATGAAATGTTTGTCATAATCAAAACAAAGGAATTTATAGATGTCCATTTAGCCAACAACTACTTTTAATGAATCGATATGAGATTTTGGCTTGATGCCTCGAGGTTCTTTTGCTGCCTGTGTATAGTTTTAACAGAGCAATTGATGCTTGTAATCCTCGAGAAGGGATGGAACAAAATATGTACTTATGAACCAGGATGTAAATAAAATACATTAGTTTTTTATAAAATATTTTCCTGTGTTTGGATCTCTTTGTAAATGGTTTTAATTTTTAGTGATTTTCAGTAATCCATTGTTAATTATCACTTCCGCTTAGTTAATGACATTTTGTTCAAATAGTTCGCGACAGTGTGTATGCAATGATTACTGATGATTGAATGCCACCACTCTAAAGGATCATTTTCCCCTTCCATTCATCAACCAGATTTTGGAGAGACTTTTCAGTCGCTCACATTTTTGTTTCCTCGATGGGTATTTCAGTTATAATCAGATTTTGATTAAGCCAAAGGAAATCTACTTTCACATGCCCTTATGGCACATTTTCATATAGACGGACGTTGTTTGGTCTTTGTAACACAGCCGCCACCTTCCAAGGTGGTATGCTTGCCATTTTTTCTGATATGGTAGAGTGATGCTTGGAGGTGTTCATGGATGATTTCTCAATTTATGGAGAGTCATTCGATGATTGCCTATATAATCTATAGACAAGGTTTTACATAGGTGTGAGGACACTCATTTAGTCTTGAAGAGGGAGAAATTTCATATGATGGTGAGTGAGGGCATAGTGATTGGACACAAGGTGTCTAATAAGGGCATGGAAGTCGATCTAATTAAGATAGAGGCCATATCCTCACTACCTCCACCGACATTAGGGAAGGGAGTGAGGACCTTTTTAGGACACGTCGGGTTTTATTTTCAGTTTATAAAAGACTTCTCAAAAATCACAAAACCTCTTTCAGAATTACTAGAAAAGAATGTCGAGTTCAATAAAAGATGCTTGAAAGCTTTTGAGGTGTTAAAGAAAAAGTTGATCTCCACACTCATTGTGTAGGCTCCAGATTGGAGCCAACCATTTGAACTGATGTGTGAACATTAGACTATGCAGTGGGAGATCTATTGGGTCAACACTGAGACAAGGCTCCTACAATCATTATTATGCATCTAAAACTTTAAATGATGCGCAAATTAATTATACAACCATAGAAAAAGAACTTTTTGCTATTGTTTTTGCTTTCCAAAAATTTCACCAATATCTAGTGGGGGCCAAGGTGATTGTATAGATAGATCACACTGCCATCAAATACCTGTTACAGAAAAAGATGCAAAACCTAGACTGATTAGGTGGATATTACTACTACATGAATTTGACATAGAGGTTGAGGACAAGGCAGGAGTGGAGAATGTGGTAGCTGAACACCTATCTAGGGCTGAAAGGGTGGGTGAGAGAGACTTAGATATCCCAATTGTGGAGGAGTTCCCTGATGAGCAACTTTTTTCTCTAAAAGCCAAAGATCCTTATTTTGTAGACATTGTCAATTATTTAGCTTGTAAAGCAACATCTGGGGATTGGGGATACCAAGAGAAGAATAAATTCTTCCATTCTTTGAGATTTTACATCTGGGATGACCCTATACTACTTAAGTACTGTAGGGATGGAATTTCAAGGACGTGTACTAGAATGTGAGTTTGAGAGTATTTTGTCACATTGTCATTCTCTACCCACAGGAGGGCATCACACTAGGTCCAAGACAGCAACCAAGGTCTTAGAGAGTGGTTTTTATTGATTAATGCTTTTTAGGGATGCATACAACTTTGTTCTTAGTTGTGATGTATGTCAACATGCAGGAAATATATCTAAATGACATAGGTGTGTTTGATTTGTGAGGCATTGATTTTATGGGCCCTTTCGTGTCCTCAAATTCTAATTTATATATGTTGCATGCTGTTGATTATGTATCAAAGTGGGTGGAAGCAATTCCAACCCGCACCAATGATGCACAAGTTGTGCTTTGTTTTGTTAAAGATCATATCTTTTGCAGATTTAGTGTCCCTCGATTGATCATTAGTGATGGTGGATCTCATTTCTCTAATAGAAGTTTGGTGCTTTGTTGATTAAGTATGGGGTGAAGCACCGAGTGGGTACTCCCTACCACCCATAGACACAGGGACAAGTTGAGGTGTCTAATAGAGAGGTGAAGAAGATTTTAGAGAGAACAGTCTCAACTAACATGACAAATTGGAGTATGTTGTTGAACGATGTTCTTTGTGCCTATAGGACATCTTACTAATCACCTATAGGAACTACACTATTTAGGTTGTTTTATGGGCGTTTCTGCTATTTACCAGTGGAACTTGGACATAAGGCTAAATAGGCTTTGAGAAAGCAAAATTTTGGATTGGATGAAGAAGGAAGGAAAAGATTCTTAGAATTGAATGAGTTGGATGACATGAGGATGGATGTCTATGATAGTTCTAGGATTTATAAGGATATAACCAAGAAGATTCACGATCGGCACATCTTGCATAGAGTGTTTAATCTGGGACAAAAGGTTCTCCTATTCAACTCCAGGCTTAAGATACATCCAGGCAAGTTGAGGTTCAGATGGAGTGGACCATTTGAGGTTTTGCAGGTCTTTCCCCATGAGGCTGTAAAGATAGGAGATGGGGCTGGGTCATTCCTTATTAATGACCAACAATTGAAACATTATTTTAGAGGTGAAGTGGAGAGGAGAATTGAAGAGGTGAAGCTCATTGATTTTGCTTAGATTTTCACACTTAATCATGTCTAGCCTAGGACATAAAACAAGAGCGCTTGTTGGGAGGCAACCCAAGCTTTGGTTCTTTTTAGTTATGCTTTATTTCAAGTTTCATTGTTGTTGTTTCATTTTTTATGTAAAAAAGGTACCCCGATCCGTTTGTTGAGTGTGCATGAGCCTACAAGGTCGGTTCTACCGAATCCAAACTCGATAGTACCGAATTTACGTAAGAACTAACATTCACAAAAGAAATGAAAACTCAATACTACCGACTTCGATGTTGGTACTATCGAGTTTCTGGAGATGACATTGCTTAACTGATATGAATTCGGTAGTATCGACTGCGTAGTCGGTACCATTGATGTTTTTGGCATTCCCAATTTCGATACACCGAGACACTTCTCAAACCTACTGAGAAAAATGGCTAGCTCGGTACTACCGATGACCAAGTAGGTAGTAATGACCCAAGACGTTAGCAATCCGTGTGCGTCCTTATCAATGACAGATATGATCTTCATCGAGCGGTCGGTAGTACCGATCCACACCACAAGACGGTACTACCGACTTGAAGTCGGTACTACTGACACTGGAGCGATCCACACTCATGCATAACGTCAATTGTCGATACTTCAGAGTGATGGATTCATGGAGATATCTCAGTGCTACCGACTTCAACTCAGTAGTATCGAGATTGCCATGGATGAGCATCCAAAGGCTATATAAGGAGGCGGGGAAAGATCATTTTCTTCACACCTTCATCCCCACCTTCTCAAGCAACTCTGAGCAAACATCACTGGGCATCGGTGATATTCTTTGAGGTCTAATTTTCTCCATCCCTCTTCTTGCATCCATGACATGGCACCAAGGAGGGGTGCATCTTCTTCGACAGAGTAAGGTGAGTTGGTCTCTCGACCAACCTGCATTCAACACCCCACCTTGGAGATCAAGAAGGTCTACAAGGAGTTGATGAAGAGGAAAATTTTTCCTATGCAATATAGAGATCGTGCCCGCATAGAGCAATTAGGCTTCACCGACAACATGCGTTGGGTACGTGAGCATCAACTTCTAGAGGTGGATGACCTCTTCTTTCGTGAATGGCCTACCTATATAGAACTTGTTTGTGAGTTCCTTGCCTCTTTTTATCTCCTCATTGCCCCCGAAAAACAACTGGGTGGAGAATGGAGAGAAGGAAGAGTCAACTTCCGCCTCATCAACAATAACTACTCCATTACTTTGCGGGTATTCAACTACATCTTCAACTGACTGCATGTCCCTAAACATTCTTCCCCCGCCAACTTTGACAATGACCTTGCATGGGAGTGCTTTATCGAAGTGGTAGAAAGCTTCCACATCAGCTGGCATGTCAACTCCATCACTGACATCGAACATATGTTTACTCAGATTTTGCATCACCTCCTCACTAACACCATCTTTGCCCACTCCAGCCAAGGCCAAGGAAAGGTATAGAAAATGGACCTATTCTTCCTTTATAGGTTGTTGGAGAAATAACCCATCAACTTTGGATCATTCCTTCTCCTCCACATGGTCACGGTCCAGAGAATGGTGTAGCGGAAAGCACCAATCCTTTTTGGGGGGTTGATTACCGCCATTGCATTTCCTTCTTGACCTGTACTGTCTCGCACCTTTGGTGACCACGAGGGTTTTGGACCTCCAACATTTCAAGAAGATGAGTCTCCTTAGCACGCACTTTGACATAGTGTATGCATGCTACAAAGTGGGATGGTAGAACATTGAGCGTCAACTCCCTGAACCCGTGTTCAATCTATGAGGAGTCAAATATCTCAGGTGGCCTGTTAATGCCGAGGAAGTACACACAATAGTTAAGGAAGAAGCCCCCACTAATCTTAAGCAGCAACATGATGATGACAATGAGGACGACAATGTGGAGGTGGATCCTACCCTCCCCATAACTCGGAGATCGGTCCCACAAAAGCATGCACACACTTATGCTACATCAATCTTGTCTGCCCCATCACTTTCACAGGAGGAGCATGATCTGTATGACATGGCAAGCATATATGGCATGTTGTAGGATATTGACACTAGGCAATAACAAGATCAAGTGGTGCTGGTAGGAATACAAGATGTCCATGGACAGATGTAATAGAACCAGTAGGCAATCTATGAAAATGAATGTCTTCTCAACTAAGAGAACATGCATCAATGCCTATAATGGATGAAGCAGTATCAGCAGTCGTTCTTTGACCACTATTGGAACTAGGGGTATATTGGGGGATCTCCACAACCACCACCAATGCCACTGTCTGACCTTACCTTTCAGGGGATGTTCCCTCCCCATGACCCCACAATGCCACCTCAGCCACCTCCCTCATTCTGATCATGGAATGCTATTCCACCTCATGAGTTTGAATGTTGACTATGTGGACATAGTTATATTCAAGCTTGGTGGGTGCTGGAACAACCATCTATCTTAGTTTTTCTCTTGCATTTTTATTCTAATTGTTTTCCATTTCCTAGGTTTTTGCAATTATATGATCCACATCTATCTAGTGTAAACATGGAGCATTAAATGCATGGGTTTCTATACCACATAGACTATTTCTTTAGGGAATCTTTGTAATGAAATTTTAATTGTTTTTTGAAAAGAAATTGTCACATCTTTATAAGCTGAATTGTAATATCCTTGAGTCACACAACTTGAGGAAGTGTATGGGTTAGTCAGCTTTAGGACATGGAATATGAATTAACATCTCAATTATCCATGGAATGTGAATGAATATGATGTTGAGCCTAAACTAACCAAACCTTCAGTGAGAACTTAAATTGAAGTTTAAGAAAGAACTCCTAATATTACCCTATAAATAGGTCATTACAGATGGACATATGATACTCTATAAAGGTTTTATCTCTTAGTTATGTGATTTCATCCACATTTCATCCACATGAATCACCACCTTCAAAATGATCAAGTACACTGAATAATTTCCTCTTGATTGCATAGCATGGGATAATAGATAGCATGGTAGTTAGTTTATTTTCTCTTTGCATTAGTAGAAAATGAAAAAATATATGAACATGCATAAGCAAACTCTTATGCACATCATGTAGTTGGATAACAACAATTTTACATATACATTGCATCCCCATATCATTTCTCAATAAATGCATAGTATGATTGTTTCCTTCTCTCAGAATTAAGAATGCAGAGTTATCATCCACACCCTCAAAAAATGGTAAAAAAGAAAAAGAGAAATTTTTTATTGTGCAATGAATTTGCATAGTAAGCAGAACCCAAGAGCAAACTTGGCCATGCTAGGTAATGGGCTTATAAAAAAAGTAGTATTCTATGAAATAGAGGGAGAAAGGATGCGCTCACTTCTTCATAACTGGATAGGAAAATTCATATTAGCAAAATTCATTTGTTCTCATCTTGTTGATGAGATGTTATATGCATGCATCATTCCACTCATAATGTTAGGCATTAGGATTCATCTTTCATTACCAACATCATATAGGTTCATCATTTTTTTTTAATAATGGCATAAATGATTCGATTATTTCTTGTGATTCTTCATCAACCACCCATTCCATGCCACTCATTGCTCTTATTGGTAGGCTACTCGCATGATTATTCTCGTCATTCATTTTTATTAGGAGAGCAACGTCTACATAGATTGGTAGTTAGGAAAAAGAGCAATGTAGATAGGGAATCACATAATGCACCAAGTGAAGGCATGGTTTGACTATAATATTAATTTCTCTTCTGATAGTGTTTCACCAATCTAAGGACGGATGCCTTTTATTGATATTTCTGGTCGCTTCATAGCAGTTATTGGTTTAGTGGTCAGTAAAGGTCAGTTCAGGATTGTTACTTGGTGATGATTAAGATGTGAATTCATGTGTTGTTCCCTTTTGCTGGCTTTTTCTCAAATAGGTCCTAGAGTGTGTTGCTCAAGGATGAGCAATATTCAAGCGTAGGGGAGTTTGATGCATTGGTTTTTAGTCACTTTTACAGGCATATTTTTTGTGATTTTGTGCATCTATTAATCAATTGCGTGATTAATTATGCACGAAATATTATCATTAGCCTGTTTCATTTAGATGCATTAAACTTACTCAATTATACTGTTTTTGAATGGTTGGAGATCATCTCAAGTACTTATGTATATTTTTGTTCCCTTTCAGGTATCACAAGAGTCCCACGGATTTGGTACTACCGACTCGTCCAGTCGGTAGTACCAGAATCACATCAATAGAAGACTCAAGGAGTCACACAAACTCGATACTACTGACTCGTCCAATATGTAGTACCGAAATCATGTTAGAGTGGTGCATCAAAGCAAGCAAGCAATGTTAGTGCACTGAGTTCCTTGAGTTGGCACTACCGAAATGACATCAGAGAAATAGAGTTGGCTCAAAATTGAGACTCAATACTATTGACACTATTCGGTAGTACCCACTCCGCGGATCGTTCACGACCACCCTAAGTACTCAGTTGTATTGACTACACTTTCAGTACTACCGAGTCTGCCCGATCATGCAATCTGACGGTAGCGCTTAATCTGATTGTTGGCATTATTTCGCATCCTAAGTGGCTCTTATGACTTAATGAGAGTGCGGCCAGACCTAATCATTCAACCATTTTCCATTGAATGACACTAGAGAGCGAAGGGAGAAAAGAACGACGCCGGAGGCTACATTTGGGGACGATTTGAGCACCTCTGGTGAGTTATTCTGTAGCTGAAAGATATAAGTTTGCATGTACATCGAAGGGGATCATATGGACCAGCTATTCTCTAAGGGTTACTTTATATTTCTAATGTTTCCCACATTTTTATCCTTCCTTGATATGTATTCGGGAGTAGCCCGGACATGCATTGAACCTAACTTTTATGCATTAATATAGCTTTTGCTCCTAATTTTTTGGATATAAACCTATGAGATTTCTATGTTCTATTTGTGCTTCATCACCATAGATAGATAATCAGATCCTTAATCATTTGCAAGAAGGGTTAAGGGTTGGAAAAGCATAAGTTTACCCATTTACTGTGCCCTTTGAGAAAGGTGGAGCATAAACGGGAGGAGAAACCCAAAGTTTATCATAAAGCACCTAACTAATCAACCAATTAATATGAAAATGGAATTGACATTAGATTGGGTAGTGATTTACATTGCTAGAGTGGGTAATTCTTGCTACATGCTCTTTATCCAGGGGTAGGAGTGATGCATGTTAGTGTTTATAGGTTAGTGTCATGTTCTCCATGGTGAAACCATCATCCTAAGGAATCAATTCTATTCTGATTCACTTGTTTGTCACTCTTGTTTCTTTTTTGCGTAGCTTTTAGTTACTTGAAATCTATTTCAACCATTCATACCGGCCTAGCTGATTAGATCATAGTTAATAGTAGTATCTGGATTTCATTTCCCTTGTGTTCGACTCAGGCCTCACCATGCCTATATTACTCGATCATCTACTTGAGTTTAATGCATGGTTTTCTCATGTCAGGGCACCTTGTTATACTTGGTTTGAGTGATGACACCTCATGTTGAGAATTAGGGCTTGCTTGGATGCCCTAAGTGGATGGTTGACCTTGGTTTTAGCGATCATTGAGTTTACCTTGTACTTATGTTTTGGCAGTCAATGATGCCCACATGTGTCTGTAGGGTTGGTGGTTGATGAGGATGTTGAACCTACCTTGGTCTCCAACTTTTCCTTGTGATCTTGGTCGATGAGATTTTATACGACTATTTTCTTTTTTGCTTCAAGTTGTCACCGATGTATAGGTTTTCCTGAACAAGTATGGTCGATGATTTTTCTTGGTTTTGTCTCCCTTAGTTTGATGTGTGTGTAGTGCTTGCATGAGCGAGATCTTGTGGTACATGGCATGTTTAGCATGACACCTAACCCTCTTTCCCTCTCTCCTACCCTATGATATATAAACCCCTCTCCTTACATGCAATAACCTTTTTACACCCTTAGTTTCCTCTCTCTTGTACATCAGTTGATCTTGGAGATCGTCCCCTTGGTGCTTGGTGAAAAAGGAGGTGCTAAAGAAGGAAAAGGCAGTGGTAAGTGAGAACCTTTTCCTTTTCCTTTTCCTTTTCCTTTGTACCTATGGTTTTGCTCTCTTTCTTGCTTCCTTGACCTAGAGTTTTTTTCTTTCTTGAAGATGGAGATAGCTTGTCCTAGGAGTGTATTCAAGATAGGGTTCTCTTCTCTTTTCTTCGAGCTTATTTGCTATTTGGAGTTTCTACGTCAACTCTAAGTCGAGTTATATAACTTTCTCCTCGATTACTGCTTACACTCTCCTTGCATGTGCATAATCTTGCTCTAAAACATGGTTAGAAGTAGAGAGGTAGTATCTTGTAACCATGGTTTATGTTTGCATGATGATTCTTAATCATGGTTTTTGTTCTCTCACATGATGGTTGCTAATTAGGGTTTTGGAGTTGATCTTTTCTTATGATTTACACCTTGATGGCTTTTTTGTTTCATGGTGATGATCAACTTGGTCGCTAAGTTTTAGTCTTTCCATGGCCACCAAGTTTGACCTCATGTCTTGGTCGCTAAGAAGGTTGACATGTTTAGTGGTCGATGAGGTTTTGATGCTATGTGGGTTGCTAAGACTTGATTCCTATGATGGTCGCTAAGTTGATTTCTTTCTATGCGGTCGATGAAGAGTTAGTTTCATAGTGGACTCCAATGTTCTAATTTCTCTTTAGTATCCAATGATTGGTATTCTCTTCAGTCGATGATGTTGCTTGACCGTAGTGGTCACTTAAGTGGTTAACCATAGATGTCACTGAAGTGTTTGACCTTCAGCGGTCGATGAAGGTGGTGAACCCTAGTCTCAGTGGTCACCAATCTTGCCCAATTTTCAGCAATCGATGACACCACTAACCCAAAGTGGTTGATGAAGATTCTTGGTCTATATGGCCATCATGTTTTATTGACTCTATGATGGCGATGCTTGACTTAATTGCTTTCATGATTGAAGCATATGATAAGATTCAGGGTTTAGTCCTAATTTTCATTTTTAAACCCTAATTCACTTACCTTGTTGAACCTAACCTTAATGCAAGAAAGAAATAATAATGCTTAGCTCTTTCTAGGGTGACTAGCATGATGATGGAGTACTTTCTCTCTCTATGTTTTTGTACTAATTTGCTATTATATGAACATCATAGCTCTTATTTGCAATGATAAACTGAATTTTAGACATCACACATATGGTGATGGTTGTTGAACCTTGACAAGGCATGGAAAGATAATGATGTTCTTGCAAGGAAAGATGCGAGTGATCTTATGACCTTAGACATATCTATGTGCTATAATTGAGTTGTTATACACTATATAATGTGATAAGGGTTTGATTTTGTGATGGTATGATGATGAATATGTCTACATGTATGGCAATGAAACAGTACCTTGAGATGATGTGATAAAATTTATACTTTATCTATTTAGTATCTTCTGAGGTTATAATCTACTCATATTTTTGTATCACTCTTCTAGGGTTTGTACGTAACTTGATTGATGCAGCCTTAAATCATCCAATTGACATTAACTAATCAAGTGGAAGCCTAAACATGTAGTTTCCCTATGCCATAGACCCATTCCACTGTCAGGATTTGTTGGATGGTGAAACGAGTACTCCTCTTATGGATGCTCAGAGTCATATATTGTTAAGTATATGCGTGTTCACAAGGATGGTTGTGGTCATACCTTGGTAGGAGAACGGTAGAGGCCATATCTCAGATGGCTATGACTCAATATATGTGATGTGATTGAGGACAACTACATGTGTACCTTGGATGTTTGGTTTGTATACCCTAGTTTCACTAGTACAGTGACCTTTTAGACTAGGTTGTTCATTAGTGATGTGACCTATATTCCAAGGATAGACTAGGCTATTTTGCATCTTGACTTTATGTGTTGTTGTGACTGACTCATACTAACTGAGGGAAGATGAGTTTTTAGGATTCTGACTCTCCTATAGATCTTGTATGGCATTGATTTTGACTTAGCAGTGTCCAGTTGGAATGGAATGGTATACCTCAATTCCTTAGGGCTTAATTAAATATATAATACAACTGAGTATTATATCTTTGAAAGGTTAAATAGATTTCACATTGGACGTTAACCCTTGCCTTGTTTCTTATACTATTTAGTGGTAAATAATGTGGTAAGAAAAATCACCTGTATAGAAAGTGGTAGATTTACCTGCTATAGTTACTTAGCCAGCTTAACCTATTTAATCTATTCAATTTTCTTAATCTATTTAACCTGCTCATTTAACTAAATTTTCTTAATCTATTTAACCTGCTATAGTTACTTCATGGACTTATTGAACAAGGTATTTAGAGCATATCTGTATCAGTTTGTGGTAGTGTTCATAGATGATATCCTGATATACTCTAGGGATATCCAAAAACATGATCAACACCTTCACTAGGCATTGATGTTGTTGAGACAACACATGTTGTATGATCAGTTCAACAAGTGTGAGTTCTGGTTGACCGAGGTGTCTTTTTTGGGTCACATCATATCAGCTAGTGGTGTTTGTGTAGATCCAAAGAAGCTACAGTCAGTGATGGAATGGGAACAACCCAAGACACCGACGAAGGTCCAAAATTTCCTGGGTTTAGTAGGCTACTACAGGAGATTCATCAAGAACTTTAATGTTGTAGCATTATCCCTAACCAAGTTGACAAGGAAAGGTGTTTCTTTTGAATGGGATGATAAGTGTCAGTGTTCATTCCAGCTACTAAAAAAGAAGTTGACCAGTGCACCAGTGTTAGTTTTTCCATATCAAGGAAAGGGCTACATCATCTTTTTTAATGCATCAAAGAACAACTTGGGATGTGTGTTGATGCAAGATAAGAATGCGATTTCTTTGCTTCGTGACAACTTAAGAAACATGAAGAGAACTATCTGACACATGATCTGGAGCTTGCATCTATGATCCATGCCTTGAAGATTCGGAGGCACAATCTATATGGAGAGAAGTGCTAGATCTTCAATGACCACAAGAACCTGCAGTATATCTTCTCGAAGCAGGAGGTGAGCATGCGATGGAGAAGATGGATGGAGTTGATCAAGGACTATGATTGCACGATAGATTACCATATCGGGAATGCGAGCGCAGTGGATGATGCATTGAGTACGAAATCATCTTTGTCATCAGCTACAAATAAGGCACAATTACACTATGTGGTGTGCCACAAGCAAAACATGTTGATATCGCTTCTTCAGATGAATGTATAACTGGAGGTTTCTTTGTTCGAAAGCTTTTTAGTGCAATTATAGGTGAAGACTACATTGATGCAATATATTTGAGATGCACAATAGAATGATAATTTGATGTAGAACACCTAAGTAGAGTTTAACAATAAGAACTATGATGGTTTTCATGAGACAGAGGATGGGACAACTTGCTTTCACAATAAGATAGTGGTTCTTAATGCCGATGGTTTGAGGAAGATTATTCTTGGGGAAGATCATTCCTCGATGTACAATATGCATCCAGGCAGTACCAACATGTACCATAATATGAAGGATCTACATTGGTGGCCTAGTCTGAAGCGTGATATAGTAGATCTTGTTGCAAGGTGTCCAGTCTTCCAGTAGATCAAGGCTTTGCATTAGAAACCTATAGGGACATTACAACATTTACCAATACCACAATGGAAATGGGATCGTATCACTATGGACTTTGTGGTTGGTCTTCCTTGGAAAACTAGAGGTCATGATTCCATTTGGGTGATAGTTGACAGGTTGACAAAGCCAGCTCACTTCCTTCTAGTTGAGGCGAAGCATACAACAAAGAAGTTGGCTCAGATATATGTTGATGAGATAGTGTATCTACATGGTATTCTAGTAACCATAGTGTTTGACAGAGGTCCATAGTTTACCGATCATTTTTGGGAATGACTACACAAAGATATGGGGACACAGTTGAAGTTTAGCACAACTTTTCACCCACAGACAGATGATTAGTTAGAGAGGACCATTCAAACTTTGTAAAGTCTTTTGAGGGCATGTGTTTTGTAGTTTATTGGTAGTTGGGATGTGCACCTCAGTTTGATAGACTTCTCTTAGAACAATAGTTATCAGAGGAGTATAGATATGGCATCGTATGAAGCCTTGTATGGAAGGCATTGTCAGTCACCGCTTTGTTGGTATGAGATAGGTGAGTATCAACTTTTGGGTCTTGAACTAGTGCAACAGACTATTGAGAAGATCAAAGTGATATATCTTCAGAGGTTGTAATCTACCCATGTTTTTGTAGAATTCTTTTAGGGTTTGTACATAACTTGATTGATGCAACCTTGAATCACCCAATGACATTAACTAATCAAGTGAAACCCTAATCATGTAGTTCCTGTATGCCATATATCCATTCCAGTGTCAGGATTTGTTGGATGGTGAAATGAGTACTCCTCTTATGGATGCTCAGAGTCATATAGTATTGAGTATCTACATATTCACAAGGATGGTTGCGGTCATACCTTGACAGGAGAATGGTCGAGGCCACATCTCAAATGACTATGGTTTAGTATATGTATGTGATTGAGGATAGCTGTGGTTTTACCTCTAATGTTTGGGTTAACAACTAGTTATCCACACCTCAAGGCTTAATAAAAGACGTAATACAATCAAGTAGTATATCTATTTAGGGTTAAATATGCTCACATTGGATATAACCCTTGCATTGTTTCTTATACTATATAGTGGTTATATAATGAGGTAAGAGAAATCAATTGTATAGGAAGTGATTGCTTTAGCTTTTTTAGTTACTTAGCCAACTTAACAAGTTTAATCTATTAAATTTGAATATGCTTAACATGCTCATTTAGCAAAATTTGCTAATCTTATTTAATAAGACTATATTGATGTAATCAATAACCATTGGTTGAGAGTTATATCTCTCACATGGACATGGGTCTCACCTCATGGATCACCACATCTTTTTAGGTGGTCATGGCATGGTCAATATTGTGGTGCTAAAGAAGAGCAACTTGGTGAGCAGTAGGAGCAGAAGGTTGTTAGTAGTAGTTGTAGAGTTATAGAGTCATCCATGTACTCTCAGGTGCAGGCAGGAGATGTTTTGTAGATGAAGTGTATATCAACACATGGTTTTTGGTAGTGTGCTTATGTTGTATATGGCATGTATATGTGAAATAGTATCTTTTGTATACAGGTTGTGGCCGATGCCACTGGACATATATGTAAGTAATACCTTCTATGATATCTGTCGATATGTAAGATGTTGGACCTTCAAGTAATGTTTCTGAACTTGATAGTAATGTTGAAATCGGTTTTAATTTACCCTATTTTCTGATGTATGAATAACTAGTTGTTGATCTTGTGCTTTGTTTTGAGTAAAATCATTCAGTGTGGAATTGGGTGTCACAATTATCCCTCCAAATCTTAACTTGTGGACAATCTTCTTTGAGAAAAATTTCAATTGCAAAGTAGTTGGAATACAAGTAGTCCTTCAAGACCCCCACGGATAACAATTGCCCATAGCCATATGATTGGAGTTCAAAGCCACCAATAGTGTGGCTAAGTATGAAATTTTGCATCCTAGGACCCAAACTCACAAAACAATAAGGGCAACTTCATCTACAAGTATATGGGGATTCCCTCCTTGTGATCTCTCAAGTCCAATAAAATTGGAGGAATCACCATCAAAATTTAATTCCATATCAATAGTATGTGGTCTTCCTTTCCCAAGACTTCAAGAAAATTTCCCCTAAATTTCATAAGAAGGAACACAATGCTTTTGGTGACATCCGAGGCTACCTTTGCTTCATGGATCACCATCCAAGGGGACCAAAACTTCTCTTTTTAAGCACATATGAATTCTCAACTAGGATATCATATGCTCATTGACAATGCATTCTAGAAGGTCATCGACAAAAGCAAAGAGAAGTCTTGGTTTTTTGACATAAAGGTATGCCTGGAAAGACAAGTCATCCCAGAAGGTCTCTCATAAAGAGAATATCAAGCAATGAACAAAAATACATACAATAATTCCTAGGGGTAAGGCATCTATATTACATATCTTACAACTACACTCTACTCAGATGTATCAAGAAGGTAGAGGTGGAATCCCTCATGATGTAAGTCTATGGATGATTATGTGGCACAGAAATGAGTGGGATCATGCTAGAAAATAAAATACAACTTATGGCATACTACTTGCACGTCAGGGATGTAAATTGTTGTCAATATGTTTGCAAATTTTGAGTCTGCTGAATTCATAGCGACTACGTTCACACACCTTCCAACTAACTATACAACATGAATATTCCTTGGCCATTTTTTCTTGGGGAATCAACATGATTGTAAATATCAATCCTAAAGCTGCAAATGGGAATTGCTTCATCCTAGTCAGAATTGACCACTTTATAAAATTGGTGGAAGATATTTCTATCACCAACACTTTGGCTAAAAAATTAATCAAATTACTCAAAAACAACATAATAAGCTGGTATTGGATACCACATGAAATCTTCTATCACAACAATACTTATTTCATAGCCAGGACCAGTAAAGAGTATTTGAGATCTTTTGGGTTCAAGATTCACTGAACATTACCACATCAACTCTAGATGAATGTAGTTGTTGAGGATGTTAACGAACAAATGATAGAAATCATGAACAAGACAATTCATTCCTATGCTAACTGACATGAAGATCTTTCGATGGCTCTGTGAGCATATATTTTACTTTGATTATAGCTTCAATAGGAGCTATGCCATATTCACTTGCATATGGGATTCCAATAATTTTTCCCGTTAAAGTCTAGATCCCTTCTCTCTGTCTATTAAAAAAGCAGATATTCTTGAGATAGAGTGGGATCTAGATGAAATATATTGCCTCAATATGCTGGAAGAATGACAAATGATAGCTCTACATCATGAATAGTGTTACCAAGCAAGAGTTGCTCAAGCATTTCCAAAGAAGGTCCATCCTGATAATTTCTAAAAGCATGATCTGGTTCTCTATATCATAACATTATTTTTGATTCTAGGGCCAAGTTCAACCCCAAATGAGAAGGACCTTACATTTTCCACAACATTAATCATTGGGACAACTTGCTTCTAAAGGACATAATGGGGATATTCATCTTCATCACACTAACACAAGTCTTATCATGTACTATTATTGTTGACAAGCAAGGTTTAGCAACCTTAATACTATGTCAAAGAGCCATGTAAGGGAATAAAGATTCCACCCCTTTATAATACACCTGAAAAATCTACGTCAGTACCTCAGTGCATCTCCCATGCCCCTAAATTGGGGAGGTCAAAGTAGAACTATAGGGTCAAGGATGGAAGGAGCTCATGTTATCTTTAGAACGCAATGCTTTTGCAATCTAAACTAACTCCTTTACATATGACAATCTTAATAAAGTACCAAAAATATGCTCAAGGTTGTGACAGAGACAAAGAGAAACCATATATTCACAATCATGAATATTTTAATAGGTTCTCTAAATTTATGAGTCCCCAAAGACAAGTTGCATCCAATCAATACAATCAAAGATTCCTAACACCTATAATAGGGTGAAACTCACAAACAAATAAAGCTAACATCTACTTTGATCAACCTAGAAAAATCATGAGGGATGGAGTAGAGTTCAGAACCCCTTGGCTGCTATCCACAACTCAACTCTCATAAAGTTGTGAGACCAATCTTTTCACAGTGTATCTAGGGAGCAACAAGTTGGGAAATCCTTCACTAGGTAAACCTCATTCATTCTGCATGGAATCTCAAGCTCTCATACTAAGGCCATGAACATCGATTTCTATTTAAATCTTCAATTGAAAATATCACAATAGGTGGATACCATCGAAAGGAATGATATCAAATTGTAAAAATTGAACTCTAATTATCATGACAAATTCTTGTTAGAGACCTCTACACTAGATCAAGTCAAGTATAAATCCTACTCACAATATCTTTGACACCTGGTGCCTTGTCCCAAATGGGTAGGGAGTTTCCAGTTTTCTACCCGTTACATGACATGACCTTTCGGCCCACAACATGACATCCAGGGCCAATCGAGTCCCTATCCATCTTCTTACCTAAAATGAAGGATCCTCTTCTGATAGAATGGCCACAAATGTTCAAAAGGTCACCAATGAGGGGAAGACTAGGATATGAAAATATCTTAATCCTGCTTTGGATTTCAACTAAAGTAAGGAAAATGGACGAAGAGGACACAAACCCTTCATATGTCATTTTTCTAAATTACTTCAACTCACAATCACCCTTTATTTTTTAAATTCTTAGGCAAGAAATCTAGAACAATATAGGTCACCTAGTTTGTTGAAGGGATCATATAGTAGAAAGTGCCTCAAAATAAACTAGGATCTAGGTCCAAGTACATGATTAAATATCATGGAGGGAGCACCCAAAGCCATAGCCATGATACATGAATAAAAAAGAAACATTTCTATTTATTTTCAGAAGAAATCTAAGAAAATGTCACCCATTTCTAACAAAGACAATGAAAAGTACTAAAAATTAAAACTTTGAAAGTGATAACATCATGCAAGTCCTATCGATAAATTACAAGTCACTAATGCTGAAGAGGATGATATGAGACAACCCAAGTACTTTTCTCCACAAATAAGAAACACGTGAGGAGTCACCATTTTCTGAATCAACCACATATTTTCCACTTTCTCTTTATCTTTTTGAGAGTCAGGCAACAATTTCTTGAAGAAGGATGGAATCTTTTAAATTTATTACAACAATGACGATGATTGAACTATCTCAACACTAATATTGGGTATATGCAATACAATGATCCAACCTTTGAAGGATGGTCAACCACTAAAAGTCAGGCATCACTACTCCACCATTTGAATTATCAAGATGTTACTTCATCCATCCCCAACATACATCATCATGTGTCAAACTAGAAAGCTATAAAGCCAAATCACTACATAGATTAAAAAAGTTTACCTACTTGAATGTGATCCAATAAGTGCTCTTGTACAATAATGTAATGAAGATTCAAATACTCTAGAAATCTAGTAGGATCCCAAAATAGATCTAGAAACCTTGAAGGGTCCTCACATCTTTCATGCTGACTTTGCTTCATCTAGTAACTCAACTCATACAATGACAAGGGCACAATAGTTTCTTTCTTCTAGATCTCTTCTACTACACTTGAGATTGTCGATGCCACTTTACCAACAATCACTTCAAAGAACAATTCAGCCAAGATGGTTAGCATATACACTTGTAAACATGGCATGTATGGATATACGAAATCACGACATCATTCTTCAATAGTTAGCCTAAAGAAACCAACTGAATGGAACAGTAGGCCATTAAGGTGGACTGTACCTGCAATACAACTTGACTTCCTTAGAACAATAGGCCAAAAATCATGTAGAGGAAGCCGTGTGATTTTATCTACCTCCAATCTAGGAGTTAAAAAGATATTTACATAATGGAAGGAATAGCTGAGAGGATCCTAGAAAGGGATCATTGTCGACATCAATTCCCTTTCAACAGGAAAACAAAACAAAGGGTGTAGGTTCTAGGTCACACCAAAGCTTTCCAACTCATCCTCCTTCACCTCATAGATATCCATGATTCAACATTACATCAAGGTCATATTCATTTGAAGACACATTAAGAGTAGGACTTCACTTATCACTTGGTCCCCCATGTTTCTGAATCTCAAAGAGAAGGATATACTGAATAGATGGAGCAACCTTATTCTATTTATAGACTTTAAACACATCAATTGAGACTGACCCTCTTCATGAGGACACTACAACTCCTAGTTCTACTCCCCCTAGAATGTCACAATTCGCCATGGGAGTATAACTTGTGGAACATTGAAGTCCATCAACTAGGCCCAAATATTCTCCAAATATGACTTTACAAATCAAAACATGAATTGGGGATCTCTAAAACTCACAACAATATTTGACTCTCAAACTCAGATTTCAATTCAATGCTTCAAATTCTTAAAACAAAAAAAGAATATAAAATCATACGAATACATAATTTTCTCATAAAAAGGAAAATACAAAAAAAATCATCACAAAATGCTAATAATATATATACTTCTTGAGTTTCTTCTTAACTATCCTTCCACAAACTTGGACAAAGGTTGTTGATTAGAAAAAGAAGAACTTGAATACAAATGCTTTCTTATCATGTCAGGGCGAGCACCACTTTTAGACCATCTATGGCCCAAAGAGGATATGTTAGACTACACCTCCACACCCAAAGAAACATCCCAATGGCCAGGTGAATCTGCCCCAACACCCCCCTAAAATGTATCTATAGTAACCACCTACCCTTATAGGTATACAACAAATAGTGGATCCTCAATGGGGAAATCACTCATAGCTATATCCAGGAAGTGTTGACCTTCCTATATCCTAGTGGTATGCTCAAGCCAAAGAAGTATGCTACCTCACTTTTATCAGCACCATCATCTTAGAAGGACGAGTTCCAACCAAAATTTCTAGGAAAGTGACACGAGGATCCAATGCCAAAGTGACATTGAGGTTAAAACCCTAGGAAATATTCAAAGCCATGAGCAGCACAGATGGAGAAGGAGGAGCCTCATGATGAAATTATTCCCCAATAGGAGGTGGATGTTGCAACTAATATCCAAAATAATCTTGCTCCTTGAAAGATTCATAACCAATCACCTATGAAGAATGTATATACTACTACAATCAGATAGACAAATCATAATATAAGATAAAATCTTACCATAAGAGCACGGAAGTCGTTCATATGCCTCCTATGAGAACAACATTGGTTGACCATTCAGGTAATATGACTTGAGATACATGGTATATTATACTTGACCTCCCATCAACTCATGTGCAAACTCATTAATCTTGATTGTAGAGAAAATCAATCTAGGAAGATGATCAAAGGGAATGTGGTAGCCATCCATCCATGCATCCATGAGCAACATAGTCACCACTGCATAAGGCACTCCATCAGGGTGAGTCAATTTGGATCCTACACATATCTAGAGACAAGGTGGCAATATATCAACCCATGATTTACTTGCCTCAACAAGATGAAACCTGGAGAAGATCCTAAATCTAACCAAAGAAAAAAAATAAAACATAGAGTTAGCTAAAGCATATACATACAAAATAGAAAATATTAAACAAAATTTCTATGCATACATCTTGAAAGTTATCCTATCTAGGTCGCCTCCACCACTCATAAGATACTCTAATATCTAACTACTTACATCAAAGCCATGTTAATCTCATATAGGTCCACTTATAATTTCTCAATAAGTCATGATCACCCCTAGAGATACCTATTTGCAAACCAAGAATAGGGGTCTTGCTAAAACCTAGCCATGTGATCCGCATGAACTTGCTAGTGGTGATGGTCAGCTCGCCAAATGCAAAATATAAGATACTGGTCTGGGGTTGAAAATACTCCATCAAGGGTTGACATAACTCCTATACACAACCCTGTAACGAAAACACTCCCAAAACCAATCTTCTACAGTAATGCCAACTTCTTGGAAACCATCTCAAGATATAACATCCCCAACTAATTCAAACAGGTCATCATATATATATATATATATATATATATATTTATATATGTATATATGTATACATATATATACATATATATACATATATACATATATATAGATATGTATGTATATATACATATATACATATACACACATTATATATATATATATATATATATATATATATATATAGAGAGAGAGAGAGAGAGAGAGAGTTTGGCTAGAATACATAAGTGTATTCGGAGCAGAATACACTCAAGTAGTTTTTTATGATGCAATATTTGTTTTCAAAAATCTAACCCATTGATCTTCTTAAACATCTTGTGAATAGCTCATATGCAAAATTTGAGCACATTTGGACATTTGTAGGTCATGTTATAAAGACCATAAAAATTATGCATTTCCAATTAGGTTCGCGTGTCGATTTTGTTGTCCTTGGATGAGTGACTTACACTCATCCAAATGGGCTCAAAATTTGTATGTACCTTAGTTATAATATGACAGTGAAGATTACTGGTTTACATTTTGTAGGGCAATGAATCCAGAAAATGTCAGACATGAGGATATAAAAGAATCAATCCCTTGAATAGAAGAAACACATACAACCAGAGGATTCATCAGTAGCACAACGATAGAAAAAGATCAAAGAAACACATGTAACATAGTTTTTTTAGATAAGGCTCTGAAAAGGTACATGTCAATGTAATCTTCATCATACAAGGATTAAATCATAGAATTGTGACAAGAAACCCTTCAAACACACTACAACAACCTTCCCTTTAGAGAACACCATGACTGGATCTTCAAGGAAAGTAGACATCCCACTATTCAAACAAAAATATATTAATGGGGTTTTGATATATCACTGAGCATCCCCATATCAACTATCACTCATTGACTAGTAACAATCACAGATAAGTGTGACTCTCAAACTTTCAAACATAAACAAATATTTCATGTAGAAATTACCAAAATTAAAATATATTGACATCAAAACCCCAAAATAGAATAAGATAACCAACATCACAGCAAATGATAGGTCATATCCCACAAAATAAAATAGATTTGAATAAGGAGGTTGATTATCGAGCCTCATCATGAAAAAAAACCCACAAAAGGAGATCTGATACTGAAAAACTAATATAAGGCCCCTAAATCATGTTGAATTACCTTCCACATACTATCCACATTTTGATTATGATTGTCATTAACTCTACTATTCCTATACATCCAACAATTATACAAAATCAAGGAACAAATAATTTTTTCTTTCTTCTCCTTTATGATAGTCATATCATCAAGCTCCAAGGAAGAAGGCTAATAAGGTTGACTTGTTTAGCCATAGTCATAGATCTTTTATGAGTGGACATCCAAAACACAAGTGATGAGTGTCTTCATAGATGCACATACATAGAAAACAAATTGAAGCCACACAAATACCTCTTCTCCTCATATAGTTAGATGTAGGTAGTTTATTATGTTTAAGTTTCCATAGATGGATCAAAAAATTGATATGACTTTTGCACCTCTAGGTTCACTTATAATCCTCATTCTCGGTACCTTTCACTCTAATTTTATCCCAAACCAACTTGATATTACCTTCTTCTTTCCCTGAAAGGATAACTAGTCTTGAAGGCCCATTTTTTCTGAGATAAGTATCTAGAATAGGAGAGATTCTATTAGATTAAATATACCAATTTCCATCCACAATAATATCTCTAATATAACATTCAAAAGGGCAACACAGAAAAATAATCACATCCTACACCATGGATGTGGCCAAAGTTTAAAAACTATCTCCTATACCAATATTGAATTCAATAGGAGGTAGGAGAATATCTCTAACTCTTAGAAGATTATTGAACAACCACATGTAATTTGATAATCCTTAAATTTTAGATAAGGTACTTTTCTTTAAGTATTTCTCATTTATCCTGTTAATCCAGAGTGAGTCTTTTTTATTATCTATGTCCCAATCATTCAGGACACAGTAGGCTGCCATATCCTTACTTTTTCCCAACCCTATATCACCCTCACTCTTAGTAAGGGTATTATTATATCACTTGATAAGAAGAATGTTTACTTTTGTTGTATTTTGTCCCCATAGAAAATCTCTAGAATTTTTTTTAGTACATCCAATGTGACACTTGGGATGAGGAAAGAAAAGATCCAAAAAAAATGCATATATGAAAAGTTGGACTTATTCAACTCTTCCAACTAAAGATAGCACTTTAGACTTTCAACTTTCCAATCTTTTCTTAATTCTATCAATGGAAGTAGTACAATGTCTCTTAGTTAATTTGCGTACAAACAGAGGTATAACAAGGTTTATCGAAGACATGTTACCATCTCTAATACCTAGAATGTTGCACATAGAAACATCATAAACCTTTTTACTTATGAAAATAGAATTCTTAACCTGATTGATAACAAGACCCGAATGCTTTCCAAAATTTTCAAACAAGACATTGATGCTAGAAGCACTATCTGCATCAACTTTTGAGAAGATCATCAACTCATAAAAAAGGATCAGGTGTGATAATACCAATTGCTTAGCAGCTTGAATAGGAATAACACTCTTTTTATTGACCTTCTTCTTCATCATTTCTATAAAACCTTGCATAGAAATCACAAATAGATTAGTGTCGACATAATTCCCTTGTCTAATACTGCTTGAGGACCAAATATGATCTGTAGGTTCACCATTCATGAGAATTTGATATGTAGTAGTATAAAATATAACCTCAATTCACATTATCCATGTGGATGGAAAACCTATCTTATGCATGATTGAGAATAATTATTTTCAATTCACTGAATCATATGCTTCAGAAATATCTTCTTGGATACACATATTAGCACATGTATTTTTCTTAAAATCACCAAGGATATCATTAGTAAGTAAGATGGCTTCTTTTATCCACCTTCTTTCAACAAATGCATATTGATTAAGATCAATGATAGGGGAAAAACCAACTAGAGTCAATAATCTAGAACTCTAGAAATGATTTTGTAAAATGTGTTACACAAGGGAATAGGCTTCCAATTAGTAATAGAAGATGTATTCATACCTTTTGGAAGTAAAGTACAATAAGTTTTATTTTCCTCCTGGAGAAGTTCCTTGTTATTAAAAAAATATTTAACAACTTCAAACACATTGTCACTAATCACTTTCTAAGATTTTCTATATAAGTACTCATTGAAATCATTAGGACCAGGAGCTTGACTAACCCTTCAAGTATTTGACAACTTGTGACATTCCAATCCTCTTTCCAAACATCAATGAGATTGTTAGATTTGCAGAATAGGTTTGAATAGAAACATTTATTAGCAAACTTTATATCATTAATGTCATGGTTTAAAACCTCATCAATCATCATACTCTTAATATTCTATCTAGTTTTGTGAGTCTTCATGGACGATTTTAAAAAATTGATTATTAGGATTATCTTCCTTCAGCCACTGTACACAAGACTTTTTCCTTAGGAAAGACTCTTCAATATCAACAATCTTCTTTCCCCCATCCTCAACTTCTTATCTAGAGAGCTATTTTCTTCATCAAGTGGATTCCAATCAACAATCTTCTGAGCAATCCTCATGACACCTATGTAAACTAAAGCCTTCTCAATAATATTGCTAACACTCTTGTTATTCCATTCCCTAAGCTTTATCCATAAATTACATATTTTTTTATAAATTCTAAAGTGGTGTAACATTCAAAATGAACATCCCAAGCATTCTTTAACACAATGTCAAAAGCTTCCTAACTTGTTTATGCATTGATAAATCTAAAAGGTGTTTTAAAAATCCTGGCATTTCCAATCTTAAGAGTAATTCTCCCACGTCACTTATAGTGTTAGAAATACTCCCCCCATGAAATTTATCAAACCAATTAATAAAACAAAATTTATCCATAATTTTATCTGTATTTGAAGCAAAAAATCTTTTCCATCTTGATGGACATCCCTAGTAAAATATGGTCCTCCCAGATCCATCTCATAAAAACCACAATCCAGAATAGAAGTATCAAAATTGTCCACAAATTTCTTTGTTTCAGGTTGCTTCCCAACCTTCTTACAATCTTCCCTTACAACATTATAATCTCCCATAATAATCCATGGACCATGCATTAATCATTAACACTCTCCATAAAACTCCAAAGCTTCATCCTATTAAAGTCATCATTGTGTCAGTATACTAAAGTCATAAAGAAATCCACTCCTTTACACTAGGCCAGAAAATGAATAGCTTGATCATTTTCCATAATCTTCATGGCATCACAAACTTCATTGTTACCAAGCATGATCACCCTTCATAGACCATGGGAAGAATGATTCGATAGACATTTATACCCAAGAAAGAACTTATTTCTCATATTTAGAAATTTTCCACTATGCAACTTAGATTCATTGATAATAACTATATCAGTACTCCTTGTTTCTTTTTGAACACTAGTGATCTTGTTATTGACCCCCCATGGAGTTGTAAGAAAATATATTCATAGAATATTCATTTGATGCCTAGGTTGTTGAACTGCCAGGCTCAATATCCTTATTTATATTTCCAACCATAGTTGTGTAGATCAACAAGGGAGGTTGGAGCAGATCAAGTGGAAATCTAGAACAAAATCATATTCAGTATTACCGAGAATCCCCCTTAGGTTCCCAAACATGTTATGAAGAGGAGAAAAAATAGATTTGGTTACCCTATGCAATATTCCCACAAAAGGTTTAGTATTACATTTAGGAGGGTACCTATATCTTCTTTGCACTTCTTGAAAACCATCATTCTCCTTCAAAGTGTAGTATCTGCTACTACTCGGAGAGTTTTGGGCAAAGATACAGATAGCAGTAGTAGGAACAAACCTTCCACATACATTAGACTTAGATAGAAATTGCCATACGAATTTAGCATTGGGAGCTTTGCCTATTTTTTTGAGTTTGAGATATTACTAGTATCTTTTACATCCGACTTTGAACTTGCAAACACATGCTATTTTGCTTTACTATTATTTATCTGATCATTCTCCATTGACCCATAGCAAATGACCCACAAAATGAGTATATATAAGGATACCATTCATAAATGATATAAAGATTCTATAATTTCCTTCATCACTCAATAAATCAATATATTTAGGATACTTTTCTTTATCTAACAAAATCGTATGGAATCAAACATATTCAATTCTAAAGCAGTACTTAGTAGGTTCATTCATTTTAATCAACTTACCTAGAAAAGATAAAATCCTTTAAAACAATCTTCTATCCCAGAAGTCAAGGGGAAGATTGTAAACCCACACACAAATTCGGAGTTCCTTAAGCCTTTCATTTGATAATTTATCTCCCTATTTCCAATGAGTAAGAATCATCGCATGGTTTTTAAAAAGCCAATTCCCTGACATATAATTTTTCACATGTTGAACATGAGATGATCTCATTAGAAAAACTCCATAACCTCTGTTAAGGAAATCCAATGAGGAGGATTCCACAACCCACCAAGGTACTTCTCCAATGTTGGAAGATGAGAAATAAATTTAATGATATACTTGGTGAGGCATTTATTCCATTTGCACGCATTTTCCACCACTTCATCATTCGGGTAGATAATCTTTCCATACACAATCGTAACATCCTTTTGATTCAATGGGAGCGACATATCGTCCAATTTATAGATCTTGGAGCAATTTTTCTCTGGACATGATAGGACTAGGAATTGGATCCTCAACTACAATTTCTCCTTTCTTCCTCCAAAGCTGACTTGGTTCACTAGGAGGGAGATGGAGATGCTGAGTCACCTTACCAGTCACCCACCCATTCCCGTTCTCCCACATCACACTTCCTTTCTACAAGTTGAAATATTTCAGAACAAAATCATATGTAGCTAGAAACTAGTTTGATGCCTAATATTATTTATTTAGAGCGACTAAGGTCCAATCTCATGTAGGCATACTAAAACCACCATATACCCCTTTAGGGTTGTGATTCTGATCCTAAATTGGTCCATATTACCAAGTCTCACAATTGGCCTAGATCAATCACATATTCAATTACAAAAGCAAAAAAGTAAAGAGAGAGAGAAAGAGATGATCAAATTTTTAGATGTTTTCATAATCAAACACTCTCCATGAAGTTCCGTAATCACAAAATCTTGATTTGAGTGACCCATGACAAACCTCTATCCTATATTTTTCACATCCACCTTTTTTCATATGGAATGGGTTAGTGAGAAAGCCAGACATTCACTAATGTAAGAACTGGAGCAACAATTGGAGTCACTTTCATGACTGATAAAATTCAAATATTTTATCAGCTCTCTAAAGGAATGACTGATTGGTCAGATTTAGGGAAATGCCTCAATTGGAGGCTACCCTTGTTCTGGATATATCAGTTATATCCAACCTTATTTTCTTTATGAGTGATCATTTCATTAATATGTCTTTAATCACCTACCCTTTCTACTCCCCCACGAGGTTTATCAGAACATCCTTGATAAGTCTCACCTTTTTTGAGTTTGTGACAAAAAATGGGGGTTAGACGTAACTCATGTAGTTCTCACACCCCATATTTCTCATTCAATTCAAATTCATGATAATTTTCATTCTCTAGACAATGATGAAGTTCTCACATTTCCACATTATTCCAACTACTTAATCCATTTATTTATACCCATTTTTATCTTGTTTAGATATTTCTATATAAAAAGTTCCCTTCTTTGAACGTAAGTGAAGTTTTCTCTTCAACTTTCCTTTTTATAAACATTTTCATCAATTTTCCAATTGGATTATCTTGAATAAAATATTTCTTTTTCTCCAATGGATATTCAGTTCCTTTATCCATACAATAATAATATCCTCACAATGAAAAATAATCCTAATTAATATCTCATCATCTTCTTTCACAGTCTAATTGAATTTTATTCCAGTACATACTTTACATTGTTGTTAAAAAATATAACAACAAATATAACAATAATTTGGACCGGAGACAACATTAAATTAGACCAAAGATAACAACTCAATTTGAAAAAAAAAAATCATATCACTACTTTCCTCCTATTTCTCTTAGATTTTCTTGCGCTTACAAAACAAAACATTGGAATGGAGATAACAACAAATTGGATCAGATTTAACAAACGATAACTACACTATGATGAGGGAAATGAGGAGGAGAGAAAAACAAAACATTGAACCAAAATTAACAACACAATCAGATATAACCACAAATTAGACTAGAAATAACGAAAAATTAGACTAGAGATAAAAACTCAATCAACAACAAATTAATGTCATTACTGTCCTATTATTCCTCTTATATTTTTTCCTTTTACGAAAATAAAAAATTAAACCAAAGATAATGATAAATTGGTCCAACATTAACAACACATCTCTTTGTGATCAACGAAAGGAGTAGGAAAACAAAAATAAAATATTGAACTAGAGATAACGAGACAATGGACAATATATAACAATAATTTACATTAGTGATAATGACAAATTATACCCAAATAACAACAAATTGGATTAAAGATAACAACTTAAAAAAATCAGTTGTACTACTTTTCTCCTGTTCTTTGTATTTTCTCTCATTTACAAAAATAATAAATTATATTAGAGATAACACCAAAGTGGACAAGAGATAACAATATATTGGACTAGAGATAACAAGAAATTTGAGCAGAGATAGAAACTAAATTTAAGAAAATTAATAACAATACTTCCCTCCTATTCCTTGTATTTTCTCTTTCTTACAAAAATAAGAAGTGTACCAAAGATAACAACAAATTATAACATAGATAACAACAAATTGGACCAGAGATAACAACTAACTAAAATAATTGCACTATTTTCCTCCTACTCCTCGTATTTTCTCTTTCTTATAAAAACAAAAAATTAGACCAGAGATAACAACAAATTGAACCAGAGATAATAACAAATTAGACCACAAATAACAACTAATTTAAAAAATTAACCGCACTACTTCCTCCTATTCCTCATATTCTGTCTCTCTTACAAAAAAAACAAATTAAACCAGAGATAACAACAAATCGGACTGGAGATAACAAAGAATTAGACTAGAGATAACAACTAAATTTAAAAAAAATAAACGACATTACTTCCCTCCTAACCCTTATATTTTATCTCTCTTACAAAAATAAAAAATTACACTAGATATAACAAAGAATTTGATCAGAGATAACAATAAATTATACCAAAGATAAGAACTATTTTTTTAAAAAATTGGACACTTTCCCTCCTTCTCATATTTTCTCTCATAAAAAAGACAAAATGTACCAAAGATAATAAAAAAATTGGAACGAACAAATTGGTCTAGAGATAACAATTAATTTAAAAAATTAATTATATTACTTCCCTCATGTTCTTTGTATTTTCTCTCTTTTACAAAAATAAAAAATTATACCAAAATAACAACATGAAGATAACAACGAAGTTGACTAGAGTACGTTTCTCAAAACTACATCGACATTGGTCTTGTTGGAATATTATTTTTGTAAGGAATCTAACACATTTTATTTTGACAAAAGATTGCTACATATTGAAAGTTATTAGCAAAATAAATATCTCTCTCTTCTTTTTTCTCAATCACTCCTTTGTCACCACTCCCTCTCTCTCTTTCCAGCCATCCACGCGTCTTCTCTCTTTCCAGTTTATTTATCGCGTGCCAAGTATGTGCCCCATTTCATCTGCTACAAATTATTGACAACAGGGTATGGCAACAATTATAAGAGATCTGCTATTGGGAGGCAGAATGAGAGGTGATATGAGAGACACTTTGTTATTTTGTGCTAACAACAAAATAGAGGAGGGAAGAAACTTACTTCCCTCCTCTATTTTGTTATGTAGCACACAAAATAACAAAGTGTCTCTCATTTTACCTCTCATTCTACCTCTACATATCATTTTCCCAATTATAATAAAGACAGAAAGGATATGAAAACTGATTATATGTTGGCTATGTATAGCTAATCTCTTATTTCTTTTGTCCAATACTAACGAGCGACGCCCCCACACATTGTCGTATCGTTCACATTCAAGAGAAAGTTGCAGTACGGACTACGGAGTACATGAGAAGAAGAAGCGCGAGGTTGGAGTAGATGCCTGACGTTGACCATGGATGTTCATTACAAGATTAACAGACTGGAAATGACCACAGGTTCACAGGTCCCTCCATTGGATGCAAGGAAGCTGATATATGAACTCAGTTTAAAATGGGACGTAATCTGTCCATTTTCCTCTAAAACAAGGGGCATATAAGAAAATACATTTTTTATTACATCCGTTGTATATTGTGTAAAAAGCACAATTTTTGAATCCGAAAACCGACTCCACTGATGCTGCTGGAGCAACAAAAGGCACTGTTGAGTACCAGACGATAATCAACTGCTCCGGACGGGAATCATCATCCTGGCCGCCGGAAGGCCTGTTTTGGTTCATGATTAGGAGATCAGAGTGGTTATTGTGTCTTCTACTATAACGTCCGTGCTGTGCCGAAGGCGTCCGAAGCGAGCTAGCTCACCAGTGGACTCTGGGCCTACATCCCTAATGGGCTTAACTCAACGTTTTCCCGTTAACTCCCTCATTCTTCCCGAAATCCTAGAAATCTCCTACCCTTCACCTAATTTCAACTAATCGCTCTTTCTTTGCCATGATTCCGGCTAACCCCTTTTTATCCTCTTTATGTCACATGCCATGATAGAAGAGAATACCCTGTTCTATGTCTTTGCAATCCATTCTTTCATATCCACTTAAGCAATGCCATTCATTTATTAAAATATATTATTGATGATTTTATAATTTTCGAATCTACACATTATTCTGAAACTCTTGAAGAGATACATTGTTAGAAAATAAAAATTAGATTTCTTTTATTGATTGTGTAAACATGTTGGTAGGGACGGCAAAACACCCTCGCTTGACCCGGTTGGACCATAATCAACTTGACTAAACAATTTGAAAATTTGCACCTTTGGGGTTTGTTTGATTTTTTAGTCGGGTCTGATGGGATCACATGTAATTTGGATCGCTTTTGGTCAGGTTATGTCTAATTCGGATCAAGATGTGTCCATTTTGAGTCGGGTCGTGGTCGACATTCATATTTAATATTTTTCTATTTGCTTCTTCTAATATTTACAATATAATACTTTTACAAGTTTAGGTAATACTGGTTATGTTCGTGTTCGGGTTAGATCTATACTACTTCTAATACCTTCTAATCAGTTCCGGTCAAAGTTAACAACTTGATATTGACTCTTTTCAATCATACTTTTCAAAAATAAATACTGATTTAACAAGTTGGGAATGGCTGAACCTGATCTGGACACACATAGAGGTGACATAAAATCACGTCAACACAACTTGATCGGAACTTTATATAAATAAGTTATTGTACAAATTAGAAAAAATATAAGACAGTAAAAAATTGACACATCCTAAACTTGTCACGACCCGACAAGACCAACATCAAACCTAACCCAACATGAATCGCCCATAACAAACTTGGCTGAACTAGACATAAAAACTTAACAAACCCCAATAAACCTAAAAGTTGCAGGTTGGGTTGGTTTTGATATGGTTAGATCGATTTATTATTTCCACTAGATATAATTAATAACCTAAATAATATTAATAGTCGAAAATTTTGAAGTATATGCTATTAGAAACCTAAATAAATACCAACAAGTTAAAATTAGATTTTAGGTTATTAAATGTATACATATGTTAGTAGGAATGACAAGAAAAAACCTAACATGATAAAAAGCAACCCAACCATGAAATTACGGGTTTATAGGGGGGTCTATCTATGTTTCAATCTACTCCGGTCAAATTTAATTCAAGCGATCTGGACCCGCTAGCTCTAGTTTGGGTTTGTGATCGGATTGTGTGTCGTTCACGTCGTTCCAATTCCAAACTTACCATTTTTTTTCTTTTTTCTATTTGAATAGTGATATTTTTATAAGGTTTGGGTCAAGCTATGTTGAGTTGGTCTAGAAAGTTTGCGTCAGCTTCAACAAATCCCAACTATATAAATCAATATTTATTTTAAAATGTCTAATTGAAAATAGTTGATTTTAAGCTGTTATATTTTCGTCAGAATTAACTGGAATCAACATAGACCAGAATCAACATAGACTAGACTTGAACGTGACAAAAACAAATCTGATTCATTGATTCTACTATGAGCTTAAAAGAATCTCATATCATTTCAGGACTTAATATCCCTTGCAAATGGTTGATCAATCCTTGAACCTATTGAAACCATTTATTCTCTAACAGTTTGTAACCGTTTGCCCTCCAACGGTTTTGAAACCGTTTGGTCTAAAACGGTTTGAAACCGTTTGACCAACACAAAGTGAAACCGTTTGCTCATGATATTTATTGAGGTGTGTGCTAAATGATGTCATCATCATCAAGGTTCAGACCTCCGATTTCTATTGCCATATATATGATTAATTCAACAATTATTCAAGAAGAAATAAAGGATCAACATATGATGAGAAATTGAAATCATTAATAACATTGATGGGTTCAAGTTAATCTAAGCATCTTGATCTTCCAATTTGTATTGATCTTTGACTATCCACTTCCTTATTTGTTTATTCCTGAAACACTCAAATAACAAGTTAGATCCACAAGAATGAAATCTTTGTCATCATCAAAACAAAGGGTTTAATAATTTCCAATTTATCTAACAATCTCCCCCTTTTTGAAAATGACAAACATTTTTAAAATATAAATCAAGGAAATTTAAATAGCATGAGTTTCATACCTGAGATTTACCTTATGAAAACATTCTTTTATTTTTTCATGGAGTGTGTGCTAGTTATTCCCAAAGAGTTATGGAACATAGTATCCAACTCTTTAAGGAATGTAGCAACAATTTATGTGAAGCCAAGAGATTATGAAACTCATTTAATTTTTGAGTTATGTTATTTTGTTTTTTATTTATATTACTTCTCCCCCTCTGTCATTTCAAAAAGACAGCCACATAATCAATTTGCTCCCCCTAAATGAGACACTCCCCCTGAATCGTTTACCTTAACAAAAATGTCAAATTTAGCCACAATTCAAAAACCATGAATTATTTCTCAATCATTTGTAAGGGATGTTAAGCCCTGAAATGATATGAGAATCCTTTAGGCTCATGGATATATTTTATTTGTTTCTCAATCATTTACAAGGGATGTTAATCCCTGATATGATATGAGATTCCTTTAGGGTCATAGTAGGATTAGTGAATATATCATAACCCAATAATTGGAATAATTGCACAAGATTGGTAATAATCCAATACATGGAATAATGTTACAGGATTGGTCATAACTCAATACCTGGAATAATTACACAAAATTGGTAATAACCCAATACCTAAAATAATATCACATGATTGGTCATAACCCAATACCTGGAATAATTGCACATGATTGGTAATAATCCAATACCTGGAATAATGTCACAGGATTGGTCATAACCCAATACCTGGAATAATTGCACAGGATTGGTAATAACCCAATACCTGGAATAAATAGAAATTGTTATCTTATTTTTTTACGAAGTGCTACTAATAAAAGAATGAATTACTTAGGCTAAACCCAGCATATTCCACTAATTATACATATTCTATAGAAAATCCATATTGAATCAAATAATAAGTACAATGCTCATGTAAATGATTTGATTTTCCAATTCGATTCAATACAATATGAAAGGTAGTTTACGGTATGGAAGAAACAAATGTATATGTGATATTAGATATTCACTAGTTATATAGCGACTATACCTATATTATTTCCCATCCCAGTTCACTGCGTTTAGTATCACGTATGGTACGCGATACATACGCGCATACACGCATGTGCATTATGCACGCATGCATAATGCACGCACACACGTGACGTGCACGCACACGTCACACCCACATGCATAATACGCACACGCATTATGTGCATACACGCACACGAGGTGGAACCCTAGTTAAAACTAGCGTTATCCCCTCATGATGACGTATCACTCAAGTGGCATCATCAAATAATTTCCAAGAATTTTATTACTATGCACTAGTTAGTATATTGCAAATAATCGATATTATATTTTAACATATAAATATGATTACCTAAGTGGAAATGAGAAAATGAATTTCAAAGAAAAAAAAGCTATTCTCCTTTCCGTCACAACATGTGATAAAAAGAGGATGAAAGGGGCCTAACTAGAATTATGGGAAAGAAAGAGGGGCTAGGTGGAATTAGTCAAAGGACAAGAGATTTTTTGGAGTATTGGGTAAAGGGTGGGGCTAGCAATTTTTTTTGACCTCGTCGAGATCATGTTAAGTGCTAGAAACCCTACTTATTTCCTCAATGTCAAACCAGACGTGTGATATTAACTTTTGTTTGAACTATGTTTATCCTACAATAGGGAGTAATATGAATATACACTACGTCTCTAATCACCACAAAAGATGAACTTTGTAAAATACTAAAAGTTTAAGTTTTCTTTGAAAAAATGGAATTTTTATAATCATTTTTGAGAGATTTAAGAAAAGTCAGTCTTCAAAAACTTTGACTTCTCATTTTCTTAAAAATAGAAGGAAACTTCTAAATGTTGACTACTTGAGATTCTTTAGTATTTGGAAGTCTGCAAATTCAAATTTCAAAGTCATAAATTACTAGAAATAAAAGTAGGGGGAATATTATAATTATTTTAATAAATGCACAAAAGCATATTATAAGGATACTAACTCTCTTACATAAGATATCCATTTGACGCACAATATATTACTCACTTTATATATCATAGATATCTAACTTCACTAAGGGTTAAAAGAATATTTGTTACACATTAGGTCTTTGGGTTCACTAGTTTTGAGACACTACCCTTATTATACCCCTGATTAGAATGATTACAAATGAAGGCATGTACATGACAACACAAACATTCAAATATAAGGAAGTTTTATTTCATGATCCCATCATCTTAAATAAGACATGTTATTTAGGCCAAGCGGTGCAGTTTCCACTATTGCCTACCAAGCATTGTAGAATGGATTTTTTTGGTGCATTGAGATATTTTTCATTGCATAAAAGAAAAACATCCATGATGAAAACATCATGAATTGTATTTCATGCATCGAAAAGATGAAATATTGTAGACACCCCGATTTGGACTACAGTACTTTGAATTCTTATAACTGAATTTGAGGGTGGAGATCTTTGACAAGAAGCCAAATCACTAGGATAACCTCATCTTCCAATATTGATAAACCCTCACCCAACTTGCATTAAACCTATACAAAGTACCACCAAATAGAGTCATTTTAACCACTTGTTCCAATATGGTTGATCATGCATTCACATGAAATGATCCTAGCCAAGTTCCCATCTATAGTTAGATATCCATCCACTCACTTAAGTCAAGAAAATGTTTTAAAATCAAACAAGCATCAGAGTAAGGCTATAGTACATCCCGATGTTATTTCCACCACAATCTTCCATAATAAACGTGAATCTCCCTACGTTTGGTTCCCATCATGAAACTTTTTGACTACGTCTAACATGTATGTAACATATATACACATCTATAAATATGCTTAGAATGATCCTATATAATCTTTTATTGGGTCTTGCTTGACAATATTTTATCCCAAATTCCAATATAGTAATATAGAAGGCATGTGTCTACTTGGTTTCCAAAGCATAAACACAATAATACAACAAATACACATACAAATTCATCAAGATTCAAGTTTTAGGAACTTACACTTCTATCATGCCTAAACCATTGAACTAAACCTATAGATAGGTTTAGTTCAATGGTTTAGGCATGATATAGGTCTTTGCCTAAAATAGTATGAGATGTTTAAGTACTGTAGATATTTAGTGACTTCCCCCCTTAATGATTAGGCAAAATTGGTGTTATAACCACCAACAGTCCTTCCTCTAAGATAAGAACCCACATATGGAGTTCTCAAGCATACATATTTGTCCTCTACCTATTTTATGATCTACAGTAAAGAGTATTAGGAAGGACCTACTTTGTCTTCCTAAGATATCCCCAATCAAGTTTGTTTCAACAAAAATGATTCAATGTCATCTCTTCCCTTCTATTTTTGGTCTAATCAACAATGCAATGATATGGGCATCATGGAACAATACTTTTTCCGTTTCCCATCCTTGTGAGGTTTATACATTCTACTAGTGGTGCTTTACTCTTATAAAACACATGCAAGATCCTTTTTATAATAACCCAAAACTTTGATTGCCACTCTTGAGAGTCTAAGAGTCAACACTCCAGAACTATTTTGGGTTATTATAAAAAGGATCTTGCATGTGTTGACTTAGTTTATCATAAGTACATAACAATAGACTAAATTACACTAAGGATATTCTCAATAGTCACCAAATAATCTCATAAATACAAAATGTTGACAAAAATTTAAATTACATGAATTTAGTTACACATTTAATTAGATTGATATGTTTTGGTATCCAATCCTTAATTTTTTGAAACAATAAGGAACTCTACAAGAATTATCACTTCATGACTTCCTTAAGTATTTAATTCATAAAAACATTAAATTCAAGTAAATTAGAAGGAAACACGTAGAGTACATTGATAAAAATGTAATATAATATTGCATAGCATATAAGAAAAAAGGTGACAAATTATCATGAATTAAGGGTACTTGTTATAACATTGTATAATAAATATTACAACATTACATATTTTGTTTATATTGTTCCTTTATAAGTCACCATAGGAGAATGAGAAGTACTTTACCACTTCCATAGATTACCCTTCTTGGGTTCACATGAATCCCAAAGTTCGTAGACTCTAACATAGATATTGTGCCGAAATGCATGAGAGCCTCCCTTGAATTTCAATGAAGGGTGTTTTTTGTTTTTCTTACTTACATAATGAGGAGTACAACTCCCAAAACCGATGCATAATGAGGATGACCTTGTAATAGCTAGGATGTTCATTCCCGCAATAAGAGTGATAATTTCTCATTAAAAGCCTAAAAGTAGGAACAAGAGTCAACAGAGATATATTATGTAAAATTGAGGAATTAAGCATATGTAGTGAACGAATATATTCTAAAATTTGAAACTAAAATGATATGTGTATGCATTCATCACTATTCCAGGTTATATTTTCCATACATACTTTATAATGAGGGGAGTGCATCAACCACGAAGTAGGGGGGATTCATGCACAATATAAGTTTCCTCTAGAAATAGGATTTCATGATTTACCTTATGTGCAACCCGTAGTGAGTTTGACAATATCCATAACTTCATCTAATACCTACCCACATAAAGAGTTCACTTTCTCTCTCTTAGGAACAATAGCCATCCTTTCATTGATCATACTATATTAAATTTATATTGATTTATTATTTATTTGAGACCATGAATGATGTTCGTAGTTGTACGAGAGTTCACTTTGATGTTTCTATAACAATGCATAGACCTTAGATGGGAAGCACCACATAAAACTACTTTAAGTTCAACTTCTAATCTAAAATCAACTTTCAACTTCTTCATTCATGCTTGTACATTATTCATGTGTTGTTCCTCATAAATAAGCTAACATTAGGAATGTTTAACATTTAGAATAAGCATCATTGATATTAATACTAGTAAAAAATCATGGAGGAACAACATACAAAACATGAGTGACAACATGAGTTTTAACATGAGTGCATGTCTAGTTTTTTCATTTTTTATATTACAAGGTTTTTGTCAAAAGCCACATGTGCATCCCCAACCATGTGAAAGTTGTATTATGCTCTAATATCTTTAGAAATTCAGTGTGCTTCTAGTTCCCATGCATATGTTTGGCTTTCTTACTAGACATGAGATGACTCATAGAATTTTAGTAGGGGTTGCCTCCACATTGCTATCCTAAAAACTACCCAACCTCCAGTCTCCATGTTAGATGAGAACATGAGTAAATGAGGTAGTGTCATTATTAGGACACTCCATGATAAACATCGATCACATATACCATCAAAACCAATTAGTTGGGTGACTTTAGATCTTACAAATCTTAGGGAAATCTCTAACTAGTTGATTTGGGCTCATCATCATAATTATCATGATGATGATGTGGTATGATGGCGATGAGGATGATGATGATGATGAGGATGGTGATGATAATGATGATGATGATGACGGTGGTGATCATGATCCTCATCATCCTCATCATCATCCTCATCCTCATTATCATCATCATCCCTCATCATCAACCTCATCCTCATCATCATCCTAATCAATTAATTCAATTCATTCTTCCATTTTGTGTTTATTCATTCATTATTAAACCCTAATTCAATATTAATCAACTACACAATGGTGGCATTATTAACCCTAATTTCAAATCTAGTACTCATCAAACCACTCACCACACCGGTGGATCAAACTGTAGGCTGTGGTGGCGGCGCTCGAAGGTGGAAGTAGCTGGTCGGGATGGAGGTGAAGGTGGCTGACACTGGAGGTGCAGGCGATGGCCGGTGGTAGTGAGTGGAGTAGATGAAGGTGGCTAGAAGAAGGCTCCTCGCTCCACCTGGAGCAGGTGGTGGAAGTGACGGGAGCAGGTAGCTAGTGGTGTCCGGCAACTGGGTACAACAGTAGCAGCTCCAACGAGAGCAGCTTCAATCTCGTGAGGGCAGTGCACAGAGGCGACGAGCAGCTTCAAGCTCATTGTGGCAGCGTGCGGAGGCGGTGAGCAGAGAAGGGAGGTGGCAAAAAATCTCCAGACCTAGCTATGGGGGGGAGAAGATCGGGAACTAAACAGTGATGGGGAAGAGTCTGGCTCGCGCGGTGTTCATATGTTAACTACCGACGTCGGTTATTCTTCTAAAACTGACGATAAATAAGTCAATGAATTTTTGCCTCACGAAGTATATTTAGTCATCAGTTCTTTAGCAAAAACCAACGACATAGGAGGGGATAAAAACTTTTATAGGGCTTGGCGTAGAACATTGTCGTTGGATTTTGCACAACCAACACCGAATTTAATTTTTTTTGAGCCAAATAATTTTGACTAAAAATTATATTTTGTGGGTGATTTTGGACGTTGGTTTGGTTTATTAACAACGTACATTAAAGAAAAGTGATACCCATGTATTTTGTAAATCATCCAGTCTTCACATATAGGTGTCAGTTAAGTTTATACGCCGACGTCGTAGACTATTGGCGTCGGTTTTTCAACAACAATCGACGACATCAAATGTGACGTTAAACGTCATTTTGTACTAGTGCCCCTCTTATAGGATATCTCAACCTAGGTCTTGAAGTGGTCCCTTGTCTCGAGCAAGTGGTGATGGTGGTGTGTGTGTGTCATGACCATGGATGGTGAACCATGGGAGGGCCGTGACTGCGACCATGTGGGTGACAAAGGCAGTCGAGACCCAACCTAGAGTGTATCATCATGTCTTTCATGTTAGGCTAGAGTGGTTGCATGTTTGTCTTTTGATTGGACAAGTGTACCTTTGGTACTTTGGAGTGTTAACACATCACCCCTTGCCTTATCTCTCATCTTCCACCTATATAACCCCTGATCTCTCCATGCTTGTAACCCTTTTGACCCTCCATCTTCTTCCATCTCTTTTGCTTATTCTTGGAGCTTGGTGGATCAAGGAGATCCAACCTTGGATCTTGGTGACCAAACTCTTCTTGCATGTGGTGCTTATGGTGACCATATCCCATCGTCAACCCTTAGTAAGTGTTTATCTTCCTTGATGGCATTTCTTTTGATCTCCTACCTCCATCTTCCTCTCTTATCTCGGACCCAAACCATGATTCCATAATGGTGGTCGTTTTGGGAGAGAAACTCCCCATCACAAGGGTCATAGAACATGTTTTGACAAGGTAGACCCAAGTGTGAGGACAATTTCTTCTCTCTTTCTTCCAATCTTTTTTTGCTCGACCTAGAGCTTTTTGGCTCTCTTTTCTAGGATGATCTTTGACCTTGGTGTCTTCTCCCTCTTAAGGTGATTCTGTGGGTGACAGTGGAGCTTTTGGTGGATTTTCTTCAACCCTTGGATCATGTGCTTGGAGCTCTTGATCTTGGAGCTTGAAATCCTTAGTGGTGATCTTCTTAAGGTGGGTTATATTACATTTAACCTACTCTATTATTGCACTATTTTATGCATATTTGCTAGTGTCTTCTCTCTATAAATGCTCCCTTATCATGTTAGTATATAATGATAATCTTTAGAACTTGTTTGGTGGAGATATCTTGCTTGGTTTGGTAGAAATTTAAAACCCTACTCTGCATGCACCCAATTTTGTGGTTCATATGTTATGGAGGTTCTTCCCTTTGGTAGAAATTTAAAACCCTACTCTACATGCACCCATTTGTGTGGTTCATATGTTATGGAGGTTCTTCCCTATCTTTTGACCTTGGTCTTTCTCTCATGCATGGTGTTTGTGCACCTAGATGTTGAAGGGAGGTTAGGTTCTAATTTGGATACCTTGATCATGGTTTTCTCTCCCTTGAATGTGATCCTTTCTTGACAGTTTCATGATCCATGACCTAGGGTTTTTGGTGATCGTTTGCATGGGTATTTCCTTCTTGATGATTATGGTTTTCCCCTTAGTTTTGTTCCTATTTTAAGACAAATATATCATTCCTTAGGGTAATCGAGACACCCATCTCCTTGTTGGTCACAACCATAGTTAATCTTGGCTGAGATGCTCCTCTTGTTGATGGGTTGGACCTAGTGATGTTTAGGTCACAACACTTGATGTTGGTGGTCTAGTTAACCCCTATTTTGTTTGGGTTGTTGCCCTTATCTTGGCTATGACATGCCCTTGAGAGAGGTCGCAACTAGGTGGTCTTTGATCTCGACATGCTGCTAGCCATGAGGTTGAGACAACCATGTTTTGAGGTTGAGACATCCTAGATGTCATGGTTGCGACATGGCTTAGGTGGTGTGGTGGTGGTCGAGTCACATGATGATGATAGTGGTTGAGGGGTATGCTTGAATACATAATGTTACTCTTATATGAGTAATGTATAAGCTATATATATGTTGTTTAGATTAATATAAATCTACTCTAATGATGCTCCTTAACCATAATGTACTCCAAGATGATGGGAGGTGGTGAATTTAGGGTTGATGGTTGTACCTAGCTTTGTAAACCCTAGTCGGCTAAGAAGGAAACCTAACCCTAATAATGTGCAATGATCATGCTTGTTTCTCTTTATGGAATGTCTATGGTGTGTGATGTTATCTATCTTGTTATATGAACTTCTAACCATGTAGGTGTTATGTGCTTCATAATCATAGTTAGTGCATGTTATGGTGACTATGATATGGAACATGTTGAATGTACCTTCACGAGGCATGTTGAGGCACTTATGATACATGAATGACGTGAATGGGTCCTATGTCTTGGCAGTCTCTTATTGCCTATTATGAGGTGACATTTCCCAATGATGAGTTGAGGGATTGATATCCCATAGTATGTGACTTTTGTATTAGTGATGTGGTGAATGACAGTGTTACAAGTCTCATGTGGTGATAGTGTGACAAGTTCACACCTTATACATTTTATATCTTCTGGAGTTGTATCATGTCCTTATCCTTGTAGAGTTTGTTATGGCTTTGTACAGTATAACTTGATTGATGCTAAAAGACACTTGACTTAACTAATCAAGTGTAAATTAATCACATAGCTTTGCCATGTGCCATAGATCCATCTCAGTTTCAACACTTTCTAGATGGTGAAATGGGCTTCCTTGGTGAAAGTTTGGAGTCATATATTGTTTGGTATATGCATTCACATGATTAGTTGTGGGCCATACACTGGCAATAGTGCGACCGTGGGTCGTAGCTCAGTGATTTGATGCTTATGAGGTTTCATAGGATTGGTTACGGGCCATACCTTGGCAGGAGTGTGACTATAGGTCGTAGCTCAATTTTACTAGTGTCAAGACCTGTACCAAGGTGGGATAGGACTTTCACAGTTTCACTATATGTCATAGGTTGCAGTTGATTGGTATGTCTATACTATGTACTCGGTGAGGTTATGGATTCTGACTCTTCCATAGGCCTTGTATGACACCAATTTCGACTTAGTAGTGGTCGGTTGGATTTGGGTGGTACGACTCAAATCCTCAGGATATAATAAAATACGTAATCAGCTGTTTAGTATACTTGATTAGGATCAAATGAAAATATTGGATGAGACCTTTCTTGCCTTTGTACATTATAATTGGTAGTAAATATACATGTTCTTCATACTCCTTCTAAACTGTTAGATGACAATAATTACCTTGCTGGTATCATTAGTTGAATCTGCTTATCATAGTTGTAGCTTTACTCCTGTCCTTTAATTACCTTCTTTGTGTGAATCATAGCACTGGTGGAGAGTTATATCTCCTGTTGAGATTTGGATCTCACCCCATGGGTTTCTCCATATCTTTTAGGTGGACATGCACAAGGAGGTACAAATTGTGCAGCTGAGGCAGAGAGACAACAAGAAGGACACTAGCTGATAAGGTTGGAGGTGATGCTAGTCTTTTGGTGTAGAGTCCTAGATTCATCCCAGTACAATCAGGCCTTTGGGATGGCTTTTGAAAGTGTTTTGTAGAGATGATATCGATCTTGTATTTGAATCGTGTGCCCTTTTGATGAAGAAATATGGCAAATATGTATATATATGTATATATTTGGGACATGTTTCTCTTGTAGTGAGATGATGGCATATGTCATATGAACATGTTGATGTAAGCACCTTGTGATCTACGATATCCGATGCAGGTGTCCTATGAGGACTTATATGTAAAGGTTTTTGTAGTTTTAGTGCTTAATGAAATTACTTTTAATTTATAGTTTTTTTGGTAACCTGTTCCTTTAGTTTTGTTTTTGCATTTAGTTTTGAGTAGTCTCACGGTTTGTGGTGTGGGGCGTCACAACAATGTATTGTGTTTACTTCTTCTTACACCTTAATTTCTAGTCATATTCTCAATTTATTATTATGTGACTTGTATGGAAGACGTTCATTCATGTAAGGTTTATTCATTATTCCATATATTATAATAGAATATATGCATTAGGCTGAGATCATCTTAATTAGACTTATCACCTTCAATTGAAGTGGTAGTAGTGCCTACAGTTTAGAATTTCCTTGTATTTATAAAGTTGTATATAAGTCCAAACACACTCTCTCATACTCATCCCAATACTCAATTTTTAGGGCTTTTAAGAAGTTGACTTAGTTCAATACAACTTAATTAAACATCATAAGCACCTTATTATTTACCAATCTTACTTGGGGTATGTAGGAGTTCATTAATTATATTTAAACACATGGAAACCCTAGTTAATGAATATAAAAATATGGGATCTAATATAATCCTAGTTTACTCATATAGATCAATTAAGGTTATTGGGACGACTTCCAACAATCCCCACATTACATTTTATTTTCTTTCAACAAAATTTTGCTGACATAAAATTTAACTGAGAAAGCTATCCATAATCAATAAAATCTCCTCCAAAAATTATGAAAAATTAGTATCTTGTCTAACATAAAGTACTATTATAAAGTTTCATCTCATTTGGAGTTATATAAATAATTAAAATTTAAAAACCATAATGCTATATTACAATCTGTAGCATGGTCGGGCCAATTAGAATTCGACCGACAACTAATTCAAAAAAATACAAATATTCTAAAAATGTGCACCAACAAGTATATTTGAGTTATCCAAATTGTACCTCGATTTCAAATAAATCCAAGTTACCTATAAAATAGTAAAATCAATTTACTACACCAATGTATTTATCCAATATTGCATTCATGTACTTTAAACTACCTAATTTCAACCAACTAGGGTTATTCACTTGCAAACCCAAAATTTCAAATCAAAACATGTTTTGAATTGTCTCATGAAGTTCAAAACATCATAACAAACTATTATTATTAAAATGTATACATCAATCATCAATCTAGTAAAGAATGCAATCATTGCAATAAATCCTAAATGTCTAGAAAAATGAAAATGGGTCATTATCGTTGGGGACACCAGCTTTGGCACATCTCTTAACCATTATTCCCTCATGTACGAGTTCATCCTCACTAGTCTCCCCACACACCTCTTATTTTATGAGGCCTTCCAACAAATATTTCATTCTTAATGTGACTTTCTGAATGATGTCATGGAAGACATAGCATCCCCACCACACTATCAACATATCAAACTTATAGTTTTCACCATATAAGACTTTACATGCCCCTCCTCCTTCAACATACATGTTGGTGACCAATCCTATCCCCTAATGGTCTTAGACATATCATCCATGATTTTTACATGAGATAAGGTCTCTATAGGTAACTTATGGGATAAAATATGGAAGGGAGATAAATTAGAAATAGTTAAAATTTGACTACTATATCTTGTAAAGAGTGGTACCTAAGAGGAGATCCACTCCCTCTTAATTTGGGGATTAACCCATCTAACCCAAGCACAATAAAAAGATATGTTTTAATAGGTGTATTTTTTCATTCCTTAAATAATGGTACACAAGACCCGAGTATAGCAGTGGAAATAAATATAATGACTTTATCAACTTCAAAAGTTTACATAATAAATCTCCTGTTAAGGGGCTTACATGAAAGTAACAACATTATGATATAAGTAGAGGGGTATCCAAGCTATCTCAAGTCTATCTCCCGGAGTCAACTCCACTACCCAGGTTCACATCATCATGCCAAGTCTTCTATGTCTTTCACCTAGGGGTTGGAAGCATACCCCAGAAGTGAAGACAAATCTAATGTTGTCAGCATAAAAGCCAATATGCACATATTAATTGGGAATTGAGAAATATTAGGAAAAGGACATCAACTACAACAAGGCTTCCCATCTAAGAGGAAAAGTACCATCTAAGTATCAAAAAGAGGAGCACCAATACATTTTGACCTCTGCTTTCGCTTTTCTTAACATTGGTTTAGAGGAAATCGACACTATAGACATATAGCATTGGTTGGTATAGAACAAATATCACTACTGGTCAAGACTTGTCGACTAAGAAAAAATAAGGGTACCACTTTTACTATAACACCAGTTTCTTTTTAAATAACGGGCGTCTAAGATAGCCCGTGAAATTCAATATTTTAGTGGAGAACTTTGATATAGGTATGTTGTATCGGTTGTACAAAAAATTAAGACAAATACCTTCCCACAAAATAAATTTTGCCACCAAAAAGACTCTATCATCAATTTTTACTAAAGAATCCGACACCATAAGCCAAGCCCACTGCAAAGAATTTTACCTCCAAAAAGTTTGTGTCATTGATTTTTCTAAAAGAACCGACGACAAAGGGTTGCTGTCACAGGCCCCACAAAAAATATTTCCCTTCAAATTGGTTTATATCATCTTTTTTTGCAAGAAATCAATGAATAAAGTCTTAAATATGGAGGTACAATGTGATATAATCGTGGCAACTTCACCCCTTTGCACGAAAGATGACTGCAACCCCCAAATGGTGAATATCTTAGAAGATATGATGAATCTTATGAAGACACATATGGGAGGCTCTTCTACCCAATCTTCCCACTCCATGGAGGCTCTTTGTGAGGAGGTGCAATCTCTACAATCCTATGGCACTCGGAACAACCAAGTCCCAATGACCACTTCTTATACTTCGGAATGGAGAAATCATCCTAATTTCTCTTAGAAGCAAGGAGAGGAAGGACATCCTAGGAAATGTCAAGGGTCAAAATACAGCTCTATGTTTGAAGAGGATGTTCTTGGGAGATTGAGAAACCTTGATCATATGATTAAGGATGTGTCTGCTCAAGAACAAAACATTATCCATTTGGAACAAAGACTTGACTGAATTCCTCTATCACTTGCTTGTCACGAAGAAGGGAGGATTCTCTTCAAACCTTGGTGATTCCAAATAGTTTTGGTGGATATGTGGGTGCTCCAGAAGGCACCTATATCCCACCAAAAGGGCAAGTTCCCACCTTGCAGTGGTATCGTGGGACTCCTAACCCCTATTTTCCTCCACTACTGCAACTTCCATACAACTTGCTATACACTCAACAACCACCACATCTATACCTACCACCTCCAAAATATCAACCCCCTCTACAACAACCACCACAACCACAATACATACCCCGTAATCACAATCCACCACACCAAAGGCTGCTACCTCAAGGATCACAACAGCCATCACTAGCTTCCTTGTCTTATGTTCATGAGCAATTTTAGGCTATGATTGTGTTGAGAATTGAAAGTTTTTGGAGTAGACAAAGAGCTGAGTAGTTGATGCTTTTGTGAGTAAAGAAAGGGATGATACAGTGATACATGACAATGATACCGTGATGTAGGGTAGTGATACTATGATTGGAAGTTAAGGTGACACTATGATACAAAGTGATGATATTGGTATTTCTATTATACCATTTGTTGATTATATTGATGTGAACAATACGGGTACATAGATACCTCCTTACCTGATGAACATGAAGCAACTGAGAATTAATATTTATTTATTGGATGCCATCAAGAAAATTTCCTCGTATGCAAAATTTTTGAAAGACATGTGTAACTTTAATAGGAATTCGACCAAAAGAATACCTAATCAAGTCTAGCTCACTGAGCAAGTGAGATCCATTCTACAATGCACTGCTCCAAAGAAGTTGAAAGATCTCAGTGCCCCTATCATTCATTGTTACATTGGTACACACCACATAGACCAAGATCTTATTAACTTGGGTTCTAGTGTAAATCTAATGCCTTATTCTATGTATGCTTAATTGAACTTAGGACACTTGGATCCAGCTAAATGCACCTTGCAATTGGCCAAATGTTTTCTGAAGATGCCTCAAGGGATAATTCATGATGTGTTGGTAAGACACAATGATGACACATGTATCTTCTTTCTTACGATTTCATTGTGCTTGATATGAAGAAAGACAGAAGGAAGATACCTATCATCTTGGGAGGATGCTTCCTAGCTACAACTGATGAGTGATACATTTAGGGACATACATCATGCATGTGACCTTTGTGCACATGAAGATCTTGTTGAACATCTTCAAAGTGTCTTCCAAAGCCTAGTTTGTAGGTGCTATTAATGAGGATTTTTACCTTATTGATTACCTAGAGTAGATTGTTGAAGAATGCCTACCTACATTGATTAAGACTTCCAAAAAGGGTAGAGTTCTAGAGCCCACTATTGATCTTCCAAATGAGGATATATAATAAAAGAATGATCTCATTCTAGTTTTTGTGAGTAACGATCTACCCTCTATTTTTATAAAGCCTTTGGAAAATTCTATTGGGGACCCTCTTGTTCTAGAGTTAAAAAAAACTTCCTGGAGGTTTAAAATAGTCCCTTCTTGGTACCATTGACACCCTCCCGATGATCTTTTTTTTATTCTTTCTCTAGACCAAGAATATGCTCTCAATTTTGTTTAAAAGAAGAACATTCTAGCTATTGGGTGGTCTATTACTCATTTGAGGGTTGTTGACACCTCCATCTCCATGCATTGGATCTATCTTGAGGATGATGCAAGACCAAGCCATCAAACATAAAGAAGGTTGAATACCAAGTTAAAAGACGTTGTGACTCAAGAGGTGGTAAAGCTACTTGATGTCGAGATCATCTATCCCATATAGCCCTTGGGTAAGTCTTATCTAAGTTTTACCCAATAAGGGTGTTATCACCGTTATACCTAATGAAGATCATTAAATGATGCATGTAAGGAGAAATCCAAATGGCTCATGTGTGTAGACTATAGAAAACTAAACAAAAAGACAAAGAATGGCCATTTTCCTTTACCATTCATTAATCAAATTGTAGAGAGACTTGTTGGACACAACTTCTATTTATGTCTTGATGGATACTCTAGATACTTCCAAGTGGCATTGCACCCTGCAAATCAACAAAAGACCATATACACATGTGAAAGTGGCATCTTTTCTTATAGATAAATGTCACTTGGGATTTGCAGTGCCCCCTCCACATCTAAAATATGTCTTACATACATCTTTTTTGATATGATTGGTTCCTCACTTAATGTATGCATGGATTTTTTTTAGTTTTCGGGAGGTATTTTGATGATTGCCTGTCTCACCTCACCACTGTTCTTGAAAATTGTGTGAAAGTTTGTTTGGTTCTATCACATGATAAGAGTCACTTCATGTTTCCCGAAGGCATTATTTTTTGTCATTGTATATCTAATGTCGGGATTGAAGTTGACAAGGTCAAAGTGGGCTTCTTTTCTACCTTAACCATTCCTTACACTGTAAGACATATATGTTCTTTCTTGGGGCATGCATGTTTATATTTTCATTCCATAAATGATTTTCACAAGATTTCTAGACCATTATGCCACCTTATTAAGAAGGATGTTGAGTTCAAGTTTGATGATAAATGCATTAAAGCCTTCAACCACTGAAACACAGGTTGATTTCTACTCCTATGATGCAGGCCCCTGACATGTCTTTGTCGTCTGAGATCATGACTGATGTAGATGAAAATGGGGTTGTGTAGGCAAATGATTGTATGAATACCTCATTCTATCTATTATGCAAGAAGATTGTTGGATGAATTTTAAAGGAACCACACCACCACCGAGAAGGAATTACTTGTTAATGTTTTTTTGTTGATAAATTCCAATCCTATGTCCTATAAAACAACGAGATTGTCTACACTGATCATGCAACCCTCAAATATCTCATGTTAGAGAAATATTCAAATCCTAGATTGATTTAGTGGAATATATTGCTCGAAGAGTTTGATTTGGATATTGGGAATGATAAAGGGAATGAAAAATTTTCAACCAACCACCTACCCACATTGAATCACCTTATGATGAAGTAACTAAGATCAAGGAGACAATGCCCCATGAGTAAATTCTATTTCTTAATTCTACTCAAAGGCCATGGTACAAACACATAGACAACTTATTGTCTAGTGGGAGAGTACCAAGAACATAGAATAGGAAAGGAAGTAAGAGATTGTTTGCTTAGGTAAAAATTGTGTGTGGGATAACCCACATATTTTCAAGTATTGCTTTGACCAACTGATAAGAAGATGAAATTCAAAAAGTGAGTAGCAAGACATTCTCTCCATGTGCCACTCTAGAATGTGTGGATGACATTTTAGTGGAAAGTGGACGGTTGCCAAAGTTTTACAATGTGGTTTTTTTTGGCCAACTTTATTCAAGGATTATCATGACTATTACAAAGCTTGCTTGAAGTGTCAAAAGTGGGTACAATCTCGATGAGGGACATGATACCTATATCTCCTATTCTAGTAGTAGAGGTGTTTGATGTGCGGGGTATTGACTTCATGGGTCTGTTTCCTCCTTCATTTGGGCATCTTGTGGTTGTAGATTGTGTCTCAAAATGGGTTGAAGCTATTGCTACAAGAACTAATAACCACAATGTGGTGTGCAATTTTCTGAAGTCAAACATTTTCAGTCTGTTTGGTGCACCAAGGGAAATGATTAGTGATGGTGGAAACTAGTTCATTCATAGAGCTTTTGAAAGTTTGTTGAAGAGTCATGGTATGAAACATCATGTGGCTACTCCTTATTAGAACCAAACAAGTGGACAAATCAAGTTAGTTAATCAATAGATAAATCTTATTCTTGAGAAGATGACAAGCCAAACCACAAGGATTGGTCTCTACGTATCAATGAAGCTTTTTTAGAATTTAGGACTTCATTCAAAGCCCCAATTGGCACTACTTGTTTCAATCTCATATATGGGAAAAGCTACCACTTTCTAGTAGAATTGCAACACAAGGCTTTGCGGGCTTTGAAATCTACAGATATAGACATGGAAACTGTGTGACTGAGAAGAATGGTATGGCTCATTGAATTAGAAGAAATGATGCATGAAGCCTATGAGTAGTTCAAGGTCTACAAATAAAGAGTCAAATTCTTGCATGACAAGTTGATCAAGAAGAAGTCTTTTGATCTCAGGCAATGGCTATGATTGTACAATTTTGGGATGAAGTTATTTCCTAGGAAGATTAGGTTGAGATGGTAAGGACCATACCAAGTCAAGCATGCTTATCAATATGAGGCCATTGTGATACATGATAAGGAAGATGCTAAAGAGTTCATAGTGAATGGACCTAGGTTGAAAGCGACTGTTGCATTTGGTCCTGATAAGTGCAATTAAAGTTTTGATATTGTTATGTTGATTGAGGAAGTTCTTATTGATTAAGATATGTGCCTGAATGTCCATAAGAAGTCAACTTACTATGGTGGTTACATTTTGAGATTCTTAAGAGGATGAGTGATTCAAGAATAAAAAAATCCCGACTAAAGGCATAAAACATAGCTCTAGTGGGAGTCAATGCACTAGGTTTGGGGACTCTTTCACCCAACCTTCACTTTTTGATACTTTTTGGTTATTTCATTCATTTTCCAGGAAAAGGTCACACACATGTATTTAATACTTTTCCTTTGAGTTTTGTAATGTGGAAGGAAAACATGTTGGAAATTGAGAAAAAAAGACTCAAATAAGTGGAAATGAGTAGCTGGTATTTTTGTGGATCAATGAAACTAAATGAGATATGAATTTTTGGAATATATGTGAAAAGAGAAGATTTTTGGACCAAAAGCGGTTGTATTGGGATCATCAAAATCATAGGAGAAATTTGACATTTTGGTGGAAAACCAACATGATCATGCTAACTAGAATGGTCGTTCTGGCATCTCTCCAACACATCCATGTTGGGATGGGTCCACAACTTAAGTTATTGATTATATTGGAAGATCAACATGGCCATCCTCATTCTAACCATGAACTTTTTGGGTCGCTGGATAAGGGTTCAAACTTACTGACTCTCCACATGTGTTGACAACCTCCCAACTCAATAAGACTTTTGTGTTCATGCTTGAAATAGAAAAGAAATTTGGTGATGGGCGATTTGACAAGCATGGAAAGAGCAACTATTTAGCAATGTAGAAGAGGTTTACTGGACAAGAAACATTTCCCATAGGAAAATATAAGACAAGTAGACCGCACAATCCTTTTGTAAGGTACTTTTAAAGAGTCTTAGCCAACACCATTTTGGCCGGTACGACAATCAAGGTTGTTTCTCTTAGAAAGATCTCTATGTGATCACCACAATGGTAAGAATGGCCATGTCAATCTAGGATATATGATGATTGACCATATAATGACAATCCCATCTAAGAGAAGGAATCCATTCATCATGGGATGTATGTAACCACTATTACTCTAGCCCTATATTTTTATTTAGAAGGGCTCACAAAAGTTTAAGGGACCAAGTACGTTGATCTGAACTACCTTGCATGGTCCCAGATGATCTCCCTACTCAAAGAAAAGATCATTTACCCCTGGGTACCCTAACATCACCTATTGTGGATATTAATGCACTAACAAATTCACCAAAGATATAAATTCCTAACTTTCACCAAAACAAACATGCAATAAATCCACCCTCAAGTGGACATGTCTTATCAAAGTATAGTTGAGGATTGAATCCCAAGGGACAATCATTTTAAGAACCTTGTCAGTTTGTATCCCATTGAACTAAGACTAATATTTAAAACCTAGATTTGATTGGGTTGGGCTAAACTAATTTCAAGAAAAGTAAAAGAACATTATAAAACTTGATCAAGATTAATGATGGAAAAATTGGGTTGATATCAGGTTTCGATGCCTCTATTTGAATATGTGCATTCATTCAAATTCATACTAAAAATATAGAATAAAAGCACAAAATGAAATTTCTCATTAGGGCATCAACCAAAACTAATAGCTATTTAATCTTAAATGTTGAATTTCTCATGACCTTAGCTTATAATAAATCACGTAAAGTGGCTGATGAATCCACAAAACATGCATTAAATGATCAACAATGAATTATTTGATTTCATACAAGAATTGGAATAAGAATGAAGTTGCAAGAAATAGGTAGTGGGGATAGCCCCCACGCCCCACTGAAAGGACTATTTCGCTCCTCATAGCAAGATTTTTATAACCAGTTGAAGAAGAAGGGGCAATCTTAGATATCACTAGAGTCACATAGTTGTTGGTCTGGTCGATTGAAGGGGACTAATCAAGATGATGGTCTAGAGGTCGATCATTTATGATTGGTGATGGGGGTATGGACAATAGCTCGACCTAGAGGTCAATCGCTCTTGGATTGTAGAGGTCAATACACATAGAGATCGATCACGTAGAGGTTGATAGATAGATAGTTGTTGAAGATCAATCATGGAACTGGTAGAGTTTGATTGCTTCTTTGGTGGGGAGGTTGATTGCTCTTAAATAGCAGGAAGGTCAATTTCTCAAGAACCTTGAGAGGTAGACAACTCTCACTAGAGAGGTCGATCACTCTTGTCAACAATAGGATGAAGACTTTTCCTCTTATGGATAAACAAGTGCAACTTGACTAGTATATGGTCTAAGAGATCTCCTTTGTGGTTGTACGATGGGTATTTATAAGACTCCTTACATAGGACTCAGTAGCTAGAATTGCCCCATGTGGATGACAAAGATCATTGCTTGGCGGCAAAGGAACTTGGAGGAGGTCTATAGGTGAATGGTTGTTTGATTACCTCTTAAGTTGGTGGTCAATCAACACAGGTCAATTAAATGGACATCGAGCTCTAGTTGTCGACCTAGGAGTTTGAGGTTGACCAAAAGAGGTTGATTGGTGTGGAGTTTGATCAATGCTTTCATATTTATATCGACCTAAAGGTTGATGGGTCTTGATCAGCCAAAAAGGTCAAGCGTCACAATGAGGTTTTTGAAATTTGATCGGTAGGTTGATAAACATGTCTATTATGACCTTTGACACAAAAAATATTGATTGGTCTGCCTTCTAAAAGTGTCCAAATTTCAAGAGCCCCTAGGTTGTGCTGGTTCGACTAATATGAATAGATAAGACTCCAAATGTGTGAGGATAGTCAAGATAACTATTAAAATTCTAACTAGTTAATGTAAAATTTGAATAGAATGAAATGAAGATATTCCTAATGAATACTAATATATCTGAGTGCAAAATTGGGTGAAAATGACACTAAGACTGTGATGATTATTCATTCACAAAACTACCCCAAACTTAAATGTTGCTCATCCTTGAGTAACATAAAGTCTAAAACAATCACTAAATCATTGGACCGTGTGATTGCCTCATCCTCCCATCATGTTTCTTTCCTTACCATCGAGTATGGCCAAGCCGCTCTAACTTTCTAAGATCACAAAACACATATTTCTATATCTTCATTTCCAATTTTGTTTCCCAACAACACTTCCTCACCACTGTCTGAACATCAAGCATGTCAAGGAGATTCAAGAGAGTTCAATGAGATGCATAGAACAACAAGTTTGCACTTGATTTGACATTAGGCAAATGAATTTAGGCATTCATTGTGTGCATAAGTGGAAAAGGAAGAGAATGGAGGTATGAAAGAAAAAATGAATTTATCCTGTCTTTGACTTGAGATTGCATTTTATTTCATATATATATATATATATATATATATATATCACAACATTTTTCTTGTATACAATGGTATCTATTCTTTGGTTTTGATGGAATGCCCCTATTACACAATGAGGGGTATGGAAAAAGAGAATAGGAAAAGGAGGGGGTGTGCCACCCTAAACTCGGGGTTTAACATAATTTTATGACTTCTTACTTCTTTTTGGTGGATGGAGGGTAAGAAGATGGAGGAAGAAGTGTATAAGAGGGTTCAAATCATCATGCAACTTGATTTGTAATTTAGTGCACCAGGTTGTTCTCCTAATCCCACTATGCTCAAATAATTACTTAATGAAGAAACAAGTCATGATTTCATGCAATTGTTTTACTAATCAGTAGGACGAACAATGTGTTTGATCCCTCTCAATTCCCTAGAGCTTACCATCTTTTCTAAGGAAACATGTTTTGTTTGGATTCATCACCGCAAAGGATAATTTCTAGCGATTGATTAGATTAAAAAAGTTGTCCTTTTGAGGTTTTGGTTTGAATAAGGGGGTTTGAATGATGCAAACATATTGAAAAAACTAAATCTAAGTCAGCTAGATAATGGCTTTGATTATCATAAAGAGAAAAAATTGAAAATTTTCCATGAAAGTTGTGATAGAATCGATGCAATCTTAAGTCAGAAACTAATAGGTGTGGGTGGACATTAGATTAAGTACCACCTACCCTCTACCCCAAACATATAAATTTTCTCATCCTAATCAAACACTAAATTTGAGATGGAGGGGAAATATCATGTTGGTTGGACCATGAGATGTGGTTGCATTCCTATTTGACTGCATCCTCCATATGAAATCTAAGAAGAAATTGTCAAAACTTAATATTGCACCTTGCAATGAATTATCTAATGGATGGAAAGAAAAGTATTTAAACTAAAATTGAAAGAAGGAACGAAGGAAACAATCTAGTTGCCTACCAAAAAGTGAATGTATTTTATGTTATTGGCTTGACACATTGATTTCAATTATCTGGTGGAGGAATAGGTTTAGATAGAATGAGAGGTAGTTCATAACTCATGTCATCTGTGGTAAAGAATCTCTTCAAGAATTGGCCATTTGCTACGAACTCTCTAGGTTTCTCATTCCACAATATGAAAGTATAATTGGCCATGCATGCTTTACAATGTATGGCCTAGACCAGCGATCAGAGTTCTCATGGGAAAAGGTTTAGTGGTGAGTTAAAAAGTAGAACTTGATACCCAACTCGTATATCCTTCCTCTTCAGATGGACATTGTTTCGTAGATTTGTTTTTTCTTTTAGATATGTGCATTTTCATATGCAATCAGTTTGAGCTGCTCAGGATCTTCTAGTTGTAACAAACTATTCTAACCATCTTTCTTCAAAATGAAGTTCAACTACTTTAATTTCCATCAAGATTTATGTTCTAGCCAGATAGGGATTTGACAAGACTTTCCATACATCAATCTGAAGGGGGTGGTGCTTAGAGGTGTCTTGAAAGTTGTCTTATTATCCCAAAGAGAGTCATTGATTTTGTTGGACAAGTCCTTCATATTACAGCTAATAGTTTTCTATAGAGACCATGAGTTATCAGTTTGATATCTCCAGTTGCTCACTTTTTTGTGGGTGATATGAAGAAGCTACTCTATGATACATGTTCTATTTTCTCAAAAGCATTTCAAAGTTTCGTTCCATAAAATGAAAACCTCCATCAGAGATGACAGTGCAAGGGACTTAAAAATGAGAAAAGATAATGTCCCTAAATATCTTGATAATAGGTGTTGAATTACTGGTCATAGTGAGTATGGTTTCTACCCATTTACATACATAATCTACTGCCACCAAGATGTAAGAGAATCCATATGAAGGGTGCAATGGGCCCATGTAGTCTACTCCCCGTACATCAAATATTTCAACTTCTTACTGGAACTTCAAGGGAATTTAGTCTCTCTTGGATTTATTTCATGACCTTTGACATTTATCACGAGACAACACAAAACTATAAACATATCATGATATTTTTGGCCAACACAATATCCATTGTAGGACTTCTAATGCAGTCTTCTTAGAACTCATAGGATCTCTAGAAGGGCCTCAGTAACACTGTTCTAGAATTAATGGGGCTTCCTCTTTGAGAATACAACGTCAGAAAGGCTATCAACACATAATTTGAGGAGGTATGACTCATCCTAATAGTGTTGTTTGAAGTCATGCATGAATTTCATCCTTGTATTGCCGGTTCACGCTGGGTGAATAGTACCTACAACAAGATAATTAACAAAACCAACATACCAAGTAAAGGTGTCAGAGGCTTTCATGAGTTTATCATCCGGTAGAGAGTCATTGATGGGAAGAGTGTCTGTATTGTGAATGTGAATGTAACACCCCAATTTCTAAAACATGCACAACACTAAGCGGAAGCATATATCTCATTGGGATGTCACAAACATGATTATCATTGCATAAAAATAAAGTTTAATTAAACCAACACAGGATACATAATTTGCAATTCTCATGTCTCAAGTCCTCAACATAAACCATACATTAAAAAAACTAACATGTTTACTCTTAACCATTCTACACTTTCTCATAAAACTCACATGATTCATAAACATAAAGGAAATCTAATCTATGGATAGTTGGCACCCCACCAGGTCTGGTCTCAGATGTCCTAGAGCTCCTTCTTCAACTGTTCCTGAGCTAGCTTTGTCCTTGACGTTGCTCATTTCCTACGGGCATCACGCCCCCAGCCATGCATCAAACAAAATGGTAAGTGGAATTGAACATATTATTTCTTAAAGAAAACATGTAAACAGAAAATAAACTTTAAACTTTAGACATTGAAAAAGAGACAATTACTTTTAGATTATGTCTTTTATCTGGACCTATATGAGAATCCTCAGGTTTTGTACCGAAGTACCTCTTCTCTTATGCACCGAAGTGCCTCTTCTCTTATGCACCGAAGTGCCTCTTAGTTTTGCTCCGAGGAGCCTCTTGGTGAGGACCTTATATAAGTTATCTTTTAATCATTATCTTTCTCTTGAAAACTCTTACTTTGCTCTTATAAATTAACTTTAAATTTAATCTTGATGGGCATGAAGATGATACAATAATATTGACATTAAACATGGCATTCAGTTTAGTATAAATTCAATGACTTTTAACAATTGTAACAATAATACATTCATACAAATCATCATGCATACTTATATACAAGCAATCAAATATTTATGTTCAAAGTGCATGGACCACTTACCTCTCACTTAGAGAAGACCTAGATGCTCTTCTTTGGTTTATGAAACCCTAAACACGTTCTTGGGGTTAAGAAACCCTAATTAACCTGTTATAACAATTATCATTCATTAATAATAAATATTAAACCTAATTTTTAGGATTTTAGGGTTCTCGATTAAAACAGGGAAAAAAGGGCATTGAATCAGGTTCTGAAAATTAGTCCATCGTCTAGATCTCGAAAAACTGAGCAAAATACATGTATAAATTAATCCCATTGGATGTACCGATATAAAGATATGAATTTCTATTTACCAGCCAATCAGAACTCGAGAAAAAAAAAATCCATGCGTGTAAAACAATTATCCACGGGGCGGTGGAACCCACTGATGTGGCCACTCATCAACAGCCACATGGCTGGGGTCAATCCAGGGGAAGCACGCGCTTGAGACCAGTGACCGAGTGGCGAAAACCCTGAAAAGCCCCTCAGAGTTGAATCAAGCGATTGAAACTTCATGGACAAAAACAGAAGTACACCAGGGCGATCGCTCAGCCTCGAGAATAGCAGCAGAACTCCAACCCAGGAGAAAATCATGGCATCAAAACATGATTCAGGATCCTCTTTAGCAAAACTATAGATTACCAGCAAGTTCCTCGTCTCCTTCCGAGGATGGCAAGCCCCAACATGGGCTATTCCATGGACTGGAGCTCCAAAACCATCCAGCGCCATGGCAACCCAAGGCGTCGGGGTGGAGGACATCCAGCCATACAACTCAAGGGCCAAAGGAAGCAAACTCGGTTGACTCAGTGCACCTCGACAGAGGTTGAAGATAAGAAAACCGCGAAGAAGAATCGCCAGCAATGCCAAACAATTAGCAGATTTGAGAAACATAGGAAGGAAAGCAGAAAAGGGGATAATTGAAATACCTCGAATTACCTGAAATTCGGCCGAATTGGAGCTAGGGAGGCCTTCCAGGGACAACGACGAGGCTTCTCAAAGCCTCGGGGGTGGTCGTCGAGATCAGAACCAAGCTCCTGGGATCGTCGGCGGCATCTGAGTTGATGCTGCTACTCGTCGGAGGGGACAGGTGCCAAGTCGAGTAGGCAAAGGCAACGCAGAGGTGCGAGAGAGCAAAGGGGAGGCGGAAAACGGTTTCCTGATGGTCCCCGATCATTTTAGCAAGGTTCTTTATATATGTGATGCCCTAAGGAGGGCTAAGGTCCCCGCCAAGATGGGAAACAGGGGAGGATGGGAGAGTCTATTCGATAGGGAGATCTACTGGATGAAGTCCGAACAAAATCGGTATGGGGAAGTCTGGTTCGGTGCGAAGATTGTGAAAATCCAACTCTTTCGTGCTGAGGTGGAGTGGCGTGGGAGATCAGGGTCACGGAGGAGAGCTGCTACTGAAGAGTCCGCTATGCGCGGGACTCGGCTGGAGGAGAAGGACTCCCCTCGCGCAGCTGGATCCGCGAGGGTCTGACCCGGCTGGGTGAGCGTGACGTTCATTTAGGTGCTGGACCAAAGTCCATGTTAATTAGGATGAGGTATATTAGGGTTATATATTAAATTGGATTAACTATTTTCTAGTTCACATTAGGGTAGCTATGAAAGTCCAAATATTCTCAAATTTCGTGTGCTACCTAAATGAGACACAAGGAATCCAAAAATATAGTTATTTTCCTGATTTGATCACTTTAGCTTATTATATTTCTCTTTTTAGCATTAGTGTTTAATTAATCATATAGGATGACTTAAAATGAATTTGAGGATAAAAATTTGGGTAAATCATTAAATTATAAACATCAAATTATGGTAAAATTATTAGGCCAAAACTAGAACTTTTACTGGGTAAATTTCATGTCAATCTCTAAATGTCACTTATTTAATAATTAGGGCTAACTTGATGATATTGATTTTCAAATAAGTTCAAAATTATCACATTTTCTTTATGTAACATATTTGGGAACCATCATAACATTATTATATGTTTTGATCATAATTTTCAAAATAAAACAAATTAGGGTTTCAAATTGGGTCATTTTATAAGGTTCAAAATTTTAGGATGTTACAATTCTACCCACCTTACAAAAATTTCGTCCTCGAAATTTTTAGAGTTCTACCCACCTTAGGGTTTTCCTTATCCTTAACATGAAAAGGTTTAACTCTTAATCCTACACATGTTCATACATAAGATAAGTCTAACTACAACTATAACCTCAAAGAAACTTAAACCATACCTTGTTCATTCTTATCATCTTCATCGTCATCCACCATGGTGAAGATTCTAGCATGTCGCTTCTCTCGAGGTGCTTCATTGACCTTGGGCTCTTTCTTTTGAAACTTGGGGCAGTTGGTTCTAATGTGGCCTGCTTCACCACATGCATAGCGCACTCCGGTCCCAAACCTGCATTCTCCTAGATGATACTTGGAGCACTTGGAACATTGGGTCTTGGCAGGTTGATTTTAAACAACCTCAGTTGGAGCCTTCCTCTTCTTGTCATTATGGTGGTTGTTGTTGGAGTGGTTGTCCTTCTTCCATGCTCTTCCTGGGTGGTCTTCTAGTTCAAGGGCAGCATCTAGGGCACCTTGCACGGTGCGGTGTCCTCGTCCAGACAAAGCAAAGCTAAGATCCTCCTTGAGACCTCTAATGAACTTCTTCACCTTGCGTTGTTCATCATAATCATATCCATACTTCTGCAAGATTCTGAACTTCATGGCGTATTGGGTGACTGTCATATCACCACGTTGACGAAGGTTGCGAAACTCCTCTTCTTTCTTCTCGATCATTGCCTCAGATATGTAATGGTCTTTAAAGGCTTATGTGAATTCCTCCCATGTGAATGGAGGAGCGTCAGCTTCACGAGAACCTAGCAAGTTCTCCCACCAAGTCCTAGCAGCACCTTTGAGCATGTGAGTCCCGAAACAAACCCTATATGGGTTAGGGCAACCTAGGTCACGGAAACAATGCTCCATGTTCTGCAACCAGCTTTCGGCTTTTCCCACCACGTCTAGCTCTTCTTCTCCAGCAAAAGCATCAGGCTTGATCTTCAAGAAGTCAACTAAGGTCAACTCCTGGTTCCTCAGTTGATGTGGTCTTCCTTGTTGTCCAGTGATAGCATCAGTTAGAGCCTTGATAAGCACTTCTAGAGGTGCATTAGGGTTAGCCCCTCCAGAAGCACTATGATCACTTTCTCCATTGGAAGAGCTTCCTTCTCCATCTACGTGCTCCTTACCCTTATCAGATCTCTTCTTGGGAGCCATCTACAAGAGGGAACATAAACTATATGATATTTTGAGAAAAATCCTGGTGGCCAACTATATTTTTTGCTCTGATACCATATTGTAACACCCCAATTTCTAAAACATGCACATCACTAAGCGGAAGCATATATCTCATTGGGATGTCACAAACATGATTATCATTGCATAAAAATAAAGTTTAATTAAACCAACACATGATACATAATTTGCAATTCTCATGTCTCAAGTCCTCAACATAAACCATACATTAAAAAAAACTAACATGTTTACTCTTAACCATTCTACACTTTCTCATAAAACTCACATGATTCATAAACATAAAGGAAATCTAATCTATGGATAGTTGGCACCCCACCAGGTCTGGTCTCAGATGTCCTAGAGCTCCTTCTTCAACTGTTCCTGAGCTAGCTTTGTCCTTGACGTTGCTCCTTTCCTACGGGCATCACGCCCCCAGCCATGCATCAAACAAAATGGTAAGTGGAATTGAACATATTATTTCTTAAAGAAAACATGTAAACAGAAAATAAACTTTAAACTTTAGACATTGAAAAAGAGACAATTACTTTTAGATTATGTCTTTTATCTGGACCTATATAAGAATCCTCAGGTTTTGTACCGAAGTACCTCTTCTCTTATGCACCGAAGTGCCTCTTGGGTTGCACTGGAGTGCCTCTTCTCTTATGCACCGAAGTGCCTCTTAGTTTTGCTCCGAGGAGCCTCTTGGTGAGGACCTTATATAAGTTATCTTTTAATCATTATCTTTCTCTTGAAAACTCTTACTTTGCTCTTATAAATTAACTTTAAATTTAATCTTGATGGGCATGAAGATGATACAATAATATTGACATTAAACATGGCATTCAGTTTAGTATAAATTCAATGACTTTTAACAATTGTAACAATAATACATTCATACAACTCATCATGCATACTTATATACAAGCAATCAAATATTTATGTTCAAAGTGCATGGACCACTTACCTCTCACTTAGAGAAGACCTAGATGCTCTTCTTAGGTTTATGAAACCCTAAACACGTTCTTGGGGTTAAGAAACCCTAATTAACCTGTTATAACAATTATCATTCATTAATAATAAATATTAAACCTAATTTTTAGGGTTTTAGGGTTCTCGATTAAAACAGGGAAAAAAGGGCATTGAATCAGGTTCTGAAAATTAGTCCATCGTCTAGATCTCGAAAAACTGAGCAAAATACATGTATAAATTAATCCCATTGGATGTACCGATATAAAGATATGAATTTCTATTTACCAGCCAATCAGAACTCGAGAAAAAAAAATCCATGCGTGTAAAACAATTATCCACGGGGCGGTGGAACCCACTGATGTGGCCACTCATCAACAGCCGCATGGCTGGGGTCAATCCAGGGGAAGCACGCGCTTGAGACCAGTGATCGAGTGGCGAAAACCCTGAAAAGCCCCTCAGAGTTGAATCAAGCGATTGAAACTTCATGGACAAAAACAGAAGTACACCAGGGCGATCGCTCAGCCCCGAGAATAGTAGCAGAACTCCAACCCAGGAGAAAATCATGGCATCAAAACATGATTCAGGATCCTCTTTAGCAAAACTATAGATTACCAGCAAGTTCCTCGTCTCCTTCCGAGGATGGCAAGCCCCAACATGGGCTATTCCATGGACTGGAGCTCCAAAACCATCCAGCGCCATGGCAACCCGAGGCGTCGGGGTGGAGGACATCCAGCCATACAACTCAAGGGCCAAAGGAAGCAAACTCGGTTGACTCAGTGCACCTCGACAGAGGTTGAAGATAAGAAAACCGCGAAGAAGAATCGCCAGCAATGCCAAATAATTAGCGGATTTGAGAAACATCGGAAGGAAAGCAGAAAAGGGGATAATTGAAATACCTCGAATTACCTGAAAATCGGCCGAATTGGAGCTAGGGAGGCCTTCCAGGGACAACGACGAGGCTTCTCAAAGCCTCGGGGGTGGTCGTCGAGATCAGAACCAAGCTCCTGGGATCGTCGGTGGCATCTGAGTTGATGTTGCTACTCGTCGGAGGGGACAGGTGCCAAGTCGAGTAGGCAAAGGAAACGCGGAGGTGCGAGAGAGCAAAGGGGCGGCGGAAAACGATTTCCTGATGGTCCTCGATCATTTTAGCAAGGTTCTTTATATATGCGATGCCCTAAGGAGGGCTAAGGTCCCCGCCAAGATGGGAAACAGGGGAGGATGGGAGAGTCTAGTCGACCGGGAGATCTACTGGATGAAGTCCGAACAAAATCGGTATGGGGAAGTCTGATTCGGTGCAAAGATTGTGAAAATCCAACTCTTTCGTGCTGAGGTGGAGTGGCGTGGGAGATCGGGGTCGCGGAGGAGAGCCGCTACTGAAGAGTCCGCTATGTGTGGGACTCGGGTGGAGGAGAACGACTCCCCACGCACAGGTGGATCCGCGAGGGTCTGGCCCGGCTGGGTGAGCGTGACGTTCATTTAGGTGTTGGACCAAAGTCCATGTTAATTAGGATGAGGTACATTAGGGTTATATATTAAATTGGATTAACTATTTTCTAGTTCACATTAGGGTAGCTAGGAAAGTCCAAATATTCTCAAATTTCGTGTGTTACCTAAATGAGACACAAGGAATCCAAAAATATAGTTATTTTCCTGATTTGATCACTTTAGCTTATTATATTTCTCTTTTTAGCATTAGTGTTTAATTAATCATATAGGATGCCTTAAAATGAATTTGAGGATAAAATTTGGGTAAATCATTAAATTATAAACATTAACTTATGGTAAAATTATTAGGCCAAAACAAGAACTTTTACTGGGTAAATTTCATGTCAATCCCTAAATGTCACTTATTTAATAATTAGGGCTAACTTGATGATATTGATTTTCAATTAAGTTCAAAATTATCACATTTTCTTTATGTAACATATTTGGGAACCATCATAACATTATTATATGTTTTGATCATAATTTTCAAAATAAAACAAATTAGGGTTTCAAATTGGGTCATTTTATAAGGTTCAAAATTTTAGGATGTTACAATTCTACCCACCTTACAAAAATTTCGTCCTCGAAATTTTCAGAGTTCTACCCACCTTAGGGTTTTCCTTATCCTTAACATGAAAAGGTTTAACTCTTAATCCTACACATGTTCATACATAAGATAAGTCTAACTACAACTATAACCTCAAAGAAACTTAAACCATACCTTGTTCATTCTTATCATCTTCATCGTCATCCACCATGGTGAAGATTCTAGCATGTCGCTTCTCTCGAGGTGCTTCATTGACCTTGGACTCTTTCTTTTGAAACTTGGGGTAGTTGGTTCTAATGTGGCCTGCTTCACCACATGCATAGCGCACTCCGGTCCCAAACCTGCATTCTCCTAGATGATACTTGGAGCACTTGGAACATTGGGTCTTGGCAGGTTGATTTGAAACAACCTCAGCTGGAGCCTTCCTCTTCTTGTCATTATGGTGGTTGTTGTTGGAGTGGTTGTCCTTCTTTCATGCTCTTCCTGGGTGGTATTCTAGTTCAAGGGCAGCATCTAGGGCACCTTGCACGGTGCGGTGTCCTCGTCCAGACAAAGCAAAGCTAAGATCCTCCTTGAGACCTCTAATGAACTTCTTCGCCTTGCGTTGTTCATCATAATCATATCCATACTTCTGCAAGATTCTGAACTTCATGGCGTATTGGGTGACTGTCATATCACCATGTTGACGAAGGTTGCGAAACTCCTCTTCTTTCTTCTCGATCATTGCCTCAGATATGTAATGGTCTTTAAAGGCTTATGTGAATTCCTCCCATGTGAATGGAGGAGCGTCAGCTTCACGAGAACCTAGCAAGTTCTCCCACCAAGTCCTAGCAGCACCTTTGAGCATGTGAGTCCCAAAATGAACCCTAGATGGGTTAGGGCAACCTAGGTCACGGAAACAATGCTCCATGTTCTGCAACCAGCTTTCGGCTTTGCCCACCACGTCTAGCTCTTCTTCTCCAGCAAAAGCATCGGGCTTGATCTTCAAGAAGTCAACTAAGGTCAACTCCTGGTTCCTCGGTTGATGTGGTCTTCCTTGTTGTCCAGTGATAGCATCAGTTAGAGCCTTGATAAGCACTTCTAGAGGTGCATTAGGGTTACCATTAGGGTTAGCCCCTCCAGAAGCACTATGATCACTTTCTCCATTAGAAGAGCTTCCTTCTCCATCTACGTGCTCCTTACCCTTATCAGATCTCTTCTTGGGAGCCATCTACAAGAGGGAACATAAACTATATGAGATTTTGAGAAAAAGCCTGGTGGCCAACTATATTTTTCGCTCTGATACCATATTGTAACACCCCAATTTCTAAAACATGCCCAACACTAAGCGGAAGCATATATCTCATTGGGATGTCACAAACATGATTATCATTGCATAAAAATAAAGTTTAATTAAACCAACACAGGATACATAATTTGCAATTCTCATGTCTCAAGTCCTCAACATAAACCATACATTAAAAAAAACTAACATGTTTACTCTTAACCATTCTACACTTTCTCATAAAACTCACATGATTCATAAACATAAAGGAAATCTAATCTATGGATAGCTGGCACCCCACCAGGTCTGGTCTCAGATGTCCTAGAGCTCCTTCTTCAACTGTTCCTGGGCTAGCTTTGTCCTTGACGTTGCTCCTTTCCTACGGGCATCACGCCCCCAGCCATGCATCAAACAAAATGGTAAGTGGAATTGAACATATTATTTCTTAAAGAAAACATGTAAAGAGAAAATAAACTTTAAACTTTAGACATTGAAAAAGAGACAATTACTTTTAGATTATGTCTTTTATCTGGACCTATATAAGAATCCTCAGGTTTTGTACCGAAGTACCTCTTCTCTTATGCACCGAAGTGCCTCTTGGGTTGCACCGGAGTGCCTCTTCTCTTATGTACCGAAGTGCCTCTTAGTTTTGCTCCGAGGAGCCTCTTGGTGAGGACCTTATATAAGTTATCTTTTAATCATTATCTTTCTCTTGAAAACTCTTACTTTGCTCTTATAAATTAACTTTAAATTTACTCTTGATGGGCATGAAGATGATACAATAATATTGAAATTAAACATGGCATTCAGTTTAGTATAAATTCAATGACTTTTAACAATTGTAACAATAATACATTCGTACAACTCATCATGCATACTTATATACAAGCAATCAAATATTTATGTTCAAAGTGCATGGACTACTTACCTCTCACTTAGAGAAGACCTAGATGCTCTTCTTAGGTTTATGAAACCCTAAACACGTTCCTGGGGTTAAGAAACCCTAATTAACCTGTTATAACAATTATCATTCATTAATAATAAATATTAAACCTAATTTTTAGGGTTTTAGGGTTCTCGATTAAAACAGGGAAAAAAGGCATTGAATCAGGTTCTGAAAATTAGTCCATCGTCTAGATCTCGAAAAACTGAGCAAAATACATGTATAACGTAACCCCATTGGATGTACCGATATAAAGATATGAATTTCTATTTACCAGCCAATCAGAACTCGAGAAAAAAAATCCATGCGTGTAAAACAATTATCCACGGGGCGGTGGAACCCACTGATGTGGCCACTCGTCAACAGCCGCGTGGCTGGGGTCAATCCAGGGGAAGCACGCGCTTGAGACCAGTGACCGAGTGGCGAAAACCCTGAAAAGCCCCTCAGAGTTGAATCAAGCGATTGAAACTTCATGGACAAAAATGGAAGTACACCAGGGCGATCGCTCAGCCCCGAGAATAGCAGCAGAACTCCAACCCAGGAGAAAATCATGGCATCAAAACATGATTCAGGATCCTCTTTAGCAAAACTATAGATTACCAGCAAGTTCCTCGTCTCCTTCCGAGGATGGCAAGCCCCAACATGGGCTATTCCATGGACTGGAGCTCCAAAACCATCCAGCGCCATGGCAACCCGAGGCGTCGGGGTGGAGGACATCCAGCCATACAACTCAAGGGCCAAAGGAAGCAAACTCGGTTGACTCAGTGCACCTCGACAGAGGTTGAAGATAAGAAAACCGCGAAGAAGAATCACCAGCAATGCCAAACAATTAGCGGATTTGAGAAACATCGGAAGGAAAGCAGAAAAGGGGATAATTGAAATACCTCGAATTACCTGAAAATCGGCCGAATTGGAGCTAGGGAGGCCTTCCAGGGACAACGACGAGGCTTCTCAAAGCCTCGGGGGTGGTCTTCGAGATCAGAACCAAGCTCCTGGGATCGTCGGCGGCATCTGAGTTGATGCTGCTACTCGTCGGAGGGGACAGGTGCCAAGTCGAGTAGGCAAAGGCAACGCGGGGGTGCGAGAGAGCAAAGGGGCGGCGGAAAACGGTTTCCTGATGGTCGTCGATCGTTTTATCAAGGTTCTTTATATATGCGATGCCCTAAGGAGGGCTGGAGTCCCCACCGAGATGGGAAACAGGGGAGGATGGGAGAGTCTAGTCGATCGGGAGATCTACTGGATGAAGTCCGAACAAAATCGGTATGGTGAAGTCTGGTTCGGTGCGAAGATTGCGAAAATCCAACTCTTTCGTTCTGAGGTGGAGTGGCGTGGGAGATCGGGGTCGCGGAGGAGAGCCGCTACTGAAGAGTCCGCTATGCGCGGGACTCGGGTGGAGGAGAAGGACTCCCCACGCGTAGCTGGATCCGCGAGGGTCTGACCCGGCTGGGTGAGCGTGACGTTCATTTAGGTGCTGGACCAAAGTCCATGTTAATTAGGATGAGGTACATTAGGGTTATATATTAAATTGGATTAACTATTTTCTAGTTCACATTAGGGTAGCTAGGAAAGTTCAAATATTCTCAAATTTCGTGTGTTACCTAAATGAGACACAAGGAATCCAAAAATATAGTTATTTTCCTGATTTGATCACTTTAGCTTATTATATTTCTCTTTTTAGCATTAGTGTTTAATTAATCATATAGGATGACTTAAAATGAATTTGAGGATAAAAATTTGGGTAAATCATTAAATTATAAACATCAACTTATGGTAAAATTATTAGGCCAAAACAAGAACTTTTACTGGGTAAATTTCATGCCAATCCCTAAATGTCACTTATTTAATAATTAGGGCTAACTTGATGATATTGATTTTCAATTAAGTTCAAAGTTATCGCATTTTCTTTATGTAACATATTTGGGAACCATCATAACATTATTATATGTTTTGATCATAATTTTCAAAATAAAACAAATTAGGGTTTCAAATTGGGTCATTTTATAAGGTTCAAAATTTTAGGATGTTACAGTGAAGGCCCTCAAGTGATCAACAAAAACATTCTTGATTCCCTTCTCATTTCACATCTCTAGATAAAACTCTTGTAAAATGAGATTCTACCTGATCAATCTTTGTTTGGTGTCCTTCTTTGTCAACAGATTTTAGATTGCATCATGATCAATATAGACTATAACTTTTGATCCCACAAGATATGGTTTGAATTTATCAAAATCATGCATCACTATGAATTCCTTCTCTATATTTGCATAGTCTTTTTGGGCTTCATCAAATGTTTTGGAAGCATAATAGATAATATGTTGCTTCTTATCTATGTGTTGACCCAAAATGGCACCGACAACATAATCACTTGTGTCACATATAATTTTAAATGGTTGTGACCAGTCTAGTGCTTGAATGATTGGAGTTGAGGTGAGATATTCCTGTATATTGTTGAAATTTCTCATGCATTCTTCACCAAAGAATAAATCATCATCTTTGAGAAATAAATTTGTCATTGTCTTAGATATCTTGGAAAAATCTTTGATGAATATTCTATAGAGCCCTACATGACCTAAGAAGGCTCTGACTTCTTTCACCATGGTCAAAGGAGTAAGCTTGGTAGTCACTCATATTCTTGCCTTGTCTACTTCAATTCCTTTATTGGCAACTATGTGAACAATCACAATGCCTTATTTCACCATAAAGTGACATTTCTCCCAATCGAGCATTTGGAGTGCTTGTTCACAATTTGTGAGAACTAGAGAGAGGTACATTAGGCATGAGCCAAATAAATCTTCATATATAGAGAACTCATCAATGAATACTTCCAAATATTTTTAGTTAATCTGACAAATATGGCTGCCATACAATGTTAGAATGTAGTCAGAGCATTATAGAGCCCAAAGGGGATTCTTCATAATCCATAGGTCCCAAAATAATAGGTAAATGTTGTCTTCTCTTGATAAATATGGATGGATTGGAATTTGGTATAATCTAGAATAACCATTGAGGTAGCACTAAGCGCTCTAAGATCTAGGTTAGAAAAGTTAAATGAAAGAAAGCCATGTGTATAACTTTGTTTAACTTCCTATAATTAATACATCCTCCACCCAATGACAATAAAAATGGGAAGAGTTCATTCCTCTCATTATGCACAACATTGGCACCTCCTTTCTCCACAATAACCTCCACCTGACTCACTCATTGTGAGTAAAAAATGGGGTGGATACTGCCAAGCATTAGAAGCTTTAAAACTTCAAGGTGAACCACTTCTTTCATGTTAGGGTTCAATTTATGTTGGTGTTCCACTGACGGATCAAATTATTCTACCATATGGTTTTCTTCATGCAAAACACTTGACTCACCCATGTCTTAGAGCTCAATGTACAAACTATGGCATTTTGCCTTTTCCTTAATTCATCCAATAACTTGTCTTCTTAATCAGGTGTTAAGTTAATGTTAATCACATGACAATCTTTCAAAGAATCTAAAAGACACACTTCATCCCTAGGGCTTTTGGTTCTTCAAGTAGTTATTCAGTCAATAGACTACCTTTAATTCTTCAAAATTAGCTTTTGGGTCTTCTTTAACAGAGTCTAGGTGGAATATGTACTACTTCACATGTTCATTAATAGACTCACTAACCTCTGGCTAAACAAGGGCAGTCTCTAGAGGGTCATCAGACTATGTATTTTCTTGTGTGAGGAGCGACATATTTATTATACAATCAATAATAAAGACTTCTTCATGCATGATTGGCCTCTTCATGTTATCAAAGACCCTACATTCAAGGGTTTCTTCTAATCTCATACGTAGAGTTACTACCTCGACATAAATTGAAGCTCTTATTGTGGCTATGAATGGTCATCCAAAAATAAGAGGATATCTGAGATTCTCCTTTATGTCCATAACAAAAAAATCACATGGAATGTAAGAATCCTTTCCCACTTTGATTCAGACATCCTCAATGATATCCATTGGAATAGTCATTGAAGAATGAATGATATGTACCGCCATACCAGTTTGGAGTAATTCAGTGAATCCTAGACTCTTAAACATGCTATAGGGTATAATGGAGATGTTGGCCCCAAGGTCGACTTATCCTTTCTTACATGTACAGTCGCCAATGTGGTATGAAATCCCAAAAGAGCTTGGATCCTTCTGCTTCTTTGGCATTTTTTTGCTAAATTATATCACATGTTGTGTTGGTAAGCTTATCATTTCATATTCCTCAGTTATGTATTTCCTTGTGAGGAGCGTCTTCAAAAAATTGGGCCATACATGTACATTTGCTAAGGCATCCAAGAAAGGGATATCCACATGAAGCCTTTTCATTGCCTCATTGAACATCATAAAGCAAGTGTTTAGCTGTGTCTACCTAAGGTAGGCTTGGAATGGAGGATGAGGCCTATATATTGGAATAATTGGTTTGGCTACACTCTTCTCTACAATGACCGATTCTTCTAAGTTGGCTTTGTTTGTGTTGTCAACAACTACAATATCTTGCACTCATGCATTATGTGTCACCACTTCTTGTGCCACTTATCAGGTACTACATGATATTTAATGATCATGAAATCATCCTCATTTGTGTCAATCCAATGGGTCTTGGTAGATGCATCTATAAAAACTCTTCTAGATCGTGTAGCAACAACCTTCAAGTGTTCCTTGTGCTTGGGGTTATCTTTTAAATGTCATGTAAAAGCTCCTGCATTGGTGTGAAGATTTGATAAAATTTGAGCCAATTGAGATTCAATGTTTTTATTGAGCTTGTCGGTTTGAAATCATTACCTATTATGACTACATGATATTCTCAATGGCTAAAATTTTATCATCAGATGAAAGAGTATTATCATGTTGTCCATGTTGATGTTGTTGTTTTTGGACCTAGTTAGGATTCCAATACTAATTGTAGTTCCGGTTCTGGAAGTTCCTTCTATAGTTTCCTTAGTTTTTGAAGTTTTGTTGATGATTGTTATAGAAACTTGAAGAACCTAGAACTTGATTTCTATTGTGTACAAGCTATTTAGAATTTTCTACTCATGTAGCTTTGTCGTACTAACAACTAGGATGGTTTCTATTTTGATTTAGATTATATCCCCTTAACCTAGAATACTATGAATGGAGTTCAGATCATCCATATGATGGTTGCCTCCATGATCTGATGTGTTTCTCATACCATGCCATAAAGAATATTACAACCCAAGGTAGAGTGGTCAGTGAATTGCATGCTTCACAAAATAGCATTACAACCTTGACTTGTTGTCGTAGTGGTGGCAAACTTCATCTTTTAGAGGCTTTTGAAATATGTCTCCAGACTATCTTTCTTGAGTTCAAGTAGCTTTAGGGATTTTGCAATAGATTTCAGTTTAGAATTACTCTGCCATAGCTACCCTTAGAATTCCCTTGGATATAGATCTTCCCCAGTTGGATTTTTTTCCATCCCCAAGGCTCACTACCTTCCAAGTTTTGTCATAACTTTGGCGCATGAAGTTTTCTCCAGATGAGGAGTCTAGAAACTTTTTAATATCATCATCCACACCTCTATAGAAAAACTCTACGAGCTATTTTTAGGAATACCATGGTGTGGGCATTTGCAAAAAATCTCATTGGATCTTTCCCATGCTTTTGGTAGAGTTTCACCAGGGACCTGTGTAAACTGAGTTATCTGGCCTCTAATGGTGTATGTGAGGGAAAGAGAGTAGAACTTCTCAAGGAATTTGTTCTGTAGTTGTTCGCATGTGGTAATAGGATTACCCGACAAGGCATTGTATAAACTGCTGGCTTTGTCTGCAAGTGAATATTTGAAAATATGAAATTTAATAACATCATTAGAAAGTCCGTTTTTCTTTTTAATTGCACACTTATCAACAAATTTCAGAATGTGCTCTTTTCAATCCTTCCCTTATTTGCCTAAATGGGTACTAGTTTGTAGCAATGTGATCCAATGTGTCCTTATTTTGAGGTTAAGGGCATTGATAGGAGGTGGTTGTATTGTTTGTCGAGCACCAACAGACTTAGGGATTGAGAACTTCTTAAGATCTTTTTGTCACTCAACCTCTTGTACAACAACTTGGGTTGTACTAATTTCCGCTTGAATGACATCCAATGCTTTTTGAGTAAGCCTCTATCTCTGTGCTTCCATAGCCAGGTTCACCTTCACGTGATCTCTTCTCATCCATTCTAGTTTGGTTCTCTTTGTTTCAATCGTAAAGGATGGTTCTATCTCAGAATCAAAGCTTTATGCGTGGCTAGCATTGGTTGAATGTCGTATACACTAAATTATAGTACATGAGATGGACACATTTTCCACAAGTCATATGGATGTACAAATATTAAGTTCTAGTGAATATGCAATAGTAAACTAGATAATAACTTTCTCCCCCAACAATGGCACCACCATTTTATGTGGAAATTGCCACACTAACAAATTCACCAGAGATATAAATCCCTTATTCTAACCAAAACAAACGTGCAAGAATGCCACCCACAAGAAGACAGTTCATATCACAGTATGGTCGAGGATCATATCCCAAGGAACAATTTTCGTAAGAACCTTGCTAGTTTGTATGTAGTTGAATTAAGATTAATATTTAGAACCAAGATTTTATTTGGATGAGTAAAGTAATTGCAAGGAAAGTGAAAGCTTAGAATAAATTTTGGTCAAGAGATTAATATTTAGAACCAAGATTTTTATTTGGATGAGTAAAGTAACTGCAAGGAAAGTAAAAGATCAAAATAAATTTTGGTCTAGATTAATGATGGTAAATGTTGGGTGGGATCTAGTTTCGGTGCCACTGTCTGAATCTAAGCATTCATTCAAATCCAAACTTATCTGAAGAGATAATTGGATCTATGCAAGTTTCTCCTTTTGGCATCAGAAACTTGCATGAGAGGATATCACCATAAGATTGATGTCTTGATACTTACAAATCATATATCTACTACTCCAGAGACTTACCGTCATAATTTCTCTTCGTAAGGATAATCAATATTTAAATCTTAAATGTTGAAGTTCTCACAAACAAAGATTATAATAAATCAAGTAGAGAAGATGATCAATCACAAAACATGATTATCTGATCAGAAATGAATTAGTTAATACAATAATTAGAATAAGAATGAAGTTGTAAGAAACAAATAGTAAGGTTAGTCCCCACACCCTAGTAAAAGGACTACTCGCTCCTCATTATGAGATTTTTACAACTAATTAAAGCAAAGGTGCAACCTCAGACATCACTAGAGGAAACTACTAGTTGGTCTGGTTGATTGAAGGAGGTCGACCAACCTATTCAGCTAGAGGTTGATCGTTTCTGGTCGATGATGGGGTTTGAACAATAGCTCAACCAAGAGGTTGAACATTCTTGGATTGTAGAGGTCGATATAGAGATCAATACACAGAGAGATCGAGCACCTAGAGATCAATAGCTATGTAGTTTTTAAAGATGGATCATTGTGGAATTGTTGGAGGTCAATTGCTCCTTTGGTGGGGAGTTCGACTCTCTTAGAAAGCAGGTAGGTCAATCTCTTAAGAAACTTGAGAGGTTGATAGTCCCTGCTAGAGAGGTCAATTTCTCTGGTCAATAGAAGGCCAAAGGCTTGTCCTCTAGTCCAGAAACAAGTGTGACTTGACTAGCATGGGGTACGAGAGACCTTCATTGTGGTTTTATGATGGGTATTTATAGGATTCTATACTTATGATTCAATTGATATATTTGCGCCATGTGGACAATCAAGATCATTGCTTGGCAGTGAAGGAATTGATGTGTATAAATCATATCATCTTTTGGATCATGTTTGGTTGCATATCCATATTGTTTTGACTCAATTATCACTCTCATTCATGCTAGATTCCATATTTTTAGCTATTCTTACTTGACTCATGGTTTAGATTCTAGGTACTATATTTTATAATGAAATGGTCAGGAATATATCATATTATCACTTATTGGATCACTCCTCAAGTATCTACATATTTTGGGGTTCGAAACTGCACAAATACCACTTTTTACAGCATGCAAAACTGACCTACACGTCGTAAGTTATGAGCAAAATACATAGCAGCCCACAATAGCCCAGAACAGTCATTGACACGTCGTGTCTTAAAAAGACATCCCGTGTCTTAAAAAGACACTACGTGTCTTATTAAAGACACCCCGTATCTCAGTCTAGAAATTGAATGCAGAACTCCAAATTTGCAGCAAAACGCCGTGTTTTATTAAAGACACGTCGTGTCTTATTAAAGACACGTCGAGTAACCTCCCAGAACTCGATCCAAACTTCAGTTATTGCATAAGACACATCGTGTCTTATAAAAGACACGTCGTGTGACATGTAGATTTTGCCCAAACACGAATGTAACTGTCTCACACTTATATATATGAACCCAAGCTGTCTTAGGACAGTTATCATGACATATTTTAGAGTTTTTGGAACGGGACTATAGCAAGGAAGAGCCAAGGAGGAGTTAGAGGCGTTCTAATGGAGAAAAAGTGGTTTTCCGAGAGGAAAACTTCTTCTTCTTCCTTCTTCTCCAACAATTGCAGCAGGAATATCTTTTGTTCTCCTCTCAAAACTCTGACGTGAAGTTTTGTGGAGAGTTTCTAGAAGCAAGGATGGATTTGTGACTCCTTGGTCAGAGTTCCACATCTATCTTCCTTCTTCCACAGACATCCAAGTTTATTTCCTTCTATTATGATGTCTACCACTACTTTCTACTGCTTGTATCTACTTTCTACAGCCATGGACGAGTAGATCTCTTATTCTTGGGTATGGGGGGAGTAACTCCCATGTCATTACATGTTTGAACACGAATTTCATATATAGTTCTATTTTTTTCAGTGTTCTAAGGTTCATTGGTGTTTAATTCTGCTCTTTGTATAATCTAGAAAGATGTGCATAGGAGTAAGGATATGTACCTTAGCTGCAGTACCTTGACCATGGGAGTGGCTGGGATGTGTAGGGGAGTAAATGTTTGTAAATCTTAGTATATCCATGGGAGTGGTATGCTCTTTGTACTATGACCACTTTGTATGTTTGATTTCTGCTCTTTGCATAATCTAGGAAGATGTGCATAGGAGTAAGGATATGTACCTTAGCTGCAGTACCTTGACCATGGGAGTGGCTGGGATGTGTAGGGGAGTAAAGGTTTGTAAATCTTAGTATATCCATGGGAGTGGTATGCCAAGTTAGGATTGTTCTACACTACCGGGAGGTGGGTGTAGGATACAAACCTCCCTTGTGGTATTGCTAGTGTTCTTGATCTTTATTGTTCTCCATGTTATGATGTGGATATGAAACCCTATCCTCAAGAATCCCTAATCCAAATTGATCCTTAATACAAGTGTTTTATGTTTTAGTTCATTTACTTTTAATTGCTTAGTTAACATAACAAAACATCTATTGTTAAAAATATCTAGATTATTGAAAATCATAACTCTTATGCCTAGCTAACCAACACTGCTTGTGTTCAACCTCGACTACAACTACTCTCGTATACTTGTTGGAAATAGCTAGTTGAGTAAAAGATCATTTTTATGATTAAAACTCATTAGTGTAATAAACCAACATTAAAGACATGTCGTGTCTTATTAAAGACACGTCGTGTAACCTCCCAGAACTCGACCCAAACTTCAGTTATTGTATAAAACATGTCGTGTCTTATAAAAGACACGTCACGTGACCTACAGATTTCGCCCAAACGCGAATGTAATTATCTCACACTTATATATATGACCCCAAGCCATCTTGGGACAGTTATCACAACATATTTCAGACCTTTTAGAGTGGGATTCAAGCAAGGAAGAGCCAAGGAGGAGTTGGAGGCGTTCTAAGGGAGAAAAGGTGGTTTTCCAGGAGGAAAACTTCTTCTTCCTTCTTCTCCAACAATTGCATCATCAATCTCTTTTGTTCTCTTCTCTACACTCAGGTGTGAAGTTTTCTGGAGAGTTTCTAGCGGAAAGGATGAATTTGTGACTCTTTTGTCAGAGTTCCACATCTATCTTCATTCTTCCACATACATCCAAGTTTATTTCCTTCTATTATGATATCTAGCACTACTTTGTACTACTTGTATCTACTTTCTACAGCCATGTACGAGTAGATCTCCTGTTCTTGGGCATGATGGAGTAACTCCCATGTCATAACATGTTTGAACATGAATTTCATATATAATTCTAGTTGTTTCACTGTTCTAAGGTTCATTGGTGTTTAATTCTTCTTACATGCTTTGCTGGCCACTTTGTATGTTTGATTTCTGCTCTTTGTATAATAGGGGAAGATGTGCATAGGAGTAAGGAGATGTACCTTAGCTGCACTACCTTGACCATGGGAGTGGTTGGGATGCGTAGGGGAGTAAAGATTTGTAGTCTGAATCTTAGCATATCCACGAGAGTGGAATACCAAGTTAAGGATTGTTCTACACTATCTGGAGGTGGGTGTAGGATACAAACCTCCCTTGTGTTATTGCTAGTCTTCTTGATCTTTATTGTTCTTCATGTTATGATGTGGATGTGAAACCCTATCCTCAAGAATCTCTAATCCAAATTGATCCTTAATACAAGTGTTTTCTATTTTAGTTCATTTCCTTTTAATTTCTTAGTTAACATAACAAAACATCTCTTGTTAAAAAGATCTAGATTATTGAAAATCATAACTCTTGCGCCTAGCTAACCAACACTCCTTGTGTTTGACCTCGACTACAACTACTCTCGTATACTTGTGGAAAATATCTAGTTGAGTAAAAGATCATTCTTATGATTGAAACTCATTCGTGTAATAAACCAACAGGAACCTAGGCAAGGTCAATATGTGAACGGTCAATTGATTGCGCTCGAGATGATGGTCGATCAAGACATGTTGATTGAATAGATGTCGAGCTCTAGCTGTCGACCTGGGATGTGGATAGATGGAAGGTCAGCAAAAAGTGGTTGATTGGTGCGGAACTCGATCAATGCTTGCACAATTCCATCAACCTAGAGGTTGATGGGCCTTGATTGGACACATGGGTTGAGCATCACTACTCGATAGATGGTGGTTTTTAAAGGTTGACCAGTAGGTCAATTTGTAGGTCTAATATGGCATTGGACACAAAACATGTTGATTGGTATGCCTTCAATTAGTGCCCAAAATTTGTTTTGAGACCCCCTAGGTCATGCTAGTTCAGTTGGTATGAATAGATAAGACTCCAGATCTAAAAGGGGAGTCAAAAAATATATCAAAATTCAAACAAGTTAACATAAAATATAAATAGAAATAAATGAAGATATTAATAATGAAAACTATAATCTTTGAGTGCAAAAATGGGCTAAAACAACCACTACAACTAGGATAAATATGCATTCATCATCACCAAAGAACTACCTTATCACACCAATATATTGTTTGATTATTTAGTATCGCTAGAAGATTTCTTGAGGGCACTTGCCAGATGGAAAGCGCACACGCCAATAAGGCTACAGGGCACTTCCAGTTGATTACTTGATGGAGAGAGAGATGGATGTCCCATAGAAACAACACATTCTTGAGCAAAATCACCATACAAGAGAAAGATAAGATGAGTTTGATGCACAACCACCTCCATAAAATGCATACAACATGTCTTCTATTCATGCAAAGTTGGAGGGAATTCAAAAGACATAAGAGGCCATGTGGTTGGACCAACAACAAATGCATCATAAAGTCAACCACTAGTATTGCTTTTAGCATGGGCATGTTTAGAGAACACCCTAATGGGGAATATTTCTGGGGTGCACTGTCAGGGTACCAAGAGACATACCATCTTCCACAAGTGAGTTATTGGGGAAGTTACTACCAACATCCTCCACCATATGGGGGACCACCATAGAATCCAACGCCCCAATGATTGCTACCCTATCACTCCTATACTTTAATATTATGTTGAAGACATCATGATTCAAAAGTCTAGGATGATAGGGAAGTATACACCCTTCTTCTTAGTTTCATTTTGTTATGCTTATTTCACCTTGTCCCACCTTGCATTGATAACTGATGACAATATCACCTTATCTAGATTTTTTTTTCTTTGCATACATGCATACATATAGTTTATTTTCTTGCATTTTAATGTAAGTTTTCAACAAAAAATCTCTTTTTTTTCAGTCCCTGTCATGCATTTCATGTAGGTTTTTGTTATTTCTTGTGTTTTTTAGTTTGAATTTTCTTATTTTCCATTTATTGCTTTGAAATATATGCTTAGATGTATTTAGGGCAATTTGGCACCATATTGGGAAATTTTTCCCAAGCTTAAAATTTCTTGCCTAAAAGTATGTTTTAATCAAATCTCAACATGTTGGATTGAAAATCTTGATCTTTGACAAATGCATGTCATATTCTCATGGTCTATTTCTAAATTGTATCATTTTTTGGACTCTCTACATGTAAATCACCTGTTTCAAGATTATGAAATGCTTGGTAGAATTCGACCTAAGCAAGCCACAAATATTTAGTATTTGTCGAATGTCATGATAGAAATGTGGTTTTATATTTCTCATTCATGTGGTGTGCCATTACTTGATGAAGTATGTTGGATTAATCTTCATGCAAGATCTCATGTTGAACCCCACACTAGTGACTCCTATTTTGACTCATTTTTCTTTCATCACTTCTTACCTCCCAGCCTCAAGAAAGGATTCCAAAGAGCACACATTAGCCTTTGCCACCCTCTAAAAGTTTAGGGTGGCCATATTTATATCCCCTCTACTTCACTCTTATCACCATATGCCTTACCTATACCAATGGAAAAGAACAAGAAAAATAAAATGCAAAAAGTAAAAGATACTCCTACGTAATAGCATCTAAATTAAGAAAAGAAGAGTGCTACTATGTAATAGCAGTTCAATATCTTCCTAAAAGTCCCTTATTCCATTTGCATACCCATTGATCTAGGAAATAATAACCTAGCTCATTTCACCTTTTTCACAGCTGTGTGGGTCACCTATAGTGCATTGCAACGTAAGATTGGATGCACGAAGGTAAAACAACACTCATACTCATCTTTTTAATTGTTTCCATCATGAAGCGGTTCACTGAGAGCTATATAAGAACCATATGGATCGATTCTATATTTTGTTCCCTACATTTGAAGCTTGTATGATTAGTTCTTTGAGCACAGTTGTCTTGTGAAAGAGGAAAGGAAAGAAGTGCAATACATGTATTTAGTTATCCATGAGCCCATGTAGTAAATATAGATCTATTGCAATGCATTTTTCATTGCTTGATAAGTTGAAAATTGAAGAGAGATTGAGTTGGAGCATGCTTGATGACAAGTATGTCCTAAGTTTGGAGTGGTGATGCATCCCTCATTTACCACTGCATATTGTGTCATTTTACTCTTTAATCACATATAAACATGTCAGGATGCATATACTTTCCCTCAATAATTAGTTTGTTATCAAATGCACTTGTGGAGGTTCTTTGCATGTTTTTCAAATACTTCAACCATGCTTTGGATGGAAGGGAGAGAAGGAGGACGATCCTAGGGTCCCTTCACCCTTAGAGGAGCCTAAGAAGGGCCCAAGAGCTTCCCAACCTACCCCTAGTGGATAAGGGTTGCGTTATAGCAAGGAAATCCAAAGATTGTCAAAGAGAAGATGGAAGTGCACTAGAAGACCCCCAATACAGTCATGGTATCACAGAACGCCCATGCTGCCCTTGCAAAAATCACAAAAAAATCACAAATAGCTCTAAGAAAGTTCAGCAGCACGACCGTGCTAGCCAGCATGATTGTACCAAGACACCAGCACGACTGTGTTAGACAAAATGGTCATGCTTCCAACTCCCACAACACCCATTCTTAGTGTAACAACTGTCACTCAACCAGTCCACCACGACCATGCTACCTAACAAGGTCATTCCACTTACATGCCACTAGGCCGTGCTACCTAACACGACCATTATACCTAGACTTTATCACAATCGTTCTTACCAACACGTCCACGCTACCAATATCCAAAACCCAAAAACTAACCTCACATTTTCCCATCCTCAGAACACCTATTTTCCTTCAACATGATCATTCCATTCTTCAACCACCATGATTGTTCTGCCAAAACGGTCATGCTTCCAGCAAACCCTAGTGCTTATTTTACACTAATTTTACTATTCTACCCCCACTTAAGCTATGATTCCCTAGTCACTATACATACCTTAGTAGAGGATGGGACCTGAATCACTTACTGTCACCCATCCTAGCATTCATTGATCCACCTACTCCTTTCCACCTACTACCACCTCACTTCAAACATCTTCTACATCAAAACCCTAGTTTTCTAGGGATTTGCATACTTCCATCCATCAATCCATGCCACCCAACTACCAAGGAGGGAGAAGGATGAGATGTTGTGGTTGGAGGTCAACATGAAGAAGACTTCCTATTGATTCCATGGTTATCTTCTTCTCTACCTCTTCTTCTTTCTTATTTTCTTTTGTTATGAGTAGCCAAGGCCCCCTAGGTGGCATGTTTGGGGTTAAAATATGACTTGCATACCATGTTGGGGTGAAATGATACATAAAATATACAAACTCATTTTCTAATGATTGTGTTTTAATTCTGTCTCATTTTCCATAAATTATCTTGTGATTTGTGCGTGTAAACATGGATTGTCTTGTGATTTTTGCTTGAAATCATTTTGGTTCTAGGGGAATTTGCCTATATGTGGCTATTTTGGGTTTAGCTCCTAGGTCCAAATAATGATCCCTAGTTAGCACCCCATATTCCCACATATATACCTCTTCTCCTAATCCTAGGTATGGGATCTAAGTATCTTAGTTAGAAGCACATGGTGCAGTTAGCTTGGAGCTATGTAAAGGCTAGATGGTGGTCAATATGAGATTTCTAACTATCTGGTTGGCAGGCCCCTTTTAAGAAATGTCCCATTTTTCATTATATTGGGATCATATCTCAATCCCAACAAACATCTATGGGGCTAGAGTCGCCCTAGGTTCACGAGAATGCCTCATCTCATGTATCATAGCAATGTTTGTAGGTCTATCAGTCTAGGAAGATGTGAGCAGGTGATGTTAGGTGAAATCCCTCATTTCCACCCTCCATTACTAACCTTGGCTCCTAATTGCCCTAAGATCTTCTATCCTATAAAATTAGACTTGGTTAGATCCTAGTTGAATATCACCAAAAGCCTAATTTAAACGAGTCTCACGAGGTTGGATAGGTGGTTCTAGGGAGTAGTTCCCCTATACACACCGTACTCTATCCATGACCAATTAGTAGTTTAGGAAAATTCTATAGCATCTAACTTGTTTTTTGGTTTGATAATATAAATGAATGAATGTGGTTTGCATGTCATAACCCTCCACCTAGGTAATAGTCATATTACCCCAAATGGCCTAGACTTCCCATTAAATGATCAACACCCTAATTTCTCTCTTATTCACTAGTGTTAGCTTAGTTGGTCTTTTCTCCAGTTCAATTTGTCATTTTTATTTGTTCATTGATGCACGGGTTTTGAGTCGCTTTTACAAGCCGATTTTATACGTGTTTTGTGTATTTGTTTGTCACTTTCTTGATTATATTCACATAAATCACTATTGTTGGCATGTACACTCTGTTTGCATCAAATTAAGTTTATTTTATCATATTTATATGATTTTATATATTCCTCAGACTTATATATGTTTTTCTACATTTTTCAGGTATATTATATACAAAGAAGAGTCGGATCCACCGACCCTTGAGTCAGTGCCACTGAGATAAGATCATTGAGAAAGCTACAATCGACCAGAAGAGTCAATGGCATCGACCCCTAAAGTCGGTGCCACCGAGTTACCTATAGAGACACAGATGAGTCGATGGCATCAACCATACAGGTTGGTTCCATCGAGTTAGCTTCAGCGAGAATGGGAGAAAATTCGCCTCATCTCAGTGCCACTGACATTCCAGTCAATGGCACTGACTCAGCCAGAGATCGACAAAAGCCCAATGTTATCAGTGCCACCGACCACCAAGTCGGTGCCACCGACTCTGTCAGATTTCAACAATCTAAATTGGCCACCCCGATCCAACGGTCCAATTAGATGGTACCGTAAGTGACCTAGGACAAAAGGGGAGGCCAACCAGACCAAAAAGGGATATCAGGTTGCACCGCATGATAGCGAGAGAAGAGTGTGAGAGGAGCACGGAGCTGAAGGATGACAACCGAATGATTCAAGTACCTTTGACGAGCGTTTCTACTTCCAGAAGTCTGCAGATCACACGTTTCTCGAGAAGGATCATCCGGAACATCGCCTTTCCAGGGGTTACACGAATTCTTTCATGTTTCCTACATTTTTCTTCTCTCCTTCCATGCATTTTCAACTGATAACCATGCATGGCTAAACCCTTCTATTCCTTAGGACCCGGGAATAGCCCGGGGGAATCGTTGTATTAACTATTTACATGATTTAGTATAAGTTTCTCTTTATTCTTGGATATATAAGTGTGGATTTGAATGACTTGTCACTGGTTGATCAACATTGATAAGGTATTAGACCAATAATCACTCCAGAAGGAGGATTAACAGTTAGAAAACCATAACTTGTAGACTACCCCATGTGTTCCTTGGAATAGGTGACGTACATGTAGTGGAAAGAACCCAGAGTTTTCAAGAATGTGCCTAATCTAATAATAAAATTACCATTGACATGGAATCGGCTTAGACTTAGGTAGCAGATTGTATCGCGGGAGCGAACAATTTAGGCTACAAGCTTTCCATCCAGTATATTAATGGGATTTGTATTAATTTGGTAAGATCAATATACAACGAGACCCCGTGGTGAAACCGGTAAACCTAAGGAATTTCACCATAATTAAATCAACCATTGTTGTCTTCTCTTTCATTTTCTTTTGTTTTGTTAAAACCCAATTTAACCATTTCAATCAGCCTAGCTGATCGTACTGTCATTAGTAGTAGTCACTGACACTATGTCTCCCTGAGTTTGACTCGGGCCTTACAAGGCCTATATTACACGACGTGTCCACTTGCATTTTTGCACTTGGTTTTGGCATGTTTAAGTTTTTGGTGCCGTTGCCGAGGAGACAGTGACGTCTCAGCACTACGAATGTTGCAGTCGGCCACTTTTTAATTTTTGTGCCATTTTTTAATACACACACACACACACACACATATATATATATATATATTCATTTCATACTCATTTATCGCATTGTCTCTTAAGGTACCTTGGCTAACAATGTTTAATGTTACAGGTACTAGTGTATGGTGGCAATGAGGTCCACAGACTACAAAGAAACTATACCTGAGTTTCCAGGGGATGTCGAGGTTCCAATTCAAATAAATTCACTAGAAGGCATACCATTGTCACCCAGGCAACAAGCAATGGGGGATAGTAACCCAGGAGCAGAGAGGACTATCTGGGAAAAGATAAAAGCATCTTCTTCAGCAACACAAACAAGGCTAATAAAAAAGCAGCACGTGAATGTGGCTCAGTACAAGATTGATCCAGGTTTGATTGTACTCGTCAAGTCATAAGCATTCTATGGGAACACTCATGAAGACCCAGTGGCGTATATTAGTAATGTTGTAGAAATCAGTGATATGGTGAAAGTCGACATGTTTCCTCAAACTACCATCTATCTGAAGTTGTTCCCGTCATCACTGGATGACAAAGCAAATGAATGGCTGCACAACTTGCCTAAAGAGTACGACATGGTGGAGGCATTCTTTGAAAGATATTTTCCTCCGGAGAAGACAAATGAGCTGATCAAGAATATCCATAACTTCAAACAACATGCATCAAAATCATATTCCGAGGCATGGGAGAGTTTCCATATAATGCTCAGGAAGGTTCCACATCACGGGATAGATTTGGAAAATCAAGTGAAGATGTTCTATTTTGGGCTGTGAAAAAGTGAAAGGACTACTCTAGACAGTGCAGGCTCAGGATTCTTCCTCAATAACCCACCATCAACATGTCAGGAGATTTTGAAGAACATGGCGAAGAATCAGGCTTGGGGAAATGAGAGAGACAATCCAGAGCAGATCAAAAGCATAGGGGAGTCCAAGGTTATTTCTTACTTAAATGAAAAGTTGGACCTTATTGCAAGAAAGCTGCTTGAGAAGGATGATCATGTTTCTGAAGAGGAAGAGCATGTGAAATACATGCGTCAGTAGGGATACCGCAATAATGACTACACATGGAGGAAGGACCCCAAGTTCTCATGGAAGGATCCAAACAACTTCTTGCAAGATCCAGATCAGCAGAATCAGAAGAGGCCAGTGTAGCAATAGCCTCCAGTGGCAGAAGAGAGCACTAATGACATCTTGAAAAGGATTGTGAAGAAAAATGACATGTTACTCAATAATGTTCAGCGGGACCTCCAGAACCACAGTGAGTAGATGAGAACTTTTGAGATGACATTATCCCAGCTTACAATGGATGTGTCCGTGTTGAAGAAGCCTTCTCAGTAGGGGTTTCCAGGAAATACTGACACTCCAACGGGGAATCAGTAGGTCAAAGCCATACTATTGAGAAGTGGGAAGAAGACATTGACCCGAAAATATGAGGAGAATGAGGTGATCAAGCCTGTTGACAGTAATGACTCAGTGCTAGAGCAAGCACAAGTAGAACCTGAGATAGGGAACACAGCAGAGGAGCAAAAGAAAGAAACTGAGCCTAAAAAGCACACATCATATGTACCACCACATCAGAGGACACAGACGGTACTAGTTCCATACCCCAATAGCTTGAAGGCAACAAAGAAGGATCAACAATTCAAGAAGTTTCTGGACAGGTTTAGGAAGCTTTATGTGAATATACCATTAATTGAGGCAATTGAACAAATACCCTCATATGGTATGTTTCTAAAAGATATCATTAACAAGAAGAGAAAGATTCTAGATTCTGATGTAGTTTTCTTAAGAGAGAAAGTTAGTGCCTTCATCTTAGGTACGCTTCCACCAAAGAGGCAAGATCCTGACTGTTTCAACATCACATGCTATATCGGGAAGACAAAGTTTGGTGAGGCACTTTGTGATTCAGGGGCAAGCATTAACTTGATGCCCCTATCCACTTTCAAGAAGCTTGGTCTCAAAACATTAAGGAAGAGAAGCATGATGATATAGTTGGCAGACAACTCAGTAGTTACACCGTATGGCATTTGCGAGGATGTGCTTGTCAAGGTGGACGTGTTTGTTTTTCCTGCAGATTTTGTAATGATGGAGATGCAAGATGAACATGGCAACAAGCTCCTGCTAGGACGACCCTTCCAAGCTACAACCGAATTGATTTTAGAAATGGGAAGAGGCCGCTTGACTATGGGGATTAAAGATGACAGGTTCGAGATAACCATGTCGGGTAATTCTAAATCATCTGATTCTCAGAAGCAGTGCAATATGGTGCAACACATGAATAATACTATTTCTTTGTTCTTGGGAAAAGAATTTCTGGACATGGCACATGTTATGACAAAGGTGGAAAAGGGTACACTTGCTGTGGACATCATGGAGAACACCAAGGTGCTCTCACTTGCCAAAGCGGTAGATACCCAGATGATAGAGAAGAGGAAGTGAGTTTCTCTACTGTGGATGAAGACGCAGAGGATTCCATATTACATGTCCATCCATAGATTCCTCTAGAGGCTTGTCTCATGAACATAAGGGATGATTGTGTTCTAGACTGATCAATGGAGGAGTGTGCATGGATGCTGAAGGTGTTGTCATGCCATTACATGAAGCATTTTGAGGACTTAGGGTCACTACCACCGCCTTTGGTGTCATCACTTCTAGACCCACCTGAGTTAGAACTCAATTCGCTGCTGCCTCATCTAAAGTATGTTTTTCTAGCAGCAGAGGAGAAGCTACCAGTCATCATCTCAACATCATTGAGTATTTCAGAAGAAGAACAATTGAACACGGTGTTAAAGAACCACCAAGGTGCTTTTGGGTGGTCCATGGCTGATATCAAGGGGATTTCTCCCACCTTATGCCAACACAAGATTCACCTAGAAGAGGGCACGAAGCCGATCATTCAACCTCAATGTCGCTTAAATCCGATTATGATGGAGGTGGTAAAGAAGGAGGTAATAAAGCTACTGTCGGTAGGTATTATTTAAGCTATTTCTGACTCTATGTTGGTAAGTCCGACACATGTAGTGCCTAAGAAGGGGGAATCACTGTCACTACCAATGCATCTAATGAGAAAATCACCACTAGATTAGTGACAAGATGGCGTGTTTGCATTGATTGCCACCGATTGAACACTGTGACCCTTAAAGACCATTTCCCATTACCGTTCATAGATCAGATTTTAGAGCGACTTGCCGGTCGCTCCCACTTTTTTTTCTTGACAGATATTTGGGTTACAATTAGATTTCAATTGAGCCTAAGGATCAGGAGAAGTCTACCTTCACTTGTCCTTATGGCACTTTCGCCTATCGCCGCATGCCTTTCGGGTTGTGCAATGCACCCACGACTTTTCAAAGGTGTATGTTGGTGATTTTCTCATATATGGTAGAGAGATGTCTCGAAGTTTTCATGGACAATTTTTTGGTTTATGGGACGTCATTTGAAGATTGCTTGAAAAATTTGGACAAAGTTTTGTAGAGATGTGAAGACACCCATTTAGTGCTTAATTGGGAGAAATGTCACAATGATGGTTAGCGAGGGCATTGTGTTAGGCCACAAGGTGTCTAGCAAGGAATTGGAGGTAGATCCGGTTAAAATAGAGGTGATCTCAAAACTCCCTCCACCATCATCGGTGAAGGCAGTTAGGAGCTTTCTAGGACACGTCAGGTTTTATCACCGATTTATTAAAGAATTTTCAAAACTCGCTAAGCCTTTGTCTGAGCTTTTGGAAAGGAATGTTGAGTTCGATTTTGATGAGAGGTGTTTAAAAGCTTTTGAGATTTTGAAAGAGAAACTCATATCCACACCAGTTGTGCAGGCTCTGGATTGGAGCCAACTGTTTGAGTTGATGTGTGATGCATCAGATTACGTAGTAGGGGCTGTGTTAGGACAACGTCTCAACAAGGTCCCTACGGTCATTTATTACACATCTAAAACTCTTAACGATGCACAATTGAATTACACCACCACAGAAAAGGAACTCTTGGCTATTGTTTTTTCTTTTGAAAAGTTTAGGAAATACCTTGTAGGAGCTAAAGTGGTGGTGTGGACGGATCATGCAGCCATCAAGTACCTGCTGCAAAAAAAGGACAGCAAGCCTAGACTTATTTGTTGGATCCTTTTATTGTAGGAGTTTGATATTAAGGTGAAAGATAAGGTCAGGGTTGAGAATGTGGTGGCTGACCATCTATCTAGGCTAGAGAGGGTAGATGAGAAAGACCTTTACATACCCATCCTCAAGACCTTTCCTGATGAACAATTATTTGCTCTTAATCATAAGTACCCTTGGTTTGCGCATATTGTGAATTATCTTGTTTGCAAGGAGTTGCCTAATGATTGGGGGTATCAGGAAAAGAAGAATTTTTTCCATTCTCTGTGTCATTATTTTTGGGATGATCCTATCTTGTTGAGACAATGCAGGGATGGTATTTTGTGAAGATGTGTGCCAGAGAGCGAGTATGAGAGTGTGTTGAAACACTGTCACACACTACCTATAGGAGGGCACCACACAAGTTCTAGGACATCTGCAAAGGTTCTAGAAAGTGTTTGTATTGGCCAACGTTGTTCAAAGATGCATACAACTTTGTGTGGAGGTGTGATGCGTGCCAACGGTCTGGTAACATATCCAAGCGACAAGAGATGCCCTTGAATGTGTTCCAAGAGGTAGAGGTTTTTGATTTGTGGGGAATAGATTTTATGGGACCCTTTATGTCCTCTAATTCCTACCTTTATATCTTGCTAGCCGTTGACTATGTGTCGAAGTGGGTGGAAGCAATTCCAACCCACACCAATGATGCTGCAATTGTATGCAAATTTGTCAAAGATCACATTTTCTGTAGGTTTGGAGTGCCTAGGATGATCATTAGTGATGGGGGAACTCATTTCACCAATCACAAGTTTGGGGCACTTTTGAGAAAGTATGGAATGATGCATCGAGTGGGTACACCCTATCACCCAAAAATTCAAGGATAGGTGGAGATATCAAATAGAGAGATTAAGAAGATCCTTGAGAAGACGGTGTCGTCAAGTAGGAAAAATTGGAGTGAGTTATTGGTTGATGCACTTTAGGCCCGTAGGACAGCCTACAAGACACCCATAGGAACCACACCCTTTAGGTTAGTTTATGGTCGAGCGTGTCATCTTCTTGGGGCACTAGAACATAAGGCTCATTGGGTGTTGAGAAGGCTAAATTTTGATCTTGATGAATCTGGGAAGACGAGAAGGTTGGAATTGAATGAACTTGATGAACTAAGATGGAATGCCTATGAAAATTCTAGATTGTACAAAGAAAGGACAAATCAAATTCATGATCGGCATATAGAGAGGAGAGTGTTCTATCCGGGAGAGAGTGTCTTGCTTTTCAATTCTAGGCTAAAATTGCACCCTGGGAAACTTAGGTCTAGATGGAGTGGACCCTTTATCATAGAGAAATTGTTCCCACATGGGGCTATGAGAATCAAAGAAGGGGAGAGAACTTTCTTAGTAAATGGATAGAGATTGAAATACTACTTTAGGGAACATTTCACTAGAAAGGAGGATGAGGTGAAACTCATCACTCCCATTTGATATTGAGCTTTAGAGTTGTCTAGCCTAGGACGTTAAACAAGGGTGCTTGTTGGGAGGCAACCCAACCATTAGGATGTTTTTTTGTGCATTTTTCACCAAGTACTTAAGTCGTTTCATAGTAGTTAGTTTTTTTTTGTAAAAATGATACCCTGACTTGTTTGTTAAGTGTGCAGGCTGTGTCTGAGTCGGTGCCACCGAGTCACGGTCAGAGAGATGGACATATCAGTTGATATGAGTCAGTTCCACTGACTTCCAAGTCAGTGCCACTGACGTCTCTGAAGAAAGTGCAAAACTTGGACGTGTTTAACTGATAAACTGAGTCGGTACCATTGACGTACAGGTCGGGGGCACCGACTCAGCATGGGGTCCCAAGCATGTGTCGATGCATAAAAAAATGTCGATCATTATGTCACTGCCACCAACTGCTAAACACACCAATCCATGGACAACCTTGATCTATGGCCCATATGCGTCCACGAGGATTATCTAAAGTTTCGATCCCGCCTAAAAGTTAGTTCCAGCGACAACCAGTCGGTGCCACCGACTCGTCAGCAATCCAGAAAAAGAAGATCACACACTGATAGCCGTCGATGCATTGAGGTCATGGATTCGGTCCCGAAAGTCAGTGCCAGTGACTCCATGTCGGTTCCACTGACCCTGTCGCAGTAGGTCGGTTCCAACCTTATATAAAGAGGGGTGTGGCTTGATTATTCTTCACAATTTGAAGAACCACGACTACCTCGAGCATCCAGAGGCTACATCGAGCTCCTTCTTTCTCAATCTTCTTCCCCGCTCGCTCAGTTATCATGGCCAAACGAGGAGGACCCCCTGGCACTCTGATCCCATGACCACACATCAGTCATCCGACGATGGAGATGTGGAAGGTCTATGAAGAACTTGCAAAGTGGTCGTTTGCACCCACACGATATGACGACTATCAACTGCTGCAGGATATGGGCTTCACCGAAAATATGGCGTACGTCCTCAAGAAACAAGAATTGGATAGAGGATCTGTCAACCCAATCTTTGGTGGGTGGCCGACATACAAAGAAATTGTCATCGAGTTCATGGAATCTCTGGAGATATTGGTCACCCCCAATCAAGCACGCCCGTCAAGCAGCGAATGGAGAGAGGGGAAGGTAGATTTTTTCCTCTACAACACCAACTATTCCCTCACTCTCTGGGCCTTCAATGACATCTACTGGTGGCCACACAAGCCATGTCGTCAGCTAGAGAATGTTGATCTGGATGCCATCTGGAAGGACTTCGTGACACTGTCGGAGGGTAAAAGGCTTAACTTCCACCACAGTTCATTGGTGGACTTTGAGCATCCCTTTGTTCGGGTGCTCCATCGGATGTTGATAAACATTGTATTTGCAAAGTCAACCCATACGCAAGTAAAGGTATAAGTATTGGACTTGTACTTTTTATATCAACTCATGGAGGGAAATCCATTCAACTGGGGAGCATTCTTTCTCCAGCACATCATGCAAGTGAGGCGTAATGTCATGCGAGCTATGCCTATTTTGTTTGGGGGACTTATCACCCCCATTTCTATTCATTTAGTCCTTGACCTGTCTACTCTGGAGTCGCTAAACTCCAGGCTATGCATCGACCGCCTCCACTTCAGGAAAGTCGACCTCATCACTGTAGAAGTCGGTGTCATCTACGCCACATGCTCGGTCAATGATACCTTCTACCAACGTCGACTCCCTGATCCTGTATTCAACATTAGGGGAGTTGGACACTATAGATGGTCAGATCTAGGCGATGATGACAATGCTGTACAACAACAAGCTCAGGCTGAGGAGGAAGACACGGGAAGTGATGACATGGTGGAAGTGGAGCCCACCATTCATGTGTGACATAGAGGGGCTCTGAGGAAGTGTCCTCGCCATTATGCTGCCTCATCATCTTCTTCCCCGCCCCCTTCTCAAGAAGGATAGGATACCTATTCTATGGCATGTATGTATAACATGCTGCAGGACATCCAGACACATCAACAACAACAAACCTAATCCCTGGCTAGCATTCAGGACATGCAAGGTAGGCTATATACAAACCTGCAGGCAATTTATCAAAATGAACACCTTCTCTTGTCCAACCAAGAGAATATACATCAGCGTTTGTAGCATATGGAAGCTTATCAGTAGCCTTTCTTTGATAACCATTGGAGCCAGGGGTATTTTGGAAGTTACTAGATGCTGCCGGACATGCCACCATCTAATCCAACCTTTTAGGGGATGTTTCCTCCTCAGGATCCCACACAGCCACTGACACCACCATTCTGAGTCGGGTATCACTGTTCCACCTCTTAAGTTAGGATATTGTCTATGAGGCCATAGTCATATTCAAGCTTGGGGGTGCTGGAACTGCTTCTATCTTAGCTTTTATTTTCTGTTATCTTAGTTTTTTTTATTTGCTTCATTTTGAGAAAAGGAGTTAGTGTTTATTAGTTTTTCTATTATGTAGGATCCACATTCTATCTAGTATAATCTGTGAAGAAGTAAATGCATAGTTTCTGTGAAAATATCAATCTCTGGGTTGGGTGCAATTTTGTGAGTAAATTTAAAATTTGTGAGCTTATCTTGTGAGTAAGAGAGTCACATAACTGAGGAAGTGCTTGAGTAAGTCATCTTTAGGACATTAAAGAATAAATGACCATCTAATTTTTCTAAGAAAGTGATTGACAAGGATTGTTGAGCCTAAACCGATTAAATACTAACATGACCTTAAATTCAAATTCAAGAAGGAAACCCCTTGATTGCCCTGTACACAAGTCGTTAGAGAGGGACATATGATTTTCTCTGAAGGTTCTATCTCTTATCAACCACCACATTCCTTTGACTCACACCCACCATAAGAGGATTGAGTACATGTTATCATTCTTCTTTTGTTTGCATTTACATTTCATAATAGACTTTTCATAGTAGTTGGTTATTCTTATTTGCATTAGCATATACATAAAATATATATATAGAAAATCATACATGCACAAAAAATTCATGCTGCATGTCATTTAGTGCATAACACCTTTGTTCATCTAATTGCATAAGCATGACATTTCTTCTTGCATAAAATCGTGTCTAACTTCTTCTCTCTTAATAAAAAGATAGTGATTGTGTCCATTCGTTAAAAAAAAAGAGAAAGCACTTAAAAAAATAATTAAAGGTGAAGTGCAATTGATGCGATGATTTTGAGTCACATTTATAGACTTGTTTTATATATGTTTTATGCATTTATTAGTCATTTTTGTAGTTAATGTTGCATAATTAATCTACTTTGGTCTATGTTACTTCTCTATGTCAAATCTCCCTTATTTCAGCATTTTGAGTATAAATTATCAAAAGAATACGTTTTTCTGTAGACTTGTGTGGTCTCGTGTTGTAATTTCAGGAAAAACAAGTATTTGCTACTGTCGATACCATCGACGGTGGTCGATACCATCGACCGGACCACAGGTTGCCAGCCGCAAGGACCAGAAGAAAGTCGATACTAGCGACAGGGATGTCGATGGTATCGAGATATCATCAGGTTGCTGGCGAAGAGTGAGTCGATACTATCGACACATATGTCGATACTATCGACTAGTGGAGCTACAACGGCGGTAAAAGGACAAAACCGACGCCTATGACTGTCGATACCATCGACCCATGTCAATGGTATCGAGGTGGCATCAGTTGCGACAAAGAAAAGAAAAGAAATTCAGCCGATACATAGCTGGGTCAATACCATCGACTCTCGTCGATGGTATCGACACCGTTAGATACATGTTTGCTTCAGATTGATCTAAATCTGATGGCTGTGATATTTTGGCGACCTAATTCGGTGATTATACCTAATGACGGCGGCCAAGAGTGAGGGATCACATCATTAGCCACTGCACACGTCCCGAGAAGGGTGGAGAGAAGAACGAAGCCCAGAAGCACGCCCTAGCCGATCCGGATGCCGAAGAAGACGATTTCCACAACCGAAAGGTGGGAGAATGTGTATTCTACGCCAAGGATCGCTTGGATCTTCTCTGTTCAGGGATTTCACCACTCAATCACGTTTTTCTCCATGTTTCCCTTTTTCTACTCCACGTTTTGCTTTGAGATGAACATGCGGGGCTATTCCCCTTTGTCTTTAGGACCGGGAGTAGCCCGAGAATTCATTGTATGACAATTTTATCATAGTAATTCATACCTTATCTCTTAAATCTGTGGTATAATTTCGTTTTCTCAATTATATTGTTATGCTTGATCACCATAATAATAATCTAATGCCCTTAATTACTTTGAAAGAAGAATTAATGGTTGAAAAGAGACGGAATTTACATTAATTGACAAATCCCTTGAACAAGGTGGTGTAAGGTTAATGGTGGATACCGAGAGATCGTTTTTAATGCACCTAGTTTAGGGTATAGGTTACTATGACGGTGGAACCGACCTAGACATAGGTAGTGAATTGTACCACGACAGTGGGCAATTCTGATTTCAGGCCACTACCCGGATAGAGAGATAAATTTGAGTGACTACATAGAATTTAATACAATGAAAACCCGCGGTGAAACCGCAATCCTAAAGATCTCATTTTGAATTGATTAAACCAAACATTTAATCGATTGCTTTGTTTTGTGTTATTTTCATTTTCTTTTAATTTTAACAACAACTCCCAACTATTTAATCGGTCTAGCTGATTGCGAGTAGTTAGTAGTAGTCTCCGACAATTCACGTATCCCTGAGTTTGACTCGGGCCTCCAAAGGCCTATATTACATTGACGCGTACACTTGCGTTTCTACGCACGTAAAAAGCGTGTCAAGTTTGTGGCGCCGTTGCCGGGGATACGACAAGTTGTCGGCACTACGAGTGCTACAAGCGGCCACTCTAGGCCACATTTTTATTTTTATTTATCATTTTAAAAATTCATAGTATATTCTCTAAATTTTGTAATCATCAAGCACGGTACTGACCTTAAATTTTCACTTTGCAGGTATTGTGTATGGTGCAGACGCGTAGTACCAACTACACGCAACAAGCACCAGAGGTTCTACTGACGGGACCTGACGACGAAGAAGGCCACAATCAAGACTACTTAGAAGAAACAGATTCAGAATCCGAACAAGAAGAAATGGCAGAAACCATAGACAATATGGGAGAAGATCAAAGCTTCTTCTTCATCTGCTACCAAGGAGCCGATCAAGAAGCAGGCGGTTAATATTCCGACATACAAGATTGATCCTGCATTAATTAACTTAGTTAAGTCGAATGCATTCCATGGGCTCAAGAATGAAGACCTAGTCGCGCATATAAGTCAATTTGTGAAGAATTGTGATATGATAAAAATAGACAGATTTCCACAAGATGTTCTCTACTTGAAGCTCTTCCTGAGTTCTCTAGCGGGAAACGCACGGGAGTGGTTGCACAACCTGGACGATGAATATGTGGAATCCTGGGACCACATGGTGGATGTTTTCTTTGAAAGGTTCTTCCCGCCCGAGAAGACCAATGACATGATCAGGAAGATCCACAACTTCACCCAGAAAGCAGGAGAGACCTATTCTGAGACATGAGAAAGGCTTCAGATCATGCTCAGGTGGTGCTCGCATCACAGGCTTGACAAGGAGACACAGGTCAAGATCTTCTATTTTGCTCTCTCCGAGCATGATAGAAGCAACCTCGATTCAACAGGCTCAAGATTCTTCTTGAACAACACAGACACCAGGTGTTGGGAAATCCTTAAGAACATGGCCAAGAAGCAATCGTGGGGCGAAAGAGATGTTCTGGAGCATGTTCGAGTGGCAGGGGAATCTAAAGCAATCAAGGAGCTGAATGAGAAGATGGATCTTCTCGCGAAGAAACTGCTTGCAAAGGAGGATACTGAGTTCGAGGATGAGGTTCAAGTTAAATTCATGAGGCAGCAGCAAGGCTACAGAAATAATGATTATTCATGGAGGAAAGACAAGAAGTTCTCCTGGAAGGATCCAAACAACTTCTTGCAGGATCCAGATGCAAAACCCCATCCAGTAGCGGAGGATAAGAGCACAGAGTTGCTCAATCAAGTGATAAAGCAAAATCAAGAATTAATGACTACTTTTGGCCAGCAGATAAAGCAACAAGGGGAGTTTATGAACCAATTCGGGCAGACACTGTAGAGCCATGGGGCTCAAATGAGGACAATAGAAACTTCCATGGTGCAAATGGCAGTGGAGATAGCCAATTTGAAGAAGCCGGCGCACCAAGGTTTTCCGGGTAACACTAATATTCCAGGAGGAAACCAGCAGGCGAAGGCCATCCTGTTAAGCAGTGGCAAGAAACTGTTAAATCCCAGAGCCGATGAACCAAGCAAACCCCAAGCAAAAATTGAAGGTGAGGCCACTGAGGAGCTGCCCATACCAGTCACAGAACCAGTTGCGGATATAGCAGTGGATGCTACTGAAGAACCTATTGTAGATGAGGAGGAGACGCAGAAAAGGACACCTTATGTGCCACCTCATCAAAGGGCACAGGCTGTCCCGATCCCATATCCGAATAGTACTAAGGCAAGGAAAGTGGATGCCCAATTTAAAAAGTTTCTAGACAGTTTCAGAAAGCTTTCAGTCAACATCCCTTTATTGGAAGCTATTGAGAAAATCCCTTCTTATGGAAAATTTCTGAAAGACATCATCACCAAGAAGAGAAAAATCCCAGACACGGAGGTTGTTGTGCTTAAGGAGCAGGTGAGTGCCTTCATCATGGGTACATTGCCACCAAAGAGGCAGGATCCGGGCTGTTTCAACATCTCATGTTACATTGGGAAAGTTAAGTTTGGTGAAGCGCTATGTGACTCAGGGGCGAGCATTAACATGATGCCCCTATCTACATTCAAGAAGCTGGGATTAAAAGAGTCACGACCGAGCAACATGACAATCCAATTGGCGGACAATTAAGTGGTAAAGCCATACGGTATTTGTGAAGACGTGTTAGTGAAAGTGGATCGATTTGTTTTTCCAACAGATTTTATCGTCATGGAGATGCAAGATGAACAAGCAATGAGCTACTACTCGGACGACCCTTCCAAGCTACAGCTGACATGATACTTGAGATGGGGAGAGTTCGTTTGACCTTAGGTATAGCCGATGACTGATTTGAGATGGTCATTCCCTCCAGTGCCATGTCACCTAAATCCAAGGAGCAATGCCACATGGTAAAACATTTTGACAACAATATCTCACTTTGTCTAGGGAAGCCATTTTTAGATATGGCCCATGTAATGACTAAGGTGGAAAAAGGGACTTTGGCTGTGGACATCATGGAACAGACCAAGGTGGTATCTCTTTGCAAGGATGTAGGTTTTCCAAACGATGAGGAGGAGGACATTCCTCCCTCTATTGAAGATGAGGCTATAGAAAATTCAATTTTTGATGCATATCCAGAATTACCACTTGAGGCCTTCTTAGTCAATATCACTCATGATTGGATGAGCAGTGATTCCCTGAAGGAGTGCGCCAAGATGCTTCAGATGTTGCCGTGTTTCTATGCAAGGTACTATGAAGATTTAGGCGAACTCCCACCACCACTTCAATCATCCTTAATCAAACTGCCGGAATTAGAATTGAAGCCGCTGCCACCGCACCTCAAGTACACATTTCTAGCTGAGGAAGAAAAGTTGCCTGTGATTATATCTGCTTATCTGAGTGCTGAGGAGGAGGACCACTTGCTGATAGTGCTGAAGAACCACCGGGGAGCATTTGGGTGGTCTGTTGCAGATATCAAGGGGATCTCCCCTACCTTGTGCCAGCATAAGATTCGGCTCGAGGAGGGAGCCAAACTGGTGATTCAACCGCAACGTCGACTAAATCCGAGCATTATGGAGGTTGTGAAGAAGGACGTGATTAAACTTCTTTTCGCATGTATCATCTATGCTATTTCTGACTTCACATGGGTGAGTCCCACACAGGTAGTCACTAAAAAGGGGGGAATCACTGTTACTTAGAATCTCTTAAATGAACCTGTCACCACCCACTTGGTAACCAGGTGGCGTGTTTGTATAGATTACCGACGACTGAATGTTGCTACGCTAAAGGATCACTTTCCTCTTCTGTTTATTGATTAAATTCTAGACTGCTTAGCCGACCGATCACATTTTTGTTTTCTGGATGGGTATTCAGGGTACAATCAGATTTAGATAGATCCTAAGGACCAAGAGAAGTCCACCTTCACTTGTCCTTATGGAATTGCGTACCTCCGTATACCTTTTGGATTATGTAATGCACTGGCGACCTTTCAGCATTGCATGCTCGCCATTTTTTCTGATATGGTAGAACGCTGTTTAGAGGTCTTTATGGATGATTTCTCGGTTTATGGTGCATCTTTTGATGAATTCCTTTACAATCTAGATAAGGTGTTACAACGTTGCGAGGACACACATTTGGTCCTCAACTGGGAAAAATGTCACATGATGGTGAGTGAAGGAATAGTGCTAGGACATAAAGTGTCTAGCAAAGGTTTGGAGGTCGATCCGGTAAAAATTGAAGTAATTTCCAAATTGCCCTCACCAAATTCGGTAAAAGGGGTAAGAAGTTACTTAGGTCATGCCGGTTTCTATCGTTGTTTTATAAAAGATTTTTCTAAAATTGCCAAACCTTTACCTAAGCTTTTAGAAAAGGATGTTGTTTTTGACTTCAATGAAAAATGTCTACACGCGTTCAACGTGCTTAAGGAAAAATGGATTTCTGCACCGGTTGTGCAAACATCGGATTGGACCAAGCCGTTTGAACTCATGTGTGATGCATCCGATTTCGCCGTTGGAGCTGTGTTGGGACAACGGGTGAACAATAAACCCACTGTGATTTTTTATGCCTCTAAGACTTTGAATGACGCTCAACTCAATTACACGACTACTGAGAAAGAATTGCTTGCCGTTGTGTTCTCTTTTGAAAGATTTCGGCAATATTTAGTTGGATCGAAGTCATAGTTTGTACGGACCACGCCGCTATTAAGTATTTGATGGAGAAAAAAGATGCCAAACCTAGATTGATTAGGTGGATCTTGCTTTTATAGGAATTTGATATCGAAATCAAAGACAAGGCGGGGATTGAAAATGTTGTAGCGGATCATTTGTCTAGGTTAGCGAGGGTAGATGAAAAAGATTTACACATACCCATTACCGAGACATTTCCGGATGAACATCTTTTGAAAGTGAATTCTAAAGATCCGTGGTTTTCATATATTGTGAACTATCTTGCCTGTAGAATCATTCCAGATGATTGGACATATCAAGAGAAGAAGAAAATTTTCCATTCTCTACGATATTATTTTTGGGATGACCCTATTCTCTTAAAGCAATGCAGGGATGGTGTCCTACGTAGGTGTGTACCTGAGGTGGAATACGAGAGTGTTCTTCGTCATTGCCACACACTACCGACGTGCGGACACCATGCAAGCTCTCGTACGACAGCCAAAGTACTAGAAAGTGGCCTATATTGGCCTACCTTATTTAGGGACGCTTATGAGTTCATGAGGCAATGTGATTCCTGCCAAAGGGCGGGTAACATTTCGAAGAGACAAGAGATGCCCCTTAATGTTTTCTAGGAGGTTGAGGTATTTGATTTATGGGGTATAGATTTTATGGGACCCTTTGTGTCCTCAAATTCTAATTTGTATATCCTTTTGGCTGTTGATTATGTGTCAAAGTGGGTAGAGGCAATACCCACAAGGACTAATGATTCCACTGTAGTGTGCAGGTTCGTTAAAGAAAATATCTTCTGTAGGTTCGGTGTGCCCAAAATGATCATTAGTGACGGGGGTACACACTTCCGAAATCAAAAGTTCTCGGCACTATTGAGAAAGTACGGGGTCAAACATAACATTGGTACCCCATACCACCCACAAACTCAAGGACAAGTGCATGTCTCCAATCGAGAAATTAAGAAGATCTTGGAGCGTATTGTGGCTTTCACGAGGAAGAATTGGAGTGCCCTACTACCAGACGCGTTGTGGGCATACAGGACGGCATATAAGACACCTATAGGCACCATGCCTTTTAGGTTGGCTTATGGTCGGGCCTGTCACTTACCGGTAGAATTAGAGCACAAAGCACATTGGGCGCTTAGGAAGCTAAACTTGAGTTATGATGAAGCAGGGAAGAAGAGGTTACTTGAATTAAATGAACTTGATGAGCTACGAATGAATGCATATGAAAACTCTCGGATATACAAGGAGCACACGAAGTTGATTCATGATTACCACATTCAGATGTGCACCTTCAAGAAAGGAGATCATGTGCTTTTGTTCAATTCGAGGCTGAAGTTACATCCCGGGAAGCTAAAATCCCGATGGAGTGGACCATTTACGGTAGAGGAGGTCAGACCACATGGCACAATCATGGTGCGCGATGGCGAGACCACATTTTTGGTCAATGGACAAAGGTTGAAGTTGTATTATCATGAAGAATATACAAGGAAGGTGAATGAGGTCAAACTCATTGCACTTCCGGATGCATGACGAGCTTTAAGTTGTCTAGCCTAAGACGTTAAATAAGGGCGCTTGTTGGGAGGCAACCCAACCATCGGTACTTTAGTTTAGTTCTTCTACATTCATAGTTTGATTTTTTTTTACTTAGTTTTTAGTGTAAAAAGATACCGTGATCGTTTGCTACATGTGCAGGACTGAGGTAGAGTCGATACCATCGACCATGGTACAGGTTGGCGACTGCAGAAATTGCACCGCGTCGATGGTATCGACTTACCAACAGGCAGATCGCAAGCAGAGGTCGATAGTATCGACATGGGTGTCGATACTTATGAGATCTCTGGAGATTTTCAGAAGAATCGTCTCAGTAAAGTCGATACCATCGACGGGTCTGTCGATGGTATCGACACATTCATATACAGAAGGCGGCGGCCGACCTCGTGAGGAAGTTTCCCTAATCAAAGGGTCGATACCATCGACTCGCGTCGATAGTATCGACGAGCCACTTCAACAATCCACGAGGAGAGATCTACGGCGATCGTAGCAACCAGAATGTCAATCCGGGGGACGGGTCGATACCATCGACTCGCGTCGATAGTATCGACACGTCAACAATATGGGACCCACAGATCCAGCCATCGAGGACCGTCGATACTAGCGGCAGTACAGATTGTGCTACCCGTGTCAATACCATCGACCCGCGTTGATGGTATCGACGGGCATACAGCAGCGCTGGCCACGGCTATATATGAGAAGGATTGTCGTCATATGACGTCACAACTCCAGAGCAATCCTCCTCCACCTATGCCGAGTGTATTCCAGAGCGATCCGAGCCCGACGACGAGCAACAAGGAGCACGTTCTTCATCGAGCGGAGATTTCTTTCTCCGATCTTCACCGAGCTCTCTCTCTTCTCCTCCTTCTGTCACAACCATGGTGCATGTTGCTAGTGCATTGTTATGACCCACATTTCGTTTTAACAGTAAGTACCTTGGTTAGTGCATAATTGAACTAATTATGTTAAGATAAGTACTTGCTTTTATTAATAGTGTTTTGAGCTTTGAGCTAGTGTTAATGTATTCTTAGCTTGTTTTCTCATCCTGAGGTTAAGGACAAGTTTGTGCTTAATCTGTTGCCGAAGGAATCATGCGAAACCGACCTACGAGTAAAAAGATATAAGCTTTTTAGTGTGCAGGGACCTATGTGTAATTTCGGAAAGTTTTTGGGCAATTTACATCTGGCCCCCTGGGCGCCCTTCCTTATCCTTTTCTGTAGTTTTCCTTTATTAGTTCTGTTAACCGACCTTGGAATGAACGTATCGTTCATTCCTTTGGTTGCCGCCTGAGAAAAACAGAGAGAAGGGAGAGGGAGAGAGCGAGCTAGAGGAGAAGTTAGGCAACCAAGCCCCTCCTTCTCCGTTTTTCTTCGATTCTTCATCTTCTCCAGCCAAATCAACCAGCTACATCATCTTCTTCTTCTTCACCTTCTTCTTCCTCCTGCAGCCGTGAAGAAGCCGACCATGGAGATGGTCTAGGGAGCGAACGGTGCTTCCCCTCCGTTCTTTCCTCTTGCCAACTGCTTGCTAGGTCATTCCGAAGCTATAGGAGTGATTCGGGTAAGAATCGCCCACCGAATCGACCCCAATCTCCTCTTTTATTTCTGCAATTTCCGCCTCTGCGCAGGTTGCACGGCGTGCAAATCCGTTTGCACGGCGTGCAACGTTACAGAAAGCTGATATAGGGGATTTCCGTTTCTGCGCAGGTTGCACGGCGTGCAAAGTCAGATTGCACGGCGTGCAAAGTTACAGATAGCGGAACGAGTTTCAGCCCAGGCGCACGGCGTGCAAATCAGTTTGCACGGCGTGCAATTCAGTTTGCACAGCGTGCAAATCAGTTTGCACGGCGTGCAAAGGTGCAAAAAAGTAGAACAGAAGTGCACTGAAGGTGCACGGCGTGCAGTCTAGGTGCACAGCGTGCACGCTGCTGTAAAGGGCAGAATTAGGCGTGGTTGTGGACATTTTTCAGTGTATACGAACACACCAAAGTGGGTGAGTGGCAGTTCATTTAGAAATCATTATTAAACTCATTTTAAATGCTTAATTGCTTCAGTATCAGTTGATGTGACTCTTAAACAGTGTAGTATGTACATTAAAGTATGTTAAGTTCATTGGAACTTGAAATGCATGATATGAATGATGAAAAAGAGGAAATTCCATGTTTTACAGTCGTAATGTGATATTTCTGTTAAACTGTATATCTGTTAACTAATTAATAGACATAGGTGCCCTAACACCGTAGAACCCCTCGTGAGGTCTGCACCTTGGGGTGAAACGACCTACCTAGCGTGTGTCTAGATGGTCGGTGACTCATGTTTAACAATAATCCGTGCGTGTGTCACGGTGGCACGAGGGCAGAAAGGCAGTGTTTAACAATAATCCGTGTGTGTGTCACGGTGGCACTGGAGTATAAAGGGGTTATTCAACAATAATCCGTGCGTGTGTCACGGTGGTAACCCAGACTCTCTGCCTGTGTGCTCAGGTTAGAGGAGGAGTCTAGAGTACACTCTTTGAGAGTGCAGTGAGGCCGTGTGAGCCTGAGAGTCCTGTAGCAGACCAGGACATCAGTCAGACTTAGCATTTCCCGGGTGTGTCGCTAAGTCTTGTACGGTGGGACCGTAGCATGAACTTGCTGCAGATCTTTATATGCAGAGTACACTGCATATATTTAGGGCATAATAATAAAAATAAATAAGTAATCATATAGGATCACAATAAATTTATATATCTGTTCATTTACCTGAAATACCTGTTGATGCATAGAAATGTGATTATTATCTGTATATCTGCTATGTCAATAGAACTGCCCTGTTTGAACTGTATATATGTTTAATTTCAGTTTATAAACCTGACGAGTTGATTAGTGATAGCTAAGTGAGATGTTATTCACTGAGCGAGTAGGCTCATACCTCTACTCAAAACATTTTCAGGTCAGCATCAGGAATCGGAAGGGTCGTTTCATCCTAACGCCTAGTCTATATAAGGTTTGTAGTTAGTTTAGTTAGAGGTCTCTTAGTCCTTTCCCCTCGGTCCTTGGGACATGGTGTGGGTGAGAGAGAGTATGTTTGTGGAATGTGTATAAAGATGTAAATTAACTGTTATGTTTACTTTCTGTTAAACAATGTTACATGTTGTAAACTTTGTTTATGTTCTCTAGCCAGGTTAATTGAAATGCTTCCGCAATAGTTTATTGTGTTTTAGTTTACAGCAATAATCCGGATATCATTACGAGGTTTTAAAAAAGAAAAAGTTTTCAGCGATTTGTTTATGTGATAATCCCTCCGTCGCGCCCTAATCTCATGATTAATGGTTAGTGTGAGATCGGGGTGTGACATCTTGGTATCAGAGCATAGGTTGAGTACATAGTTACTCAGAGTCCAAGCCAGGGGACGATAAGAGACCAATAGGATTAAGGTTTAGGTGTCTTTCTTCTATCTGTAGTTTTCTAACAGGAAATGTTTTGTTATATCATTGCAGATGGCAGGAAGAGGCTTTGATCGCGATGATCAGGCCGAGAGCCATGTTGGCCCTGATCCTTTGTACTTGGGTCCAGGTGGTGGTGACCACGTGGATGAAGCATCCCGGATGTACAGGATGTTCCTGGAGACCAAAGAAAAGTACAAGGCTGATAGGCGAGATTCTTCTTCTACCAGCAGTAAAGATCTGATGCGATCTTATGAGCTTGTAAAGAAGCTAGGTGGCACAGAGTTTAGTGGCACCACAGATCCCGCTGAGGCTGATGAGTGGTTTAGACAGATAGAGAAGGTCTTTCGCCTGATGGAACTTCCAGAATATAAGAAGATTAATCATGCAGTCTACCTTTTAACAGGCGATGCAGAGTTGTGGTGGCGTGGTGTGGAAGAAAAGAGGAGAGGTACAGAGCTTTCCTGGCAGGATTTCTCTGAGGAGTTTCATCTCAAATTCTATCCACCCACTTTTCTTAATGAGAAAATCAGGCAGTTACAGAATATCAAGCAGGGGAACATGACAGTTACTGAGTATGAAGCGCTTTTCACACGGTTAGCGAATTTCTGTCCGCAGCTTGTTCCCGACAACATAGAAAGATGCAGAAGGTTTCAGGAAGGGCTAAGGCCAGAAATTCGACATACAGTTTCTGCTACTAGCAGGAGGAACAGAGAGAACTTTGGTGAGTTTGTTGAGGCAGCAAGACAAGTTGAAGAATCTGTGAATGCTGACAGGGTGCCCGAGTTTAAGAAAAAATCTGCAGATTTCAGTAGAGGGCAATCTAGTAGTGGATACAGAGGTGGAGGTAGAGGTTTCTTTTCTAAGCTTGGGCGTGGCTTTGGTTGTTTCGGCAGGCAGAGATCTGAGGATGTCACTAATTCTAGAGGCAGAGGAGGATACAGCCCAGGGAGATGGGGCAGTGCGTCTAGAGAGCAGCCATCTGGATCATCTACTTCTGTGACTGGTCCACAGAAACAGGAGATGCGGGTATGTAATACCTGTGGAAAATTTCACTCTGGGCAATGTTGGGGTTTAGATTATACAGGATGTTACCAATGTGGGCAGATAGGACATATAAAGAAGTTTTGTCCTCAGCTTCAACCAGCAGCATCACAAGCTTCTCAGTCTCAGTTTTATGATGTTCAGAGACAACCTCCAGCTGAAGGACCGAGTTCTTCTATGGCTTCTGGTTCCAGAGGTGGTGGAGTATCCAGTGGCAGAAGTGGTCAAAGAGGACAGCGTGGCAGAGGGAGAGCGGCAGCACGTTTCTTTTCTTTGACACCTCAGGAAGGTATAATTTCTTCACAAGTTGTTACAGGAGAGATGCTTTTGTTTAATAATATACCAGTTTCAGTTTTGATAGATCCGAGAGCTACTCACTCTTTCATACGACGTTCTTTAGTTGGTAAGCTTAATCTGTTAACTCAAGAATTGGTAGATGAGTTAGTGTTGAGGGTTCCACTAGGTGGACCAACAGTTTTGACTGAGTTCTGTCCCGGATGTTTGTTATCTTTTAGAGGTTATACCTTTGCTGCTAATCTCATACCCTTGAATGTAAATACTTTTCAAGTCATCTTGGGTATGGATTGTCTTGAGACATATCGAGTGCAACTCGATTGTTGGAAAAAGGAAGCTACCTTTCAACTAGGGGAATTTTCTTGTGTCTTTACTGGAGACAGGAAAGTTCTGCCTACGTGCATAATATCAGCTGATGTAGCTGATAAGATGTTACAGAAAGGATGTGAAGCGTTCCTTGCTCATGTGGTTGACACCAGAGCAGAGAAGAGCACCGCCAGTGTTTATGATGTGCCTGTGGTTCGTGAGTTTTCTGATGTTTTTCCAGAGGAGTTACCAGGCTTACCTCCTATCAGATACATTGATTTTGAGATTCAGGTATATTCAGGTAGTCATCCAGTAGCACTGCCAGCTTATAGAATGGCACCTGTAGAGTTGAAGGAACTCAAGGTGCAGCTGCAGGAATTGCTGGATAAGGGTTTCATCAGACCCAACTCTTCGCCGTGGGGTGCTCCAGTCCTATTTGTTAAGAAAAAGGATGGCACCATGCGTCTCTGTATAGATTACAGGCAACTAAACAAGATCTTTATTAAGAACAAGTATCCTTTACCGAGAATAGATGATCTGTTTGATCAGTTGCGTGGAGCGACGATCTTCTCTAAAATCGATTTGAGATCTGGATATCATCAGCTCAGAATAAAGGCTTCTGATATTCCCAAGACAGCTTTCAGAACCAGGTATGGACATTATGAGTTTCTGGTCATGTCGTTTGGGATGACCAATGCCCCAGCAGCCTTTATGGATATGATGAATCAGATTTTCAAACCGTTCCTAGATCAGTTTATTGTAGTCTTTATAGATGATATTCCGATCTACTCCAGAGATGATGGACAGCATGAGCAACACCTGAGAGTAGTGTTGCAGCTGTTGAGGCAACATCAGTTGTATGCTAAGTTTAGCAAATGTGAGTTATTGTTGGCTGAGGTAGCATTTCTTGGACATGTTATCTCGAGAGATGGAGTTAGCATTGACCCTAAGAAAGTTGATTCTGTACTTCAGTGGGAACAGCCTAAGACTCCTACTGAGATTAGAAGTTTCTTGGGATTAGCAGGTTATTACAGAAGGTTTATAAAGAACTTCAGTGTGTTAGCATCACCCTTGACACGCTTGACGAGGAAGAATTCACCGTTTGTTTGGTCTGATAACTGTGAGAAAAGTTTTCAGATCTTGAAGAGGAAGTTGACTTCAGCACCAGTGTTGGTTTTGCCAGAAGCAGAAAAGGGTTATACAGTATTCTACGATGCTTCTAGGAGAGGTTTGGGCTGTGTGCTGATGCAGGAAGGCAAAGTTGGGGCTTATGCATCTAGACAGCTTAAGAAGAATGAAGAGAACTACCCTACTCATGATCTGGAGTTAGCTGCTATAGTTCATGCTCTTAAGACATGGCGTCACTACCTGTATGGTGAGACATGTCAGGTGTTTACAGACCATAAGAGCCTGAAGTATATCTTCACTCAAAAAGATTTGAATCTGAGACAGCGTAGATGGCTTGAGCTGATTAAAGATTATGATGTGACAATCGATTACCATCCTGGTAAAGCTAATGTTGTAGCAGATGCCTTGAGTAGAAAGTCAAGTTCAACTGCAGATGCATTTTCTATGGCATGTTTCAAGAGAGACTTGCTTGTAGATATGCGAAAGTTGAACTTAGACTTGAATGTGACCGGACAGAGTGGGTTGATTTCTCAAATGCAGGTTAAACCTACTTTCTATGATCAGATTAAGGAATTGCAACAGAATGATGATGAGTTGAGGCAGATTATGCAGGATATGTCGGAAGGTAAAAGGTCAGAATTCAGGTTCTCTGACGATGGTGTGTTGTATCTTCATGACAGGTTGTGTGTACCTGGGAACAGTGAGCTGAAAGAGCAAATTCTTGAAGAAGCGCATGCTTCTATGTATGCTATGCATCCTGGTAACACGAAAATGTACAGGAATCTCAGAGAGCTGTACTGGTGGTCTGGTATGAAAAGAGATGTGGCTGAGTACGTAGCTAGATGTGGAGTGTGTCAGCAGGTTAAAGCTGAACACCAAAAACCTGCTGGTACTTTACAGTCGCTTCCTATACCTGAATGGAAATGGGAACACATCACGATGGATTTTGTGGTAGGATTACCTAGGACGTCTAGAGGTTCGAACTCGATTTGGGTGATTGTGGATAGACTAACTAAGTCTGCTCACTTTCTTCCGGTCAAGTCAACCTTTGATGTTCCGAAGCTGGCCAAGATATATGTGGACGAGGTAATCAGATTACATGGGATTCCAGTTTCCATTATTTCTGACAGAGATCCTAAGTTTACATCTAGATTCTGGAATCAGTTACATCGTGCGTTGGGCACAAAGCTGAGGTTCAGTACATCGTTTCACCCGCAGACAGATGGTCAATCTGAGAGGACCATTCAGACTCTTGAAGACATGCTGAGAGCATGCGTTCTGTAGTTCAGAGGTAACTGGGAAGAACACTTAAGCTTGATGGAGTTTGAGTATAACAACAACTACCATTCTAGTCTTGGAATGGCCCCATATGAAGCTCTATATGGCAGGAAGTGTAGATCACCAGTTTGTTGGTATGAGATTGGAGAGAAAGAAATTCTTGGACCTGAGATAGTCGATATGACTACAGAGAAGATATCTGTGATCAGGGAGCAGTTGAAAGCTGCTCAGGACAGACAGAAAAGTTATGCAGAAAGACGACGTCAACCTCTTGAGTTTGAGGTTGGTGACGAGGTTTATCTGAAGGTTTCACCGTGGAAGGGAGTGTTAAGGTTTGGCAAGAGGGGTAAGTTGACCCCTAGGTACATGGGCCCATATCCTATTGTTGAGAGAATTGGACCTGTAGCTTACAAGTTGGATTTGCCGTCTGAGTTGGCAAATCTTCATGATGTGTTTCATGTGTCTATGCTGAAGAAGTGTCATCCTGGTACAGAGAAAATATTAGATCCAGATCTGGCACAGCTTAGGACAGATGTGTCCTATGTGGAAGGACCAGTACAGATAGTTGATCACCGAATCAAGAAGCTTAAGAACCGTGAGTTATCTTTAGTGAAGGTTTTGTGGAAGAATCACAATATAGAGGAAGCTACGTGGGAGCTTGAATCAGAAATGCGTAACAAGTTTCCTTTTCTCTTTTAGGAATTTCGGGACGAAATTCTTATAAGGGAGGGAGATTGTTATGACCCACATTTCGTTTTAACAGTAAGTACCTTGGTTAGTGCATAATTGAACTAATTATGTTAAGATAAGTACTTGCTTTTGTTAATAGTGTTTTGAGCTTTGAGCTAGTGTTAATGTATTCTTAGCTTGTTTTCTCATCCTGAGGTTAAGGACAAGTTTGTGCTTAATCTGTTGCCGAAGGAATCATGCGAAACCGACCTACGAGTAAAAAGATATAAGCTTTTTAGTGTGCAGGGACCTATGTGTAATTTCAGAAAGTTTTTGGGCAATTTACATCCGGCCACCTGGGCGCCCTTCCTTATCCTTTTCTGTAGTTTTCCTTTATTAGTTCTGTTAACCGACCTTAGAATGAATGTATCGTTCATTCCTTTGGTTGCCGCCTGAGAAAAACAGAGAGAAGGGAGAGGGAGAGAGCGAGCTAGAGGAGAAGCTAGGCAACCAAGCCCCTCCTTCTCCGTTTTTCTTCGATTCTTCATCTTCTCCAGCCAAATCAACCAGCTGCATCATCTTCTTCTTCTTCACCTTCTTCTTCCTCCTGCAACCGCGAAGAAGCCGACCATGGAGATGGTCTAGGGAGCGAACGGTGCTTCCCCTCCGTTCTTTCCTCTTGCCAACTGCTTGCTAGGTCATTCCGAAGCTATAGGAGTGATTCGGGTAAGAATCGTCCACCGAATCGACCCCAATCTCCTCTTTTATTTCTGCAATTTCCGCCTCTGCGCAGGTTGCACGGCGTGCAACGTTACAGAAAGCTGATATAGGGGATTTCCGTTTCTGCGCAGGTTGCACGGCGTGCAAAGTCAGATTGCACGGCGTGCAAAGTTACAGATAGCGGAACGAGTTTCAGCCCAGGTGCACGACGTGCAAATCAGTTTGCACGGCGTGCAATTCAGTTTGCACGGCGTGCAAAGGTGCAGAAAAGTAGAACAGAAGTGCACTGAAGGTGCACGGCGTGCAGTCTAGGTGCACGGCGTGCACGCTGCTGTAAAGGGCAGAATTAGGCGTGGTTGTGGACATTTTTTGGTGTATACGAACACATCGAAGTGGGTGAGTGACAGTTCATTTAGAAATCATTATTAAACTCATTTTAAATGCTTAATTGCTTCAGTATCAGTTGATATGACTCTTAAACAGTGTAGTATGTACATTAAAGTATGTTAAGTTCATTGGAACTTGAAATGCATGATATGAATGATGAAAAAGAGGAAATTCCATGTTTTACAGTCGTAATGTGATATTTCTGTTAAACTATATATCTGTTAACTAATTAATAGACATAGGTGCCCTAACACCGTAGAACCCCTCGTGAGGTCTGCACCTTGGGGTGAAACGACCTACCTAGCGTGTGTCTAGATGGTCAGTGACTCATGTTTAACAATAATCCGTGCGCGTGTCACGATGGCACGAGGGCAGAAAGGCAGTGTTCAACAATAATCCGTGCGTGTGTCACGGTGGCACTGGAGTATAAAGGGGTTATTCAACAATAATCCGTGCGTGTGTCACGGTGGTAACCCAGACTCTCCGCATGTGTGCTCAGGTTAGAGGAGGAGTCTAGAGTACACTCTTTGAGAGTGCAGTGAGGCCGTGTGAGCCTGAGAGTCCTGTAGCAGACCAGGACAGCAGTCAGACTTAGCATTTCCCGGGTGTGTCGCTAAGTCTTGTACGGTGGGACCGTAGCATGAACTTGCTGCGGATCTTTATATGCAGAGTACACTGCATATATTTAGGACATAATAATAAAAATAAATAAGTAATCATATAGGATCACAGTAAATTTATATATCTGTTCATTTACCTGAAATACCTGTTGATGCATAGAAATGTGATTATTATCTGTATATCTGCTATGTCAATAGAACTGCCCTGTTTGAACTGTATATATGTTTAATTTCAGTTTATAAACCTGACGAGTTGATTAGTGATAGCTAAGTGAGATATTATTCACTGAGCGAGTAGGCTCATACCTCTACTCAAAACATTTTCAGGTCAGCATCAGCATCAGGAATCGGAAGGGTCGTTTCATCCTAACGCCTAGTCTATATAAGGTTTGTAGTTAGTTTAGTTAGAGGTCTCTTAGTCCTTTCCCCTCGGTCCTTGGGACATGGTGTGGGTGAGAGAGAGTATGTTTGTGGAATGTGTATAAAGATGTAAATTAACTGTTATGTTAACTTTCTGTTAAACAATGTTACATGTTGTAAACTTTGTTTATGTTCTCTAGCCAGGTTAATTGAAATGCTTCCGCAATAGTTTATTGTGTTTTAGTTTACAACAATAATCCGGATATCATTACGAGGTTTTAAAAAAGAAAAAGTTTTCAGCGATTTGTTTATGTGATAATCCCTCCGTCGCGCCCTAATCTCGTGATTAATGGTTAGTGTGAGATCGGGGTGTGACATGCATCTTCTTCACGCGTCGACCCGATGGAAATTCTGGAGTTCGTGCCACCACCTACCGCTTCGATTTCACGACCGCGGCTTATTCATCCATCAGCGGAGGTCAAGAAGATCTACGAGGAGATCTTGAAGAGAAAGATCGAGTCGACCCGTTATGTTGAACGGGAGACAATCCGCAACTTGGGGTTCGAAGCATACCTTGCCTACGTTCTGAAGGGGCAGGCTCGACACACGGGAAGAAGGCCTAACGAGTTAGAGTTCCATGCCGATGGCCAGCCGTTCTTCGGTGAGTGGCCGACTTACAAGGTGTTGGTGGCTGAGTTTATGGCGTCGCTGGATGTCTGCGTCGTACCCAACGACGTCATAGCCACCAACCGCGAGTGGATCAAGGGTCGGGTCTCTTTCTGGATGTACAACAACGACTACACTCTTACACTCCGGCAGTTCAACAAGATCTACATCTGGAATCATTCGCGACACGACTACCGGCGGCTGGACAACCATACCGACTACGACACGATCTTCGCCGAGCTTGTGACGGTGCCGCCGGGCAAATCAGTGAGCTACCATAATGTTGCAGTAGCTGACTTCAAGCATCCATTCGTACGGATTCTCCATCGGATGCTGAGTTCTACTTTATTTGCTAGGGGTGATCTGTCCCTTAGCAAATTCCAGGAGTCAGATCTATTTTTCTTGTATAAATTCCTGAAGCGCCAAGAATGCAACTGGGGAGCTTTCTTTCTGCAGCGGGTCTTGGCAGTAAAGAGGAGCACGTGGAGGGCTCCAATTCACTTTGGAGGACTCATTACTCCGCTGGCACACTACCTCGGGCTGAATTTCTCAACTTTGACCCCGCTCTCCAGCCGAAGCAAGGTTAACGTGCAACATCTTCACCGATCAAATTTGATCTTGCTTTGGGATGGTTTACCTTATGCTCATTGCCATGTAAACCATGCTTACCAAGAATGCTCGCTTCCCGATCCTATCTTCAATATCGAAGGGGCGCAACATTTCCAATGGCCTATCATAGCCATTGCTGACTCTGATGAAGACAGCGGCAACGATGACGACAACAACAATGACGACGAGGCTGAAGAGGAAGAGGAGGCCTACACTCCTCTTCGGGAATGAGTGGCACCACGGAAGCGTCCTCACATGCATCTGGGTGTATCTTCATCTTCGCAGCCTCCGCCACCACCACCGCCCTCGCAGCAAAGCGAGGATGTCTATTCTATACAAGGCATGTATGCTATGCTGCAGGACATACTGCAGACGCAACAACATCACACTACAGTGTATATCGGTATTCAGTATACTACATCCATTTAAACATCCATCTCTTTAAACTGTGTTCCCATGACATTCATGACAACATGTGTTGCAATGTAATTTACGAGCTAATGTCATAAGTTGTTAAGAGACATATCGGAGTATGTGCTTGCACCTTGAATATTCATATTCCCATACATGTAAGACATTAGTTATCCCTAATGGATATTTATATCTCAAAAGTATTCCCAAAAACTTAATTGGAATATCATATTCCTAGCCTGCCATATTCTGTTGAAGGAATAATTTTGTTTGAGGCTACCAAGCTTCTATTCTTTGTCTATGTTCTTCCACTCAAAAGAAAGTTGTCCACCATGTAGTCTATAGTGTAACAGACTAAGGCATGATACTTGTTTTTCAGTATCAAGTATGAAGCATTGTCATTCAACCTCACTTTGGCAAGATTGATTCCCCCTTCCAAATATAAAATAGAACTATGTATCATCCTTGTGCATTCCTTGCCAAAATAAGATCCCCACCGTATTTGTGGTAGAAAATGTGTAGAAAAAGACCTTGTTAGAAAAACAATGATCTGGTACATTAGGTGATAGGCTTGTCTAGGTAACATATACAATGACCATTTGACTTTGTTCACTTCAAACCATATATGTTCTCTCTCTCTTTATATATGATTTTTTTGGTTCATTGATGAAATTGTTGTCATTGGTTGTGATTTATCTAAAATAGATGAGAAACATAAATTTTTAAATATTCTTTCCTATTTTAAATACTTACTCAAATAAACCCAAAATTGGCTTAAAAATTGAGGACAAATCCTATTTCCATCAATTCAAACTATAAAATACTAGACTCTCTTCATAATGGTAAGAAACAACCTAACTAAATCCATTCTTAATGTATGTTTATTCTTGTGAAATACACATCATATCTAGCATTACTTTTGACATTATGTATTACTATTGTGAAACCATGGCGCCCATATTTATCACCCTACTAGTGAATATACATACTTTAGTCGTTACTATGACATATGCATTCAAGTCATGACCTCCTACATATTAAGGTCATATAAGTTTTATTCATATGACACACATGACACAATAATATTATTAACTGTCATAATTATTAAATGTTACTTGGGGTTACCATAATCATCATCGGGCTTCTTTAAATACCGTGTGGTGTTTACACACTAAAACATATATTATCATTCCAGGTTCAGTAGGGTTTATTTACGTGCGCATGATGTGAAATTGGTGTTATGAAAGTAATGAAGTTTAACTTTTGGCATATACTAAGTTGCCATGACTTGAAGAACTTCATGCATATTGTTTACTAAAAGGAATTTTAACAAAAAAATGATTGATCAGTCAATTACTACATAAACTTGAGCGTAGTGGCCGAAATGTAGCATGACACAATAAACATAGTAATTGAACCAGATAATTAATCCATTAGGCTTGAATGTGGAGAATGTGTGTTATTTCTTATTATAATCGTTAACTAACACTATGATTTTCACAAAGACATATCATTTTCACAAACATTTTTGACCCAATAAGCACTGTCAACTTGTTGAGCGACGATATTATTAGAATCTTGTCCAGTGCCTATACTTATTTGAACTCCGAAATGGACTTCCCAAGAATTACATATTCATATGCTCTACACTCCATGTCTCCCCATTAAGGTTAATAAATACTAGATGACTATCTACATCTCTCTGTGAATACAAATCTTGAGTGATCTTGTGGTATTCTAGGTGATCATCTATGTTAGTGGTTTTTTTAGCACTAGAATAGACACTGATGTCAACTTGTTTAGGTGATGGGTAGATTGTTTTTATTTGCTATTATATGATCTTGTCATCTATAAAGAAGAAACACCGATGTTTATAGAAACTTATTGTTCAATGTTATTGTATTCGTCCTCCTATTAGAGGGTGCCTGACATGAAAAGGCGTAGATTATAATAAGAAAGAAGATGCAAACGACATCGGTAAGTATCTGAATACTTCATTTTAATTCGAGTGACTGCAGTGCACTGACCTTCGTATATCTCTATAATGCCAGACAATGATCAATAGTTTATCATAGAGACATATATGCTTATTATCTTAATGTTATAAACAGGGAACAATCGAATCAGAAATAATAAAATAAAAGAGGCCGATGACGATAGCAAGTCTTCTGTATGGACTGGTGGGTGCTCGTGGGCCTTTAAGATGATGCGTCAAATTGGCTGAACAGTTCGTCTGAGAAGTAGTCCATAAATTTAATTACAATTCCGCCCCCTTCCCCTAAAAATAAATCAGCCTACAAGACGGTTTCCGTGACAGTTTGAGACTTCATGTTTGTGTTTTACGGGGAAAATCAAATAAAGCTGAAGCTTAAACTACAATTTGAATTTGTTGAGGCTTAAGCTAACAATATCCTCATTACTATTGAGAACCTTTCTATAAAAAATATCATCATTCACTGTAGGTGCCGGGCGCGGATTCTATGATGAGCAGGGCTGTTGATATATCCACTTCTAATAACCCCCTGTCTACATCAACCAGACACAGACACAGAAGCAGTGCATTTGTAAACACTAATCCAACGCGGTGAAGGGGATGGGATATGCTACGTAGAATCCGACCCCGGCACGGGTCTGGATCTTCTAATAAAAAATATGGAAGGAAAATGTGAAGCGTGGGCACGGGTCTGGATCTTCTTCCAAATGAACTGCTGTAGAAGTGATATCAAAATCCAAGGCCCAAGGGTGTCCTTGTTCCGTGCCTAGCTCTCTTGTCTGTACATAAAGAGCAAATAGTGGCCATTGGTTTTGGATTCCCACCTTATCCTCCTCTTCCACCCGAAGGCCACTAACCCTCGGCCCCTCGCAAAATCGATGCACTTTCCAGAAATTTTGACAACTTAAAATATTCTATAAAATCGTCAATGTCAGGTACAAAGTAATATTCAGGATAGTAGACATCCTCAAGTATATTTGCAGTTAACTTGACCTCGGCAAGTAGCAAATTGATGATCGGTCATACCAATATATAGGAACATAAGACAACATACAATAATTGAACATCTATGTCGACACAGATGGTAGTGATCTATACATGTGCCTACTGTGATTTTGAAGGGTGATCAAAGACATTAATGATGTTGGGGGGACCACCTACGGAAAAGTCAAAACTGTTAAGGGAAGAGCTTACTTAAAGCATGTTACCAATCAGAAATCCTACATTTTCTTGGAAGGAGAACAGATAGTTTCACTATCTCAAACCTGTAGAATTATGCATATTCATGCCATATATTATGAGGTCTAGAGTTCCCACCAAAGAGCAGCATAAGAGAATGCTATGGAAGAATCCCGACTTACAACTAAGAAAATATAGATGGTAAAACAATGGGTCTCTCTACTTGGTTTATTATCTTCTACACATCCCCTCAAGATAAACACATATTTGAAGACGTATAATGTGGTTATATAACCATTTCAAGATCTCTTTGATAGAGCTTTATTAGAGCAACAACAACTAGGTCAAGAGATTTCATGTAAGATGAGTACAATTAACCATTCATTGCACATGTCAGTTGGTTCAACTGGTAAGTCTGGTCATCTTTTAGCTGCAACTTGTGGGTTCAATACCCGACTAAATCGTCTATAAGCAAAGCTTATAGAAACAACTAAATGATCTCTTTTACAATTAAATGATATGGTTGGGCCTCTCCTCCTCACAAATAAAAATTCTAAAAATAGCCATTCTCTAATGAAGTTGTGAGCAGTGGCAAAGTCAAAAAACTTTGACGAGGTGGGCATTGTATATTGGGGGAGCAAGAATACAAAATACAAGGCACACATTAATATTTTCTTATAATTTCAACCTATTATGTATAGAAAATTCTATAGTTTTTTAGACCATGGTAGGGCATGTGCCCACCTTGGCCACTATGTGGCTACACCACTGGTTGTGAGGGTAGTTCTAAACCACTGAGGTTGGAGCTATCCTTGGGTTATAAGGTTTTTTTATTCTTCACTCATTTCTAATTAGTTTTGAGTTTCATATTCACACTCACACAAGGTATCAAAGTTGGTTTCACTAAACAAGTGTGAGGACATCCACATCCTACCAACTAAAAATATGCAGAAGCACACAAGAGTGGATGAACATGATGAGGTATGTAACAATAGTCTCACACCATTGTGTTTGGGTGTATCCCGATGCTATGATGTGTGTGTGGTACCTTCAGTGAGGACCATTTAGTTTTAAGTTGTAAACTCACACTTACATAGAAGCATTTATCCACATCAATAAGGTATTTATGCCATGTTCTTTAGAAATTTTTATTAACATGGTATGATCAATGTCAGATCTGAGAGAGACATAAAATATTACAAAGTAAAAAAATTATACAAATGATTAGTGTAACATCGAGGATCATGTTATATATTCCCTCCAAAACTCAACATAGGCATTATAGATTCCTTCTTTTCTCTTTTAATTAAAAATCCACCTCTAAAAAAGATAGTAATACAAAATCCTTCCTTTTAATGTTACACAATTGGTTTACAAATTATTTTGCTGAAGATGATTTAAAATCTTAAATATTGATGTAGTTTCACATTAATTTGCTTAACTTAGTGTCATGCCAAACTTCACTAGGAATCATAATCTAATTTTCAAGTGATTCACTAAGGGGAAACAAAGAATCGGGATTCAAATACAAGTGGATACAAGATATGCACTTAAACACATTATAAGAGTCTAAACTTCAATTCATGGCACAAATTGTGAGAAGAAGAGGGATTGGTTCTTTAATGATGAATGTTCAAGACATACATGAAGAATGCCTTCATTTATTGTTGTGATTATTTAACCTTGAACATGATTTCATTACTGGCGTGGATATTATCGCACTGGCAAATTCACTAAGGGTGAAATCTCTAGAGTTTACCTTTACTAACTTACAATAATTACCACCCACAAGCGGACAGATATTACTATAGTATAGTTCAAGATCAAACCCAAAGGACAACATTTTAAAGAACTATTCCGATCAAAGTAACCTAGCAAGTACTAGTATTTAACATAAGATTTAGATTGGTTGTTGATTAGATTACATTGTAAATATTAAAGGATGAAGTAAATGTTTAATAAATGATAGAATGGGAACACCGGGGTAGAATGGGTTTCACCACCGCTACCTATCATTCACTCTCTCACTACATCATATTAAGTATGAACATATATGTTGAGTCTAGGAAAATCTCCCTTTCGACATTAGGATTTAAATCTAGACAAATATCAATCTAAGTTCGTTGTCACGCTACCTAGAAATCCTACATCTTCACCCCTAAAAATACTTCTCCCAAATTCTCATCAAGGGTTTAACATGATTCAATCGATACCCTAGATCCTAGGTTCGAACTTCTCTATACCAAGAATCTGATTTACATATAAAATTGATGATTAGACAAGAATATAAGCCTAAAAATAAATGTTCAAAATATATATTGGTCCACACAATAGTAGATGCAATAAGGAAAGAAAAATTGGGTAATGAGGCTACTCCCAATACTAGAGTGTGGGTACTACTCACTCATGGAAGCAACAACAGAAGCAACAAAAGAACAGAGGACAAAAGACATGATCAAAATAAAAATAAATCCTTCGTGTGTGGAAGCCTATCTTTTTGTGCAAACTGGTGGTTGACAAAGCAGCAACAAAACCACCCTTGGACGTTCGCCAAAGGTGGAAATGGATCTTTGTTCTTCCTTCTTCAAGATTAGATCTCGTCACTTTGAGGAGGAAGCATTGGTTGAATAAAGTTGGAGTTGTCATCTGATGCTGATAGGCATTGCAGGACAAACCTCCTTTGAGGTTGGAGCCTTGATGCCTTGGCGGTGGTGGAGGCAGAAGAACCTTATTTTGCATTCATCAACCCATTGTGATGGTCGATGGCATATGGAGGTTGAAGGCATAGAGAGAAATTAGAAGCCTGGAGGTGTGAATGGTGGGTCCCTATTCTGTAGGTCTTGGTCTTCTATTTATAGGTGTAGGGTAGGGTTTGGAACCCCAATCGCCATGAAGTGAAGTATTAGCCACCATGGAGGTGAAGAGTCGAAGGAGGCATGAGGAAGATAATGAGCCATCGATTTTTAGTAACTTCATTGGTAGATGAGGGGTTTTATGGTGTTATAGTTGAACCATTGGTAGCGGAGTAGTTGCCAAATGACCATTGAAAGGGGTCATAGTACAACCATCACAAGGCCAAGCAGCAAATCTACCTTCAGAAGGGAGAACAAAGATGCCATCAATAGATGATCCAGAGTGGACATCAGTTGGCAGATGTTGCACTTCCATTAGAAGAGATGAGTAGGAAAACCATCAAAAGGCAATATCAGAGGGGCCATTAGAAGGCATGTGTAGGTCAACCACCAGTGGAAAGATGCATTACTACCATCATAAGGTGAGGTAGAACTACCTCCAATAGGTGAGAAGGTAGGGAAACCTTTGAAAGAGGACCATCATAAGGCGGTTCAGGACAAGCATAAGTTATCAACCATTAGCTGGATAGAGAGGCCAAACTGAAGGTTGGGAAAACTTATATAAACCAACACTCAGGGGGGGTGTTGGCATGGGATCGATTGTTTGTGTCGATGGAAGGATACAACGAAATCAATGGATGAGTACACCACTTAGAAACTGATGGCTTGACAAAAGCTGATGGCTAAGCATCTGATGGGGGAATGGGCCATCAAAAATATCTAGTCCATTTTATCAAAAGATTCTGGGACCATCGTCTCCTACACTCCACTCATGTAATGAAGTTCAAACCTAACATGAAAACTAGGAATCTGATTCAAGATCTTACAAATTAACATAAAATAAAGAAAACCTAAATCCAAGCTAGTCCACAGCTAAAATGATAGAAATGAATGCAAGATTAGGCTGAAAATTTGACTAAAACAAGGATGAATATGTATTCAACGATTACAATAATCGTGGTTGTAAATACTCTATTTACAATCATGGATTATTTAGTATCATATGATGGTAGATAACAAAGAACATGAGTATCAAAAACTCATTTGCTCAATTACTGCCTAGATGGGGAGTCTAAAGGTAAATTGATGTGTCATATTTGAAAAAATATAGTTTACCCATTGTTGGTCATAATCTAGAACAACAACCAATTTTAGAAATAGCCACTAAAGAAAATAATGTGAATTCCAGTCAAAGACTCACAACTATGTTAATATCCAACATTAGAAGATCATCCAAGGACCACTTAACCAATCACCATGAATGAATTGACTATGGTAGAAATACACCCCTGATGGTGATCACCATGTGACTAACCCTACTCTTAATGAGAAAAAAATATCAAATGAACTAGAATGTGATAAAAAACATAAATTAAAAATTCAAGGGTTAACTTTTAGCATATTCATCATTAAACACATGTAGGATTTGAGTCATTGTCTTATAAGTAACATTCTAAGTGATGTCATCACAGAGAAAGTCACCTCATGTCATTAAAATTGAAGTGCATATAACAAAACAACAACTATTTGTCTAACATCACATATTTTGGACTTGACATTTGTGTCATATGTTCAACTACAAAATATATGCAATTAAATTTTAACAACTATCTCTATCATGAGAAATACCACAATCTCACACATCTCTCATGGACCTGAATAAGAAGGGACTATCAAATTAATCCTATGTACTATTTTACTGACTCTATCGTTATTCAAGATCCATGATGGATATATGTAAAAATTTTAGCAAATTGAGTGAGTTTGACAACTTAGTTTCTCAGTTATTTCACAAAAAAACATTATATGCCAGCTAATAATATAAAGTTTCCATCTCATTTATCTAAAAACACATCAGTTAAATAGATATGTTATACGAAATAAATGTCAAACACATATCATCCATTAAGTATGCTTAAAAATGACTCAACAAGTATCCTTTTATATAATATTATACCTTAGGGTTTAATCTATATTCTCTTTTTTTGGTTATTTCTCATATATATCAAAAACCTTCAAATACAATTCCATGTTAAACATTAAGAAGTTTCTATTTTTCACAACATAGTAAGAGATTGTGTCTACGAAACATATAACAATCTAGAACAACAATAATGAGCAATGTTGGAGTACTGGTCAAGTATGACATTTTCAATACACAAGGCAAGGGTTTTTGGATAAGTCCTATCACATATTCTTAAAAAAATAGGGAATTGTAACTAAGGCCCAACACCTCATCCACCTAATTAATAGATGCATCTAAAGACCATTGTGTCCTCACTAAGAGTCAAGAAATGTGGAAAAGTCCCACAATCTCCTACACATATCATATTAAAAACAAAATAGTTATTACACTATCCTATCATCTATCTCTCAACAACACAAAATAACAACATGATCATTGATACCAACCCACCACCTTGCCTCTCACAACTCATCCTAAAGTCCATGGAGTCTACCAAATTATCAAAAATATCCATACAACTCAGTGATATATGCTAGATTTGAGATCCCATAACCAAAAGCCCCAAACAATTTCACAACTCCACCACCTCTAAATTCTACATGTTCAAAATAGCCAAAAAGAGGAGAAAGAAAAGATGGTGTTTGAGTTCTTTGGACAAAGAACAAAGTAAAGTCATACCAATGCACCAAATCCCAACAAACTTACCATAACCAAATGAGTTAATTAATTACATACCCAAGCGGATTGATGAATGAAACCATACAAATTATTTGTCTATAAATATCGATGATTTCTCTAAAATCCTATTTTACTCTTTTTTGGATTCTTATGTCTCAGATGTGTAGAAACATGAATTGGACCAAGTAGAAATTTTTTGGGATACAAAGATCATATAAGGATTTGGTTGAAAATATCAATCTACTCTTTTCTTTTTCAGCGCTGACCTTCACAATTTTCTAATTTGTTGATAGGTTTACTAACATGTCATACAAGTAAATTGATACCCCACCAGTCATTGGAACACTTGTTTACTTATGCTCGAAGGAAGTCAAACAAGATAAGCCTTTTTGGAAATACATTAAAAAAATCCTTATTTCTTAATTTTGAACACCATTTTTACAACTTCTGGCTCCTTTGCTAAAATCAATTTTAATTGAAACCTATGGCACCATTATCATCGCATTCTTAAGTACTCAATTGATTTTTCAACTCCTCCTACTTTGTCTCTAGATATGTATGCAACCCTGAAGATATATGCTTTCCTAAAGAAACAACAAACTTAAAAGTACAATCCAAAATCAAGGATTACCTTATTTGAGATACATGATTTAACTAAGTACATTCACAATATCTACATTAATTGAATCTAGAAGTGAAGGGGACTGCAATTCATATTCTCCAAAGCATACAATTTATTTGTTCATCTAGGTATGGTTGATCCATTAAGGGCTAGAATATGTAAAGTAAAACATCTTGTCACAATCATTGCTCATCTTTGGTTGATAACTCATAATAAACTATTTTTGGCTCTCATTGGCACTCTAAGACCTTCAGTGGGCCCTATATTTTCTCCCTTTGCATATGAAGACATTACCCATTCAAATCTTGCTTGTCCTAATACTTAAATCACTGGGATTCATTTTTCTCTAGTTTGCCTTAATAAAAATTGCAACACTGATATTTCTTGCACTAAGTATATGTTTTCCCACTCACAAATCACGAATTTAGTCACTCTAATACTAAACAAACTTTGGTTTCTTGTGTCAACCGGATCATCTTTTATGAAAGAAATGACTCTGTAAATAATAATTAAATAAGTAATATCAACAATATCTGTGATATCATCAATTTTCTTCTCCTGTTGGCTTTCTAATTTTTATGATGTAGATTCTACACATAATGACAAGGTTAAAGATCCCTTTGTGGTTGTCTTAAAATGAGTAGGGAGGGGTCACCACCAGCAAATCATATATCTGCTTTAAATCCTACTAGATACCTTAGTTAAAGGGCCTAGTGTGAGGAGATATTTATATAAAAGGAGTCATATTTTTTATTTAATGCTACTTCTCATGTTATCTTTTACTTCTTTTTATTGCAAATCTATTATGTTGTGGGTTGTCTTAAGAGTACCCACCCCATTTTGGCTAACTTTTAGACCTAATCCATTTTTTAGTTAATAAGAAGGTATAAATTGTAATTATAATGTTAAACTCCCTTACTCTTATCTATTCTTGCATTTGGAATTAGCCCCTTTGGTAATCTTAGGTAGGGAAATAACTCTAGTGATACTATGAGGGATGAATTTGACAAAACATGGATCTCAAGAAAGTAATCCATTCGTTTCTTTATCTTTCTCCATCATTCGTTTCTTGATATTTATGGCTTGATCAATCACTACGATATGTTATTCTTTTCTTGACTTTTCAGCTAGGTCTTTCTAGAGGAAAACTTATGCAATATCAATTTCTATCAGATTTTCTCTCTCTCTAATACTCCTTCTCTCCCTATCATCATTGGTATTGTTGAGGGAAGGTTGTTAAATATTGTTCCATCTCATCACACACTCCAATATTTGTTAATATAATGTGTCCATAGGCACACATAGACAAAATACTCAACATGTCTTTGTGTTAGTTCACATACATGCTCTTACAATCCTAAGAATTGATGGTTGCATTGTTTATCATTGGCACGTCATCCCTAGTTTGAGTTATTTTTAGCTTGTTTCTTTTATTCCTCAAATATATATGCTAATAACACCTCTTATGCCTATCATTGTCTTTCCCCTCCAACAACATTGTCACTTCAACCATGGCCAACTCCCTTTACATCTGCCTAAAGGTCAACCCTATCTCTTGAAAGGCACTACCATGCATGCTACTTAGAGACCCTTCTCAACAAACATCAAATCTATTTGGGCACGTGCTAAGTCAGTGACAAGTTCTTCCAAGTGATTCTCCATTGGGATGATTCCCACTTTTGTATCTCGTTGGCCTAGGGGTGGGATCTTGTGATGCACAATTTGGGACTTTATCCCACTAGATGGAATGAGATGATTCTACATTTTTGGGGTAAGAATGGTAACCACATACCAAATCCATTAGACCTCTCTAGGTACATTCTTATCATTGTACCCCTATGATACACTAATAGGTGCCTTGATGCCCTATTCAAGTTATAGGGTGTCAACAAAGTAGTGTTGATGATATAGTAGAGGGAAACCCTAAAAGCTGATCTCATTCTCATTATGATGTCCTGTCTAACCCTTCTACCATCATCATAAGCAGATATAAACGAAGAGAAGTCTCCTCATCAATAAGTTTTTGTTAAGAAAAAACACCATTTTCTTCATGATGCTTCTCTACCCACTTCTCGAGTTCAAGTTATTGTTTCTAATAATGACATTCTATAATGGATGATATTGTTGATAAATATGATACCATTTGCATTGGAAGTGGTTTAGTTAGTCTAAAGATTTTTTTTTTCATTTTTGGTACACTGTTCACTATAAGAAATAGGAGTCACATCCTACTATGACTTTCAACTTCAAGAAACATAATTATCTTGGTCACAAACATTTTACATGTCAATTTCTTAAGTTTGTATTTTCAATCAAAGGGACATTCCATTTCTCCTTTCATTGGGCTAAATTATACCCCAAATTGGGGTTTCAAGGTAAAACCAAAAAATGTATAGCTCACAATTTTCTATAACCCTCATCACTTTAAACCTTTTATGAAGCTATAAGTTAATGTTTTCACAATCGTTTCTCTTATCTATCTATTGAACAATAGAGGGAAACATTATCTCAAAGAAAAAAAATCTATTTATGGATGATTTGTCTCTCAAATTTCTTATAGCTAAACAATTAATGCATATAAGTGTTGTGTGGTCTCTTAAAACCATAACACTTATTTAGGTTCAACCTATAAATGATACCATTAGTAGCATTCAATTCTATTCCACCAATAACAACAATGGGGAAAAGTTACCTCAAAGACAAACTCTTTAGATAGATGATTTGTCTCTCAAAAGGCTAGTAGATGAAATCATAGGAAATGCCATTGTGGTGGTCTCTTAAAAGAAACATGACACTTTAAATTCATGTTCAACTTCTAAATTATACAATCAACAACATTTTTTTCCTTCCATCATCATTTCTCTTGAATTCGATCGAAACCCATTTATGTTCTCATGGGTTTCAAGAATACTTATTTTAAGGAGGCAATTGACATGGACATAGATCTATCAGTTAATACCACAGACTTGGCCATGTTGTAGTTAAGAGTTATATCATGGTTACCATGCACCTCGACAAAAATGATGTCAATATCAAAACCACCAATGCCACTAGAGCCTTAGATCATCTTCATCCTGTCTAATTGGTAACTAGTCCTAATATCAACTCTTAATACTGACTCATTTATACTATTTTTGAAGGTACCTCCATCCAACACCTTTCTGGATTTTCTATGGCTATCCTTAACGATGATGTAGGCTTCAACCAATATTTCCCACTAAATTTAACACTAAGGTACCATTCTAAGCCTCTACTTGTGCTAGTTTGGATATTTGTACCCATTCATCCTCCTTATCTATGGGATGATGATACCTTTCATGATATTTCCTTTACCATGGGGGTTGACCTACAATTTATCCACATGAAACTCTGACTTACTAATTACTCAAGAACATTTTGTATTATCATGGCATCTAAGTATATCCATCTTAATAAAACCTAAGAATTGTGTGGCTTAGTAAATTGGTCCCATACACATGCTTTCTATAGAACCACATGAAATTGCACCCTTGTTTGGAAACTTTTTGAACATCCCACTTCTATGTTTTCCCCAAAGAACAAGCCTATAAAACTACCAAATAACACTCTAGTCATTAAATCTTATATTGTTTTTATAATAAAGTAAACATTTGAATGGACTCCATTTACTATCACAACAACAAAATCTTTAACCACAATCACAACACCTCTATAGGTCCTCAATGTTACCAGGGATTTTCAAAAACATAGAAGAAAAGGTACATACTTTAAATTGTTACAATGCTCTCATCCTTAAAATGACTTTCGATACCTCCCATATCGAGTACCTTCAAACATTACAATAATAACAAAATTTTGGGGTATTACCAAAAATTACATGATGGGAACCTCGTCGAGCAAAAAATTGACTCATTGATTGACCTCACGAGTGAAAAAGCACCTCTAGGGTCAATGCTTCTATTGGTACCAAAAATATTGTTTTTGGTGCTTTGATTAATTAGGAGATGAGACCTTCTGGTGGTACCATGCTAGCTGACTCTCCTCTCAAAAAGGTTACAATAGGTAGGTATTCGTGGATTTGCTTCCTCTGGATAATATCTCTTCTAATGAATTGTGATTTATTTTGTCTTCTAACTCATCAACTATTAGTATAGGGAAGACAACAAATAACTTGATCGTATTCATCTATTTCCTCGGCATTTGGTAATGAGTTCTTCAATTTTACATATAAGATTGGCATTGACTTCAACAACCAACTTGAAGCTAATTTGTCCCTTTTGGTGAAAGAACATAATATGAGGCAAAAGACATTAGGATCTTTAATTTGGTCCACATGTTAATTTCTTGCTATATTTTAAATTTCTTGTGTCTATTTCAGTTATATCTATTATTTTATTATGCTTTTCATGTCTTGGAACATTTGTGGAGCGGTCTTCTCTAAACAAAGGAAAATCCTTTCTCCCTTCATCTGAAATAAAAAAACTCAAATCATTACCATTCTTGAAATAATAGCTGACGTTTCATAGTTTTATCTTTGGACCATCTATGGAAATTGTATTACCAACTAGATCAAAAAATTGGCTATTGTAATAAGTGAGGGCCTTCTTATCAGATGGTTTCCATTATATCTCACTCACATTTGTACTCACTATCAATATTCCTATCACCTTACATATGCATAATAACATTGAAAAAAAAAGGAAATTTTCATCATTATTGTGTATTGAGAGGCTACTAACAATTAAGATGAAAACTCTCTTTGGGTCATTAGTGGTGACTTCAGCCTCACTGGATCTGATTTGGAAATGGATTTTAGTGAATATATTGCTTAAAATCACTCTCATAATAATTGACTTCTCGACAACTTCATTAACTCTAACATCCTTATCTACTTGTTTTCCAACAACACAAATATCACATGAAAATGTGGAGAGTCTTGATCAAGACTCGACATATTCTTAGTGTCACAATTAGGGAGTCCATCTTGCTCTGCATTCATACAACAACATCTTGATGTATCACATCTGACCATTCCATCTTCCTTAATTATAATGTTGAACCATGAGGACCTATGGTTCTACATTCATACGATCATGGACCTCCCACCACTCTTTTTCAACTTCACTGCAAGGTCAATGTGTTGTATCTATTAATGATTTTGAGCCTGAGTACTCCCTTCACAACAATATCAAACAACTTCACACAAAACTCATTTCTTGGAATTATAATACTTTTAGAAAACGAACAAAAAGATGAATACATCTCAAACAAACTTCTTACCTAGATTGTAAGTATTAGCTATGACCTAATTATTATGGTTTCTAAGAGAATGAAACTTGATATTATTCTCCATTTAGAATGTATATGCAAACAAAGATCCAAATCTCAATGGATCGTGGTGGGGGATAAAAAGACAAGTTTGTTACATATATATTTTAATGATGGGGAGCTTAACACCTTCATCCACAACCTTATAGTGGATATTGTCTTGAAATGTAACTAACACATCATCATGACCCACATCACTTAGTGTTTTAGCATTCTCTTCAATCACAAATGGGACTTGTGTAATATATTTCACTTTAACTGGTATCTTTTTTTATTTTTCTAAAGTAATTAATAATTCTTTTCTGATCTCTTCTTTCTCTAATATGAGTTCTTCAATTCCATATCTATCATGGATCATAACAAATATCATGGTTTTCATAACATCGACTTGGCTTTCTACACTCATCTAGGGAGAAGATCAAATTGATTATCTTGAATCTTTTTCTTTACATTGAACATAACTATGGTATCACCCATTTGAGTGAGATTCATAGAAATACTCACATTACACTTATCAATACACTTGTAAACCCATCATCATGTAGCAACCTTAAACAATAATATCAACTATTCATACACTATATATAGAAGACCCTCAAAAACCATCCAAGACATTATCTCAAAACCTAGCAGGTCCATAAGAATCATATTTATACAAAGCAAAACAAATCCAAGATGATAACCTCCTAGACGATCAACCTATATACACATGCCACCCTGAGGGTGTCCTTCATCTTACCCTCAAACCTCTTTTTACCCTAAAAATTGACTTTTGAGAAGGATTATGACAACCAAAACTAGAGCTTCATATTCAGTACATGAAAGGATTCAATTTCCATCTTGGCAGATTGAGAGGATACACAATCATATCAGATATTGTCACTTCTCCACTCTCATTAATGGTTCTCCTTTTGAATATTTTGGTAGGCTTGTGGTTTGCATCAAAGTGATCCCTTTCTCCCTCTCTCTTCAATTTTCTACCTCTATTTTAGCTTGTATGATAAAGTTTACACTCAAGGAAGGGATCCTCAATGAGATACACTAAAACAACCTCTCAGAAGGTAAAAATCAATCAATTTGTAGATGACATAATGATTTTCCTTAAACTTGAGGATAACAACATCATTAATTTAGTATGCACCTTAGACTTATTCTCTCACAATTTTGATATTAAAATTAGGTTACACAAAACCTTAATGACTAAAATGCATGTTATCCACTTTGGTATGCTTATGTTTAGAAACATTTTGGGTTTTCGGGGAAAAATAGTGGTCCGTAAAGTATCTTAGCTTGCCCCTATCGCCTTACAAGACTTTCTCTATGGTTTTTGACCTCATCATAACTGAAAATTCAAACACAACATTGGATTTGTAATCAAACTTCCTTAGTATAGCTGGAAGAATATTTTTTTAATGCTTCTCCCACCTCCTTCTCTGCTTATTTTTTAAGTTGCACTTACTTGTGTTTCATGGTTCATAATATGAGTCCCTAAGGAGGAATTTTCTTAGTGGAGACAAGGAAAGTAAAATACATGCCTATCCTGTGAAATTGGATATCTTTTGCAAACCTAGCAGCAATAGAGGTTGGGGCATTATCAATCTTCAACCCCATTTGCAATGCCTTTTTAACCACATCATCATGATCCTCTATGCTAAGAACAAAATAAAATGGTCTAATCATGTCATGACAAAATATCATTCTTAAAAAAAATCCTTGGAACCATCTAGTTTTAAACATGCTATGATGTTTCTAAAAATAATTACAAAAGGCATGCTCCAATATGCAACATTATATTATCCCCTCATTTTTCTTCCTATAAATAATAACTGGTCAGACCCTTGTCACATCAGAGGTCTGATTTGAGATCATTTCCCTCAATTATCAATTGATACTTCTCTAAACTTGATTGATGTTAATGTAGGTTTTAGTTTCATCACTTTTTTTGGATCTAACAAGTTAAAACATCTTCAATATAACAGGGGACATTGACTTAAAGGAGATCTCACATTATCTTCAGAGTAATGTCTCCTCTAGCATACAATAAAAATGGTTTTCCAATATTAGATTTTCTAATGTTTATGGTTTATTTATAAATCCTGGTACGACAAATTTTTTAGGATGCAAATTGTGGAAGATCAAATTTCCTATGAGATTCACCATTCATATCTAGTTAACAAATCATAATAGATTTCTTTTTGGCATACAGTTGCACCTGAGAGGCTTCTAAGGACCATATGTTTATCTCTTGTGCCTTAGTAATTATGAGGTATTACTTCATGCTTTCTACACTTGATTGGTGTCTATGATAATCTTGGATCATTTATTTCACACCTTCTCAGGGGCAAACAATTATAATCCTACTATTCTTACTTATATTTCTCTCTTTGAATGTTTTACTGAATATAAAAGACTTAGCTATGATAAATACATCTTTGCTCATCTATTATTTTGATTTTATTGTGTGAACACAATAATAGTTTATATAAAGATCACTCAGAACAATATTAGTCCAATATTAGTCCACAAAGTATTTAGTCCAATATTAGACCAACAATGCATTTAGTTCACCACATGACTAGACAATGATATCCATGTTGCTCGCTTCATCGCGTCATTTAAATTTCAGTGGTAAAGGAAAAATCTTAGCAGCGACCGCTACCCAACTATGAATAGTGGTTGAACCAAACTAGGGGTTTGTCAGAGTTGGAAGAAGATGCACAATCAGAGTGTGGGGCGACTTACTACTAGCAGTTTCCATCCCTGGCTAGATATATGGTCTAGGGTGTCCTTCCACATTGTTTAATTGGCCATGTTCATAGACGTTCTCGTCCCTTGCACAATCTAAAGATCCAATGAACTTTGGCGCCGTGACCACCTCATCTAGGTGTGTCTCTGTGATTGAGTGAGTGTTCAGCCAATGGGGAGCGAGCATGAAGCTTCTCGCTCGACTATAAGTACATGGTGCTCCCCCATACATCCATCCATCCATCACAGTGGTGAGGAAAGGCCTTACAAAGATCATGGGGCACATTGGGTCAATTGTGTTGATCACCACAATGTTGCAAGGGATAAATAATCACTGACACGAATAGGAACATTTTCCACTACCCCACAAGTTTTGTGAAAGTATGATCTTCCCGTTTAAATCTCATTCCCATTTTCACCGTGTCGATGAGTCCATGTCTTTGAGCTAATGTGAGAGGCACCAGACTGATGCTTTCTCCCAAATATGTGAGTGAAGTCCTTTTCTTTCCATAAACTTTGAAAGGGATGGTAAATGCCCCAAGTTCTTTCTTCTTTGTAGGCATTTTTGCTTGCACAAAGGTGTTGGACATCTTGGCCAATTGCACTATCTCGATATGATCTCCTTTTCTTCTTTTTGTGATGAGTTCCTTGAAGAAATTAGCATAGGTAGGCATTTCTTCGATGGCATCCAAGAAAGGGACATCTAGATGCAACTTCTTCACGACTTCCATGAATTTCTCGTACCTCTTCTTATGATGGGCTTTGATTAACTTTTGATTAACTTGTATGGAAAGGGAACCCTTGCAAAATATGGGTTTATATTGGCAAAAACATCTTAATGTTGGGTTAGAAAACTTTTCTTTTACAACTTTCTTCCCTTTACCTTTCTCTCTAGGCCTATCCTTTTTGGTAGACTCTTCATCACCAGGCACTTCCTCTAATGCAATTTTTTAGGTTGTTTCTTGCTACCAGCATCATTGACTAGCCTAAATCACACATCCAAAAGGGGCGGATTCAGAGTAGTCAGACTTTTAAAGAGATAACCCGACTCTCAGGCACCCGCAATGATAAATGGGGTCCGATGTAGTGATCAGGGTAGAACACAGGGACAAGGTTGGCAGTGTTAAGTACGCAGAATCCAACACTATTATACTCTAGATAAAGAGGGTATTTTAAAGAGGTGTTCCCTAAGGAATGACGACATTCAAACCAAGATAAAGCAAGTAAAACAAAGGTAAAAAAACAAATGAAAACGAAAATAAGATGAAACAAGTATATGGAAGAAAAACTCAGATTGGGTTTCACCTATTAAGACGTCTCTCCAACATGCAACATCATCTCTCTTGTATACTCTTATTAAGATTACAAGCAACCATCTATAGCGTCTATTCCACTCTCTCTCGAGATGAGGATATATCTAAATTTAAGGGTAGCCTCTCTCTCGAGATGACCACACGTAGACCACAAAGCATAAAATATGATATAAAGCTTTAGCATTCCAACACTCTCATGCATTCATACTACTCCAAAACACATGATAAAAGTGATATTACTCTCTCACAATATCGACTATCAAACATCACAAGATGGTAGCTAAGCATACAAGTGAAGCATTAAAATAGGATAATCTTGATAAGAGTATATATATTCAACAAAAAGAGATAATGTACATGTTGGGAGAGCCTCAGTGGTTACTCCCAACCCAAGCTAAGGTGTTTAGCCGCTCATGCTTGCAGACCGCATAATGACATTATAGAAAGATAGATACATGAAGTCCAAAAAATAAGGAGGGGAGTATAGAAGAGGAGAATGATAGATCTAGATAGAGAGATAAGAAATGTGATACGACACGATACTTCTTCAGATCTGGATCTAGCATGTCGATGACGCGGACGATCTTCTTCTCTCGAAGAAGGAGTCTTTAGTCTTCTCTCTCCTCAGCTTCTTCCTTTGGAGATCTAAGATCGATGGATGGGATGAAATGGAATGAGTCTGAGATGCAGTAGCACTACGTGGCCTTCTAAATCTGATCTATGATCTAATGTATTGACAAGACGGGTGGGTGGCCTATTTATAGGCACACTCCACTGACTTAAACCTAGACTGCAGTCGCAATCAGGGTTGCGGAGGTGTGAGACCATGATCGCGGTCTCCTTGCCATTTCCTCCTAAGTTGTGGTTAGGTGAGCTCCCCTACTTGGTTGTGGTCTGCATGTGGCTCGCGGTCTAGCAAGGATCACAGTCAGCTTGATCGCGGCCTCCAAGTTGGTCACATTCTAGCAATGATTGCAGCCTCCAAGCTGGTCGCGGTCTGGCTTGAGTGTAACACGACCACAAGCTTAAGGCAATTGAAGACCTCGACCGTGGTGATATGGTCCTTATTGCATGAATGGGTCACGGTCGAGGTGATGACCTCGACTTGGGCTATATATGTACCTGAAACCAAGGAAATATGTGTAACTGAAGTCTTTGACAAAAAGATGCTAAAATTTTGGGGAAAGTTAGCAAAAGATATGCTAAAAAGGTATAAAATATATACAAAAAGTACGTAAAATAAAGTATTATCAACTCCCCCAAACTTTGAATCAAGCTTGTCCTCAAGCTAAATGTAGGTTCAAAAACTTAGAGAGAAAGAGCAAACTTATGTGATATTTTTTAAAACTTAACATGACTAAAATATGTCATTCTTGCATCAAGACTATTGTGATATGTTCTCTAACCTTGAGGTCTCATTCCTCCCTCTCAACTTGAGTTTCATAACTTCATTTTCTTGCCATTTCCTTCAATTGTAAAAGGTTCCTCCTTCTCGACTTATCACCCCTTCCCCTTAGGTAATAACTATACTAATACACGATCTTTTTCGAGGGGTAGATTTCACACCTTTTCTTTATTTTCAGTTGTCCCCATGCTAATGTGTTCGGGTAGGCTTAAGGCTCAAGTGTTTTCCTCTTCCTTCTGAACTCCTCACCCACAACTGTCGTAAAAACAATGTTGCCCTTTTTTGGATTCTAATTTTAAGTCAGGTGGTTTTGTGAGTTTCATTTAGGATTGGAGGTGGGTAAGCTTGGCTTCAATATTCTACTTCTGGGCATGACATATCTGCATTCATGATTGCAGCAATACACCAACCGTGTGAAAACTTTTGACATCTTTCAGGCACAACTCTTATTATTAGTTTTTTCTTTCTTTTTAACTTTTTACATCTCCTTTCAGGCATGGGTGACAGGGATTTTAAAGTGGTCTTCTGGACGACCAAGCCTCTTTTTAGATATGATTTGAAAAGGGTAGTTGTTTCCCTCTCTACGGAGATAAAGATTTTCTGGTCATAAATGTCAGGTGAAGGTGGTCGATCAAGAGTATGGCTAGGTGAAGTTCTCTAGTCTCTGAGGATTTCATGAGTTAAAATTATCACATGTATGTCTTATTAAAAGAATGAGATAGAGTAGTATAGAAATGAAACATCTATGTGCAACTTCTTCACTGCTTCCATAAATTTTTCGTATGTTTTCTTGATATGTGCCTTGATGAGCTTGTACGGGAATGGGACCCTTGGTGCATATGGGTTTTTCTTTGTGAAGATTTCCTCAACAGGGTCCATATCCCTAACTTCTCCACTTTTCTTTTTGCTTTCATCATTAGACTTTTCTTTATCGACAAAGTTCTCAAAAGAAACTTCTTTCTCAGGGTGTAGTTCCTCATCTTTTCCTTCCTCATTGTCGCCCCCAGTTCCAAAGTTAATTATTGTCCTCCTAGATCAGAGGGTAGCCATTTAGTAGTCTCCGTGTTTGATGGAATTTTTCCTAATGGATTCTTCACCAAATCTGCTAACTGTGCAAGTTGTGGGTCAATTTGGCGTTGGTGTGTCTGTATATCTTCCATCTAAACTTGCATGGTCATCAGGATGCCATAATTAGCTAGAGCACTTTGGTCTAGTTGATCGTTCATTGTGGCATGCCTTTTAAAGAAATCAAATAATTGGGCAACTAAGTCTTGTTGGTTGTTATTCTTTCCTTGTCCTGATCCTTGGCCTTGGCTCGGTCCTGCTCCTTGACGATTTTGATTCTTACCTTGTCCTGAGTAGTTGTTCTTATTAGTTTGATAGTTGGTTGTTTGAGTATACTGAGTTTGTCCGCTTCTCTTTTCAAACCCTGGGGGAAGTTTTTGTGAGTTGTTCAGTTGGTGCAAATTCTCAGCTGCATCTTTGTTTCCATAGCTGAAACCAGGGTAGTCTGGCCTCTTGAAGTTGGTGTAGGAAATGTTTTTTGTCTCTTCTTCACTTTCACTTTCATCACTTTCCTCTGGCTTGGTGTAGATACAATGATCAACCCCATGTCCTCCTTCTCCACAGGTAACACACTTCATGACCTTCTTGGTATGCTGCTTCTGCTTAACTCTAGTATCTTTCAGCTATTTTACATTAGTTGCTATCTTTTGAATATGTGACGTTATGGTTTCTAAGGCTTTGGATTCAATAGATGGTCCTTCAGACCCCACCTTCCTCGTTGGACCTCTGGCATTCCTTTCATAGTCTATGTCTGCTTGCAGTGCAACCATGTTTTCTATTATCTTCATGATTCTTCTTGGCTTCTTCCCGAGGAAATTACTGCCTATGGCTGCATTTAACGGAGTCCTTTCCGTAGAAGTTAGCCCATTATATAAAGTGATCATGAGGAACCCTTTATGATAATTGTGGTGTGGGCAATCCCTAAGGTACTCCTGGAAATGTTCCCATGCTTCGTGCAAGTTCTCTCTCGACTTCTGTGCAAAAGAGGTAATCTTCTGCATGTTGCAGATTGTCCTCTCTGTAGGATAAAAATTAGTAACAAAAGCATCTGCCAGGGGTCTCCACCCATCAATAGATTGGTAGGGGAGATTGAGGTACCAAGATAGAGCCTTGTCTTCTAAAGAGAAGTTGAAGCCTTTACAATATATCACCTCTTGCGAGACCCCCTCATCTTGATAATATCACAAATATTTTTAAAAACATCGAGATGATGGTATGAGTTTTCTCTCACATTCCCGTAAAAAGGTTTATTCTAGATCATTGAGAAGACAACTGGTTTGAACTCAAAATTTGCTACGTTTAAGTGTGGTATGATGATCGAACATCAGACTCGGTTGCCCTTGTTGCTGCCAATTCTCTAAGAGTCTTCCCCTCTTCGTCATTCTCGTTGTCTCTATCACGACCATCACACTCCTGTTCATTGTCATGATGGTTACGGTGGTGTCTTCTTCGATGCCTGTGACATCGTTCTTCATCACATTGGTCTTCTTTGCGACAATCGTCATCATGACGATCTTCATCCCTATGGTCTTCTTCATGTTGATGACCGTCATTGTAACCACCATCTCTGTCTTTGTTCGAGCCTGGTCGTGGTGGTTGTATTGATTCCTCGCACCCCGCTCGTCCATAGAGAGAGTAACGTCCACACGAGGCGGCATGGCAACTCAAGGTTTAGGAGCAAAGTCGAATGAGTCTGCTTCTTCCCAGGTGCCAGAATAGACCGCACAGTTGTGTTAGTAAGCTGGACATGTTAAAACAAACTATTCTACACAAACACAAGATAGCAGACTTAAAGTAACAGTGTGGTCAAGCTTATTACTAAGCTTGAGGCACGAGAGTATAGTGAGTGGACTCAAGTTCTTAACAATGTCATTTTACCTTGTCCCCAGCAACGACGCCAAAAGTTGACCGGCCTAAATCACATGTCCAAAAGGGACGAATTCATAGTAGTCAAACTTTTAAAGAGATAACCCGACTCTCAGGCCCCCACAACGATAAACGGGGTCCGATGTAGTGATCGGGGTCGAACACAGGGACAAGGTTGGCAGTGTTAAGTGCACAGAATCCAACACTCTTATCCTACAGATAAAGAGGGTATTTTAAAGAGGTGTTCCCAAGGAATGACGACACTCAAACCAAGATAAATCAAATAAAACAAAGGTAACAAAAACAAATGAAAATGAAAATAAGATGAAATAAATATATGGAAGAAAAACTCAGATTGGGTTTCACCTACTAAGACGTCTCTCCAACATGAAACATCGTCTCTCTCTCTCTCATATACTCTTATCAAGATTACAAGAAACCATCTATAGTGTCTGTTACACTCTCTCTCGAGATGAGGATAGATCTAAGTCTAAGGGTAGCCTCTCTCTTGAGATGACCACATGTAAACCACAAAGCATAACATATGATATAAAGCTTTAGCATTCCAACACTCTCGTGCATTTGTACTACTTCAAAACAAATGATAAAAGCAATATTACTCCCTCGAGATATCAACTATCAAACATCACAAGATGGTATCTAAACATACAAGTGAAGCATTATAATAGGTGTATGGAGATAATCTTGATAAGAGTATATATATTCAATAAAAAGAGACAATGTACATGTTGGGAGAGCCTTAGTGGCTACTCCAAACCCAAGCTAAGGTGTTTAGCTTCTCATGCTTGCAGACAACATAATAGTGTTGCAAAAAGATAGATACATGAAGTCCACAAAATGAGGAGGGAAGTACAGTGGAGGAGAATGATCGATCTAGATAGAGAGAGAAGAAACATTATATGACATGTTACTTCTTTAGATCTAGATCTAGCACGTTGATGGTGCGGACAATCTTCTTCTCTCAAAGAAGGAGTCTTCAATCTTCTCTCTCCTCAGCTTCTGCCTTTGGAGATCTAAGACCAGTGGATGGGATGGGATGGAATGAGTCTGAGATGCAGCAGTACTTCGTGGCCTTCTAGAACTGATCTATGATCTGATGGATTAACAAGACGGGTGGGTGGCCTATTTATAGGCATACTCCACTAACTTAAGCCTAGACCGTGGTCGCGGTTAGGCGAGCTCCCCCACTTGGTCGCAGTATGTATGTGGCTCGCGGTCTAGCAAGGATCACAGTTAGCTTGATCATGGCCTCCAAGCTAGTCGCGGTCTGGCAATGATCACAACCTCCAAGATGGCCGTGGTCTGGCATGAGTGCAACGCGACCACAAGCTTAAGGCAATTGAAGACCTCGACCATGGTGATATGGTCCTTGTTGCATGAATGGGTCACGGTCAGGGTGATGACCGTGACTTGGGCTATATATGTACCTGAAACCAAGGAAAGATGTGTAAGTGAAGTCTTTGACAAAAAGATGCTAAAATTATGGGGAAAGTTAGAAAAAGATATGCTAAAAGAGGTATAATATATACAAAAAGTACATAAAATAAAGTATTATTGGTCATCTTCTCTTTCAACCTCTCCTTGTTGGTTTTCTAGTAATTTTCTGAGTGGAGGGTGGCCATCTTTGCAGTCTTTCCATTAGAGGGGATATTTCCTTGAGGGTTCTTTATTAGCTCAGATAGTTGTGCCAATTGTTGGTAAATTTGCCTTTGATATGTTTGTATATCAGCCATTTCAGTCTGCATTGTGGTCAAGACACCTAAGTTGGTGATAGCACTTTGGGTCAGCTGGTCATTTACTAAAACTTGCCTTTTTATGAAATCAAATAGTTGAGACATCCTTGATTTTGCTTTTAGTTTGGCATTGATCTTGATTCTGCCTGTTTGTGATCTTGTTTTGAGATTGACTTTGTCCTTGACATTGGTAGTTATTTTGATTTTGCTGGTAGTTGGTGGTTCTAGTGAATGTGCTTTGCCCTCCTCCTCTCTAAAACCCTGGTAGTATTTGGGACAAACTGCCCAGTTGGTGGGATTTTTCAACAACATCCTTGTTACCATAACTACAACTGGGGTGATTTGGTCTCTCAATGTTTGCATATGTAGCCTAATCGGTGTATTCCTCATCACTTTTGTCATAATATTTTGGTTGGGTTTAGATACAATTATCTACGCCATGTCCCCCTTCACCACAGATGACATTTCATGACCTTTTCAGTCTTGGCTTTTCCTTTGACTCCAATTTCCTTCAGTTGTTTGATGTCTATGACAATCTTTTGGATTTGGGATGTTATATTTTCTAGGGCCTTGTCCTCGATAGTTGGTCCTTCAGAGTTTGCCTTCTTTGAAAAACCCATATCACTTCTCTCATAATCCATGTCTGCTTGCAGTGCAACCATGTTATCGATGATCATCATAGTCTTTTTCAACTTCTTGCCAAGGAAATCACTTCCTGTGGCGGCATTCAACGAATTACTTTCCTCAGACGTCAACCCATTTTAGAATGTGGTCACCATAAACCCTTTTCATAGTTGTGATGAGGACAATCCCTTTGATATTCTTGAAACTGTTCCCATGCTTCATGGAGATTCTCTCCAGGATTCTGTAAGAATCCAATGATCTTATGCCTATTCCTGATGGTTTTCTCAATAGGGTAAAACTTTGTGATGAAAGCATCACCTAGAGGTTCCCATCCATTAATGGACCTATGAAGTAGACTAAGATACCAAGATAGTGCTTTGTCTTCCAATAATAAGATAAACCCCTTGCAATATATGACTTCTTGTGGCACCCTCTTCATCTTGATAGTGTCACAGATGTTGTTGAAGGCGTCAAGATGGTGATAAATATTCTCATCATTAAAGCTACCTCTAAAAGATTTATTTTGGATCATGGCAATGACCGTAGGATTCAGCTCAAAATTTATAACATCAAACATCGGAATGATAACAGGGCATCTAGATTCGCTGGCCCTCTTTGTAGCCAAGTCTCTAAAGGAATGACCTTCCTCTTCTTATTCATCATCTTCTTCTTCATTGTTGTTGTTGTTGTTGTTATTGTTGTTCCTTCCATTTCTCATTGCCCTTGGACGGCGACCTTCATCATGTCATCCTTACTCATGCTCCTTATCACTTGGTGGTAGATGTGGTATCTTACTCAGAGAGATGTTTCCTACCGATTGTTTGGGGTTGTAATCCTCCCATTCAAATTCTTGGTCCCGTGGAGGAATAACAACCCTTTCATTTTGGTTACCTTCGTCTCGACGACCTCCTCTACAAGGTGGAATGTGGTCTATTTCTTTTTTAATATGCTTCTTCCTGAGTTACCTAAAATAGTTCATACAGTCAAGTTAGAAACCAAACATGTTTAATGAAATATTCAAGGTATCTATGAGATGGTGGATTAAAAACAATGTGCAATCAAGTCTATTGCTAGACTTGAGGGACATGTCTATGGTGAGTAGACTCATTTTCTTACCAATACCATTTTTCCTTGTCCCTAATAATGGCACAAAAAAGTTGACCAACCTAAATTGTACATCCAAAAAGGAGGGGATCTAGAGTAGTCAAACTCTTAAATTGATAACCCGACACTCAGGCCCCCACAACTATTATACAGGGTCTGATGTAGTAGATCAGGGTCAAACCACATGGACAAGTAACGATGAGTACTAGGAATGTAGAGTCTTATCTCAGTTACACCAACAAAGAAGGTAGGTTAAGATAAGGTTTCTTAAGGAATGATATTACTTCAACTATGCAAAAGGAACAAAAGAAAAGTTAAAAAAGTAAAAGAAGATAAGAAAAGAAAGCTAGCGTGTTGTCACAATTATGGATGAGAACTTGGATCGGGTTTCACCTACTAAGATCTCTCACCAACATGCAATACTCACACCCTTTGTATGCCCTTAGCAAGGTTGTAAGGAGTCATCATATATGCCTATTCCCTCCTCTCTTGAGCTTAGGATAGATCTAGATTATAATGTTCTCTCTCTCTCAAGATGGTAAACAATCAGTCACAAAAATAATCATATGACCATTAGATTAAGCAGTCCAACATTCTCATAAATTCATGCAACTCCAAAACACATAGATAAGATTAGTGATACTCTTTAGAGGCACTAACTCGCTAACATCACAAGATGGTGTCTAACATACAAGTGAAGCATTAGGCCTAAGAAAATGAAGATCATCTTTTCTAAGAGCATATATATTCAAATGGATGCAAGTATATATGTGTTGTGAGAGACTTAGTGGATACTCCCATCCAAGCTATGAGTTTAGACACTCATGTTAGTGATTAGCATTACAGATTTACACAAATGGGGAGACATTAAGGATAACAATGAAATGGATACACATAGATGAATAGATCTAGAAGGGACGAATGGGGATACACTAACAATGTCTCAACAACCACAGTTGGTGCACATTTTGTTCAAATCTAGATCTGATGTGGATGATGGTGTCAATGTAGATCTTCTCTCACCTCTAACTCATATTTAGAGATCCAAGATCACTAACGTTGACGATGGGTGAGTATGGAGTACGGAAACACTTAGTCGTCTCCTCAATCTTGCGACCCCCATCTTCGACGAAGTGTGGGTCTATTTATAGGCTTTGCTAACCGACTTAAGCATATCATCAGTTGCAGAGGGTGAATAGATTATAGTGAACACTGATGATGATTGGAAGATGCAGTCGCTATGGTGCGGAGTCTCATCGGTCATAGAGATGTTGAGGTTGATGACTGTAGAGGTATCACACAACACACTGGTCATAGAGGAAGTGTCTCTGATCAGTCACTGAGGATGTGTCCTTCTTTGACCATAGGGGCATTGAGGACATATACCGTTGACATGGCATGAGACCCATTAGTCACCGAGGTGTGTAGGTGAGTAACAAGCAACACCCACTGACCAGTGGAGACTTTCAGCGATTGTTAAGAATCACAATAGTGGTAATTTCCTTTCTTTAGGTGCCATCGACTGTTGGGCACTACAATATGTTCAAAGTATAGACAGGTGGTGAACTTGGGTAATTCTATCAAAACGATAACAACTATATAGATAAAACATGGTAATGGTGACAAAATAAGAGTAAAATAAGCACACAAATATCCACAAAATTGGATGTTATCAATTTTCAAATTCACAGAAGAAAAAAGTACATATTTTAAATTGTTATAATACTCTCAAACTTAACAGTATTTCAATCCTTCTCATTTGGAGTACCTCCAAACATTACAATAATAACAACATTCTGGGGTCTTACCAAAAATTACATGACTAGAACCTTGTTGAGCAAAAAAATGACTCATCAATTGACCTCATGATTGAAAATATCACCTCTAGAGTGAATGCTTCTATTGGTACCAAAAATATTGTTGTTGGTGCTTTGATTAATTAGGAGATCAGTAACTCCACCCCTTCTGGTGGTACAATGCTAGCATGTAGTTATTAAGTGGGTTTGCTTCCTTTAGGTAATATATGTTCTAATGAATTGTGATATATTTTTTTTCTAACTCATCAACTGTTGATATAGGGAAGATGACATAGATTGGATTATATACATGTGTAGCCTAGGCATCTGGTAATGAATTGTTCAATTATACAAACAAGATTGACATTGACTTCAACAAATAACTTGAAGTTAATTTGTACCTTTTGGTGAAAGAAAATAATATGTGGAGGGAAAGCATCAAAATCTTCAGTTTGGTCCATTACAAATTTCCTAGCTCTATTTTAGAGTTATTGTGTTTGTTTCATTTATATCTATTCCTTTATCATTCTTTTCAAGTCTTGGAACATTTGTGGAGTGGTGTTCTCTAAACAAAGGAAGATCCTTTATCACTTCATATAAAATAAAAAACTCAATTCATTACCATTCATGAAATAAAACCTGACATTTCATAGTTTCACCTTTGCACCATCTGTGGTAATCTTATTAGCAATTGTATCCAAAAGATGGTTATTGTAATAAGTGGGTGACTTCTTATTGAATGGAACCCATTATACCTCACTCACATTTGTGCTCATTGCACAATATTTCTATCACCTTACATATGAATAATATCATTAACAAAAAGGAAATTTTCATCATTATAGTGTATTGGGAGGTTAGTAACAATTAAGAACCTTTCATCCTTGCACTTAACTTCATTGCTGGTCTTTTTGAAAATTCTGTTTGGGTCATTAGTGGTGACTTTAGCCTCACTATATTTGGTTTGGAAAGGAATTTTAGTGACTATATTGCATACAATCACTCTCATAATAGTTGAAGTCTTGATAACTTCATTAACTTTAACATCCTTATCTAGTTGTCTGCCAACAACATAAATATCACATGGTAGCATGAAGAGTCTTGATCAAGACTGGACATATTCTTAGCGACACAAGCTAGGGATTCTATTTTTCCCTTCATTCATACAACATTGTCTTGATATATCAAATTGAACCATTATACCACCTTCCTTAATTATAAAGTTGAAGCATGATACACCTATGGTTTTACATTCAAAATGTTATGGGTCTCGCACCACTCGTTTTCAACTTTGGTGCAAGGTTGACGGGTTGTGGCTACTTATCATTTTGATCCTAGGTACTCCCTTTACTATAGTATCAAACAACTTCATACTTCTCATTTCTTGGAATAATAATACTTTTGGAAAAAGAACAAAAAAGATAAATACTTTTGAAACAAACATTTTACCTAGATTCTAAGTAATTTCTTTGTCCAAATTCTTATGGCTTCTAAGAGAATGAAGCTTGATACTATTCTTCAGTTAGAATATCTATGCAAACAAAGATCCGAAGCTCAATGGATCGTGGAGGGGGATAGAAAGACAAGTTTCGTACATAGAGATTTTATAATTAAGGAGCTCATCTCCTTCATCCACAACCTTATAGTGGATACTATCTTGAAATGTAATTAACACATCATCATAACCCACACCACCTAGTGTTTTAGCATCCTTTTAAATCACAAATGTGACTTCTCCAATGTATTTCACTTCAATTGGTATCTTTAAATCATTCTTATATTTTCACCTCTTTCTCTAATGATGAGTTCTCCAATGCCATATCTAACATGGATCCTAACACATATCCTAGTCTTGATAACATCAACTTGGCTTTCTATCGCTCATAGGGAGAAAATCAAATTGAGTATCTTGAATCTTTGTCTTTACATTGAACATAATGATGATGTCACCCTTTGAAGTGAGGTTCATAAAAATACTCACATTGCACTTATAAATAAACTTGAAAACCCCTCTATCATGTATCAAATATGACCAATCACATCAACTATTCTTATAATACTATATATAAGACCCTCAAAATATATCTAAGACATTATCTCAAACCTAGTAGGTCTAGAAGAATCACTTTATACAAAGCCAAACAAATCCAAGATGATCATATCCTAGACGATGAACCTATACACACTTGCCACCCATAGGGTATCCCTCATTTCACCCTCAACCCTTTACTTACCCTAAAAATTGACTTTGAGAAGGATTCAGACAATAAAAACTAGAGCTTCATCATTTAGAGCATGAAAGGGTTCAACTATCCAACTTGGTGGATAGAGAGGATACACAATCATATCAAATATTGTCACATCTCCACTCTCATTAATGGTTCTCCTTTCAACTATTTTGGTAGGTTGATGGGTTGCATCAACTGGATCCCCTTTCTCCCTCTCTCTTCATTTTTTTACCTCTATTTTAACTCATATGATGAAGTTTACACTCAAGGAATGGATCATTGATGAGATACACTAAAACAACATCTCAAAAGATAAAAATCAATCAACTTGTTGATCACATAATGGTTTTCCTTGAACCTTAGGATAAGAACATCATTTAATACAATGTGTATCTTAGAATTCTTCTCTGTCATTTCTGATCTCAAAATCAACTTACACAAAACCTCAGTGACTACAATGCATGTTATCTACTACAGTATGCTTATATTTAAAAACATTTTGGGTTGTTGGGAAGAACACTTATCCATCAAGTATCTTGGCTTGCCCCTATTGCCTTATAAGCTCTTCTCTATGGTTTTGGATCCCATCATAACTAAAAATTCAAGCACATAATTGGATTTGAAATCAAACTTCCTTAATTGAGCTGGAAGAATAATTCTTCTGAATGTTTCTCCAACCTTCTTATCTACTTATTTTTTAGGTTGCATTTCCTTATGTTTCATGGTTCATAAAAAATATGAGTCCCTAAGGAGAAAATTTCTTAGGGGAGACAAGTAAAGTAGAATATATGCCATCTTGTACAATTGGATATGTTGAAGCAATGGGTTTGGGGCATTATCAATCTTCTGCTCCATTTTATATGTCTTTACAATCACATCATTATGATCCTATATGATAAACTTAAAATAACATGGTGTAATCATGTCATGACAGAATAACATTCTCAAAAAATCCTTCGAACCATCTAATTTCAAACAAGCTATCATGCTTTTGGGAATAATTACAAAAGGCATGCTCCAGTATCCAACATTATATTATCGCCCCCCATTTCTCTTCCTAAAAATAATAGTTGGTCAGACCCTTGGCACAATAGACGTCTGATTTGAGATCATTTCCCTCAATTATCGATTCGTACTTCTCTAAACTCGATTGTTGTTAATGCATGTTTTAGTTTCATCACTTTTTTTGGATCTAACAAAATTGAAACATCTTCTCTATAACTAGGGACATTGAGTTAAAGGGGATCTCATATTATCTTGAGAGTAATGTCTCCTCCAACATACAATGAAAATGGTTTTCTCATATCAGATTTTCCGATGTTTGTGGTTTCTTCATAAATCTTGGTACGAATGACTTTTTAGAAAGCACGTTGTGGAAGATAAAATGTCTTATGAGATTCACCATTCATATCTAGTTAACAAATCATAATAAGTTGCTTTTTTGGCATACACTTGCACCCGAGAGGTTTTTAAGGACCATACGTTTATCTCTTGTGCCTTAGTAATTATGAGGTATTACTTCATGCTTTCTACACTTGCTTCGTGTCTATGATAATCTTGGATCATTTATTTCACACCTTCTCAGGGGCAAACAACAATAATCCTGCGATTCTTACTTATGTTGCTCTCTTCGAATCTTGTACTAAATATACAAAACTTGGCTATGATAAATATATCTTTGCTCATCTACTATTTGGACATTATTGTGTCAACACAATAATTGTTTTTGTAATGATTACTCCAACGATATTATTCCACAAAGGAATTGGATGCATGTCGGCTAGTTCACCGCGTGACCTGACAACGATATCCGCGTTGCTCAACCGCGTCATATATCTTAATTTCCGCGGTGAAAAAAAATGTCAGCAGCGGCCGCTACCCAACTACGGACAGTGGCTGAACTAAATTAGGCGTTTGTCAGAGTTTGAAGCAGATGTACAATCAGAGTGTGGGGCGACTTACTACTAGCAGTTTCCCCATCCCTGGCTAGATATATGGTCCAGGATGTCCTTCCACAACATCCAACTGGCCATGTTCATAGACGATCTCGACCATTGCACGATCTTTCGATCCAATGAACTTTGGCGCCGTGACCACCTCGTCTGGGTGTGTTTCTGTGATTGAGTGGTCAGCCAATGGGGAGCGAGCAGGAAGCTTTTCGCTCGGCTATAAGTACGTGGTGCTCCCCCATCCATCCATCCATCCATCACAGTGTGACGAAGTTCTTCAGTCTAGGCTAGAGAGAGTGTGTGTGTTTCGAGTGACCTACCCAGTTAGTTGATCACTTGATCAAGATGGCTTCCGGTATGCCAGTTATCGACCTGAAGGGCTTGGAGGGCAGTGAGAGGAGGAAGACCATGGCTCAGCTCAAGGACGCAGCTGAGAATTGGGGATTCTTCCAGGTACATACGTGTTTCCATGCATGTATATATATATAGGCAACGTCTGATGATATCCTTATAGCTGCACAAACTAACCAACTAGCTCTTTAACCCGCATATATATAGATTGTGAACCATGGGCTTCCGCTGTCCCTGATCGAGAAGCTGAAACGCCTAACCCACGAGTACCACGACAACCACCTCAACCTAAAGTTCAACCAGTCTGAAGTTGTCAAGAAGCTCCAAGAAGCGGCATCCGACCCGGAAGCGCGTGAGGAGCTCCTACGCAAGGCGGACTGGGAGACGGTCTTCTTCGTGCAGCACCTACCGGCTTCCAACGCCCACCAGGTCGAGCCGCCCCTCTCCGACGAGTTCCGGTCTGTGGTGGCCGAGTACGAGGGTGAGGCCGCGGGGCTGGCCGAGAGGCTTCTGGATCTGTTCTGTGAGAACCTCGGACTCGAGGAAGGATACATTAAGAAGGCGTTCAGCGGGGCCAATGGCCCGTTCATGGGCACAAAGTTCGCTAGGTACCCTTCATGCCCAAGGTCGGACGCCGTCAAGGGCCTCCGCACTCATACCGACGCCGGAGGGATCATACTCGTCGTCCAGGACGATATCCCTGGTCTTCAGTTCCTCAAGGACGGCGACTGGGTGGACGTCCTCCCTGTCCCCAACTCCATCTTCATCAACACCGGCGATCAGCTCGAGGTATGTTTATGGATTATTGCTTAATGGTATCATTCTTCAGCTAGCTTATAAACCAGTTGGTAAAATACGTATTATATCACCAATCTACTGCACGGGTTTCCCTCCCACAGGTCATCAGCAACGGCCGGATCAAGAGCATTCCGCACCGCGTGGTGGCGAGAACTGATGGCGGCCGGATCTCCATTGCTTCCTTCTACAACCCCGCCAGTGACGCCGTCATCGGGCCTGCGCCCAGTCTCACCTACCCAATCAGCTACTCGTTCTCCGACTACATGAAGATCTACGCCGGGACCAAGTTCGCCGAGAAGCAGCCAAGGTTCGAGGCACTCAAGGGGCATGGACCAGCGGTACCACTACATGAGCCCAACGGCTTAGTGTATTAAAATGACCAATCATATCTATAATACGTATGTATTTAGTATCGACATCTTTGGGGTGGACTAAGGAATAATGATATATGGAAACTGCACCGGGGTTGACATGCATGCGTGGCAAGGGGTTATTACGCGAGTCATCGTCACTAGTACTGTTTATATCTTGATGCATCAGTTTATGGTGAGTGTGCCAAAATCAACTTCGTGTCTATTTCCACAGCACAACTGTCTTACATACGTTTAGTTCCTTGGATAATCTCTGATGATGAAGACATCCTCCACTTTCCTCTAGGTTGTTTGTGGATCCCAAGTTTAGCCGGCCGGTTTATGACTATAAAATTTATTTCACGTATATGTACCCGTAACTGTACTCAACATTTCAGGGTAATTTTGCAATACACCCTTATCCCCACAACCCAAAGTATATCCCTGCCGCTGCAGGATTTGCTGCTCCCGAATTAACAAGGCTCCTCAATATTCCAGATGTGGCCACGCGGATTTAATCCAAATCGAGGATGTTTCACAGCCTGGACACGTGTTAGTAGATAAAAAAACGGACTAGCCTACTCCCACTACAATAGGGTGCAGCAAATCCACCATCATCCTTGCCCGCCCAAATTGTTGACACTACAAATGAATGACTTCAAGCAAAAAATGATTAGTTGACGGTCATATAAATTTCAAAATGACAGTTAAAAACGTTATTGCACAGGCCAGGGTTCACAACTTAACTAAAACATCGTGTGATACCCCACTTCGACATCAAGATGCTTAGAAATCAGGGTAAAAGACAGATTGAGCAGCAACTATATTTGATTTCTGAGTAAATGTGATAGTTCAATGTTTCATTACTTTGCGAGATCCCTCTCCTCTATATCGAGGAGGAAAGATTACATGGATCTAGTAGATGAGTTTATTTAAGTGTTTGTAGGAAACTTAAGTAAGTTGCACTAGATGCGCCGAGCCCAATAAGACAACTAACTAGTCATCTCAACACTCTACCTCAAGCTATACATCATATATCGCATGACCTTAGCTTGTTGTTCATGTATAGACCAAAAGGAACTGGTTTAGTGCGAATATCTACCATCTACTCTCCAATCTTCATGTATGATGTAACTATTTTTTTCTTACTTTGGTTAGATCTTGACTTCAATATGCTTGGTACATTTATGAAAATTAGGGTTGTTGGATATATAAATACCAGCCTGAATATGCTACTACATTGATGATGGTTATTGGATGGAGACTCTTAATCCGTAGAGAATATATTGGACCCATAGTAAGTCACATCATGTATATGTGATGGCACATAATTTAGCTTTTGGTGCTTGAACAAAAAAAAATGTTTGCTTCTTGCTCCTCTAGGCAGTAGGGCGACTACGCAACATGATACAATATCCAGAGATAGATATTATGTCTTGAGGGTCTCCAAATCAATCTCGGTCCGTATATCCTATGATACCCATTAATTTGTATCGTATATACATGAAATAAACATTTCCTAGGAATTTTTTTGAATTTGTAATATATGTTGTATATTGGCCCAATGAGTCCAGACATGTGTGCTCATGTGCTTACTAACGACTTCAACGACATAAGAAATATGTACACTTGTGATGGTTAAATACAAATAATGTTCCTTCTACTGTCTATATTCTTTTATATTAGGGAAGAGACCCCCCTCATTTGGGATCTTCACATGATAATTCATTAGAGTAGAGACACATTTGAATTGTTAATGATTGAGTACTCAATGATACCCTTTTTCAAAAAGGTATCAACACAACCTCAAGGCAAAATAAAGCAACCACATGCTACAAATATTCAAGTGTAGTATTTGTTTGTATAGTATTATTGGATGGATCAAACTAGAAAAGAATCATGTTATGGAAAATCTTTAATAGAGGGAAACCTTTTTCTTCATTATTAAGTAAGAAATTTCAGGTCACCTACAGAAAATGATAAAAAATTTAGGGCATGTCTATATACATTATAACTAGTAGTACAAAAAGGTCCACAAACATCACAACTAATAATGTCAACAAAGCTTACGAACTAATTTCAATCATGGTAGGAGAAGACACCCTATGACATATTTGCTGAGTTAACATGTACTACAAGAAAATGAGGAATAGAAGAAAAAGTGGAATCTAAGCTTGTTTATTTTTAAACTGATGAGTAAATTAAATAGTGGTACTTATGTAGATGGGAACTTGTGATGAAGGTGGAATAAGATGTCAAATGAGTACTAAATTTAATCAATAAAGAGTGCTCTGACACATATATATCATGCATGTAAAATGAAAATGTGTGAGGCATAGCAATATTAAAAAACTTGATACTATAGACTGCTAACCAAACTCAAAATAAGCTAGAAAGATGGAATAGTTTGTGTTTTTGTTTAATAACTAATATTTAAAATTGAGAAAGCCATGAAAATAATTTTTTTCAGATCGGAGATTTGGAGATTCTAGGATAATCAGGTTCGACACAGTACTATTCATACTTGATTTCATTCTGCCCTAAAATAAATCAACATTTTGTATATTGAATTTAGGATTTGTAGCTTGCATTTCTCATATTTGTACTCTTATTCACTATTTAATCTAATAAAAAACCCACTTTTGCAGTGTTCAAGTAATGGACCAAATGATTAACAATTTCTCTTTGAACGTTTCACCTCACAATTGTTAGGCCTCTTTCAAAATGCTTTCCTAAGTATATTTACGATATTTTTCTAACATCTAAACCCTTTTTATGAGTGGTTGAACACCAGAAGCATGCACACGGTGATCGATCAAGAACATGGTAATGCAAAGCACATTACCATTAAAATTCCAAGAAATGATTTTTGGATAGAAAATGTCAAGTTCAAAGTAACATTAGATTGCTCTAAAGTCCTAGGGAAGAGGGGGTTATCCTTTCATATTGAACATGATATCAGAATAGATTTGAAAGACAAAATAAAAATATGAACAAAAATTGGATGGAACCAGTGAGATGTGAATAATGATGATCCCATTTGAAGATTGTGAATGTGTCACATTTCAGTTGTCAAATCACTCCTCTAAGGTACCAAGAAAATTTTTCTTGATGTTTTAACTTTTATCCTCTCCTTCTTATGTCGTGTGTGTAACATCTCTGACCTGGGTTATGCTTTAGCCCTATATGTTTTGTTTAAGAAAGATAATTATATGCTTACTCTTATCTTTTGAAAAGTAATTAAGACTCAAGAGGAACTTATGTTTCAATTTTAGTTCTTTTTGAATAATGTTGAAAACAATGTTTTGTCTATTTTGGAGTAAAGTGCAAATTACCTAAGTTGAGGGGTTAACTTGCAAATGTTACATGATAAATGTTCCTCAAGTGTTGAAACATCATAAGAATGAAAATGATGCAGAGGTATGGCTTGTGACAGCCTAAGAACCAAGAAAGAGCTTACTAAGCAATGTTTGTGCATTAAAACCTAGTTTTGGTATAATGTGCAATTTACCCAAAACTTAGGGTTCAATATGGAAAATACCACTTCTAGAGAGTCCCTAATGTTTCTTGGTATCAATTAGAGACAATAAAATTAGAGGGGCATCTCATCTAAATCTCTTTGGAGGAGAGAGAATCTTGATATTAAAATAATCAAGATTTAAGCATAATTGAAACCCTTATTCAATTTAAATGAAAAAATAAATATATTAATAGAAGTTCCCTTCAACCAAAAGTTTGATGGTTGAATTTGTATAAGTATGGACGTCCTTGTGCCTTGCAATGGTACCGAAATATCTAAAGTGAGTGGAGAGCCCACTCACATTAATTAAAGAAAAAGTAATATCCACTAATTTTTGGATATTATTATTATATTAATTAAGGGCTTAATTTGTTTTCTTTTAATTCTTGGATAAAGAAGAGGATTTCGAAGGAAAGGATAATGGCTTCGTATGCAAGGAATTGAGGGGGATAAGTGGCACCAATTTAGGAAATTGAAGGATTTTTATAACACTTTCTCTCTCTTGAAATTCCCTTATATACACTCCATTTTTCACCCACATGAAAGGTTTTTTTTCATCTCTTCTTTCTTTCCTTGCTTTGGCCAAACACAAGGGAGCTTAGGAGCAATAGGAGGACGTTCTCCGACCTGTAGGTCAGCTCCTTAATCATCTTTAACCTTGATTTCATGGTGGAAATCGAAATTCAATGCTTATTTTCTTCTTTTCTCCATTCAATCTTCAACTTTAGCCAATCTTTTCACTCAAAGACTTGAGAACGGACCTTATACAGTTGATAAAGCTTCATCCACCATTGAGGACGTAAAGATTGAAGCTTGGATTCAACTTTTAAGGCGGGTTATATAACTTGAACCCTTAAATATCACTATTGATCTCATTTCTTCATCATATGTTGATTTCTTTTCTTTCTCGAATATTCCTTTTGATTAATTGTAGAATTCACCATAAAAATCACATCAAATTTTGATGGTTTGTATCTTGAAGATGATGATGCCATCTTAGCACACACCTCAATAAAAATCAAGTGCAAACAATGTCAATTTGATGACCAAACGGTCTCAAGACTGTTTGAGGTCAAACGGTCTCAAGACCGTTTGAGGTCAAACGGTCTCAAAACCGTTTGAGGTCAAATAGTCTCAAGACCATTTGGGGTCAATTGCTGATGTAGTTGGATGAAGATCCAATGGTTCCAATTGGTCTAATTATAATGGTTTCAAGAATGGATGATCCATTAATTACAAACTGTAATCGGATTGATTGGTTGAAACCCTAAATTGATTGAGTCAATTTCTATGTTGAATGGCTCAAACGGTCTCAAGACCATTTAAGGTCAAATAGTCTTAAGACCGTTTGAGGTCAAGAGGAGTCATGGATGGATGGAGATCCAAGGGCTACAAGTTTATCTACTTTCAATGGTCTTAATGTTGGATGGTTCAATGAGTGGAAAACCTAAATCGATTGATTAAGAAACCCTAATTGATCCATTCAGTTTCAAGGTGGTTTGGAACAAACGGTCTTGAGACCGTTTGAGTCCAAACAGTCTTGAGACTGTTTGGGATCAAATGGTCTTCAAATCATTTGGAGGGCAAACGGTCTTAAACCATTTAATGTTCAACCAATTTCAATGATGGGTTGTTCATCCACTCTCAAGGTTAATCTGATCAAATGGTTTCAAGGGTTGAAAGCACCAAATAGTTTCAAAACCATTTGAAGGGCAAACAGTCTCACCCCTAGATGCCCAAACAGTTTCAAAACCGTTTGGAGGGCAAACGGTCTCAAAACCGTTTGAAGGTTCAAAAGTATCAAAACCATTTGGAGACCTAATAGTCTCAAAGCTATGAAAGATCAATTAACCCTATGACTGTCAATGATGATAAATACAATGGTTGTACCTTTAAGGTACTTAAGTGACTAGTGCCTTTTGAATGGTTAACCTTTGATGCTTAATGAAAGAAGCAATTCAATACACTATGATAACCATAGATGTATGTACTTGAATGAAGGGTTGACCTACTCTAATCAAGCTTGAAGTAATCAACATCCTAGAGAGGATGAGAGAGAGGAATTCATACATGTATAATAATCATGTAGTGGTTAAGCCTCAACACTCTCAATATGAATAAAATATGTAATTAGGGTATGATCCTTGATAAAGAAATCATGAAACCCTATTTGAGAAGGTTGATGAGCACTAACCCTAATTTAGGGCAATGCTAGCTGTAACCCTAATCTAGGGTAATGATGCAACCCTAATCTAGAGTGATGATATGAGAGATCCCAATTCAGGGTAATATAATGAAAAACCCTAATTTAAGAGGATGCTTCATGAAACCCTAATTTCGGGTAAAGTTACATGAAACCCTAATTTGTGGAAAAGTTATAAGGAACCTTAATTCAAGATAATGATGTGTGAAACCCTAATCTAGGGTGATGTGATGTGAAACTCTAATTAATGATGATGCCATGTGAAACCATAATCAAGGGTGATGTCATGTGCAACCCTAATGCAGTAATGTGATGTGAAACCCTAATCAAGGATGATGCCATGTGAAACCCTAATCAAGGGTGATGTCATGTGCAACCCTAATGCAGTAATGTGATGTGAAACCCTAACCAAGGGTGATGTCATGTGAAACCCTAATGCAGTGATGTGATGTGAAACCCTAATCAAGGGTGATGTCATGTGAAACCCTAATGCAGTGATGTGAGGTGAAACTCTAATCTAGGGTGATGCTATGTATTGCTATATGAAACCCTACCCTAATATAGGGTGAAGGTATGTGAAACCCTAATTTTGGGTTATAGTGCATATAACCCTAATCTTGGGTAATATGATGATAAACCATAACCCTAATTTTGGGTAATGGGATGAGTATCCCTAATTGACATGAATTTGGAAAACCCTAACCCTAATGAGTGAATGGTGATGCTACCATTACATTGCATAGTGCTGATACGTAATTGATATAACTGTTATCCTGTGTACTAATCATGCAGGTATAATTAGATGTTAGACATAGCCAGGTATGAGCTTGAAAAACACTAGAGGGGGGGTGAATAGAGTTTTTAAATATTTTAGCAATTATTTAACTCAAACAACCACAAATGAAAATGGAAGAAGGAGACAGGTGTTTAGAGTGGTTCCAACTTTAGCAAATACTAAAGTTGTCAGTCCACTACCCGGTTGCTTACCCAACCGAGATTTTGAAAGTATTAATTTTATTACCTTCACAAGGATTTACACAAAATACAATACTTTCTTTACACCCCTTGAACAGCCTTCACTTGAAGTAGATGCACCAACTTGAGGTAGCCTTCTTGAAGTAACTCCAAGCTCCCCCTTGAAGTAGCCTTCCTCTCTAGAAGTAACCTCCCATTGCACCAGCCTTCTTGAAGTAGCTCAAGGTCCCCTTCTTTACCAAAAAGATCTTCAACCTCTCCAATCCGCAGCCTCCAACCTAGGAGTAGCAAGGAGAGTACAAACAACAATAGAGAACAAGAAAGAAAATAGAAATTACAACTTATCCTTTTGTAGCACAAGGCTTGATTTGCCTAGATCAAGCGTGTAGATCTCCTAACCAAAGTGTATGGAATAGTAATTGCAGTGGATAGGAGATGCTAGCCTATAGGACACGAAATTTGAGCTAAGAGAAGAAGTAGCCAATTGTCACTATGCTCAATTTGCTCACAAACAGGTTGCTCAAAGTATGCTCAAAGATTTCTCAAGTGTAACAAGTGAGTTTAGGTGTCCTAAGGCATGTCCTATTTATAGGAATGTCCTACAAGTGCTTAAGGACGTTCTAGACTCCTTCTAGGGGTTTCTAAGTGCTTAACTAGCCGTTAGGTACAAGTTTGTTGCTTTAACAACGACTAATTGATTAATTCTGCAGTTGCTGTCAAAGTCCATCTCGGTCGAGAAATGGTCGACCGAGACACCTACTCGGTCGAACTTTTGTCGACCGACAAGCTCTCTAAATCAAGTGTTTTGCAACGTTTATCTCCAACTGCCAACTACCTTGTCAGATGTGTCGAACGGCTACTTGGGTCTTTCTCGGTCGAGAAGATTGTCGACCGAAAGTGTCTCGGTCGAGGAGTTAGTCGACCGAGATTGACCTTGTTTCAATTTTTCAATTAAAGCACTAAGTGTGTGTATGAGTGTGCATATGTGACACTTATTTGAAGGGGATGACCTATCTAAATGTGATGTTTAGCTAGAGAGAATCTAATGCTTGATTTACATGAAATCTAAGTACTTTTACATTATATATTTGTACAAGTTTTTACAAGGCGATTACATTTCATGAAAATATAAATATGTAAGCATATGGATTTCCCTAATTGCTTTGTCATCCACCTTATTCCTGAAACACTCAAGTAGCACGTTAGATTAACAAGAATGAAATGTTTGTCATTATCAAAACAAAGGGATTTACATATGTCCATTTAGCCAACAATCTCCCCCTTTTTGAAGATGACAAACATTTCCTAAATATAAAATAAGAAAGTATAAAAACATGTGAGTTTCATACCTGAAGATTACCTTTGTAAATTTCTTCTCTTGTTTATAAAATGTGTGCTTATTATTCCCCATGAATTATGGAACATGAAATCCAATCCTTTTAGGGAATATAGCAACTTTCAATGTAAAGCCAAGAGTTTATGAAACTCATTGATTGAGTTTTGCACAAATACTAAGTTTTATATTTATTTCTCCCCCTTTGCCATTTCAAAAAGATATCCGTTTAAGAATAAATATTTGTATAAAAGTGTTGCTCCCCCTTAAATACATATCCTTTTTAAATAGATGGTCAATTTAGCCACAATTTTTAAATTTCAGGTTTTGCAAAAATGTCATCCCTTTTTATTTATTACTCCCCTTAATGTGTATGCTCTACTAGAGTAGTCTTATAAGCCATATTCGAATGATGCCATAGAGGAATATCCAATATACTCAGTAAAGATAACCATTTCATGTAAAGATAACCATTTCATTGCAAAGATAACCATTGACCATAGAGTAGAAGAAGTTATTGTCATTTTCGGAATGGGAGATTAGGTTTGCATAGAACTCATTTACCACTTTTGAAGAGTAGGAAGGGAAGGAAGGGTTAAGAAATTCTTTCAAATTTTGCTCCTCAAAAAGATCCTCCAGGTCGACGATGCTGAGGAAGTCCAAGACGTCAACCGGCCGTCGTGGAAGAGGAGTTTTGGAGGAGAGCCTGAGATAGCGATCACCAGCATCTACGTCGATGAAGGGGATGTCGTTGATGATCGTCAATGGTGGAGTAGCCTCCCTTCCTTTCTTGCTAGCAACTTTCTTCTTTCCACGTGTAGAGGATGAAGCCATTTCTTTGCTTTAAGGTGGAGAAGAAGCAAGAAAGTCTTGGGGATGAGGAAGCTAAAGGATTGCACAAGAATACACTAGAGAGAAGCTATGGAAGTAAGAATATGAGAGTGTGTAACAATGACCCATTTTTGGCCCTTTTTATAGCAAATCTGTGACCAGGTCGGTCGACAATTTGTCGACCGATCGACCGCAACGGTCATATTCCAGACGCGCCACTCGTTCGTCCAACGGTCGACTGGTAACGGTCGGCCGCCCAACGGTAACGGTTGTAAATGATCATATTCCAACGGTCATATCCCAACGGTCAATTCTCGGTCGAACAATTGTTGACCGACACTGGCTCGGTCGAACAATTGTCGACCGGAAGTGTGTCTGATGTTATTTCTGTCTGAGGTCTGTCGGTCAAAAGAGATAGGCTGACCGAGATGTTTTCGGTCGAAGAATTCGTCGACCGACAGACTTACTGGGTATGGATTTTTTAAGCTAATTTTTAATGCAAATAATAGACTAAATTTGTAGAGCATATATACTTTCTGAGGGAGTAATATTGTGATTATTGTTACCAATATTTGGACAATTTTGTGATCATAAATTAATTGTTCTTTTAATCACAATTTTTATATAGAAAATGATATTCAAATAAGTATTGTGTCAAACTTATTTTAGGTCGATTTTGACTACGACCATAGTGCCCCTTGGTCAAATTTCATTTCAACCAAGAGGCAAATTTGCAGATTTCCAAATTGAATACTCGTATATAATATCTGCATGTAATTTGATTAGATATCAATTTGAAGTATTTTAAATAATACTCAATATGAAAACATTTGTCCTTGATTTTTCTTAGAATATAAGCTTTGCTGTAGTTACATGAATATCAAATTTCACTTCTTCTTGTATCCTCATAAGATTCTTAAGTAATATCTCGGTTCTTAAAAGATACCAATTGAGAAATATTTATCTTATGTGTTGCAAGCATTAAAACAACATATACCAACAAATCATTTTGTTTGCCTATTCATCAAGGATGCAATAATCATTATTCCAGCATCAACGTTGAAAATATATCCATGATGTAATGAATTTAACATATGGTTTCTATGTGAATAAATCAAAGAATACTTGGAACGGACCATGTAGGTAGTAATTTTGATATGATTCATAATTTTCAGTTTTAAATCATTTAGAGAATGAACCAAATTAATCTCATATACGTTCTCAAAGTTAATTTCCAGAATGTATACTTTGTTTTGCATGTACAAACAGTTATTAATAACAAGTAGATAGCAATTTGACCAATCAAAAATAACAATTGAAAAATAGCAGATTTATTTCAGACTGGAAATCAGTGACCTCCTCGGTCGACAATTTCTCGACCGACTGTTCTCTCGGTCGACAATTTCTCGACCGACAAGATTTCTGAAATGTTTTCTGAACTGTTAATTGCTTCCAAGTAAATCACAATTATGCAAGTTAGATGTTTAGATACTTGAATTAATTTGATATTCCATTATGTTGAGTTGAGATAGACATAGAAATATACAACTTAGGTCCTTGGTCATATCTCAACTTAATTCCGTTCATTTAGTTTGGAGGTTTTGGAACCCAAACTAACTCAACATCCTTTTTCTTATAAGGACATGAAAAGGAATAGTGACCAAGACGCAAACAATAATGACAACATATAGAATCAACCTCATATCTCTTTCTATGATTTTGGTCTAGGTTGTTCTTGGGTATATTTGTCTTTGTGCCTTTAGGTACATACATAGATTGATGTGCTTGTGTCTTTTTCCAACTAGGTTTATGATACGATTTTCCTTTAGGCTTGTAACCTAGTCCTCTCCTTCCAACTTGATGGTATGGATCTTTTAAGATTTGATCAATAATGTCATTATTATTTAGACTACTAACTTTTTGTTGTAACTTAGCAATCTCATCCATTCTCTTCTTGATATCTAGCTTTGCTTGATCTAGATTAGATGATAATGAATTTCTTTCTTTCACGATAGTATCGTAATCTAGATGTGAGCACAAAACAGGTTGTTTTTGAAGATCATTCACTTGAGTCTGCAAATTAATCTTTTCTAGAGAAAGGAGATTACAATTTGCTTCTACAGATTTTAGCTTAATATCATGATCTTCAATTACCTTTTTGAGATCTTCATTTTCAGATATAAGAGCAAGAAGCTTATCATGTAACTCATCATTTGCTTTATTAGATTTCTTTAATTTCTTCTTGCACTCAATATATTTATTGTGTGTCTCTTCAAGAGAAGCAAATAGCTCTTCTTTAGATAAATCAAAAAGGCTTACTTCTTCTTCTTCTTCTTCACTTATTGTAGCAATAAGACATTCTTTATGTGTATCTTCCTTCTTTGACCTCCACGGGAAACCAAGTGTTGCATGTCTTGTTCCTAAGCACCAGCTGCAACTTGTTGAAGGTTGCCCCATACTTTTCCTTTGTTTGTGGTTGTAGACACCACCACCCTTCATACTTCAAGACTCGATTAGAGCTCCTTGAAGCCTGCTCTGATACCAATTGAAAAACACTAGAGGGGGGGGGGGTGAATAGAGTTTTTAAATATTTTAGCAATTATTTAACTCAAACAACCACAAATGAAAATGGAAGAAGGAGACAGGTGTTTAGAGTGGTTCTAACTTTAGCAAATACTAAAGTTGTCAGTCCACTACCCGGTTGCTTACCCAACCGGGATTTTGAAAGTATTAATTTTATTACGTTCACAAGGATTTACACAAAATACAATACTTTCTTTACACCCCTTGAACAACCTTCACTTGAAGTAGATGCACCAACTTGAGGTAGCCTTCTTGAAGTAACTCCAAGCTCCCCCTTGAAGTAGCCTTCCTCTCTAGAAGTAACCTCCTGTTGCACCAACCTTCTTGAAGTAGCTCAAGGTCCCCTTCTTCACCAAAAAGATCTTCAACCTCTCCAATCCACAGCCTCCAACCTAGGAGTAGCAAGGAGAGTACAAACAATAATAGAGAACAAGAAAGAAAATAGAAATTACAACTTATCCTTTTGTAGCACAAGGCTTGATTTGCCTAGATCAAGCGTGTAGATCTCCTAACCAAAGTGTATGGAAATGTAATTGCAGTGGATAGGAGATGCTAGCCTATAGGACACGAAATTTGAGCTAAGAGAAGAAGTAGCCAATTGTCACTATGCTCAATTTGCTCACAAACAGGATGCTCAAAGTATGCTCAAAGATTTCTCAAGTGTAACAAGTGAGTTTAGGTGTCCTAAGGCATGTCCTATTTATAGGAATGTCCTACAAGTGCTTAAGGACGTTCTAGACACCTTCTAGGGGTTTCTAAGTGCTTAACTAGCCGTTAGGTACAAGTTTGTTGCTTTAGCAACGGCTAATTGATTAATTCTGCAGTTGCTGTCAGAGTCCATCTCGGTCAAGAAATGGTCGACCGAGACACCTACTCGGTCGAACTTTTGTCGACCGACAAGCTCTCTGAATCAAGTGTTTTGCAACGTTTATCTCCAACTGCCAACTACCTTGTCAGATGTGTCTAACGGCTACTTGGGTCTTTCTCGGTCGAGAAGATTGTCGACCGAAAGTGTCTCGGTCGAGGAGTTAGTCGACCGAGATTGACCTTGTTTCAATTTTTCAATTAAAGCACTAAGTGTGTGTATGAGTGTGCATATGTGACACTTATTTGAAGGGGATGACCTATCTAAATGTGATGTTTAGCTAGGGAGAATCTAATGCTTGATTTACATGAAATCTAAGTACTTGTACATTATATATTTGTACAAGTTTTTACAAGGCAATTACATTTCATGAAAATATAAATATGTAAGCATATGGATTTCCCTAATTGCTTTGTCATCCACCTTATTCCTGCAACACTCAAGTAGCATGTTAGATTAACAAGAATGAAATGTTTGTCATTATCAAAACAAAGGGATTTACATATGTCCATTTAGCCAACAATCTCCCCCTTTTTGAAGATGACAAACATTTCCTAAATATAAAATAAGAAAGTATAAAAACATGTGAGTTTCATACCTGAAGATTACCTTTGTAAATTTCTTCTCTTGTTTATAAAATGTGTGCTTATTATTCCCCATGAATTATGGAACATGAAATCCAATCCTTTAGGGAATATAGCAACTTTCAATGTAAAGCCAAGAGTTTATGAAACTCATTGATTGAGTTTCGCACAAATACTAAGTTTTATATTTATTTCTCCCCCTTTTTCATTTCAAAAAGATATCCGTTTAAGAATAAATATTTGTATAAAAAGTGTTGCTCCCCCTTAAATACATATCCTTTTTAAATAGATGGTCAATTTAGCCACAATTTTTAAATTTCAGGTTTTGCAAAAATGTCATCCCTTTTTATTTATGATATATTTATTACTCCCCTTACTTTGTATGCTCTACTAGAGTAGTCTTATAAGCCATATTCGAATGATGCCATAGAGGAATATCCAATATACTCAGTAAAGATAACCATTTCATGTAAAGATAACCATTTTATTGCAAAGATAACCATTTTATTTCAATCATGCAAAGATAATCATTACATTACAATCATGCAAAGATAATCATTTCATTACAACTAATACAACGGTCACTCCAAATCTCACTGGAAAGACTTGAGTATTACATCAATATCAGGGTCTTTTCCAAGAAATGGCTCAACTCCATAATATTGGACTAAAGTTTGCCACTCCAAAGCACCTGTCTTGGTTAAAGCATATGCTTCCAAGAAGGTAGGAACCCGATCAAAACAGAAATGAGAAGCAATGTCTTGTAATTGTATTGAGGAGAACTGAGTATGTGTGAGATCTGTAGATGGTGGAGGTGGAGGTTGGTAGTAGTTGTAAGATGGATTATATGGGTTGAGCATGCCAGGATTTAAAGAATATGGATATTCATCTGGTTGATTTGGAGAGAGGGTTTGCATCCTTTGATTTAGGTAGGTCATGGCATGGTGGTTATAGTCTAATTGTCTGCTTAGATGATATTGTGACCCAGAAACATAGGTTAGGGTGTTTTGGATGGGATCATAGGATGGGTTGGTAGGAGGAGGTGGTGGTGGTATATCTTGAGTAGATGTCTCACCTTCTGTCCTAGCCCTCTTGTGACCAAAATCAATTCCCATTTTCTCTACTGTGTTTTTGCTTATTTTTTGTGGTCTTCTTTCCCATGTGTATCCCATATCCTCAATTTGTGTTTTAAGAAAGTGTTGAGTGATTTGGCATACAAAATCAGCATATGGGGGATTGCCAGAAAACTCAAGCATGTTCTTAAGGATTATGCGGATAAAATTTACGGGAATACGTTTGATAATGGCATAAATTAAACACATGCGAAAAATAGGGACTTCAGACTTGTTTGCTCTAGGGTGTATGTTTGTGGAAACAATAAGATTGACAATCCTAGCAGCAGGTTTGAGATTAATGGCATAGTAGGTACCCCTATCTTCGTGACACGTAGTATTAGATTGAAAAATGGCTCATTTAATGTCACTAAGACTGACAGTATGATCTCCTTGGGAAAATGTATTGAGTGGATTTCCAGTTGTGAGGTCAAGAGTGTCTTGATATTCATCTAGGTCGATGTTGAGCATGTCAAGAATATCCTCTTCAGTAAATCGAAAGCTATGCCCATTGACCATAGAGTAGAAGAAGTTATTTTCATTTTCAGAATGGGAGATTAGGTTTGCATAGAACTCATTTACCACTTTTGAAGAGTAGGAAGGGAAGGAAGGGTTAAGAAATTCTTTCAAATTTTGCACCTCAAAAAGATCCTCCAGGTCGACGATGCTGAGGAAGTCCAAGATGTCAACCGGCCATCGTGGAAGAGGAGTTTTGGAAGAGAGCCTGAGATAGCGATCACCAACATCTGCGTCGACGAAGGGGATGTCATTGATGATCGTCAATGGTGGAGTAGCCTCCCTTCCTTTCTTTCTAGGAACTTTCTTCTTTCCACGTGTAGAGGATGAAGCCATTTCTTTGCTTTAAGGTGGAGAAGAAGCAAGAAAGTCTTGGGGATGAGGAAGCTAAAGGATTGCACAAGAATACACTAGAGAGAAGCTATGGAAGTAAGAATATGAGAGTGTGTAACAATGACCCGTTTTTGGCCCTTTTATAGCAAATCAGTGACCAAGTCGGTCGACAATTTGTCGACCGATCGACCGCAACGGTCATATTCCAGATGCGCCACTCGGTCGTCCTACAGTCGACTGGTAACGGTCGGCCGCCCAACGGTAACGGTTGTAAACGGTCAGATTCCAACGGTCATATCCCAACGGTCAATTCTCGGTCGAACAATTGTTGACCGACACTGGCTCGGTCGAACAATTGTCGACCGGAAGTGTGTCCGATGTTATTTCTGTCTGAGGTCTGTCGGTCGAAAGAGATAGGCTGACCGAGATGTTTTCGGTCGAAGAATTCGTCGACCGACAGACTTACTGGGTATGAATTTTTTAAGCTAATTTTTAATGAAAATAATAAACTAAATTTGTAGAGCATGTATACTTTCTAAGGGAGTAATATTGTGATTATTGTTACCAATATTTGGACAATTTTGTGATCATAAATTAATTGTTCTTTTAATCACAATTTTTATATAGAAAATGATATTCAAATAAGTATTGTGTCAAACTTATTTTAGGTCGATTTTGACTATGACCATAGTGCCCCTTGGTCAAATTTCATTTCAACCAAGAGGCAAATTTGCAGATTTCCAAATTGAATACTCATATATAATATCTGCATGTAATTTGATTAGATATCAATTTGAAGTATTTTAAATAATACTCAATATGAAAACATTTGTCCTTGATTTTTCTTAGAATATAAGCTTTGATGTAGTTACATGAATATCAAATTTCACTTCTTCTTGTATCCTCATAAGATTCTTAAGTAATATCTCGGTTCTTAAAAGATACCAATTGAGAAATATTTATCTTATGTGTTGCAAGCATTAAAACAACATATACCAACAAATCATTTTGTTTGCCTATTCATCAAGGATGCAATAATCATTATTCAAGCATCAACGTTGAAAATATATCCATGATGTAATGATTTTAACAAATGGTTTTATATGTGAATAAATCAAAGAATACATGGAACGGACCATGTAGGTAGTAATTTTGATATGATTCATAATTTTCAGTTTTAAATCATTTAGAGAATGAACCACATTAATCTCATATACGTTCTCAAAGTTAATTTCCAGAATGTATACTTTGTTTTGCATGTACAAACAATTATTAATAACAAGTAGATAGCAATTTGACCAATCGAAAATAACAATTGAAAAATAGCATATTTATTTCAGACTGGAAATCAGTGACCTCCTCGGTCAACAATTTCTCGACCGACTGTTCTCTCGGTCGACAATTTTTCGACCGACAAGATTTCTGAAATGTTTTCTGAACTGTTAATTGCTTCCAAGTAAAACACAATTATGCAAGTTAGTTGTTTAGATACTTGAATTAATTTGATATTCCATTATGTTGAGTTGAGATAGACATAGAAATATACAACTTAGGTCCTTGGTCATATCTCAACTTAATTCCGTTCATTTAGTTTGGAGGTTTTGGAACCCAAACTAACTCAACATCCTTTTTCTTATAAGGACATGAAAAGGAATAGTGACCAAGACGCAAACAATAATGACAACATATAGAATCAACCTCATATCTCTTTCTATGATTTTGGTCTAGGTTGTTCTTGGGTATATTTGTCTTTGTGCCTTTAGGTACATACATAGATTGATGTGCTTGTGTCTTTTTCCAACTAGGTTTATGATAAGATTTTCCTTTAGGCTTGTAACCTAGTCCTCTCCTTCCAACTTGATGGTATGGATCTTTTAAGATTTGATCAAGAATGTCATTATTATTTAGACTACTAACTTTTTGTTGTAACTTAGCAATCTCATCCATTCTCTTCTTGATATCTAGCTTTGTTTGATCTATATTAGATGATAATGAATTTCTTTCTTTCACGATAATATCGTAATCTAGATGTGAGCAAAAAACATGTTTTTTTTGAAGATCATTCACTTGAGTCTGCAAATTAATCTTTTCTAGAGAAAGGAGATTACAATTTTCTTCTACAGATTTTAGCTTAATATCATGATCTTCAATAACCTTTTTGAGATCTTCATTTTCAGATATAAGAGCAAGAAGCTTATCATGTAACTCATCATTTGCTTTATTAGATTTCTTTAATTTCTTCTTGCACTCAATATATTTAATGTGTGTCTCTTCAAGAGAAGCAACTAGCTCTTCTTTAGATAAATAAAAAAGGCTTACCTCTTCTTCTTCTTCTTCACTTATTGTAGCAATAAGACATTCTTTATGTGTATCTTCCTTCTTTGACCTCCACGGGCAACCAAGTGTTGCATGGCTTGTTCCTAAGCACCAGCTGCAACTTGTTGAAGGTTGCCCCATACTTTTCCTTTGTTTGTGGTTGTAGACACCACCACCCTTCATACTTCAAGACTCGATTAGAGATCCTTGAAGCCTTCTCTGATACCAATTGAAAAACACTATAGGGGGGGTGAATAGAATTTTTAAATATTTTAGCAATTATTTAACTCAAACAATCACAAATGAAAATGGAAGAAGGAGACAGGTGTTTAGAGTGGTTCTAACTTTAGCAAATACTAAAGTTGTCAGTCCACTACCCGGTTGCTTACCCAACTGGGATTTTGAAAGTATTAATTTTATTACCTTCACAAGGATTTACACAAAATACAATACTTTCTTTACACCCCTTAAACAACCTTCACTTGAAGTAGATGCACCAACTTGAGGTAGCCTTATTGAAGTAACTACAAGATCCCCCTTGAAGTAGCCTTCCTCTCTAGAAGTAACCTCCCGTTGCACCAGCCTTCTTGAAGTAGCTCAAGGTCCCCTTCTTCACCAAAAAGATCTTCAACCTCTCCAATCCTCAGCCTCCAACCTAGGACTAGCCAGGAGAGTACAAACAACAATAGAGAACAAGAAAGAAAATAGAAATTACAACTTATCCTGTTGTAACACAAGGCTTGATTTGCCTAGATCAAGCGTGTAAATCTCCTAACCAAAGTGTATGGAAATGTAATTGCAGTGGATAGGAGATGCTAGCCTAGAGGACACGAAATTTGAGCTAAGAGAAGAAGTAGCCAATTGTCACTATGCTCAATTTTCTCACAAACAGGTTGCTCAAAGTATGCTCAAAGATTTCTCAAGTGTAACAAGTGAGTTTAGGTGTCCTAAGGCATGTCCTATTTATAGGAATGTCCTACAAGTGCTTAAGGACGTTCTAGACACCTTCTAGGGGATTCTAAGTGCTTAACTAGCCGTTAGGTACAAGTTTGTTTCTTTAGCAACGACTAATTGATTAATTCTGCAGTTGCTGTCAGAGTCCATCTCGGTCGAGAAATGGTCGACCGAGACACCTACTCGGTCGAACTTTTGTCGACCGACAAGCTCTCTGAATCAAGTGTTTTGCAACATTTATCTCCAACTGCCAACTACCTTGTCAGATGTGTCTAACAACTCCTTGGGTCTTTCTCGGTCGAGAAGATTGTCGACCGAAAGTGTCTCGGTCGAGGAGTTAGTCGACCGAGATTGACCTTGTTTCAATTTTTCAATTAAAGCACTAAGTGTGTGTATGAGTGTGCATATGTGACACTTATTTGAAGGGGATGACCTATCTAAATGTGATGTTTAGCTAGGGAGAATCTAATGCTTGATTTACATGAAATCTAAGTACTTGTACATTATATATTTGTACAAGTTTTTACAAGGCGATTACATTTCATGAAAATATAAATATGTAAGCATATGGATTTCCCTAATTGCTTTGTCATCCACCTTATTCCTGCAACACTCAAGTAGCAAGTTAGATTAACAAGAATGAAATGTTTGTCATTATCAAAACAAAGGGATTTACATATGTCCATTTAGCCAACAAAGCTATGATGTTTTATTATTGAAATTGTTTTATGGGCCTTGTGAGCCATAATATTCTTTTTTGCCTAGTGAGAGGTAATAAGAAATTAAATGGGCTTTGAGAGCCATGTGAGATGCATGTGTAGCAAGTATCATGATTACCTTGGTCAGATGACCTGAAGGTTTTAGTTACCTGATAAGTGGGTGATTCAACCCTATTTTAAGGCTTAATCTTGTGTTTTTTTTCTCTTCAATCACATATATACTTGTTAGATTGCATGTCATTCCTCCCAATATGCTTATTTGTATAAAAAGCACTTATGGACATTATTTGCGTGTTTTTCAGGCATTTGGACCACACTTGATGGAAGAGGGAGAGAAGGAGTGATCCTAGGGTTCCTCTGCCCTTGGAGAGACCCAAAGTGAAGTCCAAGGCTCCCTCAACCTACCCCTAGTGGCCAAAGATCATTTGAAGCAAAGATGTCCAAGAAAATCCAAAGAACATAGTCAAAGTGCTAATCCAGGACCCAACACGATCGTGATACCACAGAACGGCCGTGCTAGGTCACTTGCAAATCAACTCCAAGTCAAGAAAAGAGCACCACGACCGTGCAACCAAGAACGGTTGTGCAAGGGTCAACCACCACGGCCGTTGACCGGCCTAAATCGCACGTCCTAAAATTGGAGGCGTATTTGAGGTAGTCGAGCCTTCGCATTTATAACCCGAATCCTTCTAGGCCCCCACAACTTTATTTACGGGGTCGAACACATGGACAAGGTGGGTTGCGTTGACGACTCTGAATCGACACTCTACACTCCGGTGGATATAAAGAGATAATGAAGTTCCCCGAAGGGAACAACCAGATGTCACTATTAAATCAAAGAAAACTATCTCCAACTGGAGTTACAAGAAAAATTAAGATTGTGTCATTTAGCAGTTTTTAGGAATTTTCATGCAACAGAAAATAGGAAGGTAAACTGCAGTTTAAGGCGTAATGCAAGGGATACGACTTTTAGAAAGACATGCGGTAGCAGTAACACCCTGCACCCCTCCTCTCAGAGCGGGTGCCTCTAACCAAGCTTCAACACCCCTCTCGAGGTTGCTGGACTCAAGTTAGAGTGGAATGATACTAAAACAACTCCGTTCCGGGCACTCTCGTACTCCGTGAATCGGACCGAACACTAGAGCCACAACCCAACTCTCGAAGTAGTTGTGACGGGAAAGACGATTCGGTAGCTAAGCGAAACACGATCCAAAACATGCAAGCTAGAGTTCAGATATCCAACACAGTAGTTACCCAATCATAAGGCACTAAGCATTAAACAAAGAGCAATTTAGCATTTCTATTTCTATCAGCAATAAGGGTCTTAATACAATGCATAAGCTAAGAATTTAAATAACAGAATTAAAGATAGATGTCGCCTTCTTGATGTAGAAGGGCGACAGACTACTACTACTCCCAGCCCAATACCGTCCAGGGACCTATCCCGGTACAGCCGTGTCGGGCGGCACGACCTCTCGGACGGCACGCCTGACGGACGACTATATCGTTCGAAGACCCTGGCCGATACGCTCATGTCGGGCGGCACACCCTCTCGAGCGGCACGACTGACGGGGAGAGCGTATCGGTTTCGGTATCGTGTCGGCCAAGGATTCACATATACTACTGTCGGGCATTGCTGTCAGGCACTCGTGTCGCGTATCTACGTCGGCCGATATCGGCCCTCAGTGTCGTTCGGTACAGTCCTAGGTGAACCGATCCCCTCCCTCTCAGGATGAGGAAGAGCTCACCTAGTGTCGCCCGGTACGAGCACTGGGGCACGATACGGTTGCTCTCGCAGTTCTCTCACAGATCGCTCAAGTCCCCAACTGTCCGAACGGGGAACTGGCTAGCCGTCCCGACCTATCCAACCTCCGACGTCTCCGACCTGTCTTTTCGGCTTCCTGTAGCTGCTATTTATACCGGCGGTTGAAGGAGTTATGGTGCTGGAAACGTCACGTAGCCCCCTTATACGCCGGTCGATAGATGTGGACGGCCGATACAGGTATGCCTTCGGCGAGAGGCGCTGGCTATCGGTCACGTGGCTGGCGGCACGCCTGTCGGTGGGTGGCTGTGTCGCTCGACGAGGTTGGTCGTCGATGCGGCTTTGGCTCCCTATCGGGTAGAAGGTGTGTCGGCCGGTGCGTCCCTTTCGTAAGGTGCCCTTCTCCGCCGATCATTCTTGTGTCGCCCAGCCCCTGTCGGGCTGGGTTGTATCGGGCGTCAGGAAGGTCGAGACGGGCTTAGACTTATTGTGGGTCGGAATCGGCCTCATTGCACAAAAATGAGGAAAACCCTGTAAAAGATAGGAAAAACTGGAATAAGAGCGTTGCTTGGCCAATTATTGCGAAAATGCTAATAAAATAGAGGAAAATAACAGAAAAGGGTAGTTTTGATAACAGAATAAAGGGCAAAAACGTCACAAAATTTGGTGTTATCAACTCCCCCAAACTTAGTTTTTTGATTGTCCTCAATCAATATTTAAACTAAACTTTGTGTTGCTTCTTCTTGCATAGAAAAACTTTAAGGCTAAAGGGTAGCACAAGATTTGCGATGTCTTGGAGGTAATGCTGTCTTAAAGCGAGCAAAAGACCTTGCCCTACTTGCCTTATTATTTAAGTAAAATTTTTCTTCTCCACAGCTTCAGCGAGACTTTGGTGTATGATTCCGAAGTTAGCTTCCACACCAAACAACTTTATTTTAAGGGCAGAAAGTTGTGTATAGGGTAGGCTAAGGCTTTTTGGGTTTTTCTTCTTGTTTCCCATCAGTCCATCCAGGTAAGGGTCCGTTAACGGGCAAGTGGTCCCTGCAGTCCAAGCTAGTTGGCTTTAGAGCAGTGATTTCACATCCTACGTACCACTGCCCCAGATCTACCATGCCTAAAGACGGGTACTTTTGGAAAACAAGTGTGTATATATATTTTTTTCTTTTCTCTTATTGGGCACAACTCTCATACTTTTATTCACGCTCATAAGGCTTCTTTCTCTTTTTGGGATTTTTGCTGGGTAAGGGAAAACAAAAGAGATATCTGCTGTTTGGGCAACTTTTTCCTTCTCCATACTCGTCTCTTAGCTGTTTGCGAGATTATTATTTTTCGAAAATTTTTAGATGGCAAGGCACAATCTTTTGTTTGTTTGAGACAACATTATCAGAAAGATATGACAGAACTTGTAACTCGTTGAAATATACAGAAAGTAAACTTTGCAAGAAGTCACAACAGGTTTTTATTATTATTACAACAACTTTGTACATATGCGTAGGGGCAGGAAATAAGCACAGGAAAGATTTTTGAAAATTTTTATATGTCATGCATGCGTACATCAGATATACAGGGAGCTATAAGGGCACATTAGGTAAAAGAGAATGAATATCGTAGAAAGCTCGAAGAGATAAAATTTTTATACCTCCCTCACTGGCATACCCCCCCAAACTTACTTTCTACTCTGTCCCAGAGTAGAGAAGAAAGCAAAAGTAAGGTAAAGCTTAGCCAGTGAGGGTTAGCTTTCTGATGTGCTGCAATATGCTCCTACGAAGTTGCAGCATGCCATTGGGAGGTTGTCTAGTGGGTTCGCTTTGGCGATGTAGCGGTTGAGCTGGAGCGAAACCCTCAAAATTCACTTCTCCCCCCCCCCTTTCTTCACTTCTCCGCTGTGAGCATAAACAAAGGGACTGATTATCCGTCCCTAGTTTAGTTCCCAGGAGTGTGTAGTCAGGGTGGGCCCTCTCCCTTAAGAGTACGGAACCAGGGTGCCTCGAACTTGTTCGGAGGCCTTGGTTGCCGCACCCCTAGCTAGGTGACTCACTATTGGAGCTACCAAATCAAGAAAAATCTTCCTTGCCATTGTTGTTGCCGTTTCTGCCCGACAGTTGTTGCTGATCCCCGCGCTGTGCTTGCTGGCGCGGTAGGTGGTTTGCTCCATATGAGCCATACCTGTTATTTGAAATTTATTTATTCATCCGTTAGGCAAGAAAGATGAAAAGAAAGAAAACTTATTAAAACTGGGCGATAAGCGATCGGACGACATAATGTTGTCGCGCGATAAGGCTCGACACCCGACACAGGTGTATCGAGCGATACGAGGTCACATGAAACAAAATATGACATCGCAGTGAGAAGCATGGCGCCCGATACAAAACATCGGGAAAACGCTATCGACCGCCGTTACGCGCGAAAGCATGTCGGGCGATAGAAAATCTGCAGGTCATGTAAACCCGATAAGCGGCTCGGTAACAGATACTGGCGTCGGGCGACAGGGTTATCGGCTGATAAACGTGTTGGACTACAAACCTATCGGGCGACAAGCCATGTCGTTCGGTAAGAAAACAACAAGCCGGCCGATACGCCTCGCATGATACAAAAATCTGTGCCGGGCGAGAGATAGCGTGTCGGGCGAAAGACGTGTCGGGAGAAAGACGTGTCGGGCTATACCTTTGCTCTCAGGAGGCATCGCCCGATATTAGGGCGAAGGCAAGATGGCCGACACACGAGCAAAAGGGAGGATCAAAGCATGCGTTCCAGGTGGCAAAAGGGAGAAAATGGTAGCCCGACACGAAGAAACCTCCACGCTATTTATAGAGAACCCAGCTGGGGGGGGGGGTGAAACGTGCAAAGCATGGCGCGCGTCGGGCGTTTTAGTCACGCTATTTCCGAGACGCGAAGTCCCATCGGCCAGCCCAAGGGTCATCCGCTGCCCTTGCATTGCCTGGGGCGAGGCTGCCCGATACAAGCGGTTCTGCGCCCAGCTGGTCGACACGGTAGAAAAGCGGGCGGTCAAAAGGCCAAAACTAAACCTGTGTGAAGTAAAAGGCCATTGCAGGGTAAAACATCATTGGTATAGAGAAGGATCTCTTACCTCAGACGGTATTACTCCTCAATGTTCCGCAAAACACAGCGATGGCCCATAAAACAAAAAGAGTCAGCACATGTGCGCATGTACTGACTTGGGCCTTATTACAGTCCATAATGGTTGTTTTTATAAAGAAAACAAATGTATCCTAATCTATGACTCGGGCTGCCTCCCGAGGAGCGCTGAAGTTTTCGTCGCCAGCTCGACCGGTGTAGGCTCTTCGGTTGTACCCACATCAAGTAAGTCAATCTATGCTTTCCTGACAAAAGCTTCGTCCTCATAAAACCTTTTCACTCTGTGCCCGTTCACCTTGAAGATCTTAGTCGGGTCATCCTTGTCGTGGAGCTCCATCATTCCTGATGGGTATATCTTTGCCACAGAAAATGGTCCCGACCATCTTGTCTGTAATTTCCCAGGAAAAAGACGGATGGAGGACTTGAATAACAAGACCTTATCCCCTTCGCTCACATCCTTTCTCCTAAGGTGGGCATCATGCCACATTTTTGTTCTTTCCTGGTAGATCTTTGCATTCTCGTAGGCATGAATCCTCATCTCTTCGAGCTCTTGAAGCTGTAAAAACCTTTTTTCTCCTGCCTTGTCTAGATCCATATTTAGGAACTTGATCGCCCAGAGGGCCTTGTGTTCTAGTTCCAAAGGCAGATGGCAGGATTTTCCGTATATAAGACGGTAGGGGGTGGTTCCAATGGGCGTCTTGTAAGCAGTACGGTAGGCCCATAATGCGTCGTCAAGCTTCATAGACCAGTCCTTCCGCGTGCGGCTGACAGTCTTTTCTAAGATTCGCTTGATCTGTCTGTTTGAGACCTCTACCTGCCCCGATGTCTGTGGGTGGTAGGGCGTAGCGATCTTATGTTTTACTCCATACTTGCGTAGGAGCGCTTCGAACTGCCTTTCTCCGAAGTGTGACCCGCCGTTGCTTATTACGGTGCGCGGTATACCGAAACGGGGAAAGATGGTCTTCTCAAAAAGCTTGATAACCGACTTGGCGTCGCATGTTTGGGTGGCTACCGCCTCTACCCATTTCGACACATAGTCTACTGCCACTAGTATGTATTGATACCCCTGGGATGGGGGAAACGGCCCCATGTAATCAATCCCCCATACGTCAAATATTTCCACTTCGATCCAGCTTGCCATCAGCATTTCATTCCTCCGCCCTATATTCCCCGTTGACTGGCACTCTTTGCAAACCTTTACGAATCGTGCATCATCTTTAAATAAGGAGGGCCAATAGAAACCTGATTGTAGCACTTTTGCCGCTGTTCTTTCGCCACCCAGGTGTCCACCATAGGGGGAGGCATGGCATCCCTTCAGGATATTGGCAGTTTCTTCTTCCGGGATGCACCTCCTGTACAAGTTGTCTGCGCATCTTCTGAACAGGAGAGGATCATCCCAGTAATAATTCTTGGCATCCGCGAATAGCTTCTTCTTTTGATTGTAGGCGATATCAGGAGGTAGCTCTCCACAAGCGAGGAAATTGCAGATGTCTGCAAACCAGGGCAAACCTTCTCCTTGAGCTTCAGCTATCATGAGAGCTTCGTCAGCAAAGTTGTCGTCGATCTGTGGCCCTCTCTGTCTCTCAGCCACTATCCTTGATAGGTGGTATGTGACCACATTTTCCGCGCCTTTCTTGTCGATAATCTCATGATCGAATTCTTGGAGCAATAAGGCCCATCTCAACAATCTGGGCTTTGCGTCTTTCTTTTGCATTAAGTATTTTATCGCCCCATTATCTGTGTATACTTTGACCTTTGATCCGACGAGATACGATCTGAACTTATCAAACGCGAAGACAACCGCGAGCATTTCCTTTTCGGTGGTTGTGTAGTTTACTTGTGCTTCGTCCAACGTGCGACTAGCGTAGCAAATCACATGGTGCTTTTTATCTTTCTTTTGCCCCAGGACTGCCCCCACTGCGTAGTCGCTAGCGTCGCACATTAGCTCAAAGGGTAAACCCCAATCTGGCGCTTGAAGGATAGGTGGTGATACTAAAGCATTTTTCAGGGCCTGAAAAGCACTGAAACAATCGTTAGAGAAAACAAATTCAACATCCTTTACCAGGAGATTTGACAATGGTTTGGAAATCTTTGAGAAGTCCTTGATGAATCTTCGGTAATATCCGGCGTGCCCGAGGAAGCTTCTTATCCCCGTGACGGAATTTGGTGGAGGAAGCTTAGATATAGCTTCGATTTTGCTGGTATCCACCTCGATCCCGCGCCTTGAGACCTTATGCCCTAGGACGATACCCTCCCGTACCATGAAATGACATTTTTCCCAGTTTAGGACCAGGTTGTTTTCCTCGCACCCTTGAAGTACTAACGACAGGTTCTTCAGACAGCAATCGAAGTCCCTTCCATAGACGGAGAAGTCGTCCATGAAAACTTCCACGATGTCTTCTAGAAAATCTGAGAACATTGATATCATGCATCTTTGAAAGGTGGCGGGGGCGTTGCAGAGTCTGAAGGGCATCCTTCTAAAGGCATAAGTGCCGTAGAGGCAAGTGAACGTCGTTTTCTCCTGGTCGTCGGGTAAGATGGGTACCTGGTAAAATCCTGAAAAGCCATCAAGAAAACAAAAATAATCGTGATGCGCTAATCTTTCAAGAACTTGGTCAATAAAAGGTAGCGGAAAATGATCCTTTTTTGTAGCCTGATTTAGATTTCGGTAATCAATGCACATTCGCCAACCAGTGACGGTCCTTACCGCCACTTCGTCACCCTTAACCACAGTCATTCCACCTTTCTTGGGTACCACGTGGATCGGGCTTACCCAGTTGCTGTCGCTAATTGGGTAAATGATCCCCGCGTCCCTAAGCTTTATTACCTCTTTCTTGACGACCTCTTTGAGCATCTGATTTAGCTTCCTCTGGGGTTGGACCAGGGGCTTGGCAGACTCATCCAAGTTGATGCGATGCATGCAAAGGGCGGGGATAAGGCCTTTGATATCATCTACGGAATATCCTATAGCCCCCTGTGGAGTCTTAACTCCTCAAGGAGCCGACCCAGCTGATTGCTTGAAAGATCGGCGTTTACGATGACTGGGTTCCTCTGCTCTTCATCTAAAAATTCGTACTTCAGTCCCTCAGGTTACGCTTTTAAATCCGGCTTTGCTCTGGGTGTCTCCTCCTGAGGTTCTCCTTCAAGGGAGGCATACTTCGCAGAGTCCACCTCCTCCTCTTCTTCTTGCAAGTCTTTGTCAGAAAGGTTGAAAATGTCGAGATGCTTCACGACTTCGGGATTTTCGAAGTCGAGATCCTGACAACTTATTGCTCTCGCGAGGGGATCCACTGTCTAGATATCCTCCTCCATTTCCTCGCAGAATTTATTGTAGCTATCCGCAAAACAGGCCGATTCAGACAGGGATGGACCTCTGATGATTTCCTTCATCTTGAAGTCCATGTGGCTGTTTCCAACCCTCAAGGTGATTATTCCTTCAGAGACATCAATCAGCGTCCTCCCTGTTGCCAAGAAAGGGCGTCCGAAAATGATCGGACATCTGGGATTTTCAGCTGTGTCGATGATGACGATGTCGCAGGGAATAAAGAAATCACCGACCCTAATCGGCACATCTTTGACAATGCCTATAGGTCTTTTGAAAGAGTGATCCGCCAGTTCAATCTGCATATTGGTTCAAACCATGTCGGTCAAACCCATCCTTTGCGCAAAACTTAAGGGCGTGAGGCTGATGCTTGCTCCCAAGTCCGCCAGACCCTTCTGCTCGACATTGTCCCCGATGGCGAATGGGATTGTGAAAGCTCCGGGATCCTTTCTCTTAGTCGGCAAGCTGGGCTTTACGAAGGCAGAGGAAGTAGAGGCCAGGTACACTGTCTCTATCCTTCCCCCCTTCTTTTCTTCATTATTAGATCTTTGAGAAACTTGGCGTATGTGGGCATCTCCTCCAAAGCGTCAAGGAAGGGGACTTCAAGATGCAGCTTCCTGATCGAATCCATGAACCTTTCGTGCCGCTTTTTCAGATTTGCCTTGATCAGCTTGTACGGGAACGGTACCCTGGGAGCGTAAGGATTCCTCCCACCAGATGACTCATCGGACGGTCTCGGCGCAGGCTCTTCGGCTTCTGCAGGCCTACCTCCATCTCCTGCTGGAATGGCATCCTTGGGCCCTTGCTTAGGTTCTGGTGGGGCTTCATCAGCGCACTCTACCGTCTTTCCTGATCTAAGCACTGCCATTACTGCAGTTTCAGGGTGAGGGAGCATTTTTCCCGCAGGGTTCTTCATCAGAGCAGCCATATGAGACAGCCGCTGATCGACCTCCCATTGGCGCATCTGCAGACTCGCCGTCTGGTGTTGCATGGAATTCAGAGATCCAGGGCTGGTAAGCGTCCCTTGTACCAGCTGGTTGATGATGGTGTCCTGTCTTTTTATGTAGGCGGAAAGCTGACCAAACCAATTAGGCCGGGTCGCTTTCTCGCTTTGGCTCTGACATTCGCCCTCAGAGAGGGGTTGCTCACAACGAGGCATGGTTGACAGTCTCGGTGTTTAGTAGATCAGAGTACCTGAAATCCGCATAAAAATCATGTTTAGAAAATTATAACTGGGGTAAAGAATAATGCTTAAAGTAAAAGAAAAAAGATAAAGAAAAAGAAGTGCTGTCAAGCCTATTTCTAAGCTTGAGGCACGGGAGTGTAGTTAGTGGATTCGGATTCGTCAACAGTGCCAATTGCCCTGTCCCCAGAAACGGCGCCAGAAAGTTGACCGGCCTAAATCGCGCGTCCTAAAATTGGAGGCGTATTTGAGGTAGTCGAGCCTTCGCATTTATAACCCGAATCCTTCTAGGCCCCCATAACTTTGTTTACGGGGTCGAAGTAGTCATACGGGGTCGAACACAGGGACAAGGTGGGTTGCGTTGACGACTCTGAATCGACACTCTACACTCCGGTGGATATAAAGAGATAATAAAGTTCCCCGAAGGGAACAACCAGATGTCACTATTAAATCAAAGAAAACTATCTCCAACTGGAGTTACAAGAAAGATTAAGATTTTGTCATTTAGCAGTTTTTAGGAATTTTCATGCAACAGAAAATAGGAAGGTAAACTGCAGTTTAAGGCGTAATGCAAGGGATAAGACTTTTAGAAAGACAAGCGGTAGCAGTAACACCCTGCACCCCTCCTCTCAGAGCGGGTGCCTCTAACCAAGCTTCAACACCCCTCTCGAGGTTTCTGGACTCAAGTTAGAGTGGAATGATACTAAAACAACTCCGTTCCGGGCACTCTCGTACTCCAGAATCGGACCGAACACTAGAGCCACAACCCAACTCTCGAAGTAGTTGCGACGGGAAAGACGATTCGGTAGCTAAGCGAAACGCGATCCAAAACATGCAAGCTAGAGTTCAGATATCCAACACAATAGTTACCCAATCATAAGGCACTAAGCATTAAACAAAGAGCAATTTAGCATTTCTATTTCTATCAGCAATAAGGGTCTTAATACAATGCATAAGCTAAGAATTTAAATAACAGAATTAAAGATAGATGTCGCCTTCTTGATATAGAAGGGCGACAGACTACTACTACTCCCAGCCCGATACCGTCCAGGGACCTATCCCGGTATAGCCGTGTCGGGCGGCACGACCTCTCGGACGGCACGCCTGACAGACGACTATATCGTTCGAAGACCCTGGCCGATACGCTCATGTCGGGCGGCACACCCTCTCGAGCGGCACGACTGACGGAGAGAGCGTATCGGTTTCGGTATCGTGTCGGCCAAGGATTCACATATACTAATGTCGGGCATTGCTGTCAGGCACTCATGTCGCGTATCTACGTCGGCCGATATCGGCCCTCAGTGTCGTCCGGTACAGTCCTAGGTGAACCGATCCCCTCCCTCTCGGGATGAGGAAGAGCTCACCTAGTGTCGCCTGGTACGAGCACTGGGGCACGATACGGTTGCTCTCGCACTTCTCTCGCAGATCGCTCAAGTCCCCAACTGTCCGAACGGGGAACTGGCTAGCCGTCCCGACCTATCCAACCTCCGACGTCTCCGACCTGTCTTTTCGGCTTCCTGTAGCTGCTATTTATACCGGCGGTTGAAGGAGTTATGGTACTGGAAACGCCACGTAGCCCCCTTATATGCCGGTCGATGGATGTGGACGGCCGATACAGGTATGCCTTCGGCGCGAGGCGCTGGCTATCAGTCACGTGGCTGGCGGCACGCCTGCCGGTGGGTGGCTGTGTCGCTCGATGAGGTTGGTCGTCGATGCGGCTTTGGCTCCCTGTCGGGTAGAAGGTGTGTCGGCCGGTGTGTCCCTTTCGCAAGGCGCCCTTCTCCGCCGATCATTCTTGTGTCGCCCAGCCCCTATCTGGATGGGTTGTATCGGGCGTCAGGAAGGTCGAGACGGGCTTAGACTTATTTTGGGTCGGAATCGGCCTCATTGCACAAAAACGAGGAAAACCCTGTAAAAAATAGGAAAAACTGGAATAAGAGCGTTGCTTGGCCAATTATTGCGAAAATGCTAATAAAATAGAGGAAAATAGCAGAAAAGGGTAGTTTTGATAATAGAATAAAGGGCAAAAACGTCACAAAATTTGGTGTTATCAGCCGTGCTACAGAAGATCACCATGACCATTTTACACCACCACGGCTGCCATCATCCAACCCACCACGGCCGTGGTACTCCACCACGACCGTGTAACACCCTATCCACCACGGCCGTGGTGACCACCACGACCGTGGCCATTCAGAACAAAACCTTGTAACTTCAATGGAATAAACCCACGACCGTGCCCAATCCACCTGGGCCATGGCCTACCCCATCCATCACGGCCGTGGTGCCCCACCACGGTCGTTCTACTCAGAAAACTCACCTAGTTTTCACTAGTTTGCCCATTTTTCCCCTACTTGACCTAGTGCTTCCTCCCTACAGCTATATATACCTAAGTGGCGGCTAGGGCACGAGGCTAGCTACCTTCCACCACCTCCTCGCTCCCCAAATCGCCATCCACTACATTCCACTCCATATCCACCTCAAATCCACTCCATTTCACCATTTCCACCACCAAAACACTAGTTTAGACTAGTTCCTACCCATAATCTCCTTCATTCTTCACCCTTACACCCTGGAGGAGGAAGGAGGATGACCTACAACTGTTGGAGAGGGGGATTTCAGCCACTACTTCAAGCTCCATGGCCACATCTATCTCTTTCTTCTCTCTTTTTATATTTTCCTTTTCTATGAGTAGCTAGGCCCCTGTGGGTGGGTTGTTTGGGGGAAATTATGTTACTTTGATACCATGTTGGGGGGAAATGACATGTAAATGTTGTAATTCCATTTGTTAATAATTATATTCTATTTGCATCTCATTCTCCATGGATTGCTTATTGGTTTGTGTGTGGAATCACCTAGGAATTTAGGCAAATTGCTTATATGTGTGAATTTTGGGATTTGCCCCTAGGTCCAATTCTTGAATCCCTAGGTTGCCTCCCATCTTCCCACATACTAATCAATCTCCCTAAACCTAAGTGAGAGATCTAAGTAGCTAGATTAGGTAATTCTAGTGCAATTCGCATGGAGCCTTCTCAAGGCTAGAATGTGGGGGAATTGGGGTCCAAAACCCTAATCTCACATCCCCATTACTACCCTCGGCCCCTAATTGCCCTAGGAATGCCTAATCTAGAAACCTAGATTTTATTATACTCCAATTGAATTGTACCTAATCCCTAACCCAATTGAGACTCGTAAGGGTAGTAGGGGGTATTAGGGACTAATTTCCCTATGCACAACCTAGCATATCCATGGCCAGTTAGTAGCTTAGGTTAATTCATTAGACTCTAACTTGTTGTTTGGTTTGGATAATCTAAATGGAATCATAATGTTCATATGTCACCCCAACTTAAGTGATAAGTTCATACCCCTAAACAACCCACACTTCCCTTCATTGCTTAAAACCCTAGTTTTGTGCTTGCTTAGCTTAATTATCTCTTTCCTTACTTAGTTAGCTTCTTGCTTTGTTATTGCCTTGTTCATGTTAGTTTAGTTCTTTAATTTCTCTTTTACGTATCTCTTGCTTGCCTTAGTGTAATTTTCCTTTTCATACCTAGATTAGTCCTTTCTTTCTTGCTTAGTCTTAATCTAGTCTAGGGTTAACATATATTTCATTATTATCTTTAATTCCTCATTTGTTCATAGTAGTTTAACAATCAAACAACCTTTAAACCCTTAACCCTAGTCCCCGCAGTAGGAACCTAGCCAAACTAACCTAGCTCAAGCGCCCCCTCTTTTCCCTGTGGATCAACCTTGTACTTGCCACCTTTCTATACTATGACATGACCCCGTGCGCTTGCGGGTGTAGTGTTTTAGTGTGAGTAGGTGTTGAGTTAGGTTTATAAATTTTGAAAGCAAAAACCCATCATGTGTGTTCTGACCTCATGGGGTGCATCTAGTCGAGTCAAATCGGCTAGTGTGTTGCACCTCTAGCGGAATTGCACCAAGCTTTCTGGTGTCGTTGCAGGGGATTAGAGGCATTCGGCCTAACTAGTTAGTTTTTCTTTGAATTTTCCTACTGCCCTCATCATTGCTATTCTTTATTCAATTTTCTTTGCATTCTTTGTGTATATTGGTTTACTAACTTGCTTTTCTTTTTTTGGTTGTGCTTTGTGCATGTGACAAGCCATTCGGGAGGAAAAGAGATGGAAGAAAAAAATGCACCTCGCAAGTCCTTGCAAGATTACTTCATGTCGAGCAACCACTACTATAGAAACAACGTTCAACGTCACTTTTCGGGGCGTCACTTATTTAACAAAATCGACACTAATCATCATTACACGTTGGCTATTAAGGAAAACCAACATCCATATTTGAAGACCAGCCAGACACAGGTATCACTTTCTATTCACCATCGACTGAAGAAATGAAATTGACACCTAAAATAGCCCGCGAAATCCAATTTTTTCGAGAAAAAAAAAATTGCCCCCAAAGTATAACATACAACGTCGGTGTTTTACCTAATAACTGACGCCTAAAGAAGATAAAAATGGCACGTGAATTTTACCATATGGGCATCGGTTGTCGTAGGATAACCGACACTGATAACGGTTCGCGCGCCCTCCCCACCAAAAATATTAGGGTAAATTGACGTCAGTTTTATTGGTATAACCGATGCTGAATAGTAAAGGTGTCAGTTGTTATAGATAATCGACGCCTTTTAGTAACTTAATAGCCCCCACACACAACATAGTACTCTAATTCCCCTTTCTTCTGTTTCATCGTGCGATCGACTCCTGACCCCTGCTACGTCACCGCCGCCGGCCCCTGCCTCCGCACTGCCTGTTGCTGCTCGCCGCCATTACCGCCGCCTGCTACTGCTTCTCTGCTCACCGCCGCTAGTGTGCTCTTCTTCTGGTGCTCGCTCGCCGCCTCCCTTCTCCTGCCGCTGGTGTGCTCAATGCCCTTCTCCTGCCACTGGTGCTCGACGCTCTTCTCCTCACACCGCCACCTCCGTCTCCACACTACTACCAACAGTAGGCCCTCTCCTCTTCTTGTTCCAGTAGCCTGCTCTTCTTCTTTCTTCTCCTTCCTTACCAACAGAAAGCACAGTCGTGTGGTCGTCCAACATAGCCACGGCCGTGCCAGCCCACACGACCATGCTTGGTGTTGGTAAGGAGGGAGAAGGAAGAAGAAGAGGGTATATATTCAAATGAAATCAATTATGAATTTGTGATGAAATCAATTATATGATGAAATCAATTATGTTAAAATTAATCATGTTCAATTATACGATGAAATCAATTAATATGTTCAAATCAATTATGTTCAATTATATGATGAAATCAATTATGTTCAAATCTTGTGATGAAATCAATTATGATGAAATCAATTGTGATGAAACCCTAACATCTACATGAATCCCTATTGCATGATGAAACCCTAACATCGACATACTCTATATGATACCTAAAATTGTGATGAAACCCTAACATCAATTGTGATGAAACTAGGATTGCATGTATTGGAATGACAACATACATGTATTTTTTGGCCTAGAAACCCGTCTAAGATTTACTCATTAGGATTAAATCTTGGATAGTCCCCAGTTTGAGACTATTCTTGAACACCTAATCTCACTTAGGATGTAAGTGTATAATGTGTATTGGGTTTTCAAGAAAATTTCAGTAGCATTTCCTCGTTTGTTCTCTAAGTACATATGTACTTGGAGAACAATGGGGAAATGCTGCCAAAATTTTCTTGAAAACCCAATACACATTATACACTTACTAGTGAGATTAGGTGTTCAAGGATGAGATAGGTGGTACATGTACATTTATTATATATAAGAATGGCATCACATATATTTGTTAACCCTAGACCCTAATCTTGTCCTAATATATTCTTGTTTTCTCTTTGAGCATAGAATGGATAGATCATGGATGTCCATTCGCAATCGCTGCACCCCAGAGTTTATATCTGGTCTTGATCAGTTTATTAGATTTGCCAAGGAACATAGGAAACAACTTGGAGATAGGTGCTACTGTCCATGTAGGCATTGCGGTAACAACTTGAAAGTCAACACTAGTGACGAAATCAAAAGTCATGTCATGTGCAATGAGATTGTATAAGGCTATACAGAATGGAACTGGCATGGAGAGATTTCAAACCCAAAACCAGTGGATGTCGATAGTAGTGCTTGGGTGGAAGAAGAATTTGTCTCCGATGATGTAGATGTGAACAAACCAGTTCCAGTAGACATCATTGATGCGATGCTGGATAGTTGTGGGGTAGAGCACACTGATCCACCTCCCATCTTTAGAAACATTGTGCATGATGCTGAGATACCGTTATACACAGGTTGTACTAAGTTTACAAAGCTTAGCGCTGTGTTGAGATTGTATAAGTTGAAAGCTAACAATATATGGAGCGACAAAAGCTTCACTTCATTGTTGAATTTGTTGAAAGAAATGCTTCCTGAAGGAAACGAGCTGCTAATTTCAACATATCGGGTAAAGAAATTGTTGTTCCCATTGGGAATGGAGGCCAAGAAGATACACACATGCCTGAATGATTATGTATTATTTCAAAAGGACTATGTGGATTTGAAAGATTGTCCAAAATGTGGTGCGTCACAGTATAAATTGACGACTTCGGGGGAGTCTAAAACTGGTTCTCCTGCCAAGGTGATGTGGTATCCACCTATAATATCATGGTTTCAACACTTTGTATGAAAATCCGATAGATGCGAAGAATTTGAGGTGGCATGCAGATGTTAAGAAAAATAATGATGGGATCCTACGACATGCGTCTGATTCCCCACAGTGGAAGAAGATTGATCTATTGTACCCCAAATTTGGTAAAGAAGATAGGAATCTAAGACTTGGGATTTGTATAGATGGGATGAATCTATATGGGACATTGAGCAGCCAACATAGCACTTGTCCAGTCATGCTTGTAATATACAATCTTCCTCCCTGGCTGTGTATGAAAAATAAGTATGTTATGCTGTCATTTTTGATATCGGGCCCTAAACAACCTGGAAATGATATCGATGTTTATCTTGAACCTCTGATTGATGACTTAAAGAAACTCTGGGGCGAAGGTGTGATGACCTATGATGCTTCACAAAGAGAGACATTTCGTTTGCACTCTATGTTGTTTTTCACTATTAATGACTTTCCAGCATGCGGGAATTTGTCTGGATATAGTGTTAAAGGAGCTAAAACGTGTCCTATATGTGAAGAGAACACTGATTCAATCAGACTAAAACATGTTGGCAAGACTGTATATCTTGGTCATCAAAGGTTTCTTCCAAAATTCCATCTGTATCGTAGGAAGCGCAAAACATTCAATGGATGGAATGAGGAACGTAGTGCACCTAAACCTATACCAGGGGATGTTGTTTATGAAAGAGTAAAAGACATTGTCAATGAATTTGGTAAGAGATCACAATGTACTATGGCCACACGGATGACAATTCTTCATTCAAGAAGAATTCAATATTTTGGGATCTTCCTTATTGGAGTTCTTTGACAGTCAGACATTGTATCGATGTCATGTACGTTGAAAAAAATGTCTGTGATAGCGTCATTGGTACTCTGTTGAATATACCAGGTAAGACTAAAGATGGGATAAAATCTAGATTGGACCTATGTGAAATGAGAATAAGGTCAGAATTAACAGAATTACATGAAATGGGTAATAAAAGAACATACTTACCTCCCGCTTGTTACATGTTGTCTAGAAAGGAGAAAGCTTTTTGTGAATGCTTGGCAAATGTTAAGGTGCCACATGATTACTCATCCAACATCTGTAGATTGGTATCAATGAAAGATATGAAGTTGATAGGTCTTAAATCTCATGATTGTCACATTCTAATGCAACAAATATTGCCCATGGCAATTCAATCTATATTGCCGAAGCATGTAAGGTTTGCAATCACCAGACTTTGTTTCTTTTTCAACACTCTATGCTGCAAAGTTATTGACCTTGATACTCTCGATAATTTGCAAAGAGATGTGGTTGTTACCCTATGTCATCTTGAGATGTATTTTCCTCCTTCATTCTTTGATATCATGGTACATATTGTTGTCCACTTGACTAGGGAAGTGAAAATGTTGGGACCAGTTTTCTTGCATTGGATGTATCCCTTTGAACGATACATGAGCATTTTTAAAGGTGATGTTCGAAACCGTTATCAGCCTGAAGGGAGTATTATTGAGGGTTATGTGGCGAGAGAGGTTATGGATTTTTGCAATGACTTTCTGAGTGGTAATGACACTCCCGTTAATGACAAGAATATTGAGGAGGGCAAAGGAATTTTGGGATCACGGGTGAAAGTAATTAGCCGTGAGCAGTTGGAACAAATTCACTTGTATAGTTTACACAACATGGACGAAGTGAGTGTTTGTATCGAGGAACATACCAATTTCATCAGGAGACAACATCCTCGAGCCAGTTCAATGTGGCTTGCTAGAGAGCATAACAACACTTTTACTAAGCGGTTTGAGGATAAAGTCTTACATCAACTATCTCAAACACCAGATGATATTACAGAAACTATCAAATGCCTCACCTTTAAACCAAAATCGAATGTTATGTCTTATGAAGGGTTTGACATTAATGGGTTCACATATTACACAAAGCACCAAGATGATAAGAGTGTCATCCAAAATAGTGGGGTCACCCTTCAAGCGTCGACTATGTATTTTGCAAGTGCAAAGGATAAGAGTCCACGTGAAGCTAAAATGTCATATTACGGTGTCATTGAAGTCATATGGGAGTTTGACTACATAGATTTCAGAATTCCGCTCTTCAAATGTAATTGGGTTGATAACACCAAAGGAGTTATAGTGGATAAATTGGGTTTCACTTTAGTGAACTTTGAAAAGATTGGTGAGAAGGGTGAACCATTCATATTAGCATCACAGGAGAAACAAGTATTTTATATCTATGATCCTGCAAATGATAAATGGTCGATTGTTCTTCATGGTAAAAGATAGTTCATTGAAGATCCTATAGATGAAGAAGAGTACTATGATAAGTATGATGAATCTAGTCCATTCTCAGTTGGGTTGGCGACTCCACAAAATATTGAAGCTAATGATGACTTATATGTGCGTGGAGATCACAATGAAGGATTGTTAATTGATAAAAGATCGCAATTTTAGAAGCATGCATGTTTATATTTTTTTATATGTTTCATTTTTATATGTGAACTATATAAAATGCTAAATGTTTGCTTTTTTATTATCAATATCATTTTCAGATATAATGTTTCATTATCTTCTAGTTAATACAAATGTTAAATGTTTGCCTTTTTAATGACATTTTTAGTTGGCTGACCCTGGGGATGATGTCCATGATGAGCATGATGTCCATGATGAGGATGATGTCCATGATGAGCATGGCGAGGATACCAATGTAAGTTTTAAAAACATATCCTATATTTCTTTAGAAATTCATTATCTTCTAATTATGTCATATATCCTATATTTCTATATTGGGCTAATTCAATGTGTTTATTTTGTCAAATTTTAGGTTGATGATGCACATGTACCCTCTGAAGCACTGGAGGCACTTGATGCACATCACCAAAAAGTTAAGAAGAAAAGGGGCATCACTCTGGTGAAGAAGTTAACAGTGCTAAGGGGCAGTGGATCCAGATTGGCTGTGGAGTTTGATAATACAAGAAATGCAATTGGAGTGAACCGCAACAATTTTGTAAACTATCTTGGGTGTGTCACTCGAAGCCATTATGGTGTTAAGTATGATAATTGACATAAAGCTCCTCAGGAGAAGAAAGACTTGATATGGAAGGATTTATGCATGAGTTATTATTATTTGTAATTCTATTTTGTACATTACAAATTCTATTATTTGCAATTATATTTTTGGATACTAGTTAATAGAAATTCTATTTTACAGAATCTATTTGCATTGGATGATAAGTTGCATCGTAAAAGCATGATGCAACACGCTAAAAAGATGCTAAGGAACTATAGGACAAATCTCAACAGAGAATACATAAAAGATGGTGATAAGAAGAAGAAGTCAGCCCTTAAAAAGTGGAACTTCCCGGACAAAGAAGATTGGGACACATTTGTTGCTTCAAGACAAACTGAAGAATTCAAGGTATTAAGCGTCACTCCCAATTTAATTAATATACATTGTATTCACCTATTCAAGATTAACCTTTAGTGTTACTAACTAAATCAATGTGCATACTAACTAGGCATTCAGTGAGGCGCAAAGAGCAAGGCGTGCATTGAATGTGCATGACCACACAATGGATCCAAAGGGATATGCAGGCATTCACCAAAGACTACAGATGGAGTCTGTTGCTACTCAAGAGTCCTCTACTACATGTACCACACCCATGCCTCGCCATGATGTCTGGATAGCTGGGAGGACAAACAAGAAGGGTGAAATAAAGAAGCCCGTAACTGCTGAGGCAGCTGCAAAAATGGTAAAATACAACTCAACAATGCATGTCGTTCCAGTATTAATTATTTGTGGTATTTACTTACCAATTTCTGTTGATGGTGATTAGCGGGAGCTGCACGAGCAGAGGAAATAGGGCACATTCATCCCTCAGGGCACACATGATGAATTGATAGTTGCTCTGAGTAACCCAGAGCATCCTGGGCGTGTTAGGGGTGTAGGCACTGGTGTGGGCATCAAGCATTCTTTGGACCATCCCAGTGCAAACCTGTCGTAAGAGTGGGACTTTCACAAGAAGAGGTAACCTATTCTTTTTTTAGAATGTTACTGCAAAAGGGAATTCATTAATAAGAAGCTAATGTTTCTTTTATCTATGTATAGGAGAATAAGAGAGTCGAGGATATAGTTGCTAAGAAGGTCAAGGAAGAAATACTGCGGTGGCAGGAATCTCCGGCTTCCAATCAGCCTATGGCGACCCACTCTTCTCCTGATGCACATGCTGAGAGTAACCATGTAGACCCACCACCTAGCACGTCTGTTGTAAGTATTGTTTATGACATAGTAGCTAGTCTTTTTAAGATGATATGTTTTCAAGATGATATATATATATGTATAACATTCTTTACGTAAATTTGTAGGCATTGAAGCCATGCCGCTTAAAAATTGAAGATTATGTTGTTGCAGAGGTGCAGGCTTACCCGTACCTTCATGGGGCAATGATTCACAGGACTCCAATACCACAGGGTTACGTTCGTGTGAGCCCGATACATGTAATCCCCGATTGGAGGAAAACTACATTGCCATATGCCCACTCGGATATTGATACACTTGGTGAGGCAGAAGGCGAGTGATATTGTTGCCCAAAGCGGATGTCATCTACACTACTGAATTTGTAAGATAAATTTACATTATGTTAAATTGTTAAAGTGTATATATGAGGTCAATTGATCTGAAATTATATATACAGGTTAAAAAGACGACACCCGGAGCATCTAGGCCTCCACCTCCACTTCCTGCATTACCAAGTTGGGTTCTAACTGACCTAAAATTCCCGTTAGGTCCTGCTTGTAAGGGAACGGCAGTATGGCTACGTGCACATAATATACATTGCCCTATAGTTGTTTCTTTAGAAGTGGATTATGCAGGTCAATCATACGAAAGCTCTCTATTTATATAAGATATTATTGAGTTGTTTAACTATGATTGGCTGAATACATCAATGATAGAGGCATGGATAAGGTGAGATCTTGTTTATGCATCCATATACCTTGTGTAGGATCCGGTGATCTAGTTTCTTATATATTAATGCATACATAATACATGTTTTGTAGCTACTTAGTTGAAATTCAATGTAAACAATTTGGATTTGAACATGTGGGATTTTTTATTCCATCATTGATTAGTCTGGTAGCTAAAGACCCTGATAGCATTCAACAATATTGTTGTGATGCTTTTACAATTTTTGGTCAAAAAAAGAAGATGATAATAATATCTCCATTCAATGTGAAGTAAGTTTACTTTGCTTATAACTTGGACTTAAGAAAATTAAATTTTTATTGTGGATTTTGAGTTATTAATTTTTAACTTTTTTACCTCTAACACTAAGGATTGGGAGTTACTAGTTATTCTCCCTGGGACGCTCACTGTCTATTATCTAGATCCTGCGGGGAGTACATTTAATCCAAAAATTGGACACATAATGAGAATGGCATTATTCTGGTGAGAAATATTTCATTTTATATATGTTAACATATGTTATTACATTACTATTTAATTATGTAATTTACTGTGTTACATTAACATGTAGGGGTTTAGATACATTCAAAAAGGCTGGAGGAAAGGTCCCCAGTAAAAAGAACCAGCCAATAATTTGGGAGAACGTGAAAGTAAGTTCTCGACTCCAATGTATATGTTATTTATGTGAACTGTGCTTATTTGTATTTTTTAATATTTTGTATCCATTTTATAGTGTGCTATACAAGACAACGACTGGGCATGTGCATACTATGTGATGCGGTTTATGGACATGATTATCAAACATTCAGATGAAATCAATGCCATATCTAAGGTATTATATATAGTCTCATTAGATAGTATGAAATATATCAATCTTATTTATATATTATTACTTATATATATACATCATTCTCTTTGAAGGTGTTTAAAACTGACCCCACTATAGGTAAATCCTTAAAAGATGTACATGCTCCATATATGATGGAAGTATTAAATGACGTAAGAGAAGAATGGGCAAGAGCCATACAAGCAGTGGGGACTGTAAGATATAATTGGGATGCTGATAGCGATGATGAATGATATTTTGTAAATGAATGTTTATACATGTGTTTCTACATGTCTGAATGTTTCTACATGTGTGAATGTGAAATTGAATTGATGTTTGAATATATCTACCTATGTGTGAATGTGTAAAAAGAATATTTTTTGATTTTGCAAGTTTGTGGCCTATTTGTTGGTTGATATCAATGGATGCCGTAAACTTGTAATTTAGTTCCACTGAACTACAAGTTCTCATCCTACAACTAGCCACACCAGGCCTGCAAACTGATAAGAAAAAAAAATCAAACCATAGGCGTCGGTTATTTGTCTAAAACCGATAACAAAGGTTTACAACGTCAGTTAATAGCATAAAACCGCCGCGTAATGTTGCCAGACAACCTGGATAGCACGACCGTGCTGGACAGCATGACCGTGGTGGCAGGTGATATGACATCAGTTATTAGTAGAACAATAACTCCGTTATGGCCAGCACAGCCGTGGTGGCAGATGAGATGGTGTCGGTTAATACTTATAACCGACGCTGATGGGGCCCTGCTGGTGCATTTTCAGTGGCGTGAAGAATTTTGGCATCAGTTGGAAAACTGACGCCGAAAGGGTTTGACTTTTAGCGACGCCCACATAGGCGTCACTTGGAAACCGTCGCGAAAAGGGATTAAATAACCGACGCCAAAGGCCAGATCTGTAGTAGTGAACTACTAGTCACCTATTGCATCTAGAGTCACCCAAATGCAAGGGGAGCAATTTTCTATTCCTCTAGGTCTTCTTGGGATCCTGCCCACCTTTTACGGCTCAGAGAGTGAAAACCCCCACAAGCATGTGGATGCCTTCCTAGAGATGCGTGCCACCTTCAGAATGTCAACGGAAAGTGATGACTCAATTCGGCTCACATTGTTCCCCTTTTCACTCAAGGATAGGGCCAAGGAATGGTATGATTCAAGGAGAGACATCATGAGTTGGGGTGAGATGAAGATGTCATTCTTGAGGAAGTTCTACTCTATTGCAAGGATGACACAAATGTGGCAGTCAATAGTGAGTTTCAGCCAAATGGATAATGAAAAGTTCCATGATGCTTGGGATAGGTTGCAAAAGCTATTGAGGGAGTGCCTGCATCATGAGATACCTTTGTGGTAACTTGTACAAGCGTTATACTCTGGTTTGTCATCAAGGGATCCAGCTACAGTGGATTCTTCTTGTGGAGGTGTTTTCATGACAAATCCACCGGAGGAGTCATGGCCGTTGTTTGAGCAATTGGCGGAAAATTCAAGGAACTGAGCTTATAGCATGATCTGTGATGGGGATCGGTACTTTAGTGAGCCTTCTATTTCTAATGATCCCAATGCACAAGTGATGAAGGTTATGGGAGAAATGATGAAACTCATGAAAAGTCAAGGAGGAAATGCTCCTTGCCATTCGGTCAACTACATTGGTTCTTTTGAGGGATAAGTGAAGACACCTTACTCCTATAGCTACTCAGAACCACAAAGTCCAAGCTACAACTCAAGGTTTGAGGAAGAGGTTCTCTCTAGATTGAAGATCTTTGATGATGTCCAAAAAGATGTTGCGAGGCTTGAAGAAAAGATAGATCAGCTATCTTCCATAATTGTTCTCCAAGAAGAAAAATTGTCTTCAAAACCCATCTTGAGTTACAATGAAGCAAGTGGGCCCATGCCCTCTTCTCAAATTTTCTACAATCCACCTCCCATGCAAGTACATCCCATTCACTCTTTCCAAGGATATCCTAAGCCTTACACACCTCCACCACCTTCACCACCTCAATTTTCCCAAAACTTCACTTTCCAACCTCAATTTCCCTCTCCACCTCAATTTCAATACCAACCATCACCCCCACCTCCTCCACATCCACAACATGCTCCCTCTCCCCATCTGAGCAAGGTAGTGTTGTGATAGTTCTAAGGAGTGGGAAAACACTTGAGCAGCCAACAAGTCAAAGAAAGAGTGACAAAGCAAAGCAGAAGCAGTCAAGTGGTGATGTTGTGATTAAGATTTCCGAAGATGATCATTTGCCACCCCATGTTGATATTGGGAGTCCCAGTGCTCCACCTCATGCTACACCATAGGAAGATTGTGCTGAGTCAAATAGGCCAATAGCTAGTGATCCACCATTACCCGAAGCACTAGATGAGCCCCCAGATGTGAAAAGAAGACAAAAGAACAATATGGACATTCTTGAGGTCTTCCGACAAGTGAAGGTCAACATTCGTCTCTTGGATGCAATCAATCAAATTCCATCATATGCCAAGTGTCTCAAAGACCTATGCACTGCAAAAAGAAGGTCAACAAGGAGGATTCCAAAGAGGGTGAAATTGACTAAACAAGTGAGATCCATCATACAACATTCCCTTCCCGTAGAGAGAAAAGACCCAGGAGCCCCACTCATACCTAGTTACATAGGGGGACATCACATAGACAGGTCCTTACTTGATTTAGGATCTAGTGTGAATTTGATGTCATACCACGTCTATGTTGAGCTGTGCTTAGGCAAGTTGAAGCCGGCACATTCTACTCTCCAGTTGGTAGATAGATCCATAAAAGTGCCAAGGGGTAGAGTGGATGACGTCTTAGTGATGATAGACAAAGAAAAAGGCGCAGTGTTCCCAGCGGATTTCATTGTACTTGATATGGAGCTGGAGGATAGGAAGATTCCATCATATTGGGAAGACCGTTCTTATCTATAGCTGATGCCGACATTCATGTGCACAGTGGCACTATGATAGTCTCATTCATGGACATGAAGATCAACATCAACATGTACAAGACCCCAACCCGGTGAGTCCGAGATAGGGATCTTGGATATGAACATTTCACAAGTCCAAATGGGCATTTGAGAGGATGCCAAGGTGAAGAAATTGGTGATGATTATTGTGATGAAAGGGATGACGAACCTAGATTGAGTGCAAATGAAGGATGCATGTTTTGCAAGAATGGACATATGAGAATCCCAAATGGGTGAATTTTGAAGAATCTTCAAGAAGCCCAACCGAAGGCAAGAAACTCAACGCTTGTGGGAGGCAACCCACCTAGGTTTGGGAATTTTTGACCCAATCTACATTTTTGATACTTTTGCTTTGTTTTTACATTTTTCCAAGAAAACACACACACACACACTTGTATTTGATAGTTTTTGTGTAGTTTAGAGATGTGCAGGTGAGAACAGAGTGAAATGAAGAAGGAATAGATGAAATTTTGACAAAGAATCAATAGAATATCAACTTGAGATCAAAGTTTTGATGTTTGAAAAAGATTTGAAGTGTTATACTTCTGTTATAGTGAACACCGCCGTTGTGGTGACATGGAACGACCATGGTGGTGCAATCACATTCAAAAGAGAAATCGTCAAAAATTGAGAAAATCAACTAAGTGTAGAATCAGGGCAGAACGGTCGTGCAAGGCAGCACGACCGTGGTACATGAAGACACCACAGATGTGCCGCACAGCACGGCCGTGCCACAGCCCGATTCCAACAACTTAAACTCAAATTTTGCAAAATTTCTATTCACTTGCTCATTTCTCCGAAGAATAGAGTGGCCATTCTCCGTGCCCTAGCGCCCGTGCAGCACGCCACCCACCCTCTCCAGCCCTCACATCCTCACCAAATCACTCCCAAACCATTCCCAATCATTCTCCCACCATTTCCACTACCTCAATCTACGGATTCCACCAATTTCCATCCACAAACACACCACTTTCTCTCCATTCCGCCCCAACAGTCCAGTTCTTCGAAGAAATCTAAAATTTTCTAATTTCACTTCCATTTTCGAGAAAGAATGAAGAAGTTTGCAAAGAGATCAGTAGAGAAGACTAGGGGCATCATCGCCTACCAAAGGAAACCAAAGAACAGCCACCCCCGGTTGACGGATGCCGATTTGGATGCCATAGTGGATCCTATCATTGAAGAGGCCTCCAAACAGCCACAACGGGGGGACATCGTCTTCGTCGTAGCCACCACCGTCTACCACCCGACCATCCGTCTCATCTGAGAGACCATCCTTTTCAGCTGCACGATCGTCAATTTCAGCCACCCGACCATCAGTCTCCTCAGTGGCACAGCCGCAGCCTGAGCCACAACTGCGACCATGTCGACGGCTCGTATTAGATGATGAAGATGATACATACATGCCCAATTGTGAGCAGCAAAAGAGTCCACCACAACGCCCACTTCCACAACCCGAGGTTACTACAGGAAGGGAAAAGGAGCCTAAGCACCCAGAGTGCTTGACACGCAGAGTTTTAGCAACTCGATATGCATGCCAAGAAACAATGGAGGCAATGGGTTTCTATGCCTACTTTTAGGGATTGATGGAGAAAATGAGGCTATTTGAGGTATTGACAATGCAGTACGAGTCATACATACATAGAGCTGACCCAGCAGTTCTTCACCACGCTAGAGAAAGCAACTGATGATGGCGAGAATGTAATTAAGGTGGTGATTGGGGATAAGAGGTGGAAGATATCCTTGTAGATGCTAAATCAAATTTTTGCCCCAAGTGGGAAGTGGCAGCCCTCCTAGATGGAGGAAGGAAAAAAAATGATTCTAGTTCCACATATCCAGATATGTGGAAATGCTTCATCGTCCAAAGTACATTTGTAGCGGGGAAGTCCAAGACAAGTTCCATCCACAGCCCGTTTCTCCGCTATGTTCAGAAGGTGTTAGCAAACACCATCTTTTCCAGGTACGAAAACCAAGGCATCTGCACAAGGAAAGATCTTTTTGTTCTTGGTTGGATGACAAAAGAGAGGCATGTGAATCTGGGGGCATTACTTATAGATTATATGAGAACAATCCCGTCTAAGAGCACAAATCCATTTGTAATGGGAGGGATTGTGACATCCATAGCCACTGCTTTATGACATGACATGACAGTCTATACAAAGGCAAATGGTGTCAAGTTGGTTGATTTGCACTACTTAGCTCTCTCGTCCATGATTATAGTTACAGATTAGAGGATCATTTACCAAATCAACCCACCTTACCCAGGAGTGACATTGGAGCTACCTTACCATACTCCACCCCTCATGGCACAATATGGACTGATGCCAGATTTTTGGAAAAATTGAGGAGGTATGAGGCGGAGAATCCGAGAGGAGAGGCAGTCCCTGAGGTGGTTTTTGCAGGGGGTCTAGGAGAGCCTTTGCAGGAAGCTGAGCTGAGATGAGAGGTGGAGGAAAGAGTGGCACGATGGGTGAGACAAAGAGAAGAAAGGATGGGAGCGTCAGATCCACAACATCCTTCAGTGAATGCATATTATATGGGTACCATTCATGCACATATGGAGAGCATTCAGGCAACGCAGGAGAGGATACTATAGGTACATGAGGGATTTCATAGGACACAAGATGCCATGTGGTTGGACCACCAACATATGCATTACCAAGTCAACCATATTTACCAGTTTCAGAATGCCCAGGCCCAGAGGAACCCAAAGTGGGGTGAAGACTGGTGGAGTTCTTTATCAACTTTTCAGGACAGCTATCCGCCTCCACAATCAGACTACTGGGGCGATTATTATAGACAGGGAGGATCACCTCCACCACCACCACAGTGATTCTCTACCCTATCATCCTAGACTTTAGTGTCATGCTGAGGACAACATGATTCAAAAGTTTGGGGTGGTAGGGCGGTATGCCCTCATTCCACTTTCACTCATTTTTGTATCTCACCTGCTATTTACTCTTTGTTTATTGTTTTTCACATTTTTTCTTATTTTGCTATCTAGCTTAGAAGTTTATCGCTTTGCATACCTGCATGTCATGTAGTTTTACCATCTTGTCATTTTTGCATAATTTTAAAAAAAATTGCTCTTTTTGCTAGGCATTGCATATCATGTAGATTTTTGGTAATTTTTGCATGTTTTAGTTAGGATTTGATTGTTTTCTATTTTAAGTTCAATAATATAGGTTTAGATGTGATTGGAGGAAACTTGGCACCATTTTGGCCAATTTTTCCCAAATTTGAGATTTCTTATCTAAAAAGTATGTTTTGACCCAATCTCTACTGTTTTGAGTAAAAATGACGACCTTTGACTAGTGTAAGTGAAATGTCATGCTTTATTGCTAAGCGGTATCAATGTTTGACTTTTTACATGTGCATCACCTCTCTCATGATTGTGATTGATTTGGTTGAATTGTGAACTTGAGCTAGCTTTGAACGCTTAACGTATGTGGAATCACTTGTTTGATATATCAGTTTCATCTTGTTCATTCATGTGGTGTGATATCTAGGATGAAGTACTGGATTAACTTTCATGCAGGATGTCTTATGTGGAAAATCATACCAATGACCCCTCTTTGACCCGACTCTTCTTCCACCATCTTCATACCCCTCCACCTCATAAAAAATGCCCTACTGCACATAATCAGCCTTGGCCACCTATAAAAGTTTGGGGTGGCCACATCTCTACCTCCCCGCTTCACTCTATCCACCATATGCCCTATCTACACCAAGGGCAAGAAAGAAAAGAAAAGAAAAAGAAAAGCAAAAACAAAATAAAAGGATGCTCATGTTTAAGAGCATTCAAATAAAGAAAAGATGAGTGTGTAAAAACACTCCAAAAATCTTACCGCAACCCTTTCTTCCACTTTCATACCCATTGAGCTAGGAAACATCAAACTTAGCTCATGTTGCCCTTTTCCGCAGCCATGTGGGTCTTTTGGTGTGATTTGAAATATAAGATTGAATGCATGAATGTGAAACAACACTCCTAGTCATTCTTGAGTAACTCCACCATGAAACAGTTTACCCAGAACTTAATGAAAGAAATATGTATAACTTGTATATTCTATGCGCTATATTTGAAGTTCATGTGCTTTGTGCTCTTTTCATGATTGGATTGTGAAAGTAGGAGAGGAGAGAGGTGAAATGCATGCACTCAGTCATCTTTGATCCCATTAAGCAATAATCATCTTTTACATTACATATGTCATTTCTTTTTGTCAAAGTTTTGTAGAGAGATTGAGTTGGAGCATACTTGAGGACAAGTATGTTTCAAGTTTGGGGTGGTGATTCAGCCCTATTTTAGGGATTAATCTTGTGTCTTTTTGCTCTTCAATCACATCTATACTTGTTAGATTGCATGTCATTCATACCAATATGCTTATTTGTATAAAATGCACTTATGGACATTATTTGCATGTTTTTCAAGCATTTGGACCACACTTGATGGAAGAGAGAGAGAAGGAGTGATCCTAGGGTTCCTCTTCCCTTGGAGAGACCCAAAGTAAAGTCCAAGGCTCCCTCAACCTACCCCTAGTGGCCAAAGATCATTTGAAGCATAGATGTCCAAGAAAATCCAAAGAACAGAGTCAAAGTGCTGATCCAGGACCCAACATGACCATGATACCACAGAACTGCCATGCTAGGTCACTTGCAAATAAACTCCAAGTCAAGCAAAGAGCACCACGGCCGTGCAAGGGGCAGCCACCACGGCCGTGCTACCTAGCACGACTGTGCTACAGAAGATCACCACGACCGTTTTACACCACTACGACTGTGGTAATCTACCACGGCCGTGTAACACCCTATCCACCACGGTCGTGGCCATTTAGACCAAAACCCTGTAACTTCGATGGAATAAACCCACGACCATGCCTCATCCACCACATCCATGGCCTACCCCATCCACCACGGCCATGGTGCCCCACCACAACCGTGCTACTCACAAAACTCACCTAGTTTTCACTGGTTTGCCCATTTTGCCCCTACTTGACCTAGTGCTTCGTCCCCACACCTATATATACCTAGGTGGCGGCTGGGGCATGATGATAGATACCTTCCACCACCTCCTAGCTCCCCAAATCGCCATCCACTACACTCCACTCCATTTCACCATTTCTACCACCAAATCACTAGTTTAGACTAGTTCCTACCCATAATCCCCTTCATTCGTCACCCTTGCACCCTGGAGGAGGGAGGAGGACGACATGCAACTGCTGGAGAGGGGGATTTTAGCCACTACTTCGAGCTCCATGGCCACCTCTATCTCTTTCTTCTCTCTTTTTATATTTTCCATTTCTATGAATAGCTAGGCCCCTGTGGGTGGGCTGTTTGGGGGAAATAATGTTATTTTGATACCATGTTGGGGGAAAATGACATGTAAACATTGTAATTCCATTTGTTAATGATTATATTCTATTGCATCTCATTCTCCATGGATTGCTTGTTGGTTTGTGTGTGGAATTACCTAGGAATTTAGGCAAATTGCTTATATGTGTGAATTTTTGGATTTGCCCCTAGGTCCAACTCTTGGATCCCTAGGTTGCCTCCCATCTTCCTACATCCTAATCAATCTCCCTAAACCTAAGTGAGAGATCTAAGTAGTTAGATTAGGTAATTCTAGTGCAATTAGCATGGAGCCTTCTCAAGGCTAGAATGTGGGGGAATTGGGGTCCAAAACCCTAATCTCACCTCCCCATTACTACCCTCGATCCCTAATTACCCTAGGAATTCCTAATCTAGAAACCTAGACTTGATTAGACTCTAATTGAATTGTACCTAATCTCTAATCCAATTGAGCCTCGTAAGGGTAGTAGGGGGTGTTAGGGACTAGTTACCTTATGCACGACCTAGCATATCCATGGCCAGTTAGTAGCTTAGATTAATTAATTAGACTCTAACTTGTTGTTTGGTTTGGATAATCTAAATGGAATCATAATATTCATATGTCACCCCCAACTTAAGTGATAAGTTCATACCCCTAAACATCCCACACTTCTCTTCATTGCTTAAAACCCTAGTTTTATGCTTGCTTAGCGTAATTAGCTCTTTCCTTACTTAGTTAGCTTCTTGCTTTGTTATTGCCTTGTTCATGTTAGTTTAGTTATTTAATTGCTCTTTTACTTCTCTCTTGCTTGCCTTAGTGTAATTTGCCTTTTCATACCTAGCTTAGTCGTTTCTTTCCTGCTTAGTCTTAATCTAGTCTAGGGTTAACATATATTTCATTCTTGTCTTTAATTCCTCATTTGTTCATAGTAGTTTAACAATCAAACAATATTTAAACCCTTAACCCTAGTCCCCGCAGTAGGAACCTAGCCAAACTAACCTAGCTCTAGCGCCCCTCTTTTCCCTGTGGATCGACCCTATACTTTCCACCTTCCTATACTACGACACGACCTCGTGCGCTTGCGGGTGTAGTGTTTTAGTGTGAGTAGGTGTTAAGTTAGGTTTATAAATTTTGAAAGAAAAAACCCATCATGTGTGTTCCGACCTCGTGGGGTGCATCTAATCGAGTCAAATCAGCTAGTGTGCTGCACCTCTAGCGGAATCACATCAAGTAACAAGTATTCTTTAATGAACTAAGGGTTTGAATACCCATATTCCATAATCATGATGATGAGATGTTAAGGGATGAGAATGCCCCTGATGTGACAAGGGATGGAGATCCCAATGTTTTATAAAGCTTTGAAAAGTACTTGATAGAAGTATTACTCATTCTTTGTAGCATTTGTTATAATAAATTATGTTTAAAAACCTGACTGATGCTAAGAGAATATGGTAATGTACTTACTTAATCAAGTGAAAACTTATTATGTAGAGCTCTGACCATAGATCCATCATCGTTAGTAGTTGGTGATGGTGAAATAAGTTTTCCTACGGGATCTCCTGGAGGGCATACTATTGAGTATGTGGGGGTTATGGGCATGAATATCCTTACGCGCTATTGTGGGATTGATGTGAGATAAACATTAAATCTCTCAATCTTTCATTATATGTGCCGGGATGGATGTATCACGAATCTCCCGATAATGTTAATATCAGATCGACATGAGATAAACATGAAATCTCTCGATTGCGAAGAGAGTACAACCTCCACTGTAACTCTATAGTGAAGTTTCCAGTATACCTGGAAAGCTATTTAGTAGAGACACAAGATGTCCTACAGTTTGTCCTCACACTGACTGAGGAGGATGAGGTCATGGGAATCTGACTCTTCCTTGAACTATGTATGGTACCGATTTCGATTTCACAATGGTCGGTTGGAGTATGAGCGGTATACCTCATCTCCTCAGGGCTTAAGTGTGATTGTAAAATGTAATCAGCTGTGTAGCGTATTTTCTTAAGGTTGAAATACAAGAATCATTGATTGATGTTACCTTGATTAGCATATCCTAGATGGATAAATGTTATACATATTTCAATTCCTTATTGGATAAGTGATATGCTGCTTTATCAAGTTATAGCTGAAATACTTGGAATAAGAATATTGCTCTAATCTGTTTAGATATTGATTTATCTACTGTTGAATATATATGATTCCTCTGCTCAGTTTTATTCTGTTAGTTTGCAATAATAATATTTCTGGTGGAGAGTTATATCTCTCGTTGGGACAATTTCAATTGTCTCACCCCCGTGGGATCCAACTTTTTAGGTAGACGCGGAAGAAGAGGAAGAAACCCTATTGTAGGGGAAGAGCAGCAACAACAACAACAAGGACAGCAGTGATACTCTAGGTGGAGGCATTGGTTGTCATATTTTGTATAGAGAGTCCTATGTGTCTTCTTTGTACTCTCAGGTCCTCAGAGTTAGTAGTTAGTACTTTTAATGAATCGATCTAAGATTTTGGCTTGATGCCTTGAGGTTCTTATGTTGTTTGTGTATAGTTTTAACAAAGTAGTTGATGCTTGTAATCCTTGAGAAGAGATGGTATAGGATATGTACTTATGAACCAGGATGTAAATAAAATACTTTGGTTCTTGATAAAAGAGTTTTCCTGTGTTTGGATCTCTTTATAAATGGTTTTAATTTTTAGTGATTTTCAGTAATCCATTGTTGATGACCGCTTCTGCTTAGTTAATGATGTTTTGTACAAACGAACCATCAAAATTAGTGGTATTAGAGCTTTAGGTTTGCTGAGTCTACAAAGACATAGGATTAAGGTTGTTGAGTCGATTCTAGTGTCTTCCAATTTATCTGATAGTGTCTTTTGCTCATATAAGAGAATAAGAACTTAAAGATGTCTGGATCACATGAAGAGCATGTTGTTGAGAGTAGCATTGCTGCACCAGGAAGAGGTGCAAGGGATCATGATAGAGAGGAACCAGTACCTGAACACCCCCAGCTTAACCAAGCTGCACTAGAAAATCCAGCTTTCCATGATCTATTTGGGCAGTTCATGGCAACCATGATGCATATGGCAGATAGGATGCCACCACCTACACCTAGGGCACTAGCTCACCATGAAGGACATGGAGTCGGAAAGACTTTTGAATGACTTCTCTGGGTTGGAGCCACATATTATGCTGGTACACCTGACCCAGCAGGTGCTGACATGTGGTTGACTGAGTTGGAGAAGGCCTTTAGAATCCTCAATATCCCTAATGAAGAGAAGGTAAGGCATGTAGTGTACCTTCTAAAAGGGAGTGCTGGACACTGGTGGATAATAGAAGAGGGCAAGAGGCCAGGTGTTGAGATCAGATGGGAAGTATTCTGATGAGAATTTGTCAATAGATACTTTCCCAAGATGTTTCTAGATGAGAAGATCTCTCAGTTTGAGAGGTTAAGTCAAGGACCAATGAACATTAGCGAGTATGAAGCTAAGTTCATGGAGTTTTTGTGGTTTTGTCCACATATGGTAGCTACAGATGAAGAAAGAATTCGACATTTTGAGAAGGGGTTGAACACTGAATTGACCACACCTGTGTTTGCCTTAGAGAATAGGGAGAGGTTTGCCACCTTTGTGGAGTCCGTGAGATGGATAGAAAGGTCAGTGATTTAGAAGCGTCAGACTATGAGTAAGAAGGTGTATACTCTGTTTCAAGGACAGAGGTCCAAAAATTTCAAGAAACTAAGATTTTCTACACCAATAGCACCACCAAGATTCAATACTAAGACGCAATGGATGTCGAGCAGGGGTAGAGGCCATAGTTTATCACCTGAGGGAGCCCACAACTCAGCCTCAATGTCAGTAACAAGACCACCCAGGCCACAGAGGGAGAGCAGAGGTTGTTTTATATGCAGAAAGATGGGACATTTGATGAAAGATTGTCGAGCTAGAGATGTAAGTGTGACTCAACCTCTGAGGCAGAGTCAACAAGACTCTCAAAAGTGACAGTTTTCGAGTGGCGCTAGAGGACGTGGACAAGCGTCCCAAGATGGTTCATCAGCACCCAACAACCGAGTGCATGGCCAACAACAAGAAACGATGAGATTCTATGCGATGAATCAACCCGAAGCAGTAGTCAACCCTCGAGTTGTGATAGGTTAGATGGAACTATTTCATTCTGATTTGTCTTCATCATGCTTCATATCTATTTTAATTGATCTGGGTGCTACGCATTCCTTTATCACTCGAAGAGTGATTCATGACTGCAACATGACTATCAGTCATAGAGCAAATAGTCTATTATTAGAAACCCCTTTGTTGGGATCTACAGTGCTGTGGGAGGTGTGTTCTCCCTGCATTCTTTCCTTTTCTGAACATCACATTTAGGTGGATCTTATACCACTTGAGATGCACAGGTTCGATATAATACTTGGAATGGACACCCTAGAAAAGTATAAGGTTGTCTTGGATTGTGATTCCAAGCAAGTTGTGTTCGTAGATGACGGTGACACATGGATCTTTCAGGGAGATAGAAAGATTCTTCCAACCTGTTTAGTGTCGGCTATGGTAGCTAAGAAGCTGATGAGACAAGGATGCTTTGCATTCTTGGCACATGTGGTAGACACCACAATAGAGAGTTCTAATCTTTCTAAAGTTCTGATAGTTAGGGAGTTTGAAGATGTGTTCCCTGAGGAACTTCCAGGTGTTCCTCCACCCCAAGAGATTGATTTTGAGATTAATCTAATTCTGGGCACGCAACTAATAGCACAAACACCATATAGAATGGAACCTGCTGAGATGGTAGAGCTCAAGAAACAGCTGCAGGAGTTGCTTGAGAAAGGTTTTATCCGACCAAGTACTTCACCATGGGGTGCTCCGGTTCTCTTTGTTAAGAAGAAGGACAGATCTATGCGGTTATGCATTGATTACAAACAGTTGAATAAAGTTACCATAAAGAACAAGTATCCTCTGCCAAGGATCGATGACCTGTTTGATCAGTTGTGTGGTGCAACTATCTTCTCTAAGATAGATCTGAGGTTGGGATATCATCAATTTCATATCAAGGAGAGTGACATATCTAAGTCTACCTTTAGGACAAGGTATGGTTACTATGAGTTCATACTTATGTCATTTGGACTAACTAATGCACCAGCTTCATTCATGGAACTCATGAATAGAATCTTTCAGCCTTTTCTTGATCAATTCATAGTAGTCTTTATAGATGACATCTTAATATACAATAGAGATGCTCAAAAACATGAGCAGCACCTCCGTCAGGCTTTAATTTTGCTAAGAGAGCATAAGCTGTATGCTAAGTTTAGCAAATGTGAGTTCTGGTTACCACAAGTTTCTTTTCTAGGACACGTAATATCTGCCTCAGGTATCCGTGTTGATCCTAAGAAGGTAAAATCTGTCCTGCAATGGGAACAACCAAAGACATTGATGGAGATATGTAGTTTCGTAGGACTGGCAGACTATTACAGGAGGTTCATTAAGAACTTCAGTTCTATAGCTTTACCCCTAACCAAGTTGACCAGGAAGGAGATTTCTTTTATCTGGAATGACAAGTGTCAACATTCTTTCCAACTGTTGAAAGAAAGGTTGACAAGTGCACCTGTACTGGTGTTACCTGAGCAAGGGAAGGGGTACATAGTTTTCTGTGATGCATCTAAGAATGGTCTAGGATGTGTGTTGATGCAGGATAATCAAGTGATTTCTTTTGCCTCTCGACAGCTTAAGAAACACAAGGAGAATTATCTGACACATGATCTAGAGCTAGATGTTGTGGTCCATGCTCTGAAGATCTGGAGACATTATCTCTATGGGGAAACATTCCTGATTTTCACAGACCATAAGAATCTAAAATATATGTTCTCACAATATGAGTTGAACATGAGACAACACCGCTGGATGGAGTTAATCAAGGACTACGATTGTACAATTGATTATCATCCACGGAAGGCTAATGTAGTGGCTGATGCACTAAGTAGGAAATCATCATCACCAGCCTTAGATAAATCACAGTTGAACTCGTTAGTGTGCTTTAAAAGAGATATGCTTATCTCCTTGAGGCAAAACAATATACAGCTTAAGGTATCATTGTTAGCTGGGTTGTTAGCTGAGATGCAAATGAAACCTACTCTGAGACGGCAGATTCAAGAAGCACAACAACTTGATACTATGGTTCAGCAGATCAGGTCAAAGTATGGTAGTGATAAATGGGATGGCTTTCATGAGTCAGAGGATCAGATATTCTATTACCATGGTAGGATGGTAGTACCTGATGCTAATGACTTAAGAAAGTTAGTCTTGGAGGAAGCTCATTCTTTGATGTATGCAATGCATCCAGAGAGCACCAAAATGTATCGTAACTTGAAAGATATGTACTGGTGGCCTGGTTTGAAGAAGGATGTAGCTAAGTTTGTTATGCGGTGTCCGGTGTGTTAGCATGTTAAAGATGAACATCAAAAGCCCGCTGGAAGAATGCAACCTTTGCTTATAATGCAGTGGAAATGGGATCATGTAACCATGGACTTTGTGGTTGGTTTGCCTAGAACAACAAAAGGTCATGATTCCATATAGGTGATAGTTGATAGGTTGACTAAGACAACACATTTCCTTCCTGCCAAAACAACCTCCACTACTGAGAAACTTGAATAGATATATATAGATGAGATAGTGCGGTTGCACGGGGTTCCATCTACTATTGTTTCTGAAAGAGGTCCCCAGTTCACACGTCATTTTTGGGAACAAATACATAAAGATTTGGATATGCAGTTAAGGTTTAGTACTGCCTTTCACCCACAGACAGATGGACAATATGAGAGGACCATACAAACCTTGGAGGATTTTCTTAGGGCATGTGTCCTTCAGTTTGTAGGAAGTTGGGATCTACACCTAAGCTTGATAGAATTTTCTTACAATAATTGCTATCAGCACAATATTTATATGGCACTATATGTAGAATTATATGGTAGACGTTGTAGATCTCCTTTATGTTGGTATGAAACAAGAGAATATCAATTTTTGGGTCCTGAACTTGTGCAGGAGACAACTGAGAAGATTAAAGTAATACAACAACAATTAAAGACTGCACATGATAGACAAAAGTTGTACGCCGACAAATGGTGAAGACCTTTAGAATTCCAAGTTGGAGATAGAGTATATCTTAAGGTCTCACCTTGGAAAGGAGTCCTTATATTTGGAAAGAAGGGAAAGTTATCTCCTAGATTTATGGGGCCTTATCCAATCATTGAACGGATTGGAAAGGTAGACTATAAGCTAGAGTTGACACCTGAGCTGCGTAAGTTGCATCCAGTGTTCCATATCTCCATGGTGAGAAAGTGTCATCCTGACACATAGTTAGTTCTGCAACCTGTTGAGGTAGAATTAAATGATGATATATCATATGTTGAAGGACCTGTGATGATCCTTGATAAAAGAATTAGAAAGCTCAAAAGGAAATACATATGTCTTGTGAAAGTTCTCTGGCATCACCGTGGCATTGAAGAATCTACGTGGGAGCTAGAGGAAGAGATGAGGATGAAGTACCCTTCTCTTTTCTCTAGATGATTTCGGGGATGAAATCCGTGTTAGGGGTGGATAATTTGTAACATCCCTAACCTGGGTTATGCTTTAACCGTAGATGTTTTGTTTAAGAAATATAATTATATGCTTTCTCTTATCTTTTGAAAAGTAATTAAGACTCAAGAGGAACTTATGTTTCAATTTTAGTCCTTTTTGAATAATGTTGAAAACAATGTTTTACCTGTTTTGGAATAAAGTGCAAATTACCCAAGTTGAGGGGTTAACTTGCAAATGTTACATGATAAACGTTCCTCATGTGTTGAAGCATCATAAGAATGAAAATGATGCAGATGTATGGCTTTTGACAGCCTGAGCACCAAGAAAGAGCTTATTAAGCAATGTTTGTGCATTAAAACCTAGTTTTGGTATAATGTCCAATTTACCCAAAACCTAGGGTTCAATATGCAAAATACCACTTCTATAGAGTCCCTAATGTTTCTTGGTATCAATTAGAGATAAGAAAATCAGAGGAGCATCTCATTTAAATCTCTTTGGAGGAGAGAGAATCTTGATATTAAAATAATCAAGATTTAAGCATAATTGAAACCCTAATTCAATTTAAATGCAAAAATAAATATATTAATGGAAGTGCGCTTCAACCAAAAGTTTGATGGTTGAATTTTTATAATTATGAACGTCCTTGTTCCTTGCAATGGCACCGAAATATTTAAAGTGAGTGGAGAGCCCACTCACATTAGTTAAAGAAAAAGTAATATCCACTAATTTTTGGATATTATTATTATATTGATTAAGGTGCTTAATTTGTTTTCTTTTAATTCTTGGATAAAGAAGAGGATTTTGAAGGAAAGGATAATGTCTTCGTATGCAAGGAAGTGAGGGGGATAAGTGGCACCAATTTAGGGAATTGAAGGATTTTTATAACACTTTCTCTCTCTTGAAATTCCCTTATATACACTCCATTTTTCACCCACATGAAAGGTTTTTTTTTCATCTCTTCTTTCTTTCCTTGCTTTTTCCGAACACAAGGGAGCTTAGGATCAACAGGAGGACGTGCCCCAACCTGTAAGTGAGCTCCTTAATCATCTTTAACCTTGATTTCATGGTGGAAATCGAAATTCCATGCTTATTTTCTTCTTTTCTCCATACAATCTTCAACTTTAGCCAATATTTTCACTCAAAGACTTGAGAACGGACCTTGGACAGTTGAGAAAGCTTAATCCACCATTGAGGACGTAAATCTTGAAGCTTGGATTCAACTTTGAAGGCGGGTTATATAACTTGAACCCTTAAATATCATTATTGATCTCATTTCTTCATCATATGTTGATTTCTTTTCTTTCCCGAATATTCCTTTCGATTAATTGTTAAAATCACCATAAAGATCACAAAAAATTTCGATGGTTTGTAGCTTGAAGATGATGATGTCATATTAGCACACACCTAAATAAAAGTCATGTGCAAACAGTTTCAACTTGATGACCAAACGGTCTCTAGACCGTTTGAGATCAAACAGTCTCAAGACCATTTGGGGGCAAATGGTCTCAAGACCGTTTGGGGGCAAACGGTATCAAGACCGTTTGGGGGCAAACGGTCTCAAGACCGTTTGGGGTCAAACGGTCTCAAGACCATTTGGGGTCAATTTCTGATGTAGTGGATGAAGATCCTATGGTTTCAATTGGTCTAATTATAATGGTTTCAGGAATGGATGATCCATTGATTACAAACCCTAATCGGATTGATTGGTCGAAACCCTAAATTGATTGAGTCAATTTCTATGTTGAATGGCTCAAATGGTCTAAAGACCATTTAAGATCAAACAGTCTCAAGAGCATTTGAGGTCAAGAGGAGTCATGGATGGATGGAGATGAAAGTTGATCTACTTTCAATGGTCTTAATGTTGTATGGTTCAATGAGTGGAAACCCTAAATCGATTGATTAAGAAACCCTAATTGATCCATTCAGTTTCAAGGTGGTTTGGACCAAACAGTCTTGAGAATATTTGAGTCCAAATGGTCTTGAGACCGTTTGGGATCAAATGGTCTTCAGACCGTTTGGAGGGAAAACGGTCTCAAAACCGTTTGATGTTCAACCGGTTTCAATGATGGGTTGTTCATTCGGTCTCAAGGTTAATTTGATCAAACAGTTTCAAGGGTTGAAAGCACCAAATGATTTCAAAACTATTTGAAGGGCAAACTGTCTCACCCCTAGATGCCCAAATGGTTTCAAAACCGTTTGGAGGGAAAACGATATCAAAATAGTTTGAAGGTCAAGGAGGTTAAAACCATTTGAAGGTTCAAAAGTATCAAAACCATTTGGAGACCTAATAGTCTCAAAGCTATGAAAGATCAATTAACCCTATGATTATCAATGATGATAACTACAATGGTTGTAACTTTAAGGTACTTAAGTGACTAGTGCATTTTGAATGGTTAACCTTTGATGCTTAATGAAATAAGCTGTTCAATACACTATGATAACCATAGATGTATGTACTGGAATGAAGGGTTGACCTAATTTAATCAAGATTGAAGTAATAAACATCCTAGAGAGGATGAGAGAGAGGAATTCATACATGTATAATAATCATGTAGTGGTTAAGCCTCAACACTCTCAATATCAATAAAATATGTAATTAGGGTATGATCCTTGATAAAGGGATCATGCAACCCTATTTGAGAAGGTTGATGAGCCCTAACCCTAATTTTGGGCAATGCTAGGTGTAACCCTAATCTAGGGTAATGATGTAACCCTAATCTAGAGTGATGATATGAGAAATCCCAATTCAGGGTAATATAATGAAAAACCCTAATTTAAGAGGATGCTTCATGAAACCCTAATTTCAGGTAAAGTTACATGAAACCCTAATTTGGGGAAAAGTTATAAGGAACCTTAATTCAAGATAATAATGTGTGAAACACTAATATAGGGTGATGTGATGTGAAACCCTAATCAAGGATGATGCCATGTGAAACCCTAATCAAGGGTGATGTCATGTGCAACCCTAATGCAGTAATGTGATGTGAAACCCTAATCAAGGATGATGCCATGTGAAACCCTAATCAAAGGTGATGTCATGTGCAACCCTATTGCAGTAATGTGATGTGAAACCCTGATCAAGGGTGATGTCATGTAAAACCCTAATGCAGTGATGTGATGTGAAACCCTAATCAAGGGTGATGTCATGTGAAACCCTATTGTAGTGATGTGAGGTGAAACTCTAATCTAGGATGATGCTATGTAATGCTATATGAAACCCTACCCTAATATAGGGTGAAGGTATGTGAAACCCAAATTTTGGGTTATAGTGCATATAACCCTAATCTTGGGTAATATGATGATAAACCATAACCCTAATTTTGGGTAATGGGATGAGTATCCCTAATTGACATGAATTTGGAAATCCCTAACCCTAATGAGTGAATAGTGATGCTACCATTACATTGCATAGTGCTGATATGTAATTGATATAGCTGTTATCATGTGTACTAATCATACATGTATCATGAGATGTTGGACATAGCCAGGTATGAGCTATGATGTTTTATTATTGAAATTGTTTTATGGTCCTTGTGAGCCATAATATGCTTTGTTGCCTAGTGAGAGGTAACAAGAAATTAAATGGGCTTTGAGAGCCATGTGAGATGCTTGTGTAGCAAGTATCATGATTACCTTGGTCAGATGACCTGAAGGTATTATTTACCTGATAACTGGTAACAAGTGTTCTTTAATGAACTGAGGGTTTGAATACCCATATTCCATAATCATGATGATGAGATGTTAAGGGATGAGAATGCCCCTGATGTGACAAGGGATTGAGATCCCAATGTTTTATAAAGTGACATGCTTTTTACGTGTGTAGAAACACAAGTGTATGCGTCAATGCAATATAGGCCTTTGTGAGGCCCGAGTCGAACTCAGGGACACGTGAATTATCGGAGACTACTACTAACTACTCACAATAAGCTAGACCGATTAAATAGTTTGAAGTTGTTGTAAAATTAAAAGAAAAGAAAATAAAACAAAACAAAGAAATCGATTAAATGTTAGTTTAATCAATTCAAGATGAAATCTTTAGGATTGCGGTTTCACCGTGGGTTTTCATTGTAATAAATTCTATATAGTTACTCAGATTTATCTCTCTATCTGGGTAGTGGCCTGAAATCAGAATTGCCCACTGTCGTGGTACAATTCACTACCTATGTCTAGGTCGGTTCCACCGTCGTAGTAACCTATACCCTAAACTGGGTGCATTAAAATCGATCTCTCGGTATCCACCATTAACCTTACACCACCTTGTTTAAGGGATTTATCAATTAATGTGAAATTCGTCTCTTTTCAACCGTTAATCCTTCTTTCAAAGTAATTAATGGCATTATATTATTATTATGGTGATCAAGCATAACAATATAATTGAGAAAATGAATTCATACCACGGATTTAAGAGATTAATGATGAATTACTATGATAAAATTGTCATACAATGCTTCCCCGGGCTACTCCCAGTCCTAAAGAGAAAGGGGATTAGCCCCGCATGTTCATCTCAAAGAAAAACATGGTAGAGAAAAAGGGAGACATGGGGAAAAACGTGATTGAGTGGTGAAACCCCTGAACAGAGAAGATCCCAGTGTTCCTTGGTGTAGAATACGCGTTCTCCCGCCTTTCAGTGGTAGAAAATGTCTTCTTCGACGTTCGGAACGGCTGGGGCATGCTTCTGGGCTTTGTACTTCTCTCCACACCTTCTCGAGACGTGTGCAACGACTAATGACGTGATAGATTGCTCTTGGCCACCGTCATTAGGTATAATCACTGAGTTAGGTCGCCAAAATATCACAACCATCGGATTTGGATCGATCTGAAGCAAACTTGTATCTGATAGTGTCGATACTATCGACGTGGGTCGATAGTATCGACCCTGCACTGTATCAACTGGTCTCCTTTTCTTTTCTTTGTCGCGGTTGATGCCAACTCAATACCATCGACGAGGGTCGATGGTATTGACTCTCTTAGGCGTCACTTTTATCTTTTTCCGTCGCTGAAGCTCCTCGTGTCGATAGTATCGACTTTAGGGTCGATTGTATCGACTGTCTTCTCGCCAGCAACCTGATGGTGTCTCGATACCAACGACTTCTATGTCGATAGTATCGAATCTATGATACTTCTTGCGGCTGGCAACCTGTGGTCATGTCGATGGTATCGACCACTGTCGATGGTATCGACAACAGCAAATATTTGTTTTTTCTGAAATTGCAACACAAAACCACATAAGCCAAAATAAAACATATTATTGTACTCAATTATGCTCAAAATACCAAAATAAGGGAGATTTGACATAGAGAAGGATCATAGACCAAAGTAGATGAATTATGCAATATTAACCACAAAAATGACCAATAAATGCATAAAACACAAGTAAAATGTATCTATAGATGCGACTCAAAATCATCGCATCATAAAGCTTTGAAAAGTACTTGATAGAAGTATTACTCATTCTTTGTAGCATTTGTTATAATAATTTATGTTTGAAAACCTAACTGATGCTAAAAGAATATGGTAATGTACTTCATTAATCAAGTGAAATCTTATTATGTAGAGCCCTGGCCATAGATCCATCATCGTCAGTAGTTGGTGATGGTGAAATAGGTTTTCCTACGGGATCTCCTGGAGGGCATACTGTTGAGTATGTGGGGGTTATGGGTGCGAATATCCTTACGCCCTAATGTGGGATTGATGTGAGATAAACATTAAATCTCTCAATCTTTCATTATATGTGCCGAGATGGATGTATCACGAATCTCCCGATAATGTTAATTCCGGATCGACATGAGATAAACATGAAATCTCTCGATTGCAAAGAGAGTATAGCCACCATTGTAACTCTATAGCGAAGTTGCCAGTATACCTGGAAAGCTATTTAGCAGAGACATAAGATGTCCTGCAGTTTGTCCTCACACTTACTGAGGAGGATGAGGTCATGGGAATTCGGCTCTTCCTTGACCTATGTATGGTACCGATTTCGATTTTGCAATGGTCGGTTGGAGTATGAGCGGTATACCTCATCTCCTCAGGGCTTAAGTATGATTATAAAATGTAATCAGCCCTGTATCGTATTTGCTTAAGGTTGAAATACGAGAATCATTGGTTGATGTTACCTTGCTTAGAATATCCTAGATGGATAAATATTATACATATTCTTCAATTCCTTATTGGATAAGTGATATGATGCTTTATCAAGTTATAGCTGAAATACTTGGAATAAGAATATTGCTCTAATCTGTTTAGATATTGATTTATCTGTTGTTGAATATATATGATTCCTATGCTAAGTTTTATTCTATTAATTTGCAATAATAATATTTCTGGCGGAGAGTTATATCTCTCTCTGGGACAATTTCATTTGTATCACCCCCGTGGGATCCAACTTTTTACGTAGACGCGGAAGAAGAGGCAGAAATCCTATTTTAGGGGAAGAGAAGCAGCAGCAGCAACAAGGACAACAATGATATTCCAGGTGGAGGCATTGGCTGTCATATTTTTTATAGAGAGTCCTATGTGTCATCTCTGTACTATTAGGTCCTCGGAGTTAGTAGTTAGTACTTTTAATGAATCGATCTGAGATTTTGGCTTGATGCCTCGAGGTTCTTATGATGTCTGTGTATAGTTTTAACAAGGCAGTTGATGCTTGTAATCCTTGAGAAGAGATGGTACATGATATGTACTTATGAACCAGGATGTAAATAAAATACTTTGGTTCTTGATAAAAGAGTTTTCCTATGTTTGGATCTCTTTATAAATGGTTTTAATTTTTAGTGATTTTCAGTAGTCCGATGTTGATGATCGCTTCCGCTTAGTTAATGACGTTTAGTATGAACGGACCATCACAGTGTGTCTTGGTATGTGATCCTCTATCATGGCCTTCATAACTTAGGTCATATATAATCATAAATCACCAACAAATAATCCAGAATGTGAGATTTTAAATCAAACGTCATGGTTTTCAATACATTTACTTTAGTTTTACTAAGATAACCAGAGCCACCAACTTCCTTATTCCCTTGTTCGATCACAAGAGAGTCAGTATCACCGACAAATGATAATTGGCACCGAAATGTTACTGTGATTTTCTAGACGCCTTCTCGAGACCACCGAGCTGGTGGCTGATGGTACTGACCTAGGTTCTCAGTGGCACTGAGATGGTTGGTATTCTCGACCTTTCTTTGTAACTTCATGTCTAATATTTGGTGTAGTGTTGGTGGTATCAAGATCAACCCTGGTTGCACTAACTTATATACCAGATGAACCTAAAATGCACTAAGCTTTTGATAGTTTGAGAGATAAATAATAATAACCTCCAAAAAACATGCAAATAGATGAAATCAATGTCCAAGAGTTTCACATGCTAGTTTGGCATATTATGAGTAAAAAATATGTCTAAGAATAAATATCGTGCAAAACTACTAAAATAGCCTAATTTTTGGTCACGTGAACGCACTTGATTATTTTGTATAGAATTTTTTGGGGCAGATGTACAAGGGTGAGAGGGTAGGAAAAATCTAAAGAAACTATATATCAAGATGAAAAAAAATATTCTAAAGGCACCCTATCAATAGAAAGAATGGCTTTTGTCAGCTTCGAGAAATATATGCAAGAAATGATAACCAACCAAGATTTAATAAAAGAAAAAAGGACACAAACAAATTCTGACCTCTTCTCAATAGGAAAGAACCAAAGGGGTCCTGAGACTTCTCAGATGAACCATATAATGATAACTCTTCATAGAAGAAAAAATAATAGCTAGAGTCATGAGGATCATGACCTATAGAAAGAAAGAAACTCAAAAAAGCTTTTGAATTAGATGATAGTTTCATCTAGGAGAATATCTAGAACCAAATGGGTCTTGAGACTTCTCAGATGAACCATATAATGATAACTCTTCATAGAAGAAAAAATAATAGCTAGAGTCATGAGGATCGTGACCTATAGAAAGAAAGAAACTCATAAAAGCTTTTGAATTAGATGATAGTTTCATCTAGGAGAATATCTTTTCATTTAAACTAAGAAAATTTCATATGATTTCCATGAACTCTCATATTCCATTCATTCCAGATGTGGTATATAATAAGAATTATAATAGTCTTCTCCTTCTTTTAAAAAATCAAGATAATGTCATATTAGTTTTTTGGACAAGATAACCTTACAAAAAGGTATCCACCCAAATCCCAAATAGATATGGTAAAAGAATAGTGAAAAAACAAGTGATAAGTACTCTCAAAGCCATTCCTACATAAGAAACAAGTGGAAGAAAGTTGGATTCCTCTTCTTCTAGCATAGTCAAAAGTCGACAACTTATTGTGACTTGCTTTCCAGGCATTTAGAATACGTATTTTCAGACCTTTACAACTCCAGATCAATTCAAAGAGAGGAGAAGTATCTTTTTCTTCTCTGATTACATTCCAAACCAATTTAAGATCAATACTACTCTTACCGCAAAACATGATAGAATTAGATAACTTATCTTAATGTCCTGAGCCAAGAAAAAAGAGACAAGATCTTTGATATTTGTGGAACTAGGGAAATCCCACAATGCATTGAAAATGAAAATATTGATTTTTGCATCCATGGGAGACCAAATTTGATATAAATTTCATTACCAAAGAACTGAGATAGAATTTTACTTTTGACCCAAGGGTCAAGACAAAGTTTGATGTTCAAGCCATCACCAATCTTTTAATTAATTTGATTGAACATTTCCGCTATGATTGTGAGAATATTATTGAACAACCATAAGAAATAACTAGAGGCCAAGATAGACCAAATAGTCTCCTTATTTAAGTACTTTTCATGAATCCATTTGACATGCAAGGAGTCTTTTTTCCTTGCAATGTCCCAAGCATTAAGAATAAGACATGGCCGAGCAATGTCCCTACTCTTCCTAATATCTAGAGTACCCTCATCCTTAGAAAAAACCACAAAGTCCCATTAATAAGATGAATTTTCTTTTTATCTTCTGGTGTAAACTTTGTCAATATCAAGCAAGATAGATTACAGAATAGGGAAATACAAATCTAGTAAAAATGCATACTAGATAAATTTGACTTAATAAGCTCAATCCTAACTTCCATAGAGAGCAATCTAGACTTCCACATTTCAATTCTCCTTTTGATTTTATCTACAAGACCATCACAATAGTCGCTAGACAATTTACCAATAAATAGGGGTAAACCCAAGTACCCGGAGAGGAGTGAACCTTCATCATTACCTAGATAACCCAATAACAAGGGATTACATACTCCTTTACTGAACTAGACAAAGCTCTTAGAATTGTTGATTCGAAGACAAGACATCTCACCAAATTGTTTAAGGATATTCTTAACATGTGTAGCACTTTGTATGTAGTTATTAGAAATGATCATTAGATCAATGAAAATCACATGTGAGATATGAATATCTTAAGAAGATAGAAATATCCTTGTTGATAGTGCTCATTTTCATAAGCTCAATAAACCATGCATTGCCTAGAAAAAAAAGGTAGGTTGGCTTAAATTTCTTAAAGGGTACGCCATTGATCAACACTTGGTATGAAGAAGATATGAAAATTTCCTCACTCAAACCAATCTAGTAGTTGGGAAATCCATTAGGTAAAGAACAAAGAAAAGAAATTCCCAGCAAACTGAGTCATACAACTTGGAGATGTCTGCCTGAATGCTCACATTGTTTGTAGGCTTGTTAAAATCATGCATAATTTCATTTGTAAGGAGAATAGTCAGATGTTTGAAATAATTTTATATATGTCATAGCATACATCTAGTAGACGACAATTTTTATGATAAAAAATGGCAATATTCTTAGAGATCAAGAAAAAAAAGTGTGTTCTGGATATAGAGCATACAACTTCCAGACCTTGATCTATATATGTCAATAATTTTATATATGTCATTGCATACATCTATTGGCCACCAGGTCGAGCCGCCCCTCTCCGACGAGTTCCGGTCCGTGGTGGCCGAGTACGAGGGTGAGGTTGCGGGGCTGGCCGAGAGGCTTCTGGATCTGTTCCTGTGAGAACCTCAGACTCGAGGAAGGATACATTAAGAAGGCGTTTAGCGGGACCAATGGCCCGTTCATGGGCACAAAGTTCGCTAGGTACCCTTCATGCCCAAGGTCGGACGCTGTCAAGGGCCTCTGCACTCATACTGACGCCGGAGGGATCATACTCGTCGTCCAGGACGATATCCCGGGTCTTCAGTTCCTCAAGGACGGCGAGTGGGTGGACGTCCTCCCTGTCCCCAACTCCATCTTCATCAACACGGGCGATCAGCTCTAGGTATATTTATGTGTGTGAATACTGAATTGCTTGCTTAAGTATGTGCATCTAGCAAGCTCAGGGCCCATGCAAGCCATCCAGTTCGCTGCACTCTTCGTCTCATTAGCTTGCTAGGTTTAGCCGCTTTATAAAATAGAGTACTGATATAGAGCATACAACTTCCAGACCTTGATCAATGTGAATGCAGAATACGAAATATTTTTTGGTATTGTACAAAGAAGTTTTTTGCACAATGCAGAACTTGAAAAGTCTCCACAAGTGAGAAAGAATATAATAATATACAAGTACTTAATATTAGTGATAAATATCATTGTGAACACTACAAATTTTAAATAATAATAGTACCAATAAAAGTGTTAATCAATATTGGTTATATTTTTTATATTATTTCATGTATAAGTTATAAACATATTTTTAAATAATACATGTGCATTATATATTTATATATACTTTAGTGAGCACTTTTAGATTAAATAATATTTATAAATAAGTACGAAAAATATCATACCTGTTTTTAAAATAAACAGTACTCACGAATAAATACTACATGGCCTAGTTTAAACTTGAATAATACTAAAACTACATGTACCATTTATTGTGTCGTAAATCTCTCTATATTTTTAACCTCTCTTTTATATAGTGCACTCTCTCTTTCTCCATCTAGTATCTCCTTTATATTAATTACATGTTCTCTCTATCCACTAACTTCTTATTTCTATTCATTACGCATCTCTCCATGCACTACCACCTTCTTTATATTAAATACAGTTTCACTCTCCATCTACTATGTCATATTTTTTCTCATTCAACACTCGTTCCATCCACTAATATATATTAGTCTATCTCTCTCCAACAAGAAAACAATTAATGTCATTTAAAAAAAATGAAACACTACTGCTCGCGCGTATTCTCTAAGTAGGAGTGTAACTTTTGGTGAAGATTATGTTGCAGGAATAATTTTCCTATAAAATATACGTACTACCTCTCCATATATCCATCACAAATCTACTCCATGGTTTCCCCAGGTCATCAGCAACGGCCGGATCAAGAGCATTCCCCACCGCGTGGTGGCGAGAACTGATGGCGGCCGGATCTCCATTGCTTCCTTCTACAACCCCGCCAGTGACGCCGTCCTCGGCCCTGCGCTCAGTCTCACCTACCCCATCAGCTACTCGTTCTCGGACTACATGAAGATCTACGCCAGGGACCAAGTTCGCCGAGAAGCAGCCAAGGTTCGAGGCACTCAAGGGGCATGGACCAGCGGTACCGCTGCATGAGTCCAATGGGGCTTAGTCTATTAAAACGACCTATCATATCTATTATACGAATGCATTTAGTATCCACATCTTTGAGGTGTGCTAAGTAATAATGATATATGGAAACTGCACCGGGCCGGGTTGACATGTAAGCATGCATGCATGAGTGGTTCTTTGTGGCAAGGGGTTATGTACGAGTCATCGTCTCTGCTAAGTATCTATAACTAGTGTTTGTATCTTGATGCATTAGTTTATGATGAGTGTGCCAAAATCAATTTCGTGTCTATTTCAACAGCTCAATTGTTTTACATACGTTTGGTTCCTTGGACCTCTGCTGATGAAGACATCCTCCACTCTGCTCTAGGTTGTTTGTGGATGCGAAGTTTAGCCGGCCGATTTATGACTATAAAATATATTTCACGTATATGTACCGGTAACTGTACTCAACATTTCAGGGTCATTCTGGAATACACCCTTATCCCCACAACCGAAAGTATATCCTAATATCCCTGCCCGCCCAAATTATAGACAGTGAAAATGAATGACTTTAAACAAAAAGAGATTAGCTGATGGTTATACAAAATTCAAACTGACAGTTAAAAACGTTGTTGCACAGGCCAGGGTTCAAATCCTAACTAAAACATCGTGTGATATCCCACTTCGACCTCAAGATGCTTAGAAATCAAGGTAAAAAATAGATTGAGCAGCAACTACATGTGATTTCTGAAGTAAATGTGATAGTTCAATGTTTCATTACTTAGCGAGATCCCTCTCCTCTATATGGAGGAGGAAAGATTATACGGATCTAGTAGAAGATCGAGTCTATAGTGTTATATAGGAAACTTAAGTAAGTTGTACTAGACGCGCCGAGCCCAATAAGACAACTAACTAGTTATCTCAGCACTCTACTTCAAGCTAAACAACATATATCGCATGACCTTAGCTTGTTGTTCATGTATTGGAAAAGACTAGGAGGAACTGGTTTGGTGAGAATATCTACCATCTTACTCTCCAAATTTTTGCATATGATGTAACTATCTTTTCTTATTTTGGTTAGATCTTGACTTCAATATGTTTGGTACATTCATGGAATATAGGGTTGCTGGAAATATGAACACCAACCCGATTATCTTAATATATTGATGAGAGTTATTGGCTGGAGATTCTTAATCGTTAGAGAATAGATTGGACCCACCGTAAGTCACATCATGTATATGTGATGGCACAAAATTCAGGTTCGGTGCTTGAAAGAACAATTGTTTGCTTCTTGTCCTCTAGCCAGTAGGATGACTACGCAGTAGGATACAATATCCAGAGATGGATCTTATATCTTGAGGGTCCCCAAACCAATCTAGGTCTGTATATCCGGTGATATCCATTGATTCATATCGTATATACATGAAATAAATATTTCCTAGGAAAATTTCTAAATCTGTAATATATGTTGTTTATTGGCCCAATGAGTCTAGAGAGGTGCGCTCATGTGCTTACTAACGACTTCAAATGTATAAGAAATATGTACACTTGTGATGGTTAAATATAATAATATTCCATCTATTGTCTATATTCTTTTACATTAGGGAAGAGCTCCCCTCATTTGGGGTCTTCACATGATAATCCATTGGAGTCGAGACAAACATTTTGATCATTCATGCATGTCTCTTCTAATAGATCATTTGATCGGATCAAAGAATTTCAATGCTAAGGAAACATCTAAAGTTTCCTAGATCTTTAGTATGGAAGTTGAGTTGGAGATCCTTCTTAATATCAAACATTCCATGTGCATTATTTTGGTGATCAAAATATCGATGACTTAGATGACAATCACCACATGTCCATTGATCGAATAGGAGGAAAAGAGTGAGTCGTACTTGCATATCTCCTGAATCATGATTGTTGCTAAGCAATGCTAAGTTTGTTGAGCTGGACCCAAAGGGATTGTCTTACATTAAATATTGCAAGTGACATACTTGGTATCGTACTCCAGTCAACATAAAATATAGGAGGTGACTTCATATACAATTCTTTAGAAATATCTTTGTGTACAAAATAATTCATGATATCTAGTTGGCGTAGAGAATAAATAAAGGTAGAAACAAATGATATCATAAAAGTGTACAGAGGCAATGCGACTCATTATGGAGTAGGCATGGAACAAATCCATCACAAATGTCTATGGCAACTAGGTATGCTATTAGGCATTCAACTGTCCTGTTAGAGTTGTGCTTAATTCAGAAGAATTAGAAATATACAACAACATTCTTTCCATTAGAAGACAAACAAACTCCCACGTGTTATTATCATAGAGAGACTTCATCGCATTACCCATCTCATCTTTAGACCAACAATAACTAAGTGCAACAACTTAATTTGTAGGAATGGTGGTAGAATTTGGAGCAACAACAAGAAAATAGGTGGAGGGAGATATACAAATAAGGAAACAAGTGTTAGATCTAAGATATTTATTACTTCAACTGTGGGGAACTCATCAAAGAGCGGTTGGTCTATTAGAATCCACTAAAGTAGATGATGATGGTAGAGAATCTCATGGTGAATTAGTGAGCACCCTTCATTGGTTCACGTTATGGAAACATTGTGGTGGAGGTGGTGTTGAATGTTGATGAAGTACACCAAATTGGAGGTGTAGTAGAGTGATAATCTAGCAATAAAGAAACAAACTTCAATAGTGATTAGAAAGAGTAGTAATCGAGGAGGTATATAAAATTTGATCATTGTAAAGTGTAATAACTTAAGTAAAAACATGCAACCATTAGGTTTCAGATCAAGGCACTTATAGTCTTTCAGTACATGGTAATATCCTAAGAAGATAGTCATAATGGCCTAGGGAGATAGTTTGTTAGCATTTAGATAGAAGTTGTGCAAAATTTGATGCATCCAACATTCCTAGTAGGAGAGAGAAAGGTTGTTGGTGAAGAAGGAGAACATAAGATGGTGTTTTACCTTTGAACATAGAAGTTGATTGTTAGATGATACAAATACATGTTGTTGTAATGGCTTTATACAAAAAGCATTTGAGTAGCATGAATTGTTAATGAATGAGTACTCATCGATATATTTTTTCTAGAAGGTATCAATACAACCTCAAGAAAAAATAAAGCAACCACATACTAGAAATATTCAAGCATAATATTTGATTGTAGATAATAATCAGTTTATGGAAAACATTTAATAAGGGGGGAAGTTTTTCTTCATTACAACAAAGGCAATCAAAGCACAACCCCCGACTGACCAACTAGTAGACTCCCACTTCTAGAGGAAGCAACATATTAGTACAAGTTCCCATACAAATACATCTACTTTCATTTCATCATAAGAGAATACAATGTGTTTGTTGATGCCCCGGAAACCCTCGCTTCCCAGACTGATATCTAAGAAGACCATATTTCTATGTCAAAATGCAGACATTCTCCCAGCTTGCCTATTGTATGGTCAATGACAATGAACCCAAAAAAGAAGGAAAGGTTTGGTTCCATGATATCAAGTTACATCTATAAAATCAAGTCATTATCAAGAACCTTTCTTGAAGAGAGCAACAGACATTCAGATGATGAGCCACACAATATGTCCTAGGGGCAGAACAGTTGTATCATAGTTCCTACAACCAGATTCTTCTCCAACACATCAACGAGATAGAAGCTGAAACTCTCATGAAGGAGATCTATGCAGGGTCGTGAAAAACACATTTTAATGGAGTTCTTCTGGCCAAGAAAATCTAGCTCTTAGGGTACTATTGCAATACCATGGAAACAAATTGTTCCCAATATGTCTATAAATGTCGAGCCTACCCAATCTATGTAGACTACGTTTATTGGATCGCAAATTAGTTCTACAACATGGACATGCCATGTCCATTATCAACTTGAGGAATCAACATGATTGAGAAGATCAATCCTAAGGCGTCACACAAAAATTGCTTCATTCTAGTATCATCGATCACTTCACCAAATGGGTAGAAGCAATGTCCATCACCAATGCATCAGCCCAGTAGGTTATCAAGTTCCTCAAGACCAATATCATAAGTTAGTATGGAGTACCACAAAAAATCATTTCCAATAAAGGTGCAAACTTCATCACCAAGACCGCCAAGGAGTATCTAAGATCTTTAGGAATCAAACACCATATGTTGTCACCTTATCACCGTCTAATGAAAGAAGTCATAGAAGATACCAACAAGAATTTGATCAAGATCCTGAAGAACACCATCAACTCTCATGCCAACTAGCATGAACATCTCCTAATAGCCTTGTGGGCCTACCACACTTCTATCAGGACCTCCACAAGGGCTACGTCTTACTTTCTAGTATATGGGACACAAGCAATCTTACCAATTGAGATGAAAATTTCTTCACCCTGCATACTCTAAGAAGTAGATGTTCCGAAGATTGAGTGGTTTCAGGATCAAATCTACTGCCTCGACATTCTTGAAGAACAATAGATAAAATCCATATACATGCACAATGTTACCAAGAAAGAATGACTTGAACATTACTAAGAATGTTTGACCCTAAAACATTCGTAAGGGCGTTCTTGTTTTGAAAGTCATCCAGAATGCTAATTCTAAAGAGGAATTCAACCCTAAATGGGAGGGACCCTACATTTTTCACATCTAAAATAGGGTGGCCTATGCTTGAAAGACATGGATGGAGACATTCATCTCCATCATATGAAGGCCATCATCACCAATGCTACCACTTCTGATTAGACTGCCACAACAAGAAAATCTCTTGTATGAAGCTACCTAAGGAGCCAAAACCTCTTGCCCCTTTAAAAATACCTAAGATATACTTAAGTAGTCGACCCCATTCCCCCGTGCACCCTAAAGAAGAAAGGTAAAAATAGAACCTAGGGCCTAGAAAAGGAGAACAAACATTAACTAAGGCTCTGATTGTTCACCAACCTAAAATAACTTCTTAAAATAGATCTACCATAATAAATTACACCAAATATGTTCATGATTGCAGAAAAAATGACAAGGTAAAGTTGCGTGGTCAATATCATACAGGGATGGGAGAGGCTATGATTCCTTGTAGGAAAGTCACATTTGATCCTCACAATCAACATTCTGACACCTATACCCATAGAGATACTATAAAACTTACAGCTGTTAGGGTTAACCTAAAAGGAAAGGACCTTCAAGAAAAGGCAGAGGGTATAACCCCTCTACAAATATCTCTACCTCTTGTGAGAAGAGGTGGGACTAAAATCTATATGAACTAACCTTTGAGTCATGAGGAGGGAAACCCTTGCTTGGAAAACCCCATTCATCCCCCACATACTCTTAGGATCTCATACTAAGATCCTGAGCATCAACGTTCGCTAAAAAGATTCAATAAAAGAACCATTTCTACTGGGCACCTTACCAAAAATGATTTGAAATCCCTTTAAATAGATAGTCACATGCTTATGGTAGATCTCTATACTAAATCATGTCAAACGTTAGGCCTACTGGGGTGTCTCTAACACCTTTAACCTTGGCCCAATTGGGTAGCAAATTTCCTCTGATGCACACACTACATGACATGGCTTGAGCACTTAGCATGACACCTAGGTCCAATGGAGCTCTCCATCCATCTTATCCCCTAGTATGAGGGTCTTCCTCATAGCAGAACATGTAACAAATGTTCAAAGGGGGGAATCTACCAACAAGTAGAGATGAGATATATCTTAAAGAGCTAAGGGTTTCAACCATTTGACATCATTCAAGGAGGTGGTCCCAACATATGAAAACCTACGACTATCCCTAGTGACAAAAAATGCATGGATAGGAGATCCAGATTGTTCTTGATTGGGTGATTTGTCAAAAAGGAGCTCTTAACAATATGCACCTCAAGGACTTAAATCCAAACTCATATTCCTAAGTATCACAGGGGAGTACCCACAACTGATGCCATATATCATGAACACAAAACCCTTTATCTCAAAATATTAACTCATTATAAAACTTTAACTTTGCATGCCAAGTATATATCAAAAATATATATATGGGAAAAATGGTTCTCTAGAAGAATCACAAGTCACTATCATTGAAGGCATGATGGAAGCCACTCCAAGTATTCAAGAGAGCAATCCCGACCCACAAGGAAGGAGTCTTGAGTCATCCTCTTCCAATTCAACCACATATGTGCCACCTTCTCCTGAACTTTTTAGGATTCTACCATTAGCTTCTTTAATAAAGAGTGAAAATTTACAACTTGATACACACATTGCCAACAATTGAATTGCCTAACACAGACATAAGGTAGTATGCTAAACAACTGATGCGATGATTTTGAGTCGCATTTATAGACTTGTTTTACTTGCGTTTTATGCATTTATTAGTCATGTTGGCAGTTAATATTGCATAATTCACTTACTTTAGTCTATGACCCTTCTCAGTGTCAAATTTCCCTTATTTTATTGTTTTGAGTATAAATGGCTACAATGATAGGTTTTATCTCGGCTTATGTGGTTTTGTTTTGAAATTTCAGGAAAAACGCATATCTACAGCTGTCGATACCATCGACGGCTGTCGATACTATCGACACAGTCACAGGCAGCCAGCCGTAAGGAGTAGCACAAAGTCGATACCATCGATAGGGATGTTGATGGTATCGAGTTACCATCAGGTTGTTGGAGAGCAGACAGTCGATACTATCGACCAAAAAGTCGATACTATCGACACAAGATGATTCAACGATGGAAAAGGGAAAAAACTGACGCCTAAGGGTGTCGATACCATCGACCCGCGTCGATGGTATCGAGTCAACATCAGGCGTAATGACAAAAAGAAAAGAAACTTGCCGATATCGCGCAGAGTCGATACCATCGACCTGCGTCGATGGTATCGACACCGTCAAATTAATGTTTGTTTCAGATCGATCCAAATCTGATGGATGTGATATTTTTGCAAACTAACTCGGTGATTATACCTAATGACGGCGGCCAAGAGTAGAGGATCACGTCATTAGCCGCTGCACACATCCCGAGAAGGTGTGGAGAGAAGAACGGAGTCCAAAAGCACACCCCAACCGTTCTGGAAGCCGAAGAAGACGTTTTCCACTGTCAAAAGGCTGTAGATCGCGCATTTTACACCGAGGAACACTTAGATCTTCTCCGTTCAGGGGTTTCATTACTTATTCACGTTTTCCTCCATGTTTCCCCTTTTATCAACTATGTTTTGCTCTGAGATGAACATGTGGGGCTAATCCCCTTTATCTTTAGGACCGGGAGTAGCCTGGGGAAGCATTGTATGACATTTTTATCATAATAATTCATAATTTATCTCTAAAATCTGTGGTATGATTTCGTTTTCTCACTTATATTGTTATGCTTGATCACCATAACGATAAGCTAATGCCTTTAATTACTTTGAAAGAAGAATTAATGGTTGAAAAGAGACGAAATTCATATTAATTAACAAATTCCTTGAACAAGGTGATGTAAGGTTAATGGTGGAAACCCAGAGGTTGATTATAATGCACCCAGTTTAGGGTATAGGTTACTACGACGGTGGAACCGACCTAAACATAGGTAGTGAATTGTACCACAACAGTGGACAATTCTGACTACATGTCACTACCCGGATTGAGAGATGAACTTGAATTATTATATGGAAATTTATACAATGAAAACCCGCGGTGAAACCGCAATCCTAAAGATCTCAATTTGAATTGATTAAATTAAACACTTAATCGATTGCTTTGTTTTATTTTATTTTCTTTTATTTTTATAACAACTCTCAAACTCTTTTAATCGGTCTAGCTGATTGCGAGTAGTTAGTAGTAGTCTACCGATAATTTAGTGTCTTTGAGTTTGACTCAGGCCTCACAAGGGCCTATACTACTTTGACGCGTGTACTTGCGTTATACGCACTGTAAAATCGTGTCAAGTTTTTGGCTTCCTTGCCGGGGACACGACAATTGTCGGCACTACGAGTGATGCAAGCGGCCATTCTAGGTCACATTTTTATTTTACTATTTTAATTATCATTTGAGAAATTCATAGTTTTATCTTTCATATTATTGAAATTGTCTAGAACGATACTGAACTAAGAATATCATCTTGTAGGTACTAGTGCATGGTGAGGACGCGTAGCACCGAGTACACGCATCAATCACCAGAGGTTCCATTGCCGGGACCATACGATGAGGAGAACTATATTCAAGACCAACTAGACAAAATAGATTCAGATTCTGAACCAGAAGCCATGGAAGAAGAGTATACGATATGGGAGAAGATAAAGACTTCTTCCTCTTCCACTTCAAAGGGGCCAATAAAGAAGCAGGCGATCAACATTCTGACTTATAAGATTGATCATGCATTAATCAACTTGGTTAAGTCAAAAGCATTTCATGGGCTTAAAAACGAAGATCCAGTGACGCACATAAGTCAATTCATGGAGAACTGTGATATGATCAAAATAGACAGGTTCCCGCAGGAGACGCTTTACCTGAAGCTGTTTCTAGGCTCTCTGGCGGGAAATGCATGAGAATGGTTGCATAATCTTGATGATAAGTACGTGGAATCATGGAACCACATGGTGGAAATGTTCTTTGAAAGATTCTTTCCACCCGAGAAGACAAATGATATGATCAGAAAAATTCATAACTTTAGTCAGAAAGTAGGAGAGACTTACTCTGAGACTTGGGAACGGTTTCAGATCATGCTAAGGAGGTTCCCGCATCATGGGCTTGACAAGGAGATGCAGGTCAAAATCTTTTATTTTGCTCTTTCCGAGCATGATAGAAGTAACCTAGATTCCGCAGGTTCAGGGTTCTTATTAAACAACACAGACACGAGGTGCTGGGAAATTTTGAAGATTATGGCAAAGAAGCAATCCTAGGGCGACAACGACGTCGTAGAGCGTGTTCAAGCTGCGGGGGAGTCAAAGGCCATCAAAGAACTAAATGAGAAGATGGACCTTCTGGCCAAGAAACTACTTGAAAAAGAAGATACTAAATCCAAGGATGAAGCTCAAGTAAAATTCATGCGCTAGCAGTAGGGGTAAAGAAATAACGATTATTCATGGAGGAAAGACAAGAAATTTTCCTTGAAGGACCCAAATAATTTCTTACAGGACCCTGACGCAAAACCCCAACCGGCGGTGGAGGATAAGAGCACTGAGTTACTCAACCAAGTGATCAAGCAAAATCAAGAACTAATGAGCACGTTTGGTCAGCAGATCAAGCAACAAGGGGAATTCATGAACCAATTTGGGCAGACCCTACAAAGTCATGGGGCTCATATGAGGACGATTGAGACATCCTTGGTGCAAATGGAAGCTGAGATAGTAAATCTAAAGAAGCCAGCACAGCAAGGCTTTCCGGGTAATACAAACATTCCAGGGGGAAACCAACAAGCTAAGGCAATCCTACTAAGGAGCGGTAAGAAGATTTTAAACCCTAGGGCCGATGAGCCAAGCAATCCTCAGTCAGAAACCTAAGGTGAGGCCACAGAGGAGGTGTCGATTCCTATCACAGATCCGGTAGAGGATACAGTAGAGGATGTTGCAACAGAACCCGTCATTGTTGAGGAGGAGACACAAAAGAGGGCGCCATATGTGCCGCCACACCAAAGGGCACAGAATGTCCCAGTCCCATATCCAAATAGTGTGAAGGCCAAGAAAGTGGACGCTCAGTTAAAGAAGTTTCTAGATTGTTTCAAGAAGCTTTCTGTCAATATTCCACTTTTAGAAGCAATAGAGAAAATCCCCTCCTACGGGAAGTTTTTGAAAGACATCATCACAAAGAAAAGGAAGATCCCTAACACTGAGGTTGTGGTTCTCAAGGAGCAGGTGAGTGCTTTCATCATGGGCACATTGCCACCTAAGAGGCAGGATCTGGGCTGCTTCAATACTTCATGCTATATTGGGAAAGTGAAATTTGGCGAAGCACTATGTGATTCAGGGGAAAATATAAATCTGATGCCTCTCTCTACATTCAAGAAATTGGGATTGAAAGAATCAATGCAAAGCAATATGACAATACAGTTGGCGGATAATTCTGTGGTGAAGCTATACGATATTTGCGAAGATGTGTTGGTGAAAGTTGATCGGTTTGTATTTCCAGCAGACTTTGTTGTAATGGAAATGCAAGTTGAACAGGGTAATGAGATACTCCTTGGACGACCCTTCCAAGCCACTACTGACATGATACTTGAGATGGGGAGAGGTCGTTTGACCTTGGGTATCACCAATGTTCGGTTTGAAATGGTCATGCCCTCAAGAACTATGCCATCTAAAGTAAAGGAGCAATTCCGCATGATGAAGCACTTTGATCAGAATATTTCTATTTGTCTAGGGAAGCCATTTCTAGATATGGCTCATGTAATGACTAAAGTACAAAAAGGAACACTGGTTGTAGACATCATGGAGCAGACCAAGGTTGTGTCTCTTAGTAAGGCTGTGGGTTTTCCCAATGATGAAGAGGAGGACATTCCACCTTCTACTGAAGATGAGGCCATAGTAAGTTCTGTCTTTAATGCATATACAGAACTGCCTCTTGAAGCCTGCCTGGTTAACATAACACATGATTGGATGAGAAGCAAGTCACTTCAAGAGTGTGCCAAGATTCTTCAGGTGCTTTCGTGTTTCTACGCTAGGTACTATGAAGACCTTGGAGAACTCCCACCACCGCTTCAGTCATCCTTAATCATCCTGCCAGATTTAGAATTGAAGCCATTGCCACCGCACTTGAAATATGCATTTCTAGCTGAAGGTGAAAAGCTGCCAGTGATTATTTCGGCATATCTGAGTGTCGAAGAGGAGGATCAACTGCTGATCATGCTGAAGAACCACTGAGGTGCATTTGGGTGGTCGGTAGAAGACATCAAGGGGATTTCCCCTACTTTGTTCCAGCACAAGATCCGGCTCGAGGAAGGAGCCAAACTGGTAATTCAGCCACAGCGCCGACTAAATCCTAGCATGATGGAGGTCGTCAAGAAGGAGGTGATCAAGCTCCTTTCTGCAGGTATCATCTATGCCATATCCGACTCGAAGTGGGTGAGTCCTACACAGGTAGTCCCTAAAAAGGGGGGAATTACTGTTACACATAACTTGTTGAATGAGCCAGTCACGACCCGTCTGGTAATCGGGTGGCGTGTATGTATAAACTACCGTAGATTGAATGCTTCTACGCTTAAGGATCATTTTCCTCTCCCATTCATTGATCAAATTTTAGAGCGATTGGCAGGTCGATCTCATTTTTGTTTTCTCGATGGTTATTCGGGCTACAATTAGATTTCCATTGATCCTAAGGACCAAGAGAAGTCCACCTTCACTTGTCCTTATGGAACCTTTGCATACCGCCGTATGCCCTTCGGTTTGTGTAACACACCGGCAACCTTTCAGCGTTGCATGCTTGCCATTTTCTCCGATATGGTTGAACGTTGTTTGGAAGTCTTTATGGACGATTTCTCTGTCCATGGTGCGTCTTTCGACAAATGTTTATACAAATTTGGATAAGGTTTTGCAACGATGTGAGGACACACATTTGGTTCTCAATTGGGATGCCATATGATGGTTAGCGAAGGGATCGTGCTTGGACATTAAGTGTCTAGCAAGGGGTTGGAGGTAGATCCGGTGAAGATTGAAGTTATTTCTAAATTACCCCACTGAATTCAGTGAAAGGGGTAAGGAGTTTTCTAGGTCACGCCGGGTTTTATCGCCGATTTATAAAAGATTTCTCAAAAATCACCAAACCATTATCTGAGCTGCTGGAGAAGGATGTTGTGTTTGATTTTAATGAAAAGTGTTTAAATGCGTTTAATGTGCTCAAAGAAAAATTGATTTCCACACCGGTTGTGCAAACACTGGATTGGACAAAGCCGTTCGAGCTGATGTTTGATGCATCGGATTTTGCAATGGGGGCAGTTTTGGGACAACGTGTGGAGAATAAACCCGCTGTAATTTTATATGCATCCAAAACCTTAAATGAAGCACAACTGAATTACATGACAATTGAAAAAGAGCTTCTCGCCGTCATTTTTGCTTTTGAAAAATTTCAGCAATATCTTGTTGGATCTAAAGTCGTGGTATGGATGGACCATGTTGCCATAAAGTACTTGATGGAAAAGAAAGATGCCAAACCTAGACTGATTAGGTGGATCTTAATGTTACAAGAATTTGATATTGAAATCAAAGATAAGGCAGGAATAGAAAATGTGGTTGCAGACCATCTTTCTAGGTTGGAAAGGGTAGATGAGAAGGACGTGCATATACCCATTACCGAGACGTTTCCTGATGAACAACTTCTTTCTGTTAAATCTAAAGATCCATGGTTCTCTTTTATTGTAAATTATCTTGCCTGTGAAATTATCCCAGATGATTCGACATACCAAGAGAAAAAGAAAAATTTTCATTCTTTGCGTTATTATTTCTGGGATGACCCTATTCTATTGAAGTAGTGCAGGGATGGTGTGTTGCGCAGGTGTGTACCGGAGGTGGAATATGAAAGTGTCCTTCATCATTGCCATACTCTACCGACGGGTGGCCACCATGCTAGTTCTCGAACTGCGGCCAAGGTACTTGAGAGTGGCCTTTACTGGCCTACTTTATTCAGGGACGCATATGACTATGTGCGACAATGCGATTCCTGCCAATGGGTAGGTAACATTTCAAAAAGACATGAGATGCCCTTAATGTATTTCAAGAGGTCGAGGTGTTCGATCTGTGGGGTATTGATTTTATGGGACCCTTTATGTCCTCCGACTCTAACTTGTACATTCTATTAGCTATTGACTATGTATCAAAGTGGTAGAGGCAATACCCACTAGGACTAATGATGTTGTCGTAGTGTGTAGGTTTATCAAAGAATACATTTTCTACAGGTTTGGTGGAACAAGAATGATTATTCGTGATGGAGGTACACATTTCCAGAATCAGAAGTTCGCGACATTGTTGAAAAAGTATGGGGTAAAGCACAACATTGGTACCCCGTACCACCCACAGACACAGGGGCAAGTGGAAGTCTCCAATAGGGAAATTAAGAAGATCTTAGAGCGCACTGTGGCTTCGATGAGAAAAAACTGGAGCACCTTGCTGCCAGACGCTTTGTGGGCGTACATGATGGCGTTTAAGACACCTATAGGCACTACGCCTCTTAGGTTGGCTTACGGTCGGGCCTGCCATTTGCCGGTGGAGTTGGAGCATAAGGCGCACTGGGCACTGAGGAAGTTGAATTTGAGCTATAATTAAGCCGGAAAGAAACGTATGTTAGAGCTAAATGAACTTGATGAGCTGAGGATGAATGCATATGAAAGCTCGCGGATCTACAAGGAGAGAACAAAGATGATTCACGATCAACATATTCAGATGCGTGTCTTCAAGAAGGGAGATCGTGTACTCTTGTTCAAATCCAGGTTGAAGTTGCATCCCGGGAAATTGAAATCCCGATGGAGTTGACCTTTCACTATAGAGGAGGTCAGGCTACATGGTGCAATCATGGTGCGTGATGGCGAGACAACATTCTTGGTTAATGGGTAGCGATTGAAGTTGTATTTCAGTGAGGATTACACAAGGAAAGTGAATGAGGTCAAACTCATTGCGCTTCCGGATGCATGAGGAGCTTGATTTCGTCTAGCCTAAGACGTTAAATAAGGGCGCTTGTTGGGAGGCAACCCAACCATTTGTAGTTTTGTTTAGTTTCTTTCACATTTGTAAGTTAGTTTGATTTGATAGTATTTTTAGTGTAAACAAGATACCTTGATCGTTTGTTTAATGTGCAGAACTGAGGCAGGGTCGATACCATCGACCCTTGTGTCGATGGTATCGACAGGAGTATAATTAGGTGGCTGCAGAAATCATTCTGAGTCGATACTATCGATGGCCTCGTCGATGGTATTGACCTGCCATCAGGTTGCTCGCCAAAATGGAGTCGATAGTATCGACATGGATGTCGATACTCGTGAGATCTCTGGAGATATTCAGACGAATTTGTCTTAGTGAAGTCGATACCTTCGACGGGCCTGTCGATGGTATCGACCTAGTTACAGGCAGAAAGCGGCGGCCGGGCCTCGCGAGGGTGTTTGCCCTAAGAAGCAGTCGATACTATCGACTTGCATCGATAGTATCAACGTGATACGTCACCGATCCATGAGAGGAAATCAATGGAGATCGCTACATCAAGAGAGTCGATATGTGGAATGGGTTGATACCATCGACCCATGTCAATGGTATCGACTTGTCATCGATACGGGCCCCCACATCGGGCTATCGACAGCCGTCGATACTAGAGGAAGACCGGATTGTGCTACAGGTGTCGATACCATCGACCCTCGTCGATGGTATCGACGGCTGCACAATAGCGACGACCTCAACTATAAAAGGGAAGGATTGTTGGCATATGACGTCACACCTTCAGAGCCTTTCTCCTCCACTTGTGTCGTGTGTTTTTGTTGTGCAACTGGAGCCCGACTATGAGCATCCAAAGAGCGCGTTCTACCCCGACCCTTCACTGAGCGGAGATTGTCTTCTCCGGTCTTCACCGAGCACCGTCTTCTTTTCCTTCTTTCTTTGCGACGATGGTGCGTACAGCCGATGCATTTTCTTCACAGGCGGATCCTATGGAGATCCCTGAGTTCATTCCTCCACCCACTGCATCTATTCCGTGCCCGTGGATTGTCCATCCTTTCATGGAGGTCCGGAAGGTTTATGAGGAACTGATGAAGAGAAAGATCGAGCCCACGCGTTATGTCGATCGGGACATGGTTTGTTATCTTGGGTTCGAGCCCAATCTTGCTTACGTTCTCAAGGGGCAGGCAAGGCATACAGGTAGGAGGCCCAATGAGATGGAATTCCACACCGAAGGCCAGCCATTCTTCGGTGAATCGCCGACATACAAGGAGCTAGTGGCAGAGTTCATGGCATCACTGGACATATGTGTCGTGCCAAACGACGTCATCGCCACTGATCGGGAATGGATCAAGGGCCGCATTTCTTTCTGGTTGTACAACAACGATTACACTCTAACCCTCAGGCAGTTCAATTCCATCTACAACTGGAATCATGGGAGAGACCAGTACCGGAGGCCAGACAACCGGACTGACTATGATGTTATTTTCTCCGAGCTAGTGACTGCGCCCCCCGACAAATCAGTGAGCTACCATAATGCGGTAGTTGCGGATTTTGAGCATCCGTTTGTGCAGATTCTGCACCGAATGCTCTGCACCACACTGTTCGCTCACGACAATCTGTCTCTCAGTAAATTTCAGGAGTCGGATTTATTTTTTCTGTATAAATTGCTGAAGCGCGATGAGTGCAATTGGGGCGCGTTCTTCTTAACGCGCGTGTTGGCTGTAAATAGGAGTACGCGGAAGGCTCCAATCCACTTTAGAGGGCTCATCACACCGCTGGCCCACGATCTTGGGTTAAATTTCTCCCAGCTTACTCCCCTCTCCAACAGGAGCAAGGTCAACTTGCAGCTTCTGCACCGCTCCAACCTCATTATGCTTCGTGATTGCTTGGCATATGCACACTGCCATGTCAATCAAGCATATCAAGAGTGTTCACTTCCAGACCCCGTCTTCAACATAGAGGGCGCTTAGCATTTCAGGTGGCCCATCATAGCCATTGATGACTCGGATGAAGACGGCGGCAATGATGACAATGACGGCGACGAGCCTGAAGAGGAAGAGGAGGCTTTCACCCCTCTTCACGCGTGAGTGGCACCTAGGAAGCATCCCCACATGAATCTGGGTGCATCTTCATCTTCACAACCTCTTCCACCACAACCCTCTTATCAAGGAGAGGATGCCTACTCCACGCAGGGGATGTATACAATGCTGCAGGAGATTCATCAGACGCAACAGCAGCATACAGCTTCATACGCCGGTATTCAGGATACAACGAATCAGTTGTTAGATAACCAGAGGGCCATTTTCGAGAATGAGCGCCTCCTCCTCGATAACCAACAAAACATCCACGATAGGTTGCACAGGATGGAGATGCAGCAACATCCCTTCTGTGACAATTATTGGAGCCAGAATTATTTGGGGGGTATCCACAACCTCCACCAATGCCCCAGTATGATCTGAGCTTTCAGGGGCAATACCCATCTTGGGACCCCACGGCTCCGCAGTACCCACCTCCTCCTGAAGAATGATCGGTATCATTATTCCACCTTTTAAGGTTGTTTTTGACTATGAGGCCATAGTCGAATTCAAGCTTGGGGGGGAGTTGGAACAACTCTAACCTTTAGTTTTCTCAGTTTTTATGTTTTTATTGTTTTGTCTTTTGTCATTTTTTTTCTTAGTTCTTAGTTCTTAGTTCTTAGTTTGTTTGTAGGATCCACACTCTATCTAGTGTAATTGTGGATGTCTTAAGTCATGTGTCATCTTGTTGCTTGTACATGGGAATCAAGGGAAAATTTTAAAAAAATTTAGTGTTTTGCAAGCTAGTGTTGTTGAACTTTGAGCACATAACTTAAGGAAATAATTGGTTTGTCAACTCTAAAACAAGAAATCACAACTATACATTCCTATGATTCATGAAAAGTGGACGGAACTGGTTGGTTGAGCCTAAACTGACCAAATGATAATGAGACTTTAATTTGAAATAAGAGAGAGAAACTTCTTAATTACTACACAGGTCAGTAAGGAGGGACACATAATAATTTTCAAAGGTTCAGTCAATCAGTCTTGTGATCTATCCACCCCATTGTTTTCATAATCCACCTTAAGAACTGGAAGCACATTACGGTTTTAATCTCTTTGATTGCATTCCATGTAGATAGGTTTTGCATTGCAACTATTTTCACATAATTTGCATGAAAAAAAATAGATAAGTTATACATGCACATTATCTTTAGGTGTGTGTCATTTAGTTGCATAATCATCATTTTATAATTGCATTCACATTTTTGTGCATAAAGTACATCTTGCATCTTATGTCTTCTGAACACAAAAGGTGATGAACTTGTTCCATACCTTCTGAATGTTTCAAATGTATAAGTTATGCAGCAATAAGTGAGCCCGACAAACAATTCGTTGTCAGCTATGAAAATAAGGGCTTGAAGAAAAAGAATAAGAAAAAAAAGTTTTGAAAAAAAAAAGAAAAAGAAAAAAAGTATTGAGAAGCAAATAGAATTGAGAGGGAGAAAGGAACATAGTCTCACCTGCATCTTAAGAAGAATAAGGACATGATGTAGTTCCCTTAGATATTCCATCTCGCCTTGAGACGGGATGATAATGCATGCATGATTCCACCCAAATGTAGGCATTAGGGCATTTTTGCTTGCATATGCATCATTTAGGTCATTAATGTTTTGTGCATGTTAAAGCCATATAATGCTTCCATTTCTTTCATGAGCCACCCATTCCATCTACCCGTTGCTCGAATTGGTAGGCCACCATGATTTTCTCCTCACTCATTAATACCAGGAGAACTGCTTCCATATAGATGGTAGTTAGGGCGAGCAACGTAGAATAGAAGATCACAAGATGCACCGAGTCTAGACCGAAGAATTTTATTATGTTAATTGTCTTATGTGATAGTGTTCATCAATTTTGAGGTAGATATCTTTTATGGATGATTATTTTCGCCTTTAGGGTAATTAATATTCCGTGGTTAGTGAGGGCCGGAATGTGAATGTCTGGCGGGGATCACATGGTGTTGTTTGTTGTGTTAATCTGTTCTTTAGTTAACCCTCACAATTCTATTCTAAAGTTTAGCTGCTCGAGGACAAGCAATGTTCAAGCTTAGGGGAGTTTGATGCGATGATTTTGAGTCACATTTATAGACTTGTTTTACTTGTGTTTTATGCATTTATTGGTCATGTTGGCGGTTAATATTGCATAATTCACTTACTTTAGTCTATGACCCTTCTTAGTGTCAAATTTCCCTTATTTTATTAATTTGAGTATAAATGATTATAATGATATGTTTTAACTCGGCTTATGTTGTTTTGTTTTGAAATTTCAGGAAAAACACATATCTGCAGCTGTCGATACCATCGACTGTTGTCGATACTATCGACACAGCCACAGGCAGCCAGCCGCAAGGAGCAGCACAAAGTCGATACCATCGACAGGGATGTCGATGGTATCGAGATACCATCAGGTTGCTGGCGACCAGACAGTCGATACTATCGACCCAAAAGTCGATACTATCGACACAAAAGATTTAGGGACGGAAAAGGGATAAAGGGGAGAAAGGAACCTGACAACTTGATACACACATTGCCAACAATTGAATTGCCTAACACAGACATAAGGTAGTACGCAAAACAACCCTCTAAACCTGGCAAGATGACCATACACTAAAAATTAGCACGTCTATACCACAAGTCCATTTATCAAGATGAAATCCCATCCACACCTAACACAGATGTGAGAACATCAGATGTGCAAACCACCAAGCTATATCTTCAGGTAGATGAAAGTGCTCACCCACCTAAATATGTTTTGATAAAAATTCCCTCCCCACACTGTAATGAGTATTAGAAAAATTAGTCAATTTGGTAGGACTGATATGCATTCCCAGATAAATATGCAGGCCCTTGAAGGGTCCCATCATCTTCATGATCAGTTATGCTTCAATTAAGTACTCATAAAACTCAGCCGACATCAAAGGAACGATGGTTTCCTTTCTCCATAGGGTTTCCATGACTCCAAAAAATGCACCCATCACTCACTCGATGGTCACTCTAAATAACAACTTTGCCAGGATGATCAAGGTATATGCTCATCGGAGGCATATCAAGAGATTTGGCACCACATCATGCTTCACCATTAATTGACTCCCACATGTTGGCCATCTGAATGAATTAACAATCATCAGTAAGCCATCGAGTAACTTGTGACTTCTTCATGCCAAGAAGATTCCCCAACTCAACATCCCAACTTGACTTCTTTGGTACCACATGCCAACGATCATGCTAAGGAAGCTGAGCAATCTTAGACACATCTTCCAAGGTAGGAGTCAGAATGAAATCCTCAAAATGGAAGGAGTGACTTAGAGGATCCCCGAAGAGAATAAACTCCAACATCAACTCTCTCACTACAAGGAAGTACACCAACTGATGAAGGTGATGAGTCATGCTAAAGCTCGTCAGCTCGACTTCTTTAGTGTGAGAGAGATTAATGATGAAATGATGCACTAAGGAATAATTGATGGGAGGACACCACAAAAGTGGGACTTCCGTATCTCCCCTTCTCCCATAATTGTGGGTCATGTGAGGCAAGATGTTTTGATTACACGAAGGGATACAACCTTATTTATAAGCTCCAGACAGGGCATATTCACAATGTAGAGACAAAAGGACTCCTTATCCAATTCCCTACCAGAACGGTGCAATTCACCATCTAAGTCAACATCAACGGCCAATGCAGACACATGTCTTGAACTGATAGGACTTTGTGTCTTACAAGCTTTTGGATTGCAGCAACCCACACATTCAATTATCATGCGGATCGAGGATCCTCCAATCAACTAGAGATCTTCAAATGTTCAAACTCCTAAAATATAATTCCAAATTGAAGATCAAAAAATCTCACAATTTTATTTATTTTGTATTTATACTTTCATTTATAATTAAAAGAGTGATACAAACACCAACATAGATGATACATGATCTTACAGGAAAAGAAAATACATCACAAAATAGATATGATAGGACATTGAATATTTCTTTATGTTCGTCTTTGATTAGCCACCCAATCAAGCACTTGCCCAAGGCTGATGACCAGTGGAAGAAGACCCAGAAGAATGTCACTTTCCACTCACATCAGAGTGAATGTCATTGGTAGACCACTGGTGAACCAAAGAGGAGCTACTATAAAGCACTTGCATGACCAAAGAAGCATCCCTACCATGGGAGTGACATGCTCCAACATCAGTTGACGGTGAGTCTATAGTCAAGATGGGGATGTCCAAGGAGAAGTTTCTAACACCACAAGATCTCCCCAAATTGCTGACTATGCCATATCTGGGTAGAATTCTCAAGCGAAAGAGTCCACCCTTGATGTCTGAACCCTCATCTACCTCCTAGAATGATGAGGTCTAGACAAAGTCACCTAGGAAATGACACGAGTCTCCCATGTAGTGATCCCAATGAGGCCTCAATCCTATGAAGGCATCAAATTCATGAGTGTCAACAGGTAGAGAAGGAGGAACCTCAAGTGAATAATCTTCCTCAGGAGGAGGTGGATAACGTAGGGCATACCCCTGATTGTCCAGCTCCTTAGTAGAATCATAGTAAATGACCTATAGAAAATAATTATTAGAAAATACAGGAAGACAAATACACTGAGACTTAGTTAATTAGAACTATAGGATGTCGAAGACGGTCATACACCCTTACAGAAAACAATTCCTACTAGACATGCACATAGTACAACTGTAGGTACTCCTCATGCGTCACTTGACTGTACATCAGCTCTCGAGCCGCCTGACACATCCCAAGACCAGGAGGAGCCAACCTGGGAAAAGGGTCAAAGGGGATGTGATAGCCTCCAACCCACTGATGAGCATCATCTCGCCTATATATAACCCATTAGGGAATAGGAGACTTGAACTAGATCCAACAAGTTTCCAGAGACAAGGCCTCCAAGTACACTACATAAGATGTAGACAATTCACCATAATGGAACCTAGTGAACATCCTGAATTGAAACTACAAACAACAATGAATTGGATTCAACTGAAGTATGGAGGCATGAAATAATACAATGTTAATGTATTATATATAACTCAACTACAATCATCATCTCCAGTTCAACCCTACACTATGCATACCTTACCCTGCTACTACAACCATTCCAATGGATACAAATAGAGAGGGAGACATAGAAATATCCTTTTAGACCACTCAGAATAATGGGCCTATGAAGATGAAAATACTCTTAGCCCCACAACTGCAAAGAAAATGTCAACAAAATCGACCACACATATCTCAAAGCATAAGAAAAGAAAAACACTAGGTCAAAAGCTTATTGCAATCAAACCTACAAAGCCTCCACATCCCTTCCTAGCCTATGCCATCTGTCCCATGAAGTCACCCACAAGGAACCTGCTCAGGTGATAGGTATACACATTGTCACACCAATTGAAGGAGGGAATCACGTACATATCCACAAGAAAGGAGAACAAGCTATTATCTCCCTATTTCCCATCTTGTGCTAAACAAGCAACCAATAATCAAGATAAATAAGAACACCCTAACCCTCATGGATGCATAAATGGAATCCTTGGAACCTCACTACTCGCCCTCACGAAATAAGATAGCCCTCAACCAAGTAAACTTGACCTCATATCTGGAGGCCATCTCAATATCTTCTGGTTTCAATCCTAGAACCCCAACCATATAGTGATGTCCATGCTCCTATAGGTTAGGCATAAAAAAATGGGTGTCCCACTGAATCCTAACCCAGTGATCCTGACAAACTCAATCTTGGGTGATGGATAAATCACCAATTGTAAGTGGAATGTGATATTCTTTGGGAAAAAATGTTAAACTAAAGGAAGGATATAGGGTCTATCTAGGATCTCAAACTGACATATGCTACCAAAACCAGTCCTCTCCAGTAGGTCTACCTCCTCATCCACTAAGGTATTATACAAATATCTCAAATCATTCCAAAATGTCCTCAAATATACATTTGACAATCTGTGACCTAAATGGGACAAGGCAGAATATGAAGTCAAAATGATCGATACATGATAAAAAGGCCGATTCAAGCTCGACAAAGAAAAAAAGAATTACACAGATTAAAGTTTCTATGTAATACATCATCATCTTCTCGACGACCTCAATGATCTAAATTCATCCACCACATGCCTGAACTTTGAATGAATCTTTTAGCTGGGAGCAGTTCTCCCACCATCCAGTTGGCACTATTGTGACGCCTTCTTAAGGAGAATGTCAAATCATGATGTTTTCGTACATACACTGAGTAAGGATGTTGCCATACATACAATGGGTACACCTCAGTTCCCACATCATCACATGCCCAAACTTTGATTGAATCTTTCAAAATCATATACAAATTTAAATAAGGATGTTGTCATACATACAATGGGTACACCTCAGTTCCCACATCATCACCCATGTCATATTCATCCATGACTTTGTTGTTCCAGTTATGAGTTGTCATATGAACAACAACTACGACAATGTCATAAGCTTTCCCAATCAACTAAAATTAGCACAATCGGTTAATGAAAAATTGAGAAAATGAAAAAGCAACAAAATCATCCCGTTCACAAAAATGAATGTGCATCCATGTCATCTTCAACCTTCAGACTAGTGAAGACATTTGGGAAGTCAAAAATCAGATTTCACCAATAAGGGTTAAAATGGCCACACTAAAGTACAAAAATGAAAGCTATACCATCTCCGAGATAGATGTAGCTAAAATTTGCACTATAACAACATTGGGGAGGGCAATCTATAGCTCCTCTACCACCATAGCTTCACTTCCTGAAACTCTTTTAGATATATCTAGAGGTACTCTATAATCCTCTGTCTAGAGATAGTGGATTAGAGCAATCCACTGGCTTTTTTGTCTCTCTCTCCTCTCTCCTCTCTCCATCATCATCACCCTAATCACTCTGAGCTAGTTACCACCGTTGTTGCTTCATAAGAGAGAACAAATGGTAAGGATACACGACTCTCCTCCCATTTACACTCTTTTGAAAGATAAGAACTTATGTAAAGATTAAAAATAGGTCCCTAGATTTTTCCAGAATTTTGAGATATCTATAAACATAAAAAATCATATAAAAATCAGAAAAATACAAATAAATTACCAAAAATTATATGATAATATTAAAGTGTCGGATCTTGACTTAAAATATAAAACCCCACATATTTTAAAGAAAAAAAGAAACTAAATATGATCCCCAAGGTCCTAAACTATGACCTAAAACTAGACCATCATCAACCTCACCTTCCCTATCCTTTTAGGGTACTTGACTATGACCTAAAACTAGACCATCAATATGCCTTCACTTTCATATCCTTTAGGGTTTTGGACTATGACCTAAAACTAGATCATCATCATGCCTTCACTTTAATATCCTTTTGTGGTCCTAGACTACTATCTAAAACTGGACCATCATCATGCCTTCACTTTCATATCCTTTTAGGGTCCTAGACTATGACCTAAAATTGGACCATCATCATGCCTTTACTTTCATATTCTTTTGTAGTCTTAGACTATTCATGCCTTTACTTTCATATCCTTTTGCAGTCTTGGACTATGACCTAAAATTGGACCAATGTTGAACTACTATTTTTCTATCTTTTTAGGCTCTCGAACTATGACCTAAAATTGGGCCAATCCTACTCATTATATTTCAATCCTTCTATGGTCTTAATTGGTGACCTAAAAACTAAATCAAGATGGATTTTCAAATCAAACATGAGAGGATCGCAACCAAGGTTATGAAATTCAATTTCATGCATGCATTCTTTGAAAAATTCCGTTCATGACTAAAAAATGAACCAAATTTCCCAACTCACTTTATGACCCCAATTTATGTCTCAAGCCTCTAGTTTTCAAGGATGAGAATAAGAGAGTTGAGGATAATCACTCATCAACCCTCTATATGACATATGGAAACCTATTAGGGGAACACGTTGTTGTGAGCACCTTTTGTTGGATAATTGCCTAAACATCTACTCTCAACTCAATTTGAGATGTCTCAATCAAATAGATAACTGATCTACACAATCACTGGTTAGTAGGCCACCTCAAATATAAAATCCCACCTAATTCTAATTGCAGTATCAAAGATCTAAGCCCTATCTTGATAGGAAAAATATCCACATTACGCCTTTAAATGGTCTAGTCTTGATTCTAAATTGGCCTACTAAAAAAATATTAACTAAAGATGTGTATGAATAAGGGTGATTAATTCTTTTTTTATCAGTAAGTGTGTGACTCTTCTATTCATAAACTATCTATGTAAAAGTGATTGAGGAAAGCTCCATACAAGAAAAAATAAAGAAACCTATATGTGCATGATAAAAGACTATCTATGTAAGATTCAAAAAATCATGTTGGATGTTATTCCACACACAATCAGTGGACGGTTTAACATCCTCAAAAATGGATTGATTCCTGTGGCACCAGACGTGATATAAGATTAGGAGTAGCATCAGTTTCTCCTTCCGACCACTCACTTGTATTAACTCTTCTCTATCCTTAGGAATAATAGAGGTTATGTTTCTGGCTCTCATCCATATCTCTGTTATGAAGCTACATTCCCAAAAAGTATGATGAGTGTTTTCATTGCAAGAAAGACATATACAGTAGTGGGATGCTAAAGAGAAACCCCTTCTTTGCAGGTACTCTTCTATCACTGAGTTTCCATGTAGGGTCTTCCAGCAACTAACCTTAATTCGAGGAGGTGTCCTGGATTTCCATAGCCAAACAGCCCAGTTAACTTCATCATACTTTGACCTGCATAGTTTCCATGCACCCTTCAAAGTAAACTTATACATATCCTTCAAGCAGTAGATATCAGTTCCTGACTCTAAGGGTATGCTCTTACATATTTCTTTTAGATTTTCAACACCCCTCAAGTAAGGAATGTCCTATTTACGATAAGTGATTATGTTGCTCAGCTTAGCATTGCTATGGAAGCTTGATCTAAGAATCAAAGATCAATGATCAATGTTTATATATAGCGATAGAAGAGCCCCATAAACCCATGGGTCCTTCCATAGTGAGATGGTATCACCATCTCCAATTTTAAATCTTACCATATGTAAGATTTTGTCTCTTGCTTTTAGCAATGATTTCCACATCCAGCTATAATGTTGCTTGGTTCAGCAAGTCCAGAGTGTTTCCTCCTTTAGATACTTGTTGTGGATCAACCTTATCCACAAGGAGTTCTTCTTATTTGCTATATCCCATAGAAGCCTCATCGTACCAACTGTGCTCCAATCTTCAACTTTATAGATTCCTAGGCTAGCTTCTTTCTTCGGGCTGCAGATCACATCCCAAGCTACGGTATGGAAATGCTTTCCTTCTTCCTTGTATCCCCAAAGAAATCCTCTACAAAGAATCTCTATTTCATCCATGGTGGCTTTTGGTATAGGAAAAACACCTGTCCAAAACAGGTGATATGTTAATAAGGCAGACAATATAAGCTCAAGTCTCCCTGCCATGGAGAGGAGTCTTGTTTTCCAAGCCTCCAGCTTTGTTGTGATTTTATCAATAAGGAGAAAACACATAGACTTTGTCAGTCTTCCTGCAAAGAGTGGAACACCCAAATACCTGATTGGGAATTTAGTTTTCTCTATCCCCATTCGTGCACTGAGTGAGGTAGGGGTTGTATGACTGAGAAATAGTTGACTTTTTGCTGGGTTCAGTTCTAAACTCAAGACAATTTTGAAGTATCTCATGCATTGCATAATGCCATCATCACTCTCCTCATTTGCTTCAACAAATAGAAGAAGGTCATCAGCAAAACTTAGGTGCAACACCTTTACTTTGCCAGATTTGAGTGGCTTGATTGAGTTATTTTCAACAGCTTTATTTATGATGGTAGTAAGTCCTTGCATCCCTATGACGAACAAATAGGGTGCAAGTGGATCTCCTTGACGAATTATACTGGTTGCTTGGATCATTTTTGAAGGTACCCCATTGATTAAAATCTGAAAGGAAGCTGTGTTCATACATTCATCCACCCACTGGAGCCAGCAAGGAGGGAAGCCCATGCCTTTCATAACACATAGGATGTAATTTCTATCTATGGAATCATATGCCTTGCTAAGGTCATCCTTGAGACACATTTTGTTCTTTTCATTAGGCTTGTTGAAGTCATTGATGAGTTCATTTGCTAACAAAATAGCATCAGAGATCCTCCTACCCTTGACAAAGGCACATTAATTTGTGCTTATGAGTGTAGCAAGAATGTCTCTGAGTCGGTTAGCAAGGATTTTTGAAATCACCTTGTAAGCAAAATTGCACAGAAATATCGGTCTTCAGTCCCCAATCTTCAAAGGTTGTTTGGTTTTTGGAATAAGAGCAATATATGTCTTATTCAATTCTTTCAACATTTTACCTTTGAGAAAGAAATCCTTGATTGCTTTGCATAAGTCATCTTTGATTGTCTCCCTAGATGATTTGAAGAAATGAGTGTTCATGCCATCTGGGCTTGGCACTTTGTCATCATTAGAATTTTTCACAGTGTTGTAAATTTCATCATCAGTGAACAGAGCACACATCTCTTGAATCTGCTGGTTATTTAATTTTGGCAAGCTTCCCCAATCATATGCATTCAAATTAGCTTTCCTTGAGTTGAACACTCTATTGTAATGTTGAACAAATGCTCTTACAATTTCATAATCATTTCTAAGCTTACCTACTTCCATCTGGATGAGTTTGATCTGATTTCTCTATCTTTTAGTCTTCATCGATGCATAAAAGAACTTAGTATTAGAATCACCATTCTTCAGCTAGCGGATTCTGGATTTTTGTTGAATGACAGACTCCTCTACATACTTAGCTTCTATAGCTTCAGACTTCTTTGTTTTGGCAATGTCCCACAGTAGCTCATTGTCTGGTTCAACATCTAAATTTTCCTGGGCTTTCAGAGCTTCTCTAACTTTGTTTGTAGTAGAGTCAGAAATATCTCCTAATCGTTCCCAATTCCATGTCTGTAGGTGACTTTTGGTGCATTTAATATTTTGGCATAGTCTATATAAAGGAGTACCAGTAACATGCATCTTCCATGCTTTACTACCAGTATTAGAAAACCAGGGAGAGAGGCCCATGCGTTGAAGTATCTTGTCAGATAATTAGAATGTTCCTTCTTTTCATCAATGTGTAGCACTAAGGTGTAATGATCACTATAGATAGTGAGCATTGTTTCAAGCCAAAGGTTTTTAAAGGTATCAATTACCTGCATTGAACAGAAGGAACAATCTATTTTGCTCCTGGTGTTATTCATACCTGTCTGCTGGTTATTCCATGTGAAGAAAGGCCCTTTAGATTCTATCTCCAGAAGCTCATTAATTTGAATAGCATCGTTGAAATCTCTCATGGATTTGGATGAAGGTGCACTTCTGCTTCGTCTTTCTTCTACACGTCTAACATCTTTGAAATCCCCTATGATTATCCATGGAACTTGAAGATTGGCTTTGATTGATTTTAGATTCTCCCACAAGGCTTCTCTTTTTGCATATTCATTTTCAGCATACAATGTAGTGATTTCCACCTTTACGTATCCCAACGTAGCTCCAAAGTGAATCATCTGCCTCGATTGCTTTAAAGGTGTAAGGTTATACTATTTTTTTTCCCAGAGAATGAGGATCCTGATTCTGCTGCATGAACAAGAATTGTCTATACAATCGGCATTATGCCAAGTGCAACACATGTCTCTAGTAATTTTATTTCTTTTAATTTTAACTTCAGTAAGAATGGCTATATCAGTTTTAGCCCTCTTTAGTTCAGCTCAGATGACATCCTGCTTGTCCCAACTAGACAAGCCCCTTATGTTCCAAGCTGTTATGTTTAGGTACTCAACCATTGACACCTTGGGTTGACTCACCGCTAACCAAAGCATCATCATTCTGGTCTTCATTTTCTAGGTTTTGGAACATGTTGTTGCTTTCTTTCCCTTCCCCCTCAGCACAAGGAACACTCTTGTTTCTAGTGTTTCTTGTCTTCCTAGGACTTATAGCTTTTCTTGGCTTCTCAAATTCATCTCTCTCCACTGAAATCGCTTGTTGCTTCTCGGTAGTTTTCGACGTTGAGTGATCCACTAAAATCTCATGTTGCTTCTCAACAGATTCAAGCATTGAGCGAGTCTGCTCCACCCTTGAGTCAACTTGTTGCTGTTCTTTTTCCCCACTGACATTCTGTCGCATTCTCTATTTCTTTTGGAGTTCCTTATTTTTCTCCTTCAGCTGGCTTAGAACAAAGAGCTTTGTCATGCCCAAAGTTGCCGCAATGTGGACACTTCTTAGGAACCCATTCATATTCTATTTTAACCTCGTAGGCTGCACCTTTGTCTGATTTTAGTTTCACTGTCATGGGGAATGAAGAGGTCACCTCCACTAGAACATTGATTCTCACATAGTCAATCATGGATCTTGCCTTCGTCTACCTATCCAAGCATTGTGGCTTACCCAAGAATGAGGCAATTCTTGCTAGCATGATGTCACTCTATAGTTCTAAAGGAAGATTGAGTATCTTTATCCAGACTGGGACTGATGAGAGCTTATCCTATTTGAATGGCTCGCCCTTTTCCCATTTCTTGAGGATCATAGGCTCGCCCTTTATATGCCATGGTCCCCCCTCCAGCGCATTAGTGAGATCATTGCTATCTTGAAATTTTATGATAAAGCTTCCACTAGCTCTACCCATTATCTCCATAGAGCCCACCGACTTCCATAGCCACAGTAGGTGTTCCTGAAGGTTGGAATATGCGACCTGAACCCTATGATAAAGCCAACCACCGTGTTCTTCCATAGTGTCGTATTCTCACCCAATTCTGTTTGTGGGATGATTTGGGTCGCCGTTAGTCTGGTATCGACATCCCCAACTGGGTTCTTGAACATCACCGTCCATTCCTTTGGGCTAGGTGCCACTCTGACATCCTCTACAGTATTTGATCTTCTAGGTGTTGGTCTCCTTCCTCCTGGGTGCACATGCCGACGATGGGCAATGCTTGTCGCACCGCCGCCACTGCGCGTAGCCATGGCTATATCCCTACATCAATAAGGGTGATTAATCCTTTCTCTAAGATCTATTTTTATGCAGAGAGGTTGCCACTATTTTTTATTGATCATATACTCATGATATTAACTCATTTTGAAAAAACTACAAATCACTTTTTTTTTAGATCAACCTTTTTCGCACTAAGACATGATCTAGTGAGAGAACGAAACACACTTATTTAAGAATTGAAGCAATGATGAAAGTCACCTTTGTGGCTAAAAAGTTTCTTCTATCTCATCAACAACTTTAAGAAAATGAACGATTGGTCAGACATAGGTAAGTGCCTCAGAAGGTGGATACCCTTGCTCTATAGAAATCATTCATGCAAAATCCTATGTTTGTTGTGAATGTCTATTTCATTAACTTATCATTAGAAGGAAAAGATATCACATTCATTGTCCACCCTCTATAAGGTTTCTCAAAATATTCTTGATGAATTGAACCGTTTGGCCTTTTGTGACAAAAAATGGGGGTCAGACTTGAGTCTGCAATTCTCACTCTTATCTTGAACATTTCCTTGAGAGGGGAAAACTTTTGACACCCCATCTTTCTCACTCGGTAGAAATTCATGACTAATGCAAATTCTCTGGCCAATGATGGAGCCCATTCCACATTCCACCAATTTTTCCTAGTTTTTATTTTTCTACAATGTCCCATATTTTCCCACATATTTAATTCACTCATTTTCACCTAGTTTCACCCTTTTTGGTGCCTTATGTAAAGAAACCTTCTTCTCAGACTAAAAGTGCAATTTATTCTTCAGTTATGTTTTAAATAAGATTTTTGTTATAAATTTCCTAGTTGATATTATTGTAATAAAATATCTTTTTTCCTCATAGAAATATAATTACCTTTTTTTTTCTAAGGGTTAATCCTCGATTATCTCTCTCATTATTGTATTAAAAAATGCATCATATTTTTGTGATTTTTCTCTGGAATGTTCCTGAAACAACTATAAAATCATAAATGTGTTTTCCCTAGCCCACGTGTTGAAGCCATTCGACAACCACGTCATCCAGTGAATCAACACAAACTACTTTCTCATTAGAACTTTTGGTTTAGTATCTCAAAGCCTAATATCCACCTATAAATATCCTCATACACCCATCGAATTTGAGGCCCATTTTGAATCTCCTAAAGTCATAGTATCAAAGTATCTCCCTCATTATTTTCATATTGCTTATGATTAGAGGATCCTTCCTCTAACACCCCCTTCATGGTAAGCATATGTAGAACAATAGTTGCTTTGACTGTTGTGCCTAACTATTATGACTTCTACATTTGCTTTAACTACTGCTATGTTTGATCTATAAATACTGCATCTGATATGTTCAAATTGTTGTGTATGATATGTTAAAACCACCATAACTTCTTTGTTTCTATTATAACCAATGTTATCTATTTGATATGTAAAATAAGATCTATTTCCTTAGCTTACATCTTCTAATCACCCACTAAATCTCATGAAATAAGTCCTAATCATCCATGAGGGATCTCCATATTGAGAGGTTGATAAATGATTAGGACCCCGATTTACCTAAAAATTAGCGATTTGAGGACAATGATAGAAAGGACACAACCATCTCTAGCACTAAAATCTTGCCAACAAATAAAGGTTATTGTTAATGTTTTCCTTTGATTTTTGTTTTCACCATCTTGAATTGCTCTTTTCTTTACAACAAGGTAGCCTCTTGATATTAGTTCACTAGGTGGGATGAAGATACTAATCCTGCCTCACTCATAACAAGACCGCTGAATCTGATCTATGATATGTTTTTTATTTCCTTTTTCTAATCCGACTCAGATGACATCTTAGGTCTACACCATGGCTTCAAATATTTATCTTGTTTTTCCTTATTTTCCATATAAAACATGGTGGCAACTCTGAATACCCATAATTTTTATTTTACAACATTTCACTACTAAAAAGGTGAAGTTTTTTTCTGTATACCTATATTTATCCCTTTTTAGGTAGGGTTGAATAGAGGCATATTGATAATTTTTAAAAAGAGGTTTAAAATTCTCATGTGATGATGATGACACATCATCTACCTCTAGCTCCACCTACTTGATGGTACTAGGATATGGACATGTATTTGAAGTAGAAAACATGGTAGAATCATCAAAGATAACATATATTTTAACCAACAATTTGAGAGACTTAGGATAAGACACCAAAATTTATACCCATATATTCCTTGAGCATAATCCCAAAAATTACATTTCTTGACCCTATGGTCAATCTTTCCATCTTTAGAGTAGACATAAGAAGGAAAATAAAAAATGGAGATATATTAATTTATAGGATGACTAGATAAAACCTCTTTAGGAGTTTCTAAACAAGTACAGTAAATGGAGAGTAGTTAACAAAGTATGTGGTTATAGATATAGCTTCAACCCAAAAATATTTCCCAAATTCAACATAAATCAACATGCACCTTGCTTGCTCCAAACTGATATGTTCATATTCTCTACAACACCATTCTATTGTGTGACATATCTGATAGTAGAAGGTTTTTTAACTCCTTCGATTTGGTAGTAACTTATGAACTCAGATGAGAAGAACTTTGTATGATTGCATGTACTCAACATTTTGACACACTTCCTTATTTGTTTTTTTAATAAAAAAATGATCATTTCTCAAAAGCTTCATACTTATTCTTCAATAAGAAGATCCATACATTCCCTGAAATGTCATAAATAAAATCTATCATTTATCTAGTACTATAGAAATGAAACTTGAAATGGATCCCAAATATCAAAATGAATCTAAACAATAATACCCTATGGTATAAGCCTCCACAATGAAGCTAACCATTTTTTCTCCCATTACACATTTTTCACAGAGTACCACCTTCCCTGTAGTAGTGCCATTTAAGAGTTCTTTCTTTCTCAGGATAGGAACATACCTTTCTTTCTCATGTCTCCAAGTCTCATATGCCAAGATTTGTTGATAAGAAGATCACAAGTTGATGAAAATGAAGAAATGATAGTTGTCCTGATGACAATCTCATTGATAGTCTTATTGAGAAGAGAGTATAGACCTATTGGTTGTCTTTGACCCTTATTGCAATAGCTTCACATTTAAAACATACCTATTTCCATCTCTTGTAGCATGTAGAAAAAACCTTTTTTCTTCAAATGTTTCCAAACAAACGTTTTAACAGACCTATTTCCATCTCTTGTAGCATGTAGAAAAAACCTTTTTTCTTCAAATGTTTCTAAACAAATGAAATTTTTAGTAAAACCTTGAACGTGAGGGACATGGTAAATGATGTAGACGAATCCAATAAAATAGTCGTGCAGGTGGAATTGATAGACATGTTGGCAACTCCCCCTTCAAGTGCACTATATGTGGAGAACCAATCCCTTCTAGGACACATGTCATAGGAACAACCAGAGTCAAGAATCTAGAAATCTTGACATCTTGAGGTTGGCAATTATGTTGGAACAAGTTTGGTGTCTTCATGTGCGACATTGAAACCACCAACTTCTTCCTATAGATCTTTTTAACGCTTCTTCTTGTATTATAACTTGTGGCATTCTTCAATTGTGTGCCCCTTCATTTTCAAGCATTTTCATGACTAGTTGTTCTTGGGCTTGGAAGCATATTTATTAGTGAGAGTCTATCTTGAGTTCCACTACAAGCAACAACCAATTCATTTTCCATCAAACATTTCAACAGGAGAGAAAAATTACTTATCATAGTTCGGTGGAGACTTTGCCACAAATAGTAGTCTCACGTGGAGTTGCTTGTAAGTAGGGGGAAGACAACATAAAATGATCAAGGTTAAACTTTATTTTCTAATTTGACTTCAATATTGTTTAGATCCATAATGTTGAACTCATTAATATGATCTCAAATATATATACCTTCATCTAGGCATAGTATATATTTTATGATTCCTATGAAACAATTTCATTTGGAGAATCTTTTCCATGTAGAGAGATTCAAATTTCTACTTGAAGCATGTAATGGTCTTTTCTTTGGTAACTTCTCAATAACCATCCATGAACAAGACAACTGGATGTTGCTTAGTTCTCATCTATCTCCTGCTTCTTCTCAGTTGTCAAGGAAGTTGTCATATTCTCTACTCCTAGTAGTGCATTCGTGATACCTTGTTGTATTAGCATGCCTCACATCTTTATACTTTCTAGTCATCATTCTTGTTCACCAGGATCTAATGCCAAATTCTTTAGTTGGTGCAATGGGTAGAACAATGAGAAATGTGTGCACAAGAAAAAGAGGAACAGGAATCCACACAAACAATTAATTCAACATTGTGAAGTAGTTAGTTTAGATAACCTACTCTACGGAAGAGATGAAAATTTCACCATAACAAGAAAATTATAAATGGGAATCTCTTAAAGAGAGAACCTAAAAAATCATGAATAGACTACACCCAAAAAAAGAAAGAACTTTTGGGTACGAGAAAATTCAATGGCCACGTGCCCTATTTATAAGCTCCATCTCATTAGATTTTGATGAATAACCAATTATAATAAGATTGTAAAGTCGTGAAACTCTTCTGATCAGGAATAGCAATTTAAATCTACATAGTAACATCAGTTGGATTCAAAGTAAGACAATATTCAAAGTAGAACTGTCATACTATGTAGGATTGAGATTAGAATTATGAGTCTTTGAAGCAGAACAAAAGGACGTCTAATCTTTAAATTGGTGCAACAAAAGTCACAAATTATGAATAGTAAAGGAAGTTATAAAAGATATTGTATTTAGCTATATACTCTGCTGGAAGTGAAGAGAATTTACAAGATTGTCCTATTTTATATTTGTGCCACCTTTCAAGATAACTTCATTTTATACAAATATATTGATAAAACCACAAACCTCAATAATTCGATTAAAATATTTGAGATAGGAAACCAAGCAATGGAGCATATAATAATGAGGTCGATAGAGGCATTCAAACTCCAAAAGACTGGTGAATACTCATGGGCTTTCTGGTTGTGCCAAAGTATTCGTTTTAACGCGAGTCCAATATAAATGTAGAACACACCTTCAGCAACAAGTACCTTCGCTTGTGGATTACAACATGACTGTAGTTGTCGTGTGACGCAGTTCTACAAGTTTAAAAAACGAACTAATTATATTTCGAAAGCTATATTGTAGTATCAGAATACTGAACATACCCGGCATCAAACACCAAACATGGATGAGACCATGAGGGCTTGAATGGGTTTCGTTGCAGATAAACAATTTTATACTGGTACAAAAACATGAATATTATTAGGTCCTAGGTGTTATTAATTCTGAGTATTAAGCTAATAATTTGATGAAACCTTTTGATATCATTAGGCGTATAAATCTTTATTATTCACAAAATGCCAATGACAACTATGTAAACGATTGATCATTAATTATATTGTCTACATCATCTGTATGCAGACGGAGACACAGTTTTGATATATGAATCCATCATTGTGGTTCAATGTATTCAAGAGATGAATTAGAATGGGATTCGCTATCAGGACCCAGCATATAGTCACCGCGACAACAGAACAGTAAACTGAATGAAATAGAAAGATATATGTGAATAGTGGACACCGCTCCTGGATCTTCTCCCTAACTAACTGACGTAGCGTTGATATCAAAAGTTAACGTCCAAGACGTCCTTGTCCTTTCTGGTGCCCTAGGCTTTACATAAGAAGCAAATAATGTCCATTAATTTTGATTCCCACCTTATCCTCCTCTTTCCACCTCCCTAGGTCCCAATCTCACAAGTCTATATATGGATAGTTCCACTGGAATAAGGGGTTGAAGAAGGAACAAATAGGGATAAAATAAATTTCAGAGTCATTTTACTGTTGGATAAAGAACGGGCTTATATCATATCTGGTAAAACAATATCAATTAGACCATCCATGGACAAACTGTAATGTGCATGCTAGCTAGACATATTCTGTCATGTTCTACTGCGTGAGTTACTCAGTGAGTATATACACACTCAGTCATCTTAATCTCTGCGTTAAGATTCAGGAATAACTAAAGGGTGCACAAAAAATATTGATGTGGAATCGCATTTCCACGGAGTTATTTTCTATAACAATTATCCGTGCTCTAATTGGAAGTCAGGTCTTGCCCAATGTTCATATTGTTGGATCCTAGATGGGTGATTATATGCTCTAGCGGGGGCGGGGGGGGGGGGTGAATAGAGCTGAATGTACTTAAACAAAATTCATTAGACCTTCAAGATATATGATAAGATAAGGTTGCTAAATAGGTAATTTGAGTGCAACTAAAACATGCATATCAAGGATGAGAGAGATTGAGCAAACACAAGTAGATAAGCTATTTAGAGTGCTTCTACACTTCAAACTAGAAGTATGTTATTCCACTTATCTAGAGAGGTCAACCTCTAGGATTTCCTAACCATTACATTCTTATATTCATTCATAAGACTTACAATACATGACCAAACAAATGACTTACCTATCCAATACAAAGAGTCTTCAACCTTACCAAGGACTTACCCACTTTACAATGAGTCTTCGGCCTTCACCAAGGACTTACCCACTCTTGTACAAGTCTGCAGCCTTGTAGGGATTACCCACTCTTCTTGCATCTTCAGCCTTTGACTTCACCTTCACTCGGAGAAGCTTCCACTAAAGACTTACCCACTTGAGCAAGGAGTCTTCTGTCTTCACCAAGGGCTTACCCACTCTTGCTCCAAGTCTTCAGCCTTGATCTTCACCAAGGGACGCCTTCCCTTGTTCTTCTTCACCTCTCTTAGCCAAGAGAGAGAACTTTCATCTTCATGGTTGAAAAGAGAGATAGGGAGGTGGTGGAAATGAGAGCCTCACAAGATATACATGTAGGACTAGCTCTCTTACAGATTTCCTACTCACTCTAACGAATGTAGCAAGTGATTAAGCTTAGAGAAAGAGAAAAGGCTGTAGGAAACACTCAACTATAGAATAGGAACCTCACATATAGTTTTGCATTGAATGTTCAACCTTGGAATGAAGCCCAAGGGGTCCTATTTATAGCAGGGGATGCCTCTTAGCCTTTGGGAACACTTGAGAATGAAAACTAGCCGTTTCGTGGCTTGCAACGAATATATTTTCACTTGTTGTAAGTCCACAACGGCTAGAAGCATTTTTCTGTACTTTTCCATACAGTGCAATCGATCGAGTTTCTATAAGGGTAACTTGACCGATAGAGTAGACAAAGCTGATATTCAGACCATCGGTCGAGTTTGTCCTGGGAAAACTCGACTGACCAATGAAAATCAAATTGGTCAGTTACTCCATCGGTCGACTTCTGTGAAGTGTAAACTTGACCGATCAAAAGTCATTTTCAAGATCCAATCAGAATCGGTCGAGTTTGCAACTCACTGAACTCGACCGATGAACAACCTGTTGTGAATTTTGGAAAATGGCTTTTGAGTGCTTAAACATTTGATCTAAGTGCTCCTGATTTTTTCTAAGCTTAATTAGAAGTCATACAGTCATTACAAGTGATTTACAACATGATTCTAATGGATTTACATCATATTACAAAAACATTAACTTGTATTGACTTTGACTTGTCTTTTCTCCAATTTGATATGCGTAAGTTAGGGCATTTAGAGTGTGTCTATACCTAATCTGAAATCACTCAAGTAGAGACATTAGACACCAATATGTGGAATGGTTAGTCATCATCAAAACACAGATTTAGTCAATTTAGACGTGAGTCAACATTGACCTAATTGACTTTGAGTCAACACATATGATTACATATACATTAAGAAGGTATGCAACAAATACAATAAGAGAATCTTTTTACTTCTACCCCCATTCTTGGACCTAGACCGCTACTTTTCACCCACACTATACATGACCCAAACCCATTCATTGGTTCCACATGCCCCCTTTTCTTCCATGATTCCATCCACTTTCCCTCCTGTGGCGTGACAAGGAAAACTGAAACAATAATAACGGACACATGATAGTTTTAGAAGTTGTGATCCAATGAAGAAAGGTTGCATAAGATATGAAGAGTTACATATACATAAACAAATGTGGAACTATACCTAACTTACTAGTGTAGCACGTGTCATCCTTCCCAGCTTGTCCTCCTTAGCAGACCTGGGTTCGAATCTCTCAGTTGGATATTGTATTTACAGTCCCTTGAGTCATTCGAGGTCTGGAACCTATTTGGGAAAGAAGGGAGACTAATATCTCTTCTAACTCAAAAAATATGGAACCGTACCCCCTAATATTCTCATGTAAATTACTATAAGAAGTGCCACAAAATGATTTTTCAAACTACAATTTTAGTCTTGACTTGAACATGAAATTTTATTAATAGAAAGAACTAGCATTCTTAAATATTCAAAGTCGAGAATTATTGTGGCAAAGGGACAATTATATGCATCAAGACTAGCACACTTTATGTCAAATGACTGTATCTTAAGTCGTAGGTATTGGATTCTAAGTCTTACTGATGGTGTAACATCCCAAATTTCATACAAGAATACATGAGAAAAATTATAATACTCAATCATGTTTCACTTGGAAGTGTCACGTAACTTGGCAGACATCATAATAATATAATTTTTTATAAACAAGACAAATATATTATCATTCTCAAGATGGTCATACAAGAGAATTCAAAATGAAGAAAGTCATTTTGATGGCTTGATCACAATGTCCCTTATATTAAAAGACTATATAATGTCCAAAATCCTCTTGTAAAGAGGTGAGATCACCTCCTTACTAAAATTTAAAGAAAATACAAAACATCCATTTTTTCCAAGAAAAATAAACATGGTGGAATGCATGTATAATAATCTAAGTAAATAAGCATGTTTCAGATATATGTAAAATGTCAATAGTAGTAGAAAGAAATTAAGTTATTACATTGCTTTTTAAACTATATTCACTACATGAGTTTCTTTGAAAAGGAAAAACTAAAAAGAAACTATAGGATCTAGCAATAAGCAACCTAGTCATCCTTGAAAGCAAAAATTGAATTTACTCCACAACTTGGTCACCTTGGCCTTGTTCAATACCTTGATCTAATCCTGGGTGGTTGGGCAAGTACCCAAAAAAAGGGAAAGATAACAAGATATGTATCAAAGATAAAGAACAAGGACAAACAATAAGAAACAACATTAAAACAAAGGCTAAGATTTCATCTTAAGATGAAGATGATCAAAAGTATGAGTCATAAATAAATAGATGCTTTGCCATAATAAAAATAGTAAGAGTTTGCATGCTTGATTAATATGAACTACCTAAACTGTGTAGGGTTGAGGAACCTACCTAACGTCAACCAATAGGTGAGGGAGAGTAACACATTCTAATCACCTACATATATTTTATATTGGGGAGAGCAACACATTCCCCTTGGCGAATTTACATATGCCCTATCTATGGGTGGTTGTACAAAAGTACCACTACACTAGTTAAATAGTCTAATAAAATCAACATACTAAGAACTATGGCAAGTATAAGCATCAAGTAATAGATTTATGGTAGTGGGGTACAAGACCCAAGAAATAAGTATAAAAACTGATTTTTGAGGCAAATATAACAAAGAAAATAACAAAAGAGAAATTAGGGTTTCATAAAAGCCTCATTAGGGAAACTAGGTTAGGTTTTGTAATTATTCCCAACTTAGGTGTAAGGAAAGCACATACCTTTCTTAATAAAATCCAATTACTTCTCTTTCAGTACTTTAATTGAGTCCAAAGCTTAACTTTTCTATTTTCAATGTGTAATAATGTATTAGGGTTTTACATATGCATAAAGGTAAGGAAACCCTAACTTTTACACTTTTTGAACAAAACCTTGATTTAGACTCTAAAAATATCACCATTAATCTTATTAGGTTTTCCTGATTAAGAAAACATATAATTTTATCTATTTTGGAGTTATGAGGTTTAAAGTGCATTTTTGGTGATTTTTATGTATGAAATTAGGGATGTAAATGGGTACAGGTAGACCCACAAACCTACAAATTCGAACCCTTAAAAACCATCCACGAGTCTAATTTTTTATACCTGGATACCTTTGGACCCGTATACCCTTGGACCCGTATATAAGCGGGTCCAATAATGGGTATGCTTGGACCCAGACCCACTAGACCTGTGTACCCACTATACATAAATAACTATTTAAATAATATGTTATGTATATCATACTTTACTAGTCTAACTAATATAATTCTTGAGATTATATCCTACTCTAACTACAATAAGGTTGAGACTAGTCATACAAATAAGAATTAACTATTCTAATTACGATAATGAACATCATATGTAAACTTAGAATCAAAATATCTACTAATTTATGTTACTCTACATAAGTTAAACGTTATGATGATGACTAAAAATATGTAAACAATTAATTAATTAATATTAATGTATAAAATATAACATTATCTAATATATATTTTCATGTTAATATATTATATAATCACAATATTTTGCTGAATTAAAATATATAGAACATAGTCATTTTTCTTACATAAACAATATGATGTTTTATAGAACCTCTTACCCGCATACCCGCTATTATAGTGGGTACGAGTATGGTGTGGGTCTAAGTTTTGTATTATACGGGTCTAGAACCAGAATCGGACCCGCTAAATTAGGTGGGTATGGATATGGGTATATATCCACATTGTACCCGCACTGTTTACACCCCTATATGAAATTTATTTTTAGAGAACTCCTTTAAAAAAACTCAAAATCAAACCTCAAAAGTATTTTTATTAGAAATCTTATACTTTTTTATTCCAAAACATATTTTATTTTAATTTTTGGATATAGGAATAAAAAGATATGATTTTTCCTATTCTGAATAATCAAGAAATTAGAAAATTGCATTAAAGCAATGTAATTCATGAGAAAATAGAAGAGTGGGGCCCACCTTGCTAACTTGGCCCAATCAGAGCTGGCCAAGTCATGGGTCATAGGCACGACTTTGACTCACCCAAACCAATTGAACTGATGGTGAAAGGATAATACTACCCTTAGGCAGAAAATAAAGGAAAATAAAAAAGGAGGGTAGGAGAGGGAAACACACAAGGGGATTCATCCCCTTCATCGGCCTCACCATGGCTAGCGAGTAGCAACTCGATTTTTGGGTGAATCCACGAGAATTGATCAAACTCGAAAATAAGAACACAAAAAGAAAGAGGAGAGTAGCACAAACTTGCCTATGCTTTCAATTCACATGGAGATGAGGTGAGCAGTAAGAACCTACTGCCACAATTTGTGAAACAAAACTCGATCGTCGGCAAGCAAAGATGTGAAAACATGAGCAGTTAGAGGGTGAAAGTAGTTGTAAGGGGGTTGGGGAAGACTCGGGTACCAGTATTTATAGGCAAGGTTGAGTAATAAAGTGAGAAGGAAGTGGCCCGAACTTGCTTGGAGAGCAAGGTTTGGGGTTTTCCCAATTTCTCCATGAAAACACAAAAATAAGGGATCATCAGGTGTGGTTTATTATTTTGGAATTGTTTGGAAAAGATTTCGTGCGAATTGATTGAGAAACTAGCGAGAATTCAAAAAAATAAAATCCACATAAGTCGACACCTGTTTCCCCATCAGCGTGATCTATAAGATGATCTATGAGCAATTGGATTGTGGATCCAATGGTTGTGATTTCTTTGGTCAAAGTCAAAGTGTGACATTCAAATTGAAATCCCAATCTTATAGGAATATAGTGTATATATGCATTAATTTCCCCTTTTCTCTCTCCTTGTTTGAGGGGACAAACATGCTCCAAATTATATTAAAATTGACATCTAACCTATGTTTGATATGAGGAATCAGAATATCCAATTATATTTACCTTTTGAGAACTTTTTATGTGTTAAATAAATCAAATCTTGTTTTCTCTTTCCTCCTACATTAATGGTTATAAGATTCTCCAAATTTGATAAAACTTCACCCACAAGTCACATTAAGTGTCTTGGATACTAATTTTCCATCAACTTTACATGTTGGAGTTATTTGTTCATTTATTTAATATTTAGAAGGTTCTACACACTCTCCTGATTTCATCTTTTAATAAAATAGTTTCCAAATTGAGTGAAAATTCACCCAAAAACATATTTTAATGTGTAGATCACGAATTTGACATCAATTGTTACTTTTGGAGCCATTAATGATTATATTTTGTATATTTGAGTTATCTCTTATTTTCCCATTCAATTAATACAATTATAATTACTAATTTTCCAAAAATTGTGAAACTTATCACCCAAGCAAACTGGTACTCAAAGAAAATGAATTTGGATTTAGAATTATCTTTTGATTCCCACTTTTATGATTTTTTGTCAATTTACACTTATGTCACATAATGGGAAAATTAATTCATTTAATGTCAAATTATCTTAGTTTTAGGATTTTCTTTTCTTTTTCCTACACAAAAGGGCCATAAAAACTTCTAGATTGATTTTATTTTATCCTTATCCCTCTTAAGTGGACATTTTGTAAACTAAACCCATTAGTAAACTTTTACTGAGGTATTTGTGCATAAATCCTTATAAAGTAAAATATTGGGAGCAAATGTACACCAACCTTTATGATTTCCACTAATTCAACATCAAGGATAGAAATGAAAGGAAAATCTTAGGAAAAGGCTAAACTAAGATTATACATGGATTTTAGTTCGTTTTAGCACTCCACCTGTGAAAAAGGATTTCATCCCTGAAATCACATACAAAAAAAGAAGGGTGAGCATGTAACATCTCATCTCTAAGCTCCCAAGTGGTTTCTTCCAAAACATGATACTTCCATAAGACTTTCACCAAATCAGTCTCCTTATTCTTCAACTTCTTAACTTGGGAGTCAAGAATCTTCATGGGTAACTCTTGATAAGTTACATTCTCTTGAATCTCCAAAGGCTCAATTGTGAGAACATGAGAATGGTCCTTCACATACTTTCTCAGCATGAAACACATTATGGATCTTGTTATAGGCAGAAGGAAGAGCTAAACAATATGCATAGTCTCCAACCTTATCCAAGATCTCAAATGGTCCAACATAGAAAGGACTAAGCTTGCCTTTAACTTTAGATCTTGTATATAACATACAGGCTTGATCTTTAAGAAGGCATAGTCACCTACTAGGATACTCACATCAGACCTTTTCTTGTCTGCATACATCTTCAGCCGATCTTGTACAACTTTCATCCACTTCTTGATCAACTGAACCTTCTCTATCATCATCTATATATCATCACTCTTCATAAGAGCATGTTCTCCCACTCATCCTAGTGTAACAGAGAATGAAAATGTCTTCCATACAAATCTTCATAAGGTGGCATACCAATACTAGCTTGGTAGATATTATTGTAAGAAGACTCGGCCAATGGAAGATACTTATCCCATGCACCTCCCCAATCCATAACATAGGCACAAAATAAATCTTCTAGAATTTGCACCATCCATTTAGATTGATCATTAGTTTGTGGATGATAGGCCGTACTAAAACGTAAGTCAGTATCCATCTCTTTCTGAATTTGATTTCACAAATGAGAGGTGAACTTTGGGTTACTATCTGATACTATCACCTTAGGAACTACATGCATGTGAACGATACAATCTACATACAACTGATCCATCTCATCAACCTTGAAAGACATATCTACCTTAAGGGGGCTCCTGACCCTTTAAGTCCAGTGAGCGAGCTGCAAGTGTGGGCCTAGGGTGGCCCAATTGGTTGCTTCTGGGAGCTAATTGTCGCCTTTTTCATCAAAAACAAACCGCACAAGTAATCAGTACACTCTTCTTTCTACAAAGCGGGGGCCTCCCGACCCTTCAAGTCATAGAGTGAACAATGCTTTTTGAGTTGTGTGTCACCCTATTCAAACTTCTGAACTACATACAAAAAGTGGGCAAACTTTGCAAGTCGATCAATCACCACCCACACAACATCAAAACCCTTCCTGGTCTTAGGGAAATCAGTGATGAAGTCCATAGTAATCTTCTCCCATTTCCATTCTAAAATTTCAAGCGGGTGTAGAAGACCACTAGGTCATTGATGCTCGATCTTGAGTTGATGACAAGTCAAACACTTGGCAACAAATAGAGCTATATCCTTCTTCATGTTCTTCCACTCAAGGCTTCATTGTAGGTGTTTGTACATCTTGGTTGTACCACGGTGTATAGTATACTTAGATCCATAGGCTTTGCTCAAAACCTCTTATCACAGGTTCCCAACTTTAGGTATCCACAACCTTTGTCAGAAACGAACAAGACTATCCACTCCAACTAAAAAGTCAAATTGTGGCTTCTCAGCTAAGGCATTCATCTCTTCAATCTCAGAACTTTCAAGGTGTGCAACAACAACTTCCGAGATCCAAGAAGGTGTAATGGACAAACTAGCCATGAGAACATACAACTTCTCAACATCAACTTTATCATCAGGCTGCTATTGCCAATACGAAACATACTCCAGGTTCATAGCAGCACATACTACATCATTCTTTTAAACCAAAGTGTTAGCAACTACGTTTGCTTTATCAGGATGATAGGTGATGGTAAAGTCGTATTCATTCAGATACTCCATCCATCTTCATTGCCTTAGGTTCAGATCCTATTGTATCAAAAGATATCTTAAGCTTTTGTGATATGAGAAAACTTCAAACTTCACTCCATACAGATAGTGTCTCCAGATCTTTAAAGCATGCATGATAGATTCTAGCTCTAAACCATGTGTAGGCCAGTTCTCTTCATTAGGTTTCAATTGGCGTGAAGCATATGTAATCACTCGATCCTCTTGCATCAAGACACACCCTAATCCTTGCTTAGAAGCATCTATGAAGATGATGTAGGGTTTTCCTTCAATAGGTAAATCAAGAACATGATAAGACATCGAACATCTCTTTACCTTCCAAAAATTGTCCTCACATTCTGGTGTCCACACAAACTTGACTTCTTTTCTTGTCAACTTTTTCGGAGGAAGTGCTAACTTGGAAAAAGTCTTGATAAATATTCGATAGTAACCTGCTAAACTGAGGAAACTATGGATTTCAGATGGAGTCTTTAGAGCTTTCCACTTGGTCACAACTTCTACCTATGCAGGATCAACAACAATATGTCCGACAGAAATCACATGATCCAAGAACATCACATCCTTGATCCAAAACTCACATTTTGAGAATTTGGCATATAGTTGATTTTCTCTCAGTGTGTTCAACATAATTCACATATGTTCATGATGTTGTTCTCCAAACTCGGAGTAGACCAAAACATCTTCGATGAGCACCACAATGAACTGATCGAGGTAAGGACAAAACACTCGATTCATCAAGTCCATGAAAGTAGTAGGGGCATTATTCAAGCCGAAAGGCATGAACAGAAACTTGTAATTCCCATAATGTGTTCTAGAAGTTGTCATCAGGACATCTTCATCCTTCACACACATCTGGTAGTATCCACTTCACAGATCCATCTTTGAGAACACAGTGGCCAACTTTAAATGGTCAAATAGGTCATCGATGCGAGGCATAAGATTGAGATTCTTTATATTCACTTGATTAAGCATACAATAATCCATGCACATATGCAACGAACCATCCTACTTCTTCATGAATAATATAGACGCTCCCCATGGTGAAATAGGGTACACAAAACCCATATCGAGAAGCTCTTGAAACTATTTATTAAGCTCGATGAGTTCTGCATGGGCCAAGCGATAAGGAGGCTTTGAGATAGGATAAGTTCTTGGTGCGATCTTGATGGAAAACTCCACCTCACGAGTTGGGGGAAATCCATGCAACTCCTCAAGAAATACATCAGTGAAGTCCTTTACAACATCTATGTGATTGCCAACAGGAGGTGTGGCATCGAGAACAATAGATGATAAAAATGATCTACATCCTTGCAACTTTTCGGTCTTTATGGAAGAGATGATAAACTATTGATCCTCTCTGTTCCTACCCTTGATGCACATCCTTCCCTCAACATGATGTAACAGACTAACCTTCAACACTTCACATAACAAAACAACCTTGCACTTCTTCAATAAATCCTTCCCCAGGATGACATCAAAGGCAGTCATGTCAAATAAGATAAAATCTGAGGGAAACATCCTTCTAGAGATACACAGGTCCAAGATTGGGAGTTTGAGATAAGAAGAGAATATCCTACCACTATGGGTTTTAACATCTAATACATGATCTATATATTATGATTCTATCTCTAACATGGCAGATAATTTGGTTGATATGAATGTATTCTATGAACCAGAATCGAAGAGTGCTTTAACAAGATGCATATTAAGATGTAAAGTACCTTCTATGACTTCATTATCTCCTTCAGCTTCCTCAACATTAATGGAAAACACCCTACCATTCCGCCTCTCCACAGGTGGTTGTCAACTTTTCCGGTTCTGATTGTTGTTGTTTATAGGAGGCGGATTTTGTCACTGTTGTGGCTGTTGGGTAGGCTGCTGAGTAGGATGTTGAACTGGAGCTGGTCCCCACCCAAGCTTGGGGAAGTTAGGTCGAATGTCTCTAGCTTGACTGCACTCATGAAAGATGGGTAAAGGTTGATCATCTCTATAAGGTTGACCATTGCCAACAGGGCATCTTCCAGGTAGGTGAGAACATGAGCAACTGTTGCACTTATTGTGTCCTTGGTTTCTACCGACATTCTTTTTCTTATGTTGTTGTTGTGTCTGGAAGATAGGAACCCGGGGTAAGACTTGATCACCAAAGACTTGTATACCATTTTTTGAAAAGTCGACAGTAGCAGGGGAACAAGGTTTCATCCTACATTGTAGCTTATACCGTCGAGGAATAGGGTTGATCTTCTTTCAACTCCTAGGTACACAACATAACGCTCCAGGAGGAGGAAATGTTGCACGTACTCAGAGATGATCATGCTTCCTTGTCGCAAACTATAGAACTCTACTTCCTTCCTCTTCAGATAGGCGGGGCGTATGTACTTCTCGTGGAAAATTTTGAGGAACTCTTCCCAAGTCATGCTCGAAGTATTGTAGGTACAAGACATACCCATCCACCAAACCCATGCCAGCCCATCCAGTACATACGTTGCAAAGCGAACCTTCTGCTGAGGAGGACACGCGATGCCCTTAAAGGTACACTCCAGAGCCAAAAACCAATCATCAACTTTATCCACCATGTTTGACTCACTCTCATCCTTTAAGTACAGTGGTTTCATCTTGATGAAGTCCGTAAGGGTGAACTCCTTTGGCTTAGCTGCAGTAGTTGCATCATTGGAAATCTGTCCCAACAAGGTAGTCAAGAGCAGTTGGCGCAACATGGTCAGGTCTTGTTTAGGGGTCAGAAGAGGGGTGCCAACAGGGGAAGTAGGGACTTTCCCAGTATTGGAGGGAGTCACTAGAGTAGTCTGGTTGTCAGTGTTGCTATAGGTGGATCCTGGAGAGGAGTTGTTCATGTTTTCAAACAAATCTCCCTTCCTAAAAGATAAGGGTATAACATAAGATAACTAGGAGTAGACAAGAAGGATATCTAACACTACTATTACCTCTGGCATACTATTTTAGACAGTCAGTATCAGTGAAGTTCAGGCAAGTATCATATAGATCCGGGACTCCTCATAAACCAAGATAGTGGCATGGAGGAAAATATTGCTAGCCCCCATACCATAATCCTTTCTAGACACCCTTGCTTTCAATTATGCCCTAGTAGTTGCCCAACATGCTCGATACCATGTTGTAAAGAGGTGAGATCATCCCCTTACTAAAATTTAAATGAAATGCAAAACATCCACTTTTTTCCAAGAAAAATAGACACTGTGGAATGCATATATAATAATCCAAGTAAATAAGCATGTTTTAGATACATGTAAAATGTCAATAGCAGCAGAAAGAAACTAAGTTATTAATTTTTTTTTTAACTCTGTTCACTACATGAGTTTCTTTAAAAAGGAAAAACTAAAAAGAAACTATAGGATCTAGCAATAAGCAACCTAGTCATCCTTGAAAGCCAAACTTGAATCTACTCCTGAACTTGGTCACCTTGGCCTTATTCAACACCTTGATCTAACCCTGGGTGGTTGGGAAAGTACCAAGAAAAAGGGAAAGAAAACAAGGTATGTGTCAAAGATAATGAACAAGGACAAAAGATAAAAAATAATATGGAAATAAAGGCTAAGATTTCATCATAGGTGAAGATGACCAAAACAATGAGGCATAAATAAATAGATGCTTACCATAACAAAAATAGTAAAAGTTTGCATGCATGATTAATATTGACTACCAAAACTATGTAAGGTTGAGGAACCTACCTAACCTCAACCAATAGCTAAGGGATAGTAACACATTCCAATCACCTACAAATATTTTGTATTGGGGAGAGTAACACATTCCCCTAGGAGAATTTACACTGCCCTATCTATGGGTGGTTGTATAAAAGTACCATTGATAAGTTAGATAGTCTAATAAAATCAACATGCTAACAACTATGGAAAGTATAAAAATCAAGTAATAGAAACTTGGAATTGGGGTGCAAGGCCCAAGAAATAAGTATAAAAACTAATTTTTGAGGCAAATATAGCAAAGGAAATAACAAAAGAGAAATTAGGGTTTCATAAAAGCCTCATTAGGGAAACTATGTAAGGGTTTGCAATTATTCCCAACTTAGGTGTAAGGAAAGCACATACCTTTCTTAATGAAATCCCATTACTTCTCTTTCACTACTTTAATTGAGTCCAAAGCCCACTTTTCCTATTTTCAATGTATCATCATGTATTAGGGTTTTACATATGCATAAAGGTAAGAGAACCCTAACTTTTGGACTTTTTGAACAGAACCTCAATTGAGACTATGAAAAATATCACCATTGATCTTATTAGGTTCTCCTTATTAAGAAAACATATAATTTTGTCTATTTTGGAGTTATGAGGCTTAAAGTGCATTTTTGCTGATTTTTATGTGTTAATTTCAGTTTTAGAAAACACCTTTTGACAAAACTCAGAACCAAACCTTGAAAGTATTTTTATTATAAATCTTACAATTTTATAATTCCAAAACATATTTTCTTTTAATTTTTGGACAAAGGAATAAAAAGATATGATTTTTCCTATTCTTTCAATTTAGGAAATTAGAAAATTACATTCAAGCAATGGAATTCGTGAGAAAAGAGAAGAGCGGGGTCTGCCTTGCTGACTTGGCCCAATCAAAGTTGGCCAAGTCATGGTTCAAATGTGTGGCTTTGACTTGCCCAAACCAATTGAACTGATGGTGAAAGGACAATACAACCCTTATGCGGAAAATAAAGGAAAATAGAAAACAAGGAGGGTAGGAGAGGGAAAACACACAGGGGATTCATCCCCTTCATCGAACTCACCATGGCTAGCGAGCAACAACTTGATTTTTGGGTGAATCCATGAGAATAGATCAAATTCAAAAGCAAGAACATGAAAAGAAAGAGGAGAGTAGCATGAACTTACCTATGCTTTCAATTCACATGGAGACGAGGTGAGGAGGAAGAACCTTCTATTGCAATCTGTAGAAAAAAAACTCAATAATCGACAAGTAAAGATGTGAGAACATGAGCAATTGGAGGGTGAAAGTTGTTGCAATGGGGTTGGGGAAGACTCGGGTACTAGTATATATAAGCAAGATTGAGTAATAAAGTGAGAAGGAAGTGGCCCAAACTTGCTTGGAGAGCAAGGTTTGGGGATTTCCTGATTTCTTCACAAAAACACAAAAGCAAGGGATCATTAGGTGTGGTTTCTTATTTGGAATCATTTGAAGAAGATTTCGTGTGAATTGATAGAGAAACAAGCGAGAATTCAAGAAAACAAAATCCACGTAAGTCGGTGCCTATTTCCCAATCAGTGTGATCTATAAGACAATCTGTGAACCATTAGATCGTGGATCCAATGATTGTGATCACTCTAGTCAAACTCAAAGCATGACATTCATCCACGTAAGTCGGTGCCTATTTCCCAATCAGTGTGATCTATAAGACAATCTGTGAACCATTGGATCGTGGATCCAATGATTGTGATCACTCTAGTCAAACTCAAAGCATGACATTCAAATTAAAATCCCAATGTTAAAGGAATATAGTGTATATATGCATTAATATTTCTTTTTCTCTTTCCTTGTTTGAGGGGGAAAACATGCTCTAAATTATATAAAATTGAGACCTAACCCATTTTTGGTATGAGGAATCTGAGTATGCAATTAGATTTGCCTTTTGAGAACTTTTTATGTCTTAAATAAATCAATTCTTATTTTCTCTTTCCTCCTACATTAATGGTTATATGATTCTTCAAATTTGATGAAACTTCACCCACAAGCACATTAGGTGCCTTGGATACGAATTTGCCATCAATTTTATATTTTGGAGCTATTTGTTCACCTTTTAATCAAATATTCTCCAAATTGAGTGAAAATTCACCCAAAGCATATTTTAATATGTAAATCATGAATTTGATATCAATTTTTACTTTTGGAGCCATTAATGATTTTATTTTGAATTTTTTGAGTTATCACTTATTTTCCCATTCAATTAATTCAATTAAACTTACTAATTTTCCAAAATTTGTGAAACTTATCACCCAAGCAAACATGTACTCAAAGAAAATGAATTTGGATTTAAAATTATCTTTTGAGTCCCACTTTTATGATTTCTTAGGAAATTTACTCTTACTTTTAATTAATGGGAAAATTAATTCATTTAATGTCACATTATCTTAGTTTTAGGATTTTATTTTCTTTTTCCCACAAAAAAGGGTCATAGAAACTTCTGGATCAATTTTATTTTATCCTTATCCCTCTTAAGTGGACACTTTTCAAATTAAACCCATTAGTAAACTTTTATTGAGGTATTTGCATAATTCCTTATAAAGTAAAATATTGGGAGCAAATGTACACCAACCTTTATGATTTCCACTAATTCAACATCAAGGGAAGAAATGAAAGGAAAAGCTTAAGAAAAGGCTAAACTAAGATTATACATGGATTTCAGTTCATTACACCTCTAGTCTAGGAGGAACCTATTGGTTTTTTACACTAATGAGTTTCAATCATAAGAATGATCTTTTACTAAACTGGCTATTTCCCGCAAGTATACAATAGTAGTTGTAGTCGAGGTCAAACACAAGGAGCGTTGGTTAGCTAGGCACAAGAGTTATGATTTTCAATAATATAGATCATTGTACACAAGATGATTGGATTAGAACAACTAAATTATAGATTTAAAACAAAACTGTAAATTATCACCTAAGAAAGGTTAAGATTTAGATTTAGGAGGATGCTAGACTTGGGATTTCACTATCACATCATAGCTTATATTAAAATATGAATTTAAACAAGTTAATTAACTTGTAAAGGAGGTTTGTAGTCATCACTCACCTCCCGGTGAAGGGATGATGATTCTAACTCCATACATCACTCTCATGTATGTATTTCATTCCAAATCACAAACCTTGCTCCTCAACTTAATCCCAACCACTCTCACGGTCAAGGACATGTTTCCAAAAGAGTAACTCCATAGTCTCAAACACATCTTCTCAGATTATGAAAGAAATCATAAAACATGCAAGTATGATGGTCAATCACACAAACAAGCATTTCAAATATGAAACAACTCTTGGAACATGCAAGCAACTAATATTTAGTATGAAATTCATATGTTCATACAAGCTATGACATGGGAGTTACTCTCCCATGTCTAAGATTCGGATTCTACTCATCCATGGCTAGAGAAAGAAGGTACAAGCAGCAGAAAACATCAAAGGACATAGTAAAAGAGTAGAAAGAACTAGTATGTCCGTGAGAAGTAGTAGAACAAAGAAGAACTCTGGCTAGAAGTCAAGCTCCATCCTTGCTTGCTGCACTTTCTCCAAATTTCTTCACTCCCAAGCGGATAGAAGAGGAAGAAGAAGATCCTTGCTATAATTAGTGAATAAGAAGAAAGAAGAAGAGGGTTCTCTCTTGAGTAACCACCTCCTATATCCCTTAGTCTCCTCCAACTTCTCCTGGACTCCCTCCAGTTGGGTTTCCCTCTAAAAAGTTCGTCCTAAGCCGTCCTCCTTGTCCCAAGTCATTACCATTCGTATATATGAGAGTGAAAAGGTTGTTCTTTGAGTTTGGGTCGAAAATATACTTTACACGACATGTGGGTAAGTTCACATGGAGTGTGGGAAGTTACAACTTAGCAGAAAACCCAATTTTTAGGTCTTATGGCGTGTAAATTGGTCACACGGCGTAACCCAAAGTGCATGTAACTTGACATGAATTTTATTTTACATTGACACAGTGTGTCAAATAAAAACATGGGTGTCCCATTTCAACACGACGTGTCTATAAGTGACACAGAGTGTCAATGGCTGTTCTGAGTTGTTCTGGGTTGTTGTGTATTCTGCTCATAACTTACGGTATGTAGGTCAGTTCTATATGCTGTAAGAAGTGGTATTTGTGTAGTTTTGAACCCCAAAATATGTAGATACTTGAGGATTGATCCAATAAGTGATAATATGATATATTCCTCATCACTTCATTGAAAAATGTAGTACCTACAATCCAAACCATGAGACAAATAAGAATAGCTAATAATATAGAATCTAGCATGAATGACAGTGATATTTGAGTCAAAACAACATGGATATGCAACCACACATGGTCCAAAAGATGATATGATTTGTGGACATCAAATTCCCCTAATCTTGAACCATTTCTTGTCCTCAAGAAAAAAGAAATAGATACATGGTTGTAGAGTAATAGGTGGTCGCAATATCATATACACATGAAAATTGAATTTATGGATCTAGAAAAAGGCATTTTCATCATTCAAATATGTAACTAATTATGAATTGAATTCAAACTCTCAAGATGAAATTTAGTTTCAAATAGATATTCATATAATCTTGAGTGAATCAACAATAGAGCAATCATTAGAAAAAAGATGATGAAGCTAATAAAGAAATGATATGCCACAAACCCAACTGATAATAAAGATGAAATGAAAAGAAAATCCATTAACGTCTCCGTCCATATGCATCAAATTTATCATTCGAATCAAAAACTCTATTAGGATTCATGTGCACGGTATTCGACTGCTAAGTATAGGCTTATGCACACATGTAATACCAGTTGGGGATTAGTGTCCCTCTTTAAAACACATTTCTAACCTTTTGAGTTAGAGGATGTGTATCTTTTTGGGTTTCACCAGATTTTCAAAAACATTCCCCCCATTTTCACTTGATTCGGGTACCTCATTGGATACCTCGTTGTCCATTTTCTACCCTTCCCCTTTTGCGGATATTGTCAAGCAGATTTAGGATAGATAAGTTGGAAATTCAATCATTTATAAGAATTTTCTCAAGAAGAGCAGTGGAATATTCATTACAATGTTGGCAATATCATCAAGATGTTAATCACAACTCTATAGTGCATAAACTCAAAATTTTTTAATTTTTACATGTGTTAGGACAAGAGAGAAAGAATTGCAATTCATGTTCAATCATATATTTAAATGCAACATGAATAGCCATGATTATCGAAAAATTTCAAGTGATGTGATATATGCCCAACTATTTCCAATAAGTCATTATCTTTGTGTATAAAGAGATGGTTCAAACATAAGGAAGGTATTGAACATGAGAAAACTATCAACTCAATTTCATGCAATTTATTGAAAACAAAAGACAGAAATGTGAACACAAAACAAAATCAAATGACAAGAAGCAAATAACATGAAAGGGAAAAGCTAAAAGAACTAAGTTACCATCCAGTTTCTCCCCCGTAAGCTTGAAATCTGCAGTTTCCTCACTACAAAAATCAAACTAAAAAGGTTACAATCGGGTACCTCATCATGGTGGAAACATCAAAGTCCATGGAGGACCAGTGCTCTGATTTGTAGCTGGAAATTTTTTTGCTAAAGATTGATGCTTCCTTGCAAATATGTCCTTGATTTGGGGCAAGCGAAAGAAACTATGAGCTACAGCAAGAATAATCTTTGATACACCAATACTATTTGTCTTTTCATTCTCCTTTGAAGCATCATTAAAATATGAGTTGGGAAGAGTGTTCTCATTACAAAGCAATGTGTCATCTAGAGTGTGCGGAGGAAGGACATGTGGCTTGCTTAAAGAATCTAAAAGTAGATCATGTGTTGTAGCTTTCTCCCCTTGATTTGCAGCTTCATAATCCTCACAGGTATCGACATCAATCATACCTTGTAGGATATACTTCTATGACAACACCATTCTTCAATGTCACTATCCTGAAATATGTAGGATTCATCTCTAGTGGACTAGGAAAGAAAGGTGGAAATGCTTCTTTGTAAGAAAGAGATTGTTGGGCAATTTGTTTCTCCAAGATGTGTGCATGAGTGACAATATTGTCCACCTTAGAAGAGAGTTAGAAAATGAAACCCTTAATTGATTGTCTTTGTTGATGGAACTCCTCATTTTGCTGCATTTGAGTTGAAATAAATGTTGCAAGCATGGACTCTAATCTAGAAGTTACTTGTGGTCATCGTGGCTGACTGAAATTCGGGTTCACATTACTGTAGAAGCCCGGTGGAGTATAGCCCATTGGAGAATATATAGAAGAAGCATAACATGTAGAAGATGAGTGGCTAAGAAACCCACATGCATCACAAATAATATTGGCTGCTTGAAATGGCTGTGTGCTTAGCTTTGCAAACCTTTGTGATAAAGTGTCTAACTTTGCTGTAATTATGTCTATAGCATCAACCATGTGACTTCCTACTTGTATCTTGGATGTAGTAGCTGAATAAGATGACTGGTAGCTTGTATCCGAGCTCCATTGGCAATGGTTTCCTACCATATCTTTAATAATAGCATAAGCTTCTCCCTAAGATTTGTTCATTATAGCTCTGTTTGCAGATGTATCAATAGATAATCTTGTATTGTAGTACAAACCATTGTAGAAAGATTGCAATAGAAGCCAATTGCTTAGACCATGATGTGAACAAAGATGTTGGAGATCTTTGAACGTCTCCCATGAATCATACAATTTCTCTCCATCCCTTTGAGAATGATTCATGAGTTGACTCCTTAGCTGTGCGGTCCTTCTAGGTGGAATGTATTTTGCCAAAAAGACTTTTAGAATCTCCTACCAAGTTTTGATGGATTTCTTTGGCAAGGAATAGAGCCATGCCTCATCTCTATCTCTAAGGGCGAACAAAAAAAGGAGTAGGAAGATTCCTTCAGTAGGAATGTCTTTTATCTTTTTGGTGCTTAGCAACTACAAGAATTCAGCAATGTGAAGGTTTGGATCATCCATTGGTGTCCCTCCAAATGCATTTAGCTGTAGCAATTGTATGATGGTTGGGCTGATAGAAAACTCTTCTGCCTCGAATTTTGAAATATTTATAGGCCCACTCATGTGCATTGCAGTTGTACAAAAGTAGTCCTTAAGAGAAAGGTCATCCTCCTTGACTAGTTCTTCATGTGGATCTGGAGGATTAGGTGGATGTGGCGTAGATGGTGGTGGTGTATGTGGTATGGATGAAGGTGGTGGATAAGAGGGTGTGGAAGAATGTGGTATGGGTGTTGGTGGTGTATATGATGATGGTGAATTAGGTGTGAATGAAGGTGATGTGGATGAAGGTGGCATGGGTGAATGTCATTTGGATGATGGTGACATGGATTATGGTCGTGTCAGTTGTGATTCCTCCATACATGTTTGGGTTTCACTCCTTCTTCCTCCATGAGGGCTGCAAATGATATGTTCATTTTATGAATGTAGAGATATGCACAGTTCAAGGATCTTTTTATGAACACCGCATATGCTCCTGGAAATAAACAAGGTGAGTGAGATACAAAAACAAACATGGAAGATACAACAAATTATTATGATCATGATGAATTATGATTGATGGATATGATGGTGGATATGAAGGTTGTGATCTAGTCTCATTTACTTATCAACAACTCTTGCTCTAACAAGAATACCGATGCTCCCCGACAACAGTGCCAAAAACTTGTTGGTTTGTTACACTAACGAGTTTCAATCATAAGAATGATCTTTTACTCAACTAGTTATTTCCCACAAGTATACGAGAGTAGTTGTAGTCGAGGTCAAAGACAAGGAGCGTTGGTTAGCTAGGCGTAAGAGTTATGATTTTCAATAATCTAGATTGTTGTACACAAGTTGATTGGATTAGAACTACTAAATTGTAGATTTCAAACAAAATAGTAAATTATCACTTAAGAAAGGTTAAGATTCAGATTTAGGAGGATACTAGACTTGGGATTTCACTATCACATCATAGCTTATATTAAAATATGAATTTAAACATGTTAATTAACTTGTAAAGGAGGTTTGTAGTCATCACTCACCTCCTGGTGAAGTGATGATGATTCTAACTCCATACATCATTCTCGTGTATGTATTTCATTTCAAATCACAAACTTTGCTCCTCAACTTAATCCCAGCCACACTCTCGTGGTCAAGGACAAGTTGCCAAAAGAGTACCTCCATACTCTCAAACATATCTTCTCAGATTATGAAAGAAAGCATAAAACATACAAGTATGATGGCCAATCACTCAAACAAGCATTTCAGATATGAAACAACTCTTGGAACATGCAAGGAACTAACATTTAGTACAAAATTCATCAGTTCATACAAGCTATGACATGGGAGTTACTCTCCCATGTCTAAGATTCAGATTCTACTCATCCATGGCTAGATAAAGGAGGTAAAAGAAGCAGATAACATCAAAGGACGTAGTAAAAGAGTAGAAAGAACTAGTATGTCTGTGAGAAGTAGTAGAACGAAGAAGAACTATGGCTAGAAGTCAAGCTCCGTCCATGCTTGTTGTACTTTTTCCGGATTTCTTCACTCCCAAGCGAATAGAAGAGGAAGAAGAAGATCCTTACTACAATTGGTGAAGAATAAGGAAGAAGAAGAGGGTTCTCTCTTGAGTAACCACCTCCTATATCCCTTGGTCTCCTCCAACTTCTCTTGGACTCCCTCCAGTCGGGTTGACCTCCAAAAAGTGTATCCTAAGCCATCCTCCCTATCCCAAGTCATTCCCATTCGTATATATGAGATTGGAGGGGTTGTTCTTTGAGTTTGGGTCGAAAATATACTTTACACGGTGTGTGGGTAAATTCACATGTCGTGTGGGCAGATACAACTTAGCAGAAAACCCAATTTTTAGGTCTTACGAGCATGTAAATTGGCCACACGGCGTAACCTAAAGTGCCTGTAACTTGATAGGAATTTTATTATACATTGACACGACATGTCCCATGTTGACACGATGTGTCTATAAGTGACACAACATATCAATGGCTATTCTGGGTTGTTCTGGGTTGCTGTGTATTCTGCTCATACTTACGGTGTGTAGGTCAGTTTTATACATCGTAAAAAGGGGTATTCGTGTAGTTTCAAACCCCAAAACATTTTGATACTTGAGAAGTAATCCAATAAGTGATCATATGATATATTCCTCATCATTGCATTGCAAAATGTAGTACCTACAATCCAAACCATGAGACAAGTAAGAATAGTTAAAAATTTTGAATCTTGCATGAATGAGAGTGATAATTGAGTCAAAACAACAAGGATATGCAACCAAACATGGTCCAAAATATGATATGATTTGTGCACATCAAATTCCCCTAAGCTTGAACCATTGCTTGTCCTCAAGAAAAAATAAATAGATACATGGTTGTAGAGTAATAGGTGGGTACAATATCATATCCACGTGAAAAATAAATTTATGGATCTAGAAAATGCCATTTTCATCATTCAAATATGTAACTAATTATGAATTCAATTCAAACTCTCAAGATGAAATTTTGTTTCAAATTGATATTCAGATAATCTCGAGTGAATCAACTATAGAGAAATCATTAGCAAAAAGATGATAAAGCCTATAAAGAAATGATATTCCACAAACCCAACTGATAATAAAGATGAAATGAAATGAAAATCCCTTAACGTCTTAGTCCATCTGCATTGTCTTTATCATTCAAATAAAAAACTCTATTAGGATTCACGTGCATGGTACTCGGCTGCTAAGTATAGGCTTACGTGCACGTGGAATACTGGTCGGGGATTAGTGTCCCTCTTTCAAACACATTTCTAACCTTTTGGGTTGGAGAATGTGTGGGTGACTTAGCCATCTTTTTTGGTTTCACTAGATTTTCAAAAACATTCCCCCCATTTTCACTTGATTTGGGTACCTCATTGGATACCTCGTTGTCCTTTTTCTACCCTTCCCCTTTTGCAGATATTTCCAAGCAGATTTAGGATAGATAAGTTGGAAATTCAATCATTTATAAGAATTTTCTCAAGAAGAGCAGTGGAATACTCATTACAATGTTGGCAATACCATCGAGATGTTAATCACAACTCTATAGTTCATAAACTAAAAATTTCTAATTTTTACATGTGTTAAGACAAGAGAGAAATAATTGCAATTCATGTTCAATCATATATTTAAATATAAGATGAATAGCCATGATTATCGAAAAATTTCAAGTGATGTGATATATGCACAACTATTTCCAATAAGCCATTATCTTTATGTATAAAGAGATGGTTAAAGCATAAGGAAGGTATTGAACATGAGAAAACTATCAACTCAATTTCATGTAATTTCTGGAAAACAAAAGATTAAAATATGAACACAAAACAAAAGCAAATGACAAGAAGCAAATAACATGAAAGGGAAAAGCTAAAAGAACTAAGTTACCATCTGGTTTCTCCCCCCTAAGCTTGAAATCTGTAGTGTCCCCACTGCAAAAATCAAACTAAAAAGGTAGCAACCAGGTACCTCATCATGGTGGAAACATCAAAATCCACGAAGGACCGGTGCTCTGATTTGTAGCTAGAAATTGTTGTACTAAAGATTGATGCCTCCTTAAAAATATGTCCTTGATTTGGGGCAAGCAAAAGCAACTATGAGCTGCAGCAAGAATAGTCTCTTGTATGCCAATACAATATGTCTTTTCATTATCCTTTGAAGAATCATCAAAATATGAGTTGGAAAGAGTGTTCTTCTTACAAAGCAATGTGTCATCTAGAGTGTGAGGAGGAAGGACATGTGGCTTGCTTAAAGAATCTAAAAGTAGATCATGTGTTGTAGCTTTTTCCCCTTGATTTGCAGCTTCATAATCCTCATAGGTATCAACATCATCATACCTTGAAGGATATACTTCTATAACAAAACTATTCTTCAATGTCACCAGCCTGAAATATGTAGGATTCATCTTCAGTGGACTAGGCAAGAAAGGTGGAAATGCTTCTTTGCTAGAAAGAGCTTTCTGGGCAATTTGTTTCTACAAGATGTGTGCATGAGTGGCAATATCGTACACCTTAGAATAGATTTGGAAAATGGCACCCTTCATTAATTATCCTTGTAGATGGAACTCCTCGTTTTGCTGCATTTGAGTTGAAATAAATGTTGCAAGCATGGACTCTAATCTAAAAGTTACTTGTGGTTGTTGTGGCTGAATGGAATTTGGGTTCACATTGTTTAGAAGCCCGATGGAGTATAGCCAATTGGAGAATAAATAGAAGAAGTATAACATTTATAAGATGAGTGTCTAAGCAACCCACATGCATCACAAATAATATTGGTTGTTTGAAATGGCTATGTGATTAGATTTGCAAGCCTTTGTGATAAAGTGTCTAGCTTTGATTCAATTATGTTTATAGCATAAACCATGTGACTTCCCACTTGTATCTCAGATGTAGTAGCTGAATAAGATGGTTGGTAGGTTGTATCTGAGCTCCATTGTCAATGGTTTGCTTCCATATCTTCAATAATAGCATAAGCTTATCCATAAGATTTGTTCATTAAAGCTCCATTTGTAGATGCATCAATAGATAATCTTATATTGTAGCACAAACAATTGTAGAAAGATTGCAATAGAAGCCAATTGCTTATACCATGATGTGGACAAAGATGTTGGAGATCTTTGAACCTCTCCCTTGTATCATACAAGTTCTGTCCATCCCTTTGAGAATGATTGATGAGTTGACTCCTTAGCTGTGTGGTCCTTCTATGTCAAAAGTATTTTTCCAAAAAGACTTTTTGAAGCTCCACCCAAGTGTTGATGGATTTCTTTGGCAAGGAATAGAGCCATACCTTGGCTCTATCTCTATGGGAGAAAGGAAAAAGGAGTAGGTAGATCACTTAAGTACGAACACCATTTATCTTTATGGTGCTTAGCAACTATAGAAATTTAGCAATGTGGAGGTTTGGATCCTCCATTGGTGTCCCTCTAAATACATTTAGCTATAGCAATTGTATGATGGTTGGGCTGATAGAAAACTCCTCTGCCTCGAATTCTGAAATATTAATAGGCCCCCTCATGTGCATTACAGCTGTACCAAAGTAGCCCTAAAGAGGAAGGTCATCCTCCTTTACTAGTTCTTCATGTTGATCCATAGGATTAGGTGGATGTAGCGTAGATGGTGGTGGTGTATGTCGTATGGATGAAGGTGGTGGATATGAGGGTGTGAAAGAATGTGGTATGGGTGTTGGTGGTGTATATGATGGTGGTGAATTAGGTGTGAATGAAGGTGATGTGGATGAAGGTGGCATGGGTGAATGTCATTTGAATGATGGTAACATGGATGATAGTCGTGTGGGTTGTGATTCCTCCATACATGTTTGGGTTTCACTCTTTCTTGCTCCATGAGGGCTGCAAATGATGTGTTCATTTTATGAATGTAGAGATATGCACGGTTCGAGGAACTTTTTATGAACACCCCATATGCTCCTAAAAATAAACAAGGAGAGTCAGATACAAAACCAAACATAGAAATACAACACTTATGATGATCATGATGAATTATGATTTATGGATATCATGGTGGATATGAAGGTTGTGATGTAGTCTCATTTACTTATCAACAACTCTTTCTCTAACAGGAATACTGTTGCTCCCCGGTAACGGTGCCAAAAACTTGTTGGTTTGTTACACTAACGAGTTTCAATCATGAGAATGATCTTTTACTCAACTAGCTATTTCCCGCAAGTATACGAGAGTAGTTGTAGTTGAGGTCGAACACAAGGAACGTTGGTTAGCTTGGCGCAAGAGTTATGATTTTTAATAATCTAGATCGTTGCACACAAGATGATTGGATTAGAACAACTAAATTATAGATTTAACACAAAAATATAAATTATCACTTATGCAAGGTTAAGATTCAGATTTAGGAGGATCCTGGACTTGGGATTTCACTATCACATCATAGCTTGTATTAAAATATGAATTTAAACATGTTAATTAACTTTCAAATGAGGTATGTTGTCATCATTCACCTCCCAGTGAAGTGATGAGGATTTTAACTGCATACATCACTCTTGTGTATGTATTTCATTTCAAATCACAAACCTTGCTCCTCAACTCAATCCCAGCCACTCTCGCGGTCAAGGATAAGTTGCCAAAAGAGTAACTCCATACTCTTAAATGCATCTTCTTAGATTATGAATGAAAGCATAAAACATGAAAGTATGATGTCCAATCACACAAACAAGAATTTCATATCTGAAACAACTCTTGGAACATGCAAGCAACTAACATTTAGTATGAAATTCATATGTTCATACAAGCTATGACATGGGAGTTACTCTCCCACATCTAAGATTCAGATTCTACTCGTCCATGGCTAGAGAAAGATGGTACAAGCAGTATAAAATATCAAAAGACATAGTAAAAGAATAGAAAGAACTAGTATGTCCATCAGAAGTAGTAGAATGAAGAAGAACTCTAGCTAGAAGTCAAACTCTGTCCTTTCTTGCTATATTTTCTCTAGATTTCTTCACTCCCAAGTGGATAGAATAGGAAGAAGAAGATCCCTTCTGCAATTAGTGAAGAAGAAGGAAGAAGAAAAGGGTTCTCTCTTGAGTAACCACCTCCTATCTCCCTTGGTCTCCTCCAAGTTCTCCTGGACTCCCTCCTATTGGGTTACCCTCCAAAAAGTATCTCCTAAGCCGTCCTCCCTGTTCCAAGTCATTACAATTCATATATATGAGAGTGGAGTAGTTGTTCTTTGAGTTTGGGTCAAAAATATGGTTTACACGACGTGTGGGTAAGTTCACACGGCATGTGGGTAGTTACAACTTAGCAGAAAACCCGATTTTTAGGTCTTATGGCTTGTAAATTGGTCACACGGCATAACCAAAATTGCATGTAACTTCACTAGTATTCTATTGTACATTGACACGGTGTGTCAAATAAAAATACAGTGTGTCCCATGTTGACATGACATGTCTATAAGTGACACAGCATGTCAATGGTTGTTCTGGGCTGTTGTGTATTCTACTCATAACTTACAGCGTGTAGGTCAATTTTATACGCTGTGAAAAGTAGAATTTGTGCAGTTTCAAACCGCAAAACATGTAGATACTTGAGGAGTGAACCAATAAGTTATAATATGATATATTTCTAATCATTTCATTACAAAATGTAGTACCTACAATCCAAACTGTGAGACAAGTAATAATAGCTAAAAATATAGAATCTAGCATGATTGAGAGTCATAATTAAGTCAAAACAATATGGATATGCAACCAAACATGGTCCAAATGATGATATGATTTGTGCACATCAAATTCCCCTAAGCTTGACCCATTTCTTTTCCTCAAGCAAATAGAAATAGATACATGGTTGTAGAGTAATAGGTGGTCAAAATATCATATCCACATGAAAAATGAATTTATGAATCTAGAAAAAGGCATTTTCACCATTCAAATATGTAATTGATTATGAATTCAATTCTAACTCTCAAGATGAAATTTAGCTTCAAATAGATATTCAGATAATCTTGAGTGAATCAACTATAGAGCAGTCATTAGAAAAAAGATGGTAAAGCCTATAAAGAAATGATATGCCACAAACCCAACTGATAATAAAGATGAAATGAAATGAAAATCCCTTAACATTTTCATCCATCGGAATTGGCTTTATCATTCAAATGAAAAACTTTATTAGGATTCACGTGCACGGTACTCGACTACTAAGTATAGGCTTACGCGCATGTGGAATACTGGTCAGGGATTAGTGCCCCTCTTTCAAACACATTTCTAACCTTTTGGGTTGGAGAATGTGAGAGTGACTTAGACATCTTTTTGGGTTTCACTATATTTTCAAAAACATTCCCCCCATTTTCACTTGATTTGGGTACCTCATTGGATACCTCACTGTCCTTTTTCTACCCTTCCCCTTTTGCAGATATTGCCAAGCAGATTTAGGATATATAAATTGGAAATTCAATCATTTATAAGAATTTTCTCAAGAAGAGCAGTGGAATATTCATTACAATGTTGGCAATATCATCCAGATGTTAATCACATCTCTATAGTTCATAAACTCAAAATTTTCGAATTTTTACATGTGTTAAGACAATAGATAAAGAATTGCAATTCATTTTCAATCATATATTTAAATGTAAGATGAATAGCCATGATTATCAAAAAATTTCAAGTGATGTGATATATGCCCAACTATTGCCAATAAGCCATTATCTGTATGTATAAAGACATGGTTCAAGCATAAGCAATGTATTGAACATGAGAAAACTATCAACTCAATTTCATGCAATTTATGGAAAACAAAAGACTAAAATGTGAACACAAAACAAAAGCAAATGACAAGGTTACCATCCGGTTGCTCCCCCCTAAGCTTGAAATTTTTAGTGTCCCCATTGCAAAAATCAAACTAAAATGGTTGCAAGTGGGTACCTCATCATGGTGGAAACATCAGAGTCCACAGAGGACCGGTGCTCTGATTTGCAGCTGGAAATTGTTGTGCTAAAGATTGATGCCTCCTTGAAAATATGTCCTTGATTTGGGTCAAGCGAAAGCACCTATGAGTTGTAGCAAGAATAGTCTTTTGTACGCCAATACAATTTGTCTTTTCATTTTCCTTTGAAGAATCATCAAAATATGACTTGGAAAGAGTGTTCTTATTATAAAGCAATGTGCCATATAGAGTGTGAGGAGGAAGGACATGTGTCTTTCTTAAAGAATCTAAAATTAGATCATGTGTTGTAGCTTTATCCCCTTAATTTGCAGCTTCACAATCCTCATAGGTATCAACATCATCATACCTTGAAGGATATACTTCTATAACAAAACCATTCTTCAATGTCACTGGCCTGAAATATGTAGGATTCATCTCCGGTGGACTAGGCAAGAAAGGTTGAAATTCTTCTTTTCTAGAAAGAGCTTGCTGGGAAATTTGTTTCTACAAGATGTGTGCATGAGTGGCAATATCATACACCTTAGAAGAGAGTTGGCAAATGGCACCCTTCATTGATTATCTTTGTTGATGGAACTCCTCATTTTGCTGCATTTGAGTTGAAATAAATGTTGCAAGCATGGAACTCTAATCTAAAAGTTACTTGTGGTTGTTGTGGCTGAATGAAATTCGGGTTTGCATTGTTGTAGAAGCCCGGTGGAGTATAGCCAATTGGAGAATAAATAGAACAAGTATAACATGTAGAAGATGAGTGTCTAAGCAACCCACATGCATCACAAAAAATATTGGTTGCTTGAAATGGTTGTAATATTAGCTTTTCAAACCTTTGTGATAAAGTGTCTAGCTTTGATGCAATTATGTATATAGCATCAACCATGTGACTTCCCACTTGTATCTCAAATGTAGTAGCTAAATAAGATTGTTGGTAGCTTGTATCTGAGCCCCATTGACAATGGTTTTCTGCCATATCTTCAATAATAGCATAAGCTTCTCCATAAGATTTGTTCATAAGAGCTTCGTTTGCATATGCATCAATAGATAATCATATATTGTAGCACAAACCATTGTAGAAAGATTGCAATAGAAGCCAATTACTTAGACCATGATGCAGATAAAGATGTTGGTGATCTTTGAACCTCTCCCATGTATCATACAAGTTCTCTCCATCCCTTTGAGAATAATAGATGAGTTGACTCCTTAGTTGTGCAGTCCTTCTATGTGGAAAGTATTTTGCTATAAATACTTTTAGAAGATCCTCCCAAGTGTTGATGGATTTCTTTAGCAAGGAATAGAGCCACACCTTGGCTCTATCTATAAGGGAGAAACGAAAAAGGAGTAGGTAGATCCCTTCAATAGGAACACCATTTATCTTTATGGCTCTTAGCAACTGTAGAAATTCAGCAATGTGGAGGTTTGGATCCTCCATTGGTGTCCCACTAAATACATTCAGCTATAGCAATTGTATGATGGCTGGGCTGATAGAAAACTCCTCTGCCTCAAATTATGAAATATTAATAGGCCCACTCATGTGCATTGCAGTTGTACCAAAGTAGGCCTTAAGAGGAAGGTCATCCTCCTTTACTAGTTCTTCATGTGGATCTAGAGGATTAGGTGGATGTTACGTAGATGGTGGTGGTGTATGTGGTATGGATGAAGGTGGTGTATATGAGGGTGTGGAAGAATGTGGTATGGGTGTTGGTGGTGTATATAATGGTGGTGAATTAGGTGTGAATGAAGGTGATGCGGATGAAGGTGGCATGAGTGAATGTCATTTGGATGATGGTGACATAGATGATAGTTGTGTGGGTTGTGATTCCTCCATACATGTTTGGGTTTCACTCCTTCTTACTCCATGAGGGCTGCAAACGATCTGTTCATTTTATGAATGTAGAGATATGTACGGTTCAAGGATCTTTTTATGAACACCCCATATACTCCTGCAAATAAACAAGGAGAGTGACATACAAAAACAAACATGGAATATACAAAAAATTATGATGATCATGATGAATTATGATTTATGGATATGATGGTGGATATGAAGGTTGTGATCTAGTATCATTTACTTATCAACAACTCTTGCTCTAACAGGAATACCGATGCTCCCTAGCAACGATGCCGAAAACTTGTTGGTTTGTTACACTAATGAGTTTCAATCATAAGAATGATCTTTTACTCAAGTAGCTATTTCCCGCAAGTATACGAGAGTAGTTGTAGTCGAGGTCGAACACAAGAGTGTTGGTTAGCTTGGTGCTAGAGTTATGATTTTCAATAATCTAGATCATTGTACACAAGATGATTGGATTAGAACAACTAAATTACATATTTAAAACAAAACAATAAATTATCACTTAAGAAAGGTTAAAATTTAGATTTAGGAGGATCCTAGACTTGGGATTTCACTACCACATCATAGCTTATATTAAAATACTAATTTAAACATGTTAATTAACTTGCAAAAGAGGTTTGTAGTCATCATTCACATCCCAGTGAAATGATGACAATTATAACTCCATACATCACTCTGGTGTATGTATTTCATTTCGAATTACAAACCTTGCTCCTTAACTTAATCCCAGCCACTCTCGCGGTCAAGGACAAGTTGCTAAAAGAGTAACTTCATACTCTCAAACACATCTTCTCAGATTATGAATGAAAGCATAAAACATGCAAGTATGATGGCCAATCACACAAACAATCATTTCACATCTGAAGCAAATCTTGGAACGTGCAAGCAACTAACATTTAGTATGAAATTCATATGTTCATACAAGCTATGACATTGGAGTTACTCTCCCATGTCTAGGATTTAGATTCTACTCATCCATGGCTAGAGAACGAAGGTACAAGTAGTAGAAAATATCAAAGGACATAGTTAAAGAGTAGAAAGAACTAGTATATCCGTGAGAAGTAGTAGAACGAAGAAGAACTCCAGCTAGAAGTCAAGCTCTATCCTTGCTTGCTGTATTTTCTCCATATTTCTTCACTCCCAAGCAAATAGAATAGGAAGAAGAAGATCCTTGCTGCAATCAGTGTTCAAAAAATCGGTCTAATCGGCCGAATAATCGACCGAATATTCGGTTTTGTAGGTCCAGCGCCCCGCATATGCATAATTGGACCTATAATCGGTCCACGGCCGATTAATCGGCCGCTCGGGGGAATAATCGGCCGATTAATCGGGGATTTTCTAAACCCAACCGAAATAATATATTTTTTTACAGTAACTTTTTCTAAACCTACTATTGGTCATTACAATTACATTCTCTTACCCCACTTCACATATTTGTTCTTTTCCCCATGTTTTCTCAATAAGTTTATAGTTAATGTTTATTGAATTGATTCTTATTATTGATGTTTTCATCTCTAATATCATCAATGTTTCTAATTACTTATTTACTGCAATATTAATCTCTAGCTAATTGTTCTTCTTTGCTGCTCCATTTTGAATATTGATTTAGATGCATATTCTTTATATTGATGACTTATATATAGTTCATTTTGTTTGTATCTATGCTTATTTACAATCCAAATGAAGTTTAGCTTCCCCCTTTTAGAACATGATTAATCTCATATTACAAGAAGATTTTACTCAAATTTTAGTTGTACAATTCTAATATAAGACTAATACATAATTTGGATATAGTCAACATATAGTTTATATATATTTATAACTAATTTAAAAAAAAAATCAAAACCGATTAAAACCGATTATTCTCCCTCTTATACTCCCGCATACCGTGTATACTCTATTCAGTACCCTGTCTGCCCGTACACCGATTACCTCTTTTCAGAACACTGGCTGCAATTAGTGAAGAAGAAGGAAGAAGAAGAGGGTTCTCTCTTGATTAACCACCTCCTATCTCCCTTGGTCTCCTCCACTTCTCCTGGACTACCTCCAGTCGAGTTGCCCTCCAAAAAGTCTGTCCTAAGCCGTCCTCCATGTCCCAAGTCGTTCCCATTCATATATATGAGAGTGGAGCAGTTGTTCTTTGAGTTTGGGTCGAAAATATGCATTACACGACGTGTGGGTAAGTTCACACGACGTGTGGGCAGTTACAACTTAGCAAAAAACCCAATTTTTAGGTCTTACGGCGTGTAAATTGGTCACACGACATAACCAAAATTACATGTAACTTGACTAGAATTATGATGTACATTGACACGGTGTGTCAAATAAAAATACATCATGTCCCATGGTTACACAACGTGTCTATAAGAGACATGCAATGTCAATGGCTATTCTGGACTGCTGTGTATTCTACTCATAACTTACGGCGTGTAGGTCAATTTTATACGACATAAAAAGTGGTATTTGCGCAGTTTCGAACCACAAAACATGTAGATACTTGAGTAGTTATCCAATAAGTGATAATATGATATATTCCTCATCATTTCATTGAAAAATGTAGTACCTACAATCCAAACTGTGAGACAAGTAATAATAGCTTTAAATATAGTATATATAATGAATGAGAGTGATAATTGAGTCAAAACAATATGGATATGCAACCAAACATGGTCCAAAAGATGATATGATTTGTGCACATAAAATTTCCCTAAGCTTGAACCATTGCTTGTCCTTAAGCAAAAAGAAATAGATACATGGATGTAGAGTAATAGGTAGTCAAAATATCATATCCACATGACAAATGAATTTATGAATCTAGAAAAAGGCATTTTCATAATTCAAATATGTAACTGATTATGAATTAAATTCTAACTCTCAAGATCAAATTTAGTCTCAAATAGATATTCAGATAATCTTGAGTGAATCAACTATAGAGTAATCATTAGCAAAAAGATGATAAAGCCTATAAAGAAATGATATGCCACAAACCCAACTGATAATAAAGATGAAATGAAATGAAAACCCCTTAACATCTTCGTCCTTCTACATTGTCTTTATCATTTGAATAAAAAACTCTATTAGGATTCACATGCATGGTACTCGGCTGCTAAGTATAGGCTTATGCGCACATAGAATACCGGTCGGGGATTAGTGTCCCTCTTTCAAACACATTTCTAACCTTTTGGGTTGGAGAATGTGTGGGTGACTTAGCCATCTTTTTGGGTTTCACTAGATTTTGAAAAAAATTCCCCCCATTTTCACTTCATTTGGGTACCTCATTGGATACCTCGCTATCCTTTTTCTACCCTTCCCCTTTTGCAAATATTGCTAAGAAGATTTAGGATAGATAAGTTGGAAATTCAATCATTTATAAGAATTTTCTCAAGAAGAGCAATGGAATATTAATTACAATGTTGGAAATATCATAAAGATGTTAATCACAACTCTATAGTTCATAAACTCAAAATTTTCGAATTTTTACATGTGTTAAGACAAGAGAGAAAGAATTGCAATTCATGTTCAATCATATATTTAAATGCAAGATGAATAGCCATGATTATCGAAAAATTTCAAGTGATGTGATATATGCCCAACTATTTCCAATAAGCCATTATGTTTATGTATAAAGAGATGGTTAAAGCATAAGGAAGGTATTGAACATGAGAAAACTATCAACTCAATTTCATGCAATTTATGGAAAACAAAAGACTAAAATGTGTACACAAAACAAACGCAAATTACAAGAAGCAAATAACATGAAAGGGAAAAGCTAAAAGAACTAAGTTACCATCCGGTTGCTCCCCCCTAAGCTTGAAATATGTAGTGTCCCCACTGCAAAAATCAAACTAAAAAGGTTGCAACTGGGTACCTCATCATGGTGGAAACCTCAAAGCCCATGGAGGACCGGTGCTCTGATTTGCAGCTGGAAATTGTTGTCCTAAATATTGATGCCTCCTTGAAAATATGTCCTTGATTTGGGGCAAGCGAAAGCACCTATGAGCTGCAGCAAGAATAGTCTCTTGTATGCCAATGCAAATTTTCTTTTCATTATCCTTTGAAGAATCATCAAAATACGATTTGGAAAGAGTGTTCGTCTTACAAAGTAATGTGTCATCTAGAGTGTAAGGAGGAGAGACAAGTGGCTTGCTTAAAGAATCTAAAAGTAGATCATGTGTTGTAGCTTTCTCCCCTTGATTTGCATCTTCATAATCCTCATAGGTATCAACATCATCATACCTTGAAGGATATACTTCTATAACAAAATAGCATAAGCTTCTCCATTAGATTTGTTCATAAGAGCTCCGTTTGCATATGCATCAATAGATAATCATATATTGTAGCACAAACCATTGTAGAAAGATTGCAATAGAAGCCAATTACTTACACCATGATGTGGACAAAGACGTTGGAGATCTTTGAACCTCTCCCATGTATCATACAAGTTCTCTCCATCCCTTTGAGAATAATAGATGAGTTGACTCCTTAGCTGTGCAGTCCTTCTATGTGGAAAGTATTTTGCTATAAAGACTTTTAGAAGATCCTCCCAAGTGTTGATGGATTTCTTTAGCAAGGAATAGAGCCACACCTTGGCTCTATCTATAAGGGAGAAACGAAAAAGGAGTAGGTAGATCCCTTCAATAGGAACACCATTTATCTTTATGGTGCTTAGCAACTGTAGAAATTCAGCAATGTGGAGGTTTGGATCCTCCATTGGTGTCCCTCTAAATACATTCAGCTATAGCAATTGTATGATGGCTGGGCTGATAGAAAACTCCTCTGCCTCAAATTATGAAATATTAATAGGCCCACTCATGTGCATTGCAGTTGTACCAAAGTAGGCCTTAAGAGGAAGGTCATCCTCCTTTACTAGTTCTTCATGTGGATCTAGAGGATTAGGTGAATGTTACGTAGATGGTGGTGGTGTATGTGGTATGGATGAAGGTGGTGTATATGAGGGTGTGGAAGAATGTGGTATGGGTGTTGGTGGTGTATATAATGGTGGTGAATTAGGTGTGAATGAAGGTGATGTGGATGAAGGTGGCATGAGTGAATGTCATTTGGATGGTGGTGACATAGATGATAGTTGTGTGGGTTGTGATTCCTCCATACATGTTTGGGTTTCACTCCTTCTTACTCCATGAGGGCTGCAAACGATCTGTTCATTTTATGAATGCAGAGATATATACGGTTCAAGGATCTTTTTATGAACACCCCATATACTCCTGCAAATAAACAAGGAGAGTGACATACAAAAACAAACATGGAATATACAAAAAATTATGATGATCACGATGAATTATGATTTATGGATATGATGGTGGATATGAAGGTTGTGATCTAGTATCATTTACTTATCAACAACTCTTGCTCTAACAGGAATACCAATGCTCCCTAGCAACGATGCCGAAAACTTGTTGGTTTGTTACACTAATGAGTTTCAATCATAAGAATCATCTTTTACTCAAGTAGCTATTTCCCGCAAGTATACGAGAGTAGTTGTAGTCGAGGTCGAACACAAGAGTGTTGGTTAGCTTGGTGCTAGAGTTATGATTTTCAATAATCTAGATCATTGTACACAAGATGATTGGATTAGAACAACTAAATTACATATTTAAAACAAAACAATAAATTATCACTTAAGAAAGGTTAAGATTCAGATTTAGGAGGATCCTAGACTTGGAATTTCACTATCACATCATAGCTTATATTAAAATACTAATTTAAACATGTTAATTAACTTGCAAAAGAGGTTTGTAGTCATCATTCACATCCCAGTGAAATGATGACAATTATAACTCCATACATCACTCTCGTGTATGTATTTCATTTCGAATTACAAACCTTGCTCCTTAACTTAATCCCAGCCACTCTCGCGGTCAAGGACAAGTTGCTAAAAGAGTAACTTCATACTCTCAAACACATCTTCTCAGATTATGAATGAAAGCATAAAACATGCAAGTATGATGGCCAATCACACAAACAAGCATTTCACATATGAAGCAAATCTTGGAACGTGCAAGAAACTAACATTTAGTATGAAATTCATATGTTCATACAAGCTATGACATTGGAGTTACTCTCCCATGTCTAGGATTCAGATTCTACTCATCCATGGCTAGAGAACGAAGGTACAAGTAGTAGAAAATATCAAAGGACATAGTTAAAGAGTAGAAAGAACTAGTATATCCGTGAGAAGTAGTAGAACGAAGAAGAACTCCAGCTAGAAGTCAAGCTCTATCCTTGCTTGCTGTATTTTCTCCATATTTCTTCACTCCCAAGAAAATAGAATAGGAAGAAGAAGATCCTTGCTGCAATCAGTGTTCAGAAAATCGGTCTAATCGGTCGAATAATCGACCGAATATTCGGTTTTGCAGGTCCAGCGCCCCGCATATGCATAATCGGACCTATAATCGGTCCAGGGCCGATTAATCGGCCGCTCGGGGGAATAATCGGCCGATTAATCGGGGATTTTCTAAACCCAACCAAAATAATATATTTTTTTACAGTAACTTTTTCTAAACCTACTATTGGTCATTACAATTACATTCGCTTGCCTCAAATTTTGAAATATTAATAGGGCCACTCATGTGCATTGCAGTTGTACCAAAGTAGTCCTTAAGAGTAAGGTCATCCTCTTTGACTAGTTCTTCATGTGGATCTAGAGGATTAGGTGGATGTGGCATAGATGGTGGTGGTGTATGTGGTATGGATGAAGGTGGTGGATATGAGGGTGTGGAAGAATGTGGTATGGGCGTTGGTGGTGTAAATGATGGTGGTGAATTAGGTGTGAATGAAGCTGATGTAGATGAAGGTGGCATGGGTGAATGTCGTTTGGATGATGGTGATGTGGACGATGGTTGTGTGGGTTGTGATTCTTCCATACATGCTTGAGTTTCACTCCTTGCTCCATGAGGGCTGAAAATGATGTGTTCATTGTCTGAATGTAGAGATATGCACGGTTCAAGGATCTTTTTATGAACACCCCATATGATTGTCTGAAGGTAGAGATACAAAAACAAGCATGGAAGATACAACAAATTATGATGATCATGATGAATTATGATTTATGGATATGATGGTGGACATGAGTTTGTGATCTAGTCTCATTTACTTATCAACAACTCTTTCTCTAACAGGAATAATGACACTCCCAGGCAATGGTGCAAAAACTTGTTGGTTTGTTACACTAACGAGTTTCAATCATAATAATGATATTTTACTCAACTAGCTATTTCCCACAAGTATACGAGAGTAGTTGTAGTCGAGGTCAAATACAAGGAGTGTTGGTTAGCTAGGCGCAAGAGTTATGATTTTCAATAATCTAGATCATTGTACACAAGATGATTGGATTAGAACAACTCAATTACAAATTTAAAACAAAATAGTGAATTATCACTTAAGAAAGGTAAAGATTCAGATTTAGGAGGATACTAGACTTGGGATTTCACTATCACATCATAGCTTATATTAAAATACGAATTTAAACATGTTAATTTACTTGGAAAGGAGGTTTGTAGTCATCACTCACCTCCCGGTGGAGTGATGACGATTCTAACTCCATACATCACTCTCGTGTATGTATTTCATTTCAAATCACAATCTTTGCTCGTCAACTTAATCCCAGCCGCACTCTCGCGGTCAAGGACAAGTTGCCAAAAGAGTACCTCCATACTCTCAAACATATCTTCTCAGATTATGAAAAAAAGCATAAAACATGCAAGTATGATGGCCAATCACACAAACAAGCATTTTAGATCTGAAACAACTCTTAGAACATGCAAGCAACTAACATTTAGTATGAAATTCAAATGTTCATACAAGCTATGACATGGGAGTTACTCTCCCATGTCTAAGATTCAGATTCTACTCATCAATGGCTAGAGAAAGAAGGTACACGAAGCAAAAAACATCAAAGGATATAGTAAAAGAGTAGAAAGAACTAGTATGTCCATGAGAAGTAGTAGAACGAAGAAGAACTCTGGCTAGAAGTCAAGCTCCGTCCTTGCTTGCTGCACTTTCTCTAGATTTATTCACTCCCAAGCAGATAGAAGAGGAAGAAGAAGATCCATGCTTCAATTAGTGAAGAAGAAGGAAGAAGAAGAGGGTTCTTTCTTGAGTAACCACCTCCTATCTCCCTTGGTCTCCTCCAACTTCTCCTAAACTCCCTCCAGTCGGGTTGCCCTCCAAAAAATCTGTTCTAAGCCATCCTCCCTATCCCAATTCGTTCCCATTTGTATATATGAGAGTGGAGCGGTTGCTCTTTGAGTTTGGGTTGAAAATATACTATACACGGCATGTGGGTAAGTTCACACGGCGTTTGGGCAGTTACAACTTAGCAAAAAACCCGATTTTTAGGTCTTACGACGTGTAAATTGGCCACACGGCGTAACCCAAAGTGTGTGTAACTTGATTGGAATTCTGTTGTACATTGACATGACGTGTCCCTTGTTGACATGACATGTCTATAAGCGACACAGTGTATCAATGCCTATTCTGGGATGCTGGGTATTCTGCTCATAACTTACGACATGTTGGTTAGTTTTACACGTCGTAAAAAGTAGTATTTGCACAGTTTCAAACCCCAAAATATGTAGATACTAGAGGAGTGATCCAATAAGTAATAATATGATATATTCCTCATAATTTCTTTGCAAAATGTAGTACCTACAATCCAAACCATGAGACAAGTACGAATAGCTAAAAATATATAATCTAACATGAATGAGAGTGATAATTGAGTCAAAACAACATGGATATGCAACCAAACATGGTCCAAAAGATGATATGATCTGTATACATCAGAATCTTACCCCATAATTCGCCAAAGAGATGGCACCCAGATGGTAAAAGTATTGATGTAAGACCGAGAGGTCTCAAGTTCAAAACCCCCCGGCCACGGGATGAATGAATGGCCATTTTTTTTAAAGAATCTTACCGCATAATTCTTATCTGAGAGTCCCTTGTCTCAAAATATCCTAATTCTCCTCACCTATATTCATTTCATTCATAGCCATATAATGAAAAAAAGAAAGTAAGTAGTGGAATCAAGAAATCATAAAGAAGATAACAATTTATGATCACATCATTTAAATATGTGAAAATTGTAAAGTTGTTCATGTATTATCCAAATTAGATAATTGTCCTTCAACATGATTTTGCCCCAAGGTGAGTATAAGGCCAATAAGGCTCAACGTAAATGCACTAAAGTGCACATAAGGTTGGTGCATCCTGAACATAATCACACCAAATTGTTTATTAGTCCTATAAAGGCTCAACATATGGCACCATAGTGTGCATATGACCTATAAAGGATCAAAGCACAATGGGGAGTGATCTTTTGACAACTTTCACCACAATTTATGAATTTTGAGTATTTGAGGGACTATTCTCAACGTTATGATTATGAGAACAATATATAGATTCATTAATGAAATGGAAAAAAATCATATCATTATCACATGTTGATTTTGTAATCATTGGAAAGATAATAACTAATATGATTACTGATCTAATCATGCCATGTGATTCAATGCTACATCACATAATTAGGTCCATCCTATACATATGCTCAATTTAGATGGTCCACTTCAAATATTAGGAGGATATTAATAAGGTCTTCATCCAACATTTAGTTTCCTAAAAAAACAAGATACCATTAATATGCATATATCTTCTTGGTTCCCTCAATATTGTTAGGTTAGAATTTTGGGTTAAGAATTAGGGCTTCTGAGGTAATTAGTAAGTCCTATCCATACATACCCTACATGGTTAATGATCATTGATACTCTGATTTATCAACATTGTACACTTCTTTTACCAAATATGTTAAATTAGTTTCATGTATGTTACAATGTTCCCAATATAACATCTTATATTTACTTTAGGTTATGAACCTATTATTAACAATTCTTAACCTTAACTAGTATAACAATAAGCACATATCCTTCATTATATGGTATGAAGTAACACATGTACACATACATATTTTTCTAATTTCATATATCTACATATATTTATCTAAGAACATATACACCATGATCTCTCTCCCTCTCCCTTCCTCTCTCTCTTAATCTCTCTCTCTTTGTAACATACCTAATTCTAAAGTGATTGACTTCTACCCTTTTTTTCTTATGCATTTTCTTTGAAATGATATTAAGACCCTCTCTCATTAGTTTTTAATTTATAAGGACTAGGTGGAGTCTAATAATATCACAAGTCAACAGATATTATTTATACATGAAACCTTATGATATAATAATTATAATAAGCTCAGTTGCATGGGTTGATGTACAAATACACCAATTAATAGGTTCGGCCCCAATTTGGCAACCTAGAATAATGCTATGAGCAAAAAAATGTGAGTAATTGAGAAGATACAAAAGATTATATTATAATTGAGATATTAAGAGAGATAAATGCCTTAAAAGCAAACTTAACATACAAGTCATGAAATCTAACACCAAAGGTTTTCAAAATGTAAATTGATGACAAACTTGGATTTTATAGTAATTAGACTATATAGAGTTCTTCATATTATTGGTTCATGCAAACCACTTCAATTAAATTAGTAAAAAGACATTAAATAATATATGTTGAATGGATATAATCAATATGTCATTTTGTTTTTCCTAATTTCCAATTAATGTGTTGTTGCCTATCCCACTTTTTGCATATATACATGGGCTCTCAAGATTGGACATCTCACGTCATTGATCCCATGATTCAGTGACATGTGGATTATCATCTTCCTTTCCTCTCTCAAATGTTAGAACTTCCACCCACAATGATTCTTCCATCAACTTGTTATCTCTCCTTAGTGATTTATTTTATATAATTGTATAACCATTTAATTCACTAGCTTCTTAATCATTTTCATCCCTTGATCAAATTAAATGATGATAGAATCATGAAACATCCTTGCCTCTCCAATTATCGCACACAAATGCCTCAATTTTTCTCCACTCTGAACCCTGCCTTGTTTTAGCTATCTAGAAATGTCTTCCTACCCAATAATCTCTACCCAAAACTCCCAATTGTTATCCTGCACAACTAAGATGAGTGACTAGACTCGAACTACTTCCTTAATAATTAAAGTTCATCCATGGTTTCTTTCTCCATCAATGACCAGTTATGTGTGGGGTAAGCATCCTTGATGAATCCTCTTCATTTCTAAAGTCTTATTTTACAATGGATTTTGTTGGTTTTCTTATGTGATAAGCTCCTCCTACAAGTCCTTCTCCAATCATTAGCATACAAATGTAGTGCTTCCCAAACTCTGGTAATGTTTCTATCCTCTTAATGTGGTATGGGTGAAGCTCGAGCGAGCACTAGCTTGTCAAATTCATGCCTATATTACCACACTCACGTTTGAATTCATTAATGGACAACTATTGATGTTTCTAAACATGTCATTGTTTTCTAGACATGAATTGACCTCCTTGCTTAGTTGCTAATATCTGTGAAAGTCTTTCAATGGTTTCCCCAACCTATAAACGTTGATCTTATTAGACCATAGAGGTTTTTTAGGTCCCTTATCCCCTACGTTGTTGTGAGGAGAACAGATCCCTTCTCTAGTGGTTGTAAGTCATGAGCAAGGGCTCATCAGTCCACCTTGACCCCAGTGAACACTCAGACAATTATTATCTTATTTGAGGGCTTTCTAGGCTAGCTAGAGATTATTTTGGCTGGATCTCCTCACACTCTACTTAGATGACTAGTGAGGGACGATAAATCACTCCCTAGGATTGATTCCTACTCATTTTTTAGTACACTTACTCTAATAGTTGCCCTAGGTTATATCAATCTTTTACTCTATGTTGATGGTTATCCATGTGAGTTTTAACTTAAGGAAGATTAGTAATATGACCTATCCAATCAAGTTAATTTATAATCATATGCCAGACCATATCAATCAATTTCCAACCGTCATTTTTTTTTTTTTTTTTTTTTGCCAAACGATACCTTTATTCATTAATTTCCTCTACTCCGCTATTACAATGCAATCTATCAAAATCCAACATAGCCTTAAGTTCAGTAGGGCATACTAACAAGCTTCTATCCGGATCAGGAATCTTCAGAAACCACTTCGCTAGCTTATCAGCAAGCTTATTGCGGGTTCTCTTGATTTTCTGAATCTTTATGTTCTGACTAGATATATTCAACAGAATCCCAGTCACCAAATTTTTAAACTTCGGGGGGCTCTCAGCAGTTCCGTTCATATACTCTACTGCTAACTTGGAATCTGACATGATCTCCACGCACGGCCACCTCCTCATCACACATACATCCACAGCTTTTGCAATGGCCAACAGCTCACCTTCTAGAGGGTCCGTGCCAATATGTTTCCAAGTACCTCCCTCGATCCACTGTCCATTTTCATCCCTAACAATGAAGCTCGTGCTCTGTGTGGAATCCCCGGCCCTCTGTGCCAGGTCCACACAGATTTGAAGCACTCCCCTCCGCGGAGCTTTCCACCTTTCAGTAATAATGCTTTGCACATTGTTGCTCATACCTGAGATCCCATTCGAGATAGTGTTAAGAGCATTCATCCACGCCTGAACCTCCGTTGCCACTCGAGTGAAATCCCTGGTCGAATGTCTGAAGATGATCTCATTCCTTGCTTTCCACACCTGCCAAGAGGTGATGGCAAACCGCTGACGCCACCCCGCCTGCAACATATTCTCCCAGAACCAGTTGGTTCCATTCTGCGAGAGGTGCCTGTATTCCTGAAACCCTGGAGTGTTATCCCAAATTTCACTAGTTTTGGGGCAGAGCTGGATCGTGTGCAGCAGATCCTCATCTTCTCCATTGCATAACGGACAGATCTTGTCATCCGACAATCCCCGCCGGTATCTTTCGACAGTAGTCAGCAAGCGGTTGTGTCCAGCCAGCCACAAGAACAACTTGACTCTTAGGGGCACCGGAGTGCTCCAGATGAGATCCCAAGGGAAGGACACTTCTTCCTCCTGTAGGTAGGTATCCTTATAGAAAATCGCCGTAGAAGGTCTCCCACCTTGCGCCGTGTCCCAGTAGAAAACATCCGGATGAGGTTCCGGCAGTGGTGGTCGCATACCTCGTAAGCGATTCCTAGATTCAGCATTGAAATAGGACTCCACGAACTGCCAATCCCAATCTCCATCAAGGTTTATCATGTCTGCTACCTTCAGGTGTTCGAGCTCAGGCGGGATCAAAATATCCGTCCTGGGGATTGGACACACTCCTCCTCGCAGCCACCTGTCTCTCCAAACATTCGTCCTTCTTCCATCCCCAATCGCGATGGCCATATGGTTTCTTATATACTCTCGGTTTCCAAGGATACTTCTCCACACCATCGAACCGGACTGTCTGATACGAGGTCCCTTCGTGTATTTCGCCTGCATGAGGGACTTCCACACCGGAACCGCGTCTGACTCAAAACTCCAGGCCTGCTTCCTCATAAGAGCTATGTTAACTCTCCTAGCACACCTGATGCCCAGACCTCCATGCTCCTTAGGCTTGAGAATGGTCTTCCAAGCTACGAGGTGAATCTTCCTCCTATCATCCGTAGCCCCCCACACAAAGTTCCTGGTTATCTGGTTAAGTCGGTCCGTGATCGAGGCAGGTAACTGTACTGCTTGCATCAAATGAGTGGCCGTATTGGTCAGGGCTGCATTCACCAACGTGACTCGCCCAGCCATAGACAGCCTCTTATTGCTCCACGCATTCACTTTGTTCTGAAACGAAGCAACCAGGTCAAGATACAGATGTTTCGAATTTCTTTTGTGAATTACTGGGATACCGAGATGCTTTCCTAAATCATCCGTCTGTCGAATACCCAACCTTCTGCTGATCCCCCTTGCAATCACCGGTTTAGTGTTCTTCGAGAAAAACACCATGGATTTCTCCAGCGCAACTTCCTGTCCAGAGACTTGTCCGAAATCCTCCAGAACTCTCCGCACCACCCCTGCTTGACGAGCCTCCGCCTCCGCAAAGAGGACTAAATCATCTGCAAAACACAGGTGAGTAAATTGGACCTTGTGTCTCGTGAAACTTGCTGGTTTCCATGCTCCGAGATTGACTTCCCGTTCAATTGCCTGACTCAGACGATCCAGGCATAACACAAAGATGTAGGGCGATAACGGATCTCCCTGCTTGACGCCGCGAGAAGGTTTAATAGGAGGGATAGTTTCTCCATTGAAGACAATGGTAGATTCACCTGTGGTAAGAATTTGCATAATCAGGTTAATCAGATTGGTAGGGATAGCCGTACGCCTGAGGGTGTCTTCTATGAACTTCCAGCTAAGCCGATCATAGGCTTTAGAGAGATCAATCTTAACTGCCATACTTTGTTTTCTCGAATGGACCTTCTCCATGGAATGTATGATTTCCTGTAACAGTATTGTATTATCGTGTATCTTCCTCCCAGGAATGAAACTGAGTTGCATCGGGGAAATCCACCCATCAAGAAACGGTTTGATTCTATTGACAATGATCTTCGACATTAATTTAATGCAGACATTGTTCAACGAAATTGGTCTAAGGTGTGAGCACTTAGTAGGATGTTTTAATTTTGGAATAAGAACGACTGTAGAATCTGTAGATCCAGTAGCAAGAGGCATGCCGGAGAAAGCTTCCTTGACTTCCCTAACCAGACCCTCCTCCAGTACCGACCAATTGAACTTCAGGAACCCTGCATCAATCCCGTCTGGCCCCGGTGCCTTGATAGACTGCATAGCTTTCAGATTAGTGAAGATCTCTTCTGCCGAAGGTATCCCACTCAGCTGTTGAGTAACTCCCCTAGACAAATGAGGAAAAACACCAATGTACCCCTGAACATTTGCCCCACCCTGAATCAGCATAGAATCAGTAAGTAAGTTACTGAAATAATTCCGCACCATCTCTTTAAGCTCAGTGCTTTGCGTAATCCAATTTCCATCATCATCCTGGAGCCGGGTGATCTGATTCCTCCATCTTCTGCTCTTCACCGACGCATGGAAAAAGGCGGTATTAGAGTCGCCTACTTTCAACCAAGTACATCTCGCCTTCTGCCTCCATTCAATCTCTTCCCTTCTCATATCTTCAAGAATTTGTTCTTGTACATCCAGCATCGTGTTTTCCAGCTCTGGTGTGTAGTGCCTCGCCATCTCCTCTTGAATCAGCAGCAGACGGGTTTTGAGTGCTCTAGTCGATCTCCTTTCTTTCTTACGGACCTGATCATCCCACTTCATAGCTATGTCCAGGAACTTCCTTGACGCTTTCAAGAAAGGTAGCTTAGTATCCCAATTCTGTTTTAACAACTCCAGAAAGTCGCTCCTCTCGTGCCACACATGTTGGGTCCTTGGTACTCTAGTGTATACCTTTCTAGCACCATAAGCTGATACCAGGATGGGCGAGTGGTCGGATTTCAACCTCTCCAACACCTGCACAGACGAATTACCGAACTCCTCCCGCCATTCGTCATTTATTAAATACATGGAAATTTAGTTAACTTATAAAAAACATAACTAGTTATTGGAGCACTCAGCATAAATAAATAAATATATATATATATATATATATATATATATATATCGTTCATTTAATACCCAAGTGGGTACTTTAGCTACACTACCCGTTTCCTTTGACACAATGTCATTTTCATAAATATTGATTCCCATTTCCTTCTATTCGGCTCGCACTTCATTTTTTCCTCTCCCTCTTCCTTTGATTCTTCCGTCTACCTAAATAGGTTGATCCTGAATTTCCCACATATGAAGATAGAAAACATTGGTGGCTTCGGCAACGAGTTCTACACCTGAAGATGGTGAAGATCCCTAACTTTCCACTTCCCTAATTTCCAAGTTTGAGGGTGTTTTTTTGGTGGTCAGAGGAGGAGGAGTAGGTAGCCTAGATTACAATAATTGATGATGATGATGTTGCTCAGGTGACACCAGGTAAGAAGCATCCAATCCTCTCCCAGACCTTCTCCCTATCTATGATGGACTATCAACCTATTTGGGGATTTGGTTCTTGATGTTGTCCTATTTCATTTGTGTATCCTTTTTTTCTAGCTTCCTCTTGAATTTCCATCTTTTCTTTTCTTAATCTGAAAACAATTCTATTTATTTATCTTGAATATCGTTCACTCTGTCGGAGCTTCAATAAAACTAGATGCATAGTTAATTATCAAAATCAAACAATTAGTTTTAATATTTACTTTTCTATCATTGTAGTTAATTTATGTAACACATAGTTACCTTTTATTACCAACAATTACTATATTTATTAAATAGTTACCTTTTTATTCACTCTATGAACTTTAAGTTCAGATAATTACTTTCTAGTTTTTTTTGTTACTTGTCCTTTTTGGAATCATTTTCAGATATGGAGTGATGTTCAAATATATAATTTCTAGTGGTTTATACACATGGGGCACATTTCACTGAAATAGCACTAAACATGATTTGTAACTATAATGTAGTTTTTGGAATTAATTGTTGTAATACATATAGGTAGTTACTGAATTTGTTATTTTTCTATTGTCTAAAATGAATTTTATAATAAAATGTAGTTGGATGGGTATGTAAATGAAATGGATTTTCGTATGCCTGTTTATCAACCATTTATGCATTGTTTTTATGCCAGTTTTCCTATAGGCTATTTCTATTATGGATCATAGTCTCAATAAGGATGCTAATAATGATATGATTTACTATGATGATGATAATGTTTAGTCTTATTCATATGTCTAAGTTGATACTATGTCCTCAGCCGATATCCCTAGAATTCAAATTGAATTCCAAAGTTTTGGTGATGGTATATATTTTTATTATAGATATGCTGGTAAGATTGGGTTTAATGTTAGGAAAGATGATGATCGTTATGAATGAGGTACCGAGATTTTGCTTGCTAAAGATTTGGTTAGTGATAAGCAAGGTCATATTAGTCATTCTAAGATATCCAAAGGTCTTTTGAGCCCTATTTGTGATGAAGTTGGCGATCTAAAGCATTATTTGAAAAGTTGTGGTTGCAAAGTCATGACCCAATTTACACTAGACAAGTCATCATCTAAATGGATTGTTACTTCTTTTGTTGATGAACACAATCACGATCTTGTCGATGATGTTCACTTACGCTACTTGAGGTGTAATTCTTCTCTTGACCAAACTCAAAAACTTATGCTTTCTTCTATGAGTCAAGCAAACATTCCTGTCTCCAAACAACTTGCATTAATAGCATTTGACTTCGGTGGTTATGAAAAGTTGACATTTACAAGTAGACAAGCTCATGGACACCTCAGTAGCTAGAGAAAGGAGTCATCTAAGTTTGATTTGGATATGGTGTTAGATCATTTTGCAAGCTTCAAAGTCTTGGATTCTAAATTATTTTATACGTATCAAAAAGATTTTGATGGTTGCTTAACACATTTTTTTGGGTCTAATCCAATTTATGTTGATGACTGTGTGCTCTTTGGTGATGTCATTTTATTTGATACCACTTATCATACCAATAAGTATTCAATGGTTTTTGGAATGTTTGGTGGTGTTGATCACCATCGTAAAACAGTGTTATTTGCTTTAGCTTTGTTGTCGGATGAGAAGTATGAGTCATTTCTATGGGTTTTCAATCCGTATTTATTATGTTTTGCCAAAGACACAATATCCATCATAACTGATCAAGACCCAACAATGAATGTTGCAATCATTACTGCTTTTCCATCGTGTAATCAACTTTTTTGTACCTGGAACATTCTACAGAAACTCTTCTTTAAACTTGGTGGAGTACCTAAAAAGGATAAGATCATTAGTTCTTTGAATGATTGTGTCTGGAATGTAGATGATACAAACAATTTTAAAGAGAGATGGAGTTCTATAGTCGAAGATAGTGTCTTATTGTCAATTAATTGGTTTTGTGATGTGTATGCCATGTAGTGGCAATGGGTGCATGTTTTATGCAGGACTCTTTTTTTTTGGCATGAGGAAAACCCAGAGAAGTGAGAGCCTTAATGAATTCATTAGAAGCCACATTAATAGTAGAAAAACACTTTTTGAACTTGTTTGTAGCTTGGAGACAGTTTATTCTAATGTGCGGGAGATGGAAAATATCAAGGAATTTGGTGACGATTACAACAATATGCCTTTGGCTTCATTGTGGCATTTGGAGGAGGAAATGAGAGGTATATATACAAAGACTATTTTTTAGATCTTTCAATCTGAAGTTCATCAAAGTATGGTGTATAATGTGAACAATACTTCTAATGAAAGTGTTATTGAGGTCTATCGTGTTGGTTGTACTAGTTATCCCCGTGTTTTGAAGAAAGATTCACTTACTATGTTAGAATTCAAAGGAATTCCATATAGGCACATTCTTGCTTATCTAAAGAGTCAAGATATATATATATATATATATATTTATATATATATATACATATATATACATATATATATATATATGAGGTGGAGTAAGGGATATAGAGATCACCCTTTGGTTTTCAACAAAGTATCTATTATGCATTCATCCTCTAGAAGTACACTTCTGTTGGTTTCTTCTTACAATTTAGTTGTGAACATAGCGTTCAGGAACAATGCTATAGATATTTATCATGACAGGCTCATTGCTTTGAAGAAGGAGTTGTCACAATTAGATGTTGCTATTTTTTGTGTAACTAGTTCTAATAGAACTTATTCTACTGTTGTCAAGGTCAACATTCTTAGTACTTCCAAAACTAAAGGAAGAGCTAGAGTGACTGATGTGTGGTATAAATCTAGAGTTGAAATTTCCCAGTATAAAATGAAATAGTGTAAAAGTTTCTTACAAAATGATGTTAATCATGATGGCAGAAACTATCCTTTGAAGAAATAGGTGTATGTGTTACCTACTAAGTTGATTTATTTTGCAAATCTACATAGCTGTTGTCTTAACTTTTTGTTTGTTTTATTTATGTGCAGTAATTGATGATGTTATTTCTTGAAATGTGTGGTTGAAGATTTTGTAGTAGTTCATCTATAAGTGTTCTTTTGTAGTTACATTTCAAAGCCTTTTGTTACTTTTTCAACCCAAAGTTACTTTATATGTCCAATAAGTACTTCCCAATATACACAATTACTTTTTAGTTCACATAGTTATTTTTCTATTCTCATGCTTACTCTTCTATTTACAGAGATACTTTTCTGGATTGTGGTGTTCCAGATTAATATGTTACTTCTCTTGGCTAATCTGTAATGATGCTCCCTGCTCCACCGTATTATTGCTGCTAATATTTCTTCTGATGTTGGCTTCCTGATACATATCATCTACTATTGCTGCTATTAGAGCTGATTATTGAGTTATTTTAGTGTAATGTTATCCATTTGTTTAGTGTGTGAGTCATGTCAAAAGTTGATGTAAATGTAATGGTTCAGATGTACTTTGTGAAAGTTGTAATTCACATTTGATTACAGTTCAAATTTATTGTTATTCTTTTCCATGGAGTTGTATTTGTATCGAATTCAAATCTATGTTAAAGATTCTTCAATGTTTGTTGGGCATGTGATATGTTCTTCCATTTTCTATTACATATCACATTTGTGAATTCATTTCTCCAATTTCCATTATTTAGTATTATATTTGAGAAAATTTTCTTACTACAAAAAAGTCCTTACTCAAGATCAGACTCATTCTTTTATAGTTCAATCATAAACTTACTTTTATGGCAAAAGGTTACATTTTGTACCATGTAGTTACTTGTGCGTCAATATGATTTGTTATGGGTGCACCTTTTATGCTTGATGTTGTTCATGTTACGTTTTAGTTCATATAGTTACTTAAATATTCAAAGATTTACTTTATGAATAGAAATATGACACTTTGTTATTTAACATCCGAAACACAATAATTGTGTAACGCTATCTTCATATAGTTAAATTTGTATCAAGAACGGCTTGTTGTTACTTTCTATAACTAGTTCTTATATTTGTGGACCCAAACTCAGTAAATACGTGTGATAGTTACATTGTAATTTACACAGTTACCTTTTGTATTGATGAGTTACTTTCCAATTTAATGAGTTATGTTTTACATGATAAATTTACTTTTTTAAAGTGTTACTTTTTAGTTTCCATATTTATGTTTTTGTTCAAATTATTAATTTATAGCTAGAATAATCACACTTTGTTGTTCAGTAGAAGTCATAAGAATGTGTTGAACCTTATCCACATGTTGATCATAATGAAAGTGAACATTGTAGACAAAAACATAACTGTTGGACATTATTAAGTAACATTGGGTATACAAGAGTAACGTAGAGTTCCACAATGTAAGAAAAAACTGGTTCTTCTCTTTTTAGAACGACCATGTTTAATTAGAACGGTTCTGCTATATATCTGAGCTATATATCTGAGAACTTCTATTCTCTCCTGACTCCAACTGTAATTTTTTTCAACCCAAAACATACTTCAGACTTGAATTGTATTTTCTAGAGTTTACATACGCATTTTCTCAAGCATCATTTCAAAATCACATTGTTTTACTACATTATTTTCTAAAAGTTGTACTTAATCTAACACAAGCCATGTATTCAGGCTTGGCATAACATCATCAGACTTGTCTTCATTCTGCTTGTGACCTGCTCCTTCTTTTAACTCTTCATGATCTTGAGCAGGTTCTATTTCTGGCTGCATCTTCCCCTCTTCATCATTCCTTAGAAGATCTCTGTCCTAATTGCAGGGATGTCTTTACTTGTGAAGTTCATTTCTTTTTCATTCACCAAGCATTTAAGATGCTTCATAACATATACTCTGTAGTCAACACCATCATCTTCTTGTTGGGGGCATTCAGGGTACTCTATTTTCCATTGAGACATTTGACTTCCATGCTCTGGCACACCCATGAAGAACTCATGAACAAATACCACCTGCATGCAAAACCAAATATTGTATGCACAATATAACCGACACCATTTTCTTTCAAAAGTGAATTAAATGATGTTCTACTTTTCTTACCCATCTAATGACTTCTTTGTTAGAACTGGATTTCCCGAACATTGAATTGTAAGATCTATGCACCCCATCTCCAAAACTTGCCTCAAGAAAGTTCCAGTAATTGTTGTTGTTCAGTATTGTAAACACTGAATCCCTTGTGAAAAATTTGGGGTCGGGTACATTTAATAGAGGCGATAGCATGTCGATCTCCTTTATTGTAATGTCAGCCACCATCATGTTCAACTTTTCCTATAAATTCAACATTCCAAATTACATTGTTGTAACCTTTGTTGTATTTTGATAACTTGATGTAATCTAGTGTGATAGTGGTTTCTCTTACCGCTGTATAAGTGCTCAAACAATGCAGCGCAATGCCTTCTTCCTCTTTTTGCTTGTTGTTTCTTTCAGCATTAGAACAAAACAATCAATAACCTAAAAATCCACACTCTTAAGTTAGCAATCCATAATATAGTGATAAATACTTACGACTTTAGTTCTTACACGTGACTGCATCATTTTGTTTTTGAATAGTAGTGCTAATACATCCTTCCCCATGCACCATGTATCTTCTCTAAATCTCCATTCTCTTCTAGACCTGCACATTTTTTTCTCCAAAAGTTTTATTCTAAAGATGTGACATACAATTTATAAACTAGGGAATTATTCTATATGAGGAATGTATCTATTGTCTCTAACAAGTAGGTATTATATTCGATGACTAAGTTATTGGTATGCATATAAAATATAATTATATTGGCTATTGCGTAACAAATTTTTAGTCTATGAGTATAAAAAAGTAACTCCTTACACTTGATCTATAACTTGAATGAATTCATCTACCTCGTCTTTTAGTTCTTTTGTTTTGAAGTGATCAATCCCTATGAATGTTGAACTCTTTTCTATTTTTGAAGTGTAACGTATGTTAGTTACTTATCTAAAAAATACATAAAAGTTTAGATATTTTCTTCCATTGTTTACCATTACCTTTGTATGTCTTTTAATTTTGATGTTTTCCTCTATGCTACCAATGTCTGTCTTCATATTCATCTTCCTCTTTCTCATTACCTTTGGTTTTTCTTCTCAATTTCTTCTGAAGTTATTCCAGCTTCTTTTTCTTTTTCATTTGTCTCTAATTCTGTTTGTTCAGCTTCAATTTGTACATTTATTGTTATCTTTTCTATCTCAATTTCTTTTGAAGTTATCCCAACTTTTTCTTTTTTTGTTGTCTCTAATTATGTTTGTTCAGCTTTAATTTCTATATTCATTGTTATCTTTTCTATCTCATCTTCCTCTTTCTCTATTGTATTTTCTAATTCAGTCTGAGCATCTTCGAACAAAGTACATGAATTTTCTTGCATTGTAAATGAATCTCATTTATGTTGTTTCTCACCCACTTTTCTCTTCATACGTAGTTTTCTTGATCTTGGTTCTTCTTCCCTTCCTTCATTCTTGCTTGTGGATTTAGTGACAGATCCACCAATTTCCATCTGCAACCTCTTCAAAATGCATTCTCCTTGGTCTGTATCCAACAACTTCTTTCTTAGTTCTTGTGTCCTCTTTATAACTTCATTTTCTATCAAATCTGACCTATCATTTGCAATGAATTTGGGAGGTGATGCATCCACAAATTCTATATGCCTTTCATTTTCATTCCCATTCCTCTACCTTTTGTTTTCATCTTCTATTCCTAACACTCTTTTCCTCAACCTATCATTTTCATCTCTTAAAGAAGAAAAAGATTCAATGGTTATTTGACTTTAGACTTCTTTCTACATTCTTAATTCATCCTCAAGAACTTGCACTCTCTTATCCAATCAATATGTCACTTCCCTGCTCCTGTCAACTTATGTAACTACCCTAGTAGTCACTTGTTTACTCTTTGCACAATTTGTTGCAAGGTAAAATGACAATTCTTTTACTCTCTTTGCAACTTTCTAGTTATCCATGTTATCCTTCTTTAACTTTGTCAAAACTTGTGCTCATCAAACATTATAAAGTCAATAATGTACATGTGTATCTTATATATCTTATATGAATTTATATAGTGATTTTCATCAGTAACATTCAGTCTTACATTTCCAACCTCTAAATTGCTTAGATCTTTTATCTTCTTAATAGGAGCAACTCATTTCTTTACCCTTGTCTTTGCTTCATTCAGTGTTGGCTTTGCTACTCCTATAATTTCATAAGCCCAGACCTACGTGGATATGAAAATTAAAATTTAGAATTTATATCTTCATATAGATCATATCAATGAAATAAAAAAAGATTAAACAAGTTACTTACACATAGGCACATGACACATCCTGTCGTGTAGAATTTGCTTCTACTCCTTTCCCCTCTTTTCCTCCTTTTTAGATTCTCTCTTAATTCCTTCATCCTCTTGAAGATGTGACTATGGACTGACTTATCCCAATTTAACTTCCTTGTTGCAGTTACATCATCCAAGTAGTGTAGAAGGAATAGTGGGGAACAATAGCTTGTATCTGGCAATAGGAATGTTTGTTGGGAAATATGAGCACAAAGTATAGCAATAGAAACAAACAAAAAAATTATCATTTTGTATTCCCCAATACAGCAAGATCACGTCAACTACTACGAAATAGAAAGGATGGTTTTAGCAAGCTATACCTGGTCATGGGCAAGTCTAGCGACAAAACTTGCTTCTTTGCAACTACTGACAAGTTGCTCTTAGATGATGGTTGTGCAACTCCTGGTCTTCAATACGAACAACCTCTGTCGCGACTCATGTGGTCTCACCATGAACTGTAGGTTGACTTTGCTCTCCGAGCAGCAGCCAAAGGACTCCTACCTCTACAGTAGTCCACACAGACCAACTAGAACTCTTATCATTCATCAAGAACAGAGAGGAAGAAGTTGTCCTCCCTATTAGTGTACTAGTCACCAACATGCTCTCCCACTATGATAACCCTCAATTATTCTCTCCCGAAGCTGTCCCTCCCTAGTCGGGTAGGACTTGCTTGGGCTCTCCTAGTTTCCACAATTAGAGAAGACAACACTTGTCAGAGCAACTAATTCTCTATTGTTTGTGTAGTTCTTGTGTCTTGGAATGTCCCCAGTACCCCTCTATATATAGGAGGGGTTAGGGTCAGGGTTCCCAGTCCCCTGTCAATGTGGGACTAAAAGTGGGAGTGGAAAGGACTAAGAGACATTGATTTTTCGCAACAGTTTACAATCTGCGACAGTCAAAACGGCCATTTTTCACACCCAGACAATCATTTGGTGTACGAGACGGTCATCTCACAATACCAAACAGTCGTTTGGTAGTTCCAATCTAAATCGAATTTGGCTATTTGGAATCCAATTAATATCTCATATTAATTTCCTTGTTCCTCAAATACAGAATAATCGAAACTATTTAGGAAACATTCTGAACCTTCATTCAACCCAACCGGACTGTCTCACCCAAGCAAGATGCATGTCCCTAGTGAGTTGAGATGAGCTGATCGGTTCAATCATATTGAACCGATCGGTTCAAGGGCTAAACTTAACCAAATCAATGTCTGATCAACCTGACCCCCAAACGGCCGTCTCAACTACATGAAACGCCCGTATGACTGCCCAAATAGGTGTATCACTCAGTGAGATGGTCGTTTGGTAGTCCTGGTCAGTCAATCAAGAAATCAGTTACATGAATTGAATACCTAAATACTTCAGTAATCAATTCAATTGTTGTTCAAGATCAAACTCCTCTTCTAGATGAGTTCCTATGTGTGTACCCCTATAGGCCCCATATCACGTTGGCAGTGAATTTCCATAACTAGCTTATGACATCACAAGCAAAGAGTGGTTCCTAGTCACACATTAGTGCTACCCAAGTGAAATGGAAAGTTGGAGAACAAATTTAACCTACAATCAATGTGAGGTGTTGCAGCGATTGTATAATTCATTTGTCTATGATATTCAGGATGAACTCGAGGCATGGTTTGTCATCGTCTCAATGTTCAATCTATGTTTCTTGAACCAAGAGTAGACTGTATGAGATAATGCGACCTCAATATCATATATTTATTCACATGTGCATATGGATGCATTTATCAGTCTCGCTAATCAAGTGGCCAGGATATCATACTCCTGTAGGAGGGACAAATCCCATATCTATCACTCATAGTCTATCCCCATGTGTCAAAGTCATCCAATCATAACTGTTATAACAACCCATATTTCAAGATTGTGTTTGATGATGTCAAGGCATGCCCAACGACATGTAACGAGTGTAGTGATTTCAGGTCTAAGAATCACAAGCACCACCTTCACTATGAGAGATGACTATGACCACAAAACCATGTGTCACTCTCAAGGTGGGTCTGTCTGATACACTATTCTCTAACATGTATCTATGTGCTTGGTTTGATATTTCCATATCATGACTAATGAGATTTAGTCATCAACCAACTCACACTTTGATCTTATGTGTTATTGTTGTCTATCAACCTTCCACAATAACAACCGATCATGGACATAATGAGAATGTAAATGTGTACTTTTAACATCAGTATGATCTCATCTCTTCCAAGTCACGTACTTGAAGACATACATCATTGAGTAACATTATTCTCTAGACACTTACTTTGTATCCTCATTATCTCATAACTGAGTGAAACAGGTGAATTGGAAGCTTGCCTTCATATATTTGATTATTATTAATCAAATCCTTTATGGTAATTATGCCATGTCAATCATCATATGATTAACTCTATGGGTATAACTTACCAACAGACTCCCACTTGCACTTAGAGCTAATCACCAACAGATCTCATCCTTTGTGATCTAAACATGTCCAACATGCTTCTGATGTGCTAGTGCTGATTTAGCAAGTTAGCAACACTTTGCTTACAGTCGGGATATTGCATGTTTCTTATCTCTTCACTCAGAGATGAGACATCCGTGATATGGTATTTGATATTCCTTGCCTAACAATTATCCCCATTATTGTCACAGTATTTCTACTGAGTCATTAATGGTTGGAACATCTATAAGTTCATCCTAGGAACTTCTAGATCCATTTAGTATCACTCTATGTTCAAAACACAAGTACACTCAGCTTCTAATGTAAAATAGCATTAATAGCTTATTAGTTCAGAACCTTTCCAACTAATCATCACTTATTCTTTTAAATCAAAACATATTTTAATTTTGTGATCCCTTTGTCATTTATGGAAGCTTGCATCGATGTAACTCTTTACATCCAACTCTTCCTTTTCATTACTATCATAATTGACTAGCAATCTATCCTTAGTTACTTCTCAAGTACTAATGGATATCTTTAATGATTTTCCAATAACCCTTATTGGAATATATATCATCTTGTCATGTCCAATACATACAAGATTATATGGGATAAGTACATCTATAGCATTAATGATATATTCATTGTTGGGTTGGCCCATCGAATCTAATTCATGATATTATAGGAATATAAGGTTCATGAGAGACCAATATGAATTCTCTCTCATTGAATCCTATTATGTTGAACTCATTCAACATTTTGCTATTGTACGTGCTTAAATTTCCATTGTGAAATCTTCAATAACTATCTCATAGGTCTTGATCCTTATCTCATAAGATGTTTCACTTAATCCTTCATTGTTGAAGGTGGTTTTCATGCCAGTTCTCAATATTCACAATATTGATATGTCATTCCTCATCATATGTGGAATATTCATATATGCTCCCACTAAATATTTTTTAAACACATATTTCTTATTTTGTCTTAATTCAAGTCAAACTCTTTGACTATCTTGTCAAGTCAAAAGATCCTACTTCTAAACTACTTATTTTAATCCCAGATGGAACTTTGTAGTTTATAGACTTCATTTACATTCTTGATGTTCTGAAACCTTTTAGGTTGTGTCACATACACATCCTATGATGTATTCCCTTAAGGAATCCAGTTTCCATCTTCATATGCAAAATATTATAGTCTATTTTAACTACACAAACAAGCATGACAATTGTTAAATGAATTCTTATCATGTTCAACATTTTCAACTTGATTTATTCAGCCAATTCATCCTTTTATTTTATCAATGTAGGTTTTGATCATAAGACCCTATTGTACATGTTATGTGTTATCCCTTTAGGTGGTGCCTTCAAGGTCCTACCTTGTTAGCTTACATGGATTCCATATAGCTTAGGAAAAGGCTTCTAGTTGACTAGTTGGCTCATCCTATATGACCAACCCATCTGATTAGTTAGATTCCCAATCCTCTGATATCAGATGTGTTCTAGTAGAATATTTTGTTCTGTATTACATGATGAACATGAGATTCCATAACAACTTGTGATTACATTGTTCACTTTGTACCCTTGTTGTTGACCTCAAACACTTTGAGTATTACTTTTACTCCCATTGAATCTTTAAGAACTCAATTATCCTATTAACAAAACAATTTTTTTATTGGATTGAGATTAATAGTAATGTTCAACTGTTATGGTTTATTGATAAACCTTCTCAAGAAACTACTTTCTCAAGGTGGGTTTCAATCCTTTAGACCTATTGGGATATTCCCAAATCATATCATATATGATGTCCTTTTAAATCATTTAGATGGTACATTATATAGTGATAGGTATATATATTTATAAGGATGTAAGAAGATTAGATTAATTGATAATTATATCCAAACTAATCATGGTATAAATCCTTCATTCTGACACATTATCACATTCAGATGGATTTGACTTGTGATACATTATCACAGTTCATTCCTGAAGGTACTCAAGGTATAAAGTATCTCAACATTTGATTATATCAAAGTATCTTAATACTTTCATTAATGTCACACTTCTTTTATAATATTCTTGAATGGTTTCAAGAGGTTAATGTTTTTATTTCATTTGGTACATATCATCATATTACCAGTAAATGAAGTATTAATATTCTATAGCATTCATTCCATAAGATCTTCATGCATCATATGCATAAGTTCTAATGAAATCTTTTATCCTCCTACTATGCTTAGTGAAGGATGTCATGTCATATTGTGTATGACTGAGACTTGCATATTTCCTTAGGTTCATTAACCAAGAGAATCTAGATACACATCAATATGTATTCTAGGTATGCATTTCTTATGTGTACATACAAGATGACTAATGCTAATGATAATCTTGAGTTATCAATTATATTCTAGTATAAACTTTCATCTTTAGATTATTTCACATAAATATCACAAGATGTTTTTTTGGGCCAATTGGAGCCTATAAATAGGACTGAAGGGGTACTCATTCAGTATCGAGTCTCAGACACCCAAAGGATGCCTCGTTTGTTCTAGAGTTGTTTCATCCTTCATCCTTCACCCCAAGGCTGCTGATCTAAGATCCACACTCCATCCATAAGCCTACTTTCTCTCTCATCGACATAGAAGGTGGGGAGTGAAGGATTCGTCACCAAAGCAACAACGTAGTGTGAAGATATTTGTTCTCTACACCAAGGGGTTAACCTTCCTCCCTCCTACGTGGAGATGATGTTTTCCTTCTCTTCTCCTGTCTCCTTCTTTGTTCTTGCAATGAGTGAGTAGTTCCATACACAAGGCTGCAGGGAGTAGCCCCGTTACCCATGTTTTCATTCCATGCCTTGTAATTCATGAGTTTGCAATAAAAATGCCATCTTTTCAGTTCAACATCAATCATTTAAATGAATGCTAGTTGCTTGATCACCAACCTGTGTTACCTATTATCTACTAGTGCATATTGTCTACGTTTGTTCTTTTAGATTCGATTATCGATTGTATGTTGGTTCTTGATGTATGTAGTCACCATATATATGTTTTGGTATCTAGGAACACTTTTCAAGGAGTGGAGTAAACTAACCTCCATCATTGTACTTTCATATTATGAAATGGAATCAGTTGACGTATGGAAGTACAACTTTGACAGGTCAAGGAACACACTTTGTGAAGGGAGTGATGCAAAGTAAGTGACCATTCGTTCAGAGATGGCTGGCACTGCAATACTCCCATGTTTCTTGTAGTTAGTTATCCAAAAGGAAGCTAAATCTACAAAGATACTAACTATTTAGAATCTTATTGCAAACCGTGTTATTATGATGTATGTTATGATCCATGAGTAGTGGTGGTGAAACTCGATCACATCCTAGTGGTTTCCAAATATTGTCTACAACCTTAAGTTTACTTTCCTATCATTTAAATTATATTTTCATATTAGTTTAATCATCAAATTAACTTTTCGATCTAGATATCAACTCTTGAGTAGATAAGTAGAATTATAATGTTTTCCATCTTGTTAATCCTTAACAAGACCGTTGTCTCATGGATTTGACCCTCAACTATACTATGATAAGACTTCCACGTACCTTAGTGTACGTGGGTGGAGATCTTATTCTAGCACATACAAGCCTAAACTTAGAGACTTACTATCTCTAGGATTTTTAGTGGTGCATGCAACTTCATGCAAGTGGAGGCTCCATCACAAATTGGCGTCGTTGCCAGGGACAACGGAATGTTTTAATTTCATTTATCAACTTGCTAGTTCATATCTTTTTGATTCCATCATTTTTCCATACCATCTAAAGTGTGATTTTTCTTCTACTCAGATAGAAAATGTGTATGTAAAATTATGGATTCTCCCCTGAACCAGAGTACGAATCTGAGGTAGAATGAAATTTCCACCGGCACATCAGACTCCTTCACATTAGGTCTGGATGTTGGGACCACACCTATATCTGCCTCCACCATCTTAGGAATAGAGGGGTTGAGACCTCTATCCTCCACCAATCTTCCATCTTCCATCATTCTTCTATCTTCCACCATTCTACACCACACCACTCTCCCACCATTTTCCACAATACTATCCACCAGCATTCCATTCTCAACATCTTCAACTTCTATCACATCTTCTTATTCACTCCTTTTCTCAGCAGGCAAGGCCATTTTCACCTCAACACCCAATATTACCTTCACCTCCACCACCTTCCCTCCAGCATACCCATTTCCACCTTCCTTAACCAGGACGTCACCACCACTCTCATCCGCCACCACCCCGATACTACTAGTGACTCCCTCTTCAGTCGCTACGCTTTTTTTGGGTCCATCAATGGTGTCTCTTTCACAAGGCACCACAGCCCTTCCATCCAGACCCCCACCATCCCACCGATCCTCCACTGGGGTCCCATTTTCACAAGTCAGAGAGGCATTCAGACATCAATTTGATGCTATTCAAACCAATCTATTCTTTCTTGTATGCAAGGGATTTCTATGTAGGTATCCAACATCGACAAGCGGACTCACGCCTTACCGGAACTTCTCACAAGCTTCCAACAATGACAGGATGCAGAGGTACACCAAGTCAACCTCGTTGACAATCGCTTAGGTACCCTGCCGAAGTTGATGCTTAGCATGAAGAGCCAGCAAGAAATGTTAGTCCAGCAAGTCAACTGGGTCACCAAGCAAACTCAACCTTTACGAGCTTCAGTAGCAACAGGTTGCAATGAGCATGTGTATGGATCACATTAAAAGCAGCCTCACACAAATCATCCTCCGCTAGGAGGAGCATGCGAACGACGCTTTAGATCAGCTACAAATAAAAGTAACTGATCTAACATCATGACTCTTCTCTGCTGAAGCACCTCTCAAGGAAAGCCACGACGCATTGCTCGAAACCCATGTGCACGTGCAAGTGGCACTTGAAGAATTACAAGCTCTCCATAGGTGATGCAAGAAAGCATCGACCAAAAAGAACAAAGACAAAGTGGCGGATGACGAAGATGAAGACAACGATGATGACGACGATGATGATTATGACTCCTCGGCTGACTCCAACGCCGACAAGTCCTCTTCAGATGAAAAACCATATGATCATGGCAACTCTGGGGAGGGAACCATTAGAGGAGCAGATATCTCAAAAAGGGGAGACACTGGAGACCACTAGAAGAGTGGTAGAAAAGACCACCATACTCCCGACAACACTGACAACATAACAAGGTCCTATGCAGACCAATTTTTCAACTTTTCTGCTATGGGCTCTCTGGGGACACAACCAAAGATGCGGCTTTTGTTGAGTTTCAACAATGCATCCTAGAAACCAACACTAGCCCACTCGTAGTAGCTATCACGACGCAAGTTGTAGTCCTTCCCCTAGAACAAGAAGATTCTGACAGAGTGATCAGTCTCAACACCGACGATAGAATTGACTCTGAGTCTGATGAAAATGAAGATCTGGCACAATATTTTGATGACGATGAACAAACTTCGCTTCCTCCTCCAGAAGACCTTCCCCTGCCACCACCTCTACCTCACAAGATGCACAACTTAGATCTGGAGCCCATCTCTACATTAGATGTTCAGGTCATCTTCATCCTGAACACTATCGTCGACGATGCCAAGGACGGGGGGGACATACTCTATAATAACACAAAGATAAAGTGCAAGTTGACATGTAAAGATTTCCGTGTTCTTCTATGACCTCAGTCGGTGGTGAAGATGGCTATCTTCCGTGTACTGCTTGCTAACGTAATAGAGGAATTTCAGAGCCCAAAGAAAAAGCAACAAGTTTTCAATGCTTCATCTGCTCCAGCATTATGCCTATCGAACAAGAACTTACATGAAAAATCCATCGAGCGGTTGCAAACGTGTCTCCCGAGAAAGGAACACTACATCATGGTGCCTTTCAAAGTTTCTGGCCACTGGCTCCTTATGATCGTTGACACCGAGGCCCACGATGTCAAGGTGTACAATTTCTACGTCAATGAGCTTAAGGTGGGAACCATTAACTTCACTGGTTTAGAAGCCAGAGAAGCATGATGCATTCCCTTCTGGCTTCTCAAAGTCATATGGGCCGCCTTCCCATCTCTTGCACACGGTTGGAGCCAACCATGGTTCAAGATCATCAACCCAGCCATTCAGATGCTAGAAGGTTCAGGGGATTGTGCTCCTTGCACAATTAGATTCACTGAGGCATTCAACAGACACATCCCCTTTACCGAGCTAGCTAAAGAAGACATACATGATTTACGGGGATGATACGCCATGGAATTTATTTGCAACAGAAGGTTCTTCAATGACCCAACAATGGGATATGATGACGTACCCCACTATCTATTCTCTATCATCCAACATCCTCAAAAGAAACCATTCAGATAAATCCTAAAGGAGTTGGAGCAACAACAACAAACGGCCACGGTCCCAGAAAAACATCAATGGGACCCTTACACTTTTAGTATGGCGAAAGATAAGGGGGACATCGATCTACTAACATGAGCTACCATTAATAGATCCCCCAAAGATATGGTGCCTCTTTCTAAAATAACACTGACATTCCCGAATTCTAACGTTGCTGCATGCAAGAGTCTTTCTGATAATGAACTCAGACTCATCATGTCTCAGCTATATGCAGAGAATGACGAGCTTGTTTTCCTTGAAGGGAATATTATTGTAATGGCCGATGCACTCTGCGAGACCATATAAGTAAAAGGTACAATGTCTATGAGCGTGATGGCTGCCTACCAATATCTTTTAGCACGGGACTTACCTATGGTTTACATGGTGTTCGCATACCTAAAGGATGATTTGCTCGGATCAAAGAACTTCAGAACCATAGAAGCTCTTATTTCATACCTTAAACATATGACTCCAAAGTTCATCTTGTTTCCCTACCTTCACTCTGAGCATTGGATGTTGCTGGCAACGAACTTATACAACAGAACTACAACTATCTACAATAGTTCCGATAGACAGATCAATCCAAACCAGAGACAGTATAACATCATAGCAAAGACGCCCACGGAGGAAGTGAGAAAGGACTATGTTGTATGACTATAATATCTTCTAGGTGAGCACACAAAGGCGTACAACAAAGCACATTTCAAGTGTCCAACCTTCTTCCACAGATGTCCCCAACAAATTAGAGAATCCAACGACTACAGATTCCACGTCCTTTACTGGATGTATACCCTCACCATTCTTGAAAAATGCATTGAGGACATGACAGACATGCACTATCATGCATTGCGGGGGAAATTCGCTGCTAATCTGCTCCGTTTTCATGGAGCCAACAAGGGTTTAACAGATCCTTAACACCCTTGCACATGTACTTCTCAACCTATCACCTTGACACTCTGGGGACAGAGTGAATAACCTTTGCACATAAGACAACATTCTTATGTTGGGGACCTTGATAAGTTAGGGGACGTACACTGGGCAAGGGAAGAATTACTATATTCAAAACATTCTCTTTCCAATCCCTTTTTCATCTACCTTTGTTTTCTTTTTGAAATAGCACAAATTATTCTTTTTTATGTTTAGAGTTTCTGATATTTTCTTTGATAGAATAACCTTTGCACATAAGACAACATTCACTTTGGTAAGGGGACACCCCCAACTAAGTTAGAGATAAAGTAGTCCTCAAAAGCACTTACATAATAGCATTTAGTCATGTAATGGTGAATTAATAAATCACCCCCACACTTGATTTCAATGCTTTTGCTTCAATTCTATATCAGACTCCCTATAGGTCAAAACCGCGGCTGAAACAAGCCAAACACTCTCAAGGACGGGAGGGAACCAGGTGAAATCCAAATCAAGGAACCTCGTAAGTGGACCACCAAGTATGAAACCAGAACAAGTGCATGTACGGAAACTTTAGGGAACATTTTTCTTCTTTTCAAAAAGAGGCTTGGCAACCCAAATAAAATCCCTAAATACCCAATTCCCAAGCCAGTGAGCATATGAATAAAAGCGTGAGTGTTGAATAAAAACATGAGAGTTGTTCCATGCACAAGGACTTATATGAAGAACCAATAAAGGTCTTGCCCGGACGACACATTCAGCTGCCCTCACAAAGGCAGATGTGCCACGCCCGATAGTAAGATCCTAAGGTCTCCAAATATATGAAAAGCTGACAAAGGTCTTGCCTGACCGGTACATTCAGTTGCCCTCACAAAGGCAGATGTGTTGCAACCAGTAGTAAGACCCCAAAGTTTAGATAAACCCTCCCCCCTTAAAGGGGGAGTTACATAGCAGCCTTCAGCCAGCCCTCATACCTACTTTAGCTTCTTATAGGAATTTCAAAGAAGTATAAAATGGCTTAGAGTCGAAGAAATGCACATAATACGGTCAAAGAAAAGGTGGTCCCAATGAGAGTTACATGACACAAAAGAAACTTGAGGACCATGTAACTCCCGATACCTGAAAGAGACAGAGTAAGAAGAAGTGTCAACAAAAACCTAAGGGGATCTCTGGTATAGAACTGGAGCAAGAGTATGGAAATGTTCACTAAATAAAATTGCCACGCCACTGCATGCCTTAGATCTTTCCAGCTTGAGGACAAGCAAGACTCTAAGTTGGGGGTGATAACCTCCCATTTTGTGATGTTATCTTACTAGATCTTCTTAGTTTTCCATACTCTTTCTTAGATAAATTAGATTAAATACTTAACTTTCTAGCTTTATTGTAAATTTACCAATAGACGGATATTTCCCTTTTCTTCTTACAGATAAACCCAAATTTTTTTTATAAAAGTCTCAACCAAAATGGTCCCAAGACCGAGTGAAGGCCAATTGGTCTCAAGACCGAGTGAAGGCCTATCGGTCCCAAGACTGAGTAAAGAATCATTGGACCCAAGACCCAATGAAGACTCAAACGGTCCCAAGACCAAATGAAGATCTATCAGTCCAAAGACCGAGTGAAGGTCCAACCGGTCCCAAGACTGAGAGGATGCTACCTGTCTCCAGAGCACGAAAGGACTACTGGTCCCAAGACCGCGAAGACCCAACTAGTCTCTAAGACCGTGAGGATGCTTAATGGTCTCAAGACTGTGAAGACTCAACCGGTCTCCAAGACCGTGAGGGTGCTTAACGGTCTCAAGACCACGAAGGCCCAATCGGTCCCCCAAGACCGTGAGGGTGCTTAACGGTCTCAAGACCACGAAGACCCAACCGGTCCCCCAAGACCGTGAGGATTCTTAATGGTCTAAAGACCGTGAAGACCCAAAAGTTCTCAAGACCGTTCAAGATCCTTGGAGCCTATAAATAGGACTCAAGGGGTCCTCATTCAGTTTCGAGTCTTAGACGCCCAAAGGCTGCCTCATTTTTTCCAGAGTTGTTTCATCCTTCATCCTTTGCCCCAAGGTTGTCGGTCTAAGATCCACACTCCATCTATAAGCCTACTTTCTCTCTCATCGACATAGAAGGTGGGGAGTGAAGGATTCATCACCAAAGCAACCACACAGTGTGAAGATAGTTGTTCTCTATCCAAGGGGTTAACCTTCATCCCTCCTATGTGGAGATAATGTTTTCCTTCTCTTCTCCTGTCTCCTTCTTTATTCTTGCCATGAGAGAGTAGTTCCATACACTAGGGTGTGGGGACTAGCCCCTCTACCCATGTTTTCATTCCATGCCTTATAATTCATGAGTTTGCAATAAAAATGCTATCTTTTCATTTCAACATCAATCGTTTAAATGAGTGCTAGTTACTTGATCACCAACCTATGTTACCTATTATCTACTAGTATGAATTGTCTATGTTTTTGCTTTTAGATTCGATTATCGATTGTATGTTGGTTCTTGATGTATTTATTCACCGCATATCTATTTCGGTATCTAGGAATGCTTTTCAAGGATGGAGTAAACTCACCTCCATCGTTGTACTTTCATACTATGAAATGGAATAAGTTGATGTATGGAAGTACAACTTTGACAGGTCGAGGAACACACTTTGCAAAGGGAGTGATGCAAATTAAGTGACCATTCGTTCAAGGATGGCTGGCATTGCAATACTCCCACGTTTCTCATAGTTAGCTATCCAAAAGGAAGCTAAATCTACAAAGATACTAACTGTTTAGACTCTTATTGTAAGCCATGTTACTATGACATTGTTGTGATCCATGCATAGTGGTGGTGAAACTCGATCACATCCTAGTGGTTTTCAAATATTGTCTACAACCTTAAGTTTACTTTCTTGCCATTTAAATTACATTTGCATATTAGTTTAATCATCAAATCAACTCTTCGATCTAGATATCAGCTCTTGTGTAGATAAGTAGAATTATGACATTTTCCATCTTGTTAATCCTTAATAAGACCGTTGTCTCATGAATTCAACCCTCAACTGTACTATGATAAGACTTCCACATACCTTAGCATACGTGGGTGGAGATCTTATTATAGCACACTGGTGCGATTCCGCTAGAGGTGCAACCCGCTTGCCGATTTGACCCGACTAGATGCGCCCCACGAGGTCGGAACATACGTGATGGGAATTTGCTTTCGAAATTTATAAGACTTAAACTAACATACATACGTATACTAAAAAAGCTAAACCTGCAAGCGCACGGGGTCGTGTCGTAGTATAGGAAGGTGGCAAGTATAGGGTCGATCCACAGGGAAAAGAGGGGGCGCTAGAGCTAGGTTAGTTTAGTTGGGTTCCTACTGCGGAGACTAGGGTTAAGGGTTTAAAGGTGATTTGATTGTTAAACTATTATGAACAAGCAAGAAATTAAAGGCGAGAATAAAATCTATGTTAACCCTAGGTTAGATTAAGACTAAGCAAGCAAGGAAAGACTAAGCTAGATATGAAAAGGCAAGTTACACTAGGACAAGCAAGAGAGGAGCGAAAGTGCAATTAAAGAACTAAACTAACATGAACAAGGCAAGAGAAAAGCAACAAGATAACTAAGTAAGGAAAGAACTAATTAAGCTAAACAAGCACAAAACTGGGGTTTCAAGCAGTAAAGAGATGTGTGGGCTGTTTAGGGGTATGAAATTATCACTTAATTTGGGGGCGACATATGAACATTATGATTCCATTTAGATTATCCAAACCAAACAACTAGTTAGAGTCTAATGAATTAACCTAAGCTACTAACTGGCCATGGATATGCTAGGTTGTGCATTGGGGAACTAGCCCCTAACACCCCCTACTACCCTTACGAGGCTCAATTGGGTTAGGGATTAGGTACAATTCAATTAGATTCTAATCAAGTCTAGGTTTCTAGATTAGGCATTCCTAGGGAAATTAGGGGCCGAGGGTAGTAATGGGGAGGTGAAATTAGGGCTTTGGACCCCCAATTCCCCCACATTCTAGCCTTGAGAAGGCTCCATGCTAATTGCACTAGAATTATCTAATCTAGCTACTTAGATCTCTCACTTAGGTTTAGGGAGATTGATTAGGATGTAGGAAGATGGGAGGCAACCTAAGGATCCAAGAATTGGACCTAGGGGCAAATCCCAACATTCACACATATAAGCAATTTGCCTAAATTCCTAGGTGATTCCACACACAAACCAACAAGCAATCCATTGAGAGTGAGATGCAAATAGAATATAATCATTAACAAATGGAATTACAACGTTTACATGTCATTTTCACCCAACATGGTATGAAAGTAACATAATTTCCCCTAAACAACCCACCCATAGGGGCCTAGCTACTCATAGAAATGGAAAATACAAAAAGAGAGAAGAAAGAGGTAGAAGAAGCCATAGAGCTAGGTTTAGATGAAGTAATCCTCCTCTCCAATAGCTGCACGACGTCCTCCTCCCTCCTCCAAGGATGAAATGATGTGGAATGATGAAAGGAGGTGGATGGAAGGCTTAGATATGGGGGGTTATGCGGTGGAAATGGTGAAATGGAGGGGATTTGAGGTGGATCTGGAGTGGAATGGAGTGGGTGGTGATTTGGGGAGCTAGGAGGGGTAGAAGGTAGCTAGCCTCATGCCCTAGCCGCCACCTGGGTATATATAGGTGTGGGGAGGAAGCACTAGGTCAAGTCGGGGTAAAATGGGTAAAGCAGTGAAAAAATGGGTAGGTTTTGTAAGTAGCACGACCGTGGTGGGTAGGGTAGACCACGATCGTGGTAGATGGGAACGGTTGTGGGTTTTCCATCAAAGTTAATAGGGTTTTGGTCAATTTTGGGCTGAAATGGCCACGACCATGGTTGTCACCACAGTCGTGGTGTGTTGAGGGTTGCATGGACGTGTTGTGTAGCACGACCGTGCTGCATGGCACGACCGTGGTGGGAGATGGTAGCACGATCGTGTTGTGTGGCACGACCATGGTGGGTGGTCGCAGCACGGCCGTGGTAGAGTATGCTCTGCAACTGCTTCAAAATTGAGATGTTTCCTGTGATTTCTTCATTTGCAGCACGACCGTTATGTGTTACCACGGTTGTGCTGGGGGATTTGCTTGCACTTTGAGCTTCAAACTTCATTATCCATGGACTTCTTTGCTTAAGCTTGACTCTTGGCCACTAGGGGTTGGTTGGGGGAGCTATGGGGCCTTCTTTGGGCCCCTCCATCTGTCTCGTCCATCCAAGTGTGGTCCAAGTACCTGAAAAACATGCAAATAATGTCCATAAGTGCATTTTACACAAATATGCATATTAAGGGAAATAACATGTAATCTAATAGGTATAGATGTGATTGAAATTCAAAATTCCACAAGATGAAGCCCTAAAATAGGGCTAACTCACCACCCCAAACTTGAAACATACTTTCTCTCAAGTATGCTCTAACTCAATCTCTCTAAAAATTTTCCACAATCAAGAAATGAAAAATGCAATATAAAAGATGATTGTTGCTGAATGGGATCAAAGATGACAAAGTACATGCATTTCACCTCTCTCCGCTCCTACTTTCACAATCCAACCATGAAAAGAGCACAAAGCATATGAACTTCAAATATAGCGCATAGAATACACAAGTTATCCATACTTCTTCCATAAAGTTCCAGGTAAACCGTTTCATGATGGTGTTAATCAAGGATGACTAGGAGTGTTGTTTCACATTCATGCATTCAGTCTTATATTTCAAATCATACCAAATGACCCACGTGGCTGCGGAAAAAGGCAAAATGCGCTAAGTTTGATGCTTCTTAGCTCAATGCGTATGAAAGTGGAAGAAAGGGTTGCGGTAAGATTTTTGGAGTGTATTTATACACTCATCTTTTCTTTATTTGAATGCTCTTAAACAGGAGCATCCTTTTATTTTATTTTTTCTTTTATTTTTCTTTGCTTTTTGTTTGCCCTTGGTGTAGATAGGGCATATGGTGGATGGAGTGAAGCAGGAGATAAAGATATGGCCACCCCTAATTTTTAGAGGTGGCCAAGGCTGATTATGTGCACTATGGCATCTTTTTATGAGGCGGAGGGGTATGAAGATGGTGGAAGAATAGTCGGGTCAAAGAGGGGTCATTGGTATGATTTTCCACATAAGACATCATGCATGAAAATTAATCCAACACTTCATCTAAGATATCACACCACATGAATGAACAAGATGATATTGATATATCAAACAAGTGATTCTACAAACACTAAGCGTTCAAAGCTTGCTCAATTTCACAATTCAACCAAACCAATCACAATCATAAGAGAGGTGATGCTCATGTAAAAAGTCAAACATTGATACCACTTAGCAACAAACAATGATAATTCACTTGCATATGTCAAAGGTCATCATTTTTACTCAAAACAGTAGAGATTGGGTCAAAACACACTTTTTAGACAAGAAATCTCAAATTTGGGAAAAATTGGCCAAAATGGTGCCAAGTTGCCTCCAATCACATCTAAACCTATATTATTGAACTTAAAATAGAAAACAAGCAAATCCTAACTAAAACATGCAAAAATTACCAAAAATCTACATGATATGCAATGCATGGAAAAAATAGCAACATTTTTGAAAATTACACAAAAATAGCAAGGAAGCAAACTACATGGCATGCAAGTATGCAAAACAAGCACACAAAGTATGGATATACAAATATGAGAGATGGTTATACTGTTCAGTCATCTTGAGAAAAAACTTAGAACAAGGAACATAGAAGAAAGTGGGGTAAAAAGGGACTTACCGCCCTACCACCCCAAACTTTTAAACCATGTTGTCATCAACATGAAATAGAAGCTCAGAATGGTAGGGTAGATGGCATGGAGTCGTGGTAGATAAATGCAAAGAGGGGAGAGAGATCCCAATGTATCCATTGAGCAGGGGATAGCCTCCACGGTCGTGGTGTGCACCGTGCCCGTTTTGGAATGCATGAAACACGACCGTGTTGTGTGGCACGACCGTGCTGATATCCTTTCCATAGCTTCTCTACTGATTTGCAATTTTCTCTTCATTTTTGTTCTCCTCCTTGTCAATATCATCCATGCATCACTCTCCTTCCAATGTACCTGTCCTAAAATGACATAAACAACAAAAACCATCAAGCATAAAGTGTGTGTGTGTGTGTTTTCTTGGAAAGTGTAAAAGCAAAGCAAAAGTATCAAAAATTTAAGTTTGGGTGAAAAAATCCCAAACCTAGGTGGGTTGCCTCCCACAAGTGCCAAGTTTCATGCCTTCCGTTGGGCTTGTTGTTCTTTCACCATCAACCATGGTCCAAAAACAAAATGTTTTCACCCCCATCATAAGAAATCCTCTCAAATGCTTTCCTTGATTGATCTACCTCCCAAGGGTCATGCGAGCTTCATAAGTCTTTTTCAGCAATTCTCACTCTTGGGGATCATCATCATAGATCTTAATTAGCCTTAAGACCCTCAGAAATCTCATGTCATAGGTTTTCTCTCTCTTGAGGAACGGGTCTTCATAGGCACCAAAGAGAGGGGTCTCAATCATATCCATTTTCTCATGGGAAGTAGGGGGAGCATGTGATAGTTGTGGTGGTGGCATCAGTGTTGATGGTCGTTGGACTTTAGGTGGAGGAGGGCATTGAGGTTTGAAGGTGAATTGGTGGGAGTGTTGTGGTGATGGAGGTGGTAGAATGAATTGAGGTTGGAAGGTGAATTGGTAGGAGGGTTGTGGCAATGGAGGTGGTGGTAGTGTGTAAGGCTTAGGATAGCCTTGGAGGTAGGGTAGTGGAGGAGGGAATTGAGGTTGGAAAGTGAAGTGGTGGGAAGGTTGCGACAATGGAGGTGGTGGAGGTGTGTAAGGCTTAGGATAGCCTTGGAGGTATAGTGGTGGAGCAAATGGATGGGTTTGTGCATTTTGGCCTTCCATCTTGTCTTCTCCGAGTGGCTTGTCACATGCACAAGGCACAACCAAACAAAAGAAAGCAAGTTAGCAAACCAATATACACAAAGAATGCAAAGAGTAATGAATAAATAATAGCAATGATGAGGGCAGTAGGAAAAGTCAAAGCAAAACAAACTAGCTAGGTCGAGCACCTCTATCCCCGGCAATGACACCAGAAAGCTTGGTGCGATTTCGCTAGAGGTGCCACACACTATCCTATTTGACCTGATTAGATGCTCCCCATGAGGTCAGAACAAATGTGATGGGAATTTGCTTTCAAAATTTATAAGACCTAAACTAACACACCTACGTCTACTAAAACAACTACACCCGTAAGCACACGTGGTCATGTCATAGTATAGGAAGGTGGCAAGTATAGAGTCGATCCACAGGGAAAAGAGGGGGTACTAGAGCTAGGTTAATTTTGCTGGGTTCCTACCGCGGAGACTAGGGTTAAGGGTTTAAAGGTGATTTGATTGTTAAACTATTATGAACAAGCAAGCAATTAAAGGCGAGAATAAAATATATGTTAACCCTAGGTTAGATTAAGACTAGGCAAGAAAGGAAAGACTAAGCTAGATATGAAAAGTCAAGTTACACTAGGACAAGCAAGAGAGGAGCGAAAGTTCAATTAAAGAACTAAACTAATATGAACAAGGCAAGAGCAAAGCAAGAAGCTAACTAAGCAAGGAAAGAACTAATTAAGCTAAGCAAGCACAAAACTAGGGTTTCAAGCAGTAAAGAGATGTGTGGGCTGTTTAGGGGTATGAACTTATCACTTAAGTTGGGGGTGACATATGAACATTATGATTCCATTTAGATTATCCAAACCAAACAACAAGTTAGAGTCTAATGAATTAACCTAAGCTACTAACTGGCCATGGATATGCTAGGTTGTGCATAGGGGAACTAGTCCCTAACACCCCCTACTACCCTTACGAGGCTCAATTGGGTTAGGGATTAGGTAAAATTCAATTAGAGTCTAATCAAGTCTAGGCTTCTAGATTAGGCATTCCTAGGATAATTAGGGGCCGAGGGTAGTAATGGGGAGGTGAAATTAGGGCTTTGGACCCCCAATTCCCCCACATTCTAGCCTTGAGAAGGCTCCATGCTAATTTCACTAGAATTATCTAATCTAGCTACTTAGATCTCTCACTTAGGTTTAGGGAGATTGATTAGGATGTAGGAAGATGGGAGGCAACCTAGGGATCCAAGAATTGGACCTAGGGGCAAATCCCAAAATTCACACATATAAGCAATTTGCCTAAATTCCTAGGTGATTCCACACACAAACCAACAAGCAATCCATTGAGAGTGAGATGCAAATAGAATATAATCATTAACAAATGGAATTACAACGTTTACATGTCATTTTCCCCCAACATGGTATCAAAGTAACATAATTTCCCCCAAACAGCCCACCTACAGGGGCCTAGCTACTCATAGAAATGGAAAATACAAAAAGAGAGAAGAAAGAGGTAGAAGAAGCCATGGAGATTGGTGTAGATGAAGCAATCCTCCTCTCCAACAGCTGTAGGACGTCCTCCTCCCTCCTCTAAGGATGAAATGATGTGGAATGATGAAAGGAAGTGGATGGAAGGCTTAGATATGGGGGGTTATGTGGTGGAAATGGTGAAATGGAGTGGATTTGAGGTGGATATGGAGAGGAATGGAGAGTGTGGCGATTTGGGGAGCTAGGAGGGGGTAGAAGGTAGCTAGCCTCGTGCCCCAGCTGCCACCTAGGTATATATAGGTGTGGGGAGGAAGCACTAGGTCAAGTAGGGGAAAAATGGGTAAAGTAGTGAAAAAATGGGTAGGTTTTATAAGTAGCACGGCCGTGGTAGGTCACCACGGCCGTGGTGGGTAGGGTAGACCACGACCGCGGTGGATGGGCACGGTCGTGGGTTTATTCCATCAACGTTAACAAGGTTTTGGTCGATTTTGGGCTGAAATGGCCACGACCGTGGTGGTCACCACGACCGTGGTGTGTTGAGGGTAGCACGGCCGTGCTGCGTAGCACGACCGTGGTGGGATCTGGTAGCACGGTCGTGCTGCATGGAACGGCCATGGTGGGAGATGGTAGAATTATTGTGTTGCGTGGTACGGCCGTGGTGGGTGGTCACAGTACGGCCGTGCTGCGTGGCACGACTGTGGTAGAGTATGCTTTGCAGCTGCTTCAAAATTGAGATTTTTCCTATGATTTCTTCATTTGCAGCACGACCGTTATGTGTTACCACGGCCGTGTTGGGGGCTTTGCTTGCACTTTGAGCTTCAAACTTCGTTATCCATGGACTTCTTTGCTTAAGCTTGACTCTTGGCCACTAGGGGTAGGTTGGGGGAGCTCTGGGGCCTTCTTTGGGCCCCTCCATCTCTCTCGTCCATCCAAGTGTGGTCCAAGTACCTAAAAAACATGCAAATAATGTCCATAAGTGCATTTTACACAAATATGCATATTAAGGGAAATAACATGTAATCTAATAGGTATAGATGTGATTGAAATTCGAAATGCCACAAGATGAATCCCTAAAATAGGGCTAAACATAGAGACTTACTATCTCTAGGATTTTTAGTGGTGCATGCAAATTCACGCGAGTGGAGGCTCCATCACCTTTTGGATTGACAAATTCCCCTACTGCCTTCATGGACTTGATGAACCGAGTGTTCTGCCCATACCTTGACAAGTTTGTGGTGGTGTTTATCGATGACATTTTGGTTTATTCTGAGACGTTAGAACAACATCACGAGCATCTGCGGATTGTACTAAACACACTATGAGAAAATCAACTATATGCAAAATTCTCAAAGTGGGAGTTCTGGATAAAGGAAGTGATGTTTCTAGGTCATGTGATTTCTGTTAGACATATAGTTGTTGATCCTGCAAATGTAGAAGTTGTGACCAAGTGGAAAGCTCCAAAGAATCCCTCAGAGATCTGTAGTTTCCTCATCTTAGCAGGTTACTATCGAAGGTTTATCAAGAGCTTCTATGAGTTGGCCTTTCCTTTAACCAAGCTGACGTGAAAGGAGGTCAAGTTCTCTTGGACACCAGAATGTGAGAACAGATTCCAAAAGTTGAAGGAGTGTTTGACTTTTTCTCTCATTCTTGCCTTTCCTGTTGAAGGCATACCCTATGTCATCTACACTGATGCATCTAAACAAGGCTTAGGGTGAGTTTTGATGCAAAATGGAAAGGTGATCCCCTATTCTTCCCGCAAATTAAAACCAAATGAAGCTAATTGGCCTACACATGATTTAGAGATTGTTGCCATCGTTCATGCTCTGAAAATCTGGTGACATTATCTCTATGGTGTGAAGTTTGAAGTTTTCTCTAACCATAAAAGCTTGAGGTACCTATTGACATAGAAGGATTTGAATCTATGACAATGAAGGTGGATGGAATATCTAAAATATTATGACTTCACCATCACCTATCATCCTGGTAAAGCAAACATCATAGCTGATGCTTTAAGTCACAAGAAGGATGTCATTTGTGTTGCTTTGAGATGTTCGGTGTGGGAAAATCTCGAATATGTGACTAGTTGGTGACCTCAACCTGTCGATTCAGTGGAAGAAGACAGGTTGTGTCTCCATATGGCTATTTTGACTGTTACACCGACTTGGATCTCAAAAGTCATTTATGCACAGTTGGAAAGCTCTAAGATGGAAAAGATGAAGGACTTGACTCAGAAACTACAATCTGACTTCTCTATCGGAGTGGATGGTGTTGTCGGCTTCAAACAAAGGTTGTAGATTCTTGGCGTGGGTGATCTAAGACAGAAGGTGTTGAGTGAAGTGCGTGGGTCCAAGTACCCTATTCATCCCGGAACAACAAAAATGTACAAGGACTTACAGTGAAGCATCTGGTGGAAGAACATGAAGAATGATATAGCTCTATTCGTTGTGAAGTGATTGACATGTCAGCAAGTTAAAATTGAACATCAATGGCCTGGTGGTCTTCTTCACCCTCTTGAAATTCTAGAATGGAAGTGGGAGAAGATCACAATTGACTTCATTACTGGTTTTCCCAAGTCCAAGAAAGGTTATGATGTTGTTTGGGTGGTTATTGATCGGCTTACAAGATCTTCTCATTTCTTGCCTTTCAAAACCAATTACAAAGTTGCAGATACAGATCAGTTTTACGTTGAGTGGATCATACGCCTGCATGGAGTACTTGAGGTAATAGTTTCTGATCATGACCCAAAGTTTGCTTCTCATTTATGGGGTCAGATTCAGGAGGAGATGGGTACTGACTTGTGTTTTAGTCTTCTTACCACCCGCAAATTGATGGTCAATCTGAGAGAACAATTCAGATTCTGGAGGACTTGCTTTGTGCTTGTGTGATGGATTGGGGTGATGCACGTGATTGGTATCTGCCATTAGCTGAGTTTGCTTACAACAATAGCTACCAAGCTAGTATTGGTATGCCACCTTTTGAAGCTCTTTATGGTAGACCATGTCGTTCACCTTTGCATAGGGATGATGTCAGTGAACATTCTCTAGTGAAGACCGATGACATGAAAATGATGACAGAAAAGGTACAATTGATAAAGAAACACATGAAAGCTACTCAAGACTGACAAAAGATGTATGCTAACAAGAAAAGGTCTGATGTTAACTTCCTAGTGGGTGACTATGAATTTCTAAAGATCAAGTCTATCCATTCTATTGCCAGATCTAAAGTTAAAGGCAAGTTGAGTCCCTACTATGTTGGACCATTTGAAATCTTAGATAAGGTTGGAGATTGTGCATACTGCTTAGCCTTACCTCCTTCCTATGATAAGATTCATAATGTGTTCCATGTCTCTATGCTGAAGAAGTATGTAAAGGACTCTTCTCATGTGCTTACTGTTGAGCCTTTGGAGATACATGAGAATCTAACCCATGAAGAGTTACCTGTGAAGATCCATAACTCCCGAGTAAAGAAGTTGAAGAATAAAGAGATTAAGCTGGTAAACGTTTTGTGGAAATATCATGGTCTGGAAGAAACCACTTGGGAGTTGAGAGATGAAATGTTACGTACTCACCCTTCTCTTTTTGCTTGAGATTTCGAGGATGAAATCCTTTTAAAGGGGTGGAGTGTTGTAAAATAATGAATCTTAGATGCAATCTCCATGTAAACCTTTTTCCCAAGTTGTTCTTTCATTTCTATCCTTTATGTCATTTATATTTAATTATTGGAATTTATAGTGGTTTAGTGAACATTTATTCACCAATTGTACCAATATAAGGGTTTATGCACAAATACCTCAGTGAAAGCTTATTTACCATAATTAAGTTCTCTAAACCTTAATATAACTTTTTGATGTGATTTGAAAACTTAAAATGAGCCTAAGTTTCAAATTTGGTTTGATTTGGATGTTGTTTGTGCAAGTTATGCAATTTTAGGTACATTCTGGACTTTTATGCAATTTACCCAATTGGGAGGTTTTCTTTGCAAACTATCACCTGAATGTTAATACTTAGATATTCCCTTACCATTCTTGAGATTTTTAACTATGGGGCACCGGGTTGCACCTTGGTTTGAAGGTGTTTCTCTCTAAGGACATTATAGGGATTACCCTCTTTATAAATGTGCTTATCTTTAAAAGCTATCAACCAATGGGGTTATTTCTTTGTTTGAAGGACGGTGGGGATGGCCTAAAAGGCTCCATGGGCTTTTAGGACCAACCTTTGATATACAAGAAGAGTCTACGAGTTGTCCTCTTGCATGGCCATGAAGACCTAGCCTAAGGACACATGGAAAGTCCCATAAACACCTCGTACTTGCCCGCTTCTTTTTAAAGCCATGCCTACCCCTTCCCACCTCTCGATCCAAGAAGAAATTCTCTCCTTCTATTTTAAAAAGATTAGAGCATCATCCCTTATATGTCCAGCAATGAAGCTTCTGTCCCAAGGTAAAACAGGGTGCCTACCTTGGTGAAGAAGGCTCCTAGGGTTCCAAATTTCTCTATTTAGGATTTCCTAAGCTCCTCCTTGGCGATTTTGACCAAAACTAGTAAGAATCCTCCTTTCCTTCCGTATTTTACATGCTATTAATATTCCTCCCACCTTCTTCTAGGTCAAAACCATGACCTTCCATGGTAAAACTCCACCTAGCTAGAACCCTGAAACATCTCATCTCCATGCTCTTTTGCTAGGGTTTGCACCTCTAAAGTGGAGAAGGTGATCTTTGCTCAAGAAAGGAGCTTGGCTTCGAGCAACCAGAACTTTTAATCCCAGGATCCTTTCTGTTTGGACCTTGTTCCCTTCCTAGAGGCAAGTTTTATTAACCCCCTTCTCATAATTTGCTTAGTACATGCTTAAAACTCATGTTTCTATGTTTAAAATCGATGATTTCCATCTCCTTTTACCATGTTCTTCTAGGGTTTTGGTTTCTTGCTATTTTACCTTCTCTAGAAGCTCTAGTTTGGTTACCTATGCAACTTCAAACCTGATCTTGGGTCAAATGGTGTTTTCTCCCTCTCCCTCTCTCTTCAATTATCTCGATCGATTTGATGATGTGGCAATTTCCTAATGGTCATTATTGAAAAATTCATATCTTCTAATTCACTTATCCAAATTTGATAAATAAATATGTTTTAGAATTGGAAAATTAATTTATATCTAATAAAAATATTTTCAAGGTATGATTTCATGGTTTTACGATGGGTGATTTTTGTAAAATGAATTTAATGCATAAAATGAAAAAAAAAATTACATCTTAATCATCATAACTCCAAAATTAACATAAAAATATGTTTTCTTCATTAGGAGAACCTAATAAGTTCATTGGTGATATTTTCAAAATTGAAATCTAGTTTTTGCTAAAAAAAAGTTATGAAATTAGGGTTTCTACACATTAATGTGCACTATATACTCTAATACATGTTAATACGTTGAAAATAGGCAAAGTGGAACTTGGACTCAATTAAAGTGGTGAAAGTTAGTAATTGATATCAGTAAGAGAGGTACGTGCATTCCTCACACCCTATGTTGGGATAATTGTAGCCAAACCCTATATTTCCCTAATGAGGCTTAAATGAACCCTAAATCTTCTATTCTTGAATCTTAATGTTGTTCATGCTTCAAATCATATTATACTTTCTTCTTGTTTGGGTCTTATACCCCACTACCATGCTTATTGAATATTATGACTACTCTTTCCATGACTACTTTTCTAGCATGTAGATTATGTTCTATTTAATTTAAAGTAGCGATACTTATGTACAACCACCCACAGAGGGCATGTATTTAATCGCCCGGGGGAATGTTTATATTCTCCCCTATATAATTGTGTAGGTGAGTGGGAATGTCTTATTCTCCCATAACTATAGGTTAGAGGTCCGGTAGGTGCCTCAACCCTACTTAGTTAGGTAGACATAATTATCTTACATGCAAATCCTTTTTAATATAATTGTTAATGGTAAGTTTCTTTTATAGCCTTATACTCTTGTTATCTTCATCTTATGATGAACCCTAGCCTGTTATTATTTGCTTTAATTATCTTGTTATCCTAGTCTAGTTTTGTGACAGATACCTTATTTTCTTTCCCCTTTTGTTGGGTGTTTTCCCAACCACCTAGGTGTTGGTGCTAAGCAAGGAGAAGGACAAGTTTGAAGGAAGTCATCTCAGGAGTAGATCTCAAGCTATCTGAAAGGATGTCTAGGTTGCTATAGCTAGATCCATTTCTCTTATCTTTTTCTTTTGGGAACAATCATGTAATGAACAATGAAATCCATGTAATAGGCTTAGTACTTTTATTTCCACTACTATTGACATTTTATAATGTATCTCGTGCATGCTTATTTACTTGGAATATTATACATGCATCATGTTGGGTTTTAGGGGAATCAGAGAAGGCAACAGAAACAAAATTTTCTTCTCCCAAAGCCAGAATAAAGGAATCACGTCAACATCTATACAGTAGGAATGATGGTTTGTAGAGGCATACCTTGTCTCGAGGCTTTCTTGACAACGTTACCTCGTGGCTTGCACGGTCTTCACCTCCGATCTTGGACGGTGTCTGTGCAGCTCCTGGTCTCACCGGGACTGTCGGGATTGATAGATGTCCTCCAAGCGGCAGAAGTCTCCTACCTCTGAAGTAGTCCACACGGCCCACCTGGAACTCCGATCTCCTTGTCCCACAAGGAATTAGAAGGATTCGCACCCTCCTGTCGATGTACTAGTCACCAACACACTCTCTTGCAACCAGGTTCTTTTCTGCAGTTGTCTTTCCCTTGTTGTGCCTCCCTTATCGGCTAGCACTTGATCGGGCTCTCTCGGATACCAAAACCATAGAGAACAACAACTTTATAGAGCAACTGGTGTTTTGAGTTGTTGTTTATGAGAAGCCCCCACTACCCCTATATATAGGAGGGTCATGGGATAGGGTTCTCTACCCCGGGTAATGCAGAATTAAATAGGAGTAGAAGGGTTCAATATTTTCTACAAAACAACCAAATGCGCCACCTGAATCGATCGTTTCAAGCATGAACTGATCGGTTGGGGACCTCAGCCGATCGGTTCACACCTGAACCGATCGGTTGGAGCACCTGAGTCGATCAGTTCAAGCATGAGCCGATCGGTTCATGGTCCTGGTCCAACTCAAATTGACTTTCATATTTGTTTCTGATTAATCAAATATTAATCCTTGTCCAAATCAAATTTGTACACATGAAACAAATTGAATTTGTAAAACAGTCTTCTGACTTTCCAAACGATCTCGGTTGGTCACATGAGCTGACCGATTCAACAATTGAGCCGATCGTCTCATTGATACATGAGTCGATTGAATCACAACTTGAGTCGATCGATTCACAACCTGAGCCGATTGGTTCATTCCATGAGCCGATCAGTTGGGGCAGTAGACTTGTGCAAATCAGTCAATCGCAGTTTCAATCAATCTGATACTCCAATCAATTGATCCAACACCTTGAACACTATGATATTGAGCTATTAATTGATTAAGTGTTTAATTGAACTACTAAACTCCTTTAGTAATCAATCTAAACATCATTTGTGGATAAACTCCTCTTATAGGTTAAATCCTATGTGTGTGACCCTGTAGGTCCATTTCACATTGGAAGTGAAAGTCCATAACACTTATGACTTCACAAGCAAAGAGCGATGCCTAGTCACACATCAGTGCTACCCAAGTGAAATAGAAAGTTGGAGAACAACTTTCAATCCTACAATCTGTGAATGGTGTCACAGTGAATGTATAATTCCTTTGTCACTGATATCCCGAATGAACTCAAGGCATGGGACAGTCATCCTATCAACGTTCATTCATTTTCTTGATCTTAGAGTAGATTGGAGGAGATATGTATGACATCAATATCACATATTGATTCACACATTCATGCACGATTATCTCAATCCTACTCATCAAGTGGCCATGGATATCAAACTCCCTCAGGAGGGACAAATCCCATATCTATCACTCACCCCTCAAAAGCCCCATGTGTCAAAGCCACCCAATCATCACCTTTATAACAACCCATGTTTCAAGACTACGTTTGATGATGTCAAAGTGTACCCAATGACATGTGTTGAGTGTAGTGATTTTAGGTCAAAGAATCACACTCACCACCATCACTGTGAGAACTGACTATGACTACCATGTCATGGTTCCATGTGTCAAACTCATGGTGGGTCTGCCTCGTATACTTGTTCTCTAACAAGTACCTATGTGTTTGGTTTGATATCTCCATATGATGACTAATGAGATTATGTCATCAACCAACACCACAATCTAGTCTTGTGTGTCATTGTTTTCTATCTACCTTTCATAATGACATCTGACTAGGGACATAATAAGAATGTATAAACTCTTAGCATCCGTATGTTCTCATCGTTTAGGTCCTGAACCTGAAAGAATACGTCATTGAGTATTGTCATTCTCTAGACATTCAATCTGTTCTATCATTATCTCATATGACTGAACCAGAAAGAATTGGAAGCTTGCCTTTGATTCTTATCAAATCAATCTTAATGTATCCCACCAGTCATCTCATGATTGGCTCTCAGGGAATACATACCAACACATCCCTCAATATCTTTTGTCTTTCTAAAAAGATAGATGTTTTGTACTTCCTTTAAATTTTAGTAAGGAGGTGATATCGCCTCTTTACATTTAGGACCAAGCTTCTCAAGAATCATCTTGCTAAATTAAGCTTCACATCCTCAAATCTTCATAAAAGACATTGGGACGCTTCCCAATCTATATTTCATATGGTGTCTTTTGAACAGATTTAGATGGCACTCAATTTAGTGTAAATGCAGCAATTTGTAGAGCATACCCCCAGAAGGTATTTGAAAACTCAGCTAAACTCATCATAGATCACACCATATCCAACAATGTGTGATTCCTTCTTTCTGATACACCATTATTATGAGGTGTTTCAGGTGGAGTCCACTAGGATATAATACCATGGGCTTTTAGAAGGTTCTCAAACTCTTAGTTTAAGTATTCCCCACCTCGGTCAGAAAAAAGTGTCGTAATACTTTTACAAAGTTGGTTTGATACTTCATTCATAAACACCTTGAACTTTTCAAGAGTTTCTGACTTATGTTCCATCAAATTAACATAGCCATACCTATTGAAGACATCAGTGAAGGTAATGAAGTATTGATCCTACCTCTAGCGGTTGTTCTAAAAGGTCTACACACATTAGTATATATGAGTCCTAATCGATCATGAGCCCTCTCATTGTTACCAGTAAAAGAGGTCTTAGCCATCTTGCCCATTAAATAAAATTTACATGTCTCTATTGATTTAGAATCAAAAGAGTCTAGATAACTATCTTTATGGAGTCTAGATATGTGATTTTCATTTATGTGCCCTAGATGAAAATGCCAAAGGAATGGTTTGTTTGAGTTGTTGAGTTTTCATCTTTTGGTATTAACATTATACATATTTGTCTTTATATATAACAAGAAAAGACCATAAGACATAGGGGCACTGCCATAAAAGATCCCATCTTTTGAAATAGAACATCGATCATTTTTAACATAATATTCAAATGCATCCTTGTCCATACAAGATATAGAACTGATGTTTCTATTTATATAAGGTACATAATAGAAGTTCTTTAACTCTATTACAATCCCTATGGGCACAAACATACTATAGGTTCTAATTGCATTGGCCACAACTCTTGTTCCATTAGCAACTCACAGTTCGAACTCACATTTCCCTAAAGTCCTTCTTCCTTTCAAATCCTAGATATGTGAACATATGTGAGATCCACATCCAGTATCTAATACCCAAGATCATGAAGTATATATATTTATCTCGATAACATATATACCTGAAGTGGAGATCACCATCCCCATCTTCTGCTTCCTAAAAGCCTTAAAGGGCAAAGGATGAGTTCCTCTTATACTTTTGTTTCTCCTTATCTTGAGTGTTGAAGAATTAGACATAGGCTTAACCACATAACTCTTCTTGGTCTTTCTTTGATCCTTGGACTCAAATCCACTGATCACCATCATGGGCTTGTCCTTTTTCAATTTTTGTTCAACATGGATCAACATGACAAGCAAGTCTGACATCTGTCTAGCTGTATTATCACATGACATCATGTGATAAAATGGCTATAATATTCAGGCATAGTCCTCAAAAAAATATAAGTGGCCAACTCTTGGCTCAAGGTGAATCCCAGTTCTTCAAGATGATGCACATATTCAATCATATTGAGCACATGTTCCTCTACTGAGGTTCTCTTTGTAATCTTTGACTCAAGCAACACCTTTAAGATAGCATCCTTTTTTTATTTTCAAGACCAAGTGTCACTTTATTAGGATTTGCTAACATCTCAAGAACACTCATGTCTGCAAATTGTTCATGCAACTCATAGTTCCTGCAGCTAAGCATAAGGTACTTTATCTCTGAGACATCATTGACATGCTTCTGGTAAGCATCCACATGTTCCCTAGGTGCATCAGGAGGAGGTATTTTAGGCATTGGTTTGTTGAGGATGTAGAGTTTGCACTCTTCATTGAGAACGCTTCTCAAAGTCTAAACCCAGTCATGAAAATTTCTCCCATCAAGTTTGTCCTTCTATAGGAGCAATTGCAAATCAAATTTGTTCATCATTTGATTCTACAAGAGAAAATTTGCATTTGTCAATTTTTTTGAGTTGATTTGATTTGAAATTTTTGACAATATTAATTAGATCTATAATTATTATTGCTCCCACTATTTTATTCAAATTGATAGTCCTCAATTTCAATTCATAATATTACAACGTACAATATTCTAGTGGGATAAGGTCCATATTTCATCAAATCATAAGTCAGCTTTGACTGATCGCCCACAATTTGATTATTTAGGCCATAATACCAATTACATCACATGCAACACTTGGATAGATGACATGCACAACTCCTTTCCATAATCATTTGCATGCTTCTGGGCTTAGACACTCTAATAATCACCAGTTAAGCCTGACCCAAAAGCCGACATGATAACAATGTACCCCGCTTTGGTGGAACCTACATTATTACCATCACACTTCCATGAGATAGATGATGTACCATGCTTTGGAGTCACCTACACTTAGTCAATCAAGCTTTTCATGTGTGTCTCTTTTGGAAAGAATATAAGACTTGAAATTTTAATTGAGGGAGTTCTTATAAATACATATACTTTATCCAATAACCACATATATAATATGTATCGTATACACTCTATATCCCACAATGAAAAACATGCACTAAACAAAAGTGATGGTTATGTCCAACCTAATGTAATCCCTTAGAGCCTCAAGGAACTATGGTCATCTAGGTCTACATAAAATGTAGAAACCTATTGTTAATGAAGATATGTGCTTGCCAATCTGGGTTGATCGGTTGAACCCTTGAACCAATTGGTTTGCCTCCTAGCCGACTGTTAGGTCATATCACCAGTTGTCTGGTCCTTCTATCCACCATCGGCTGGCACCTTTAGTAGATCGGTCGGGTCTACCAGGCAACCAGTCTGACTTGCCCATCATGTCCTCCAAGGTCCTTTAGTTGGTCAGCTCGTCTTTGGTACATCTTCATCTTTGTCATAACAGAAAGTATACTATCCTACTTTTACATAATTATTGAGAAACCTCAAGTTACATTCGAGGAGAGAAAGGGTAGGAAGGAATAATATGTTTACATTGGGAAGATAAGATAGACGCTTGGTTCGCATATCAAGATAAACATACAAATCAACCATATAACAATGTACATAATTTAGAGGTTATTGGCCATAACCATACTACACATCCATAATTAAAACTGATTTTAGGGTGATGCATGTAAATTGCATATATATATATATATATATATATATATATATATATATATATATATATATATATATATATATAGTCCATTTTCATTGCCCGCGCGGGTATTGTAGCGGGGCTGCCCGTTTCAGAAAATGTGGTGGCATCTATTGTAAATAATCCAAAAAAAGCAAGGACGCGCGACTTACAGAAGAAACACATTTGCGACTCATTCTCCGCCCAAAAACCCCAATTCCACCATCTTCCCGCTCCAGAACTCCCGAATTCATCCACCTTGGTTTCCACTCCCCAACCCCAACTGCTGAATTCTTTGGCCTCTGGTCTGTACTTGCACTGCTGTGTGTGGCGTTCTTCTCCGTGGCAACATTCACCACAGTTTCTGCCACAACTGCATTTGCCAGTCTCTTCCACTGAGATCAAAATGGGGAAAACAAAGGTAAAAGCAAAGAAGGCGACAGGAAAGGGAAGTACAAAAATAATGGATAGTGAAGATTTGTTGAGAAAGCACTATGAAGATGTGGACAACATGGTAGAAGAGGTAGCTGCAACCATACTACAAGGAGATGAAATGGGCAAGAGTATTGAAGAGCACAACGAACATGCTATGCCGAGAAAAGAAAAGAAAGTTAAGAAGAAGAAATACAACGTTGAGAAAACTGACACTCTCCAGAAGACTGCTGGAGATGACAACACATCATGGGAGAACCAACCGATGAGGTTACTCAGAAACAATTGGATGTAGTGCATGAAGAGATTGAAGAGCCAGGAACTGACAACGAATCAGGGGAGAAACAAGTTGATGATGTTACTGATAAACAATTGGCTGTAGTGCATGAAGAGACTGAAGAGCAAGAAACAGAAGATGTTGAAGAAGTTGAATAGGATGAAGCATAAGATCGCAAAAGAAACCAGAATAAGACTTTGGAACAAAATACCAAGCAAAGAGGAAAAACAAAAATTGCAGAAGAAGGTAATATTGATTATTTTTACACTTATATATGAAAGTGTAACTTGCTGGACTAAAGAGTAACGGTGCTGACAATAGAGTAACTTTGATCACACTAATTATCCTGAAAAGTAACTTTGATCCAAGAAAAGTAACTAGATGAACTAACAAGTAACTATATCGACATGAAAGTAACTCTCTGGATCAAAAAGTAACTGTTATACATCAAACAGTAACTTTGATCCAAGAAACGTAACTAAAGTAACTGAAAAGTAACTTTTATCCAAGAAAAGTAACTAGATGAACTAACAAGTAACTATATCAACATGAAAGTAACTCTCTGGATCAAAAAGTAACTGTTATACATCAAATAGTAACTTTGATCCAAGAAAGTTAAACCACATTTGCAAATGTGATACTGTACTATGTAACTCTGAAAAATGAATAGTAACTCTGAAAGTTAAAAAGTAACTATCTGAAAACAAGAGTAAATGTTGAACTGAAAAAGTAACACTGAAATCTAAAAAGTAACTAGACAAATTAAAACAAACTTTTTCATATAGATGCAGGTACAGGAAAGCTTTTCCATAGATGCTACATATAAAGTTACAACAGCATACAAAACAACATGTTGTATAGCACAAATCAAATGAGGATGATGAAGTCAACCGCATTTGCAAATCTGATAGCCATGCCTCATCTTACTGTAGATGTAACTCTTTTAGAAGATCTGATAGAGAGATATGTTGAAGATGACAAGTTCATGTTAGTACCAGGTTTTGAGGTGAGGATGACTGTAGATGATGTAGGAGTGATACTAGGTTTGCCTAGTAAAGGTATGGATATAGTTTCACGAAAGCAATCACAGATTGTAAGAAAAATATGGGAGGATTTTGCTAATGCAATAAGAGGAAAAGATAAAGTTGGTGAAAGTAGTAAGAAAATAAAAGAGAAGGATGTGTTACACAAGGAGAACTTGAGTAAACTCTGGTAGGAATTTGCAAATAATGACTCTGAAGAAAACTACCAAAATATGTGTCGTGCATGGATGTTGCACTTGTTAGCAACATTCCTTTTACCGGACACTAGCTATTGTGCCCCCATTTACCTTCTACATTATTTGGATGATGTAACTACTACAGGGTAGTTAAATTGGGCAAAGTTAGTGCACGACAGCATATTCAAGAAAATGAAAGTTTTAAGTGAGAATATAAGGATGAGGAGAAGAGGGGAAACCAACAAAAGAACACTCTACACAACTGGATGTGTAATGTGCTTGTGTGTAAGTGACACATTGCATAGTTACTTCGGTTACATTAAACAACCATATATGAACATTTAAAACACTAATTTATACTTTTCTTATCAACACAGGTCTGGGCTTATGAGTTAATAGGGATAGCAGAGCCTACATTCCTTGAGGCAAAACCACAAATAAAAAGATGGGCAACTCCTGTTAAGATGGTGAAGGATTTTAAAAGTTTGGACAATGACAATGTAAGAATCAGTGTGGGTAAAGTGAAAATAAATATGCCAAATAATATAAAAGCTTTATAATAAATTGATAACTTTTGTGCACAGGTTTCAGCAGTGTTGAAGAAGGATGACAATGATGATTGGGAAGCTGCAAAGGCAATGAAAGATTTGCCTTATTATCTCACAGCAAATAAAGCCAAGAGCAAGGTAGTTAGTAAGAAGATACTTACATCATATAACACAAGCAGAGAAGTCTCAGGAAGCTTGGAGAATAGAGTATTGATTCTTGAAGACGAGCTGAGACTGCAGAAGGAAACATGCAACAAAATTGCACTAGAAGCTTTTACTGCTCTAAGAGAAGAAAACGAGTAGTTGAAGAGAAGACTAGAGAAAGTTGAAGCTGAAAATAGATTGCTAAGGATCCAAGCTTACAATTACAAGCATTCACAATCTGCAGCTACACCAACTCCCAATTTCATTAAGAATGAAAGTTGGCATTCAGGTGATTTATGTGTAATAAGACATAGGGCGCATGATATGAAGAAAAAGTTGTTGGAAATGGACCAACATGGACCTACACAAGAAAGACCAAGATTGAGCAAGCTTTGACTAAGGAGAAAATTAGTGGAGAAAATGACAGATAATGTACCACAAGATTCAAAGAAAGTAGAAGAAGTTCAATCTGAAGAAACCAAAGAACCAGTACCAGATGAAATGAAAAAAGATCCATCTAAAGAAGATCCAGCTGAAGAAAAAAACACAGAAGAAAAAGAACAACTAGCGGATAAAAAAGAGCTCACAGAAGATGTAATGGAAAGCATAATGATGGATATAGACAATGAAGTTGGAGTGAATGAGAAGGAGATAAATTCTGGTGAAGTTGAGATGAAAACAACTAAAATGTTGAGAAAGAGGAAGGGGAAGATGCAGACGGGCATTGGGAGCATAGAGGAAAATATCAAGATAAGAAGGCATGCACATGTAAAATTTGTTTTGTAATGGTGCTCATTCCATCAATGAAGCAACTGTCTGATCTGAAAAGTAAAATATGTCATCCATAAAGTAACTATGTTAATATAAAAAGTAACTGTGATAATGATAGAGTAATATTATGGAATGTAAATAAATATTATGGACTAAACAATAGAGTAACTGTAATAAAATATGTCTTTTACATAGACTACTAACCAAAATTTGTACTTCAAATATAGAAAAAGAATTCGACATTCATAGGATTCGAGCACTTTAGACCAAAGGAAATGAAAGAGGATGTCAAAGAATTTATTGAAAACATTGATGAAGTGTAAGTAGATACTTTTTAAAGTTCTATCAGTCACATGTTTATTATGTATTACTCGATCGATCCATAAATTTTTGTCTCACATCTTCAGTATGAATTCTTTTGAAAAAAAAATGCACAGGTCAAGAAGAGAATAGATTTTTGGAAAGGAAGCATGGTGCACGGGAAAGGACTTATCAGCACTGTTGTTTCAGGATAAGATGATGCAGTCACCTGTAAGAAATGGAATATTAAACATTTATTACGAAATTATAGATTGCTAATTGATGCTTGTGCATTTTCAGATAATGGATTGCTTTGTACAAATGTTGAAAGAGACAACAAGCAGAAAGAGGAAGAAGGGACTGCTTTCATGGCATTGCTTAAGCACTTATGTTCCGGTAAGACAAACAGACTATCACACTAGATTACATTTATCACAACAAGGCCACTAAAGGTTGTAGAAAAGTAATTCACAATATTGTTTTTACAGCAAAAGCTAAACATGATGGTGGATGAGATCACACTCAAAGAGATCGATATGTTGTCACCACTCTTCAATGTACCTGACAAGGAATTCATGACAATGGACTCCGTGTTTACAATACTTAACAACGACAATCACTGGCATTTGCTTGAAGCAAGTTTTAGGGATGGGGTGCACAGGTCTTATAATTCAATGTCAGGAAGTTCAAAATCTGAGAAAGAAGTGAATAGATGGGTAAGGAACAAAAAAGAAAAACTGTTAGAAAATAGTTGAATGAAATAGTGTAGGTTACATTATACTTATGAATGTTTTGTTTTGCATGCAAGTGGGGTTCGTTCATGAATTCTTTAGGGGGGTGCCTGAGTGTGGAAGTCAACTGTCTCAATGGCCAATAGAGTACCCTGATTGCCCCCAACAAGAAGATGATGATGTTGACTGTGGAGTCTATGTTATGAAGTATCTGGAATGCTTAGTGAATGGAAATGAAATGAACTTCATGAGAAAAGACATCCCTACAATAAGGGTAGAGATCTTCCAAACAATGATGAAGAAGGGGAGACTGTAGCCAGTTGAAGAACATACTAGAGATCAACAAGAGACTAAAGAAGTCAAAGCAGAGCCTCCCCACTAGCAGCGCTCTGGCGATAGCAATGGCGATCTAGGGTTCTCTCCGAGCGTGGCGCTAAAGCTTGGGGGAGGGGGTCAGGCTTTTCTGCTGAGCCGCCACCTTCTCCCCCCGGGCCTCCTCCTCCTCTTGCCTCTTCTCTCCGATCCTGACTGCAGGTGCCTCTCCGAGCCTCTCTTCCCTTTCCCCTTGGCGGCTGTGCATCTTGATCGTGGTCTGGTCGTCCCTTCGGCGGGGCACGTGTTGAGGGTGGTGGCTCTACTCTCTTCGACGGTTCCTGCTCTGTTCTGCCTTGGGGCTGAGGTGGGTGGCTAGTGGAGGCGGTCTGTCTTGGGGTCTCGGAGGGGGCAGTTTTCCCTCTGTTCAGTTTTCTACCTAGTCGTTTTTTTGCTTTTTCTTTCCTTTTCTCTCGTTCTGTCTTTCCTTTGCTTTGTTTTGGCCTCAGCTTCTTTTGGTTTGGTTGAGGTCCTCGTCGCCTTACCCTGCATCTCCTGTTATTTCTGTTTTCTGTGTGGTCCTGTGTGTCGGGTTGCCCTCTTTTGGTCGGCAGCCGGCGGAGGCGTCCTCGTACGTCTTGTAGGGAGGAGTTAAGTGGGGTGCGATCTCTTGCGGGTGCTCCCACCCTCGGTCACCTTCGTCTGCCTCAAGCTGTAGCTTGTGGGCGGAGGGGTGTGCTGGCGTGGTGTGGAGTGGTGGTGGGGTTCCCTGCCTTCCCTACCCCCCACCGTCTCAAACGCCAAGGTCCTCCTTTCCCTTGCGGTCATTTCTGCTGGGGTGTTTTGCCTCCTGCCCGCCCAGCTTCTAGGGTGCCACCTTCCTGTTTGTTGTTTTGCCTGTGTGTGTTGTCGGGTGTTTTTGTCTTAGTGATTGTTTTTGTATGTCCGTTAGTAGTATCTTAGTCCATCTGTGAGGCTCACTGTTGTGTGTTTCTCTGTTGGCTTTCTGTTGTCTCTTTGGTTTGGTCGAGCTCTCTTCCTTCAAGGTGGTCTTTGGCCTCGTCATGATGTTGATCTCTGCTGGCAACTATGCAAACTCCCAGTCCGGTGGACGTAAAGGCTCGTGCAGATTAATGGCTTCCATCCCTGATAGCTGCTCTAGACAGCCACTACAAGTGTTGGTCGATGCTGAAATTTACCTACCGCACCCTAATCTGAGCCTTGTGTTATGTTGGTCCTCAAAGGGAGTAGTTGTTATGTTCTTTGTTATGAGATCTCTATTATGTAGATGTCGTATGCCTGACTTTATATGATATTGAGCTTACAATAAAAAAAACAAGAGACCAAAGGAGCAGGTGACAAGCAGAACAAAGAAAAATCAGAAGATGTTGTGCCAAGTCTGAATGCTTGGCTTATGTCAGGTTAAAAAGAACTCATAGATAAACAATGTAGTATCACAATGAGAAGTGTATGTTACAAAATCTGAAGTAAACTCTACAACCAATACTATATGTATATGGTTATGGTTATGTTTTGTTACTTTTTGTTTGACATTTGAACCTACGGGTTCATCAGTTATATGTGTATATGGTTATGGTTTGCTGCCAATTCTGAATGCAAGGCTTATGTTACAAAATCTGAAGTAAACTCTGTAAAGTTATAGTACATCAGTTATGTGGGTATATGGTTATGTTTTGTTGCTTTGTGTTTGGCATTTGGACCTATCAGTTTGAACTTAGTTGAATGTTCTTATAACTTTAGCTAGCTGTTGTTGTTTTAATGATAATTACTGTGATCAACAGGTGCTCATTGCATGAGTGTAGTAACTCTCTTCCGAACTGAAAAGTAAATATGTATCCTGAAAAGTAACTTTGATCCAAGAAAAGTAACTAGATGAACTAACAAGTAACTATATCGACATGAAAGTAACTCTCTGGATCAAAAAGTAACTCGTTTAACAAAACAGTAACTTCTGTGATGTATAACATAACTTATTGGATCAAAAAGTAACTCATTTAACAAAGAAGTAACCTATGTGATGTATAACGTAACTTATTGAATCGGAGAAGTAACTCGTCCAGCAAAAAAGTAACTGAAAAGTAAATATGTAAAACAAAAAGTAACTATGTGAGAAGGAAAGTAACTCGATCAACTAACAAGTAACTATATCAACATGAAAGTAACTATCTGGATCAAAAAGTAACTCGTTTAACAAAGAAGTAACTTGTGTGATGTATAATGTAACTTATTGAATAGGGAAAGTAACTCGTCCAGCAAAAAAGTAAATGAAAAGTAAATATGTAAAACAAAAAGTAACTATGTGTGAAGGAAAGTAACTCGATCAACTAACAAGTAACTATATCGACATGAAAGTAACTGATTGGATCAAAAAGTAACTCTTTTAACAAAGAAGTAACTTGTGTGATGTATAACGTAAATTATTGAATCGGGAAAGTAACTCATCCAACAAAAAAGTAACTTGAGCGATGTATAACGTAACTTATTAAATCGGGAAAGTAACTCATCCAGCAAAAAAGTAACTTGTGCGATGTATAACATAACTTATTGAATCGGGAAAGTAACTCAACAAACAAAAAAGTAACTATGTAAACACCAAGAAAAGTAACCTTCGAAAACCTGTAACTTATCAAAAACAGTAGAATGTCTGCAAACTCTAATGTGCATCTTTGCAACACCAAGAAAAGTAACCTTCAAAAATTCGTAACTTATAAAAATAGTAGAATGTCTGCAAACTCTACTGTGCATCTTTGCAACACCAAAAGCACAGATCACTGCTACCATCTCACCCTTTCACTCACTTTTGAACAACCTACCTTCTTCATAGACTGCTGCCATCTTTGCAACACCAACATCACAGAGCACTACTGCCCATCTTTGCAGCACCAACAACACATAGCACTGCTGCCATTTTCTTTTGAGTTGATGCCAACACGAACAACCTACCTTCTTCACAACCAACTTCTTCACAACCTACCTTCTTCACAGCCTACCTTCTTCTACCGTTACTAGTTTTCTCACAACCCTCAACACAACCTACCATGGAGTCGTTCATCCAGCCCATCAACTACACTCTTGACGACAAGACAATGGAATCCATTCAACTTCCTATATAATGGAAATATCTCCATTTTCACATCAAACCAGGAAACACCACCTTCCATATCGAAAACCAGACATTCCAGATAACCCTTATGCAGAATAAAAATGGATCACTTTCAACTGGTAATGGCTGGAAAAGGACGATCACACAACTCAATATTTGCAAAGGTTGGATCATCTTTCTCAAGCCAACTGATCACCAAACTATTACAGCATGGATCACAGATCAGTTCTTAGAAACACCAATCGAGCTTATTCCGCTCTTCAGAATTTCTGGTGAAGAAGTATTCTCTGGAACGGACGACTCTGCAGATCAGCTCTTTGTTAGGGAAAAATACCAAGCACCGCCAGGATCAGCTGTAAATCCTTTACAAGTTGACTCATCTACAACAGTGGAAACCTCAGCATTTGTAGAAGACACTGCTTCTTCTTCTTCTTTCCAGCCTTCCTATCATAAATAAGTATGCACCGCCACCCTTTTCTCCTTGCCTTTTGGTCAATAATTTTTCCCGTCACTACCTACACAGTCTACCCCTCCTAGAGATTTTTACTTCACAGAACTATATATTGTCTAATTTGATCCTGATTCACAAGTGTTTTTTGGTTTTGACTGGCTGTTCCTGCTATAAACAGGTTTGCTGGTGCTAACCCATTGCACTAGAGATCAAGAAGAGACCAAAGAAAGAGAAGGTGACAAGCAGAATGAAGAAAAATCAGAAGATGGTGTGCCAAGTCTGAATGCATGAAAGAAATAGTAACTTTGAGATTCAAAAAGTAACCTTCGCAAAAGGCAGATCAGGTGTTTATGATTATGGTTTGTTACTTTTTGTTTGACATTTGAACATATGGGTTCATCAGTTCTGTGGGTATATAGTTATGTTTTGTTGCTTTGTGTTTGGCATTTGGACACTATCAGTTTGATCTTAGTTGAATGTTATTATAACTTTAGCTAGCTATTATTTGTTAATGGATGATGATTGTGATCAGTAGATGCTCATTGCAAGTGTGGAGTAACTCTCTTTCGAACTGAAAAGTAAATATGTAAAACAAAAAGTTGAACTAACAAGTAACTATATCAAAAAGTAACTGCTACACATCAAACAGTAAATTTGATTCAAGAAAAGTAACTAGATGAACTAACAAGTAACTATATAGACATGAAAGTAACTTTGTGGTTCAAAAAGTAACTGCTACACATCAAATAGTAACTTTGATCCAAGAAGAGTAACTAGATGAACTAACAAGTAACTATATCGACATGAAAGTAACTCTATGGTTCAAAGAGTAACTGCTACACATCAAATAGTAACTTTGATCCAAGAAAAGTAACTAGATGAACTAACAAGTAACTATATCGACATGAAGAAAAGTAACTAGATGAACTAACAAGTAACTATATCGACATGAAAGTAACTATGTGGTTCAAAGAGTAACTGCTACACATCAAATAGTAACTTTGATCCAAGAAAAGTAACTAGACGAACTAACAAGTAACTATATTGACATGAAAGTAACTCTGTGGTTCAAAGAGTAACTGCTACACATCAAATCTCCCAGACATGCCCGTTCTTCAGTGCGGTCGTGGTATTATCAAGGATGAAGATAATAAAGATTTGTATTTCTATTTATAAAGTAATTCAATTACATCAGAATCGAGAAAGTAACTGGTGCACACAAAATGTAACTGGTTCACACAAAACGTTTGATTTAGATAGAAATAGTAACTCTGAGGTGCAAAAAGTAACCTTTGAAAATACAAGTAAGTTATTGATTTAGGAGAATGACCATAATCTTAAGCAAGGATTAATTTGTATCAAAAAAGAATTCTGAAGTATGATGCTAATATAAAGGAAATATGAGACTAATTAAGAAATACATATATAACATAAAATGGAAAAATATATCACACAACAAACAAATTTTGGATGATCTTTATAAAAGATTTAAATTCGATACAATTGAAGCTACACAGTACATCTTGGCCATTACAATTACATCAGAATTTGACATGACTCACACACTAAACAATTGGATACCATTACAATCAAATATCAATTACAAATGTCACACAGTACATCTTGGCCATTACAATTACATCAGAATTTGACATGACTCACACACTAAACAATTGGATACCATTATAGTAAAACTAGTGAATAAATCAACTTCAATAACAACATTGTCAGCAGTAGTAGAAAATTCGCAGCTTCAGAAAGTACAACAGGAAGACCACAGCAGACCACAACAGCAGTAGCATCAAATCCGCAACTTCAGTAAGCCATACGACCCACAACAGACCACAACAGTGGTACCATTAGAGATTAACCAAGAGAAGAAAACTTAACAAGTCAGGAACACCACGATTCACAAAAAGTAACTCTGTAAATATAAAAATTAATCATGAGAATATAAAAATAACTATGTGAAATAAAAAAATGGAAGAAGAAGTTGAATTCAAACACACCTTTTTCTTTAATGGGCAGTTTCTGATGTCATGGTTAACACCATATTGTAAACAATTCTTACATTGTCTCGTTTTAGATTGAGAAAATTCAACTCTAGATTTAAACCACACATCAGTAGATCTAGGTCTACCTTTAGTTTTACAAACACTGGGAATATGGACCTTGACAGCAGAAGAAGCTGTATTTGAACTAGTTACACCAACATCATCAACATCTAATTCTAACAGCTCCTTTCGCAAAGCAATGAGTTTTTCAAGACACATATCTATAGCGTTGTTCCTACACACTATATTAACAATTGAATTGCAAGCAGATACCAACTGCAATCTCTTCCCAGTGGATAGCTGCATGATAGATGATTTGCCAAAAATCAAAGGATGATCTCTATATCCTTTAGTCCACCTCTTCAGTATATATGGCTCAGGAAGAGTGCAAAAATCATGACTCTTTAGATAAGCAAGTATGTGTCTACATGGAATTCCTTTGAATTCTAACATGAAACAATTGCATGATACCATACCAGTGGATGAGTCTTTCTTCAAAATACGAGGAGAACAAGAACCACCAAGACGATATACCTCAAACACAACATCATCAGAAGTTTCCTTTACATTATATACCATACTTTGATGAACTTCAGCTTGAAAGATCTTAAAAATTGCCTTGGTGTATATACCTATCATTTGTTCCTCCAAATGCCACACCGATGACAAAGGAAGATTGTTGTAATCATCATCAAAATCTTTGAAATTTTCAATCTCGCGCACATGAGAGTAAGCAGTCTCTAAGCAACATACAAGTTCAAAAAGTGTTTTCCTACTGTTGACATGACTTCGAATGAAAGCATTCAAGCTCTCACTTCTTTGTGTTGTCCTCATACCAGCAAAGAAAGAATCCTACATAAAACATGGAACCCAATCCCACCGCATAGCATACATATCAGAAAGCCAACTAATATATAATAGGTCATTCTCTTGAACTACAGAATTCCGCCTCTCTTAAAATGTGTTTGTATCGTCTGTATTCCATACACAATCATTCAAAGAGCTAATAATCCGATCCTTGTTTGGAACACCGCCAAGATTAGATGGAAGCTTTTGTAGGATGTTCCAGCTGCAGAAACGATGCTTACAATTTGGAAAAATAGTAATGATAGCAGCATTCATAGCCGGGTCTTGGTCAGTTATAATGGAAATCAGTTCTTTGCCAAAACAAAGTAAGTATTGCTTGAAAATCCAATAAAAAGAGTCATACTTCTCATCAACCAACAGAGCTGAAGCAAACAACACTGTCTTGTGATGGTGATCCACACCACCAAACATTCCAAAAACCATGGAATACTTGTTGGTACGGTAACTGATGTCAAATACAATAGCATCTCCAAATAATGCACAGTCATCAACAGAAACCATATTAAACCAAAACAAATGTGTCAAGAAACCATCAGAATCATTTTGATAAGAGTAAAAGAATTTAGAATCTAAAACCTTCAAGCTTGCAAAATGATCCAAAACCATGTCCACATCATATAAAGATGACTCCTTCCTCTTACTATTGAGATGTCCATGAGCTTGTCTACTTGTAAATGTCAAGTTTTCATAACCACCAGACTCTGTTGCTATCAATGCAAGTTGTCTGGAGACAGGTATATTTGCTTGACTCATAGAAGAAAGTATCTCTTTTTGAGTTTGGTCAAGAGATGAATTACACTTCAAGTAGCGCAAGTGAGAATCATCGACAAGATCATGATTGTGTTCATCAAAAAAAGCAGTAACAAACCATACAGATAACGAATTATCTAGTGTAAATCGGATCATTGCTTTACAACCACACCTTTTCACAGAACGCTTGTGCTTCTTAGATAAATTCTCATGCAAATCATCAATATTGTCACACACAGGACTAAGTAGACCTTTGGATCTCTTAGAACAACTACTCTGACCTTGCTTATCACATACCAAATCTTTAGCAAGTAAGATCTTAGTACCTCGTTCATAACGATTATCATCTTTCCTAACATTAAACCCAATCAAACCATAATACCTATAGTAAAACGATATTCCATCATCTAAACTTCCAAATTGTAATCCAATTCTAGGGACATCAACTAAGGACACAGTATCAACAACAACAGATGAAGAAGAATGAACATTATCATCGTCAATGTCATTAATAGCATTAGCAACATCAGTATCAAGACTAGCATCCATTGCAGAGATCAAAAAGTAACTCTGTAAACAAAACAGTAACTATATAAATATAAAAGTGACTAATACAGCATGAAAAATAACTACAACAAACAGATCATATAAAAGTAACTACAAAATAAAACATGTAGTACGACTATGTTACTACTAAATAGATAGATACATATACAATGAAAAATACTAAAAAACTTCATTTAAAAACATATAGCACGAAAAGAAGGGAAATATAAGGGATTATACTTAGCAGATAATCAACTGCTCAACACAAAATTTGGTATTTAGGTTGTAAACCATAATTCAAAAACACACCTACTTCTTCAATGTGGGTTGCTGGTCAGCTACTGGCGGAGCAAGGCAGTTTCCGGCTTCGAATACTTTTACCCCTATCCTGCCAATAAGGCATTTCGGGAGGGAGCCTACTAGTCGAGTGAAGACCGTGAGTGACCTGTTGGGATTTAGAACCCTTCTTATTAGAGAGATTATCGAGTCAGAGATAGGCAGAGGTCGGAGATAGACGGAGCGAGGACTGTAGATTCCAGAGATAGATTTAGGAGGTATGCTGGTATTATTGAACTCAGCAGATGTCTACCACCTCTTCCAGTGATGCGTTGCTCAGAGACGGCCAATTAAGGCGCACGTAGAGAGTGTTGACAGACCTGACCATCGCAATGCTCGACGAGAAGGATGCCGCAACGGCGGGGTCAACGACTGATGTGTACAGCAATCAGTCATTATTTATGAAAAATGCCACCGTGCCAAAGAGACGGGTAGCAGATCTACAGTACCCGCGCGGGCAATAAAAAAACAGCCATATATATATATATTGTTTTGGGATTATAATAGTATTGGATTTGACAAAATATTATTTGCATCACATGCAATAATAGAATGATAAAACTAAAATGTGATCATATTGAGTATCCCTTAATATAGTAAATTGACGTTGGCTCTGATACCACTGTGGGGAGATATGGATATAGAGCAGGGAGCGGAAACAGTAAATATCTACCATCTTCCCCATAATCAGTAGATCACGTCAATAACTATAATGCAGTAAGGATGGTTTTGAGGATATATCTAGTCCTAGAGAAAGTCCAGTGACAATCTTCATCATCGTAGATGCACAACTTCTGAATCATGGTTGCATTGGGACTCATCTAACTACTACGCCTCTTGGTCTATACAACGAACTGTAGCCACAAACTTCATCTTCTTCAGCAACTCCTCTTATCACATACTGGTGGTTGATGATGTCCTTGTAGCACTAGAAAATGATCTCTCTCCTCTATGGTAGTCCACACAGAATGCCTAAACTCCTCCTAGAACAAACAGGAAGGATTCATCCCTCTTGTTGGGGTAACAGTCACCAACTTAATCTCCTACAACAATGATCTCAATTGCTCTTTCCCTTGTTGTTCTTCTCTAGTTGAGTAGAACTTTCTCAGGCTCCCTTGGTTACCACAACCAAAGAGGACAAAATTTGTGGGAGTAACTATTTCTCAATTGTCTATGTTGTACTCTGGGAAGTCCCAATAGCCCCTCTATTTATAGGTGTGATTTGGGTCCAAGTTTCCAGTCTATGCGGGAGTGGAAGGGACTGGAGGATCTCAAATTTTTGCAACTATTCATGAATTTTCACAAACTATGATAGCCCATACAATCATCTGGCATGACAGACAGTCATTTGGCACATCCTAATTTTCCTTTTGGTTGTTTCCCAGTTGTACATAAATTTGGAAATTTGTTTCCAATTAATATGCCATATTAATTTCCTTAAACAACAAGTAATTAATGTGCAACTTAAATGAATTAGGAACTATCTAGAACCTTCATTCGTCCGAATCAGACCATCTTTCCTATGTGTGATATCCGTCTCGGTTCACCCAGATGGTGGTCTACTAACCCAAGTCGAGCTAGTCCGTTTACTTCCTTAGCCAATTCAAACTCATAATAAGCCTGACTCCCCAAACGCCTATCTCAACTATTAAGATGACTGGTTTGGCACTTCTAGATGGACGTTTCAACAATTGAGATTGACATTTGGCAGTGTTGTCAGCCTATTTGTTTCCTAAATCAAATACCAAAACACTTTAGTAATTAATCCAAATGGCATTCAAGATCTGAACTCCTTTTCTAGGTCGAGACCTATGTGTGTGACCCTATAGGTTCCATATTATGTTGGCAATGAATTTCCATAATAGCTTATCACATCACAAGCAATGAGTGGTACCTAGTCGCGCATTAATGCTATCCAAGTAAATGGAAATTTGGAGAAGAACTTCAACCTACAATATGTTTATGGTGTTATAATGTTTGTATAGTTCCTTTGTCACCGAAGTCCAGATTGAACTAGAGGCATGGAGCAGTCACCCTCAATATTATTGAATCTTATTTCTTGAACCAGGAGCAGACTATTTGAGATATATGTAATCTCAATATCACATATTCACTCATATGTGCATGGCCATACATTTCTCGGTCTCGCTAATCAAGAGGCCTAGGACATCACACTCTAGTAGGAGGGGAAAATCCCATATCTATCACTCATAGTCAATCCCCATGTGTCAAAGTCACCCAATCATCATCGTTATAACAATCCATATTTCAGGAATGCTTTTGATGATGTCAAAGTGTACCCAACGACATGTGATAAGTGTAGTGGTATCATGTCTAAGAACCACAACCACCACCATCACTGTGAGAACTGACTATGACTTCCATGATGATGGCTTCCATGTGTCAGTCTCACTGTGGTTTTGTCCGATACACTGTTCTCTAACATAAGGTGTTGATTATTTTAGTAACAAACATCAAGTTTAAGGAAAATTTAAGCACACACATGATAGATTTAAGAAGATTTTTGTTTACATCTCCTCTCCCAACAACCTGAGAAGTGGTCCCATCCTCCAGATCTATAGGAGGATGGAAAGTAAATTTCTTTAGGTAGGTAGATAGTTTCTTATTACTAGTCATATTGGATGTGGCACTTGGATCAATAACCCAATCATCTTTGGATGAAGATAAAGTAGCTTGAAGACATGAGGGGAGTGTTGAGCAATGTTTGCTTGAGGAGTAATAGTAGCAGCACAAGCGACCTTGATCAATTTGTCAAGGTTAGAAGAACTCAGTATCACCATCTAAGGATTAGTAACACAAGGAATACAAGTATAATCTCCATTAACATAAGTAATTGACACTTTATTTGCCCATTTGGGTTTCCCATGCCTTTTCTAATATTTGTCTTCATTGTCATTATATGCTTGTAGAAATTATAAAATCTGGGTTGGGATGAGGAATAAGAGGATCCTCTCCCACTTTTGTTGAGACTTTTTCCCCAGCCATGATCGGGATCACCTTGTCTAGAAACAATGAGGGTTGCAAGCTCTTTGGCGGCAGAAGTAGAAGATACAGAGTGAAATAGTTACATATAGACATCATCTAATGTCGGAAATGGCTCAAAGGAAAGAATTTTCTAACAACCAACTTCATAACTAGGAGGCAGAGATGCCAAGAATTGACAAAGTTATATCTTCTCTTGCTACTTTTGCATCTTGACAAGATCACATGATAAGGGGTGATGAAGCTTGGGTTCACCCCAAATTCCTTTAAAGGTGTTCAAGTGTGAAGAGAAGGTTGAGTTATCTTTGAGTTTAAGGAAATGTAAATGTTTTTATAGATAAGAAAACTCATCATGCATTTCTCTTGCTAGAATAAACTTAAGCAAGGTGATCCCATGCCTCCTTGGCGGTGTTGGTGCAGAGACGATTGGAAAAGATATGTGACTTAAACCTATGCATGGTCTAGGAGAGAACTAAAGAATCATGTTCAACCCACAGTTTAAAATCTTCCTTCAATTTCTCATATGCTTCTTTAGTAACTTTCTTCTTGTCAGATGTGTCTTCTTTGGGTGGCAGTAAATCTATTAGGTGTTTTAGTTTTCTAGAGGAGTGTGTATAGATATGAAATAAGTGTTCCCATAAGACATAGTTGGAGCCATTAAACTTCACAAAAATTACACACATGGGGTGTGTTTCGGACATCCAAATAGAGGTATATGATGCCATAATATACCAATACAAGGTATAATGGATCATCAAAGGAAGGGTAAAAACATGGGTAGATCATGAAGTGGACACCTAGTGTTACTTGTAATAGAATAAAACTAAAAGTATCACACATGCTCTGTCAAGAAATTGACAAACCATGTCACTTGCGGCAGATTCAATAGTGTGATATTCATGTAGCAACTGGCGGAAACCCATCGTTTATGTAATAAACACACCATGTGTGATGGCAAAATAAAACATTTTACTCATAAAAAGATCTAGAATAGATGGTTAACCTTATGGATCACCAATATAAATATAGATGTGTTGGAGAGATCCAATCATATCTGATAGTATATGAACAAATCCCTATAGAAGGTGGTCATATATGACCACAAAAGGACGTCGTATGACTTTCTAAACAATCGGTCTTTAGGGCATACGATGACCAAAAGTTGTAAGCGGTCTTCTTAGATCCTCTTGTTGGGAAGAGGATAGGGCTAGAGAGGAGACTAGACATCCCTTTGTGTGATCAGCAGTGGCAAAGAAGAAAGAAGATGATGAGTGGAGATGGGGAAAGAGACGAAGACAACGTCGACTTGGAGAGAAGGGGTCTTGAGGCGGATATTTGTCTAGTTCTAATACTATTTTCAGAATAACAATCTTTCTATATTAAAAAAGGAGTACAATCATCTCCCATTAATAGGAGAGGAAACAACAAAGAAGCACATAGCAAACCTTCATGGGCCTATTATACTTAGTCCCATATTACATATGTAACGACCTCTAGTTTTTAACATCCCCCAATTAAGCAATTACATGATCCATTACCTAAAATTTCCAATGATCTAGATTTTACCAAATAACAAATAATAGTAAATAATTTCCATTAATACAAATATTGTTTACAAGATGCTTTTATAAGAAGTTACATGAATTTCTATCATCATAATTTTACACATTAGAAAAATTACCTATCTTATAGTCATACTTTAAGCATATTAACCAATCAACAAGAAAATCAAGCAATCAATATCTAATCTTTCAATTTGAAGTCGGGGAGGATAAGATGGGGAAATCGTAGGTGACCTTCTTCTTTCTCCGTTCTCCTATTATTCAAGAACCAATTTCTTGGGTGAGCCAATCTAGTGATTGAATTTGGATGCATGGGTGCCTGTGAACCTTCCATTGGTGCAGAATCCCCTGTGGCACTTCACTGGACCGAGTCATAGCTTTGTCAGAGTCAATGGGAAGAGGTGTAAGTGAGGGAGTTCTTATTGGAAGTAACCAGGGAACCACATAAATGTAGATCAGGGCTACGGGCATCATGTTCACCAGAGGGTTGGTAACCCTTTTATAGGAGATAGAGAGTGAGGGATGTGTCACCCCAAACTTTCCATAAACCTGATTCCTACTGACAATTATGGAAACTCTAATCCCTATTAAGAATAGGGAAAATTGGGGATACTTCAAGTCTAATTTCCTCTCTCGAAGAAAAAGGAGAAGCAATCAAGGTGAAAGGTTGAGTCTAGAGAGATCGAAATGCTAAGAAATCGCATGTACTATTAGCTTGGTTTCCATTTTAGTTGTTATATAAAAGATGACCTGGCCATCATCAGATCCAGATTGGTCGACCAAGAATCCATGTGATAGATACAAGGGTCGGGCTTGATGTTCTTTTTCTGATATAAATGTGACATATTTCATATATTTCAATTAATCCTCTCACTTTAGGGAAACTACATAATTGTATATATATCTCCTCCTTTACCCAATTAATCCCAAATTTGAGAGGAAACTTCTAAAAACAAAATCTCGGATTGGGCAAGATTGATCAAAAAGATATTTCTAGACGTTGCTTTTTCTCTTTCTTCAAAAAGGAATATAATTCATTTATTTCAAGTAGTTTCATCAATCTTTTTGAATTTCTCTAGGACACTAATAAAATTCTTTTACTATGAAACTTGGAGAGCACTCATTAAAGTCTTTCCCAACCTTTATATACTTTGTGGGATTTATTGGGATAACTTTAATTCACAAAACTTGCTCTTTTAGCATAACCTTAAATTAATTATCCACACCACATGGAATGTCATTTTTATTCCAAATTCTAGAATTATATTCTTTTATATTATTATTTCCAAGTATGCCAAAGTCAGAACGAGATAATACTATTATATGTCTTAAGCATTGTGTTGCAATAATGGCTAGATAACATTACTTTAGGCGAGGCCTAAAATTTTGGGATATAAGTAGGTATCACGTGTCTAATGGAGTCCTCATATACTAGCTTAATGGTGCGGTGGAAAATATTCCTAGCCCCAAATCCATGACCCCTTCTAGACACCATTACCATTAGGTCATTCCTTAACAAGTTTCCTTATATTTCTACGGATTACTTAAAATTATAAACTATTAAATACTATTTGAAAAATCTAGAGCTCTGATATCAAATCTAACAACCTCACTTTTCAGCATCCCCAATTAAGGAAAGACCCAAAAAGTTGAGTCATTATCAAAAATTCTCAATGATCCAAATTTACCAAATAATAAATAATAGTAAATAATTTTCATTAATTCAAATATTGTTTACAAGATTCTCCTCTAAGGATTTACATGAATTTCTATCATCACAACTTTACACATTAGAAGAAGTATCTATGTAATCCTCCATTATTTATCTTCCGTGCCCTCAAGTAATTTCATCTTGATATCTTTAGCATGTATGTAAAATGGAGTGAAATAAAAGCACAGATCAACATATTAAAATATATTGTGTACGTGGAGTGCATGAAAAAGTGTGCAAACAAGCACAACATATAAAATATATTGAGATGGAAATTTCTTTACATATTCTAACCCATTCCCCATATTCTCTCCTAGGTGTGACTATTGTCCCTCTAGGGCTCGTGTGCATCATTTCTCTATGCATATCATTCTAGGGTTTAGAATATGATATCCTTCTTTATGTGATACTCATAATGGCATGATAATTGAACAAAATGTAAATAAATAACCAATAATTCATTTAGTCAATCTTTGAGAAATCCTTGGAAAATATCAAAAAAATATATTACATGTAATCATAATTGTAACCATGTACCTCAATGTATAACCATGAAGATCTTGTAGTCATATTGTAAGCATATTATTCAAACAAAAAGCAAATCAACCAATCGACATTTAATTTTTCAATGTCTGGTCAGAGAGAGTAAGATGGGTAAATCATAGGTTTCTGTCTTCTTCTCCATTCTCCTATTGCTCACAAACCCAGTTTTGGGGAGAGTCAACATGGTGGTTGACTTTGGATAGATGGGTTCCTGTGAACCTTCCATTGGTGCAGACTCCCCCGTGGGACTTCACTAGACTGAGCCACGACTTTGGGTTCGTCGGAGACAATGAGAAAAGGGGTAAGAGAGGGAGTTTTTATTGGCAGTAACCAAGGAACCATGATAGAGTAGAGTAGGGATAAAGGCATTCTTTCCCATGCCCTAGACTTGTGAGAAGGTTACTATAGGTTCATGAGAGGGTTTTGAACCCTTTTATAGGAGATATAGGTTGAGGGAGGCATCACTCCAACCTTACCATAAATCTGATTCCTACTGAAAATTTGGGAAACTCTAATACCTCTCCAAAATAGGGAAAATTAGTGATAATTAAGTTTGGTCTCCTCTCTTGAAGCCAAAGGAGAAGGAATCAGGGTGAAAGGTTGAGTCTAGAGAGAGATCGAGATGCTAAGAAATCACATGTACTATTGGCTCAGTTTCCCTTTTAGTTATTAGCTATAAGATGACTTGGTCATCCTTCGATCTAGATTGGACATCCAAGAATCTGTGTGTCAGGTACAAGGGTCAGGCCCTATGTTCCTTTTCTGATATGAATGTGACATATCACATTTATTTTGATTAATCTTGTCACTTTAGGGAAACTACATAATTGCATATATATCTCCTCCTTTACCCAATTAATCCCAAATTTGAGAGGAAACATTTTTATAGCTAAATCTTGGATTCGGTAAGATTGAGTCAAAAAGATATTTCTAGATGCCCTTTTTTATTTCTTCAGAAAGGAATATAATTCATTTATTTCAGGTAAATCCATCTATCTTTACAAATTTCTCTAGGCCACTAGAAACATCCTTCTTCTGTGAAACTTGGAGGGATACTCATTAAAGCCTTTCCCAACCTTTATCTATTTTGTGGGATTTATTGGGATAACTTTTATGTATGAAACTTAACATTTTATAATATCCATGAATTAATTACCCACACCACATGGAAAGTCCTTTTTCTTTCAAATTCTATAATTCTCTTTTTCATTATTATTTCCAACCATGCCATAGGTCAGACCAAGATAATACTATTTAATGCCTCAAACATTGTGTTGCCAATAATGGGCAGATAATTACCTTTTGAATTATCTAAAACATCACATATCTTATTTTCTTTTGGAAACTTGAACATGATCTCATACTTTGTTATCTAAGAACTAACAAATTCAATATCCTTTATTTATACATGAAATCTCTTATTTCTTTAACTTATGTCACAATTACCTATTTGTGAAGCAAAATAGTCTTATGGGCCTTTATATGGGCCATGGATTGCACCCATTCCACAATGTGAAGATATATATTATTCTTTATATATATAAGGAATTTGTTTATAAAACCAAGTCTTTAACTTATATAATACAAAATTACCAACATTTGAGGATATTGCATCACCCCTACTTAAAAGGAATTTTGTCTGCAAAATTAAAACCAAGGTTAAGGCAAATGGCAACTCCTTATTGTCTCAAACACTTAAGGTTAGCAACCCCACTTAGATATGTTTTAACATCTTCTACGGATATGCAAATTTCTCACATCATTATTAAGATTATTGCCTGAATTTAGTTCAAGGTACATTCACATCCTTAGTATTTACATAATATTTTTACATGATGATTACAATTCCATTTGTGATTTCAATTTCACATGTTGACTAGCTTTTCACCTGATTTCCAATCTATTATTCATTTATTTCCTCATAAGGATGAGATAATACCTCAAACCCTGGGTCATGTCATTAAACTCAACTAAGATATCCATCCTCATATGTCAATATTAAACATACTATGTGTTTACCCAATCTCTTCCACTCATAACAAGATGAAATAAACATTTTACTGGATTCCAAGCTCAAAGTTCATCCCATTCTAAGAGCAGAGATGGTGTACCCACACATTATCTAAAAATGTCACTTTTTGGTTGAATCATTCTCAACATGACTCCCAACCATATATACTTTTAATTCCACAATATTCTTATATTTTATGAAGTCAATTGCCTTTCTCACTCTTAAGTTTGTGCACAACTTCCTTTATATTATTACATGAATTCTTGTGTCTTTGATATTTACACCTCATGTGTCATTATCCTGGGTGGTCAGATCTAGGGGTACATGTACCTTTGGAGTGACATGCTCTTATCTGCATGGACCTTATGCACGTATGGAGTGCCTCCCACATTTACCCCTTGAGCCTCATTAACTAATGAAGGTGGCCAAATCTCTTGATCCATGATCCTCAGGCAACATGATGTCTATCTCTTGACCCCATGGTATAATGCATTGATCGGCCTTTTTCACGCGTCCGGAAATGAACGCGGGACAAAGGAAGGAATCAAGCTTTAAATTTATAACTCGAAACCTTATAGGCCCCCGCAACTTTATTATGGGGTCGAAGTAGATATATGGGGTCGAACACAGGGACGTGGTGACGTTTAGGACACCACAGATCTCGTTCTTTAGTCAGATAAGCCAAGACGATAGTCGATAAAAGTAAGTTCTAGAACTAGTCTAGCGGGTTGTCATGATTTAAAACAAAACAAAGAAAACAAACAAAACAAAATAGAGCTCGTGAGTCTACTAATCAGAGAAAGAGAGTTCCTGGCTATGTAACCACAAAAGGGGTAGTCTATACACTCGTTCTCCGGCATAGACAACCCTCGAACACCCAAGCAAGCATCTAGTATGCACAGTGGCATCTGTCATGTGGGGTCGTCCCACTCGCTCTCGCGATGCGTGACTAGAACCATCAACAATATGTCAATGACCCTCTCTCGAGGAATGACATATCAACACCTCAGAATACACTAAGTTCCCTCCCGGGTCTTAGGATATGCTGGGGTGTTAGGAACAGAATACCTTCGATCGTCCTCCTCTCGGGTTCAGATCCAAACTATCATCTCTTAGCTACTCCTACAACGGATCTCTCGATACAGACAGAAACAACAGTTCAAGCGATTAAGAGATCAACCAAACTAGCAATCATAACTTAGAAAGAGAAAATAGAACATGCAACATACTAGATCTGATATGAATCTACTTGCTTAAGGCAAAAGTATATATACATGCCCAGATCGGGCTACATAGCCAAGAAGGAGCTAACTAGCCATAGACAAGCATAACTGGCACCTAACAAAGATGGATGAACATCATTTGTACAAGAAAAAAAGGAACACAGTAGAATGAAAGAGAAGAGGAAAGAGATATAGCCCATAAAGGAGAGGTGGCTCTCGCTCCTCAGCCTCTGTGCAGGTCGGATCTCGGCCCTTGGGCCTTCTCTTCATCCCTCTGGACTCCTCAACTCTCTCTCTCTCTCTCTCTCAAGACTGTATCGGGCAGCCGTATCGGGCAGTAGACTTTTGGGGAACTCGACAGACTAGCTCCTTGGTCTAGGATCTAGCTCTTGCAGGGTCCTCCCTCCAGCTCCTCCTTTGCTCTATAGGTTGGCAGCTGCTATTTATAAGCAGCGAGTTGATGAGAGTTGTAGCTTTTATTGGTCCATGTGTCCTTCATCTGTGGCTTCGATCTTGAGGCATCAGGTGGGCAAATATGACTGTCGCCTGAAGACCGTGTCGGGCAGGGGGAATGTTAGGCAGCTGTATCGGGCAGACCGTATCAGGAAGACCGTATCGGGCAGCCGTATCGGGCAGACCATATCGAGCAGCCGTATCGACCAGCGGTATCGGTCAGCGGTATCAGCCAGGCCCTATCGGGCAGCCGTATCGTCCAGCTGTATCGGCCATACCGTATCGGCCAGACCATATCGGGCAGCCGTATCGGCCAGGCCCTATCGGGCAGTCGTATCGGCCAGACGCTGGAATTCTTGTCTTTTCAGGTTCGGTACTTGAGAGTCCTAAAATTGGCTAGTTTTGGTGCCTGCAAGTCAAAAATTGGCTAATTAGCTACATTATTGGCTATTTTTACTACTTTTATCTAATGCGAGACATAAATCATAAAACATGAACAAAAGAGTGCATATTAAGACTAAAGTGGAACAAAACTATAGATAAAATGCATAGAAAATATGCGCTAATTTGGGTGTTATCAACTACCCCAAGCTTAAAACTTGCTTGTCCTCAAGCAAGACTAGGCTCAAAGAACAAAAAGATAACATCCAAATTAAGCTTGGCAATAGTCACTAAGGTTAAGAAAAATAGTTTAAAACATCTATTCTCTTGATCCATGTCATTTCATAGCAAACCCCCACCAAACAAGCACAATCCTGCCAAAGTAAGATCAAAGAGTGTCCAGGCAAGATTAAGTGAATTAACTACAGCCTGTCGATACTCATGAGGGTTTGAATCATAATTATTTAAACATGAAAGAGTTTTCATTTAGGTGATCAAGCAGGTGATGAGCAATGAGCCATCACCATGAATCCATGCATACCAATCTGGAACAACGCGCCTCTCACTTATTCATGTCCTATGAAACAAAGCAAAAAGACTCTAATGACTTCTGAGGATCTCGATCTGCGTTACGTTGGTCCATGTAACGATCAATAGTCCCTGCAATCCGAGCCAGTTGGCCCAGAGCAGTGAGACGAACTCCTCGTACTGTGCTCGAACCAACCATGCTACTGAGATGATCTCATAAGTCACCTAAGGGTTCCTAGTGACTCTCTAATGAGCTTTTAGAGTGATAGTGCCAGGCACGACATACCCACGTTCATGAGAGCAGTCATACACCGGTTGGGCATCATCCTCAACTCTCTTAAAAGAGAAAACATCACTCATTTATTATTCACACTTAGGCTTTTATCATCTGCATTCTATTTTTGTGGGCTTGGGTGAGAACTATATAGATATTTTGGGATTTTGTGGGTGGCCAAGCCTCTTTTTCACATTTTTATATTTTTCATCTTTTTGACTCGATCTAATGTGAGAAGGCATGTAGTCCATCAAGGAAAAGCACTTCACATTGATCATGGATCAAAACTCATCATGATACACTTGATACTTGTGTGAGAAGTAGCAATTATGATTCAAGAATCCTTAGAATAGAGGCAAGCTTGTGAATCCGAGATGGAGCTTCCACTCACGTGGAATTGCGTGCACCACTAAAAATCCTAAAGATGGTAAGTCTTTAAGTTTAGCCTTGCTTATACTAGATAGAGAACTCCACCCATGTATGATAAGATATGTGGAAGTCTTATCGTAGTATAGTTAAGGGTTGAATCCTCTAGACAACGGTCTTGTTGTTGCCAACAAGATGGAAAACGTTGAAATTTCACTTAATCACTCAATAGTCGGTATTTAGATCAAAAGGTTGATTTGGTTGTTTTTAAGCCAAGTGCAAATAAAGTAAAGAAAGCAAGTAAATCTAATGAGTTAAACTATGATAAAAGATCACTAGGGTGTGATCGGTTTTTCACCACCACTACACATCGATCAACACATGTAAATCAAAACTTAACCTACAAAAAGAGTCCAGTCAGTTAGTATCCTTGTAGACTTAGCTTCCTTTCGGAGAACTAACTACGAGAAGTGCGGGAATGTTGCAACGCCAGCCATTCCCGAGAAAATGGTCACATTACTTTGCATCATTTCCCTCGCAAAGCGTGTTCCTCGACTTATCAAGGTTGCACTTTCATACGTCAACTGATTCCATTTCATAGTATGAAAGTGCAACGGATGATAGTGAGTTTACTCCACTTCTTGAGATACACTTCTAGATACTGAAACAGATGCATGGTGAATACATGCACCAAGAACCAACATACAAACGAGTTTCGAATCTAATAGTACAAACGTAGACAATTCATACTAAGAGATAAAAGATAACACAAGTTGGAGATCAAGCAACATGCATTCATTAATTGTTTGATGTCAAACTGACAAAGATAAGAACTCTATATTACAACCTAAGGATTACATTTACATGTTATGAAAGCATGGGTAGTGGGGATACTCCCCGCACCCTATTGAGAGAGACTACTCGCTCATGACTAGGACAAAGAAGGAGGCAGGAAGAGAGAGAGAGAGCATCATCCCCATGAAGGAGATTGGAAGGTCAACCCCTTGGAGAGAGAGCAATGATCCACCAGTCTTCAAAGGTTGCACGATGATGAGATCTTCCCTTCCTACCTTCTTTGGCGAAGAAGGAGAAAGCAGCTTCAAGATGGGGTATGGGTCTCAGACCAGCAGCCCCAGGGCAGAGGGTGGAAGTAGCAAGAGCTCTGGAACGATTGAGGCACCCTTTGGGCGTCTGAGCCTTCTCCCCTTCTGAGGACCCCTTTGGGTCATATTTATAGGTTTAAGTGGAGCCCAAACGGTCTTGAACCCGTTTGGTTGCTGAACCCGTTTGGGCGCTGAACCCGTTTGGGTGCTGAACTCGTTTGGGCGCTGAACGCGTTTGGGCGCTGAACCCATTTGGTTGCTGAACCCGTTTGGGTGCTGAACCCGTTTGGGCGCTGAACCCGTTTGGGCGCTGAACCCGTTTGGGCGCTGAACCCGTTTGGGCGCTGAACCCGTTTGGGTTTGAACGGTCTTGGGACCGTTTGGGCTTGAACGGTCTTGGGACCGTTTGTCCCTGTTTGGGAACGGATTGGGATTTTGTAGTCTGGACTGGATTAGACAGGGTTAGTCAGGATTCAGTCTGATTCTGTTTGGCAACCCAGCCTGATTCTGTTTGGCAACCCAGTCTGATTCCGGTCAGCTGGTCTGAATTGAGTCAGGTTTCAGTCTGATTCTGTTTGGTTACCAGTCTGATTTTGTTTGGCAACCTAGTCAGGATTTGTTTTTTCTGTCCTATTCTTACAAAACTGTTTTAACAATTACAAAAAATGTGAAGCTGTGATGCCACTGTAATACAAGTTTAAATTTTATAAAAAAATTAATTGCATACATAATGTGGGTGATATTATTTGTTATTTAATGAAATGAATATTAGATGAGTATGGTCATTTTATATGTTTATTTTAAATAAATTAAACTTTATCGTTGTCTTGCATGGTATGTTCATATTGTATGTATGTATATAGTTGTGCATATTTGATCCAGTAATTGGTAACTGACATATGACGCACAAATAGCATGACAGTTTGAAAAAAAATATGTCCATATGTCAGTTTGAAAGAAAATATGTCCATATGTCAGTTACACATAATTGTTCATAAAGTTTACCAAACATCATTTGAATGATAGTGTTATTAAAATTGACATAATTGTTCCATAATAAAAGACATGACAAACTAAAGATGACACACAATATCGAATTGACTTGAAAAAAAAATGCCAAAGAAAAAAATGTCTTGATCCCAAAGTTGTACTAAGTAACAAGTAGTGTCTGTGACTTGACAATTAATTGCAAATAAGAATCTCAACAAGTAGTACAAATTCAACTCATATTTGAGTTGAATTTTTTTAGTCTTTTCTATTGTTTGACCTTGTAGGTAAGTCGATTAGTACACAATTCTAAACAACTAAAAGCGAGAAACAAATTAAATCAAATAAATGTTGAATCAAATTGCATTGATGGTAGATTGTATGTCACATTACCACTTTCAATCAAAGACTTTTTGTTGTTCTAGTTTCCCCATAAATTGAGATGGTACTAGTTTTAGTCATTCGATATGCAAGACAATTCATGTGAGTCGTATCCGAAGTTTCAAATTTTTTTAAATGGTTTAGAATATTTTATTCCATATCATCATTCATATAACAAAATATGCCAACAAGCCATTAGACAATATCATTTCATTTTAATTAAAACTACCACTTGAGTCTTTCACACAGAGACCCTATCCACTATTAAATTTATAGATGAAAGTACATACTAAATATTTTTATACTTCATCAAAAAACATAGAAAACACCTATAGCAGGAAAAGCTTGATGATAATTTGCCTCTTTCAGAACTAGCATTCGACATTTCCAATTAAACTAACAGGAGGCCCTTTTGAATTCTTGGAAAAGGGAACCATTTGCGGGAAGGCTGAAATTCACACCAACAAACACAATGCTACAATGAATTGTTAACCAGATCCAAATTCAATTATTCTAGGACATAAATAGGTCTTTGTTATTCATTTCATCACAGCCCCTTTGACATGTGTGACAAACAAACAGACAATGGTTCACGGAACATAAATATAGCAAATGAAGGAAAAAATGATTTTGTACTGTTCTGTTTGGACTACCCAACCGCTCACAATGAATCTTTGACACATTATGTTCCCCGCCGTGCACAATGATTCTTTGGCATAGTATGTTCCCCGCCGCACACAGTGATTCTTTGGATAGTATGTTCCCGCCGGTGTGGCTTAGCCCATGGACCATGACAGGAAGAGGAATCGGATGCATGCAACAGATCTGAGCAGGCGGCGCTGAAGGATAAAAGGGAGCACAATCATCTCACACGCTGGAGTCTAGGATTAACCGAATAGAATGAAGAAATAGGGTACAGAAGGGATAATCTTTTTTTTACATCTCAATAACCCTCGTCGTGATGGCACCATAGAGGCCTCTATTGATGTCGGGGAGGGTGACGGGGTACTCTTTTTTCTCAGAGAGAGAGAAGGGGGCAGGTACCTGGGTGTGACTGTAACGGGAGAAGAGGTAGTTGAAAAGGTGGAATCATGCTTCCACAGAGAGCAGCGTCGAAAGCGGTCGCGGACCGGTCCCCTTCGTTGCACGAGATCTACTGGCCTCCTCCCAAAAGCATTGGGGGCGAGGATATCAGAGGAGGTGGCGAAAAAGAGCTTGACGGCTTGTAAGGAAGCCAGAGAACCACCCGAAGCAGCGTAGTGGAGAGTGGCAATTGAGTCACCGAGGGAGACCAGGATGGCGTCGGGGAGGCAATGGGGTGGTGGTGCCAAGCGAAGCGCCGAGGGGAGTCGACAGGGGGGTCGGGAGGAAAGAGGCGAAGAGAGAAGTCGGGAGGAGAGAGGCGAAGAGGGGAGTCAGTTTATCGGGAGAGGGGTCGGGGTCAGGGGAGGAGAGAAAAATCGTAAACCGGATTGGAAATCCAAATCCAGCTCAGAGTGGGACTGACGTAGTTCGGTTTTTGAGGTTACGGAATCCAAAATGGAGGTTGTTATCCGATTGCCAACCAAACACCAAAGCAACTCAACCCAGACTGGATTATGCAGACGTGGCACAAAAAGACAACTCATAATCCCGACTCAGTCCCGAACCAAACAGGGGCTTTGGGCTTGAACGGTCTTGTAATTTCTTTTTTTTTGTATTTTTCTGCAAGGATAAAGAAGAGGAAAGTTAATCTATTGATGTGTCAGCAATAAGGTAAAGAATTAATGATTCTATCTAATTTATCTAAGAAAGAGTATGAAAAATAAGGGAAAACCAATAAAATAACATCACAAAGTGAGAGGTTATCACCCCCCCTAACTTAGAGTCTAGCTTGTCCTCAAGTTAGATAGAGCTAAGGCATGCAGTGGCGAGGAGATTTTATTTAGTTAGGGTTTCCATACTCTTATTTCAATTCTCAACCTGAGTTTTCCTCAAATCATATTGGATCTTATTGCTTGCCTTGAATCTTTCAGGTTTTTGAGGGATGCATGGGTCTCAAGTTCCTTCCGTATCTCGTAGCTTGCATTGGGACCACTTTTATTTTGTGCATGTTGTTGACTCTAATCAGCTTTATACCTCTCTGAAGAACCTATCGGTAACTAGAGTGGGTATGAGGGTTGGCTAAAGGCTTAAAGTGTAACTCTCCCTTTTTGTGGGAGAGGGCTTATCTATGCTTGTAGAGACTCACTACCAGGCACGACACATCTGCCTTCATGAGGGCAGCTGAATGTACCGGTCGGGTGAGCTCTTTATCAGCCTTTTCTTATATTTGGAGACCTTAGGATCCCACTACCGGGCACAACACATCTGCCTTCATGAGGGCAGCTGAATGTACCGGCCGGGTGAGACCTTTATTGGCTCTTCTTATAAGTCCTTATGCATGTCACAACTCTCATGTTTTTATTCAACACTCTGGCTTTTATTTGAAAAACTCACAGGCTTGGGATTTGGGGATTATTTTGGAATTTATTTTGGGCGGCCAAGCCTCTTTTATTTGAAGAGAGAAAAGCTGTTCTTAGAGTTTTTCAACATGCACTTATTGTGTGGTCCTCTTGCAAGACTTCTTAATTCAGAAGTTGCCTGATACCCCTATCGTCCTTGAGAGCTCGACTTATTTTTGCCTTGATATTGACCTGTGGAGAGTCAGATATAGAAGTGAAACAAAAGCATAAAAACCAAAAGTGAAGGTGGTTTATTAATTCGCCATTACATGCCTATATGCTAATCTTATTATTGCCTTTTGAAGACAAATTGGATTCTAAGTTAGCTGAGGATGTCCTTTCAAAAAGGAGTGTTATTTATTATGCACAAGATTTATTTTAACTGGGATAATACTGAAAAGAAAGGCTAAATGTAAAGTTAAAAGGAAAAGAAAAGTGAGTTTTGTTCAGGGGAAAAAAGTATGAAAGAAAGAGAGAGTAGAGGGAAAAGTGTACCTCGCCCTTGTCAAATGTACTCCCCCCCTAACTTATCCTTCACTCTGTCCTCAGAGTATCAGAGTGATAGGTTGAGAAGTGTATTGACAAGGGCAGTTAGGCTTCTGTGAGTCCTTTATTTGCCCCATGAGTTCTGAGTAGATTGCCTGCGAACTTTCCACGGAGAGCGTGGTAATCCACGGTTGTCATGTCCTCTACTGGTTTGTGAAGGGTCACGATGGTGTACATCCAGAAGAGGGCGTGGAAGCCGCAGTCATTGGATTCGCAAATTTTCTGGGGGCACTTGTGGCTGAAGGCTGGGGGTTTGAAGTGTTCTTTACCATAAGCCCGTGTGTGCTGGCTTAAGAGATCATGTAGTTTGTCAGCACACTCCTTTGCTACTTCCTCCGTTGGCGTCCTTGGTGCCGTAGTATACTCGTTCTGGTCTGGATCATACTGACTGTCGGAACTGTTATAAATTGTTGTTGTTCCGTCGTGCAAGTTGGTTTCCAGTAGCATCCAGTGCTCTTAATGAAGGAAAGGAAGCATGATGAATTTCGGAGTTGTGTGTTGGAGGTAAGATATGAGTGCCGCCGGCGTTTCAAAATTCTTCAGACCTATGAGATCATCCTTCATGTAAGCAGACACCATGTAGACCATGTGATGATTCTGGCCGAGTAAGTATTGATAAGCGGTCATCACACTTACGGACATAGAACCTTTGATTTGTACGGTCTCTCGGAGGTTATCTGCCATAACCAAAATGTCTCCATCTAGAAAGACAAGATCCTCTTTTTCGGCATGTAGTCTTGACATGATAAGCCGAAGCTCATTGTCGGAGAGAGTCTTGCAAGCCATTCTGAAATTTCTGTCAAGAAAAATAAGAGTTAGAGTTCTGAAATTTGTAGTTAAACAAGTTTATTAGAATAGAGCAGTATTATTGAGGTTCGGTTGAATCCAAACGGTTTGAAGACCCGTTTGGCACAAAACGGTTTGGAGACCGTTTGGGGCCAAACGGTCCTGCTTCCAAACGGGTTGAACACCCGTTTGGCACCAAACGGTTTGGAGACCATTTGGGGCCAAACGGTCCTGCGTCCAAATGGGTTGAACACCCATTTGGCACCAAACGGTTTGGAGACCGTTTGGGGCCAAACGGTCCTATGTCCAAACGGGTTGAACACCCATTTGGCACCAAACGGTTTGGAGACCGTTTGGGGCCAAACGGTCCTGCGTCCAAATGGGTTGAACACCCGTTTGGCAGCAAACGGTTTGGAGACCGTTGGGAAGGCGAAGAGCTGGGCCGTTTGGCGGCGAGGGATGGCGGGAGGGAGGCCAAAGTACGCTCGTCGGCGGTGGCGACGGCGAAGGCGGTAGCGAGAACCGCGAAAGCCAAAGGTGGAGGCGGTGGCGTTGCTCTACCTGTGGAGACGGTGGAAGAAGAAGGTCTGGAAGAAAGCGGCGATGCACGAGCAAAGGAACATAGCTGCGTGTAGACGGCGGCGAAGCTTCAGTCGGAGGCGAGAACGGCGGTGGGAGTTGGATGCGTATGGGAAAGATGAGAACATGAGCAAAACAGGAGTGGAACAGTGAAAGCGAGAAAACGGGATTCTAGAAGAGAGAAAGGAGGGTGCAGGGTGTTATTTATAGGATTTGGGGGGGCGTCCTTACAAATTCCCGAATTCAAACGGGCTTGAGACCGTTTGAACTCAAAACGGGTGCGAGACCGTTTGAACTCCAAACGGGTGAGAGACCGTTTGAACTCCAAACGGGTTTGAGACCATTTGAACTCAAAACAGGTGCGAGACTGTTTGAACTCCAAACGGGTGCGAGACCGTTTGAACTCCAAACGGGTGCGAGACCGTTTGGGGAGGTCTAGGGTTTTGATGTTTTTGATTTTTATGTGTAATTTTGTTTATGTGGATCTTTTTATATTTTTCAAAAAAAAAACAACTAAGCTAAAAAGAAGAAGATGACAATAAGGACAAATGAAAAATGATGATACTCAGATCTTGGGTTGCCTCCCAAGTAGCGCCTGGATTTAATGTCACTGGCTCGACGAAATTCTGCTCTGGCTATGCTGATATTATAAGATGTTGGATCTCTATAGTTTGTCTTGGAAATTTGTCTGTTGGAATGTAGTATTTCTTTAATCTATGAACGTTGACGGTTCTTTCTCCCCCATTATCATCAAGGATAATAACTGCTCCTGTCGGGTAAATATGTTTGATGGTGAAAGGTCCCAACCATTTTGTGCGCAGTTTTCTAGGAAACAATTTCAGTCTGGAATTGAACAGGAGAACCTTATCTCCGATGATTATATCCTTTCTTTTTATGTGGCCATCATGCCACATCTTGGTTTGTTCTTTGTAAATTCTGGCATTTTGGTAAGCTGTCATTCGCAGTTCTTCCAATTCTTGTAATTGAAGTTGTCTAGATTCACCGGCTCTTTTGAGGTCAAGGTTCAATTGCTTGATAGCCCACCAAGCTTTATGTTCTAATTCGACTGGTAGATGTCATGACTTCCCATACACCAATCGAAACGGAATTGTTCCAATTGGTGTTTTGAAAGCTGTGCGATAGGCCCATAGGGCATCAGGAAGTTTGGTAGACCAGTCTGTGCGGTGCCTATTAACAGTTTTTTCCAAAATGGCTTTGAGTTGCCTGTTGGAGACTTCAACTTGTCCACAAGTCTGTGGGTGATAAGGTGTGGAAACTTTATGGTTAACTCCATATTTTCTTAAAAGTGCTTCGAAACTCCTCTCTAGAAAATGAGATCCGCCATCGGATATTATTGTTCTTGGAACGCCAAATCTGGGGAATATTATTTCTTTAAACATTTTGATGACTGGTTTGGAATCACAAGAAGTGGTCGGTAGAGCTTCCACCCACTTCGAAACGTAGTCCACAACAACTAGAATGTACGTGAATCCGTAAGATGGGGGGAAAGGACCCATGTAATCTACTCCCCAAACATCAAAGAGTTCGACTTCTTGCCACCTATTCAATGGCATTTCATTTTGTTTGGTTATTCCTCCTGAGAGTTGGCATTTGTCACATGATCGCACATATTCATGTGCATCCTTTGCGATGGTTGGCCAGTAAAAACTCGATTGAAGAATTTTAAGAGCAGTCTTCTTAGAGCTCATGTGCCCCCCAGTAGGGCCTGAGTGACAGTGCTCTAAAACTGGGATGATTTCTATTTCTGGGATGCATCGACGAAAAAGTCCATCAGCGCATAAGAGGAATAAGTAGGGCTCGTCCCAGAAATATTGCCTAGCGTCATGAAGGAATTTCTTTTTGTCATGGGATGATGCAGATGGATGGATGATTCCTATTGCCAAATAATTCACAATATCAGCATACCAAGGAAATCCAGTAGTAATCTTCATTAGTTGATCATCCGGTAAAGAGTCTTGAATGGGTATGTTATTGGTGTCTTTAGCTTCAATACGACTGAGGTGATCTGCGACGACATTTTCAACCCCACTTTTGTCTTTAATCTCTAAATCAAACTCCTGAAGCATTAATACCCATCTGATAAGTCGGGGTTTAGCATCTTGTTTTTGGATCAAGTATCGTATAGCAGAATGGTCAGTATATACTATGACTTTTGACCCTATTAGGTAAGACTGAAATTTTTCAAAAAGCATAGATAACTGCCAGGAACTCTTTTTCGGTGGTAGTATAGTTCTTTTGTGCCTCATCAAGCGTCTTGGAGGCGTAATATATGACATAAGGTTTTTTGTCGATCCTTTGTCCAAGGACTGCCCCTATAGCATAATCGCTAGCGTCACACATAATTTCAAATGGCTGCGACCAGTCAGGAGCTCTTAGAATAGGGGCAGAGATAAGGGCATTCTTCAGAGTTGTGAAGCTATTAATGCATTCTTGGTCAAATATAAAATCTGCTTCTTTGGTCAGCAGGTGAGTCATTGGCTTTGCTATCTTTGAAAAATCTTTTATAAATATTCTGTAGAATCCTACATGACCAAGGAATGCCCTGACTCCTCTGATGTCTTTAGGTGGAGTTAGCTTTGAGATGACATCAACCTTTGCTTTATCCACTTCAATCCCTTTTTCACTTACTCGATGTCCTAGGACCACACCTTCAGTCACCATAAAGTGACATTTTTCCCAATTCAAGATCAGGCTGGTGTCCTCACATCTTTGTAAAACTCTTCCTAGATTGAGTAAACAATTATCGTAAGAATGTTTGTATACTGAGAAATCGTCCATAAACACCTCCATGACGGATTCTGTTAAACCGGAGAAGATAGCAGACATACATCGTTGGAAAGTGGCGGGTGCGTTACATAGCCCGAACGGCATTCTTCTAAAGGCATATGTCCCAAAGGGACATGTGAAGGTGGTTTTTACTTGGTCCTCCGGGTGTATGGGTATTTGGTAAAACCCGGAGTAACCGTCGAGGTAATAAAAATATTTTTGATGAGCTAGGCGTTCCATGACTTCATCAAGGAAAGGTAAAGGGTAGTGGTCTTTCCTTGTGGCTTTGTTCAACTTTCTGTAATCTATACACATTCGCCATCCAGTTACAGTCCTGGTAGGCACTAGTTCATTTTGTCATTTAGCACTACAGTAGTGCCTCCCTTTTTTGGAACAACCTAAACGGGACTGACCCACTGGGAGTCAGAAATAGGATAGATCATGCCAGCTTTGAGTAATTGAAGGACCTCCAGACGTACTACCTCCTTTAGATTAGGATTCAATTTTCTTTGATGTTCTCTAGAGGGCTTGAATTCGTCAATCATAGGAAGTCTATGCATACACAGGGCTGGATTTATACCTGTTAGGTCGGTTATCTTATATTCGATGACCTTTTTATGCCTCTTCAGCTCTTCCAGAAGCCTTTCTTCTTGATCTTCTGTAAGAGTAGAGCTGATGATGATAGGGCATAATTTCTCCTCATCTAAAAAGGCATGTTTAAGACCTGAGGGTAAGGTCTTCATTTCGGGGGCCTTGGGTTGCTCAGCGGCTTCTAGAATAGTAACGGCTTTAAGTTCTTCAAAAGTGGCCTTTGGCACTTTTCAGACTTTTCTAGATGTTGGAGGCACTGTTGAACTAATTCATTTGCTGAGAATTCAACCTCTGGATTGATTAGAAGATTTTCAAGTTCGTCAACTGGCTCGGAGATTTCCAACTGTGACATTTGTTGAATGGCATCAAGGAGGAAAACCTCCTCTTGGATGCTGGGCCCTTTCATACTATTAAGGACTCGAAATTGAATTGCTTCTTTTCCAAGCCTAAGAATGATGGTTCCAGCTTCAACGTCAATCAGCGCTCTGGCAGTAGCGAGGAATGGTCTGCCAAAAATGATTGGGTACCTCAGGTCTTCTTTAATATCCATGACAACGAAGTCGCATGGTACGTAAGCATCCTTGCCTATCCTTACTGGGATATCTTCAATGATCCCCAAAGGTGCAGTTATAGTGGAATCAGCTAATTGGATAGTCATTGTTGTAGGCAGCAATTCAGTGAAACCCAGACGTTTGCACATTGAGTAAGGCATAATAGATATGCTGGATCCAAGGTCAGCTAATCCCTTTTTTGCAGATGTGTTGCCAATGCAACATTGGATTCCGAAGGAACCCGGGTCCTTCTTCTTTTTGGGCATCTTATTTAAGATGATGTCCGAAGTGGTCTGAGCAAGCTTAACAGTGATGTATTTTCTTGATAGTAAGGTCTTGAGGTATTTCGCCCAGGATGGCACCTCGGAAAGAGCATCAAGGAGCGGGATATCAATGTATAGTTTCTTCATTGCCTCTTTGAACTTTTGGAATCTGGTGTCCATCTTTGTTTCTCGTAGTCTTCCTGGGTATGGGATTCTTGGTTTATATTGTAGAACTTCAGGTTCTGTGGACACTTTATCTTTGCCCTTTGTGCTTCCTGAGGGCTTTTCCATTCCTGGTTGCAGACTTTCACTTGTCATAAGAACCAGTGTGTCATCATTGTCAAGATCAATCTTGGTAGTCTCATGAAAAATGCGTCCAGATCTGGTGGTGACGGCATTCAACTGCTCATGTCTTTTTTGTCCATGCTTAGGATTCGATTCAGGCTGCCCAGCAAACGTACCTGCTGGGGGATTTAATTGTGCGGCGATCTGAGCAAGCTGAGCTTCGACTGCTTTCTGCTGAGCCTGCTGGTTAGCAAGCATAGTTTGCTGTGATTGTAACATCTGCCTGATCAAGGATATTTCATCTTCCGGTTGGGCAGGAGCATTTTTCGAAGGAATCGGTTGTTGTCCTTGCTGCGATTGATGCGAATGCAGCGTTAGCTGAGGTTGCTGGGTGTGTAGCTATGGGTGGAGCGGAGGATGTGTATACTGATAATAAGCATTTTGATTCCTGGGGTAGTTAGCCCTGGGGAAGTTTCTCCTGGGATTCCCTTGATTTTGGTTGAAGTTGTTTGGGAACCCAGGTGGTAGCCTACTAGCAGATCCTCCCTGTGTTTTATGCTGAGGATTGGCAGTTCCAGCAGGATTTCCATACTGAAACCCTGGATGATTCCATTGCTGATTAGGGTTGTAGTAGACTTGCCCAGGGATGGAGTGGATAGAGTTAACTTGTTCCGGTAGTTGCTCTTCCGACTGATCAATGGTGGGTTCATATGGTTGTGGTGGTGGATGCAGATCCATCATCACATTATATAGAATACCGCAGGAAAGGGTCGGATGGTCAGAAGCATGACAAGCCTCACAGGATCCTGTGACGGCTTTGACTTGTTGGACTGGTGGAGTTTTCTTCTTATCAATATCTCCGAGAGAAGTCTCGAGCGCTTGTTGTTTATGAACTATGGTCTTCAGGACTTCAGCTATTTCTTTCATCTCTATTGATTCTTCATCTTTGAAAACTTTGATGACACCTTTACTGACTGACCGTCCCCAGTTGGACTGGTTTTTAGCTCCGAGAGTAACAGTCTTCCATGCGTCCTCGTAATTTTTCCTCATGAAGTTTCCTCCAGAAGAAGAATCTAAGAACTGTTTAATATCATCGCTTACTCCTCGGTAGAAGGTTTCTATCAGTTGATTCTGGAAAATTCCATGATGGGGGCATTTACGCAAAAGTTCTTTAAACCTCTCCCATGCCTCAGCAAGGGTTTCTCCAGGCAGTTGAGAGAAATGATTGATCTGCCCTCTGATTTCATAGGTCAGTGAGGGTGGAAAGAACTTCTCTAAGAACTTTTCCTCAAGAGGAGCCCAGGTGGTTATTATTTGTTCTCTGTCAAGTGAGTTATACCAACTCAAGGCCCTCCCAGATAGGGTGAAATGGAATAGATGAAGCATTATCGCATCATAAGTGACACCAGCTTGTGGAACTAGGCAGCACAACGCCTTAAACCTTTTTAGATGATCCATGCAATCATCTCCAGAACCTCCGGAGAAAGATATGCCTTGCATGATTTGGATCCACTGGGTCCGAATCTCGAAGTTGGGGATATTAATGATCGGAGGTCGGACCGGTGGTTATCCTCATAGTTCTTTGGGATAGCGTAGTCACTCAGTTGTTTGTTTCTTAATTCCAACTTAGCAGCTTGAGTTGCTGCCTCAGTTCCAGCTCTGATGCGAGCTTGCTCTTCCGCACGAATCTCTGCTTGGATTTGGGCACGAGTTTCAGCGATGAGTTGTGCCCTTTGAGCGGCGATGGAGGCGTTGACCCTCTCCATTACCAAAGCAGCATGGCATTGATCTTTAGCCATTTGCCTGGCCCTTTGGCGATTGAGTCGGATGCGGCGGTGGAAGCTTCTCTCTACCTCAGAGTCAAACTCTGGATCAGGGGAGAATCCGAGGTTATGCGAAGGTTGCATACACGATTTCTACCTGAGTAGAGAGAAACACCTTTAGATAATGACAAAAATATAATAGTTTCAAGAAGATATAGAGTTATGATTAAAGAAAGTGTAAAATCCTAACCAACTAGAAAGGTACCAAGCGAAATTACAACGTTCCGTTGTCCCCGGCAACGACGCCAATTTTTGATGGAGCTTCCACTCACGTGGAATTGCGTGCACCACTAAAAATCCTAAAGATGGTAAGTCTTTAAGTTTAGCCTTGCTTATACTAGATAGAGAACTCCACTCACGTATGCTAAGATACGTGGAAGTCTTATTGTAGTATATTTAAGGGTCGAATCCTCGAGACAACGGTCTTGTTGTTGCCAACAAGATGGAAAACGTTGAAATTTCACTTAATCACTCAATAGTCGGTATTTAGATCAAAAGGTTGATTTGGTTGTTTTTAAGCCAAGTGCAAATAAAGTAAAGAAAGCAAGTAAATCTAATGAGTTAAAATATGATAAAAGATCACTAGGGTGTGATCGGTTTTTCACCACCACTACACATCGATCAACACATGTAAAGCAAAACTTAACATGCGCAAAGAGTCCAGTCAGTTAGTATCCTTGTAGACTTAGCTTCCTTTCGGAGAACTAACTACGAGAAGTGCGGGAATGTTGCAACGCCAGCCATTCCCGAGCAAATGGTCACATTACTTTGCATCATTTCCCTCACAAAGCGTGTTCCTCGACTTATCAAGGTTGCACTTTCATACGTCAACTGATTCCATTTCATAGTATGAAAGTGCAATGGATGATAGTGAGTTTACTCCACTTCTTGAGATACACTTCTAGATACCGAAACAGATGCATGGTGAATACATGCACCAAGAACCAACATACAAATGAGTTTCGAATCTAATAGTACAAACGTAGACAATTCATACTAAGAGATAAAAGATAACACAAGTTGGAGATCAAGCAACATGCATTCATTAATCGTTTGATGTCAAACTGACAAAGATAAGAACTCTATATTACAACCTAAGGATTACATTTACATGTTATGAAAGCATGGGTAGCGGGGCTACTCCCCGCACCCTAGTGAGAGAGACTACTCGCTCATGACTAGGACAAAGAAGGAGGCAGGAAGAGAGAGAGAGCATCATCCCCATGAAGGAGATTGGAAGGTCAACCCCTTAGAGAGAGAGAAAGGATCCACCAGTCTTCAAAGGTTGAACGATGATGAGATCTTCCCTTCCTACCTTCTTTGGAGAAGAAGGAGAAAGCAGCTTCAAGATGGGGTATGGGTCTCAGACCGGCAGCCCCAGGAAAGAGGGTGGAAGTAGCAAGAGCTCTGGAACGATTGAGGCACCCTTTGGGCGTCTGAGCCTTCTCCCCTTCTGAGGACCCCTTTGGGTCATATTTATAGGTTTAAGTGGAGCCCAAACGGTCTTGAACCTGTTTGGTTGCTGAACCCGTTTGGGCGCTGAACCCGTTTGGGTGCTGAACTCGTTTGGGCGCTGAACCCATTTAGTTGATGAACCCGTTTGGGTGCTGAACCTGTTTGGGCGCTGAACCCGTTTGGGCGCTGAACCCGTTTGGTTGCTGAACCCGTTTGGGCGCTGAACCCGTTTGGGCGCTGAACCCGTTTGGGTTTGAACGGTCTTGGGACCGTTTGGGCTTGAACGGTCTTGTAATTTCTTTTTCTTTTTTTGTATTTTTCTACAAGGATAAAGAAGAGGAAAGTTAATCTATTGATGTGTCAGTAATAAGGTAAAGAGTTAATGATTCTATCTAATTTATCTAAGAAAGAGTATGAAAAACAAGGGAAAACTAATAAAATAACATCACAAAGTGAGAGGTTATCAACCCGTAGCTAGGATTCTTTAATCATGTTTTCCTTTACCATGGATTCGCCATTCACAACATAGATCAAAGGAATTTATCTTTAATCTATGAAAAAGGGACATAACCTTATATTTATTACCAAACTCAAGGAAAGAGTCAAAGAGCAAGTCAAGCAAGAGGTCAAGCAATTTTTAAGATAAAAACTATGCAATTAGGCATAAAGTCAAGCATTTATCTATTAGAGTCTCACCACATAACCATAATTACGAATCTACAAGCTTATGCTATATGCAAGAAATAAACGTGCATGCAAGAAGGGTGAAGAGAAAGAAGGGTGAAGCATACCACCCCAAGCTTAAGAGCTTGCTCGTCCTCGAGCAAGACTTAAACTTCAAATAGTGAGGCAGGAATGCATGATTGTTAATGGTAGTTATTGAAGTTCTAAAGATGATGCATGGATGCAAGGATATAAAATAGTTAGAGGAAAGAAACTAACAAGAACATGAAAAGAAAAATTTATTGTTATAAAAGGGCGGGAGGGTGGGCAATAGAAATGGGGGTGGTTGCCCCACGATACCGACACTGGGATCCCAAATCCTAAGTTTTGGGACCAGTGTCTTGCCGACGAGTTCGGTCACATAGTAGGAGTAGAATAGGCGGATGTGTTGGCCCTTCCGAGTCCGAAGAAGCGAAGTGAAATATGGAGACTCGGTGAAGTCATCTTTGTGCTGGAAGTGGCTTGAACTGCACTGGGATGAATTCTTCAACATTTCATCCTCAGGGTACCTTTCATTATATGATTCTGAAAATGAAGGTCCTGGGATGTCGACACAGGATGAGATAGATGAGAGAGGTTGGACATCATCTTGAGGACTCATATCTTCTCTCTCCATCTCTGCATTTGAGGTTGGATGCTCAGATAAATCTTCACGTACCGTCTGAGTCATCCAATCATCTTCTGAGCAAAAAGTACCCCCTGAAGAATCTATTTGTGGTTCTACCACCCCAAGCTTATCACCTGGCGTGGAGTCAGGGGTGTCTTCATGCTCATCAGCCATGTTGTAGTGAACTGTCCATCCTACCCCCTTGACGTCCACCAAGCCTTGTAAAGGGATGGTGGCAAATGATGGCTCATTCTTCTCCAACTCGTCTTCGTTACTATACTCACTGCTCCATGTCGAGCAGCTTTCATCGTCGTCGTCGTCGTCGAACAAATTGTTCCAAACCATGGTTGGCGTACTGCTTAAAGCGAAATGACAAGTCTCAATATGAGAGATGTCACTCTGGTCTGGTTCGATATCTAACTCTGGTTCCTCTAGCCAACCTTCTGGCTGTGAGGAAACTTGGCCTTTAGAGTCTTCATCATCGTCATCATAGATCCATTCAGATCTATGACTCATATCTTCCATTGGTTCATCAGCTGGGTCATCTGGATATAATGAAGGGTTTCCTGGAGTGGGTTGGTCTTCATAGAAAAATCCTGGTGAGTCCAGTTGATGGTCTAAATAGGATGGTGATGCATACTCCACTTCATACCCAATGGAATGGTCCTAATGACTAACATCTTCATTATCTTGTGATGGCATTTGTAATTGGATTGTAACTAAATCAATGAGCTCTTGGAGCCTCCTGCCTTGTTCAACATCTTTATCATGAAGTTGTTGTACTTGAGCAGCAATGCTTTCGAGACCCGTCGATTCTACCATGCACATCGGTTGCTGACCTACTGTACCAAACTGATGTGCTTGAACGAATCCTCGCTCAACAGTTTGAACTAGACTTCTACTGCAGTCTGCAGCCTCGGTGGCTACTTTGAGATGACGATCCTTCTCTTCTAGCAGTTGTTGCGTTGGATCGACATCTTCTTGAAGATGAGGGGCTAAGGAGGTGAGTGCTTGAATACTTTCCCTAGCCAACTCTATTGCCTTAATCAGTTCTTGATCCCATGATAGAATGGGGGTCGATGGTTGACTGGCAGTCTCCTTTGTTGGAATTTCAACATATGATGATGGTGGAGGTGAGTATAACTCAACTAGTTGCAGAGCACGACCTTCAATTATTTTCCAGCAGTCGGAATTGCGGAAAAACTCAGGAGAATAGGTGGATAAGATGACTTGTCTTGCGGAAGCAAGGTCCATGGCTGAAAAAAAAGGTATGAGAAAAAGAAAAGTGATTTAGTATATATGAATAAGTATGTGTAAAGCAAGAGGAAAACTATGCATGTATATACATACTTATAGTGACAGAACAAAATCTACTAGGCGTGTAAACGTGGAAAAACATGTCCCTGACAACGGCGCCAAAAGTCGATCAGCCTTTTTCACACGTCTGGAAAAGAACATGGGATAAAGGAAGGAATCAAGCTTTAAATTTATAACATGAAGCCTTCTAGGCCCCCACAACTTTATTACGGGGTCGAAGTAGATATACGGGGTCGAACACAGGGACGTGGTGACGTTTAGGATGCCACATATCTCGTTCTTTAGTCAGATAAGCCAAGAAGATAGTCGATAAAAGTAAGTGCTAGAACTAGTCTAGTGGGTTGTCACGATATAAAACAAAACAAAGAAAATAAAACAAAACAAAACAGAGCTCGTGAGTCTACTAATCAGAGAAAGAGAGTTCCTGGCTATGTAACCACAAACGGGGCAGTCTATGTACTCATTCTCGGGCATAGACAACCCTCGAACACCCAAGCAAGCATCTAGTACGCCCAGTGGCATCTGTCGTGTGGGGTCGTCCCACTCGCTCTCGCGATGCGTGACTAGAACCATCAACAATATGTCAATGACCCTCTCTCGAGGAATGACATATCAATACCTAAGAATACACTAAGCTCCCTCTTGGGTCTTAGGATATGATGGGGTGTTAGGAACAGAATACCTTGGATCGTCCTCCTCTCAGGTTCAAATCCAAACTATCGTCTCTTAGCTATTCCTACAATGAATCTCTTGATACAGACAGAAACAACAGTTCAAGCGAGTAAGGGATCAACCAAACTAGCAATCATAACTTAGAAAGAGAAAATAGAACATGCAACATACTAGATCTGATATGAATCTACTTGCTTAAGGCAAAAGTACATATACATGCCTAGATCGGGCTACATAGCCAAGAAGGAGCTAACTAGCCATAGACAAGCATAGCTGGCACCGAACAAAGATGGATGAATATCGTTTGTACAAGAAACAAAGGAATGCAGTAGAATGAAAGAAAAGAGGAAAGAGATATAGCCCGTAAAGGAGAGGTGGCTCTCACTCCTCAGCCTTTGTGCAGGTCGGATCTCGGCCCTTGGGTCTTCTCTTCATCCCTCTAGACTCCTCGACTCTCTCTCTCTCTCTCAAGACCGTATCGGGAAGCCGTATCGGCAGCCGTATCGGGCAGCCATATCGGGCAACCGTATCGGGTAGTAGACTTTTGGGGAACTCGACACACTAGCTTCTTGGTCTAGGAACTAGCTCTTGCAGGGTCGTCCCTTTGGCTCCTCCTTTGCTCTATAGCTTGGCAGCTGCTATTTATAGGCAGCGAGTTGATGAGAGTTGTAGCTTTTATTGGTCCACGTGTCCTTCATCCGTGGCTTCGATCTTGAGGCATCAGGTGGGCAAATATGACTGTCGCCCGAAGACCGTGTCGGGCAGGGGGAGTGTCAGGCAGCTGTATCGGGAAGACCGTATCGGGCAGGCCGTATCGGGCAGCCGTATTGGGCAGACCATATCAGGAAGCCGTATCGGCCTGCGGTATCGACCAGGCCCTATCGGGCAGCCGTATAGGCCAACTGTATCGGCCATACCGTATCGGCGAGACTGTATCGGGCAGCCGTATCGGCCAGGCCCAATCGGGCAATCGTATCGGCCAGACGCTGGAATTCTTGTCTTTTCAGGTTCGGTACTTGAGAGTCCTAAAATTGGCTAGTTTTGGTGCCTGCAAGTCAAGAATTAGCTAATTAGCTACATTATTGGCTATTTTTACTACTTTTATCTAATGTGAGACATAAATCATAAAACATGAACAAAAGAGTGCATATTAAGACTAAAGTGGCACAAAACTATAGATAAAATGCATAGAAAATATGCGCTAATTTGGGTGTTATCATGCATTTAGGGCACAATCACATCCTAATCTCATTGGTCTTATGTACCTTTAACCCTCCCTACTTGACCTTAGGATTGACTTACGACTCTGCCCTACCTAGGGTTTATTAATATATCACAACCTTGCACATTTTATATGTAATTCTTTAATCCAAATTTCCTTCATCTCTTGGGGTACACCTTATTCACTTTATGTACCTTCATTGGTCTCATGGAGATATTCCCTTCCCGGGCTTTGTCTTTCATAAAGGTCTTCCTTTCCTAGCTTGACTTATTAGTGACCTTGTTTTCCCAGCTTGGTCACTAGTCATTGCAATCACTTCCTTTCATGTTTCCCTTCCTTTCCCTCTTGGCCTATCAGTGACCTTCGTATCCCGGCTTGACCACCAATCTTGGTGATGACTTTCTCTAATATCATCTGTCCTATCTCGTCTTGGCCTATTGGTGATATTCCTATCCTAGCTTGATCACCAGTAATTACATTGTCTTTCCTTTTTATATCAGCCTTCCTATCCCAGCTTGGCTGATTGGTGACCTTCCTATCCCGGCTTGGTCACATACTTTCATCCACTTCCTTAGTGACTTTTGGAGATGGCATACTTAGGTTCAAAGAATGTATGTTCTTTCATATTTTGTATACTTATTTCTTCACACTTTAGGTGACATCCAAGGTTATCTCAATTCTTAAACTGATTGGTCTACTCACCTTTCTAGGGAAGGTCCTAACCTAGGGTGTCTTCTTGACTCATTAGAGGAGATTTGTCTCTCTAGACACAACCTTACCCCAAGGTCTAAGGGTTTTCTTGTCCCCATAGGTCCTTTTTCCACTCTTGGGTTGACCTACCCCAGGTCAGGACACCAACCCTAAATGTTTCATATTTTCATCTTTATGTAACCAATGGTTGCTAATGTATCTTATAACCATTTACATTAATGCCTTGCTCCACATACACACATGCATGGGAGACCATGTCACCTAAACTCATTTTTACTTCCTCTTTCCCCTTACCCTAGTTAGGTTTGTTATGGTTAGGGCCTATATCTCACCCACACCAATCTCATTATCCAGGATTAAGGTTTAGGGTTAGGTTCAGGGACTATACAATTCACACCCTATATCTTAGGGTTTTTTTTTTTACATAAGTCAGGGGGTCATCTTATTCATCCCATCCCCCTCGTATGGGCTAATCATCATCAAAAAGGAATACAACTCCTGCTCATGTATACGCAGGTATCATGCCCATCCCAGAACAAAACACAACCAGACCAAAAAACAAAACCAGCAAGATACAAAGCCCAATCAATCAGCCGCAGTCCTGTCCTTCGCAACATAAGGTACTCGATTTTTCTCAAGCACAGCCATACCCCTAATCTTTTGCGGGAAATCTCTCCTGTCCGAACAGATGTAAGGCGCCATGCTATTACTCCCCCATTTTCCAAGTTCACGAGCCATGGAATTGACTACTCTATGAACTGAACTACCCGTGATGCCCATCTCCTGTATCTCTTCTAAGAGCATTCTGTGAGTGTATCGAGCACGCCATGGCACTTTTCCATTATTCCAAATCATGTCGTATATACTACGATCATCTATCTCAATAATCGATATATTTAGCATGTGATCTGCAGCCATCAACATTCCCACGTAACACGCTTGCATGTATGCCTCGACGTGATCTGTAGCCTTAAGCCAAGCTCTAAAAATCAAGCACACATCCGCTCTGTGATTCCGAATAATACCAGCGACCCATCTGCGCTTGATTCTGTGTGGATCAGCGTTTCTGCCTACTGTGATATTCATCTTCAAGTTGTTAGTATCCGGAGGACTCCATCTGTACAACTTGACTCTTCTGAGAATAACACGAGGTTCCATAATCCCTTCATCTTTCATCGCTGTATTGAAGTGGATATATTCGGGTATAAGAAAAACCTTGGTACGCATCAGCCTATTAATCTTGAAAATAATCTGCTCCCATGTTCTGACAAAAGAAATATCTGAGTTACCATATCTACGATGGCATCTGATCCTCCACATGCTGCATGGAATAAGGGTTGCCATACATCCCGCCATCCATTCTACTAAAGAATTTTTATCTCCAAGGCTGCACAGACCCATCAACTCCTCCATGTTAGACGGCGCCGTCAAACCCGTGATGCTGGTGAATTTGGCCCAAAAAGACCTAGCAACCTGGCTAGAGAACATAAGATGTATAGAATCTTCCTCCATCGGTTCCATACAGCAATTACAGCATGAAGCAATCTGGATATTGCATCTTCGAATGTTCTCATCAGTTGGCAGCGCCCTGTGTGTGGCCTTCCAAATCAACGCCACCTCTTTAGGTGCATCCACCTTCCATATACGATCCCACCCATGAACTTGAGAAATACCATTTGGCTGTAAGTACTTCTTGGCCGACTTAAGAGTAAACTCCCCACTGCTAGTAAGAGTCCAGATGAGCTTATCTGCAACGTCAACAATCTTCACTCCCGATGCTCTAATGAGAGCGATGCCTTCAGGATTAATGATGTGTGTGAGCTCATTCCATTTCCACCCCATCTTTGGGTCCCAGAAATCATTTACCATGAAACGTAATAAGCGATCACTATTGTAGATAGCAAAATCTTCCAACCTGTACGAACACCATAGGGCATCCCAGAAAGGAATGTCACCCCTTCCCACGATCCATCTGCATACCGGAAGCACCTTCGGGAACATGTTCCATATCTTTCTCCAGAAAGGGGAGGGAGTAGCACCGAGCTTTAGGTACGAGGGGTAACTGTGTGATCTTCCGCCGGATACACTAGCATATTTATTTCTGCAAAAGGGTGCCCAAAGAGAAGTTCCTTCTAATATTTCCCAACATGCTTTTGCAACAAAAGCATCATTCAAGTTGTGGATAGGTGTTAAACCCAGACCTCCCATGTGCCTCGGTCTAGCAACTCTATGCCATCCAACCCACGCCTTTCTGGAATGTGCATCTCTGTCTGCCCATAAGAAGCTCGAAAATAGCTTGTCAATCCTTCTAGCAATACCCGTCGGAATTCCAATAGCGGCTGCAGAATAGATAGTGATGGAAGACAGGACATGCGCAATGAGGAGCCATCTTCCTGCAAAGGAGAGTAGGCACGACTTCCACCCAGCTATCTTCAAGTTGATCTTCCTGATGAGGTATTCATAGTCATTGAGCTTCGTCCTCCTCTTATGTATTGGTATGCCAAGATATGAGAAATCCCTCGATGCTTCTTCAATCTCCATAACATTTGCAATCTGCTTTGCTCTCTGGTTATCCGTCCCCCCAACCACACAAACCGATTTTGCTCTGTTAACCAGCTGTCCCGACGCATCCTCATAATCACGGAAGGTGTCTTTAACACAGGATAAGGATTGCTGGTTTGCATTCACAGCAATAGTAATGTCATCCGCGTAAAGCAGAATGACCGGAGCAACTCCTCCACCCCTCGTATGGAAAGCCGTGATATGATTATTCTCTTGTAACTCTAAGAATCTTATGCACAAGACCTCTTCAAAAAGAATGAACAGAAACGGAGAAAGGGCATTTCCTTGTTTAAGGCCTTTCTGTAAAGGAAAAAACCCCGCAGAAAACTCTCCCATAGTAACCGATGCCCATGACCCCTTGAAGAAACTAAGGCATAGGTTTATCGTTTCCTGCATGAAACCAAACCTGAACAAGATCTTCTCCAGAACGCTCCAATTAACCCTATCGTAAGCTCTTGACATGTCCATCTTGATAAGAACATTTGGGTTTGTGCCCCCCCGGTTAATGTCGTGCATCAACTCCTTCACTAAACGCACATGGTTGGTGATGTCATTTCCCTTAATAAAAGCCCCTTGTTCCTTAGAAATCATCTTGTGCATCAGAGGTGATAACCTGTTGCTTAGCGTGCGAGCAAGGATTCTCAGAACCATATTCTCCACAGAAATCGGTCTGAAATCGGTGTTAATCTTCTCAGGTGTGTCCACCTTGGGGATGAGGACCATGCGACAGCAAAGAATACCCCTGTGGCAAGGCTGCTGTCGAAAGAAACCGTCTGCCATCTTCATGAAGTCTGCACTGACAACGTCCCATGCAGCTAAGAAAAAAGGCATGGTGAAACCATCTGGTCCTGGCGCTGATGTACCATCCATCTCCTTCATAACATCGAGAATTTCTTGCTCCTCTGGAGGGGTCAACAGGGAGAAATTATCATCAATGGATATGCTTGCGGGAATGGCCTGTAAGAAATGTATGAGCTTCTCTTCAGGAGGAGGTGCGTCTTCTTCATACAAAAGTTGATAGTGTGTCGCTGCTGCAATAGCCATATCTTCTGGATCTGAAATAATCGAGCCATCTTGCTGAATAAGCCCAGAAATTGCTCGTTTCTTCCGTCTAGTTTTAACGACAGCATGGTAAAAAGGCGTGTTTCTCTCCCCATCTTGGAGCCAGCTAATACGGGCTTTTTCCTTCCATAACTTCTCCTCTTGATCGAGAACCTACTGTAATTCATTTTCAGCCATGCGAAGGTTTATCTCATTAGTGGGACTAGGATTCTCGTCAAACGCAATTTGGGTAGTATGCACAATATCTTCAAGATCGTATCTCTTTTGATTGATATCCCCAAAACTCTCTCTATTCCAATCTCTAAGGGCGTGCGTGACACGCTTCAGCTTCTGGGAGAACACAAAAGAAGGGTGTCCTACCATGGGGTCTCTCCACGCATCACGGATAATCTTCAAGCAACCAGGATCCTGCAACCACGCAGTCAAAAAAACAAAAGGTGCTCTACTTCTCCTCTGAATGCTACCTCCCGGTATGATCAGCAGCGGGCAATGATCAGATACTCTGAATCTAGTAAGATGGTAACAGCAGGTGCTCGGCTTATGATTGTGCCATGTATCATTACAAAAGGCCCTATCCAGTTTCTGCCACATCGTCGGTGTGAGGTACTGCTTATTAACCCAGGTGAAACGACTACCTTCAAACTGAATATCCTTCAGGTTGGCATCAATGATAGCCAAATTGAAATCCATCATCTCTTGGAACGGTGTAGGGTTGCCTCCTCTCTTCTCCGACTGGTCTCTAATTACATTAAAATCGCCAGCAATGAGCCATCTAGCGTCCCCGATAGACACAGCGATGTCCGTCATCTCCTCCCAAAGGTGGTGTCTCTCATTGTGATTGCAGCTAGCGTAAACCGCGGTTACAAAACATGGCGCACCATCATAATCTACCATCTTAATCGTGATATGTTGCATGTTAACCCTCATCAGCTGTGGCTGTCTAGCGATGTCAGCATATAGCCAAATCTTCCCTTCTTCAGTCTAATTCTCCACCGCCCAATCCATCCTAACAATGTCCAGCAGCTCCGTCGCCTGATTTGCATGTAAGAATGGTTCAAAAAGGGCCATTAAGGGTTTTATTATTCCCTTGACCCATTAAGGGTTTTCCTAAACCAACCCTAACTTCATCTAGGGTGTACCCTTGCAAGAAAAACCCCATAAAACAATTTTCTCTTTGCTTTATCATTATTTCCACATTACATGTTCATTAATTGGCAGAGGATGCCTTAATCCTACTTTTTCTTAAAAATCCTAACTTGAGATGAGGAGATATATATCTTTTAGGGTTATTAGTCAAGAGGATGAGTAGTGGATGAAATTTGAGTTGAGAAAACTTAGTAGAAACATTAGGTTATGTCCAAGCACGTATCATGTAGGTAATGGAGTCCTCATATACCAACTTAATGATGTGGAGGAAAATATGGCCAGTCCACAAAGCCATGACCCCTTATAAACATCATTACCATCAAGTCATGACTTAACAAATTTCCTTATATTTCTATAGATTATTTATAAAATATTAAATGTTGTTTGAAAATTCTGGGTCTCTTATACCAAATCTAACAACCTCACTTTTCAGCAACCCCCAATAAAAGAAAAACCCAAAAAGTTGAGAGTTGTTACCTAAAATTCTCAAGGATCTACCAAATAACAAATAATAGTAAATAATATCTATTAATTCAAATATTGTTTACAATATTCTCCTATAAGAAGTTACATGAACTTCTATCACCAGAATTATACACATGAGAAGAAGTATTTATCTAATTCTCCTTTACTTAAATTTAATGCCTTCAAGTAATTTCATTTTGATATCTTCATTTTTAGCATGTACCTGACACAGCGTGAAACAAAAGCACAGATAAACCTATCAAACTATATTGTGTGAATGTGGTGTATGCAAAAGTGTGCAAGTAAGCTAACAACATATAATCAATCAATTAGTAGGAAAAAGGAATGAAAATTTCTTTAAATATTCTAACCCATGCAGGGATATGCTCTCCTGGGTATGACCACTATCCCTCCAGGGCTTGTGTGCATGACTCTTCTATGCATGTCATTCTAGGGTTTAAATTATGATATCTTTTTCTATGTGATACTCATAGTGGCACTACAATTGAGAAAAATGTAGACAAACAACCAATAATTTATTTAGTTAATCTTCAAGAAATCCTCATAAAACAATGGCAAACTATATTGTGGGTAGTCATAATCGTAACCATGTACCTCAATAAATAACCATACAGATCTTGCAGTCATACTTTAAGCATATTACCCCATCAACAGGAAAATCAAGCAATCAATATTTAATCTTTCAATACAAAGTTGGGGAGGATAAGATGGGGAAATTATAGGTTGGCTTCTTCTTCCCCCGTTCTCTTGTTGTTCAAAAACCCAGTTCTCGGGTGAGTCAACTTGGTAGTTGACTATGGATGTCTGGGCGCCTATGAACCTTCCAGTGGTGCAGACTCCCTCGTGGGACTTTACTGGACCGAGTCGTGGCTTTATCTTTGTCAGAGACAATGGGAAGAGGGGTAACCGAAGGATTTCTTATTGGAGGTAAGTAGGGAACCGCAACACTACAGATAAGGGCTACATGCATTCTTCTTGCACCCTAGACTTGCGAGAAGGTTATAACATGTTCACGATAGGGTTGTGAACCATTTTATAGGGATAGAGGGTGAGGGATGTGTCTCCCCAACCTTCCCATAAACCTGATTCATATTGACATTTGAGAAAACTCTAATCCCTCTAGAGAATAGGGGAAATTGAGGATAATTAAGTCCTCTTTCCTCTCCTGAAGACAAAGGAGAAGAAATCAGGGTGAAAGGTCGAGTATGGAGAGAGATCTACTGTTGGCTTTATTTACCTTTTATTCGTTAGCTAGAAGATGACCTAGCCTTCGTCTAATCCAGATAGGTCAGCCAAGAATCATGTGACATGTACAAGGGTTGGGTCGTATCTTCCTTTTCTAAGACAAATGTCACATATCTCATTTATTTTGATTAATCCTTTCACTTTAAGGAAACTACATAATTGTGTATCTCTCTACTCCTTTACCGAATTAATCCCAAATTTGACAGAAAACCTTCTAACAATTAAATCTTAGATTGAGCAAAATTAGGTATCAAAAAGATATTTCTAGATTCCCATTTTTCTCTTTATTCAAAAAGGAATATAATTTATTTATTTCAAGTAAATCCCTCTATCTTTACGAATTTTCTAGGCCACTAGAAACATGCTTATTCTATGAAATTTGGAGGGAAACTTATTAAAACTTTTCCCAACCTTTATATTTTTTGTGGGATTTATTGGGATAACTTTATGCATGGAACTTTCTCTTTTAGCATAACCTTAAGTTATTAAAACTTTTACCCATACCATATGGAAAGTCCTTTTTCTTACAAATTCTAGAATTCCCTTCTTTTCATTATTATTTCCAAGTATGCCGAAGGTCAGACCGAGATAATACTATTTGATACCCCAAATATTGTGTTGTCAATAATGGCCAGATAATGACTCTTTTAATTATCTAAAACATCACATATCGTATCTTCTTTTGGAAACTTACACATTATCTCATATTTTCATTATCTAATAACCAACAAAGTCACTATTCTTTATTTATGCACGAAATCTCTTATTTCTTTAACTTGTGCCACAACAACCTATTTGCAAAGCAAATAGTCTTATGAGCCTTTATATGGACCATGGATTTCACCCATGCCATAAGGTGAAGAGCTTTATTATTCTTTTATCTATAGTTTAGGAATTTGCTTATAAAACCTAGTCTTTAACTTATATAATATAAATTTATAAAAATATGAAGATATTACAACATTAGACTGAGTGAGAAGGAAAAATAGAATAAAAGGGAATAAAACAGCTAAAGATATATATATATATATATATATATATATATATATATATATATATATATATATATATATATATATCAATATATCATATTTAACCTAGTTCTAATTATAAAAGTTTTCAAAGAAAGAAGTTGTTTGTTTGACAATAGTTTCATTGTTGTAATAATTTCCTCCCTTTTCTTCGTAGTAGATGGATATACTTTAGTATTCTGATCACCATTCTCTATGTTAACTATTCACTTATCCAATGTATGCATCATTTAGTAAATGTAACATTGGAGTTATTAGTAGTAGTTGAGTATAGGGTTCACAAATGATTTCATATTGTGAATTCATTTTGTCTCAATATCAAATGTGTTCTTTTTTTCAATTGTTTCCACCTTTACTTTCGAACTATAAAACAGAATTAAACGATACGGGTCTGGATCAACCAGTGGCCACAGAACCATCCAACTATCTTAACACCTTCAACTTTGGATATGACACCCACTTACTGGATATAGGCAATTATATATTGCTTATTTTGTTCTCTACCACCCGTGGTTGGAGATAACATCACAACTCAAGTTAGTTAAAAGATTTTTACATACTGCATACATAAAACTTTTTTTCATATCTTTGTTATGGTCCAATGTGTATAGCCGTTTTAAAATGTATGAAAAGTAGTGACACTGTTGAAGATCCCCCACCCTCCAAAAAAATCGAGCAGTCGGTCGGGTCATATGACTAGTCCCCTAGGTGTATACGTACGTTATTGGATTATTTTATGATACTGCTACTAATCTTATTTTACAATTTCTCTATGTAATATTGTTAATAAAGTCAATTGACCGCCATTTTCCCCTCTAAGAGCCATGAGGCTATAAACGGAAAGCCTAAAACCATGGACAGAGGTGTTTTTGGAAAGGGCGTAGGTAGCTTAGGTACTTCTGATGACTGTCCTAACTAAGTAGGGTAAAAAAATCAAAATGGTAAGTTTGACCATTTTAATGTCCTGAATAGCACGTTCTTGAACTTAATTTACAAAATGGCACATTTGGGGAGCAATATGTCCTGTCCCCATCGGAGACATATTGCTCTGTCGCAGAGCAATGCGTCCCGGTGGGCGACACATTGCCCCGTGGCAGAACAATGTGTCCCGGGTCAGGACGTATTGCTCTGCCATAGGGCAATACGTCGGCCGTCGAGACGCATTGCTCTGCGAGAGAGTAATACGTCTTGGGACGAGACGCATTGCTCTACGAGAGAGCAATGCGTCTCGGGATGGGACACATTGGTCCCACTGCAGAGAAATGCGTCATGACGTGGGACGCATTGCCCTGCTGTGGGACCAATGTGTCTCTCCCTGAGATAGCCCAATGATTATTTGGTGGCACGCGGACAATGCGTCTCCTTTGGGGACGTATTGCTGCCACACAACACCCGACCGTTGCCACCCAACGGCTATGTAGCCGTTGGGGGCCGCGGCGCGGTACCACGTGGGGGCAATGCGTCCCCATTGAAGACGCATTGCTCTGCTATATAAAAGAGTCGAGATCAGCCCCCCAAACCCACACCATTCCTCAACTTCTTCAACTTCTTCTCTATTCTCATTGCTCTGGAGTTCCATACTCATATTTCTATTACTTGGAGGTGATTTTGGGCAATCTTAGAGCTGATTTCGGGCAATCTTAGATCTATATTCTTCTTCTCTTCATTTTTCGTTGTCAGGCCGGGATCCTGCTTCTCTTTTTTCTCTTCTCAGGTATTCTGATTGACAAGGGAGATTTCACCATTTAAGGTATTTTTTCTACTATATTTTTAGATTAAAAAATTTGGACCTAAAATTACTATGCAATATTAAAAATGAAATAATTGTATTACTACTATTTAATTTCACATTACTAAAATAATGTTATAGAAAATGACACTTGAAGGTTAATTATTGTGCAAAAATTTATTATTCCAAATTCCAAAATTATTGTTCTAAAATTTTATGTTATAGAAAAAATATTATTCCAAATTCAATTCCAAATTCAAAATTATTTTTCTAAAATTTTAACTACTCTTCTAAAAATGATGTCAATGTTCTAAAATATTAATTCATGCTCTAAAATATTAATTCATGGTCTACAATATTAATTATTGTTTTAAAGTTAATTTACTATTCTAAAATTCGAATTACTGTTTTACAACGATAGGAACATGGCATCTAGTTCACATTCACGAATTGTCAAGCTTCGATATGATGGTCAATTTCTCTATGATAGGTCTTATTCTAGTCAATCTGTTAGACTCATTAATATTTCACTTGTCATTATCCTATCTGAACTAAAATCATATATCCATACAATACTTGACATCAATCCCAACCACTTCTCTATCAATGTATCCTATCTATTCTCCGGAGAAAATCATATGCTCATACAAGTTGATGATGATGATGCATATAGAACCTTGTTCTCACTTTCATATGATTCCTATATTGATGTGTTTCTTGAAAAAACATCCTTCCACCAACATTCTAGTTTCATGAGTCTATTGAATCAATTTCAATCCCAACTATGTAACAATAACATAACTATTGAATGGAATCAACCACTTGAATTCTCTCAAAATCCTACTATTGAGAATATTGGGAGGGGTAGATGGGAGAGGTCATGCGGCCGAGGAATGGTTGCATCATTATAGTCAGGAGGTGCAACTGTGGAACAACAGACGTGAGAACTTAGTTCCCCCTCCACCAGCAAAGACAATCGTCAGTCCATAGGTGCGCTATGCACAGTATCATCCCCAGTACGTACTGCCCCATCCATCTCAGTCTCCGATCACATACTACCCACAAAGTTATCATCAACAACAATTTGTGAGTATCATTAGTATTTCTTTTACAAATTGTTATTATTTATCTTTCTTATTTGTAATATATGTAATTGGTTTTTACTATTTATACATACTTTGTTTGAACAGGTGGAATCACATGTGTGTATCCGAGCGACTTTACAACATGCCCCTGCACATATCAGATATGACATCTATGGCATCCATGGGACTTACTTTGACATTCTTCCCGACTATGCTCGCTTGTATGATCCCATACCCACTCATACCACATCCCCTGAGCCCACTCCTACTCCTACTCCTGTGCTTTCTGCTCCTGAGCCCACTCCCACTTCTCAGTTCAAGAGATGGACACCGACATGCCTACTACGGAGCAGGTTCTTCTTATGTTCCATACACTCTACTCCCACCACCTGTTATTCATGAGACTCGACCACCATCCTATGCCACATACTCACTGACTCCATTAGATTTCTCTGGATACACCCCCTGATGCGTCACATCCTAGTTTTCAGATACCCCTCACCCCACCTCGAGTTTATCCTTACTTCCTTGGCGCTCGTCAGGCTGCTGCTACACAGTTGTCCCCAGTTGAGGCGTCCCCAGTTGACTTTGGTAGGAGCCAGATGTACAAGGAGGTGGGCGTAGGACGTGCTTAGTTTTTCATATATTGTATTGTGTTGTATATATGCCTTTGTGAATGTATTTATGTGGCTTGTATGTAGATCTATCATATTATGATATCATATTGGTTCATTTTGGATCTATCATATTGTTTTATGTGTATTATTTTCTCGTCAAGTTGGTTCATATTTTAACCTTATTTTTAATTGATATCTCATTTTTTGGATTAATTTCTTCTTATATAATCAATTAGGAACCAACTAGTGTCGGTTGCAATACCACTTCTATAATCCATATGCATGTTCAGAGCTAGTAAAATTAATAAATTTATAATAATTGGCTATATTATAGACATTCAAATACAGGTGAACGAATTGTCAATGTACAAATATAATCAATATTGTTAATATACAAATCAATAAGCATGAAAGAATAATAATGAATGCAAAAAATTGAAAAAATTCCAATATGTCTTGCATGGGGACGTTTTACTCTTATGTGGCAGCAATACATCCCAGTGCAGGATGCATTACTTTCTGTGGGGCCAATACGTCCAGTCTGGGAACGCCCCGAAACGCATTGCTCTCTCACAGAGCAATGAGTCCCGGCGGCCAACGTATTGCCTCGTGGCAGAGAAATACGTCTTGACCTGAGACGTATTGCTCTGCCACGGGACAATGTGTCGCCCGCCGGGATGTATTGCTATGCGACAGGGACGTATTGCTCTCCGAATATGTCATTTTGAGAATTAAGTTCAAGAATGTGCTATTCTGGGCATTAAAATGGCTAAAAGTGACATTTTTTTTTTGCCATTAATTAGTGGGTTTGATTAATTAATCAAGCTTCTGAGAGCTAAAAGGGTACATGCTCCCTTCCAATTAGCGGTCGGCTTTTATGTGGGGGCGTGGCAGTGGGTTGTCTTCCTGACCGAGATACCAATTACCACGTATTGGTGAGCAAGTAGGGAGCTTCTGGACTATAAGTACGTGGTACCTCCCCACCCATCCACACAGGCAGATGAACAAGTGGAGCACCATAGCTTAGAGCTAGAGAGCGTAGTTTGGTGAGTCTCTTCGACTCCGTCTAGTTCACTAGCTCATCTCTATTGCTTGTTACTGTTGTGAGAGGCGGCACTAGAGACCTGCACATCAAAATGGCCGTCGGCATGCCAGTCATCGACCTGAAGGGCTTAGAGGGCAGCGAACGGAGGAAGACTATGGCTCAACTCAAGGATGCAGCGGAGAACTGGGGATTCTTCCAGGTATCCGGTGCATATATATACATACGATCTTGTTATATAGGATTGTTAGCCATGGATTGTGAACATAGTAAGTGCTTTTTGCAGATTGTGAACATAGTAAATGCTTTCTGCAGATTGTGAACCATGGACTGCCGCGGCCCCTGATCGAGAAGCTAAAGCGACTGACCCACGAGTACCACGACACGCATCTCAACCCCAAGTTCACGCAGTCAGAGCTAGTCCAGAAGCTCGCAGAAGTGGAATCAAACCCAGAAGCACGGGACAAGCTCCTCCAAGAAGCCGACTGGGAGACGGTCTTCTTCTTGCAGCACCTTCCGGCTTCCAACGCCAACCAGATTGACCCGCCCCTCTCTGATGAATACCGCTCTGTGGTTGCCGAGTACGAGACAGAGGCCGCCGGGCTGGCCGAGAGACTTCTGGACCTGTTCTGTGAAAACCTTGGGCTCGAGGAAGGATACATTAAGAAGGCGTTCAGCGGAGCTAACGGGCCATTCATGGGCACGAAATTCGCCAGGTACCCTTCATGCCCCAAGTCGGACGCCATCAAGGGGCTCCGCACGCATACCGACGCCGGAGGGATCATACTTGTTGTCCAGGACGACGTCCCGGGTCTTCAGTTCCTCAAGAATGGTGAATGGGTAGACGTCCTCCCGGTTCCGGACTCCATCTTCATCAACACCGGCGACCAGCTCGAGGTACGTATATACCTGTAAATAATCTGTCTGCGTACCTAGTGCCTCTGAATCACCTTGCTGCTGCATGCTGCTCCACAGGTTATCAGCAACGGGCGGATTAAGAGCATCGCTCACCGCGTGGTGGCGAGGGCTAACGGCGGCCGGCTGTCCATTGCTTCCTTCTACAATCCCACGAGTGACGCTGTCATTGGCCCTGCGCCAAGTCTCACTTACCCTGTCAGCTACGCGTTCGGGGACTACATGAAGATCTACGCTGGTACCAAATTCGCTGAGAAGCAGCCCAGGTTCGAGGCACTCAAAGGCCATGTACCAACCGCGGCACTGCTTGAACCCAATGGCTTAGTTTATTGATGGAAGTGCTATAAAGTGACAAACGACCATCATATCTACTGTATATTTCGACGGTGTCTACGTTTGTATATCGTTTGTGTCAATGAATAATGATAATGCGTGCACGATTAGCTGTACAAAGTACGGCTCATTGTCAACGTAATATATCCATTAGTGCTGTGTTTTATTTATCATGTTGGATTGTGTATATTTACTCATTCCATATCTATTCATTTTTTGGTAAGTTTCTGCTCATTACATTTTAGGCTCATGTCTCTTTACCTGATATTAAGACTAGCAAGGTCTTTTTTTCATTTCATAAATTTGTGGTAGAACAAAGTGGCGTTTGCCACACACCAACTATCACATCATTCCTAGATGATTGCATGGTCTTGTCGGCATTGATTGATTGTGCTCCCCAGCAAACATAGCTACATCATTGACTGTACCTACGCTAGACCAAGAGAATGACCCATGTCATTAGTACAAGTTCAAATTCAAGCATTCAAACAAGGAAAAGAAATATGCTAGGTGGACACCATTTTGGAACTCAAAATGAAACCCCTCTCATTCTCCACCACATGTTTGAGCGCATAAATAAATAAAATACATATTTTATTTGTTATACCTTCAAACATATGGTGGTGAATGAGTGAGGTTTCGTTATTGGTTCCAAAATGGGTCTAGATAGCAAACCTCCAAAAAAATGATATGTTGAAGCTGCCTATGAGGATGATTTCGATAATTTTGACACTCTACCCAATAAATAAATTGTAGCACCCTGCCCAATAAATAGAATGTTTAGGGAAATGTAAGACAAAGATGGGAGTGGTGAGAAGGGAGTGGGATAGTAAGTGAAAACATGAGAGAGAATAAAAAGAAGAATTTTATTTTGCAAACAACTTCTAAATCATAATGCATTTTTGATGAATATAAAATTGTTGCATTTTTATAAAAAATTACATTACAACAATGTCAATATACTTTGAAAATATAATATATAATCTAAAAGAGGAGAGAGGAAGTGGTTGAAAAAGATAAAAAAGAAGAGAGAGGAATTTATTTGACTATAACTTCTAATCCGTAATGACTTTTTAATGAAACAAAAAATCATTCGATTTCTTATGAAAAATATGTTCCAACCAGACCAATGTCGATATATTTTTTAATAAATATAGTACACGATTAAAGAAAAATTATGTTTCTGGTAAGTTGTTTTCTCTGATCAATCTATTATTTTTTCTGATCTAGGTTTTTGTTATCTTTGTTATAATTTGTTATTTTTGTAAGAGAGAGAAAATAAAAGAAATAGGAGGGACTTATCTCTAATCTAATTTGTTGTTATATCTAGTTCAAATTATTGTTATACCTCTGGTCCAATTTGTTATTTTTGTAAGAGAGAGAAAATAAGAAGAACAAGAGGAACATATGCAATTAATTTTTCAAATTAGTTGTTATGCATGGTCTAATTTTTTGTTGTCTCTGGATTAGTTTGTCGTTATCTCTGATACAATTTGTTGTCTCTGTAAGAGATAAAAAATATAAGGAATAGGAGGGAAGTTGTGCTATGAATTTTTTTTAATTTAATTGTAATATCTAGTCTAATTTGTTATTATCTTTGGTCCAATTCGTTGTCATCTATGGTCTAATTTGTTATTATTTCTACCTTATTTGTTATTTTTTCATGAGAGAAAATATGATGAATAAGATGGAAATAGTGGAAGTAATTTTTTAAGTTAGTCGTTATCACTGATCCGATTTGTTGTTATCTTTGGTCTATTTTATTATTCACTCTGGTAAATAAAATTATTTTTGTAAGAGAAAGAAAATATAAAGAGTATGACAGAAGTAGTATCCTTATTTTTTTAACTTTAGATGTTATCTATAGTCTATTTTGATGTTAACTCTAGCCCAAGTCCTTGTTATCTCAGGTCCAATTTGTTGTTATCTCTGGTCTAATTTCTTATTTTTTATAAGGGAACCAAAAATACAAAGAATATTATAAAAATAGTGTTATTAATTATTTTAAATAGATTTTATCTCTAGTCTTATTTGTTGTTGACTCTACTCTAATCTTTATCTCGATCTAAATTGTTATCTTTGTAAGAGAAAGAAAATGGTCTACTTTGTTGTTAACTCTGATCCATTTTATTGTTATTTTTTATCCAATTTTTAATTATCTCCAGCCCAATTTGTTATTAAATATGATATGTTGTGTTGTTAATTATGCTCCAGTGCTTTATTTTATTTTTTCTCCATCTCATTTCACTCATCATAAATAATTGTATTGTTATCGTTTGTTCAATTTGTTGTTATCTCTGGTCTAATATTTTATTTTTCTCTCTCCTCCTCATTCCACTCATCACAAATAGTTATGTTGTTATCGTTGGTTTAATTTTTTGTTATCTCTGGTTGATTTTATTTTTATCTTTTAATCTAGTATTTTATTTTTTAAGAGAGAGAAAATATAAGAGGAATAAGTAGGAAGCAGTGAAATTGATGTTTAAATTTTAGTTGTTGTCTTAATATGTTGTTATATCTATTATGTTTGGCACACTGTATTGTTAACTCTGGTTCGTTGTGTTGTTGTTATCTTTCTCAAAAGTTTTCAAAATTGATTTTGTTGGAACATATTTTTTATAATGAATTTGATGGTTTTTGTTTTGTCAAAGCATTTAAAGAAAATAAATTTATCTTTTTCTTTTATTTGTTTTTCTTCTAGTCACTCTCTCACATCTTTTATATTTTATTTTATTATTTTATCAAAAATATATCATCTTTGGTCTTGTTGTAACATATTTTTTATAACAAATGCAACACTTTTTATTTTATCAAAATAAACATTACGGTTTTAAAGGTGTTAGCAAAATAACTTCTTTTTCTCTCCTACAACCATTTCCTCTCTCGACACACCCTCTCTCCCATTCTCTCTCTCTGCCACATTTCTCATCAATCTATTTTTTGGACAGAACGTCATACCCATTGGGATTCTATCCGCAAGACAAAATAGTCATTCACTTTCTCATCTGAGATTGTCTTTATATAGTAATACTCTTCTAATAGGCATCCATTGATATGAAAAACCTAGAACAGTGATTTATGAAAACATTATCGGCTCTAAAATGATAATAGAGGTATTCTGTCATTTAGTAGTGTTTGTTTGGTGAACAAGAGGTTTTGAGTTAGCAAAATCAATGGCAAAATTTGTCGTGAAACAATGATGCACTTGGGACTAAATAGGATTAGTAAAATGACAATACTTTTAAAAAAAGAATTATGTGACACACTTTAGTTGAAAAATAAATGGACGTCCCATGTGCATTATAGAATATCCCAAGTACACATTCTATGCTGAAATTGCCACTTTCGTTGACATCTCCATATCTTTTTGGTCAGTATTGGTGCTTGAGTTGGTGTTTTGAATAAAATGATAAACAAATCTAAAAGTGTTATAAAAAACTGAAAGTTGCAACTTCATGTGATAGTTTTAATAATATCTATTTATAAGAGATATAACTACAGTCTCATCTTTGTAAATAAAAGTTAAACAAATTCCATGTGGCATTTATTGTTTCTATTACTTTTACTTTTATTTACACCTTTTATCAAAGCTACGAATTCATATGGTGATCTATGATTAAAGGATATACAAATGCCTATTAAAGAGATAGTTTGACTGGAAATGTGAGACTTATACAATTATTTAGAGGGCGGTGTTATATTGGGTATTTTTCTAATTCAAGTATGTCATATTAAATTTGTCCATCATTATATAAGGGAGTAGGATTTTCTCAAGAGAAGTGAATTCATATATCGAAGCATATATTATTAAAAATCAGACTGGCTAACATGAGAAGACATTTACCATCAATCGAGTATGTTCAGTTTCAAAAACATTACATCTCTTATTATACTTATCATGAAAGATGGTCGTTAAAGACCATGTCTTGTATGATTGTATGCTTTCACTCAATATTTCTATTAATGTTTATGCAATGAGTTATTACATCCATAAATGTTACATATGTTTAATAATTTTAGAAACCTACAATTTACACTAAACAAGTTACACAAACATATTTTCACCATCGATCTTGTGGGCTATAAGAGTTTTTTAATATTAAGAATTAATCCTTTGATAATATTTAGATAGATTTTTTACTCTAACAGAAGACGCTAGGTCTCACCAATTATTTCTTCATAAGACATGTTACATGAATAGACATTGATAGTTAACAAAAGATCTGCAACGGCTACCACTTTGAAGAAGTGTGCATGAACTGCCAATGGATAATAAGTAACAACCACATATCTCTTAAAACTCATTGGATGAAAAAATAATGGATGTGATGAATTTGTTAGCCATATGAGTTTATGGTGTGAAAATTCAAAGAAAATTAGAAAACAACACACACATATAGCATCAGTTTCATTCGTCTCACTCACATTTAGTTACATCAAAAATATAAATGATTGTGTCTCACAAAAAAGAATGGTTTCTACAGAAGGTGATATTTTATTCATCCATAGTTCACTAGGAAGATTGTGTTGATACACAAATGTGACATGAAATTTGTCCATCTAATGATATATTTTATATAATTGATATAAAGCTCAAACAAGAACCCTTAAAACATCCTTTTACTTATTAGTTACATATTCATATGCTAATATCTACATAAAATTAAATATGTTCCAAGATGGGATGTTTTAAATGGGGAATTGAAATTTGTTGTGTGATGCGCATAGCACCTCACCTGTATTGTATACATGCACTCTGAATGGTTGGATGGTTTTTGAATGATTTTACATGGATTGGATACATATGTTTATATGGCCAAATGGGATCGATTTGTAGAATTAATTTGTATGCATTTGATGTGATGTGGCACAAAAGGGGTAGGACTACTACTCATGCATTTAGTATAGTGCAACAATGGCTAGCATGAGTGGTGGGGCTCTTTCGCACACATTATATGTCGATAGTTACTAGTAAAGGGAGTATTGCAGATTGAAGGAATGATGGGGCAGTCAATAGAAGAATGACATGTATAGGATGCAACTAATGGATGTGTTGGGATGATAGAAGGACGTGTTTGTTATGAGAATGAGGTTTTTTATTAAAAAAAACAAATACTTTTTATTGGAAAATGAGGCTTGGTAACTTGCACACATCATGCTATAATAGAAACCTCATGATGGTCCTTTAAATTCAGCAACACCTTCAACATGGTTGACATATCTACCATATTTTAGGAGGGTTTCATCTTCGTTTCCTTGCATTTGTATACGAAGTTGAGTTCTATCGTAGATCTTTGGATCCCCTCTATATGGATCATAGTGATCCTCTTCTTTCCATAGATAGGGTCTAATAAGGAAATCTATTGGGGATGTTCCTTTTATGGTTCACTCTCCATCACCTTGCCTTATAGTTTAAGAATGAATGTCACCTTAAACGTCTTTCTTTTTGTCTTGATGATTGAACCCTCATTGGTGACACTATGGATATTTCTAAGAGACATTTCTTATCTGAGAATTAGTCCCATACTTAGGCTCTTCTCAATATTAATGAGATAGCAATTGATTGGCCTTCTAATGACCTAAAGTGTGACATGTAGTTGGGCATGCTCCCTACACATGTATCTCATGTTAAGCGTGCAATGAAGATTATAGGAGGAAAATGTTGTTGGTATGTATGCCCAGGGATCAAATCATACGATGATTGTAATGACATATATTGTAAATGATTTGATTAAGAATAAAGGAAATCTTCCATTTATTCTATTTTATTCAGTTATGAGATAATGATGTTACATAATAAATGTCTAAAGAATAATGTTACTCAATGATGTATGTCTTCGGGTTGAGGACCTAAATAATGAGATCATACAGATGCTAAGAGTATATACATTCTTGATATGTGCCTAGTCGGTTGTTATTATGGAATATAATAGACAACAATAACACATAAGGTCGGAGTGTGTGTTGGTTGATGAAAGTGTCTCATTAGTCATGATATGTAAGATCGACTAAACACATAGGTATTTGTTGATGAGAAGTGTGTTGGATAGACCCACCATGAAGTGATACATGAAAACTATTGAATGGTAGTTAGAATCATGTATCAAAGTGATGGTGGTGATTGTGGTTCTTAGACCTGAAGTCACTACACTCATCATGTGTTATTTTATGTACTTTTACATCATCAAATGTGACCTTGAATAAGGGTTGTCATAAAAGTGATGCTCATATGAGTTATGACACTTGAGGATTAACTGTAAGTGATGTAGATGATATTTTTCCCTCCTATAGGAGTTTGATATCATGTCCACTTGATAAGAGAGTCTGAGAAAAGCATGGACATGCACATGTGAGACAATATATGACATTGAGTTCACATATATCTTAGACAGTCTACTTTAGTTCAACGAACATGGAGTGAACATTAAGAGGATTGTGATTCCATGCCTCCAGTTCAATCTGAATATTATAGAAAAAGGAACTATACTATCAATGTAACACTAATAACAAATTGTAGGTTGAAGTTTATCTCCAACTTTCCAAATTACTTAGGTATCAATGTTGTCTTTCTAGATACCGTTCATTGCTTGTGATATAATAAATTAGTTACGGACATTTACTACCAACATAAGTTGGGACCTATAGGGTCACAGACACGGGATACACCTGCAATAGGAGTTTATTCATGGATTTGGTTGATACATAGGTATTCAATTTAAACAAGATTTATAATTAGGACTAAATCAATCGGCTCAGATGCCTGAACTAGCCAGTTTAGGTTGTGAGCCAACCATTTAATTTATCAATATAGTTGGATCAAGGATTGATGTTGACGTCATATTGTGCATTAATCAAGTGTTAACTTCCAATACAATTGTGATTGGGAAACATTGTGAAATGACCGGTTCAAGAGTTGAACCGATTGGCTCACATGTGAACCAATCGTTTCAATTGTGAACCATCCGGTTTAACGTTTGAGGGTTCTTGAAAATATACAAAAATCTATTTCTTTGACTCCCGCTCAGACTAGAAGTCTTGACCCTGACCCTCCTATAAATAGATGGATAGTGGAGGCCTTCCAGAGACACAACAATAAGACCTAATAATTATTGTCTTCTCAAAGTTGTGGTAACATAAAAATCTGAGCAAGTCTGACCCGTCAATGGGAGGGATAGCAAGGGAGGGACAATTGGGGGAGAAAGTCGGTGCTAGCACACTGACTAGAAGGGACATCTTCTTCTTATCCATTCATCTAGTATGATAGGAGTTATTGGTGGTCCGTGTGGACTACTCTAGAGGCAAGAAGGCCTTTGCCACTTGCTAGGAGTACAAAGTCAACTGTTGTCTATGGTGTTCAACCAGGAGGTCACTGTCGACATTTGTCTAGGTAAAATTTGAGAAAGTATCATGCTACGCCAAGGGACGGTCATTGGACTTGGTCTAGGACTAGGTATTTACCTTGCATCCCTCCTTCCCATTATACAATTATTGACGTGATTTGCCATCAAAGGGGAATATGGCAGTAAATATTGTGTTTCCGCTACCAAATTTGATGGCATTATATAGTTATTGACGTGATTTACCATTAACAAGATCAATTTCCATGACTGGTTTTGGACTTTGAGAAGGGTTCTAAATAATAAGAATAAGCTCTATGTCCTGGATACACCAGTGCCAGAAGAGCCTACTCATGATGCACCTAGGACTGAGGTGGATGCTTATTGGAAGCTTACTAATGATGCCTTAGACATTAAGCAGCTTAAGCTATGTTGCATGAACTATGAGTTGCATGAGCAGTTTGAAGACATGGTGATTCTTGAGATGTTAACACATCTTAAGAATGTGAACCATAATCATATAGAGCAAGAAAGGTACAATTTCTCAAAAGCATTATTTTAGTGCAAGATGACAGAAGGAGATCCAGTTAGACCCTTGTACTCAATATGATTGGGCATGTGGAACAACTAGAGCAACTGGGATTCCCTTTGAGCTAAGAATTGGCTGCAGATATGATTCTACAATTGTTGTCTAAATTATATAGCTAGTTTATTGAGTGTTATTACTTGAATAGCATGGTCAGAACATTGTTAGAGTTGCTTGGAATGTTTATGAATGTCAAAGCACAAATGAAGAAGGACAAATCTGTATGGTAATCGGTAGAGAGGAGTTTGATGGCAAAAGTAAAATCAAGAATAGTTTTGATGTCAAACTAAAGTCCAAGTCTTCAACATTCAAAATAAAGAGAAAGAAAAATGCAAGAGGAATTTGTCCTTTGTACTTGAAGAGATTTAGGAATGAAGTTGGGGATAGAGATATCCACTTCAGGTATATACATTATCAAGTAAATTTGTTTACTTCTTCATCTTGGGTACTAGATACCGGATGTGGATCTCGTATATGCTTGAATATGCAAGAACTAAAAACAAGTAATCCTTTACGAAAGGGTGAGGTTTAACTACGCATTGTAAATGGAACAAGAGTTGCTTCCACTGTAGTTGGAACCTATAATTTATATCTACCCATGGGGCTTGTAATAGAGTTAAAGAACTACTATTTTGTACTTTTCATAAATAGAACTGTTATTTCTATATCTTGTATGGACAAGGATGAATATGGATTATTTAAAAAGAATGGTTAATTTTCTATTTTAAAAGATGATGTCTTTTATAGCAGTGCCCCAATGTCTTATGAACTTTATTGGCTGGATCTAAAGACAAATGTTTATAATATTAATACCAAAAGGTTAAAACGTGTTAAATCAAACAAAATATATCTTTGGCATTATCATCTAGGGCACATCAATGAGAATTGCATATCTAGACTCTGTAAATATGGTTATCCAGACTCTTTTGATTTTGAATCAATAAAGACATGTGAGTCTTGTTTGGTGGGCAAGACGACCAAAAATCCCTTCACTGGCAATAGTGAGAGGGCTAGTGATCCATTAGGACTCATACATACTAATGTATGTGACCCTTTTAGAATATATGCTAGAGGTGGTTATCAGTAGTACTTCATTACCTTTAGTGATGCCTTTAGTAGGCATGGTTATGTTTACTTGATGAAACATAAGTCAACAACTCTTGAAAAGTTCACAAATTTCATGAATGAAGTACAAAACCAACTTGGTAGAAGTATTAAGGCTCTTCATTATAATTGATGTGGAGAATACATAATCCAAGAGTTTGAGGATCTTCTACAAGCTGATGATATTTTATCACAATGGACTCCACCTACAACAACACAACATAATGGTGTATCAAAAAGAAGGAATTACACATTGCTAGATATGATGCGATCAATGATGAGTTTTGTTGATCTTCTGACTTTCTTCTGGGGTTATGCTCTAGAAACCACATTGTTTATACTAAAACGCATATCATCTAAATCAGTTCAAAAGACACCATATGAGATATGGAGTGGGAAGTGTCCCAAAATGTCTTTTATGAGGATTTGGGGGTGTGAAGCTTATGTCAAGAAAATATTTCCTGCAAAGCTTGTCCCTAGATAAGATCAATGTTATCTTGTTGGATATCCCAAAGAAACTAAGGTATACTACTTATATAACCCATGTAACAACAAATCTTTTGTTGCCAGGGATGTTGTATTCCTAGAAAAGGAATTTGTTTCCAAAGGAATCAGTGGGAGGAAAGTAATAATAGAAGAGGTTTGAGACCAACAAGAAAACATTCAAACTATAGAGGTATAAGAGGAATATAGAGAGTCACTAACCATTGTGAAATCTCAAATTCCTCATGTAACACAGGAACCTCATAGATCTAGTAGGACACGCCTTAAGCTAGATATATTTGGTTATCTTCTGACTCAAGAAGGCAATGAGTTGGTCATTGATGATGAGCCAACTACCTACCTAGAAGTTGTTAAGGGACCATAATCTGTGAAATGACTTGAGGTCATGAGATTTCAGATGGAATCCATGTACACCAACAAGGTATGTACCTTGGTGGATCCACCTAAAGAGGTAAAACCCATAGAGTGTAAGTGGGTCTTCAAGAAGAAGACTGACATGGAGGGGAATGTACAAACATACAAAGGTAGATTGGTTGCAAAGGGTTTCAAACAAGATCAAGGTGTTGACTATGATGAAAACTTTTTTCTAGTTTCCATCATTAGGTCCATCAATATAATGCTTGCCATTGTAGCTTATTATGACTATGAGATTTATTAGATGGGTGTTAAAACCACATTCCTTAATGGGAATCTTCTTGAGGATGTGTACATGACACAATTAGATGGTTTTATAGATTCAAAAGATGCAAATAAAGTATGTAACCCACAAAGGTCAATCTATGGATTGAACCAAGCATCTCAAAGATGGAATCTTTGATTTGACAAAATAATAAAAGAGTTCGCCTTTAGTCAAAATGAAGATGAACCATGTGTTTACAAGAACATTAGTCATAGCATGATTGTATTCCTCATATTGTAAGTGGATGAGGTACTTTTGATGGGTAATGGCATCCCTACATTACAAATGGTAAAGACCTGGATAGGAAATACATTCTCTATGTAGGACTTAGGTGAAGCATCATCCATCTTAGAATCAAGATCTATAGAGATAGACCTAGAAGACTTTTTGAACTAAGTCAGAGCATATACATTGACAAGGTATTGAAGAGGTTTGACATGGATAACTCAAAGAGAGGAAACTTGTCCATATCTCATGGTGTTACTATCTCTAGAGCTCAATGTCCCAATTCTTGTGAAGAAAGGGAACACATGAGTAGGATCCCATATGCATCTGTAATTGGATCTATCATGTTTGTAATGTTATGTACTTGTCTTGATGTCTCATATGCCTTAAGCATGAGGAGCAGATATCAGTAAGATCTCGGTGATGGTCAGTGTACTGCCATGAAGAACATTCTTAAGCACTTGAGAAAAACTAAGGATCAGTTCCATATCTATGGCATAGAGGACGAGTTGGTGGTAAAAGGTTGCACTGATGCAAGCTTCCAAACTGAAAAAGATGACTATAGATCACAAACAAGATTTGTATTTTCCCTCAAAAATGGAGTTGTAAGTTGGAAGAATACCAAGCAAGAAATAGTTGTTGATTCTAAAATAGAGGTTGATTATATTGATGCATCTAATGCAGCAAAGGCATTTGCTTGGATCAAAAAGTTTATTTCTGAACGTGGGGTGTTCCAAGCATTTGTGATGCAATTGAGCTATATTGTGACAACAATGGATCTATTTTCACAAGCTAAGGAATCTAGATAACATCAGCATTCCAAGAACATAAAACAATAGTTCCATCTCATACAAGATATCATACAATGAGGAGATGTAAAGATTTGCAGAGTACCAACTAAAAGCAATGTGGTTGACCCTTAACAAAAGCACTTGCACAACATATCCATAGGGTCATGTTAAATCACTTGGGATTAAGTTCATGGGTGATTAAATATGTGTGCAAGTGGGAGTCTATTGGTATGTATTCCCAGAGAGCCAATCATATGATGATTGTAATGACATATCTTGTCAATTATTTGATTAATAATAAAGTCAATCTTCCATTTGTTTTATTTTATTCAATTATGAGATAATGATATTACATAATAAATGTCAAGAGAATGATGTTACTTAATGACTTATGTATTAGGATTGAGGACCTAAAAATTTATATCATATGGATGCTAAGAGTATATACATTATTGATATGTCCCTAGTCAGTTGTTATTGTGGAAGATAATAGACAACAATAACACATAAGACTAGATTGTGTGTTGGTTGATGATAGAATCTCATTATTCATTATATGTGATATCAAAGCAAACACATAGGTACATGTTAATGAACCATGTATCAGATAGACCCACCTTGAGACTGATACATGGAAACCATTGAATGGTAGTCAGAACTAGCTCTCAAAGTGATGGTGGTTCTTAGACCGGAAAATGCTACACTCATCACATTTTTTTAATATACTTTGACATCATCAAATGTGACCTAAAAGAAGGTTTTCCATAAAAGTGATGCTCAAATGCCTTATGACACATGGAGATTGACTATGAGTGATGTAGATGGGATTTGCCCTCCTACAGGAGTTTGATATCCCGACCACTTGATAAGCAAGACTGAGAAAATCATGGCCATGTGCATGTGAGACAATATACAATATTGAGTTCACATATAACTCAGATAGTCTGATCTAGTTCAAGGAACATGGATTGAATGTTGAGAGGATGATGATTTCATGCCTCGAGTTCAATCTAGATATAAGATACAAAGGAACTATATGATCACTATAACACTGATCACATATTGTAGGTTGTAGTTGTGGTCCAACTTTTTGAATTACTAGGATAGTAATGATGTATTTCTAGATACCACTCATTGCTTGCAATGTCATAAATCAGTTATGGACATTCACTGCCAATGTAACTTGGGACCTATAGGTTCACACACATAGGAAACCCATGGAATAGGAGTTATTCATGAATGTGGTTTACACTTTATTACTAAAGTGCTAGGCATTCAATTTAAACAAGATTGTCAATCTGGACTCTGAAACAACCAATTCACTTAGTGAACCGATAGGCTTAGATGTAAACCGACCGGTTCAGGTTGTGAATAACCTTTTTGGTTGATCAATATGATTCGATCAAGGATTGATGTTGACATCATGTTGTGCATTAATCGAATATTAATTGACAATACAATTGTGATTGGGAAACATTGTGAAACAATTGATTCAAGAGTTGAATTAATTGACTCACATGTAATTTGACCAGTTCAACATTCGTGGGTTCTAGAAAATTCATGAAAATCCATCTCTTTGATTCTGGATCAGACTAGAAGTCATGACCCTAGCCCTTCTATAAAAAGAGGGATAGTGGAGGCCTTGCAGAGACACAACAATAAGCTCTACCAATTGTTGTCTTCTCACAGTTATGGTAACATGACAACCCAAGCAAGTCCTACCCATCAAAGGGAGGGATAGCAAGGGAGAGACAATTGGGAGAGAAATTCGGTTCTAGCACACTGACTGGAAGGGATAACTCCTTCTTGTAATTCATCTAGAATGATAGGAGTTCCTAGTGTTCCACATCGACTACTCTACTGGCTAGGAAGTCTTTTCCACCCGCTAGGAGGACGAAGTCAATTGTCATTTGTGGTGATCAACAAGAAGACAACTCCCAACAGCTGTCCAGGTGCAATTTAAGAAAGTACCACTCTACAATAAGGGTTTGTCATTGGAGTTTCTCAAGGTCTAGGTATATACCTTGCACCCCTCTTTCTCATTACATAGTTATTTATGTGATTTTCTGTAAAATAGGAATATGGCAGTAAAAAATTTATTTCCATTACCATATTTGATGTCATATTTCCCAACAAATGTCTCAATGGACCCATGTTTTCAATAGAGCTTCAAGGGAATGTGTTTCTAAAACTCTTTTCATCATGGACCAATTAGATCTACTCAGAACCCTCAATGTGAGCTTCTTCTTCTTCTTAGTATGTGTGTTAAGATGCCCACGATATTGTTCTCTCTTTAAACGACAATCCCCAACTTCTATGCAATCTATGTTGGATGTTTTTTATCATGGAATTCGTTGGTGTCTGTCATGCATTGTGGATTCTGATGGCTCAAGATTAAGTGATATATAATTACCACTTGAACACATTTCCTATGCATCTTAGATGGTTGCATTTCATGTATTCCAATGATGTCAGCATATTTACCTATGTTTTTGTCAGATCCATACCCAATAATTTTTGATACCATATTCTATGTGAGGACAACTTTGTGCCTATAAGAACCTATTTCATCATTCTTCTATCTCAACTATAATATTTTTCATCCTTTTATTGGCCCAAGTTGTAATGTATGCCTTCTATAACCAAAAATATCCAGACTATTCCGGTAGGCATTTACTACAAAAAAGTTATCTAAAAGTTCTTTGTAAGTGAACCCTCCTCCCAACAACTATTTGTTCTCACTTCTTTATAATCTGACAATGCATAAGACTTCTTACTTGTTATTCCCATGAAGTTTTTTTCAATTGTACCATGTTGATGAACATTGTCGACTCTGTAACATCAAATACTTTGATTCCTTCAATGACCATGTTATGCATTATTGTATGACCTAGATATAAATTTCACAGTTATGTTCATGATATCTTTTTTGACCTCATCTCTTATCCTAGGTTAAATTTCCTAAATGAATATCATATGGCCTTTCTTAGTACATGGTCTAATGGTCTCTACACCAAATTACCTATTGATATCTTTCTATATAATTGGATAGATGATTAGGCTCACATGTGTTGATCTAACTGGAGTTTCTCCCTCAAAAAAATAGTTTATCTACTTAAAAAGGGCTAAGAAAACATCTACTGTCATTGTAAAACATTCACATAAGCATGAAGCATCTTGTAAGGAAAATTACCATCATTTTTTCCTTTCACCTTTGATATCTTGGGAGTTCTTTCAATGATGTGACATCTCTTCTTTGGGGTCTGCAACATGTAACTAATAGAAATCTTATGATGAATTCATCTACTTCTAATAAATTTATATTTGGATCTACAAAAATTGTAAGGAGTGGGACTCGAGAGGGGACCAACTCCCTACTTTATTTTAAGAATAAATATATCTATTCCAAACACACTAAAAAGGTATGTTGCAATAGGTGTCATTTTTTTCATTTCTCAAATGATGATATAGAAGATAGCTAAAGTATAGCAGCAGAATAATATTTCATGACGATATTCAATTTTACTAAAGTACATTATCATCCCCCATAAAGGCTTTACATAAAAGTTACAACATAAGGATCTAAGTAGAGGGATATCTAGTTATCACAAGTCTATCTTCCCAAAAGTTCCACCTAGCATATCAATGTTACCACATTCAGTGTTGCAAGTCCTAAATCTAGGGTTGGAACCATACCCTAGAAGAGAATACAAAAAGGAAGTTATCAGCAAAATGTTGGTATGCGTATATAAAATATGGATTGAGCAATATAAGAACGAAGAACATCAAGTATAACAAGGATTCCATTAGAAGATGAAAATACCGCCCAAGTGGGTATCAAAATGAAGGCATTTAATGAAGATAAATAGTAAGAGATTTCTTGCCTTAAAATAATGTCACAATAATAAGATACCAAAACATAAACAGATGTATGGTGAGTAATAAGCAAACTATCATAAACTAAAAGTATGATAGGAACCCTTATATTCCACACCAAGGGAAGGACTAAAGCCTCAGTGCCAAGAAAATATAGAATTTCAGGAGGACTAAAACGTAAGTGCATTGGCAGGAGGACTAAAACCTCAGTTCCTAGCAGGAGGACTAAAACATCAATGCCCAAAATATAATAAATCTCAAGAAGAGTAAAACCTCAGTGCAACAATAGGAGGACTAAAAACCAAAATAAATATGGTGCCACTACTTCTAGTTATGACTAGCCAATCACACATGCAAATAGGGTAGGAAAATAGAGTATAGTCATGTTTAAATAAAGGATGAGACCATGAAACTGATGTAAAGTGGGGTCAGAGGACATAATAACAAGTATTCAATCATCTCGACAAGTAAATGCATCATAACATCATAAAAGTCCACAACTTGAGAAGGAATAAGATGAACAAGATACAAATAAGGGTCCAAAAAGAATAAACAACAAAGTAGGATGATCATAAGATCAGAATCAACATAGAATCTTTCACATGAAATATATTCTCAAAATAGAGAAATTGTATAGGCTAGTTATGTCCATAGGACCAAGAGAGTGAAGGAAAATAGGTGATTTATTAATCAGAATAATATGGAATGCAATCATACTAGAGATAGAGTCTACTTAAGTCCAAAGTTAGTCCTAGGTCCAAGCCTAGGTCTCCAAAGTACCTATTAAACATATAGAATTAAGGTTAAGATTACATTAATTACATAAACAAAAAAATCTCGTTTTTTTCACTAGTGATTTTGGCATACCAAAACTACATCATTTAGTAGGCTATATTTTTCTGATTCCATATCATATTTTATTTTATTTAATTTTAGGAATTATAAAAATAGCATACTCATCAAATTGAGATTAGGTGATGAAAACTAGGTCATTAGATAGAGAATAATTTACAAATTCCACTACATATTTTATTTTATTTTTCTATTTATTTATGATTTTCTAAGAATTTTTGAAAGGCAACCAATCAAAAAATCCAAACAAGCCACGTACACATCATTATCCACTACAACAAAAACCAATTGAGATGGCCCACTAAAAATTAGGCATGTGGAGACCGGATCCACTAAAACTCATGCTCGATCAAAAGATAAAACTCATAAAATTACAAAATTACCCCTTAGATTTAAAAGCAAACAAACATCTTCAAGTGGGAAAAGTCGGAAGACCAGAGACAATCATCATCATCCCTTCAAAACACACTTGAATAGGTCTGAAACCTTAGTGGAAGCTAGAAATCGACAATCAACTTCTTGGATCTGAGCCCCCCCAAACCTAACATCAACCCCCATGATTTGTCATCTCCTTCCAAACCCAGGGCACCAAAACACTATATGGTATGAGAGAAAATATGACCTAGAAAATCATTGCTCTAGAGAAGTGGAATAGAGTCGGTGAGCCACGATCCTAAAAACTAGACAACTGAGGAGAGCAATGAAAAAGGATGGCAAAAAGCTTGAGTTCCATAGTCAAAGTTGTGGTATAGTAAAATGAGGTTGGGTCATAACAAGAGAGACACCTAAAGCTTGACAACCACTAATATAATGAGACCAGTCCACCAAAATTCCTAACCATATCAGTACGTAGGTGGTAAGATAGAAAAAGGGGGGAATTGATTTTACTTTGAATCAGGAAAAACAAGGAGTTTGATAGATTCGATCACTAGTCATGAAGCTTTGGATGGTTAGCAAATCTCCTGATGATCAAGAGCATCACATCTGTCTGTGCGACGACACCAAGGAATAGTGGTAGTGGGAAAGTAAGCCTGGGGATAGGAGAAGCTAAACTAACCTTGATACTTGGTATTAGGGACATTAGTGAAGCTCAAGGAGATATTTGCTATAGGTCAGAAGTGCCAGGGAGACATGGTAGTGGAAGAAAGGGGAGAACATGGCACGAAACGGGGATGGAGAAGGTATAGGTGATGATGGAGAAATACCTGAAAACTACTAGAGGGGGGGTGAATAGAGTTTTATAGATAATTTAGCAATTATTGAACTCAAACAACCACAATGAAAATATTGGACAAGGAGACACAAGGTTTAGAGTGGTTCCAACTATAGCAAATACTATAGCCGTCAATCCACTACCCGGTTGCTTACCCAACCGGGATTTGAAAAGAAATTTATTTTATTACCTCTCAAGGAATTTACATAAAATACAATCTCTTTTCCTAAACCCTTTAAGCAGCCTTCACCTAGAAGTAATCGCCAACCTTGAAGCAGCCTTCCCTTGAAGTAGATGCACCAACTCCCGTTGCACCAGCCTTCTGAAGTAGCTTCCCTTGCGATAACCTTCTTGAAGTAGCTTGAAGTCCCCTTCTCCACCTGAGAAGTCAACCCTCTCCAATCCGCAGCCTCCAACCCTAGGAGTAGCAAGGAGAGTACAAAAGATAAAAAGGAACAAGAAAGAAAAAGGAAATTACAACTTATCCTTTAAGCCCAAGGCTTGATATGCCTAGATCAAGCGTAAGATCTCCTAGACAAGTATGTGAACTTGTGATTGCTGTGGGTAGGAGAATCTAGCCTATAGGACACGAGATTGAGCTAAGGAGAATGTAGGCCAATGATCACAGTGCTCAAATTTGCTTGCAAAAGATTGCTCAAGTATGCTCAAGTGTATTCTCAAGTGTAACAAGTGAATTCTAGTGTCCTATGGCTTGTCCTATTTATAGGAATGGCCTAAGTATGCTTAAGGACGTTCTAGACAACTTCTAGGGGTTTCTAAGTACTTAACTAGCCGTTAGGTACAAAGTTGTTGCTTTAACAACGGCTAATTAATTTATTCTGCAGTTGCTGTCAGAGACCGTCTCGGTCGACAAATGGTCGACCGAGACACCTACTCGGTCGAACTTTTGTCGACCGACAGGCTCTCTGGAACAAGTGATTTGCAACGTCTTTCTTCAACTACCAACTAACTTGTTTGTTGTGTCTAACGGCTACTTTGGATCTTTCTCGGTCGAGAAGTTTGTCGACCGAGAGTGTCTCGGTCGAGGAGTTTGTCGACCGAGAATGATCCTGTTTCAAGGTTTCAATTTAAGCATTAATTATATGTGTGAGTGTGCAAAGGTGATCCTAATTAAATGTGATAACATGTCTAACTATGGTGTTTGGCTAGGGAAAATCTAATGCTTGATTTACATGCAATTCTAAGTACTTGTACATTATATATTTGTACAAGTTTTTACAACAATGATTACATTGCATGAAAATATAAACAATTTAGCTTGTGGATTTTCCCTAGTTGCTTTGCCATCCATCTTAGTCCTGCACACTCAAGTAGCTCGTTAGATTAATAAGAATGAAATGTTTGTCATCATCGAAACAAAGGGATTTATCATAATATCCAATTTATCCAACAATCTCCCCCTTTTTGAAGATGACAAACATTTCCTAAATATGAAATAAGGAAATATAAAGCATGTGAGTTTCATACCTGAAAATTACCTTTTGTAGCCATTTATGTTTTGCAAGTGAGTGTTGGCCAAGATGTTATGAAACTCATTTATATTTGTGATTTTTATATTCTTTCTCCCCCTTTGTCATCTCAAAAAGATATCCAAGTTGAATATTTTATTTTTCTTCTCCCCCTTAATATTATGCTCCCCCTTAAATAGATATCCTATTAGAAACATGGATTTTTATCTAATTTATTCACAATTTGTTTCTCAATCATTTGCAAAGGATGTTAAGCCTTGAAATGATATGAGATTCCCTTAAGCGTATGATGAATGTATATTTATTTCTCATTTATCAAAGGGTGTTAAGCCCTAAATTAAATGAGAATCCTCTAATCTTGGAGTACATAAAAATGTCTCCATCCAAATGCAAGGGATGTTAAGCCCTGTTTTGGGTAGAGAGTTCCTTCAAGTACAAGATACCATTGTCAATAAATTCATAAATTTCTTTATAATCAATGAAAATTTCCAGCTACACATGGTGGTTACAATGTTTTTGTAAGCTTCTTCAATCAAATGGTCAAAGTTATTTTTATGATCTCCCCCTTAGATCTCCCAAATAAAGACTTAAATGCTTTGCAATATGTTTGAAGAGTGTCCATATGCATAAAAGAATACTCTGTTTCACAAATGATGTTCAACATGCATCCTTGGTTTAAAATTATTTGATGAGCAATTATTTGCAGCAGAATTATTTCAGACTTGACAACAGAGACCTGCTCGGTCGACGATTTCTCGACCGACAGTGTTCTCGGTCGACTAGTGACTCGACCGAGAATGTTTCTGGAGAACTGTTTGTCATAGATCATTATCAATTTAGCCACAAGGTTTTATTTATTTCTCCCTTTATTTTGTATGCTCTACAATAATAGTCTTTATAATCCATTTATTTACAAGATGTCTCACATGCGAAAAGATATCCATCCAAATCAACAAAAGGATAAACAATTTCATTAATAAGCATGGAAAGATAGATACATCATACAGAAGTGATCCATAACAATCATTCAAAGCAAGTCATTTACAACTAATATTACTCCAACACTCACTGGAAAGATTTAAGAATTACATCAACGTCAGGATCTTTCCCAATAAATGGCTCAGTTCCATAGTATTGGACCAAGGTTTGCCAATCTAGAGCTTTCGTCTTGGTTAAAGCATATGCTTCCAAGAATGTAGGAACTCGGTCAAATCGGAAATGAGCAACAATATCTTGCAATTGCATAGATGAAAATTGAGTATGCGTTAGATCCATGGATGGTGGAGGTGGAGTTTGATAGTAGTTGTATGAAGGATTGTATGGATTGAGCATGCCTGGATTTAAAGAATATGGATATTCATCGGTTTGGTTTGGGGAAAGGGTTTGCATTCTTTGATTTAAATATGTCATGGCATGATGATTGTAGTCTAATTGTCTACTAAGGTGATATTGGGAGCCAGCAATATAAGTAAGAGTATTTTGAATGGGGTCCTGTGGTAGGGTAGTAGGAGGAGGTGGTGGTATGTCTTGATGAGATGTTTCTCCTTCTACTCTAGCCCTTTTGTGACCAAAATCTATTCCCATTTTCTCTACGGTATTCTTACTTATCTCTTGTGGTCGACGTTCCCATGTATATCCCATATCCTCAATGTTTGTTTTAAGAAAATGTTGAGTAATTTGGCAAACGAAATCCGCATATGGTGGGTTGCCAGAAAACTCAATCATGTTTTTAAGGATTATACGGATGAAGTTTGTGGGAATGCGTCTTATGATGGCATAAATGAGGCACATACGGAATATTGGAACTTCAGATTTGTTGGCTCTAGGGTGAATATTTGTAGAAACAATGAGATTTACAATCCTACAGGCTGGTTTGAGATTTATAGCGTAGTAGGTTCCCCTATCTTCATGACAAGTAGTGTTGGATTGAAAAATAGCTCTTTTTATGTCACTAAGGCTAATGGTATGATCATCTTGGAAGAGTAGATTTAGTGGATTTCCGGTGGTGAGATCAAGGGAATCTTGGTATTCATCTATGTCAATTTCTAGCATGTCAAGAATATCCCCTTCGGTAAATTTAAGGCTATGCCCATTGACCATGGTGTAGAAGAATGTGGTTTCATTTTCAGTATGGGATATGAGATTGGCATAAAATTTGTTGACTACCTTAGTGGAATAGGAAGGGAAAGAGGGATTGATGAAGTCTTTCAACTTTTGCACTTCAAAGAGATCCTCCAGATCGACGATGTTGATGAAGTCCATGACTTCGACTGGTCGTCGTGGAAGAGGAGATTTTGAGGAAAGCCGTAGATACCGATCACCAGCATCTCCATCGACGAAGGCGATGTCGTTGATGATCGTCAGTGGTGGAGTAGCTTCCCGAGCTTCCCTTCCTTTCCTTCCGGCGACCTTCTTCTTCCCACGGGCAGCTGATGATGAGGCCATTTGTGTTACTTGAGTGTAGAGAAGAAGCAAGGAAGGTTGGAGGATGAGGATGCTGAAGAATAGCACGAAAATGCACTAGAGAGGGACAAAGGAAGCAAGAGTATGCAAGTGTGAGTAAGTGTCCCGTTTTTGCCCCTTTTTATAACATTCCATCGACCAGGTCGGTCGACGATTCGTCGACCGAGCGTCCGCAACGGTCATGTTGCAGACGCGCCACTCGGCTCCCCAACGGTCAAAATAACGGTCATAAACGGTCATAATGGTCGGTTTATAACGGTCGTATCCAACAGCTATTTCTCGGTCGAACAATTGTCGACCGACATTGTCTCGGTCGAGCATTTGTCGACCGAAAGTTCGTCCGATATTAAGTCTGTTTAGATTCTATCGGTCGAGAGAGGTGAGCTGACCGAGAGGGTCTCGGTCGAAGAATTCGTCGACCGACAGACTTACTGAGTAAGAATTTTAAAGCTGAATTTTTAATGCAAAAGGTAGATTATTTTTGTAGAGCATTTATATGGATATTCTAAGGGAGTAATATTGGGATAATTTAAGGCTTAAATGATAACAAATGATTTAATTTTCAAGAAAAATTTATATTAAGATTAGGTCCAAAAAGAGAATTTCCAAAATAAGCAATTTTTGTCGAAGCTTATTTTAGGTCGCCCTTGACTACGACCATAGAGCCCCTTAGTCAAGTTTTATTTTGACCAAGAGGCAAATTTTGCAGATTTTTCATATTGAATATATTTGGTCTAATATCTGCATAAAATTTAAATATCAAGTTGAAGCATACTACTTAATTGGAGACACAATTTATTATTCAAAAGATACTGAGTTAGAGATTTTGTTGCAATCAATAACATATAACTAATAAGTTATTTTGCTTGCTTGCATACAATTTTCTATGCGCACCCAATGATGAAAGCATGGTATAAAGCATACAATGATAATTCCATTTTATAATTAGTATATGAATAGACCAGAAAATACTTTTACGAAAAATCATATGAAAATAGAAATTTTCTTTTCATTTGACTTAGACTTTAAATCATCTAGGGAACAAACTAATATTAATTTCATTTACATTTGTAATTATGTAGAGTTGAGATAGACATAGAAATATGCAACTAATGTCTTTGGTCATATCTCAACTTGATTTTGTTCATTTAGTTTGGAGGTTTTGGAACCCAAACTAACTCTACATCTTTTCTCTTATAAGGACATGAAAATGAATAGTGACCAAGGCGCAAACAGTTTTGACAACATATTGAGTCAACTTCATATCTTTTTCTATGGTTGTGTCCTATGTTGTCATTGGGTGAGGATGTCCTTTTAGGTACATATATAGATTGGGTTTGTGACTTTCTCTGACTAGGTTGTTGATGAGATTTTCCTTTAGGCTTGTAACCTAGTCCCCTTCTCCCAATTTGTTGATAGGGATTATCTAGAATTTGATCAAGAATGCCATGGTTATTCAAACTACGAACTTGTTGTTGCAGCTTGGCAATCTCATCCATTCTTTTCTTAATATCTATTTTTGCTTGGTCTAGATTTGATGACAATAAATTTCTTTCTTTAACAATAGTGTCATAATCTATATGGGTGCACAATAATGGTTGTTTTTGAAGATCGTTTACTTGATTCTGTAAGTTTGAATTTTCAACAGAAAGTAGCTTGCAATCGGCTTCCATAGATTTTAACTTAAGATCAGAAAATTTATTTCCCTCTTTAAGATCCTCATTTTCAGATGCAAGAGCAAGAAGTTTAACATTTAGATCATCATTTTCCTTATTTGATTTCCTTAATTTCTTTTTGCACTCAACATATTTATTATGTGTTTCTTCAATAATAGCAACTAGTTCTTCTTTAGATAAATCAAAAAGACTTACCTCTTCTTCTTCTTCTTCTTCACTAGTTGTAGCAATAAGGCATTCTTTGTGCTTATCCTCTTCCTTTGATCTCCATGGGCATCCGGTTGTTTTGTGGTTTGTTCCTAAACACCAATTGCAGCATGTAGTGGTTTTGTCCAAGCACTTTTCACCATTTCCCTCCATTCTTCAAGACCTAGTTAGGGTTCCTTGAAGCCTGCTCTGATACCAATTGAAAACTACTAGAGGGGGGGTGAATAGAGTTTTATAGATAATTCAGCAATTATTGAACTCAAACAACCACAATGAAAATATTGGACAAGGAGACACAAGGTTTAGAGTGGTTCCAACTATAGCAAATACTATAGCCGTCAATCCACTACCCGGTTGCTTACCCAACCGGGATTTGAAAAGAAATTTATTTTATTACCTCTCAAGGAATTTACATAAAATACAATCTCTTTTCCTAAACCCTTCAAGCAGCCTTCACCTAGAAGTAATCGCCAACCTTGAAGCAGCCTTCCCTTGAAGTAGATGCACCAACTCCCGTTGCACCAGCCTTCTGAAGTACTTCCCTTGCGATAGCCTTCTTGAAGTAGCTTGAAGTCCCCTTCTCCACCTGAGAAGTCAACCCTCTCCAATCCGCAGCCTCCAACCCTAGGAGTAGCAAGGAGAGTACAAAAGATAAAAAGGAACAAGAAAGAAAAAGGAAATTACAACTTATCCTTTAAGCCCAAGGCTTGATATGCCTAGATCAAGCGTAAGATCTCCTAGCCAAGTATGTGAACTTGTGATTGCTGTGGGTAGGAGAATCTAGCCTATAGGACACGAGATTGAGCTAAGGAGAATGTAGGCCAATGATCACAGTGCTCAAATTTGCTTGCAAAAGATTGCTCAAGTATGCTCAAGTGTATTCTCAAGTGTAACAAGTGAATTCTAGTGTCCTATGGCTTGTCCTATTTATAGGAATGGCCTAAGTATGCTTAAGGACGTTCTAGACAACTTCTAGGGGTTTCTAAGTGCTTAACTAGCCGTTAGGTACAAAGTTGTTGCTTTAACAACGGCTAATTAATTTATTCTGCAGTTGCTGTCAGAGACCGTCTCGGTCGACAAATGGTCGACCGAGACACCTACTCGGTCGAACTTTTGTCGACCGACAGGCTCTCTGGAACAAGTGATTTGCAACGTCTTTCTTCAACTACCAACTAACTTGTTTGTTGTGTCTAACGGCTACTTTGGATCTTTCTCGGTCGAGAAGTTTGTCGACCGAGAGTGTCTCGGTCGAGGAGTTTGTCGACCGAGAATGATCATGTTTCAAGGTTTCAATTTAAGCATTAATTATATGTGTGAGTGTGCAAAGGTGATCCTAATTAAATGGGATAACATGTCTAACTATGGTGTTTGGCTAGGGAAAATCTAATACTTGATTTACATGCAATTCTAAGTACTTGTACATTATATATTTGTACAAGTTTTTACAACAATGATTACATTGCATGAAAATATAAACAATTTAGCTTGTGGATTTTCCCTAGTTGCTTTGCCATCCATCTTAGTCCTGCACACTCAAGTAGCTCGTTAGATTAATAAGAATGAAATGTTTGTCATCATCGAAACAAAGGGATTTATCATAATATCCAATTTATCCAACAATACCCTACGATTTATGAAAATTGAAAAGGAGCAACGGAGACAAAGCAAACAAAATTACAAGTAGTTATGGAAGAGGGAGATAGATTGGAGAGAAAGAATCAAGGAGAGGGAGACAAGAAAATGACCATTCTGTCTAAACACAGCCAAGACCAAAAGGTAAACAACAGTTGCATCATCTTTTGATTGAAATCCAAGAGTCTGTAGGGAATCTATGTTTGGGGAAAATAGGTGTGATAGAGACCAATTCGGGGTAACCAATAGCAAATATAACATATTCAAGTGTGACAATTCTATTAATAGGACCTATATGAAATTATACTAATACGTGTAGTTTATTATAACTCTCTTCGCTAATCCATTTGAGGGCCCAAACAAAGGTCAATTAATACCAAAATTGACATCTAGACTAATTAGGATATGAAAAATCTGATTGTATTATTATTTTCTCCTATTGGGATTGTTTACTATTTTACTTAATATTTTGAATCCTAAGCCATATTCTCTCTCCTAAATAGGATTAGTATAGTTATTATTATTCAATTAATGAGAAAATTCACACATAGACTAGATTTAGTATGTAGACTTTGATTTTGAGATTTGTTTCAATTTTTTATTACATTTAATATATTATTTTATATTTTGGAGCATAACTCATATTTTCTAGTTTAAAACAAATTAGGATATCTAGCATTATTTATTAATGTGAAACTTGGCACCCAAACTAAATTGAACCAAAAGAACATGATTTTCATATTAGTTTTCACTTTTGAGTTTTCCTTTATAAGTTATATTACAATTATGATTTTAGGCTCCAAACTATTATTTTATTTTTACACTATATCATTACTTTAAGTATTTATTATTTAGAGTCCCATTTACTTAAAATAGGTTTTCTTTAATTATTATGAAATAATTTCCACATTTTACTTATTTAACCTATTTAGTCCATTAACTCAACATTTATTTATAGAATGGCAAATTATTCAAATTTATGGACATGGAAGTACTAGTTGTTATTCAAGAACATTATACCTCTTATTAAACATATTTTATCCATTATTTTCATTTTAGTTAGCAAAAAAACATATATGCATATTTACTTACATTTAACATACAATTAAATTATTATGTTGAAATGGGATGTTTATTATAGCACCCAATGCCACATAATATGTTATATGTGTTAACAATGTTCATTATGACATAAGTTTTATCCTTGTTTGGTCAAATCTAGAAATCTAAGCATGCAAACATCCTATCCAAGGAATTATGGTGACTATAGCTAAAATTCTAGGTTTGGGTATGTTACACACATTGTTATCCATAAGGAAGTGATGGCCTGATTTGTGGTACACACTTATGTGAAGGTTTTTTTATAAATATTTTAAGTATTTTTATGAATAACAATAAAATAGAGGAGCCATTGAGAAAATAAGATTTTGGGTAAAAAAAATAAGGCATTATATGTGTTTGAGTCATCAATGAGGAAATGAGGTGTTGGAACATAAGAATGAGACATGAGGGTATGAGAATAAGGTGTTGGTGTTGAGTAAATGAGGGATTTGGTAAGAAAAAGAGATATGGTAGCCTACAATTTCGTTGTGTCAAACTAAAATCAAAATAAAATGAGGCATTGCAATGAAATGAGGCATCTACAAGAGTAAATGAAGTGTTTTGCATGTATTACAGGCATTTTTCTGACTAAATAAGGAGTATTCAATCAATTTTTTATTAAAATAAGATGAGATGTTTGTATGACAAAACAAAGTGATTTAGTGATAAATGAGGCATTTAGTGACTGAATTAGGTGTGTTATAGAAAACATCATGCATGCAAATGATATGTTATTTAAATAAGAGAATGATTTTTTTTACTAAATGAGATTTTTTTGTTATCAAGCAAGGCATATGTAGAAGAGGTGTTACAAAAGATATTTAAATGATAAATGCAACTAATTTTTTTGACAACTTATGACAAAATTTACTTATTCTGTCTTATGTAATATATATATTTGGTGATCTATATGATAAGAAATGAGGTGGCACTGAAGTTGAATGGGGTGTGGAAAATAATAAAATTGAGCTTGGAGACAATGTATGATGCCTATAAAAAAAATAGGAATAGACATTAGAAAAAAAGTTGAATATCCTTCCATATCATCTTGAGAGTAGAGGTGTACAAAAGGCCACAGTGGAGTAGAAGAGATAGAGAGGTCATTAATGTGAGGGTCCTATTTGGTGATGTAAAGAAACAAAAGGAGCACATGGGTGGAAAATTTGCATTCAGTGTGAAATACACAACCCCCTCCCTCGATACGCATGTTAAAAATTAAACTGTTAGAGTGTATTTCTTACATGATAAAATAATTGATGGGGTAAGAGAAGGATAAAGGGAAATTGAAACGGAAAGGGAGGAGAAGGGGAAAGGGCAGGGGTAGGCAAAAGTACTAACTATTATTTTTTTGTTAGTTTTGCACAAGTAAGGGGATACACTAGAGGAAATACATAAAATAATTATTTGTAACATCAATAAGGTGGGTACATGGATTTTGTATACACCATACAAGTATAAATTTATTTACATTACTGGTTGACGTACCCGATAGAATTATTTTTGACATAAATAATGCCAACCTTTTATCATTTAATTTTGTATATAAAATTTAAATTTATTGTCCAAAAGAAGAATTGTTCACATGTTCTATTTATTAAAAATATTTATAAACCAAAACAAAATTGAAAATAACTCTAAAAAATCAAAATTTCTCCATTATAATTATTTTCTTGATAAATATAATCTGACTAGTGTTTGTCAATCACATTGATAATGACTTGACAACACTTGTGTTGAGGATAGTATAAAACGGTTGTCATCATGTTTGGGTTCTCAACTAGATACTTCGTAGAAATTTATTCACTTGGAATGAACCAATCTTCTTTATCTCCATAATGTTATTGATAGAGAAAAATATAGACATTCGGCTCATGGCCTATGTTTGTATCAGAATTTGACACTATATACTTGAATAGAAATGAATCTACTAGAGAACAATTATTGGAAAACGTTTTCGGATATTATCTACTTAAAAGGAATGAATTCTTTGGTAATATATTAGTTCTTAGTTGGGAAATAAACTTCTTTGAGTAAAACTAGTTATTTTAATTGGAAACAAATATTTAGTTAGCAACGAAATTTTTGACCTAAAAAATTTGTAATAAAACAATTTTTAACATAAATAAATCTAGAGGGAGATTATTTTCTTAGAGGAATCATATTCATAGACAAAAAAATTCTTGACGGTGAATTAAATTGAATTGAAATATATTATTGGAGGGAAGCTTGTTAAAAGAATGTTTTTTGTTGATTTTTTTTTGTGCGTCCAAATATCTAGTTCAACTTTAACTATATTGAAAAAATACTTTTATCTATCATTCATTGTACTTTTTTATGGAGTCAAAAATAGTCAAAATTCCTTTTAGATTTCTCATGAAATGTTTTCTCATTCTCCATTATCATACTAACATAATATTATTTCTAACCCCCTACCACCCAATTCCCCTTCACATGATTCCCCACGTACCAAATACTTTTATTCTATTTCTAATCTTGGCACTAGCTTTGCCAATTTTACCTATGCTTTATCAGTTGTCTCTGTTCCTAAGAATGTTGTTCAGATTATACAACATCATGCATGATGCCAAGATATGGAGACTAAAATGCAGACACTTAGTGACCAATATATGTGAGACTTGGTTGATGCTTCTTTCAATTTTTCTCGTGTAGGATGTCTCTAGATCTTTACCATAACATATCAGCTAGATGACACAATTGAAACATTAAAGACTTGTCTTGTCACCAAAGGCTATACCCAAACATATGAAGTTGATCGTTTAGAGACTTTGTCTCCTGTTGCATGTCTAAATTATGTCTATGTCCTTATATCTATGTTTGTGAATTGTGATTGGCCCCTATTTCAATTGGATGTCAAAATGCCTTCTTATATGGCAGCCTTCATGAGGAGGTACGTATGGAGCAACCACTTGGGTTTTTTTCTCAGGGACAATGTTCTAACATATGCAGGTTACACAAAGTTATATATAGATAGAAATGGAGTTCATGTTCCTGGTTTGACAAATTGAGTCATATTCTTCAGAAATTTAGCTTCCACCACTCTCATTCTGATCACTCAATTTTTATTAAGAAAACTTCCTCTAGTCTTGTAATTCTAATTACCTATGTAGTTATCAAGCAGGCATCCAGGCTACTAAAGAATACATGGAAAAAGACTTTATCACAAAAGACTTGGGAAAATTGAGATGTTTTCTGGGTATTGAAGTTTCCCCCTCTTCTTCAGGTATATTTTTATCGTAGACAAAATGTGTTTTGAATCTTTTGGCAAAAATAGACATGCTTGGAGAAAAACCTACTAGTACTCCCTTAGATATTAATACCAATTGGGATTATGACTCTTCTCCTCGGTACTCATATAACTAACAGTATCGTAGATTAGTTGGTAAACTTATAAATTTGATTGTTACAAGGGATAACATATCTTCTGTAGTTGGATCCATGAGGGCTTCATTAGACACACAGAATTAGACACATCTAGGTTGGGTAGGCTAAGGAGTTGGAGGTGCACGTGTTGAGGTAGAGGTAGGAGCAACTGAGGTAGAGGTAGAGGGTGAGGCACTAGGTGTGGTGGAGGAAAGGATAGGCACAAATTTTTGGATAGTGGTCTCATTGATATACACTCCCTTCCTGGTAGGTCTGTAGTGGAAGTCAGAGAAGAGTGATTTCTCAGTGTTGAACTGGAAAATACCACATATCAAGATAGTGTATGTTGTATGGGTGCCACAGGTGTTTTTGTCGGATTTGAAGCAGGTCATGTGGTGGAGGATGTATCTAGACTGACTCTGACATCCTCTAAGATGCAGTATATTATCACCGCAATGTTCTGTACAATATCCGTTTCATTTTTCTTGGGGTGGATGTTGTAGTTGACCACTAGGGCTAATATACACTTCTTGAGATCTAAGGAGGAGGAGGGAAGGTTACTCTTCTTCTTATAGGCAACCTTAGGTTTCTTAAAGAAACGATGGATGTCAGGAAGTGTGATATCATATTGCTTGTAGAAACCTTCGGGGTCAAGCAGGTCAAATTACTCACCATAATCCTTACGCAAGGTATCATTCTCATCGGCTCCTGAAAAGAAGACATTCAGGATATCCTCCGAGATTAGGAATTTCTTCCTGTCTATCATAAAAGTAAGGATAACTTGAGTATTGGGAGGAGGTACAAGGGTATTGTAATTCCAATGCAAATTTGCATAGAATTCATGAACAATTTTCGTGCTAGACACGGAATTATGAAAACACTCATGCTTGACACTCAGGGTAGATAGGTGATGAATGGAAAGCAACTTTGCCACTTGATCAATGATAGCTTGATGCCTAGGGCTAGGCTCAAAAAGGGCTCTAAAATGAAAAGGACTCTATGGAAGAAGATCCTTATACCGATTAACAGCCTCATTTGAGACAAAGAGGGTCTCATTGAAAGGAATCAAGCAAAAAGATGAGGAGGAGGATGGTGCATTGCTAGGGGCGGTACTCTTCCTTTTATTTGAAGCCATGAAGGTAAAAAGGAGAGGAAGAAGAGATAAAAGACACTGAACACACCACCAAAACGTTCACACACCTAGGTTGAGCTAGGGGGGAGGTCTAGTAAGGTATCCCTAGGTTGTATTAGGGCTAGGTAAGGGAAGGGAAGGTTAAGGGTTCAGAGTTTAGGGCTAGATAGAGTGGAATTGGTTGACTTTTCTCTAGTTGAGAGGGAGAATAGTCATTCGAACCCAACTTAAGTTAGCTTCAGCTGAGAGATCAGTTGAGTTTTATGAAGTGGAAACTCGACTGATTGGCCCTTTTTAAAAAATCTCTCAGCCATGGATGGATCGAGTTTGTCCTGGAGAAACTCGACCGATGGTTAATCTGACCTAAAACCATCAAACTTAATTTCTAACCATTTGAGTGCTAATTAAATTTATTTTTCAAGTCCATTATGTATAGTGAACACATTTAGGCACATATCACTCATCATTGGGTACTATTTTGCGATAAAACATGTGTTTGCCAAAAATACCCAAAAACAAGAGAAAAACAAGGCAAAATGAACATAAAAAATCAATTTTAAACATATTAGCAAGCAAAGATGATCAAGATTGATGCAAAACATATATGATAGATGACTACTAGCTAGAAGGCATATTAGATTCATTTAAAATAGTTATAAGCAATTTTGATCTAATACATTTAAATTGCTCTCTAGCTAGAGGTTTAGTGAAAACATTCGCCAACTGATTTTTTGTGTCCACATGCATGATATAAATATCCTTCTTGGCAATGTGATCATGAAGAAAGTGATGGAGAACCTATATATGTTTAGCTATACTATACAATATAGGATTGTAAGACAAGTTAATTGCATTAGTATTATCATAATAGATAGGAGAAGCATCAAAATGAATGTTAAAGTCTTGGAGCATTTGATTCATCCATAGGACATGGTCACAACAACTCCCGGCTGCAATGTACTCAACCTCAGTTGTTGATAATTCAATGGTGCTCTGTTTCTTGGAGAACCAAGACACCAAGCATGGTCCTAGGAGGAAACAAGTGCCACTTGTGCACTTTCTATAAATCAAGCATCCTACATAATCAACATCACTATAGGCAGTAAGAGTAAAGTCCCTTGACTTGGGATACCATAGTCCAAAATTTTGGGTTTTGGCTAAGTACCTTAAAATCCTCTTAACATGTATAAGATATGACTTCTTCGAATTTGATTGTAATCAAGAACGCAAGACAACACTAAACGTTATGTCAGGTCTAGAGGCAGTTAAGTAAAGTAAATTTCCAACCATACCGCTATAGAGCTTCTCATCTACCTTCTCACCTTCTTCATATTTATCAAGTTTGGTAGTGTTTGACATGGGTGTGTCCATCGACTTGGTGTTCTCCATCCCAAAGCACTTAAGTACTTCACTTGTGTACTTGACTGGGTTGATTAAGTCCCATTCTTTGTTTTCTTGATTTGGAAGCCGAGGAAGAATTTGAGTTCACCCATCATACTCATCTCGATTCACTCTGCATAAGATCACTAAATTCTTTACAAAGATCAAGGTTAATTCTTTCAAAGATTATATCATCAATATATATTTGAATGATAAGAAAATTGTTAGAAGTGTGTTTTCGAAACAAGGTAGAATCCACTTTGCCCATGATATAACCATGATCTTACAAAAAGTTCTTTAATTTCTCATACCAAGCCCTTGGTGCTTGTTTGAGTCCATAGAGAGCTTTTTGCAACAAATAAACATGGTTAGGTAGACTATCATGTTAAAAGCCCAGAGGTTGTGCAACATACACCTCCCCCTCAATTGTACCATTCAAAAATGCACTTTTAACATCCATTTGATACAAAAGAAAGTTTTTATGACTAGCAAAGGCAAGCAACATACGAATTGACTCAAGTCTAGCTATAGGTGCATATGTTTCATCAAAGTCAATACCTTCCTGTTGATTGTAGCATTGAGCCACTAACCTTGCTTTGTTCCTTACCACTTTGCCACTTTCATCTAGCTTGTTGTGGTAGACCCATTTAGTGTCAATGATCTTTCTATCACTTGGTATTGGCACAAGGGTCCACACTTTTCTCTTCTCAAATTGTTCCAGCTCCTCTTGTATAGCTTGGATCTATTCTTCATCCCCAAGAGTTTCCTTGACATCTTTAGGCTCTAGTTGCGAAATGAAGGCAATGATGTCTTGTTCTTTGTTAAATGCAGCCTGCATCTTCACTCTCTCAAATGGATCACCTAAAATCAGCTCTGATTCTTTGCAAACTGGGGAGTTGGATCCTTCTTTTCATCATCTTTGTCTTCTTCTTGAGCAGCCACCTCTTTTCCCTTTTGGGTGATGTTGAGTTCTTTAAGGATAGGAAATACTTCACCTACAACATCATCATTTGGAGCAATATCTTTGGGAATAGAGGGGTTAGTCTCAATAAACTTTACATTAATAGATTCTTCTACCTTAGCAAGATCAATATTGAAAACTCTATAAGCCTTGCTAGTTGTGTTATAGCCAAGAAAGAAAGCCTTGTATGATTTCAGATCAAACTTGTCGAGAGAATCTTTCATATTCAAAATAAAACAAGGACATCTGAAAATATGGAAATACTCGATAGAAGGCTTCCTACCACGCCATATCTCATAGGGGGGGTTCTTCAACGAAGGATGAGTAAAAGTACGGTTTTGCATAAAACATGAGGTACTGACAGCTTCAACCCAAAACTTCTTAGGAGTATCATACTCTAGAAGAATGGTCCTAGCCATATCTGGTAAAGACATATTCTTCCTCTCTACAACCCCATTTTGTTGAGGTGTTCGAGGTGAAGAAAAGTTGTGTTCATAACCTGATTCTTGACAAAAACACTCAAAAAGCTCATTTTCAAAATTCTCCCCCATGGTCACTGTGGATGGAAACAATCTGGCAAGAAGCTTCGTTCTCAACTCATTTATAAAAACTCAAGAAAAAATCAAGTGTATCACTTTTTGAAATGAGAAAGAACGTCCAAGTATATCTAGAAACATCATTGGCAATAACAAGGCAATACTTGGAACCACAAAGTGATTGTGTTCTCATTAGTCCAAATAGATCAATATGAAGAAGATCTAGGGCTCTCTTAGTACTAAGGACTCCTTTGGATTTGAAGGAGGACTTGGTTTTCTTTCCTTATGTACAAGGTCGACATTCCTCATCCTTTTCAAAATCCAATTTAGGAAGTCCATTGACTAAGTCCTTTTTACTCAACTTCTTTAATTGATGCATATTTACATGACCAAGCCGACAGTGCTAAAGATAAATATCATTCGAATTGACTACTAGGAATCTACCAACCACAGTCTTAATAGAGTTAAGAATAATAACATAAATATTACCACTTCTAGTTCCCTTATATATAACTTGGTAGGTGAGGGAATATAGGATCAATCATTCAAAAGAAGTGAATAGAACAAGGTAATCATTATCACAAAGTTGACTAACACTTATTAAGTTGTGATGTAGGCCATCCACAAAAAGAACATTCTTGATGCACAAGGATTCACCTACATCACCCTCACCTTTGACTTTACCTTTCTTATTGTCCCCAAAGGTGACATATCCTCCTTTCTTCTTTGTGAAATTGTTGAAATTGCTTATGTGACCAGTCATGTGCTTTGTGCAACCACTATCAACAATCTATCTATCTTTTTCATGCAAGAAAGGAGACGCTTCCTTCTCTTCTTGCTTTGCTTCTTATTCTTGCTTGTCAAGTATAGGCTCATGGGCTTGAAGATTTCCAATGAGTTCTTCAGTTGGGATGTCACCAAGGCTCCTCACTTCTTCAATGGAGGTTACCTTTGACTCCCATCTCTTTGGAAGAGTTCTCAAGATCTTTGAGTTTATGACACATCTATTCAAAGTGTTGCCCAAAGCAGCCAGTCCATTGATGATGACATTGAGTCTTGAATACATCTCCAAAATGCCTTCTTTCTTTTCCATCTTGAAGTTCTCTAGGAGGCTATTCAACATGTAGATCTTTTACTCCTTGACTTGCTTTGTGCCTTCATATGTGATGCACAGCTTATCTCAAATCTCATAGGTAGTGTCACATGATGAGATCTGGTTCAACTTCGTGGGGGTGAGGGTTGCGCAGAGGATGATAATGGCCTTAACATTGAGTTGAGCCTCCTTGAGAGTAGCTTCACTCCATGTTGAAACAACTCTGGTTGGCTCCTTGTAATCTATGACCATCACCTTCCACATATCAAAGTTCATCCCTTGAATGTAGAACTGCATCCGCCTCTTCCAATAGAGGAAGTTGGCATTGTCAAAGACCGGAGGACGCATGGAGAAGCCTCCCTCTAGGTTGAGTGAACCAAGTAGGTTGTCTCCCATCTTCTCATCTCGTGGGAGATTGTTGGAGAAGATCCTTAGCTCTGATACCACTTGTTGGATCTAAGGGCTCTAGAGGGGGATGAATAGAGATACAAAAATTCTCACAAAATAGATTAGACCTTCAAATTATATCAATTTTAGAGCAATGGCTAGATGTCAATTTGAAGTCCTATCTAACAAGCATAGCAAGGATGAGAGACATTGATAGCAAGCACTTGACAAAAGGATGTAGAATGGTTCTACACTTCAAACTATAAGTGAGTCAGTCCACTACCTAGAGAGGTCAACCTCTAGGACTTTGCAAGTGCTTTTCTCTATATTATCACCATAAGGGTCACAAAATAGACTACCAAAGGACTTACCCATCCAACCACAAGGAGATATCCACCTTAACAAGGAACTTACTCACTTAACTTGAGTCTTCAGCTTTCACCAAGGTCTTACCCACTCATGCTCAAGTCTTCAGCCTTGAAGGACTTTGCTTATCCTCTTGGATCTTCATCCTTTGCCTTCTCTTTCACTTGGAGAAGATCACCACCTCTTCAACCACCTTGAGAAGGACAAACTACATCTCCTTCTTCACTCGATGAAGCTTGCTTCTAGTTTTCTTCAAGAAGGAAGGGGATAGGGAAGTGGTGGAAGATTGAGAGCTTTACATGAACAAAGGTGGATCTCTCTTACAATAAGCCTAACTCACTCATAAATCATGAAATGAAGTGTAAACTAGAGAGAGAAGGGACTCAAGGAATAGTAGAACACTCAACTATAGCAAGGACCTTGAATGTAGTGAATGAGTAAATTTGGAATGAACTCCAAGGGGTCCTATTTATAGATGGGGGTTCTCCCTTGAGTTGAGGAACACATAGGGTCAAAATATAGCCATTTTGTACAAGGCAACAAATCTATTTTCATCCAAACAAGTCACCAATGATTATAATCACTTTTTCTACACTTTCCTTAAGTGCGCTCGGTCGAGTTTCAATAAAGGTAACTCGACCGATCACTAAAAGACAGATCTAATTTTCAAACTATCGGTGGAGTTTGTTCTAGGAAACTCGACCGATCAGCCAAAACTGCATTTGGTTAGAAGGTCATTCAGTCGAGTTCTGTGAATACACAACTCGACCGATTGCTACTTTCTAAAAATCAATCCATGGGATCGGTCAAGATTGTAACTCAACCAATCCACATCATGTGATCGATTTTCTAATTTGGAAAATAGGTGATTAAAACTTGGTATTAAGTGTCCCACATATTTTTCTCATCTTAGTTACAAGTCATATCATCAATACAAGTGATTACAAAAATCTTCTAAGGTCATTTGAAGTGATTTCCTTATTAGCACACTTGCATTGCATTTGACTTGAACTTTGACAAGATAGGGCTTGTGTAAATTGATCCTATTCATGTACCTAAAATCTGAAATCAATCTTGAATACACATATTAGATACATATGAATGGAATGGTTAAGTCATTATCAAAATATGGACAATGTATAACCTCTAGGTCAACAGACTTAACATTCCTTTCATTGGCAGTTATACAACCTTTTATTATTCCTTGACCATATGATTAAATTTGACATTTGTCTTATGTGGATCATATTAAGGGGAGTATCTCACTCGGGGGGGGGGGTCATCTTATTGTCATAATGTTTACCTTTTTGAGATGACAAATGGGGAGAGACACTTTTTAAGAAAAAAACTTACTTTCTTGAGATTATCAAATGAGCTTTCACATTTGTACTTTATGAGACACTCTACCATATATTAATTGTTGCACTTTAGTTTGATATATGGATGATATGTTGTGTACCTCTCAATTGTAAAAATGCACAAATTTTGAAGATACTCAAGGAAAACTTCACTAAGGTATGAATATTTCTTTTTTATTTTTCCTTATAATTTGAAATGTTTGCCATCTTCAGAAGGGGGAAATTGCTAAATTGGATATTAGATTATCTTCTCTTTTAATCGTGACAAAAAAATCCTACTTGTGGATTTAACATGCTACTCTAGTTTTCAAGAACCTCGTAAAAAATGAAAATGAAAAACAATTTCCAAAATATATTTTTGCTCATTTTCTGAGCATCATGTGATTTATTGTGATTTTTGAAAGATCGTGCCAATCAAAAATTAAGGAAAAGCCATGTGTGTATTTTCCAAATACCAGTGGCCCATCCAACATCCATGTTCGGTCTAAGGTTGTACAATCCAAAAATTCCACGTGGAGCCAGACCCACTCAAATAGAATGTGTGGACGGTAGAGTTGTCAATCATGCAATTACAACAATGCCCATGTGACTAAAATGTATCGATTAATAGGGCAGGGGCACACATGTCATTCAAAGAATAGTTTTGTTCCCTTTGATCCATGATACAAGAAGCATTCCTAGGAGGGGGAAATCCAACCAAAACTTGAAGAGAATCATCCATGCATTAGTGGGAAACAAAGACTTCTATTGTCTTCTTTTCTCCAAGCCAAGGTCAACGAGCCAAAGCTTGGGGTTAGGCGAGCACAAGGGTTCAAAGACTAGAGTTTGTCATGGTAGAGGTGCAACTAGAGGCTCCAACTCCAGGAAAGCATCCTAAAATGAGCACTGAGATGAGCCGAAAAGCATCACCAAGGTCAAGACAACGACGAGGGCTTCATAATGTGGAGCAAAGACCAAAGAAGATACAAGAGGTTACTGGTAGAAGAAGAAAATATAGGAGCATTATTTGAAATCAGAGTCACCAAAACTGAGAAGAAAACAAAGGTAAAGGTCAACAACAAACTCCAGGTGGCCAGACAAGGACAACCAATGCCAAACTAAGGCCAAAGAGCCCTTGAATGACTGTGGCAGCAAGCACTGGTCTTATGGGGTACATCAATCGAGGTAAAAGCAAGGCAAACTGACAAAGCTAAAATGAAGATGGGTGAATAGAAGGTCATCAACATGGCAATTTTGTCAAAGCTAGAGGAGAGGGCCAGGGTGAGGTCTTTGTTGCTAGATATGAAGATTGGGTAGACTAGGGCAAACCAGGGCACTAGAGAGGAAATTGGATGTAGAGGAGAGAAGGGTGAGGTCTAGCAGTCATTTTTGGTCCATGATATAGGCATGAAGTGGCCTATACCTCATTTGTAACTTGTAGTTAGGAGAGAGAAAATTCCTAATTTGGGAGTTTCACCCATAGAGCAAGATGGAAAGGATATTATGGTTCAACGATTCAAGAAGGGATTATGAAGTTATTGGAGAAGAAATTTTGGAAAGAGATTAAAAGATGAGAGAGAACAGATAGAAGAAAGGAAGAGCAATGAATCTAGGTTCAAACTGCAATTTAATCGCAAGTTGGGGATGATGGATCAATCATTAGATTGGGGAAAAATTGATCTCAACCATTGGATAAGTGCACGACAAAATTGTAGGAGTGCGTGACAGGGATATAATATGGGACTTTAGGGGAAAAGGATCATTAAATGTATATTTGAATATTTTGTATTAAACTATATTCAAACCTTCCCAATTTGATTTGGTGGGTCAAACATGGTCCAAATGACTTCAAATTTGAACCACATGCTAATTTGATTGACTAAAACATTCCTAATCATTTCAATTTAGGATTTGTACACGTTTTATCCATAATGTCTACAATGACCATTAATATTACTTATAATGCATTAAAGGATAAGATAATTTTACAAATGATTCCTTTTGTGAATCCTTGATTGAAAATTTGAGATAAACATTAATAACTCATTCAAGAGTCATATAACACATGTTTATTCCATTTTTGAGTAATTTTCTTGAGGGAAAGTGAAAATAAAAGATATAAATGATTTTTTTATCTTAAAAGAAATAAAAAAACTATTCTAATCTAAGTCATTTAATTCTTATTTTTTTATTCCTTGTCTCTTGACTTTCTCTTTCATTTATTTTAAATTTATTTGATAGAAAATAAAGGAAAATAAATTACTATAATTTTTCAAATATTTGCAATACATCAAGAAAGGAGAAAGATGTTTTTGACTCCCTTTTTATTTCTCCTAGCCTCATTAGTCTAAAAGTAATTCTATTTCTATCATTTTTACATTTTTACCCTCAAAGAATTTTGTTTAGGAAAACCACATTAAAAATTTTAAATTAACCATGAAACTTTTGGGATGTTAAATTTCTACCCACCTTAATTATATTTCATCCTCAAAATTTTATCAAACAACCCACCTTAGAAATTTCTACATTTCACACAAAAATTTCAACATACTAATATTATCATGTGAATCCTTAGTTCCAAACATTTCCATGCAACAAATTATTTTTTAAAAGAAAGGAACTACACTAAACTCTACATAATCTTATCATCTTCATTCTCATCTACCATGGCAAAGATTCTAGCTTGCCTCTTCTCTTTAAGTTCTTGGTTGACATTAGGATCTTTCTTATAAAACTTGGGGTAGTTAGGTCTAGTGTGGCCTATCTCACCACATGCATATCAAACTCTCATCCCAGACCTACATTCACCTAGATGGTACATTGAGCACTTTTCACATTGGGTCTTTGCAATTTGATTAGCAGCCACTTCTGTTGGGGCCTTCCTCTTCTTGTCAGGATGGTTGGAGTTGTTGTTGTTGTGAGAGTGGTTATCTTTCTTCCATGCTCTTTCTGGATGGTCTTCTAGATCTAATGTAGCATCTAGGGAACCTTGTAGGGTACGATGTCCATGTTCTGACATAGCATAACTAAGGTCTGGCTTGAGACCCCTAATGAACTTTTTTGTCTTACGTCGTTCATCATAGTCGTACCTGTACTTTTGAAAAATCCTAAATTGCATGGCTTAGTGGGTGACTATCACGTCACCAAGCTGATGTAGGTTGTGGAACTCATCTTCCTTCTTCTTGATCATGGCCTCAAATATATATTGGTCTCGGGAGGCTTTCAAAAATACCTCCCATGAGAGTAGAGGAGCATCAACTTCACGGAACATAGTAGGTTCTCCCACCAAGTCCTTGTTGCACCCTTGAGCATGTGTGTCCCAAAGCGAGGCTTGGATGGGTTGGGACAATCTAGATCACATAAGCAATGCTCCATGTTCTACAACTAGCTCTCGGCCTTGCCTACTACGTCCATATATTCCTCTCTAATAAATGAGTTAGGTTTGATCCTTAAAAAACTAACTAGGGAAAGGCTGACCCTAAGGTTGCTCACTTGATCATCTCCTCTTCCTATGAAAATAGGTAGAACCCTGACCCATACTTTTGAAAAATCCTTAAAAAGTCGACTAGGGAAAGGCACCATGGAAGGTTCTCTACATGGAGATGCTCAGTGTTCACCTACACTGACAAATTCATCTTCATCCCCATCCATGGATACCTTTTCATGACCACTCATCATCTAAGGAGCCATCTGAAAAAAAGGACATAAATTAAATGAGATAATGAGAAAATCCTGGTGGAAAACTCTATTTTGGGCTCTGATACTATTATTATTACACCCCACATGTACAACATAGAGCGGAAGCATATATTCCTTCACATCAAGGGGGATTTCACAAATATCATATTCATAGATCAAAATAAAGTTTACAACAAACACAACATGATAGATATAACATTTCTCATTCTCAAATCCTTAACAAGGTTTACATATACATATTTCTTAAGAAAATAAAAGACAAGAACTACTAATCTAGGTATAGTTGGGACCCACTACTTCTTTTCTCCTTGTAGATCCTAGAGCTATGGTTTTCACTTCAGATGGCTTTTCCCCTCCTGAGCATGCTCCTAACCTACAGGAATCGCACCCCAAGCCATGCATAAAACTAACAATGAGTATAATTGGACATATTATAGATAACATAAAACCTATAAATTGAAAATAAACATTTAGCATTAGACATTGAAAAGAAGACAACATTGCTTTTAAATTACTTTATTTTCTCTTGACCTATATAAGAATCCTCAATTTCACATATGTGACTCTTCTCTTATGCAGTGAAGTGCCTCTTTCTTATGAACCGAAGTGCCTCTTAGTTTTTCCCTAAGGAGTCTCTAAATGAGGATCTTATATAAGTTTATCTCTTATCATTATCCTTCTCTTAAAACTCCTAACTTTATATTTATGTCTTATTTGTAACCTTAACTTTAATGTATATGAGGGTGATGCAATAATATGAACAACAAAACATGACATCCATTTTATCATAAATTCAGTGAGTATAAGCAATTGAAATAATAATAATAATTACTTTCATGTATTTCATACATACATACATACAGAAAACAAACATTATTTATGTCTAAGTGGCATGGACCACTTACCTTGTACTTAAATAAGATCTTATTCTCTTCCTAGGTTGAGGAAAAACTAATCATGATCTTGGGGTTTGGGAACCCTAATTATCTATTCAAAACATATTTCACATTAGTATGAATTTTACCCTTATCATTAAACCCTAATATCATTTCTTACATATATAGGGTTTGGTCAAAGAGAAATCATATCTGAAAAAATTAGATATTTGGATTCCTCATGAAAAACCATTTTCAAAACATTATTTTTCTCATTTTTTTGAGTATCCTATGATTTACTGTAATTTTCAAAAGATCCAACCAATAGAAAATTAAAGAAAAGTCACATGTGTATTTTCTAAATACTAGCGGCCCATCCAACACCCACACTGTAACGTACCAGGATTTGAGGCCTCGGATAAAATGATCTTAAAAGGAATGATTGGACTACCCATATCACCAAGGTGCACCTCCTTTTCTGGGAGCTCATCACTAAAGAACTCCACAGTTAAGCGTGCTCATCTTGGAGTAGTACTAGGATGGGTGACTAGTCAGAAAGTTGATCCTGGCTTGCACGTTAGTGAGGACAAAGTGTGTAGTTAAGGCTAGTGGTGGTATGTGGGGCCAGTTGTCATTCCTAAAACTCTACTAGTGCCTTGGGCAATGGGCCCAAGCTTTACGAATGGTATTAGAGCCAATTCCCCTCCAATAGGTGGGGCCCACATGGGCATGTGGCATGCCAGTCTTGAGTCGTGCGGTCCAGGCATGTAGGAAAGGGATATCCATGGTGACGCAGCCACGCTTGCGATGGTATTCCGTGATCAGGAGTTGGGTGTCCATGGGTCATTCTGGGTCTGCACTGAAATGGGGAAATATTATGAGGCCATATAGTTGAGCCTTGACGAGGACATCAAGAGTCTAAGTGGTAGAGATTGTAACATCCTAGAATTTGAGCTCTCGGATAAGATGATCATATAAGGAATGATTGGACTACCCATATCACCAAGGTGCACCTCCTTTTCCGGGAGCCCATCACTAAAGAACTCTATAGTTAAGCGTGCTCATCTTGGAGTAGTACTAGGATGGGTGACCAGTCAGGAAGTTGATCATGGCTTGCACGTCAGTGAGGACAAAGTGTGCAGTTCATGCTAGTGGTGGTATGTGGGGCCAGTCGTCATTCCTGAAACTCTACTAGTGCCTTGGGAAGTGGGCCCAGGCGTTACACGCACCTACTTTGATGTGGCCCAATCCAAAAATGCAACATGGAGGCAAACCTGCTCAAACAGAATGCACAAACTACTGAGTTTTCAATCATGCAATTACAAAAATGCCCATGCGATTAAAATGGATTGATTAATAGCACAGGGGCACACTGGTCATTCAAAGACCAAGTTTGTTCCCTTTGATCCATGGTGTGAGAAGCATTTCTGGGAGGGGGAACTCTGACAAAAATATAAAGAAAAATGTCCATTCATAGAAAGTAGAAACTTACATTGTCTTCCTTGCTCCAAGTCAAGGCTAATGAGCCAAAGCTCGGGGTCAAGAAAGCATAGGAGTTTGAAGACCAACTATGGACATGGTCGTGGCACAACTGGAGTATTTGAATCAAGATAGACGTCCCAAAATGAGCACCAAGATGATTCAAAAAGCATTGTCGAGGTAGAGACAAAGGTGAGGGCATCATAACATGGAGCAAAGACCATAGAAGACACCACCAATTACTAGTAGAAGGAGAAAATAAGGGATCATTGTTGGAAATTGGAGTAACCGAAATAAAGAAGAAAAGCAAAGAAAAGGTAAAGGTTGAGAACATACTCCAGGTGATCATATGAGGACAGGTGATGCCAAATTAAGGTTGAAGAACCCTTGAATGACTATGGAAGAAAGTGTTGGCGATAGAGATCAATATTACTGGGTACAACGATTTGGGTAAAAGCAAGGCAAACTAACAAAGTCAAAATGAAGATGGGGGTATAGAAGCTCACCAGTGGGCCAATTTCATCAAAGCTAGCAGAGAGGGTCAGGGTGAGGTCTATGTTTCTGGAGATGAAGATCAGGTGGCTAGGGTAATCTAGGGGTTGAAGAGAAAATTGATGTGTAGGAGAGAAGGGTGAGGTTTTGGGGTTGTTTTTGGTCCATAATATAGACACGAGGTGACCTATACCTCATTTTGTAACTCGTGGTTGGGAGAGAGGAAAATCCTGATTTGGGTATTTCACTCACTGAGCGAGATGGAATGGAAATTATGCCTCCAATGATTTGGGAACGGATGACGAATTCATTGGATAAGAAATTTTGGAAAGAGATTAAAAGATGAGAGGGAATGGATAGAAGAAAGGAACAATAATGAATCTACATTCAGGCTGCAATTTAACTACAAGAACGGAATGATGGATCGACCGCTATCCGGGAAAAATAGATATCATCTATCAGATGAGTGCATGAGAAAATAGAAGGACCACGTGACATGGATTTAATCTGGGACTTTAGGAAAACATATCATTAAACGTATATTTGAATAATTTCTTATTAAACTATATTCAAACATTTCCAATCTGATATTGTGGGTCAAACATGGTCCAAATGACTTCAAATTTGAACCATAGGCTAATTTAATTGTCTACAACATTTTTAGCCAATTTGATTTAAGATTTGTATACATTTGGTCCATAATTTCTACAATGATCATTAATCTTAATTATATGCATTAAAGGATAAGATAATTTAGAACATGCTTCCTATTGTGAATCAATCCTTGAATCAAAATTCGAAATGAACATTAACTAATCATTCAAGATTCATATAACACCTCTATATTCCCTTTTTGAGTAATTTTCTTAAGGGAGTGTGTAAATAAAAGATATTTCTGATTTTCTTATCTTAAAACCTATCAAAAGAAAACAACACTTCTAATCTAAGTCATTTAATTCTTATTTTTGAATTGATTGCCTCTTGACTTTCTCTTTAATTTATTTTAAATTTCTTTGATAGAAAATAATGGAAAACTAATTACTATTATTGTGTAAATATTTGCAATACATCATACAAAGGAGAAACATGTTTTTGAGCCCCTTTTTATTTCTCCTAGCCTTGTCAATTTAAAAATAATGTTATTTCTATCCTTTTTGCATTAAGACCCTCAAAGAATTCTATTTTCCAAAAATTACATTAAAATTTTTAAATTATCCATGGAAATTTTGGGATATTACATTTCTACCCACCGAAACTAAATTTCGTCCTCAAAATTTTACCAAAAATACCCACCTTAGAAATTTCCATATTTCACACAAAAACTTCAACATACTAATATTATCATTTGAATCCATAGTTCCAATCTTTTTCATGCTATTTTTTTTTCTGAAAAGAAAGGTACTACACTAAACTCTACCCAGTCTTTTCATCTTCACTCTCATCTACAATGGTAATGATTCTAGCTTGCCTCTTTGCTTTAGGTGCTTGGTTGATATTAGGATCTTTCTTATGAAACTTGGGATAGTTAGGTCTAATGTAGCCTATATCACCAAATGCATATCAAACTCTCATCCCAAACATGCATTCTCCCAGATGGTACATAGAGCTCTTTGCACATTGGGTCTTTGCATTCTAATTTGCAGCCACTTCTGTTGGGGCCTTCCTTTTCTTGTCATGATAGTTGGAGTTGTTGTTGTTGTGAGAGTGGTTATCTTTCTTCCATGCTCTTCCTGGATGGTCTTCTAGCTCTAGGGTAGAATCTAGGGCACCTTGTAGGGTACGATGTCCACATCCTGATAGAGAAAAACTAAGGTCTAGCTTGAGACCCCTAATGAACTTATTTTTATTATGTCATTCATCGTATTCATACCCGTACCTAGCATACTAGGTCACCGTCATGTCGCCAAGCTAATGTAGATTGCGGAACTCCTCTTCTTTCTTCTCAAATATGGCCTCAGATATGTACTGGTTTTTGGAGGATTTTGAAAATTCCTACCATGAGAGTAGAGGAGCATCAGCTGCATGGGAACCTAGCAAGTTCTCCCACTAAGTCCTTGCTACACCCTTGAACATGTGTGTCCCTAAGTTAACCTTCGATGGGTTGGGACAATCCACATCATATGAGAAATGCTCCATGTTCTACAACCAGCTCTCGTCCTTGCCTATTACGTCCATCTCTTCTTCTCCAACAAATAAATCAAGCTTTCTTCTTAAAACGTTGACTAGGGAAAGGTCGAGTTTGGCCCTAGGGTTGCTTACTTGATCATCTCCTCTTCCTATGGCAGTAGTTAGAGCCCTGACCAAAATATTGAAGGGAACCATGGAAGGTTCTCTATGTGGAGATGCTTGACATTCTCCTACACTGATAGATTCATCTTCACCCCCACCCATATCTACCTTTTCATTATCACCCTTCCTCTTAGGATCCATCTATGAAAAGGACATAAATTACATGATATTTTGAGAAAATCTTGGTGGACAACTATATTTTGGGCTCTAATCCCATTATTTTAGTACCCCACCTATACAACATAGAGAGGAAGCATATATTTTCATTAACATCAAGGGGGGTGTCAATAATATAATATTCATAGCTCAAAATAAAGTTTATAACAACCACCACATGATATATATAACATTTCTCATTCTCAAATCCTTAACAAGGTTTACATATACATATTCCTCAAGAAAATAAAAGACAAGAAATACTAATCTAGGTATAGTTGGCACCCCACCACTACTTTTCTCCTTGTCAATCCTCGAGCTAGGGTTTTCAGTTCATATGGCTTTCCCCCTCCTATTCATGCCCCTAACCTGTGGGCATTGCACCCCTAGCCATGCATAAAACCAATGGTAAGTGGAATTGAACATATTATAGATTAAAGAAAACTTGTACACTAAAAATAAACATTTAGCATAAGACATTAAGAAGAAGACAACATTGCTTTTAAATTACATTATTCAATCTTGACCTATCTAAGAATCCTCGGGTTGCACATATGTGACTCTTCTCTTATGCACAAAATTGCCTCTTCTCTTATGCATTGAAGTGCCTCTTCTCTTATTCACCGAAGTGCCTCTTAGTTTTTCTCTTAGGAGCCCCTTAATGAGGATCTAATATAAGTTTATCTCTTATCATTATCCTTCTCTTAAAACTCTTAATTTTATCTTTATGTCTTATTTGTAGCCTTAACTTTAATGTGCATGAGGGTGATACGAGAATATGAACAACAAAACATGACATTCAGTTTATCATAAATACTGACATTAAGAAATTGAAATAATAATAATTACTTTCATGTATTTCAGACATACATATATACATAAAGAAAACAAACATTACTTATGTCCAAGTGACATGGACCACTTACCTTGTACTTAAAAAAGACCTTGTGCTCTTCCTAGGTGAAGGAAAACCTAATCACGATATTGGGGTTTGGGAACCCTAATTGTCCCATTCAAAACATATTTCAAATTAATATGTATTTTATCCTTATCGTTAAACCCTTATATCACTTCTTACAAAAATAGGGTTTGATTAAAGAGAAAATAGACTCTGAAAATTAGATATTTGGATTCCTCATGAAAACCATTTTCTAAATATACTCTTGCTCATTTTTTTGATCATCTTGTGATTACTGTGATTTTTGAAAGATCTGACCAATCAAAAATTAAGGAAATGCCACACGTATTTTCCAAATACCAGCAGCCCATGTAGCAGTTGAGACTACTTTGAGGTGGCCCAATCCAAAAAACACCACATTGAGTTGGACCCTCTCAAACTGAATGCACAGACTACTGAGTTGTCAATCATGCAATTACAACAATAGTCATTCAATTAGAATGGATCAATTAATAGAGAAGGGGCATAGTGGTTATTCAAAGACTAGGATAGTTCCCTTAAATCCATGGCATGAGAAGCATTCCTAGGAGGGGTAACTCTGACCAAAAATTGAAGAAAAATGTCCATTTACAGGAACCAGAGACTTCCATTGTATTCCTTGCTCCAAGATGAGAACAATGATCCAAGGCTCGTGTTAGGTGAGCACAGGAATTTGAGGAGTAGATATGGCCATGGTTGTGGTACAACTGAAGGATCTGACTTTAGGAAAACATCCCAAAAAGAGCACCAAGATGAGTTGAAAAGCATTGTCGAGGTCGAGATGAAGGTGATGGAATCATAACATGGAGAAAAGACCAAAGAAGACACTAGTTATTAGTAGTAGAAGGAGAAAATAGGGGAGCATAAATTGAAATCGGAGTCACAGAAATAGAGAATAAAAGCAAAGGTAAAGGTCGAGAACATACACCAGGTTGTCACACGAGGATATGCGATGCAAACTAAGGATGAAGAGCCCTTAAATGACTATGGTGGATAGAGTTGGTGAGAGAGAGATCGGTCTTATAGGGTACAATAATCAAGGTAAAAGCAAGGCAAATAGAAAAAGTCGAAACGAAGATGGGGTGCCATAGAAGCTTAGTAGCGGGCCAATTTCGTCAAAGGTATCAGAGGGGGTCAGGGTAAGGTATTCGTTTCTAGATATTAAGATTGGGTAAGCTAGGGTGGTTCGGGGTATTAGAGAGGAAATTATATGTGGAGGAGAGAAGGGTGAGGTATGGTGGTCATTTTTGGTCCATAAAAAAGGCATCAGGTGGCATATACCTCGTTTTGTAACTCATGGTTGGGAGAGAGGAAACCCATAATTTGAGCATTTCACCCACATAGTATAGTGAGATGGAAAGGAAATTATGCCTCCATTGATTCAGGAAGGGATGATAAAGTCATTTAAGAAGAAATTTTGGAAAGAGGTTAAAAGATGAGAGAGAACGAATCGAAGAAAGGAACAATAATGAATCTGCATTCAAACTGCGATTTAACCGTGGTAAGGGATGATCGATGGACCATTAGATCGGGATGAAATATATATCAATAGTTGGATGAGCTTACAGAAAAATATAAGGAGCATGTGACATGGATTTAATTTGGTACTTTAGTGAAAATAGATCGTTAAATGTATATTTGAATAATTTTATATTAAACTATATTCAAACCTTTCCAATTTTATTTGGTGGGTCAAACATGGTCCAAATGACTTCAAATTTGAACCATAGGATAATTTTATTGTCTAGAACTTTCATAGATAATTATGTATACGTTTAGTCCATAATTTCTACAATGATGACTAATATTAATTATAAAACATTAAATGATAAGATAATTTAGAAAAATGCTTTATTTTGTGAATCCTTGAGTAAAAATTCGAGATAAACATTAATCACTCATTCAAGAGTCATATAATAACCCTTGTATTCCCTTTTTGAGTAATTTTCTTGAGGGAGAGAGAAAATAAAAGATACTAATGATTTTCTTATCTTAAAAGCTATCAAAAGAAAACAACACTTCTAATCTAAGTCATTTAATTCTTATTTTTGAATTTCTTGCCTCTTAGCTTTCTACTTCATTTCTTTTAAATTTCTTTGATAGAAAATAAGGTGAAAATAATTACTATTATTGTTCAAATATTTGCAATACATCATACATAGAGAAACATGTTTTTGAATCCCTTTTTATTTCTCCTAGTCTCATTAATTTAAAATTTATCTTATTTCTATACTTTTTGCAATAAGTCCCTCAAATAATTCTATTTAGGAAAAACCACATTTAAAGTTCTAAATTATCAATGAAAATTTTGGGATTTACATTTCTACCCACCTTAATTAAATTTCATGCTCAAAATTTTATGAATACTACCCACTTAGAAATTTCCTTATTTCACACAAAAAATTAAAATACTAATATTATCATGTGAATCCATAGTTCCAAACATTTACATGCAACAAAAGTTTTGAAAAGGAAGATACTACACTAAACTCTACTCAGCCTTATCATCTTCACTCCCATCTACCATGGCAAAGATTCTAGCTTGCCTCTTCTCTTTAGGTTCTTTCTTGACATTAGGCCCATTCTTATGAAAGTTGGGGCAGTTAGATCTGATGTGGCCAATGTCATCACATGCATAGCAAACTCTCATCCCAAACCTACATTCTCCTAGATGATACTTGGAGCACTTTGCGCATCGGGGATTTACAACCACTTCTGTTGGGGCCTTCCTCTTCTTGTCATGATGGTTGGAATTGTTGTTGTTGTGAGAGTTATAATCTTTCTTCCATGCTCTTCCTGGATGGTCTTCTAGCTCTAGGGAAGCATCTAGGGCACCTTGTAGGGAATGGTGTACACGTCCTAACTAGGTATAACTAAGGTTTGGCTTGAGAACCCTAATGAATTTCTTTGTCTTACATTGTTCATCATAGCCATACTCGTACTTTTGCAAAATTCTAAATTTTCATGGCGTACTGGGTGACTGTCATGCCACCAAGATGTTTTAGGTTGAGGAACTCCTCTTCCTTCTTCTTAATCATGGCTTTAGATATGTACTGGTCTCGAGAGGCTTTTGAAAATTCCTCCCATGAGAGTACAGGAGCATCAACTGTAGGGGAACCTAGCAGGTTCTCCCACCAAGTCCTTACTACACCCTTGAGCATGTGTGTCGCAAAGCATATCTTGGATGGGTTGGGACAATCCAGATCATGGAAGCAATGCTCCATGTTCTACAACAAGCTCTCAACCTTGCCTGCTAAGTCCATCTCTTCCTCTCTAGCAAAGGAGTTAGGATTTTTATTCAAAAAATTGACTAGGGAAAGACCTGGGTTGACCCTAGGGTTGCTCACTTGATAATATCCTCTTCCTATGGTAGTAGCTATAGACCTAACCAAAATGTTGAAGGGCACCATGGAAGGTTTTCTACATGGAGATGCTCGACGTTCTCCTACACTAATAGATTTATTTATCTTCATCCCCACCCATGGCTACCTTTTCATTATCACCCTTCCTCTTAGGAGCCATTTGTGAAAAAGGACATAAACTACATGAGATTATGAGAGAAGCCTAGTGGACAACTATATTTTGGGCTCTGATACCATTATTGTTACACCCCACATGTACAACATAGAGCGGAAGCATATATTTTCATTCACATCAATGGGGAAGTAACAAATATGATATTAACAACTCAAAATAAAGTTTACAACAGCCACCACATGATATATATACTACATTTCTCATTCATAAATTTGTATTACATATACATATTCCTCAAGAAAATAAAAGACAAGAAATACTAATCTAGGTATAGTTGCCACACCACCACTGCTTTTCTCCTTGTAGATCCTCATGCTAGGTTTTTCACTTTAGATGGATTTTCCCCTCCTAAGCATGCTCCCAACCTATGGGCATCATGCCCCCATCCATGCATAAAACCAAAGGTAAGTGGAATTGGACATGTCATAGAAGAAAACCTATAAATATAAAATAAACATTTAGAATTAGACATTGAAAAGAAGACAACAATGCTTTTAAATTACTTTCTTACTTGAACTATATGAGAATCCTCGGGTTGCACATATGTGACTCTTCTATTATGCATCAAAGTGTCTCTTCTCTTATGCACTAAAGTGCCTCATAGTTTTTATCTGAGGAGCCTCTTAATGAGGATCTTATATAAGTTTGTCTCTTATCATTATCCTTCTCTTAAAACTCTTAACTTTATCTTTATGTCTTAATGGTAACCTTAAATTTAATGTGCATGAGGGTGATACAATAATATGAAAAACAAAACATGATAGTCAAATTATCATAAATTCATTTACTTCAAGCAATTGAAATAATAATAATTACTTTCATGTATTTCATACATGCATATATACATAATGAAAACAAACATGCTGATGAGGAGTGGCTCAAGTGGTCAAGAATAGTGTCCCCTAACAAAGGGACTTGAGTTTGAATCCCAATTACCTCCTTGATTTACCACCCTCTTGGGCGTTTGGCCTCCAACACTGGTGTGCGAGTGGGGGGGACTTTCTCTCTCAATCCCATAAAGAAAACAAACATTATTTATGTCCAAGTGGCATGGACCACTTACCTTGTACTTAAAGAAGACCTTGTTCTCTTCCTAGGTTGAGGAAAACCTAATCATGGTCTTGGGGTTTGGGAACCGTAATTATCCTATTCAAAACATATTTCAAATTAAAATGCATTTTCCCTTATCATTAAACCCTAATATCACTTCTTAAAAAATAGGGTTTGTTTGAAGAGAAAATAGATTCTAAAAATCAAATATTTTGATTCCTCATGAAAAACCATCTTCAAAACATATTTTTTCTCATTTTTCTGAACATCCTATGATTTATTGTGATTTTCAAAAGATTCAACAACCAAAAATTAAGGAAAAGCCGCATGTGTATTTTCAAAATACCAGCAACCCATCCATCAGTGGGGCCTACTTTGAGGTGGCCCAATCCAAAAATACCACATGGAGCTAGATCCTCTCAAACAGAATGGGTCGACTGCTAAGTTGTCAATCATGCAATCATGCGATTAAAATTGATTGAATAATAGGGTAGGGGCACACTGGTCATTGAAAGACCAGGTTTGTTCCCTTCGATCTGTGATGCGAGAAGCATTCCTGGGAGGAGGAACTCCAATCAAAACTCGAAGAAAAATGCCCATTCATAGGAAGCAAAGACTTCCATTGTCTTCATTTCTCAAAGTTGAGGCCAACGATCCAAGGCTCAGGGTCAGGAGAGCACATGAGTTTGAAAACCAGCTTTGGCCATAGTCGTGGTGCAACTAGAGGATCTGAATCTAGGAAGACATCCAGAAATGAGCGGCGATATGAGTTAAAGAGAATTTTCAAGGTTGATACGAAGGTGAGTGCATCATAACATGGTGTAAAGACCAAAGAATACATTAGAAGTTACCAGTAAAAGGAAAAAACATGGGAGCATAATTTGAAAGCGGAGTCACCAAAACAGTGAAGAAAAGCAATGGAAAAGGTTGGGAACATACTCCATGTGATCACACAAGGACACGTGATGCCAAATTGAGGCTAAAGATCCCTTGAATGACCGTCATGGAAAGCATTGGCAAGAGAGAGATTGGCCTTATAGGGTATAATGATTGGGATAAAAGTAAAGCAAATCAACTAAGTTGAGACAAAGATGGGGGGCCATAGAAGCTCACCAATAGGACAATTTCGTCGAATCTAGTGGAGAGGGTCAGGGCTACGTCTTTGTTTCTGGAGATGAATATCGAGTAGGCTATGGCAGTCCAGGGCAATGGAAAGAAAATTTTATTTGGAGGAGAGAAAGGTGAGGTCTGGCGGTTGTTTTTGGTCCATAATATAGACATGAGGTGGCGTATACCTCATTCTATAACTCGTGGTTGGGAGAAAGGAAAGCCCTAATTTGGGAGTTTCACCCACAAAGTAAGATGGAAAGGAAATTATGCCTCAATTGATTTGGGAAGGGATGATAAAGGCATCAAAAAATAAATTTTGGAAAGAGATTAAAAGATGAGAGAGAAGGGATCAAAGAAAGGAACAACAATGAATCCACGTCTAGACTACGATTTTACCAGAGGTAGGGGATGATGGATCGACCGTTAGATTGGGGTGAAATAGATATAAGTTGTTAGATGAGCGCATGAGAAAATAGAAGGAGTGCATGATAAGGATTCAATATAGGACTTTAGGAAAAATGGCTCATTTAATGTATATTTGAATAATTTCTTATTAAACTATATTCAAACCTTCCCAATTTGATTTGGTGGGTCAAACATGGTCCAAATGATTTCAAATTAGAATAATATCCTAATTTGATTGTCTAGAACATTCTAAGATAGTAATATTTAGTATTTGTACAAGTTTGGTCCATAATTACTACAATGACCATAAATCTCAATTATAATGCATTACAAGAAAAAGATAATTAAAGAAAATGCTTCCTTTTGTGAATCCTTGAGTCAAAATTTGAGACAAACATTAATCATTCATTCAAGAGTCATATAACACCTCTTTATTCCCTTTTTGAGTAATTTTCTTGAGAGAGATAAACTAAAAGATATTAATGATTTTATTATCTTAAAAGCTATCCAAAGAAAACAAAACTTCTAATCTAAGTCATTTAATTCTTTTTTTTTGAATTCCATAACTCTTGACTTTCTCTTTAATTTCTTTTAAATGTCCCTCATAGAAATTAAGGGTAAACCAATTACTATTATTCTTCAAATATTTGCAGTACATCATAAAAGGAGAAAGATGTTTTTGAGTCCCTTTTAATTTCTCCTGTCCTTATTCTATCCTTTTTGCAATAACACCCTCAAATGATTCTATTTAGGAAAAACCACATTAAGATTTTTTAAATTATCCATTAAAAATTTTGGGATGTTAGAATACCAAAGGAAACACATACACTAAATGTAAATGATGATGCTAACACTATTAACAATGGAAGTTCCCATATGATCATGAAACCAACATGATATGAAGTTGTGATGGCTAGAATCCCTGAGGAAGTAGTAACAAATATCCTAGAGATAGAGATGGCACCTAAAGAGGGTGAATCAGGTGATATTGAGGATAATACCCAACCCATTAGTGCTAGAAGAAAATCAAAAGAAAATTGAAAATGAGGTAGTACAACAAGTAGTGTAGCAAGCCATCCCTATAGTACTAGTAGCAAAATAAGGAAGAGAGTGGTTGATCAGGGATTAAGTTAGGTTCTACATGCTAGTAACCTTCCCTAATTTTCTTTCTCTTCATGATTAATACAATAGTTTGTAATATCAGGGGCGTTAGAAAAGCTAAAGCTAGACACATTGTAAAAACATGATCCTGCAATACAAATTCAAGATTTTTTATATTGTTGAACCTCCCATATCTAGGGATGGTGCCATTGCCTCCATTAAAGACATTGGATATACTATCTCACTTCGAGTTGAGGCTAGAGAATTTTCTGTCAAAATTTAGGCTCACTTGAATGAAACATGTTGTAATGTTCATATCATACAAAGCAACAAATACTACATCCATTGCCACATCAATGGCAATACATATATCACCTTTGTGTATGTGTGTCCAAGCCCTAGTGGTAGACCTATTTTTTGAAATCATTTGTAGTCTTTAAGTGTTAACAGGAGTAAACCATGGGTTGTGTTGGGTGATTTCAATTGTATGTTGTCACCAGATGAAAAGATAGACAATAACACATTATTTTTTTGGGCAAAGCCATGAGACTCTCTTATTCACCCAACTCTCCTCTTGTGGGCTCAAATCTCAAATTGGTACCTACAAAGACTCATTACTTATTTGAAATATAGTATTACTACTACCATTACAAGGATAAAGACATATCCCTACTGGAGGGTCAAGATAAACTTCATATGGGGAGTTTTTTTAGGTGGTAATATGCCAAACAATCTCCATCCATGTTTGTTCTCTTCTGATATGTGCAATCTTCACCTAAACATTCCTCTACATAAGCTTTTAAATCCGTACTCACCAACCAATTAGTGCATGCCTATAGCTATGTTTTATTTCCTGGTCTCTTGCACTGTCATACTACAATCAGACTCCACCAGGATTTCCATCCCGTGTCCCAGACCCACATAAGGCCCAAGAAGATAGTCTATGTGTCCCCTTTCATGATTGAGTAAACCTTCACTTTGCTCTCCAACTCTTAAGCCATCTGCCTATATTAATTTCTGGCAAGGGCCACTAGTGTAGTAGTCTTTATGTAAATTGTTGCATTCACCTTATTTTTCACATGACCTTCCTCAGGATGAGTTCAATGGGGTTGTATCCTTTCCTTCTGAGTCATTCTTTTGTGTTTATCCCAAGTCTTGTTCAGAACACTAAGGTAGCATCTGATTGAACTCCTTGCTATTGTATGGAGTCATGCTTCTACTGAAAGACAAAATTATATCTACCTAGACATATATACCAATACACGACCATGAAGTGGTTCATGTGTTCAGTTCCCTTTCTCCATGTTTTATTTCAACCACCTATCCAGCGGTAATATGAAGAAATATCTAATCATGTCCTCCACCTTTATCAATCCCCAGATGCCTCTAACTTCCCAGTAGTCCTGTAGAGCATGGATGGTGTTCACCACAACCTCCCCACACCTACTACAACTATCTTATTTAGTGAGGTGTATAACCTTCCATCTCTTGTTAGTCTTGGTCACCTTGTGTCCTACCTACCACATAAACAACTTGAGCTTGACATACGTTTCTTCTTCCCACACTACTCTCCAAGGTCCAGTTCTCTTCCTTCCCAGGCTTTTGTGTAGATTCTATATGCATTAGCAATAAAGTAATGTCTTGTGGTTGTTGGCTTCAAGGCCCAACCATTCCAGATTCTAATATCTTCAAGAACAGGAAACCGGTGAATGACTTTCACTATATCTTTAGATAGGTAAGTTTTGAGAAAATTGAGATCCCATTCATGGTTAGTCTTCTGTAGGTTGCTCACAAATAAGTCATCTATATCCCCATCAATATATTTGATAGCTACTTCTCTAAGATGCTCATACCGCGACACCCAACAGTCATCTATACCTTACTATTGGCACCACTCACCATGATTTTTTGGATACTCTCTTCTAGCATTAGATGTAAATCCACCATAGTTCTCTAGAATGTTGTAGCATGGTAACCATGATTTTAGGAGCTATATTTCACATCCATGCTCTTACACCACATGTGTATCCCTTCCAACTTTGCATTCCCATGCACTTTTGAGTATTATGGCTTTATTCCACTCTCTTATTGTTGTTACGCCGAACCCCCCATTTTCTTTAGCTTCTGTAACTTGCACCCATGCCACCAATGATAGGGGGTGTTCCTTTCACCCCTCCCTAAATGAACTTCCTTATTACTCTATCTAGTTTGTTACAAAGGCATATAGGTAGTTTTCTAGTTTGTATCGCGTACGTAGGTGTAGCCGCCAACACAGACTTAGCTAGACAAACTCTACCTACCAAGGATAAAGTGCATTCATCCCACCCTGTGACGTGATCCTCCATTTTTTGGAGCACCCTCATATGCATATGCTTGTCTATGACCATGGATCACTGGTAAACCCAGATAACATCCAAGGTTCTCTGTCAAGCCAAATCCTAACATCTCACAGATGTCTTTTCTCTTGTCCCACTTGACACCTTTAAAGAAGAAGATAGTTGTTTTTGGTTAGGAATTTTCTAACCTGAACCATCCTTAATGTCCTTGAAGAACTCTAGAATACAATCCATCAATCTTTTTGCACACCTAGGCAAAGATTGTGAGATCATATTTAAACACAACATGGGATATCTGAGGCCCCTTATTTGTAATTTTGAAGGGTTTTCACTCCTTCTTCTTCACATTCTCTTCTATCATGTGGCTCAACCTCTCAATTCACTTCATAAATAAATATGGTGATAGAGGATCACCTTGAAACAACCCCCTTGTTGCTTTAAAGCCTTGAAGTTGTGCTCAATTCCATATGATCTCGGTCATTCCTCCTTGAAGCTCATCCATGATGTAGCTGGTAATATTCCTTGGACAATTAGATCTCCTCATAGTATCTAGGACAAATGGCCAAGACATACAATCATAAGATTTAGACAAGTCTATTTTGATTGCCATATATGGGCTTGATCCTTATTTCCTAGTGTCGTGTATAATTTCCTAGACTAGAATGAGATTTATCCATTATTTTATGACATGGTATGAAGCTAATATGTATAGGTAATACCCTTTCATTCATGTATCTCTTTAGTCTCTCAACTACCACTTTTGTTACAACCCCATTTTCTTGAAAATATAATGTAAGGTGTATTTCCCTTTTAATGAATAAATGATATACTTTTCTTTGAATTGTGATAAATTTCGTGAGGAATGGCTTTGATTGATTGATTGTGGGCCTTGTTGGCCATTGAGCCCAATTGAAAAGAAAATGGAATTAATAAGGAAAAGAAATTGTCTTATAAAAAGGGAAATATGAGAAATTGACAATTAAAAGAAGATAAAGGCAAACCAATATTCCCCAATATGGGAATCCATGCCTTTAAAATTTCTTGAGGTCCAAGGGACCCAAAATCACAAGATAATCACAAGGGAAAAGGGGATATAATTTAATTTAGAGTAATTAATGAGAAAACTTGGGAGATAAGGAAGCCTTCTCATACATTGCTTTTTGTTTCCCAAATTTCGTACAAAGCTAGGAAATATTAAAAGAAAATTTCCCTTAAAATTTGAGCTATAAAGGAGTTACGCTTTGGGAGAAATCGATTTTGCAAGTTGTCATCAATTTGGGAATTAATTCTGAATTAAAAAGAAATAGATATTTCTTTGTTTGAACGTGAGGGATGAGGTCCGTTGGATTCTAATCCAACGATGGACACTCATCATCCAGTTCCACGCGTTTTGGGACTCTGCTGGTTGCAGGAGGATTTTCCATCCCAGATTTCTTGCAATCCAGTGGATGTGCAAGGTTATTTCCAGTCCCTTTGGACTTGGGAGACGAAACTATAGAGGAAGGTCCTCGATTTGACTAGGATTGATTGAGTTTCTGGGAAACGCCCAAATCACACAAGTCTGCCTCGACCCTATATATAGGGGAGGGCACACAAGGGCACCAACACCTACTTTTCCTATCCCAAACGGTGCGGGTTGCTGCGAGGAACGACCTCGTGCCCTCAATTGCTCTGATTGCCTCGACTTTCACCCCTATTTCTGCAGCATACGTCGCCGGAGTCCGGCGAGTGGGGGGCGAACTTGGTGTGTCGTCGGCGAGCGATTGAATGTGTCTTCCAGTCCGAAGAAGGGAGGCAGAGCTCCCTGGATCGTCGGTGCAAGCAAAGAAGCGCTACAGCCCATAGTTAACCTCACGGTTGACCACCATTGCTGCAGCAACGGAGACGGGAGGTAGAAGAAGAGCAGAACTGACAATAGACTGAATTACCCTTCACCTTCTTCAGTAGTGACGAGGTTAGAATCGACCTTGACTTCCTTTTGATCGCACTTGATAGGCGCACGTATCTGTGGCCGTTAGATCCTCTGTGGATCCACGACCCACAGATCGGGCGGCCCTGTATTTTTCGGAATTAGTAAATAAATCGATTAAAAGGATTATCTTGATAAAATCGAATCTGGTGATAGAAAACTCGGATGCAAAAAGTCAATACATGAAAAATAATCAGAAAAATATGAGGAATACGTTAAAAATGGTTTGAATATCTGAATATGTATATTTCTGCAAAAGTACATATTTTGATGGAAAAAGAGTTAATTTGTAAAAAGAAAACCCTAATTGATTATCAAGGATATATTTAGTCTTACAATTAGGTTAGTTTGAATATGTTTAACTTGATTAATGATTAAGATGGTTTTTAACCTGTTTTGATGATAGAATTACATGCTTAGGGTTTTTAATCTAGTATGTTGATTAATATGTTTAGAAACCCTAGAATAGAGAAAAGATTATGAAAGGTGATTATAATATGAAATTAGAGTTTCCTTTTTGGTAAAAGATAAAATTAGATCTTTTGATGAAAAGTTAGGGTTTGCAAATGATTTGGTGAAATTAGGGTTTAAAGTAATAAATATAAAGTAGAACCCTAATTATGCTCAAAATCCTAAAAAGGGGCAAATAACCTAGGCAACCACTAGGATGAATGAATCAAGATGACGAGTTTAATGATAAAGAAACCGGATGCCTTTTTTTAGGAATAATTGTGTGTACTTGCTTGAATCCTGATTGATTGGTTATTTCTGCATTCAAATTTGCTTCACAGGTATGTGGTTAATTATGAATAATTGCTTTAGTTTCCCGATGGATTCCCGGATGTTTAATCGTATTGAATGCAACTAAACTGTTTGGATATTCATATTGCAATTATAAAGTGACTATGACTATCACAATTTAATGTAAATGTGTAATCCTGCACCTACATGCCACCCTGATGGAAGATGCCATAAAGGCCAGGCCCAGGAGGGTAGACCAATGGGCACCATGAGAGGTGACCCTAGACACCAAGCTCGGGAATGAGAAGGTGGTCGATGAGGCATGACTAAGGAGCACCATGAGAGGTGACTCCCAGGCACCAAGCTCGGGATTGAGAAGGTGGCCTTAAGTCAAATCCAGGGTTAGGGAAAAAGCGGTGGGGATTGTCACATGAAAAATGTAAATTGACTTGGTAATTATCTTGATTGCAATACTTAGATTGTTAGACTTAATTGTGAAATTTTGGTTGCCTCCACATACCAGCAATTGCTGATCGATGTTTTGTTTGTTGGCGTTTTACGTAATATCCTGAAAAACACAAACAGTAAAGTGGCACATCGTGAAATTAAGAAATAAAGTGCAAGGAGGATTAGATAGAGTATTTCAAGCTATGGATAGTTAGATTTCCAAGTTTTATAAAGGTAAGTAAAAGTTTTAATTTTTGTACCCAATTCGAGTTTAGTTAGTAGAATTTCATAATTATTGTTGATTATACATTGAACCTTTGATCCTATAAATTGATTAATGGCTCTGACCTTCGGGTCTCCCTTAATTGGGGGTTACCAGGAGGCGAGGTCATTTCAATTGGTATCAGAGCGTAGGTTCTCCATCTAATCATCAATAATTATTAAATTTTACAAATTCCATAGAACTGAGGGAGTTATTAGAGGAGTGTCTGAAAGACTGAGGTGTCTAGAAAAGGATCACTTTTGGGGGCTGGCAAGATTTTCCTCCGCACCACTAGTCAGAATATGAGGACTCCCGGATTGTGTGACTGCCTGTCTGATGTATTAGGATATGACTCAAAATAAGATACCTTTAGGACTCTCTCATCTTACCCATCTCTCCTCAACTCAATTTTTCTCTTAAGGATTATAAGGATTAGGATTTTCTCTCTCTTCCTCACCCTCATGTGGTATGGGTTAAGGTTGACAAGGTCTAAGGGATCCTCCACCAAATTAATAAAAGATACGTAAGTAAGATGTCATTGACATAAGTGTAATTAGTTTAAAGATAAACTAAAAGTCTGTTTGTGTGCAGATGGCTCGTACCAAAGTTGTGGCTATTCCTTTTTCCACCGGTGATGGTGGACCACCCCATAAGGAGAATGGGTCTTCCTAGAAGAGGAAGAGGAACCACAGTGGAGAGACCTCTAAGAAGAGAAAGAGGCATGAAGGGACCATACATGAGGGCCCCAACCCTGAGCCGACGCCTGGTGCCAACCAAGAACAAGGGGGAGGACCGGAATATGAGGAATACCAGATGCATGAAGAGGAAGCCCAAATGGAGGAGGACCAGCCTGGTGGTTCATACACCAGATCCAGTTTGGATGGAACAACAAAAGCAATTGACTGAAGCTATCTGTGCCCTGGCCCTTAGAGACATAGCTAGAGCCGAGAATGGTGAGCCACTTCCTGTTCGTCCTCGACTTGGAGCCACCATCCTGGACTTCGTCAAGCTGAACGTCGAGAAGTTCTGGGGAGAAGACAAGTCGGAAGTAGTCGACAAGGCCGAAGCTTGGTTGCTTGCAGTCGAGAATGGGTTTTGTATGCTTGAAGTGCAGCCGAATAAGAAGGTTCTATTTGCTACTCACCTTTTGGAGGGTGCAGCCAATATATGGTGGGAGAACCATATCACAGGAAGAGACCTAAGTGAGGAACCGATGGCATGGACTGACTTCAAGACCATCTTCACCGCTAGATTCCTCCCCATCTCAGCAAGGAAAGGGAAAGAAAGAGAGTTCATGAGCATGACTCAAGGAAGTTCTTCAGTTGCGGACTTTGGTTGTAGGTTCCACCTCCTGGAACGCTTCGGACATATGTTGGATGAAGAGAGGAGGGTGGACCACTTCATGGAACGTCTACATCCTGCCATCAAGCCTCATGTGATGTCTAGTAAGCCAAAGACCTTCGCTGAAGCCTACAACACCGCCTTGGACATGGAAAGGATAGTGATGTCTGCTCGGAACCAACCCAGAGGGTACTTGGGTTTCACTGAAGGAGCTCAAGGGCCGAGGAATGAACACAGGAAGGGACAAGAATGCAACCACAACAAGAATAAGCATGGGCACAAAGGAAAGCCATGTGGTCATCTCCAGTAGTGTCACACCTATGGACGGGCTCATCTTGGGAAGTGTCGCTTTGAGAAGAAGGTATGTTTCAGATGTCAACAAGAGGGACACTTCATCGCCAACTACCCTCAGCCTGACCCAAGGGGACCTTTGGGGTCACAGCCTGTAGCAGCACAGCCAGTAGCTGCAGCACCCCCGGTAGGAGCACCAGCCAGAGCACCTCTAGTTGGAGAGAGGAGGCAAGCTAGAGTGTTCGCCATCAACAATGAAGAAGCTCAGGAGAATGCTAATAAGTTGATTGAGGGTAATAACCCATAGAGTTTTTCCTTTTAGTTCAGTAGACCATGTAATAGCTTTCTGATATGGAATAACTATGTAGGCTTGCTGGAAGTCATGGGTCAAAATGTAAAAGCACTCTTTGATTCTGGTTCTACTAATACTTTTATTTCGAGAAACCTGGCAACTATGCTTGATTTGGATATCAGGGATTTGGGTTATGTTTTGTATGTCACAACCCCGAGTGGTTGTATTTATACCTCTCTTTTGAAAACCCCTGTATTTCCAGTTAAGTACCTGGACCATGAGCTTCCCACTGACTTCATCCTTCTCGATATGAATGATTTTGATGTAATCATCGGGATGGACTGGATTTCCACCTATAGGGCCCAGATTGACTGTAGAGAGAAGAAGATTCTCATTAGAAAGACCGGCTATCCACACTTCACCATTTGAGGAAGGAAAGATGCGACAACCAGTCTTTACATATCCGCTTTGAAAGCTGAACGGATGCTATCCAAGGGTTGTCGATCCTACCTAGCCATAGTTACCGTACCCGAGGTTAAGGGGCAATCCTTAGAGGACATAGAGGTGGTTCGGGAGTACGCGGATGTGTTTCCAGATGATCTACCAGGGATTCCCCCTGAGAGGGAGGTAGACTTCTCGATTGAGTTAGCTCCTGGGACTAACCCTATATCTAAGGCTCCCTATAGAATGGCCCCTACTGAGTTACTTGAGTTGAAAACCCAGTTGCAAGAGTTGTTAGATAAGGGGTTTATCCGACCCAGTACCTCACCATGGGGAGCACCAGTCCTCTTTGTGAAAAAGAAGGATGGGTTGCTTCGGATGTGTATTGATTATCGGATGATCAACCGGGCAACCATTAAGAATAAGTATCCTTTACCCAGAATAGATGACCTGTTTGACACCCTCAAATCAGCTCGAGTCTTTTCCAAAATCGATTTGAGATCAGGATATCACCAGGTGAGAGTGAGGAGTGAGGATATACCCAAAACGGCTTTCAGAACCCGTTATGACCACTATGAGTTTGTGGTCATTCCGTTTAATTTGGATTATCCAATGCACCGAGTGTCTTTATGAACCTCATGAACAGTGTGTTCCAACCTTTCCTTGACTCTTTTGTGATAGTGTTCATAGATGACATTTTGGTGTACTCAGATGACCTAGCCCAACACCGTGACCACCTGGGTAGAGTCCTTGATATCCTGAGAAAGCATAAGTTTTTCGGAAAGTTCTCGAAATGTGAGTTTTGGTTGGACCGAGTCATGTTTCTTGGGCACATAATTTCAGGAGGAACAATCACCGTAGATCCAGCCAAAGTATCGGCAGTTCGAGACTGGCCGGCACCCAAGAACCCCTCCAAGATTCGCAGCTTCTTGGGGTTGGTCGGATACTACCGTCGCTTTATCAAGGATTTCTCCAAGACTGCTCTATCGCTAACCATGTTGACTCGGAAGGATGTGAAGTTCGTGTGGTCTGACGTATGTGAAGCTCGCTTCCAAGAATTGAGAGAGAAGCTGACCACCGCTCCTGTGTTGACTTTGCCTTCTGGCAATGAGGGTTTCATGATATTCACCGATGCATCCAAGATGGGACTTGGCTGTGTGTTGGAACAAGATCGGCATGTGGTTGCATATGCTTCCCGACAACTCAAGCCAAATGAGGTGAACTACCCGACACATGACCTGGAGTTAGCTGCTATAATCCATGCCTTGAAGATATGGCGGCACTACCTGTACGGTGCTACCTTCGAGATCTTCACCGACCATAAGAGTTTAAAGTACCTGCTGACACAGAAAGACCTAAATCTGCGACAACGACGATGGATGGAGTACATGAAGGATTACGACTTCACCGTCGCCTACCATCCTAGTAAGGCGAATGTAGTAGCTGATGTGTTGAGTTGAAAATAGCTTAAGTGTGCAGCTATTTTGTCTAGTCAGTGGAAGAGTTTGGAGGAGCTTGTGGAATGGACACCACAACCGTTAGAGGACCGAGTTCGGTTGGCTAATATCCAGATTCAATTTGAGTTGTTGAGTGAGATCATAGCTGCACAGTTGACCAGTGGAGAGCTAGACAAGATGAAAGGCTTAATGATGAAGCCACAGACTCATCTATCCGTGGGAGTAGACGGAGGAATCAGGTTTGAGAATCGCGTATGGGTTCCAGTAGATTCATCAATAAAGGAATGCATATTGCAAGAGGCTCATGGATCCAAGTACACAGTGCACCTAGGAACTACTAAGATGTACAAGGACCTACAGCGGTTTTTCTGGTGGCCAGGAATGAAGAAAGACATTGCGTCATGGGTGGCCAATTGTCTTACGTGCCAAATGGTGAAGGTTGAACACCAACGACCCGGCGGACTTTTACAGTCAATAGAGATTCCAGAATGGAAATGGGAGCAGATCACCATAGATTTTGTGGTGGGTCTACCCCGGACCAAGAGAGGTCATGATGCGATATGGGTCGTGGTAGATCATCTTACCAAGTCAGCACACTTCCTTGCATTGAAGACCATTGCTAAGGTGACAGACCTAGCTGAGCTGTATATTGGAGAGATAGTATGTTTGCATGGTGTACCAGGATCGATCATTTCAGATAGAGACCCAAAGTTCACTTCCAAGTTGTGGAAGCAAGTTCAAGAGGAACTTGGTATAAGGTTAAAGTTTAGTACCGCTTATCACCCCCAGACAGATGGTCAGTCAGAAAGGACGATTCAGACATTGGAAGATATGTTGAGAGCTTGTGTGCTCAATTGGGGTGGTTCATGGGAGAAATACTTACCGTTGGCAGAGTTCGCCTACAACAACAGCTACCAAGCTAGTATCGAGATGCCTCTGTATGAAGTTTTTTATGGGAGACCATGTCGGTCACCACTTCACTGGGATGATGTGGGTGAGAGGACCTTGTTGAGGTCAGATGAGCTCCAAGTGTATGCTGATAAAGTGGCTTTGATCAATCAAAGGTTAAAGAGAGCCCAGGATCGACAGAATTCGTATGCTGATGCAAAGCAGACTGATGTGCATTTCATAGTGGGAGATCATGTGTTTTTGAAAATCCGACCGCTCCGAGCTATAGCTAAGAACAGAGGAAAGATGAGTCCCCAATACATGGGTCTGTTTGAGGTGTTAGAACGGATTGGTGAAGTTGCATACCGTTTGGTGTTACCCCCTCAGTATAGCATGATGCATGATGTGTTTCACGTGTCTAAGCTGAAGCGATATGTGCAAGATCCGAGCCATGTGCTGAGCATTTAACCTATTGAGCTTCAAGGGAAGCTGACTTATCTTGAGACACCTTTGCAGATTCTAGATACCAAGGTGAAAGAACTCAGATGCAAGAATATAGAGATGGTAAAGGTTCTTTGGAAACACCATGGAGAGGATGAGGCCACATGGGAGCTGAAGGCAGACATGGAGAAAACATACCCTGAATTGTTTGTTTGATTGTTTGAATTTTGAGGGCAAAATTCCTATAAGGAGGGGAGGATGTTACAACCCCATTTTCTTGAAAATATAATGTAAGGTGTATTTCCCTTTTAATGAATAAATGATATCCTTTTCTTTGAATTGTGATAAATTTTGTGAGGAATGGCTTTGATTGATTGATTGTGGGCCTTGTTGGCCATTGAGCCCAATTGAAAAGAAAAGGGAATTAATAAGGAAAAGTAATTGTCTTATAAAAAGGGAAATATGAGAAATTGACAATTAAAAGAAGATAAAGGCAAACCAATATTCCCCAATATGGGAATCCGTGCCTTTAGAATTTCTTGAGGTCCAAGGGACCCAAAATCACAAGATAATCACAAGGGAAAAGGGAATATAATTTAATTTGGAGTAATTAATGAGAAAACTTGGGAGAGAAGGAAGCCTTCTCATCCATTTCTTTTTGTTTCCCAAATTTCGTACAAAGCTAGGAAATATTAAAAGACACTTTCCCTTAAACTTTGAGCTATAAAGGAGTTACGGTTTGGGAGAAATCGATTTTGCAAGTTGTCATCAATTTGGGAATTAATTCTGAATTAAAAAGAAATAGATATTTCTTTGTTTGAACGTGAGGGATGAGGTCCGTTGGATTCTAATCCAACGATGGATTCTCATCATCCAGTTCCACGCGTTTTGGGACTCTGCTGGTTGCAGGAGGATTTTCCATCCCGGATTTCTTGCAATCCAGTGGATGTGCAAGGTTATTTCCAGTCCCTTTGGACTTGGGAGACGAAACCGCAGAGGAAGGTCCCCGATTTGACTAGGATTGATCGAGTTTCTGGGAAACACCCAAATCATGCAAGTCTGCCTCGACCCTATATATAGGGGAGGGCGCACAAGGGCACCAGCACCTACTTTACCTGTCCCAAACGATGTGGGTTGCTGCGAGGAACGACCTCGTGCCCTCAATTACTCCGATTGCCTTGACTTTCACCCCTGTTTCAGCAGCATACGTCGCCAGAGTCCGGCGAGTGGGGGAGAACTTGGTGTGCTGTCGGCGAGCGATTGAAGGTGTCTTTGAGTCCGAAGAAGCGAGGTGGAGCTCCCTAGATCGTCGGCGCAAGAAAAGAAGTGCTACAGCCCATAGTCAACCTCACAGTTGACCACCATTGTTGCAGCAACGGAGACGGAAGGTAGAAGAAGAGCAGAACTGACAATTGACCGAATTACCCTTCGCCTTCTTCAGTAGTGATGAGGTTAGAATCGACCTTGAATTCCTTTTGATCGCACTTGATAGGCGTGCGTATCTGTGGCCGTTAGATCCTCCGTGGATCCACGGCCCACAGATCGGGCGGCCCTGTATTTTTCGGAATTAGTAAATAAATCGATTAAAAGGATTATCTTGATAAAATCATATCTGGTGATAGAAAACTCGGATGCAAAAAGTCAATACATGAAAAATGATCAGAAAAATATGAGGAATATGTTAAAAATGGTTTGAATATCTGAATCTGTATATTTTTGCAAAAGTACATATTTTGATGGAAAAAGAGTTAATTTGTAAAAAGAAAACCCTAATTGATTATCAAGGATATATTTAGTCTTGCAATTAGGTTAGTTCGAATATGTTTAACTTGATTAATGATTAAGATGGTTTTTAACCTGTTTTGATGATAGAATTACATGCTTAGGGTTTTTAATCTAGTATGTTGATTAATATGTTTAGAAACCCTAGAATAGAGAAAAGATTATGAAAGGTGATTAGAATATGAAATTAGAGTTTCCTTTTTGGTAAAAGATAAAATTAGATCTTTTTATGAAAAGTTAGATTTTGCAAATGATTTGGTGAAATTAGGGTTTAAAGTAATAAATATGAAGTAGAACCCTAATTATGCTCAAAATCCTAAAAAGGGGCAAATAACCTAGGCAACCACTAGGATGAATGAATCAAGATGACGAGTTTAATGATAAAGAAATCGGATGCCTTTTTCAGGAATAATTGTGTGTGTACTTGCTTGAATCCTGATTGATTGGTTATTTCTGCATTCAAATCTGCTTCACAGGTATGTGGTTAATTATGAATAACCGCTTTAGTTTCCCGATGGATTCTTGGATGTTTAATCGTATTGAATGCAACTAAAATGTTTGGATGTTCATATTGCAATTATAAAGTGACTATGACTATCACAATTTAATGTAAATGTGTAATCCTGCACCTACATGCCACCCTGATGGAAGATGTCATAAAGGCCAGGCCCAGGAGGGTAGACCAATGGGCACCATGAGAGGTGACCCTAGACACCAAGCTCGGGAATGAGAAGGTGGTCGATGAGGCATGACTAACGAGCACCATGAGAGGTGACTCCCAGGCACCAAGCTCGGGATTGAGAAGGTGGCCTTAAGTCAAATCCAGGGTTAGGGCAAAAGCAGTGGGAATTGTCACATGAAAAATGTAAATTGACTTGCTAATTATCTTGATTGCAATACTTAGATTGTTAGACTTAATTGTGAAATTTTGGTTGCCTCCACATACCAGCATTTGCTGATCGATGTTTTGTTTGTCGGCGTTTTAGGTAATATCCTGAAAAACACAAACATCAAAGTGGCACATCGTGAAATTAAGAAATAAAGTGAAAGGAGGATTAGATAGAGTATTTCAAGTTGTGGATAGTTAGATTTCTAAGTTTTATAAAGGTAAGTAAAAGTTTTAATTTTTGTACCCAATTCCAGTTTAGTTAGTAGAATTTCATAATTATTGTTGATTATACACTGAACCTTTGATCTTGTAAATTGATTAATGGCTCTGACCTTCGGGTCTCCCTTAATTGGGGGTTACCAGGAGGCGGGGTCATTTCAACTTTGCATATCAACTTGATCATAGTGTTGTTTGAGGAAATAGGCCAAAGATCCTTACAATAACTTGGGCTCTTGACTTCAAGGATAAGTGTAATCATAGAATCACCCATGCCTTTCTCTAGAGGAAGACCCAATAGCATATTGTTCACCGATATGCTCACTAATTGTTTGATCACTTGCCATTGATCTTGAATGAATGTCACATCAATGTGATCAGGACCACTTCCTTTTATATTCCCATAAGTTTAACAACTTCATGGATTTCTTCATGTGTGGGTTAGTCATTGATATCTTTCCACTATATCTCAATAACTTGTTTAAACTAGAAAGGTATTTTATCTACAACTTCTTGCGTGAGCCAGTTGGACTTAGTGAACATCATCTTGAAATCTAACTACACCAGTTGCTTCAAAGGTTCCTCCTTGGTAACTCACCGAATTAAATCTTTTTTAAAGTTGTAATTTCGTTTCTGCTTCTTCTGCAATGTACTACTGCATGAAAATATTTGGCATTGCAATCTCCATTTTTAAGACGATCCACATGGCTCTTTTCTATCCAATTAGCTTCCTCTCTGAGATTGAGATCTTCAAACTCTCCTCGGAGGTCCTATCATCTCTCCTCAATATTAGGGAAAAATTGTGTCTCTAGTTGAAGTTGCAACACATCGATATTTCTCAAAATCTCTCCCCACATCTTGTAAGAAATATTTTCATTTTTAGCTCCCCACTTGGTTACTGATGGTTGACTGGATCTCACTACATCAACAAATCACATGTCTATTCGCCATTGATCTTCTAGAAGATTTTCTAGAAGATTTTTTAACCCCTGGTCATGATTCCAAACATTTTTTTATCTTAAATTGGTGAGGAGAAGCTTTCACGACATATTCACTGACAAGTAAAGGGTTATGAGAAGAACTAACTCTAGGAAAATTTCAAGCCGACCACTTTCCATTATTTTGCATCCACTGTACATTAGTCATTGCACAATCTAATCTCTCTAGAAGCCTCCCTACTTTATACGTAAATCTAGGTCCATCAGCTCCTAGATCACGAAGGCCTACCTCAATAAGAATTTCCTTAAACAACTTAACAATAGAAAAGTTGAAGTGCTTACTACCCAACTTCTCTGAGGGGTCCAACATGGTTTTAAAGTCACATAATGCTATCCATTCCTCAACTTCTGTGAGGGGCCCTACATGGTTTTAAAGTCACCTAATGCCATCCACTCCTCATTGATAATAGTTCCCTATCTTTTAATATGGTCCAAAGAATCTTCCATATTGTAGGATTCAGGCTAGCATAAATGACTATCAGTAAAGTTCCATCTACCCGACAGTATACATATTGATCATGGCTTTCAAAAATCTCTATTTCACAGTTCCCATCCTTTCACATCAACCACATTCCTTTTGATAAACCTCTCTCTTCTACTTAATGAGATTGAATGAACCCCAACCTTTTGATCGTTGCTTCAACTTGTGGTCTAGAAATTATGGGTTCAAGGACTGCTACCAGCTTTGGTTTGTGCCTCAATACAAGATCAATGATGGTAGTTTGGGTTTTATCACCCCCGATCCTTCTAACATTCTAGCATATTGTTCTAATCATAAAACAAGCAATAAGATTTATCAGGGAGCTGCCTACCTTGGCGAACATTACCGCTCCCATTTCCCTTTGGTGCCTCCTCCCCCTTTCTAGATTAACTTCTCATCCTCAATGCTGCGAGAAGGGTAGAGTTTGTTTTAATCCTTCGACTGCTTCCTCTCACCTCCCTTCCTTGCATAATATGTTCATGTGTTGTAAGGTCCCTCACCTCTTCCTCTACATATTTATCATTCATGATTATTTCCTATGGTGGTTGTGCTAAAGATACTAGTTCCAAATGTAGGTCTTTTGTAAGTTTTTTTTATTGATTTCAACAATAACAATGCCACCCTATGGGTCCACTGCTTCATGTGTAGGATATGTCTTTCTACTTTTTGTGATAACCTCTAGCAGATCTCTATTAGCCTCTTCAATAGTTTTGTATGTGATGATCTTCAAAGTATTAACTTCATGTATCACATTCTTCCTCTTCTTCCACCTACTTCTCTTTTCATGTTGTTGCTCTACATTACCTAGCTGGTTTCCCTCTGCGTTCATCACCTCATCCTTCTCTTGATATTAATCTTCCACCTCCAACACTTCAAACTAATTATTTGTTTTTGTTGTTTCATTTCATTTCTTCTTTGTCTATTTCTATTTGTCCTTATATGTCTATCTTGTGTTCCAAAGTATGTTTTCCAGCATTCCTCATTGTCATTCCATCTTACCCCTACATTTTTTCTGCTTCCTTCCCATCCACTTCTCCATGTTCTTTCACCTCCTTTACCTTAGACAATTCTTGTCCTTCCTAGTAGTCTTTAATGTCATGTTCTATCTTGTTGCACCTCAAACATAGCTCTGGTAGCATTTCATACTCTACCTTGTACTTATAGACATTGATGACCACATAGGCTTAATAGGTATAGTGGTGTCAACTTCAATCACCACTCTAGTGAACTTGCTTCTCGACCAACTGGTTGTGTACTCATCAACTTTGATGAGCTCACCTAGTACTTAACCTATCTTGTCAAAGATCAGTTGGTTATAGAGGTGAATTGATAGGTCCATGACTCTAACCCCAATAAAAAATGTGTGCAGGTGTACCACTGACTAGTTGAAACATGTCGTTCCACTAACATACCATTAGAAACACTCCAAAATTGCCTAGGGTCCCCCATCACTACTGTAAGATAGTCCATGTTGCATGACAATTATATGATTTAATTCTAATTCACAACTCGTACATGTTGAACTTGCCTACTGGTCTCCATGGTAACTTGATTTTTTCATTGAGTGTTAGAATTCCAATATTTTCCCCCACCAACCTCACTATTATAACATATTGGAATGGTTTATAGAGTATCATTGTTGCTTTAGAGGCAATGAATATCTTTGTAAACCCCATTCTTTGACTAAGGCTACATTCTCTTGGTTGAGTTCTTCCATAGGGTCATGGAGTATGAACCCTGACTCTCTTTCATGTGTACCAATAGTTGCCTCGCTAAAAGTTTTAGTTTCAATTATATTCATTGTTGTACCTTGTTCTCCCTGGTTAAGGGGTGGGAAGCTTTCAATTTCCATCCCCATTCCCATATGTTCTTCTCCTACTATCTCTCTTCATGTTCCTCTATTTTTTTCATTGCATCCATTCCATCTTCCAAAGTTTAGCTAAATCCCCACTTCATTCACTCTCATTCTTATTTCACTCCTCCATCTACACCGTCATCAGACAGGTGGTCTAGATCTGGGTTGTTCCTTCATCCCTCTCTTCCCCCTTATCTTCCCACTATCCAACAACTTACCCTGGTAGAGTCCACCATAGCACACTAGGCCTCCCTCTTGACCTCTCGATGCTCTCCCTCTTCTCATCATTTTTTTGATCCAAGTTTTTGGTCAAACATTAACAAATTCAACTACAATGAAGCGATCATATTTTAAAATGTAATCCTCCTTGAAGGCATCACCGACATAGGTAGGACTGGGCACAAATTCACTTATAGAAAGGGTATCCTCCATGAGAAATTGGATAGGGCACTTACTAATTATGAACAGGTTTGTGCTCATAGTGACATTATATGTGAAATTATTCCTTGAGTATGGTTTGATCATAATCTGATAGTCTGATAGTCCTACTAAAAATTTCTCATGGAAAAAATGTACCTAGCTTTAAGACTAAAGCCTTTTGGTACTTCCAACATGAGTTTCAAAATAAATTTCAATCATATTGGAAAAATGAGGACCATTTCCATGAAGTTCTTTGTAGAATTTAACAAGCTATCATGATTTGGGATAGAAACTGTGACATGCAACTCACAAAAACAAGATTAATTAAGAGGAAGTGATCATTTGCAGTGGATTACTAAAAATCACTAAAAATTCAAACTTTTTTCAAAGAGATCCAATCATAGGAAAACTCTTTCAACCAGAACCAATGTATTACATTTACATCCTAGTTCATAAGTACATATCTTGTACTATCTCTTCTCAAGGGTTACAACATCAACTGTCTTATTAAAAGTTAAACACACACAGCATAAGAACCTTGAGGCATTAAGCCAAAATCTCAAAATGACTCATTAAAAGCACTAATAATTAACTCTGAGGACCTGAGAGTACAGAGACGACACATAGGACTTATATTTATAAACACGACAGACAACACACTCTGCCTGAGATGTTGCTATTGTACCTGCTACTGCTGAAGTTCTTCCTATGCAAGATATTCTCAATCTCCTCCGTGCTCGTCCACCTAAAAATGTTGGATCCCACGGGGGTGAGACAATTGAAAATTGCCCCAGCGAGAGATATAACTCTCTGCCATAAACATTATTATTGCAGTTTATAATATAAATCTGAACAGAGGATAAGCAGTTTATATCATTCTCATCTTTAACTATTGCAACTATCTGTGATAGAGTAGTAAATCATCTATTCTCTTTATAAGGAATAGAAAGAACATGTATATCATTTATCTATTGTATTAGCTCAACATCTCATGCTTTTCTCATGATACTCATTACTTTGATATGTCATTCATGACTCTTTCTTGTTTCTATCTAATGGCCTTAGTCAATCTGCTAAACAGATATTGGTTTATACTGGACATGAGAGTATACATCATCATGTCTTATTTAGGCATTGGTCCATACCAATCCTGTATAAATGTTCCAGGCATTGGATTATACCAATCATGTGCAACTAGTACGAGCATTGGACTCATATTGTTCATGTGTATCCATTCCAAGTATTAGATTATGCCAATCCCAAATATTCGAGGTATTGGACTATGCCGATCTTGTGCAACTATTCCAGGTGTTGAACTATGTCAATCCTGTGACATTATTCCAGGTATTGAACTATGTCAATCCTGTGAGATTATTCTAGGTATTGAACTATGTTAATCCTGTGACATTATTCTAGGTATTGAACTATGTCAATCCTGTGAAATTATTCCATGTATTGAACTATGTCAATCATGTGACATTATTCCAAGTATTGGGTTGTGACCAATCATGTGCAGTTATTCCAGGTATTGGGTTATGACCAATCCTGTGTAGTTATTCTAGGTATTGAACTATGTCAATCCTGTGACATTATTCCAAGTATTGGGATTTAACCAATCCTGTGCATCTTATCACAAATTACCACATCTTGTCACCTCACATTAGGCAATAACCATTCTCATGGCTCATAGAGCACATTTAATATCTTGTCACCTCTCACTAGGTAACAATTAACATCATGGCTCACAAGGCCCATAAAACATCTTGTTACCTCTCACTAGGTAACCATTAATATCTTTCTTAAAGAGCTGGAGGTGATATCTATGATGTCTTGAAGCATTACTTTCCTTATTACTTTTAACTTACTTAAGTTTATCAACTTGTATTGTATTAAGGTATTTCCCATCTTAATACTTTTATCCACTAACCTATCACCTTTATCATAAAGTGCATAGGTTATAGAACACACATTACAATTGTCCAACTATCTTCAATGATATGGACTCATCTCATATTAAGGCATTGCTTGCTATAAGGTTACCTATAATCAATCACTTTAGGTATTTCCCTTATTAGTGTAATAGTCACTATTCCATTATTAGAATTAGGTCTCCCATAGCATCACCTTTATTAGGGTTTAGGGTTTCGCATACTATCATACTTCATTAGGGTTAGGATTTCATATACCATCACCTTTCATTAGGCATTCACATCACATTACCCATAATTAGGGTTTACTATTCATCCCAACTAGGGTTTCTCATTGCATCACGCTCAATTAGAGTTTCTCATAGAATCACCCTCAATTAGAGCTTCTCATGGAATATCCTCAATTAGGGTTTCTCATGGAATCGCCCTCAATTAGGGTTTCATATGGAATCACCCTCAATTAGGTTTTCTCATGGAATCACCCTCAATTAGGGTTTCTCATGGAATCACCCTCAATTAGGGTTTCATGATCACTTCATCAAAGATCATACTTTAGAATCTTAATTTATTCATATTGAAGGTATTTGAGGCTTATCCATTACATGATTACCCTACATGTATGGATTCCTCTCTCTCTCTCTCGTCCTTTGTAGGATGTTGACTATGTCAAACTTGGATAAATTATGTCAACCAACCCTTTAATTAAACACATCCAATTAGGATTGACATAGTGTATTAAAATATTGCTTACTTAAGCTTCAGGGAATAACCCATCTACGGTTACCAATTACTTAGTACCTTAAAGGTACAACCCTAGTTATTATATTTGAGATAAATAAGTAATAATCATAGGGTTATTTTATATTTCATCACCTTAGGTTTCCAATTGACTTAATCACATTTAAACATCCAAATGTTCTTGACCATTGATGCTTTAAATGGTTTGAAACCATTTAAGCAAAACAAATTATGAAACCGTATGGACAAGTCACACTTGAAACCACTTGGGTCTCTAAACGGGTTGAGACCATTTGGTCTCAAACGGTCTTGAGACCATTTGATCCCAAAGGGTCTTGAGACTGTTTGGACTCAAACGTTCTTAAGACTGTTTTGTCCAAACGCTCTTAAAACAGAATGGACCAAAAAGGTCTTCCATCACATAATCAATTCATGATTTCAATCATTAAACCATATATCAATTGGACCACTGATTTATTCTTCAATTGGACCATTGAATCACCCTTCAAATATAACTTCAATTAGGGTTTTGAACCCAACTGAACTAGGGTTTATAATCAAGAAACCATCAATTAGGGTTTTGAAATTGAGGAACCATCAATGGTTGACATTGTGGAATTAGTCCAATTGAAATCATTGGTTCATCATCAAACCATGGCATGACCTGACCTCAAACGGTCTTGAGGTAGTTTGGATGACCTCCAAATGGTCTTGAGACCGTTTCCCCATCCCGTCACTTAAAATTGTGAAATTCAATTAGGGTTTGGATCATTATATTGATCAACAATTGAACTATTGATTGCATTACCATTTGATATCTTTGGAGCACTTAACCCGATTAGGGTTTCTAATTGGATGATTGTCCATGTATTGATTCAATCAATTGGAACCATTAGATCCTCATCCAACATGTACTAGGGTCCTGACCTCAAACGGTCAATTCATCTAAATGGTTTGGGGTTCAAGGTTCTAAACGGTTTGCAAACTGTTTAGTCTCCAAACAGTTTGGTGAAACTGTTTAGACCAAAGTCTTAAAACCGTTTGCAATAGATATTTGGAGAGGTGTGTGGTTATGATGATTTCATCATCATCAAGCTCTAAATCCACGAAACTTGCTGTGATTTTCATAAAGATTGCATCAATCAACCAAATAAAATTTCGAGAATGAAGAAAGGATCAACAATTGATAAGGAATTGAATGCAATAACAATTTTAAGGGTTCAAGTTATAAAACCCGCCTCCAATTGAGATTCAAAGCTTCAAAATCCATGTCTTTAATGGTGAAAGCAATACCTTCAACTATCTCAAGCTCGTCCTGAAGGTTTGAGTGAAAAGGAATGGCTAGAATTGAAGATCGAGTGAAGATAAGAAGAAATCATGCATTGATTTGTGATTTCCACCATGGAATCAAGGTGAAAGAAGGTCAAGAATCTTACCAACAGGTTGGGGGTCGTCCTCCTGTTCCTCCAAGCTCCCTTGGTCATTTTTTCAAGCAAGAAGTGAAGGTGGATTCGAAAATACCCATCCAAGCTAGGGATAAAGGAGCATATATGTATTTTATTAAAAATTCATTTAAGAGAGAGAAAGTAGGGGATAACTCCTCCATTTCCTTGCCACTTTCTGCCTTCCCTTCCTTGGTTACGAGGATATCTCTTTTGCCTCTTATTCCTCTCAATTATCCATTATTTAAAGAAAAGCAATTTAAGCACCTTAAATCATATTATAATAATGTCCATAAGTGAGTGGATATTTCTTTTTCTTATAATAATGTGAGTGAGTTATCCACTTCCATTAGATATTTTCGTGCCTTTGCAAGGCACATGGTCTTACAAATATATGGATTTCAACCATTTAAATTTTTGTTTAAGGGCACTTCAATTAATATATTTATTTTTGCATATAATTGAAGTAAAGTTCCAATTATGCTTAAATCTTGATTATTTTAATATCAAGATTCTCTCTCCTCCAAAGTGATTCAAATGAGGTGCCCCTATCATTTTATTTTCTCTACATGATTACAAGAAACATTAGGGACTATTTTAAAGTGGTAATTTGCATATTGAACCCTGGGTTTTGGGTAAATTGCACATTGCATCAAAACTAAGTTTTAATGCATAAACATTGCTTAATCAGCTCTTTCTTGTTACTCAGGATTTCCCAAGCCATACCTCTGCATCATCTTCATTCTCATGATGATACAACACATGAGGAACATTTATCAAGTCACATTTGCAAGTTAACCCCTCACATTGGGTAATTTGCACTTTAGTCCAAACTAAGCAAAAATTGTTTCAACAATATTAAAAAAGGACTAAAATTGAAATCTAAGTTCCTCTTGAACCTTGATTACTTCTCAAAAGATAAGATCAAGCATATAATTATCTTTCTTAAATAAAACACCTAGGGTTAAAGCATAACCCAGGTCAGGGATGTTACAAATTATAAACCCCTAACAAGGATTTCGTCCCCAAAATCCGAGATAGAGGAAAACAAATATTATCCATCATCTCATCAAGTCTTCACATAACATCTCAATGTCATGTTTATGCAAGGCATAAACCCCTAACATATGATGTCCATGCTATATTATATAGTTAAACTGATTTCACAGTTAACCACTCTAGGTGTTCAACATAAATTATCTGATACCATAATTCCTTACCTTGGTATCCATCACATGTGCTGAAAACACATCACATTTCATCTTTCTTTCATACTAGGACATTTCTTGTAATACATATCTTTTTCTTGGAACCCAAGTCCAAGACAACTGATACTCTTCTAAGTATCCATCAAATAATCAATTTTAATTTATGCACACCAAGTGTTCTAAGACCCACTTGGTTGCCATGTCCCTGAAAGAAAAGAAAACAAAGGATCATATTCCTCTTATCACCCTATTCTTATCCAGGGTTGTTTATTCATGAAAAGAGATTATCATCTCCTTTAAACATTACATGAACCTTCTACTGTTCATGAGTTATTTACTCTTATTTCTTTCTTGGTTCCTTGCCATCATCATAGGAATCATATGGATGCTCACTTGTCATCATTTCTTAATATCATTTTCACCATGATTACTAGATATAGGTATTCAAACCTTTAGTTCATCACTGATTATTGTTACCTTCCATCAGGTAACTTATTACCTCTAGGTCTTCAGACCAGGGTATACATTATACTAGACATCTTCTTTTGTTTATAAATTGATTTATAATTAAATCAAATTCCTTCATATATCAATTAGAATGTGGTAGAAATATCCATGCCACATATCCTACTTCTTTCTTTAGATTGTTTCAGAATGATTACTTGATCAGAGTAATCACAAAGATAACAATCTGGGTATGTCATACTTACCTTGCCTTCAATAAATTAATACCTGGCCAGGGTATTCAAGAACTGAAATTAGGTAGTATGTATTTGTTTTATATTATGTTTCATATTCTTAACATCTCTTTAAATTTCACTACTTAGTATCTCAGATTTTCTCTGAGTGTTTCTTTTACATCTCTTCCCTTTCTATATGAAAAGAGAAATTACCAAACATATAAGAGGATATTAAACTGAACATGAGTTTTCATCCTTCTTATCTCTTCCTCATATCCTTAAAGGATTATACAGATAAACTAAATAACAACTACTTTCTTATAGTAGGAAACAGAAGGTAACTCAAAAGAGAAAGTTCTATCTTGACAAGTCCACCTCTTACAAGTTATCTAGCATCTTATCTGGCCCAAAACATGGACTTAGTTGTTATTTGTTACTGCCTTTGTCCTCTACTACCAGAAGTAGATGGACCAAACTGTGACACTTGTCTTCGTCCTCCACCATCTGCTCCACTGGACTGAGGTCCTTGTGGATTTTGTAGATTATGCCTTGACTGTTGAGTCACCTCACTATTTCTCCTTGGACATTGTTGTCTAAAATGTCCTAGATGTCCACATTTGTGACAAGCTCGACCCCAACTTGATGACCCCTACATAGTGCACTATATTGAAGTTGAACTGGTGAATATTTTGGTAGTTTAGTACCACTAATCATTGGTCCCTGTGACTGTGTAGACTTTCTTTTGAGGTTTGTCTCATGTTTCTTTATCGTAGACCTTTCTATCCTCTGTATAGACTCCACGAATGTGGAAAACCTCTCTCTACTTTCTAGGGCAGATGCAGGGATGGACATCTCAGCATTCAATCCCTTCTCAAAATGTCGGATATTTTCCTCCTCAGTAGCTGCCATTTGAGGACAAAATCATAAAAGTTCCATAAACATAACATCATATTCATTTATCGACATGGCTCCCTATCGAATCTTCTCAAAATGTGAGATCTTTTCATCTAAGTATGTCTTTGGAAAATACTTATTGATGAATTCTTGACAAAATTCCTCCCATTCAACCTCTTCATCATTACTTTTTATTTCTTCTATAGCCCACCAGTGTCCAACACTACCATTCAAAAGGTACACCGCATGTTTAACTTTGTCATCCTCTGGGATACTAAGAATCTTAAAGGCTTTTTCTAACACAGTGAGCCAGAGATCAGCATCTGCTGGGTCAGATGTTCCAGCATATTCTATGGCTCCTACACGACGTAGTCATTCAAAGGTCTTACCAGACCCATATCCCTCATTGGAAACTGGTGCCCTGGGTGCCGGTGCTGGCATCCGGTCTGCCATATACCTCAGTGTGGTCATGAGTTGCCCAAAAAGATTACAAACATATGGGTTTCCTCTCATGACTTCATCAACATGGGGATTTTCAGGCACTGGTTCCTCCCTTGCATGATCCCTTGCACCTCCCACTGGTGTAGCAACATTGCTCTCGGCAACGTGTCCCTCATGTTCTTCAGACATCTTCGAGTTATATATCTTCTTCTGCATAAGCAGAAGACACTATAAGACACACTAGAGTACAGTTAGAACAGACTCGATACCTTAGTCCTATGTCTCTATAGACTCAATGAACCTAGAGCTCTGATACCACTAAATTGTGGCATCCAACTCACAAAAATAAGATTAATTAAGCAGAAGCGATCATTTGCAGTGGACTACTGAAAATCACTAAAAATTAAAACCTTTTTCAAAGATATCCAATCATAGGAAAACTCTTTCAACCAGAACCAATGTATTACATTTACATCCTGGTTCATAAGTACATATCTTGTACTATCTCTTCTCGAGGGTTACAACATCAACTTCCTTATTAAAACTTAAACACAGACAACATAAGAACCTCGAGGCATTAAGCCAAAATCTCAAAACGATTCATTAAAAGCACTAACTATTAACTCTGAGGACTTGAGAGTACAGATACGATACATAGGACTTCTATCTATAAACACGACAGACATCACACTCCGCCTGAGCTGCTGTTGTTGTACCTACTATTTCTGAAGTTCTTCCTCTGCAAGATATTCTCAATCTCCTCCATGCTCATCCACCTAAAAATGTTGGATCCCACAGGGGTGAGACAATTGAAAATTGCCCCAGCGAGAGATAAACCTCTCTGCCACAAACATTATTATTGTAGTTTATAATATAAATATGAACAGAGGATAAGTAGTTTATATCATTCTCATCTTTAACTATTGCAACTATTTGTGATAGAGCAGTAAATCATCTATTCTCTTTATAAGGAATACAAAGAACATGTATATCATTTATCTATTGTATTAGCTAAACATCTCATGCTTTTCTCATGATACTCATTACTCTGATATGTCATCCATGACTCTTTCTTGTTTCTATCTGATGGCCTTAGCCAATCTACTAAACAGATATTGGTTTATACTGGACATGAGAGTATACATCATCATGTCTTATTTAGGCATTGGTCCATACCAATCCTATATAAATGTTCCAGGCATTGGATTATACCAATCTTGTGCAACTAGTACGAGCATTGGACTCATATTGTTCCTGTGTATCCATTCCAAACATTAGATTATGTCAATCCCAAATATTCCAGGTATTGGACTATGCCAATCCTGTGCAACTATTCTAAGTATTGAACTATGTCAATCCTATGACATTATTCTAGGTATTGAACTATGTCAATCTTGTGACATTATTCCAGGTATTGAACTATGTTAATACTGTGACATTATTCCAGGTATTGAACTATGTCAATCCTGTGAAATTATTCCAGGTATTGAACTATGTCAATCCTATGACATTATTCCAGGTATTGGGTTGTGGCCAATCTTGTGCAGTTATTCCAGGTATTGGGTTATGACCAATCCTGTGTAGTTATTCCAGGTATTGAACTATGTCAATCCTATGACATTATTCCTGGTATTGGGATTTTACCAATCATGTGCATATTATCACAGATTACCACATCTTGTCACCTCACATTAGGCAATAACCATTCTCATGGCTCATAGAGCACATTTAATATCTTATCACCACTCACTAGGTAACAATTAACATCATGACTCACAAGGCCCATAAAACATCTTGTTACCTCTCACTAGGTAACCATTAATATCTTTCTTAAAGAGTTGGAGGTGATATATATGATGTCTTGAAGCATTACTTTCCTTATTACTTTTAACTTACTTAAGTTTGTCAACTTGTATTGTATTAAGGTATTTCCCATCTTAATACTTTTATCCACTAACCTATCACCTTTATCATAAAGTGCATAGGTTATAGAACACACATTAGAATTGTCCAACTATCTTCAATCATATGGACTCATCTCAGATTAAGGCATTGCTTGCTATAAGGTTACCTATAATCAATCACTTTAGGTATTTCCCTTATTAGTATAATAGTCACTATTCCATTATTAGGATTAGATCTCCCATACCATCACCCTTTATTAGGGTTTAGGGTTTCGCATACTATCATACTTCATTAGGGTTAGGATTTCATATACCATCACCTTTCATTAGGCGTTCACATCACATTACCCATAATTAGGGTTTACTATTCATCCCAACTATGGTTTTTCATGGCATCACCCTCAATTAGAGTTTCTCATAGAATCACCCTCAATTAGATCTTCTAATGGAATCATCCTCAATTAGGGTTTCTCATAGAATCACCCTCAATTAGGGTTTCTCATGGAATCACTCTCAATTAGGGTTTCTCATGGAATCACCCTCAATTAGGGTTTCTCATGAAATCACCCTCAATTAGGGTTTCTCATGGAATCTCCCTCAATTAGGGTTTCATGATCACTTCATCAAAGATCATACTTTAGAATCTTAATGTATTCATATTGAAGGTATTTGAGGCTTATCCATTACATGATTACCCGACATGTATGGATTCCTCTATCTCTCATCCTTTCTAGGATGTTGACTATGTCAAACTTGGATAAATTAGGTCAACCAACCCTTTAATTAAACATATCCAATTAGGATTGACATAGTGTATTAAAATATTACTTACTTAAGCTTCAGGGATTAACCCATCTAGGGTTACCAATTACTTAGTACCTTAAAGGTACAACCCTAGTGATTATCTTTGAGATAAATCAGTAACAATCATAGGGTTATTTTATCTTTCATAACCTTAGGTTTCCAATTGACTTAATCACATTTAAACATCCAAACGTTCTTGACCATTGATGCTCTAAACGGTTTGAAACCGTTTAAGTAAAACAAATGATGAAACCGTATGGACAAGTCACACTTGAAACCACTTGGGTCTCTAAAAGGTTTGAGACCGTTTGGTATCAAATGGTCTTGAGACCATTTGATCCCAAACGGTTGGACTCAAAAGGTTTTAAGATCATTTGGTCCAAACCCTCTCAAAAGTGAATGGACCAAAAAGGTCTTCCATCACTTAATCAATTCAGGATTTCAATCATTAAACCATATATCAATTGGACCACTGATTTATTCTTCAATTGGACCATTGAATCACCCTTAAAATATACCTTCAATTAGGGTTTTGAACCCAATTGAACTAGGGTTTATAATCAAGAAACCATCAATTAGGGTTTTGAAATCGAGGAACCATCAATGGTTGACATTGTGGAATTAGTCCAATTGAAATCATTGGATCATCATCAAACCATGACATGACCTGACCTCCCCGGTCTTGAGGTCGTTTGGATGACCTCCAAATGGTCTTGAGACCGTTTTCCCCATCCCATCACTTAAAATTGTGAAATTCAATTAGGGTTTGGATCATTAGATTGATCAACAATTGAACTATTGATTGCATTACCATTTGCTATCTTTGGACCTTCAAATACTCATCCATACTCAAACCTAGACCTCCAAACGGTCTTGAGACCGTTTGGGTGATCTCCAAATGGTCTTGAGACCGTTTGGGTTAATCAACCCAAAGATTTAATTCATTCAATTGCAAAATCAGCACTTAACCCGATTAGGGTTTCTAATTGGATGATTGTCCATGTATTGATTCAATCAATTGGAACCGTTAGATCATCATCCAACATGTACTAGGGTCCTGACCTCAAATGGTCAATCCATCCAAATGATAAACTCATCTAAACAGTTTGGGGTTCAAGGCTCTAAACGGTTTGCAAACTATTTAGTCTCCAAATGGTTTGGTGAAACCGTTTGGACCAAAGTCTAAAAACTATTTGCAATAGATATTTGGAGAGGTGTATTCTTATGATGATGTCATCATCATCAATCTCTAAACCCATGAAACTTTCTGTGATTTTCATGTAGATTGCATCAATCAACCAAATAAAATTTTGAGAATGAAGAAAGGATCAACAATTGATAAGGAATTGAATGCAATAACAATTTTAAGGGTTCAAGTTATAAAACCTGCCTCCAATTGAGCTTCAAAGCTTCAACCTCCACCTCTTTAATGTTGAAAGCAACACCTTAAACTATCCCAAGCTCGTCCTCAATGTTTGAGTGAAAAGGAATGGCTAGAATTGAAGATCGAGTGAAGATAAGAAGAAAGCATGCATTGATTTGTGATTTCCACCATGGAATCAAGGTGAAAGAAGGTCAAGAAGCTTACCAATAGGTTGGGGGTTGTCCTCCTATTCCTCCAAGCTCCCTTGGTCGTTTTTTCAAGAAAGAAGTGAAGGTGGATTCGAAAATACCCATCCAAGCTAGGGATAAAGGAGCATATATGTATTTTATTAAAAATTCATTTAAGAGAGAGAAAGTAGGGGATAACTCCTCCATTTCCTTGACACTTTCCCCCTTCCCTTACTTGGTTATGAGGCTATCTCTTTTGACTCTTATTACTCTCAATTATACATGATTTAAAGAAAAGCAATTTAAGCACCTTAAATCATATTATAATAATATCCATAAGTGAGTGGATATTTCTTTTTCTTATAATAATGTGAGTGAGTTATCCACTTCCCTTAGATATTTTCGTGCCTTTGCAAGGCACATGGTCGTCCACATATATGGATTTCAACCATTTCAATTTTGGTTGAAGGGAAGTTCAATTAATATATTTATTTTTGCATATAATTGAAGTAAAGTTCCAATTATGCTTAAATCTTAATTATTTTAATATCAAGATTCTCTCTCCTCCAAAGTGATTCAAATGAGGCGCCCCTCTCATTTTCTTTTCTCTACATGATGCCAAGAAACATTAGGGACTATTTTGAAGTGGTAATTTTCATATTGAACCCTGGGTTTTGGGTAAATTGCACATTGCATCAAAACTAGGTTTTAATGCATAAACATTGCTTAATCAGCTCTTTCTTGTTACTCAGGATTTCCCAAGCCATACCTTTGCATAATCTGCATTCCCATGATGCTACAACACATGAGGAACATTTATCAAGTCACATTTGCAAGTTAACCCCTTACATTGGGTAATTTGCACTTTAGTCCAAACTAAGCAAACATTATTTCAACATTATTAAAAAAGGACTAAAATTGAAATCTAAGTTCCTCTTGAACCTTGATTACTTTTCAAAAGATAAGAGCAAGTATATAATTATCTTTCTTAAATAAAACACCTAGGGTTAAAGCATAACCCAGGTCAGGGATGTTACAGAAACCTAATGATCACCAAAAGGAAAGCAAAAAACTAGCTCACCATTATGATCAACACTACACAAAAGGAACTTGAGATGCAATACACTAAGGGAAAGGACCAGTACTGTTCCAATCTAGAATTAGAGCTCGATAAATTATTATTGTAGGAGGAAGAAGACTGGAAATATGAAAGTCACATTAATTGGATTAAATATGGGGATAACGATAGCAAATTTTATCATGCCTATGTTGGAAGTCATCAAAGAACAAATACTATATCTACCTTATGCCACCACAATGGGATATGGGTGTCAAATGATGATCTATAAGCTATGATAAATATCCATTTTCAATCCTTGTTCACAACATCATCACTACCTACTCAAGATGACATGAACCCCCTACCAGGCTCATTCAAAAACATTTCACCTAGTCAGCTGGAGGACTTGTCTATTGTTCCCACTGAGTTCAATATATCCTAAAAGACCTCAATCCTTACAAGGCATCTAGTTTGGAGGGAACTGATAATGATTTCTTCAAGAAGAATTGGAAGATAGTAAGATCCTTTTTCCTTAAAACAATCTAACACATTCCTAATGGCAACCCCATTCCAGATGCTCTAGGTGATTCCTGCATTGTACTCATGCCTAAAGTTAAAAATTTTATTGATTGCAATCAACTAAGTCCAATCTTTCTCAATAATGTATTCCTCAATCTAGTTTCTAAGGTGATTTTAGATCTTTTAAAAAGGCATATACCTAAGTGGATCTATCCAACATAAACTAGCTTTGCACCAGGAAAAAAGCTTTCTGATAGCACATTTCTTGTTCACAAAATCATTCATAACATGAGAAAGCAAGGAGAAACACCCTTCATGGCAATTAAGGTCAACCCATTCAAAGCATATGATCAGATTTCTCGACTGTTTATTCAAGATACTATCTACAAAGACAATTGTCCAACCAATATCAACAAGTACACAATGAATTCCTTATCCTGTGGCATCACTAGTATCTACTGGAACGGGGAAAGATTGTCATGATTCAAAGCTTTGAGGGGACTCAGAAGGAGACTTGATGTCCCCATACATGTTTGTGTTGTGCATGGAAATCCTAACACAATTAATTGATCTCAATGTGAACACCCACAAATGGAAACCTATCAAAATCTCACAACAAGGGCCTATCATTTCCCATGTTTGTTTTGCAGATGATATTATCATCTTCACCATGGCTTCTATGGACCAAATATCCATCATCAATGATTGATCCAAAACTTTTTGTAAAGGCATCTGGTCAGCTTATCTAAGTTGAAGAAATGAGAATCTTCTTATCCAAGTCAATGTATCTTCATAGAAGGATGCTTATATTCAATGTCTGTGGTATCACTGAAACAAATGACCTTGGGATGTATCTAGGTATCCCCATCCTTCAAAACCATATCAAGAAATCTAAATATGCATGCATTATCAAAAAGATGATAAGTAAGATCAATAGTTCAGTTGCTAAAATATTTCTCTATCAGGGAGAATATGCCTAGCCAAGTCTATCTAACCACGATACCAACATATTTGAGGCAAACTACAATATTACCAAGCAGTGTCTATAAGGACATGGATAAAATCACCAAAAAGTTCATAAGGGGAGGGGAAACAAAACAAACCAAATTTCTAATGTTGGTTGGAACAAAGTTACAACTAATATAGATGTAGGAGGATTGGGTATAAAATCTATGGATACATGGAACAAAGCAATCATTAAAAAGAACACTTTGGACCTTGTAACTAACCCAAAATCACTATGGAAGGTTGATGTTCAATGAAAATACAAAAACTTCAAGGGCTAGAAAGGAGCACGAGCCACTGCTTTTAGGAGGGACATGAATACCAGCAAAGAGTTCATCAAAGACAACATCATCAAAGTTATTAACAATGGAGAGGACACCTCAGTCTGGTTTGATAACTGGGTTTTGAATCAGGGCAGAATAATTGATGTGCGTACCAAACCCATTGAAAGGAAAATCACAAATATGAAAGTTTCTAGTTTAGTCAACTTTGATAGCAGTTGAAATAGGTTGTTTTTGGATAGTTGCCTACCCACTACTTGCACTGAGTGGATCCTAAATCACCTCACAAAACCTACAGTGCCCGATGATGGTTGGCCTAGATCCATGATGACATTGGTAGATACATTGTCAGGTTGACTTATAGATCTATGCATAGACATAAGGATGTAGTTGGTGATAGACCATGGAGGGATATTTGGCTACTCAAAACCCCCATCAAGATTCACATCTTTATGTGACTTGTATGCCATGATGAAATCATGACAAATTGTAGGAGGGAGCAAATACAATTTATAAATGACAATAAATGCCCTAGGTGTAAAGTGGATGACAAAACAAACATCCATACACTTAGATATTGCATTCATGCCATATCCATTTGTTACAAGTGTGACTTGGCTAATGATTAGAGTTTCGTATAGGGTATTTCTATGGTAGAGTGTCTAAAGCTAAACTTGAGAAAGGATAAAAGCTACAAGTCCATGTATGCCATGTGCTATTGGACTATCTCAAGCTCAAGAAACAAGAAAGTTTTTCATTTGGTGGAGATCAACATGGAGGGACAATCGTTTCCAATTTTTCATTTTGATCTAGTTATAGTATCTTTTTTTTGCCTTTCTATCTTTAATACACATTTGAATATTCAATGAAAAGGTTTTGTTATGGAAAGGCAATTAGAGTTCATAAGCAACTATGATTGACCAATGATGGAGGGCCACAGCCTTGGCCTTGAGGGTATACGCTACACCCATGGAAAAATATATTTTACTTCCCAGAAAATATTCAAACCATTGCGATGCCATCTTTTATTGGGCTCGCTGAGTTGCCTTGCACCATCCCAAGCTGTAAACATTGCTCATATTTAGGTTTTTAGTCTTTTCTGTGTTGGCAAGAAGTTAGTTTGTGTTTATCTTCCTTTTTCAAATAACCTGGAAACTCATTTCATTAGCTGCATTGTTTTCATGTCATTTTAAAGTTCTTTTAAGCCATTTAAAACCAAAAAAAAAAATATTTCCAGGGTTAAAATACTAGCATATACTAGATAAAACAAGTTTTGTTTTGTCTAATCTCTCTTTGTCATCAATATAGAAAAGCTTGAATTGGGTTCTAGGTGATTGACAACCCCTCTCTCCTTATCTTTGTCAATATATCTATTACTTCGCAAAATATTCTGTGCGCAGTGATGTGAACATAAACAAAAAATGGAAAACCTCACAATCATAAATACAACCGCAAACACAAACGCACACGCAACTTACATTTCGTTATCTCCTACAGTTCTTCAGGATGGCTAACCGAGACTCATCTTTTCTCTTCAATTTTTCTGGTATGAAACTGTTCATGTGTGGAAAGAAGATGTTTGTGCCTGTACCCATTGTTATTTTCAACTTGACTAGGGCCATAGCTTTGCCAGAAACAGTTCTTTATTTGCTTAAGAAGATATTTAGCTTTGTGACGGGGCAATGCCAGAGAAAATATTTTCTATGCCTCATCCACAGATTGATTTATTTCTCATTGTATTTCATCAGACCTGACGTGGACTTTAAGATTGCTGAAGATGCAAACTCTTACTCAAACAGTTTGTAGATCTGACTTTACTATTAACACGTGAAAATATTTACTGTAGAGACATTAAGGTCAGATTCTTTACATGATTGAAGCAGAAATTGAAGTAGCTGTAAACTTCTTCCAGAAAGCTCGAGACCTTCACAGCTTGGAGGATGAGATCCGTACGTACTTCCATATGTCAAAACCAAAAGAGATCTGCTACACAGAAGCAGACCTGGACACACTTTGAGACAAATTTTTGACATTTAACCTACTAGAGAACATAATAGAGGTGTGAAGCCAATTGTTTCCCTTCTCTATTTTGTTATCTAACAGGCTAAATGTCAAAATTTATCCCAAAGTATGTTGTTTCACTCCTCTATTTTGTTCTCTAGCAGATTAAATGTCAAAATTCGTCCTAAAGTGTGGCCAGGTCTGCCTCTACATAACATTTTCAAACCAAAATGGTCTACGCTTGCGCCAAATAATTCACATCACTCCCAGGTGCTGGTAGGAATGAATCCACTTGCCTTGGACACTTGGGATCCGGTCGTCAACTTCACTGCTTCCTTGGTCATATCATATCGGATCAGCTCAACTGGTAGCCGTTTGTTTTGTCCTGGGGCTGTGGTGTTCTTGTTTCTTTGTCTTTCCCCAGACGTCCAAATAGTTGGACTAAAGATGTCTCTGCTCTGCAACTTGCCTCACTTGCATTTGGCAGTTTGTAGGATTTGAGCTGGCGACAGTCCTACATTGTGGGCAATCCTTTGTCCTAACCTTTGTCCTCTCCACATCACAGCTCACAAGTAGCGTGCTTGACAACCGGGGGATCCCATCACTTTGCTAGCCTTCTTTAGGCTTGTGGAGACCACGGCCGATATTTTTCCACGGCCGACATAGGCTTGAGAATTGAGTCATTTTACTGTGTGTTTGGGTAAAAGAGGTGGTAGGTTGTGTTCAACTCAAACTCGAAGACATAAATTTCAAATTTACTGGCGTTGCGGTCGTCATAGGCAAAATGTTCACATAAGGTAGCTCTTTTCTATCGGACACGTTTAACTCCATTTGTTCTTAATTACGATGATTTCTTCAAATTCTTTTTTTTTTCGAGAATGTAGAGATCAGGTTGTATTCACCCCGCTCTCCACTGGCAGGCAGAAAGTTTGCAACATCAACATCAAGGTTCATACAAAGCCACGGGGGCACATTATTTGTAAAAGTAAAAGTTGAACTAATGGTATCAGAAAAACGGGCTATGCGATCCGCTACTCCATTAAGGGACCTAGGGATGTGAAGGATGCGTGGCTGCCCGACTTCGCCGCAGAGCTTCCGAAGCCGACGCAAATGAGGGGCAAACAGGGTTGTTGCAGATGCAACCTCAGTAGTCAAAAGCACTGTTGTGGAAGCATCAGACAGGATGGTAGGAGACCGCCACCCTGTGATTTGCCAGAGCTCCAAAGCGCAAATGATACCTTGGACCTCTGTTTCCAACGTCGAGCCAGCGTGACTGGGCAAACCATGGCCCAGTAAGAATCTGCCATGCGTGTTGACGGCATGAACTCCAATCCCGGAAGGGACAGAGCTGGAGCTGAATGATGCATCAACAAAGAGCGTGAAATCGCTAAGTAAAGAGGTGTGTCGACGGTCGACCTGCGCGGTGGCAGGTGTGGTGGTCCACTTATGAAGGGAGAGAATGGCTCACGCCTTGGCGTTAATAAAGGAGATCCTTCTGCTGATGGGAAGGTGATTGTGATTGTGAATGAAGTCGTTTCGGTGCATCCATATCGCCCAACACGCTACCACAGGGATGATGGACGTTGTGTCGGAGCAAGGAGCTACGAGGATGGCCATAATTCAGTTTGTCTTATTAAAAGTTTACTCGCCAATTGTTATTTAGATACTCTTCCCTCACAATTAGTTGAAAACACCAGTTTGAAGAGCTAATGGGTGAAAAATGGAAAAGAAACCATAAGCATTTCCCAATAAAACAAGCTTTGATGACGTCTCCACTATCCAACATCGACCAATGTCTCTGTCTATGAGATGCGTTGAACAATAGTGGTATTTACTCTCTTATCAAAATCAATGCTCCCTTCACAGTTTGGCATGGGATCATAGACCATTCAACTACTAAGTCTTTGGCTGTGTTTGGTGTTTGTGAAAAAATTGATGGTGATGAGGATGGTGACAGTGACGGAGAAGGGGACGATGACGGTGATGAGAAAATTGTTAAAAGTGTTATGATAGATCGTAAATCTATATTTGGTTATTGTACCATTGTGGGAGGCAATTTTGCTACCTGGCATAGCAAGAAACAGACTGTGGTTGCCCGTTCTAATGTTGAAGGTAAGTATAGAGCTATGGCTCATACTACTTGTAAACTATTATGGGTCATGGATTTATGAAGGAGTTTGACATTTCTGATCACCATTCTATTCCTATGTATTGTGACAATAAAGTTGCCATATTCATTGCCAACAATCCAACGTTTCATGAGTGCACCAAGAAAGTGAGGTGGATTGTCAATCTTTTCGAGAAGTTGTCCTATCTGGCAACATCTCTACTCCATATATTCATACTTCTAATCCAATAGCATATATCTTCACAAAGCTTCTTCCCGAAATCAGATTCACTACCATGGTAGACAAGCTAGGCATGATTGATATCTATACTCTAGTTTGAGGGGGAGTGTTGATATACATTCCTTATTTCTGTTATTTAAGTTATATGTTGTGTGATGTTTTATGCTATGTTGTGTGTTTTATTATGTGCTTTAGACTTGTCTTGTTTTTAGCTTTTCTTTTATCCCATATTATCTTTATTACTTACTTTCTTACCCTATAAAAAAAAGAGATCATTGTATTTATTTTAAACACATCAAAGAAAGACTTTTCTATTCTATAACAATAAACAAGCAATTAATACTCATCGGATATTACAAATGAACTAAAACCTAACATTCGTATGTCAACTTATCATAAATCTTTGTACATAGAATCATTGTATAAGAAACCTAGTCAATATAACTAATATAGTTCTAATAATGTCAATCAAGAATATGTTCTTCATTTTGATGGATGCTATTTTAGAAAGGGGTCAAATTTTGTTGTTCTGAGGACGTTGTTCTAGCGTATTGCATCAAATCTCGGCCGTAAAATACCGAATTAACTTTTTTAGATATGGGTCTTTGGAGATAGATGTGAGGTTGAGATTAAATACAACAACAAGTGCAACATGAACTTACAACAGAAGATTTCAACACCTTGAAAAGTAGTAAACACAGATTCCAATTTGTGTGAACCTGATTATACTGCACTTGAATCGATTGTTAGGTTGAGATTAAATACAACAACAAGTGCAACAATAACTTACAACAGAAGATTTCAATGCCTTGAAAAGTAGTAAACACGGATTCCAATTTGTGTGAACCTGATTATACTGCACTTGAATCGATTGTTATTGTTGAATAGTGAAACTATGTTATATTGTGGTTCCATTATATAAAAAAGAAATATTCTGAAAAGTATTGTGACTAAAATGATGCCCATGAAGAAAAATAAATGACGAACATAAGGAAAATCCACTTGTGCAAATTTCTTGCTAAATTAAGTGGATTATAATTTTATTTACGAAATATCCAGGGATTATACTAAGAAAAATCTAATATGTGACCATCAGGGACTGTGAGACGTGTAGGTATGCCATAAAAGAGAACTCAGAAGTGGAAAGGAAATTATGGTGAATGACCTTAGGCTTGAAGATAAACATAACAGCATTCACAGAACTGTAGATGCACATAGCATGCTGATGTCGGTGGGTCAATATTTCTATTAAATGCAAGTGCTGTGAGAACAACCCTACATCAAGTTCGCTATTAGGGCCGAGATGAATAAAATGTAAAATAAACTCCAGTTCAAAACAAATCGTAGCCGTAAATATCCCCCTCTAATCATGGGAAGGAGAATGACGGTGAAAAAATATGTGATTTATTTACCATGGTGATAGAGAATCATGACGAATCCATGATGAATTTATGGTGAAATTTGGTCTACTTTTTGTTCCCATGAAAAAATATGGTGAGTCATTATGAAGGAAGTTTATTTCAAGGATTCTTACTTGTGTAGGGTAATTTTGATAAACAATTTTCCCCTCCCCTCACTGTAATCATGTAACAAACACCATTTTGTAAGATTTTTCTGATTCTTATCCTTATCGTCATGCACATATTACAGAGGAAAATGCCCCCCACTAAGCAAATGATTGCTTCTCATCGGTTTAATATTGTAGCATGCAACAATACAGTAGCAATATAGGAAGCATAAACATTTCAATATAGCTCCTGTGTCCGTGTCACATATCTTTTGGACACAACGTCATCCTAATTGGTCAGTTCCCTACTGTAAACTAGACATATTCTTGTTGTAGATGGCTTGACGTAGAGACACAACTCAATTACACTCTTCTACATGAACAACAACTTCACATGGCTATTGTTACTCATAGGCATGGGCATATGCACGGTTACACACCTAAATGCACCTTCTGCAAAAAAAAAAGTTGTCATCTAAAGGAGAAGCGCTACCCTCTAGGTCTAGGAGCACCTGCACCAGGATTTATATTCGATCATGTCCAACATGATCTTATCCTTTGCACACCCTTATCCCACCTACCAGCCATACCCAAGTAGTAATTATGCATCCTATGAATATAATCACTTCTACCCTGCCCCTCCAGCTGCACCTGAGCCTTCCGCTGCTACTCCCACACCCTCTGCTATCGGTGGATCTGCTCCAGTCATCCCGCCTCTACCTACTGGCCCCTTGGCATCTCTGCTTGCCAGACTTGGCAATTCTACTCCTTCCTTCCCTCAGGCCAATGAGCTTTGAGCTCTTGGTATGACTTGGGATGAACAGAATGCTCGTTGGCCCAGTCGTCGCTTCCATCCTTCTGTTGACGAGGAGATGTCTGACTAAGTTGATGATAAAACTGCTGATGTTGCTGGTGGTGATGGTGAGGATGTTGGTGTTGCATATGACGATGGTGATGTCTTTGATGGCTTCGCTGGTGACTTCGGTGATGAAGGCGATGTTGCTTCACCTTCAGATGGAGATGATGACTATGAGCCTGAGGATGATGATGTTGTGGATGATGTAGATATAGATGATTTAGATGTTTATATGTTCTTAGTTTTTAGCCTATTTTGCTGATCATTTATATCTTTCTAGGCTATTTTGTATTAGAAACATTTGGGCACATGATCTGAGTTGTACTATTTTATCCTTAGCTTTCATCGCTTTTGACTTGTAGTTGTTTTTATGAGAACAAACATTCTGGTTTGTAACCCATATTATGTGCACTCTTCCTCTTTGATCTGGTATATCTTATGAGTTGGTGCCATATTTCACCATATTTTGATTATGACTTAGCATGTTTGGTTCTCTCATCTCTGTTTGATGTATGTTTTTGAGATTGCATGTTCGGATATATGCTTGGTTGTGTTTGGAGAAGACCTACTTATATGATCTTCTACCCCCTTTCTTTTTTATAATGTCAAAAGGGGGAGAGAAATTTCAATATCTTGAAACTCAATCATATTGCTATTTATTGCCTATGTGATCCTTTCCTTGTTCATTATATGCTTTATTGTGTGACTTGCTAAAGCACTATATAGTACATGCATGCTTTATTTCTTTGTGTAGATAGACTAACTATGCAGGTTAAAGTAAGCATAGATTGAGGGGGAGCAATCCACATTGTTCAAATCTTGAATCCCCCATAATTCACAAAGCAAAGGTATAATTTCAATATCATTTTCAATATGTTTGAGGAATGGTTTGTCATTGTCAAAAAGGGGGAGAATGTTGACCTAGAGGTTATACATTGTCCATATTTTGATAATGACTTAACCATCCCATTCATATATATCTAATATATCTCATAGATGTGTTTAATAAAAATGGCAACAATATGTGTGTCCAGGTTGACATTTCGAAGGCTTATGATTCTATGAATTGGAAGTATCTATTTTCTGTGATGAGAAGAATGGGTTTCTCCTGCAAGTGGATTAGATGGATTGAGGTCATCTTCAGTACTACCTCCTATCAAATCCTTGTTAATGGAGAGGTAACCAGGAATATTTTTCCTATGAATGGTGTTAGACAAGGCGATCCTATTGTGCCTTATCTCTTCACCATTGCTATGCAGGGTCTGTCTGAGATGATAAAGAATGAGCCTAACTATGCCCCTATCCAGGTGTCTAAGAATATGAGTTGTTCCCATCTTATTTTTGCAGATGATCTCATGATGTTTTCCAAAGCTGGTAATGATAAGGCTGAGAATATGAGGTCCTTGCTGGATGGTTTTGCTTCCTTGTCTGGCTTATGTATCAATAAAAACAAGAGTATGATTCTTATGAACCCTACCAAAGATGCAGAGGATATCTCTAATATCTTGGGTATAAAGATTGGCAAGTTAGAGGATGCTAAATATCTTGGCCTTCCTATCTTTCATGGTAAACTCAATAAGAATTATTGCGGTAGACTTATTGATAGAATCAATAGAAGAATGGAAGGGTGGAAATCGAAGACTTTGTCCTTGGCTGGTAGGGTAGAGCTGGTTAAATCTACTTTATCTACTTTACATCTTTATTGGGTCCTTTCCTTCCCTTTTCCTAGCTCTATTTTGGATGACATTGATAGAATCTGTCGCAACTTCATTTGGGGGGACTCTGAGTTGAAATCTAACCTTCATCTTATAAAATGGGAGAATATCACTTTACCTAAATCTGAAGGTGGTCTTGGTTTAAGGAAGAGCAAAGAGGTGGCAGAAGCTTGCATCATTTTAAATGCTTGGGATGTGGCATGGAAGAAGGATTCGTTGTGGGTTAAATGGGTGAATGAGAAGTACTTAAGGAAGGAAACTTTTTGGAGTGTGAATGTATCCACTAATTTTTCATGCATGTTCAATAGTCTCATTCGTATCAAGGACGTTTTGCTAAAATTCTTTGAGATAAAGATTGGAAATGGGGATAGTGTTGATATTTGGAAAGATCCTTGGCTTAATGGGAGATTCCTTTATGACTTTGTTGAGTTTAATTATTCTGTTCGTGCTGGGTTATCTAATGGTGCTAAATTGGACACTATTATCAAAAATGGTTGTTGGAATATCAAGGATACGAGGTGCTCTAAGACTTTGTTGGATATTCTGGAAAATGTGCATATTTATAAGGAACAAGATGACAGCTATTATTTCAAAGGACAGAAAGAGGTAAGGCTGAATGTTATTTGGGACCATATTAGATCTAAAGGTGAGAAGAAAGATATTTTCTCGTGGCTTTGGAAGACTAAAGCTAGTATGAATTCTAAGTTCTACATGTGGAAGGCTATCCATAATAAGCTTCCTACTACTGATTATTCCAGAAGAAGGGGGATTTCTGTCGTTTCGATCTGTTATCTCTGTATGAATGACTATGAGGACACATTTCACATTTGCTTTGGTTGTAGTTTCATGAAGGAGTTATGGAATAAAGCCCTGGATAAAGATTTAATCAGTATTATTCCTATGAATTGGGAGAGTATCATCAATTTGAAGAGTACTAATGCTGGTGTTGCTATTCCTAGTATTCTCTATCATTCTTGGCTTGAACGAAATAGAAGGGTCCATGATAACATAAGCAAGGATGTGATTACACTTTGGAGGATTATTGAACATGACATTACTCTTATTATTCAATGATTTTTTCTGGTCTCCTGTAGTTGATGGTTTATTCTTCCTTCTCTCGGGTTATGAGAAGCAGATGGCTCTGTTCTTTGTTTCCTGAGCTGCTTTCCTCTGTTCTATCTATTTCTCCAGTAGGTCCATATGTTTGGTTTTCCTTTGTTTTGTGGTGAGGCCTGTTGGGTGCATGTATGGTTGTTATCTTGCTACTGATGGGTGTGAAGTTCAGGTTTCTGCTGGCTGGGCCATTCTTTCTTTTCTGTTTATGTCTATTTGTGGATGGAGGTCTGTGCTTTGGGAGTGTCTTCTGTTGGCTGATATTTCTCTGTTCCTCAGTTGATGACTGGTAAGGTTGGCAGTTTGGTATGCTTGTTGTTTGTTGCGATCTCAATCTTTTCCTGCTGGTGCTATCCTTCTTCCCTCTCATTGCCTTTTGCAATGATTGTCGAGCTCTCTTATGATGGTCTTTAGTGCTTTGCTTCTTGGATTTCTTTATGCTGTTTTTTGAAGGTTGTGCTGACCTGCTAATCTGCTTTATGGCTGGTTCTGGATGCGTTTTTTTTTGTCTTCTTGTCTTTGATTGAAGTTCTGCTGAGATCTCCTTGTCTTCTGTTCCCCTCTATCCTGGAAGATTGGAGTCTGAAGATCTTTTGTTATATAGAGGATGGGGTCTTTGGTCCTGGTTTTCTTGCTATGTCTGCGGATAAAGAAGATTGGTTCTGTGTCTGCTGGGAATGATGTTAGCTTGCTGAGATCGCACACTCCTTGTTTGTTAAATAGTTTTGTAGGTTTAAGTGAGGGTCGAGTCACCATCATGCGTGGATGTTGATGCTCCCCTCCCTCTCTATCATGGTGGTCGGTTTGTTGTTCTAATTGACCATTTTTAAAGTTGTTGTAGCTCTATGTCCTGCAGTTTTAGCCTGTTCTTGTTGATGGCTGGCTGGTTCTGGATGCTTTGGATGTTTGCTGGATGTTTGCTGAAGCTTGATGGTTGAATTAAGGGTCGAGTCACCATCCTGCGTGGATGTCGACGCTCCCCTCCCTTCCTTTTATGGTGTTTGTTGAAGTTTGAATTATGATGATATATCTTCTGGTTCTGATCTCCTTGGTATTTCTATTGTGGCTGTCTGGCTGGCGGTTTGGGGGTGATGTTCGTTTGCTATGATCGTTTCATCTTCCATCTGGTGATGTCTTGCTCCCCTCTCATTGCTTTATGCAATGATGGTTGAGTCTTTATGCTGATCCGTGTTGCTCTGCCCATTGGAAGTTTTTATGCTGATCTGCTGAAGATTCTTTATCTGGAGGAGTTGGAGTGTTTTTGTTGCTCATTTTTTTTCCTCCTCTTTCCTGTCCTTCTTAGTATACACTATATAGTTTTTCTTCCTATTTTGTTCTTATTTTTCTCCATTTTCAGTTGAAGATGGAATGCATTGTACAGAAACCAAAAAGAAAAATACAAAAAAAAGCAACACGAGTTTTCGACCGACCAAAAAAAAAGATTGATTTTAGGTTTTAGATACATGAAAAGGATCAATTTACACAAGCCCTAGATTGTCAAAGTTCAAGTCAAATGCAATGCAAGTGTGCTAATAAGGAAATCACTTCAAATGACCTTAGAAGATTTTTGTAATCAGTTGTATTGATGATATGACTTGTAACTAAGATGAGAAAAATATGTAGGACACTTAATACCAAGTTTTAATCACTTATTTGCCAAATTAGAAAATCGATCATAGGTTGTTGATCGGTCGAGTTACAATCTTGACCGATCTCATGGATTGATTTTTTGAAAGTAGCAATTGGTCGACTTGTGCATTCACAGAACTCAACCGAACGACCTTTTGACCAAATGCAATTTTGGCTGATCGGTCGAGTTTTCCAGAACAAACTTGACCGATAGTTTGAAAATTGGGTTTGTCTTTTATTCGATCAGTCAAGTTACCTTTATTGAAACTCGACTGAATCCACTGTATGGAAAATGTAGAAAAAGTAATTATAACCATTGGTGACTTATTTAGATGAAAATATATTTGTTGCCTTGTGCAAAAATAGCTATATTTTGAGCCTAAGTGTTTCCCAACTCAAGGGAGCACCCCCAGCTATAAATAGGACCCCTTGGAGTTCATTCCAAGTTTGCTCATTCACTACATTCAAGGTCCTTGCTGTAGTTGAGTGTGCTACTACTCCATGAGCCCCTTTCTCTCTCTAGTTTACACTTCATTTTGTGTTTTGTGAGTGAGTTAGGCTTATTGTAAGAGAGCTCCACCTTTGTGCATGTAAATCTCTCAATCTTCCACCACTTCCCTATCCCCTTCTTTCATGAAGAAAAGTTGAAGCAAGCTCCATCGAGTGAAGAAGGAGTTGTATCTGGTCCTCTTCAAGGTGGTTGAAGAGGTGGTGATCTTCTCCAAGTGAATGAGAAGGCAAAGGCTAAAGATCCAAGAGGAGAAACAAAGTCCTTCAAGGTGGAAGACTTGAGCTTGAGTGGGTAAGACTTGGTGAAGGTTGAAGACTCAAGCTAAGTGGGTAAGTTCCTTGTTATGGTGGATATCTTCTTATGGTTGGATGGGTAAGTCCTTTGGTGGTCTATTGTTGTAACTCTTATTGGTGATAATATAGATAAAAGTACTTGCAAAGTCCTAGAGGTTGACCTCTCTAGGTAGTGGACTGACTCACTTCTAGTTTGAAGTGTGGAACCACTCTACATCCTTTTTGTCAAGTGCTGGCTATCAATGTCTCTCATCCTTGCTATGCTTGTTAGATAGGACTTCAAATTGACATCTAGACATTGCTCTAAAATTGATATAATTTGAAGGTCTAATCTGTTTTGTTAGAATTTTTGTAGCTCTATTCACCCCCCTCTAGATCCCTTAGATCCAAAAAAGTCTGTCATGACAACAGGACCCCATAATGTGCAAATAGCTAAAAGATACTCCATACCAATGGTAAGAAAATTTTAAGTCCACCATGATCTGGAGATGCCATAAAAATAAAAAAAATTAGAATTGATTTCTCAATCATTTTAAAGGGATGTTAAGCCCATTTATGAATAGAGAATTCGTTAAGCACAAAGATGAGCTCAAAAAAATATCTCTAGACCAAATAAAAGGGATTTTAATCCCATCTGTCATGACAAAAGGGTCCCATAATGCACAAATATCCAAAAGATACTCTAAACCAATGGTAAATAATTTTAAGTCCACCATGATATAGAGATGCCAAAAAAATAAAAAATCAGAATTGATTTCTCAATCATTTTAAAGGGATGTTAAGCCCATTAATGAATAGAGAATTCATTAAGCACAAAGATGAGGTCAACAAAAATATCTCTAGACCAAATATAAGGGATTTTAATCCCATATTGACATAGAGAACCAATTAAGTACCATACTGACAACTCTTAGAAGAATCTCTAAACTAAATGTCAAAGGATGTTAAGCCTACATTAATATAGAGAATCAATTCAGAGCAGAAAAAGATATGCAAGTTATATTAGAGGACTTTGAGATCCCCTTTAATCTCATACCAAGTAAATAGATCTTAAAGAAAAAGAATTACTAAAGGATAGCCATTTAAGATCCCAAACTTTCATGATAAAATAGATATGTAGGATGCTATCAAGATTTTATTCTACCATTGAAAGTTAAATCCAAGTTTTCTTAAGGAATAAAAAAGCTTTTCTTTTTATACAAAAAGTAAGCCAGTGAATATTTATATAAAATATAAGCAAGTTAGACTCAAAATTTGGTTGATATACACAAATAATTTATCAAGATTAAGCACAGGTCAATTCACAACAAGTTCCCTTTTATTTCCTATGTTGGGGGTTTTAGAACCCAAATCATGTTAAGGGATCCTTTCTTTCAATAATCACACAAAAAAGAATAATGACCAAAATGTTGAAATAATGACATGAGATATAAGATATTTTATTTTTCTTTTATATGAAATCATTTTTAGGCACATATATAGTTCTAGTCTTTGGAGCATAAGTATTTTTTGTTCTAGGCATATGTGAGGGTTGATTATTTGGCACATATCCTAAACCTCTTCTTCCTATTTGTTTAGAAGTATTAACTAAGATGTTATCAAGACTTTTTCTCCCTTGCAATAATCTAGAAACTTGTTTTACAAATCAACATTTTCATCAATCTTCATAATTATTTCTAAGTTCAACCGAGCAAGATTTGAAAGTAAAATATCTCTTTCCTTTATCAAAGCTTCGTAATCTAAATGATTGTATAAAATAGGTTGCGTTTTATAATCATATGGTTTAGAAAGTATGTCAACCTTTTATTGAGAAAGAAGACTATTATTATTTTCAAGAGCAAGCATTTTCATCTTATAACTCTCAATAGATTCTTTTAATATACTATTTGAATATTTTAAAGTATCATTTTTAGAACTAATATTGTCCAGATTAACATAGAGTTCATAAATAATTTTGGCAAGTTTCTTCTTTTGTTTCTTGCAAACAATATATTTATCATGAATTTCTTCAAAACTATTTACAAATTCTTCTTTTGATAATTCAAAAATATCTAACGCATCAGTTTCATCTTCTTTTGCCACAAAACATTCTATCTCCTCTGCTTCACTACTTCCATTATCTTCGCTAGATTCATCCCAAGAAAATTTGTAGGATTTTTCTCCCTTGTATTTCATTTTTGATGAGGACTTCTTCTTCAGATTTGGGCACTCATTTTCCAAGTGATCCTTATTTCCACATTTGAAGCACCTGGAAGAAGAGGACAAAGCACTACAAGTTTTGTTAGAATGAAATCTATTATATTTCTTACCTTCCACAATCATGACGCTTTTGTTATCATCATCACTTGATTCACTACTTTCTTGAATGATTTTCCTTGATGATGCTCCGGTGATGGATTTGTAACCAATATCCTCCCTTCTATCCTTTTGTTGTTTTGCTTCCACTTTTTCTTCTTCTTTGAGGGTGACTTCATGTATCTCCAGGTTTCTAATGTGTTGCTCCATCTTTAGTGTTGTAAGATGGTTGGCTTCTTCAATGGTAGTGACCTTGGACTTGTAACTTATAGGCAACGATCTAAGTATCTTGGATACTTGATCCTTCTTGCTTGAATTCTTTCCCAAGTCATTTAGGTTATTTACAACATTAAAAAATCTACCATACATATTTTCAATACTTTAGTTAGGTTGCATACAAAATAATCCAAATTTATGCTTTAACAAGCCAATCTTAGTATTTTGTACTTGTGTAGTATCCTCATAAGTTATGAAGAGTTTGTTCCATATTTCATAAGAATTATCACAAGTGGATATATGATTCAATTTACTTACAGATAAATAATAGTAAAGTATGCTTATAGCCTATGCATTTGATGTAGCTTGTTTTACCATTTCTGCATCCCATTGCTCTAGTTATGTAATTGGAAGTTTGTAGAATCTGAAAATCATCTTCTATAGATCAAAACTCAAACCTTGATAATAGAATTGCATCCTCCTCTTCTAGTAGGTATAGTTTGTCCCATCAAATACTGGTGGTCTTTTCACGTGTGTGCCTTTCATGTTGAGGTTACCAATTATACCCTCCCCCATTCTTCAAGACCTGATATGGCTTCTTGAAGACTTTCTTGGATACCAAATGAAATATCTAGAGGGGGTTTAATAGATATTTGCAATAATTTTAATTGAATTTGAAGTGCAACGTAAATAAAAGAGGCAACTATAAGAGAGAGATATCATTTAGAGTGATTATGTCCATGACGTCAATCCACTACCTAGTTGATTCTAACTAGGATTCACAACAAACAATGTTATTAATTTATCAGTGAGGACAAAATACAAAATAGTTGTTGTAGATAAACCCTCTTCTTTATCAGCCATGGAAGAGCACCAACCAAGCCTCTTCTTCACAGACCTGCAAAGTACCACCAGACAAGAAAGTGAACCGGATGCCACCTCTTCTTTTGCGGACTCCCAAAGCACCACCATACTAGGAAGCGAACCGGATGCCACCTCTTCTGACTCCCAAAGTACTATCGGACTAGGAAGAGAACCAGACATCACCTCTTTGTTAATAGACAAAGGAAGAACACCTTCTCTTGTGGGATCCTGGATAGCCTTCTCCACTAGAAGTAGCCCAACCGCAATTAGAAAATAATAGAAATACAATGGGAGAAGAGGATACACCAAGTAAGATCCACAATGTCATTGTGGATCAATCTTATGGTACAAACCATAAAGAATGTATCTAGATTGAGTGGTGATAGGATAGGATAAGACACGGACACAAAAGGATTGTTGTGAATGATTTGCAAATAGGATGCTACAACTCTTTTTTCTTAATATGAAGTGTATGCAAGTATGCAAGTGTATGTTGGAATGTCCCTAGACCGCTACTATTTATAGGAATGGAGTACAAGAGTCTAAGACATATTTGGGGAGAGTCTAGAGGGTTATAAGGGGTCAACTTCCATTTCGAAGAAGTAAATGTTGGTGAAACTTCTCGTTTGATTGCAACAATTTTCCATTCCAAAATGTTCCTCACTCGAGAAAAATTTTGATAGGATTGGATCTCGGTCAAAGGAAATTTTGATCGAGCAGTGCTCGGTTTGAAAACACTCCAAAAAATATATCTCGGTCAAAGATCATAAATATGTTACAATGGATCTCTGTCGTTTGAGAAATATTTCGAACAAAAGTGTCTCAGTCCATAAAGTTTCTCGACCTAAAATCTATACAAGATATGTAAACATTTGGAAAACTTATCTAAAGATATTTCTAGTGTGACCTACCTATCCAGGACACTTGGTATTAACTAATTAAAGGTTTTGGGATATGTGGGGTTGCTCCATAGATTGATTTTACATGAGTTCTATAAATGTGTACATTTGAAATACAAATAAGCATATATGAACAATTATTCAATTAATTGATGTTCCAATCTTGATTTTTCAAGAGGTTCCTGAAACAATAGAGTAGCATGTTAAATCCAAAAATGAGAAATGTTTTTCATCATTAGAAGAGAGGATAAGATAATGTCCAATTTAGTCAACAGAACTTAGCTTCAAGATTTCAAAAGCCATCTAAGTCAACAAAAGAGGATACACACACAGATATATATCCTAGAGGGTATACCACAACAAGTAGAATTATAACTCGCTTTATATTAGGGTGGTGTGTTAGGTTGAAACTAACACTAAACCACAAAGCAAACAAAGATTTACCATTAGACATCATGTTAAATGGAATCTTATGATGTATCATTTGTAGAACTATAGTGCTGCATTCATTGGAGTCAACTAAGATGGCCCTAGATTTGGAGTACATCAATATTTACGAAAGATATGATTTCCCAACACATGAATCTAGAGTGAGAAGATTTAAATACCCCTAGATGCTGGTCCATATTAAGATAAGGGAAATTTCTCTGAGATATAGTTCTAATATGAGAAAAAGAGATCAATTTTAATAGGGCGACTCTAGAGTGAATATGGAATAAATTACCTCTAAGATGAATCTTGAGTTATAAAAGGATATGTTTCCCTTAGAGTTATACTAAACCTGAGAAGAGAAAGTCTACCTCCAAGATCTACTCCAAAGTGAGAGAAAGCATATGAACTTACTATCCATGTGGAGTGAACTAGGGTATCATTAAGAAAAAAAATCCATGAATGTGAATGTAGAGTAATAAAAGAGTAAACTATAATCCTTTTGGAGGGGAACATAGATTAAGACAATAATGTGACACCTTCAAGAATGAACTAACATGATAAAATACATATTTATCCTATGATATCCCTAAATGAGGCAAAAAGAGAAAACTCATTATCCTTTGTAATTAACAATGACAATAAAAGGAAAAACCTTGACCTAGATCTGAATGATAAGTGAATTAAGAATAAACTAAGCATATATTAGAAGTGAATGGAGAGTGAGAAAAGACTAAACTTCCTTCAATGAATCCACTAGAACATAAATATTCATATGTAAATATCCTTCATCTATAACTTTTGTAAGGTTAGTCAAAATCTTCAAATCATAATGGAAAATGCATCAAGTGGGTTTTAAGGCGTACTTTAAAGGTAATAATTGTGGTCCATTTTGAATTTGATCCCTTATTCAAAAAAAATTGTAACTAAGCATATTGAGTATATGAGCACCCTTCATTTTCTCCTAGTTTTCCCAAATCTATCATCATATATCATTGTCCCTACATACCAAGTGCACACTTCATTTTCTCCTAGTTTATCCAAATTTGTCATCATCATTATATCTAATGGGGTGAGTATGTAGTAGAATAAATATATAGAAACTATAGTTGGTGAAAAAATTTAGAAAATAAAACACATTGGAATTAACCTCGGGTTTCATGTGTACATCAATTGATATTGAATAGGATGACAAAAGCATTATATTGTTTTACCTAATAGCATTTTTTGGTGAAAGTCATATTCAACATTGAGTTCATAATTATTATATAGAAGATAAGGGGTGTCTCATATATGGAACGTAGGCATGGGTGGTCATGTATTAAAACTTCTTGTACTCATGTTGAGTGGAATATGGAGGTGTTAAACTGATGCTAGAAATATAAGCTGACTATTATTATAATAGGAGTTCAGTTAGAGAGGTCATGCTTGAAATGTAAATGAGAAATCAGATAGGCATAACATTGGTGGTATTTGAGCATTGAATGTTGAAGTGATTTCTATGGTTGTACTAATCCATGGTTTTTCTCTTCCCAATAACAATGGTTGTGAGAATTTTATAAATGAACCTAGTATAAAGGTGATCAGTTAAGTTTGTAATATATTGGATCATGGGTTCTTTTAGTGGTAAAATGAGTGATATAAAAATAGAGAGCCTTAATTCAGTATGCATCAAATATTATATGAAAGTCAAATGAAGTGAAGCAAATGTTACCTAAATAATTACAAAAGAAATTGAAATTTAAAGTTATTTCATGTTTTTTATTTGATGCCAAAAGTAGGTGCTTTCAAGATTTAGAGTTGTCATTTTCACTCATTTCATACCTGCCATTATGTACACATATAAAACAACAACATCTTTATATTTAGAATGAACCTCCCCTTTCAAACCAAGTGGAAACCACCAATCACATTCTCATTAGACACAACAAGGAGAAAGGAAACATTCCATGTCCTTCCTCGTATTACTTAACCACCATTGGTCATCACTTTGAGATGCAACTCATAGGAGAGATATTTATGAAGAACCATATCCTCATTTTGACTTAGTGAAGCATGTTAATGTCACACTTCCTCCTTAGAGTAACCATCAATTATTTGACATAGGCAACTATTGAAGTGTTCATCCTCCACCTTATAGTTCCTCTTCAAGTTGCCTCAAATTTCAATCTTGGTGAAGAAAGAATGGTTAGAAAGATGTTACAAGTGTGGAGTTATAGTACACAAAAAAAGTATGTTGTTGATGAGAAATAGAACCTTTCACTGTATAACACTAATCTTTATACAAAACCTCCTCCTAAAGGATTTTCAAGTAGGTAAGGTATAGATAAAATTGTATTGATGCTTGAACTTTGGTGGATTGTAATGCAACAAAATAGGATCTTTTATTTGTAGAACAATGGATGTTAGCAGACTAGGAAATACTACCATTGAAGTTATAAAATCACACAAAGTTTTTCATGTATTGGTGTAGTTGTGTTGAATACACCTCTAGGAGGGTTCTTGTTTGTAATTGAGGTTGGTAATATGCTAGAAGATCCAATTTAGTTGTTAGCTTCAAAGTAAAGTGTCACCGGATAAAAATATTCAACTATTTGAAACTAAAAATGATAATAGGTGCCAAAAAATTATGAAATTTAACCACATGCATTTTTGTATCAGATTTTACTTTAAATGAATATATATGATGAAGTTTCATTCAATCAATATGCAAAATGGATAAAATAAACATCATGAATATGGATAGTAATGTTTCATGTGATCTTTAAATTTAAATAGATTATATCTTCATAAGACTACAATATCAGACAAGGCAAGTTCAAGAATCGGGATTTGTGGAGTGGAAAAGACTAGTTTAGGATTGAGAATATGATGAGACTAGAGATGAAGGTATAAAAAATATCTTTTAGATTAGAAAAAATTCGAATCAACTTCATCTTTCAAGAATTTTAGAATTAGCTAACTAGAGTAAACAAAGAGAAAGATGTATCATACTTATTGAAGTTACTAAAACATGAGTATAGAATGATTTGAGTAGCTATTACAAGTTGTTCCTCTAAAAATAAAGAAATTACATCATTTATAATCCACTATGGTATTTTATCTCTCTCTCTCATTCCTAGGAACCAAGATGACCTATAAACACTTTTTTTGGTCAATACTTGAAGGTATCTCTCCTTTGAATTCTCTTGGTGTTGACGACCATAACTGGAAATGGTTTTGAGTAATGCATAAGTTATTTTAATAATGTATGTAAAAGTCTTAATAATCATATTAGTTTAGATAATATATCTAATTATGTTGACCAGAGAAAGTCATTATAATCTTCTATTCCCTTGAACTCACACGAGGTCTATCACAACATGTGAAATTAACAAACATAGGTTATGACCTCACCGTACAAGTCTTAGGGTAGACTCATCCATGATAATGAAACTATTAAAATATATCTCTTATTTTCAATGGATCTCATACATATGGCTTTGGTGGCTAAATATCAGCCTGGTTAATTCTTGACATCTCCTATAAAGTGGGTTCTCATGTCTATTATAGGCTCTTTGGCTTTTACTACACACCAAATCGGATTATCTAAGGACATTTAACTATTTCATAAAAGATATTTAGTGAGAAATTATGTACTACTAGGCTCTTCAAATATCCTTGAATATCCCCACAAATTTCAAAAGATTGTCTCAAACTAAAACATATATCCCTACTTACTTTAGTATGCTTTGTCTACATTATCCTCAATTCTACTAGCGGTATGCATGTTTATTCACTGTGATACATACCTTGTTAATAGCATATATGATTTTATGGTACATAATATCCAATTTATTCTTGAAGCCCACTAATCATCCAAATACTAAAATCATTTTTAGAATTAACGTGTATTTAACATTACATCCCATTTTAATGTATTTCCTCATCCTATATTGTTGGGGTTTCTCATTGTAAGTTGCAACCACATTTGATTTTTTGGTATAAAAAAACTCACGTTAAACTCTAGGTGTATATATTTGACAGTTAGAATCATATAAACTAAGCATTTCAAAATTGTTACAGTGGATATGTAGGCCTTTTGGGAAGGGTAAGTAGAGGAGTAAGAAAAAATAATCTTCTCACTATGCCCAAGCCGTAGGATCTGTCATAGTTGTAAAATGTCAGTGAATAAAATACATAAGAGGAGATAAAGGTGATACCTATGTGCAAACTACTTGTCCAACAAGTACATGTGTCTTATATCAATGAAGAATTTAAACATTCAGATCTAGATCCAATTTAGCCACCAAGAAATTTAGATAAATCACCAATAGATATGATTGTCCACAAAGAATCAACTTGTTTTTGTCTTGTAGAATGTATTCTTCAAGGCTCTACTTCATCCAAGCAGATGAGGGAGATCATTTTGCACCACTTTGGTCACCAAGTTGAAGAGGAACATGATTTTTCAACGTGCTTGTCATCCTAGAACTCCTTTTCTTCTCCTATCTTCGGCAGCCATCCTTTGTGTTACCTCCTCTCTCCATCATGGAAGTTTGATAGCCAACTTGTCTCACTAGTTGTCTCAGGAGTTGTATCAAATGCTTTGGGATGTGGACCTTTTATATAGGAGAGTCATGGGCTAAGAATTCCCTAATTCAAATCCTTTTCCTAAATACAATTCCAAAAAAGAAGTTAAACATAAAAAAATCAGACAATATTGTTATCGCCCAATCACATTTCATGATCATTTGATCTCTGATCGCCCGATCTCATATGCTACTTTTCCAATCACGATGTTTGTCACTACATCTGAAATCTGATACTTTTTCTATTGAATTGTGATCACCCAATCACAAAATTTGAACACCCTCAGTCAATGAACCAATAATCAATTGCTCTAAGTGAATGAATCAGTAATCAATTGATCTATCAACCCAATCAATTCATCGGTCGATCAGACATTTTGGTCACCCGATCAGAGGGTTAATTGTCCTATTTATTATTCAAAACCAATCTAATCATATGTTTGATTGTGAACTTGAATTCCTTATGCATCTGTATGTGGGTTATTTAGTAGCTTCCTAATTATGTTGGTAGTGATGTTCTAAACAACACGAGCAAAGATTGGTGTCTAGCCACACACCATTTCCATACAAGTATTAGGATTGAGTTTGAGAACAACTACAACCTATTAAGTGATCAATGTTTCCATGAATATATAACCCTTTTATCTCAAATATCCAGATTGAAATTGAGGAACGCAATGTCATCCTCTTAACATTCAGCCTATGTTCCTTGAACTAGAGAAGACATCTTGAGTTAATGTGAGCTCAATTTAATATTTTTACTCACATGAAAATGAGAATGACCAAGCATTTCATTGTCTCTCTTATCAAGTAGTTGGGGATATCACTCCAAAGTAGGGACAAATTCCATTTACATCCTCATAGTATGCCACATGTTTCATAGTGTACCCATTCACCACCTTTTTGGCAACTCATATTTCATAGAACATTGGGTTAGTGTCAAAGTGCATAGAACAACATATGTTACTATAATGACTTCAGGTCTAAGGACTATAGTCAGCATTGTTACATTGAGATTTGACTCTGACATTTCATTGCATGACTTCACTGTGTCAATCTCGAGGTGGATTTATCTAGTAAAACTTTTTCTCTAACAAGTACCTATGTTTAAGAGTAGATATCTAATCATGACTAAAGATGCATAGTCATGACTCATCATACTTGATAGTCTTGTGTATTATTGTTGTCCTATACTACTCACAATAATAACCAACTAGGGACATAACAAGAGTGAGTACCCTTATTATACATGTGTTCTCATGTTCAGATCCCCAACCCAAACCATATGCAATCGAGTTAAATCATTTAGGACATTACTAGGCTTATACATTATCTTGGTACTGAAACAACATACTAAGGGGAATTAATTTTTATTAATATCAAAATAAAGTAAAAATATCCCTTTTACCATCATTACATGATGGCTCTTAAGAGATATAAGCTAAAGTCCCCACTTGAACTAGATCCAATCACTCATGAACCTAAGTCTAATCGATCTAATATGGCCATCATGTTTCTTCTATGAAAATATTATATTTAGAGGATCAACAATCTTGCTTTCAATTGGTACTCTACAAAGATTTCTATCTCATCATTGTATGATCTCATGAATGAGATGGTATCGTTTGAGTATGTTCTTGGAATGTTGATGTGATTTTGGTTCCTTATCTTGTGCAATAGCTTCATTGTTGTCATAGAAAATATCTATATTGTCTTCAATGGTTGGAACCACCCTAAGTTCACTAATGAACTTCTTGATCCATATTACTTCCTTTGTTGCATTGGAGGCAGCAATGTACCCAACCTTTATTTTAGAATTAGCCATGCTCTCTTGCTTGAAGCCTTTCCAATCTAATAGACCAGTTGTTTAGGCAAAACATGAATCTTGATTTCAATTGGTAATTGTCCTTGTTCGTTTGGAAGCTTGCATTACTGCAACATTTTACAACTAACTCTTACTCACTACCATGATACAAGAATTGATCCTAAGGATGTTCTTTATAGCTATCCAGTATCCATCACTTGTATTTGATTGGTACATTCTCATAATACTCAAATCATACAATATATTTGGCGTGTACATACATGATAGACATAATTTCCTAAGCATATGAAATCTTAGTCTTGTGTTCCCTCTCTTCCAAAGAACTGGGACATTGAATTCTAGAGAGACTTATTCCATGAGACATGGGTAAGTTTCTCTCTACGAATTCCACATGACAAACCTCTTTAGAACTTTGGCAATGTGTGTACTTTGTCTTAGACCAAGAATCCTTATAGTTCGATCTCTATAGATTTTTATTCCTAGCATATAGGAAGATTTGCCCAAGTCCTTTGTGAAGAAGGTATTTCCCATACAGTCCTTAACTAATTGTAGAGTATGTATGTAATTTCCAATCAATAGTATGTCATCCACATATATATGAGAAATACAATATGCTCCCACTAACCTTCTTGTAAACACAAAGTTCATCATCATTTGGATTAAGACAAATAGTCTGACCGTCTCATCAAAATGAATATTTCCACTCTTAGATGCTTGCTTCAATCCATAGATTGAACCTTATAGCTTATATAATGTGTTGGATTCATTTTAAGAGATAAACCTTCAAGTTGTGTCATGTATACATCCTCAAGAAGATTCTCATTAGGGAATGCAATTTTAGCGTCCATTTACCAAATCTCATAGTCATGATAAGTTGCCATGGCAAGCATGATCTTGATGGATTTAACCATGGCAACTGGTGAAAAAATTCCTCACTGTAATAACCTTAAACTTGTTTGAAACCTTTTTCATCCAATCTACCTTTGTAGGTTTGTACATTACCATCCATGTAGGTCTTCTTCTTGAAGACCCATTTGCACCCTATGGGTTCTACCCCTTTAGGTGGATCCACTAAGATCACACATTGGTGGTATACATGGATTCCATCTCAAGTGTCATGGATTTAAGTCATTTATCATAATTTGGTCCATAAATAACATCATTGTAGGTGGTTGTCTCATCATCTTCAATGATCAACACATCATATTATTTAGTCATGGGAAATTCATATATCTCTGGCTCAAGATGTGCCCTCTATACCTTCAAGATTCCTGAGTTATGATAGAGACTTGAGGTATAACAACTATTTGTGATACCTCTCATTTCAAGGAATCAAATATCTCTAGAAACAAACACTTTGTTGTTGGATGGAATATAGAACTAGTAACTCATATTTTCCTTAGGTATAAATTTATTTGATTTGGGTCCAAGCTTTTCAGAAAACTTCTTTTTGACATAAGCTTCACATCCTCAAATTTTCATGAAAGACATATCGGGATGTTTCCCATTTCATATCTCATATAGTTTCTTTTTGACAGATTTACAAGGTATTTTCTTAAGTGTAAACACAATAGTTTTAAGAGAATAACCCCAAAAGGAAATTATAGCATCATCTAAACTCATCATTGATCGTACCGTGACCAACAAGATGTGGTCCCTTCGTTCTGACACACAATATGTTGTGTTGTTCCAAGTAGAGTCCATTGTGATAAAATACCACAATCCCTCAAAAGGGCCTCAAACTCTTGGCTATGATATTCACCACCTCGATGTGATCAAAGTTCTTTAATTCTTTTTCCAAGTTGATTCCATACTTCATTCATGAATCCCTTTATCCTTTCAAAGGGTTCCAATAGTTGTTTCATAAGATACATATATCCAAACCTACTAAAGTCATCAGTAAAAGTGATGAAATATTGATATCCACCTGTGTCACTTGTGCTACAAGTTCCACACACAACATTATGTATGAGCCCTTATAACTTTCTCGCTCTCTCACTATATCCATCAAAATGTGCTTTTTTCATTTTCCCTGAAAGAACAAAATTCACATATCTCTATTGATTCAGAATCAAAAGAGTCCATATAACCATCTTTATGGAGTCTAGAAATGTGCCTCTCATTTATGTTCTCGAAAGGACAGTTCCAAAGATAAGTTTTGTTTGACTTATTGAGTTTTAACTTCTTGGTACTTATGTTATATGCATATGCCTCAATATCTAATAAGTAAAGACCATAAGACAAATGAGCAATGTCATAAAATATTTCATACTTATAAATGGAAACGCAACCATTCTTTACTTGAAACTAAAAACCATTCTTGTGCAAACAAGATACAGAAATAATGTTTCAATTTATGATAGGTGCATAATAACACTTCTCTAAATCTATTATAAGTGCATTGGCCAAAGATAAATAATAGGTGCCTACTATAGTAGCAACATCTCTTGTTCCATTTGCAATATATAGTTCCACATTCCCTTTGTCTAGAGGTATACTTTTTTTCTGATCTTGCATATTTTAGCATAAGTGAGATCCACAACCAATATAAAATGCCCATGATGGAGAAGTAGATAAGTTTATTTTAATAATATATATACCTAAAGTGGAGATATCTAACCCCTGCTTCTTGTTCTTTAGCTCCTCAAGGTAAAGAGGGCAATTTCTCTTCAAATGTCCAACCTGGTGACAATTTCTTAATTAGCCAATCCTCATTTTTCTTTAAGTGTAGAAGACTTTTGGCTAGATTTAGAACCTTTCTTAGATTTGTGTTTGCCCTGTCTTTTCCTTTTGCTGATCATCAGCACTAAATAGGGCTTGTCTTTCATTTGCACCTCAGTAGTTCTCAACATACCAAGTAGCTAAGTTAATGGCTTACAAAAAAAACTCATATTGTAGCTCATGACAAATTGCTATTATAAATCTGACAACAACTGCATGATTAAATTTGTGGTCAACTCTTGACCTAAAGTAAATCCCAGTCTTGCAAGACTTTCTGCATACCCAACTAACTTGAGTACATAAAGTCCAAATGGATCACCATCTACCAATTTGTAGTTAAACTAAGCCTTAGAGACATCATAACTCTCTTTCCTTTCTTGTTCTTGATACATGCTCCTAAGATGTGTTATCATCTCAATGAAATCCATGTTCTCATGATGTTTCTGAAGCTCATGATTCATGGAGCAAAGCATTCGGGCATTTTATGTCCATAGAGTCATCAAGATGCTTCTTGTAAGCATCCTTTTTGTCTCTATGTGCATTAGGATTTGGTTCATTGGGTACTGGTATGTCCAAGACATGGAGCTTATACTCATGTGTGAGAATGATTCTCAGCATCTTGAACCAATCATTGAAGTTATTACCACTAAGTTTCTCTGTCTCAAGGACTAGTCGTAGAGAAAATGAATTGTTGCTAGTGTTTGCCATTGATCTACACAGAATATATATATATATTGCACGAGTCAATTGACTTGAATATTAATTTGATTTTTTAAAAATCTGATTTAACAGAATTTTTTTGACAATAATTAATTACTCCCATTATTTATGCAAATTAGTAGCCCTCACTTTCCATTCGAGAGATTACAACAAGTAGTCTTCTAGAGAGCCAAGATCCAAAATAGTAAGTCATTTTTCAACCAATGTTGATTCCCATAACTTAAGTATAAAGGTAGATAACAATTACCAATTGCATCATATGCAATTTTTGGTTAATAGTTGCACAGCTCCATGTCAATAATTCATAATAAGAATTGTATGCCATCTTTATGCCTCCAGGTGTCACCTAGTCAAGTTCATCAATGGCTAAAACAATAGTATTACACCCTGATTGGTAGGCCGACACACTTATTATCACACTTATCCGAGGTTGATGCACCACGCATGGCGTGCCCACAAACTTCTTTGAGGTTGGTGCACCACGCTTGGCGTGCCCACACTTGGTCGGCCAAGGTTTTCATGTGTATTGCACTTGGAGAGTGTTTTCAACATTGATACGATATATATATATATATATATATATATATATATATATATATAATGTATGTATCCAATCACCATTACATATACATTATTATGTGTATCCTATGCTATAATAACAACCACAAGTGATAAAATAGGATACAATAACTCTTACAAAATCATGAGCCAACAAGTGTTATCGAAATAATAACTAAGCGATTCAAATATAGATGTGATCCTAATACCACCCTCCTTAGGGTTCCTAATCACCAGATTAGGCATGTTGATCGGCTAATTAGAGGGTCAATATTTGGGTAGAACTTGTGTTGTTGTTGATGCATTGTTTTATCTAAATCACAAATCCTCTTTGGTATGGACGACTTCTAATCGTCTCCTCCTCTCCACAATGATCGACAAGTGATGTCATCACATCATCCCATTCTAATTACATAATTAAATTTTACATAAAAATGACTATAGATAGGCATGACATGTAATCCATATACATGTTACATGATATTTGATCAAAATAAAAATATTGATATTATATTTTTCTTATAAAATCTTAATGATCTAATTTCCATATCCACATACTTCCAAAAAATAATTTTTTAAGGTGTTGCAAGAGTTTATGTAATACATATCATATCATATATGATATTAGGTGATTATCATGGATACTAGTTTGCACAGTGTTTGTCCAAAAAATTGTTTGAGGTTCAAAAATCAAACCAAAATTAGAAGTTTATGGCGTCATCTGTGATCTTACTATAGGATTTTTTGGGAAGAAAGGCATAGTGGAACAACAAAAATAATGTCTTCCTTCCATACCCAAGACATAGGATTTGTTGTATATATAAAATATAGGTGAATGAAAAACATAAGAGGGGATAGAGGTGATATATTTTCACACACTACTTGTCTAACAAGTAGATATGTCTTATGTTGATGAAGAACTCAAACATAGGGATCTAGACCTGATTCAGCCACAAAGAAATCCAGATAGATCACCAATAGATCTAGATTGTCCATCAAATGACAACTTTTTTTCATCTTATAGAATGTGCATTCTAAGCCTCTGCATGTATTCCTCAGCCTCTATTTTTTTTCATGTGTATGAGGGAGAACATGGTACATCACTTTGGTCACCAAGTTGAAGAGGAACAAGAGTTCTCAATGTGCTAGTCCACCCAAAACTCCCTTTCATCTCTTATCTTGGGCAACAATCCTTTGGGTTACTTCCTCTATCCAATGTGGAAGTTTGATGGACAATTTTTTTCACAATTTGTCCAAAGGGTTGTATCAAACCTTTTGGGACATGCCCCATTTATATAGGAGAATCATTGGCTTGGAAAATCTTAATTTCAATCCCTTTCCAAACCACAATTCAAAAAATGGTCAAACATTGAAAAACTTGGATACGATTGTGGTTGACCAATGGCTATTTGTTATTACTCGATATTAGTCCTTAATCACCTAATCATAGAATATGATCATCCGATCAAGAAGGTTCAGATCCAAAACTAAAATATGAAATTTCAAATTTGAATTTCGATTGACTAATCACAAAATTCTAGTGGAGTCGATCAATTAACACTCAATTGATCTATTGATCAAATCATATGATCGTACGTTTAGATATTTTGATTCCCCGATCAAAGGGTTAATCAATTTGTTTATGATTTAGAACTGCTCCAATCATATGTTTGATTCCAAACTTCAATTTCCTTATGCATCCTTTTAAGTGTGACCTAGTAGGTTCCTAATTATGTTGGTAGTGATGTTCAAAATAACATAAGAAAATAGTGGTCTCTATCCACACATTATTTGCACCCATGTAATGAAATTAACCAACCTACATGTATATTTATATAATTATATTTCTTTACAATAGAGGTTATTAAACTTTTTTTTTATTAGTTGTATGTGGCATTTTTTACCCCTGTATAGTTGATGGAATATCCAATAATCAATTTGTTTTTTGTGTTTTCTAACCCTATATGGTTGGTCAAATAGCCATTAAGTAGGTATGGCTAATGGGTGGTTGAAAGCTCAGCCAACCCCCCCCCCCAGTTAACAGTATTGAACACTCACTAGTCAATATCTCTAGCTCATTTATACTCAGGCTTATTCCATTTGTCCAAGACTTATGTTGGTATGACTTAGCTAGTTGTCATACGAACCACAAATAGCAACCCCGAACTAGCCCTTTTCTATTGATAAGTTAGTCCAACTAATGAAAAAAGCATCCATATATTATCCATCCTTGGGAAGATCAAGTTCAACTACTACTGTAAGCAATTAAAATTTAAATTCAACCCAATCAAAGGTTCTAATAAATAAATCTAACTATCTTAAACATCATTTCACAACTCTACTAATGAGAAAGATCATTTTATATCATTTCTTATTCAGAACTTGAATTGGGGTTTCCTCTTATACATATAACACTTACATTTGGTAAATACTCAAAGTGATATGGCAATCCAATCATAATCCAATCTTTACCTTTTCTACTATTGTATTCTCATACAATTTCTAAAATAGAAGTCTTAAATCTAAAATATATACTTTCTATCATAATTTCATTCGACCAAAACCCTTTTTATTTCTTGAGTATAAAACTCAAAAATCATTTGTTTACATTGACAACCAAAATAGAGTTTTTTCTTAATGTGGCACTATCATTTATGAAATATCTCAGTCATAGAAAATCTCCCCTGCTAATTTAAATTACTTCCCAAAATATTAAAAAGAGAAAATCATGATTTCTAAGAATCTTTGACTAACTCCTTGGTTGCTTCCTCTACTTTGTGGTTCTTTAATAAGACTTTATACAAAGGCATATCCCTCTACCTAATATTTGCATTCTACATACAAGAATTTGAAGACATCCCATAATATGTGAAACTTCTTCTCTCAATTGAACTAGTTCTATATTAGATAACTTCTTAATAACTAGATGGCACTTCCTCAACACGGAGACATGAAAGGCATCATGAAAGGTAGCTAAATCATAAGGTGTATCTAATTGAAATTTCATTGGACATAATTAGATATGGTCCCGGGTATCTAGGATTTAATCTACGATGTGTCTCAAACCTTTACACACATGTACAAGGTGAAATTTAGATATAAATTGTATCTAGTGTCAACAATTAATCATTGTGGTTTGTTATCACAACTCAGTTCTTAATCATTTGACGCTAACAATTGTTGTCTTCTTATTGTTAATTTCTTATTTGTCTCTTTCACTAATGCAAACCCAACAACTATCATTCACTACCTCATACCTAAAACTCAGATATATACATCACCTTCAATTTATATCCACACATAGTACCATAACTAAGATAGAATGATGGTTGTTTTTGGATACAAACTCCATTTGGATGAGATTCTAATCCCAACTAATGCAAAATTGCAGAACACATACACTCACAATATCTTCAAGAGTCAAAAAGTTTTTTTTCTTCTAATTATCCATATTTAGGAGTTTGGAATGTCATCTAAAACTTCAACCTAGTTCCCAAAGCATGATGCTACTGATTCCAAAATCTTGACCTGAATTTAAGATGTTTTCAAGAGTTGATGGATATTGTAATTCTGTGCAACTTAAGATCTTCATCTATATAGACTTGGTAAGCTTTGCTACATCCCATATAGACTTACTAGGTAGAAGTTAGTACATATTGTGAGTTTTTCCATTAGAATCAATATAGAGTTAAACCATGCGATGACTTAGGTAAACCTACCACAAGGTCTACTGTGATGTGTTACCATTTACATTTATGGATATGGAATGGCTGCAAAGTTTTATGACCTTTTGTTTCTCAATCTTAATATTCTTACACACACTAAGATTGGTGAGATACCCAAAAACATCCATCTTCAGACTAAGCCACCTATAAAACTCCTTAATATTTATTCCATTTTAGATTTTCTCAAGTGCATTGTGTTAATAGGAGAATGATTTCTTATAAATTCCCTTCTCCAACTTAAGTATTATTAAAATGGCCATTCTTTTTGTATATACAACATAACATCATCTATAAAGAAAAAGTTTCTTTTTTATTGACTTGCATAATGTATTACATATATAACTTGGTCATCCTCCAATTATTACTCAATAGTCTAACCATACAAAATATGCTGGCTTTCATTTGTGCAATGAAACCACCTTGTTGTAAAATGCCCAACTCTATATACATAACTTTGATATTCAGTTAAAAATTTTTCCTTCATCAACTAAGGGAACATCCATGTGATGATAATTTTCTGCTCATGATACAACCTTATACTTTTTAGGATGGTAATAAAACTATAATAATTAATCTAACCATCTTTTGTATCCAGCGTTGAGATCTTAGAAAGTGAATATATACTTCAAAAAATATAGTACGAAATAATTGGCATGGCTAGCCATACAATCAGTGATGCCAAGTCTTCAACACATATGTTAATGCCTCCAAATCAACATAATGAGTAAAATTATTAGTTTTGTTCATCTAGATAGAATTGTTGATATCACTTTACCATACTATACCAACACACATAAGAAACTCTTATGTATAATTACAAAATATGATATGACTCATACAATATCTTAGAACTCAAAATAGGTGTGGTTCTCAACCTCACTTACAGCCTCTAACATCAATCTTCACATGCCTCTAACCAAATAAAATTTGCATCTTCCTCGTCATGCAAGTAAGTGATGGTGCAATATTACTAAATTTTATAAAGAATCATTGATAAAATAGGTCTAATCTTAGGGAGATTTTGACCTCAGTGATTATTTCAGGTTGTTCCTGTTGAAGCATACACTCCACTTTCTTGGGATCTACATTGGTTCCTTCTCTGAAATTACATGAACTAGAAAAGAAACTTCTATCAGTGAAAACTTATACTAGAAAAATGTTTATCATAATTGGAATATCCAATATATGCATCCAGAGAATAAATTAGAAAATCTTGTATGAACATAACAATTCATTACAATATGTCCCATGTTGACTTAATAGGTAGAGATTAGTAGATATGGTGAGCTTATCCATTATAATCCATATAGAGTCAAACCTATGTGATGGCCTAGGTAAACATACCATAAAGTCTATTGTGGTGTATTTCTAGATACATTTATGGATAGTGAGTGGCTACAAAATTATGTGACCTTTTGGTTCTCAGACTTTATGTTACACACAACACACACTGTGAGATATCAACAACATATGACTTCATATGAAGCCACTTCTATTACTCCAGATGTACATTTAGTGTTTCTCAGGTGCATTACATAAATAGAAGAATGGTTTCACAAAAATGTCCTTCTTCAACTCAAACGAATTCTTTTTTGTGTATACAACATAAAATCAACTATGAAGATAAAATTCTTCTCTTTTTTTGACTCGTCTCTTGTGCTACCTATATAATTTGGTCATCCTCTAATTATAACTATGATTTAATCATACAAAATCACTTGAATTTCGTTTATGCAATCAAACTATCTTGTTTTGAAACACCCAACTACAAATTCATGTCTTTGATATTTACTAGTAAATCTATTTATTCATAGACAAAGAAGACATCCATGTTTAAGATGAATATTTTCAACTCAAGGCATCTAATATAGAATTAGATATTTTATGATTGTAATGAATTATATAATAATAATATTGAATCCAATCATATTTGCTATCTTAGGTTGAGCCTCTTAAATGAATTTATACTTCAGTATTTTATGGTAGAAAAATATTTGACATGGTGTAATGTCAAGTCGTCAACACATGTACCTCTTCTGCTAACTCAACATCATGTGTAAGAGGATTATGTATGTTCTTCTTTATTATCAAGAAGCATATGATTTTACTTTACCATCCTACATTGACACACACTCAAACCTCTTCTGTATGCATCATAAAATATGATAAACTCTAAATAGGTGTGCCTCTAAACCTTTATTTGCAACATCTAAATGCAATATTAACATGCCTCTGACCAAATCAAATATGTATCCTTCCTCATCTTGCAAGAAGTAGAATATGCAATAATGCTGAAAAAATTATGAATCATTAAAAATATCCATCCAACCTTAGGAAGACTTCGACTTAATATGTAGTTTAGGTTGTTTCCATCAAAGATAGATTCCACTTTTTGGGTATATGCGTTGTTTCTTTCTCATGGAATCACATGTACTAGAAAGAAACTTTGATCAATTAATGAAAACATACATTGGCTAAACTTATTTTTACAATTGATGTTATTTAAAAACCAATAAAATTGACCATAAGTTCTTATAATGTTTTTTAGCATCTTCAGAATAAATCAGAATATTATGTTTGCAAACAAACATTCATTGTAGTATATCCATGCTGATTTGATAGTTACATATTAGTAGTTACATTGATCTTGTTCATGGGAAACCATATAGATTCAAAACCATGTGATGACCTAGGTAAACCTACCATAAAATCTATCTTGATGTGTTTCCACATAAATTAAGGCATAGGGATGGGTTACATTGTTCTATGGCTTTTTGGTTCTCGGTCTTAATTTGCTTACACACACCACATCTGGTAGGATACTTAGGTCCACACCTATTCACACCAAGACACCTATATAAATCCTTAAGATTGATGTATATTTTACTGTTTCCCGGGTGCATTGCATAAATCAAAGAATGGTTTTGTATATACTTCTTCAAATCAAATAGGATTAGAATGCACATTCTCTTTTGAATATATAACATAACATCTTTCTTATCTTTTCTTTACTGGTCTCTTGTATTACCTATATAATTTGGTCATCCTCTAATTTTAAGTCTATGGTCTCATCATACAAAATCTGCTTGACTCTCATCTATGCAATCAGGAACCTTTTTGTGAGTTACCCAACTATATATTTATATCTTTGATGTTTAGTAATAAACCACTTTTTTCATGGACTAAGGAAACAATGATGTTGAAGATTAAGATGTTCAACTGAAGGCATCAGATACAACATTATACTTTTCAATATTGCAATAAATTGTACAATAAAAATAGTTCATTTAACTATCTTAGATATATTGTTTATAGTGAATATATACTTTAATATTTAATGGATGGAAAATATTTGGCATGGCTTACTATACATGTAGTGATGACAAGTCTTCAACACATGTATTGTTGTCACCAAATCAAGATCATGTGTAAGATGATAATATATGTTCTTCTTTAGCTATTTAGAAGAAAAATATACCACTTTACAATCCTATATCAATACACATACATTCCTATTATGTATGCATCACAAAATATGAGATGACCCTTACCATAATCTGGACAACTCAAAATAGGTATGGTTCTCAACCTTTCTTACAACCTATAGAAAAAAAAATCTTCGCACGACTTTCACCAAATAAAATGTGCATCATTCCTTGTCATGTATATAATAGGTGATGCACTAATGCAGAAAATCTTAGGATCCATTGTTAATATCCATCCAACCCTAAAGAGTCTTTAACCTCTATGGTATTTTTAGATTGTTCTCCTAAAATCATGTGTACTAGAAAAGAAACATCTATGAGTGAAAACTTATATAATCACTGAGGCATAGAGGAATTCAAGTGGGAGTTTGAGGATGTGATACTTGGAAAGTATCTGTCTCTTTACACGTGGGATTTTGGGGGTGAAATCCTTGATAGGGATTTGTGGTTGTTAGCCCTAACCTAGCTTAATTCTAATTTGTGATTTTTATATAATAAAATGCTTAAACCTTAATCTAATATTTTGGGATGTATTAATATCATGTGACATGCTTATATTTTCATTTTAGTCCAACTTGATTGATGACTGAGCTATCTTTGCTATATATGTACTTGTTTTGGAACAGGTTGCTATTTACCCATAAGTGAGGGTTATCTTACAAATTTTCTCATGTTGAGAATGTTTCTTGTGCTTTAGTATCATGCGAGAGAATATTATGTAATGGGGCACCTTGTTTGAATCATGGTTGGTGATGTGACATCTAATGGTGACTCTAGGGTTTGTAGGCTTTGCTTAGTTGATATGGTGACTATGCTAGGGTTTGGGTGTTACGACCACTACACCACTTTTGGGTGAGTGTAGTGACCGCAACACATGCCTTGGGTGGTTTTGTCTCAACCGAGATGACCTAGATGTGATGATGGTTGAAACACTTATCCTCTAGTGGAGTGTCTCGAACATGTATATGGTACTTAGGGTTTTGGTCGATACTAAGTGTACATGAGATGTGTCTCGACTGAGACAAGGTGGTAGCCGACTTTAAAAGTCACTACATTTTTTTGGATTAACATAAATTTTTTAATTATGCATGTAAGAGGAGATAAGTCTATTTTCTTGGAGGGCATGTGTCCTATGATGGTATATTATGTTGACACCTCATAAATCGCTACTTCGCTTCTCCTTTGTGTATATAGCCCCTTCTCTTCACATGATAGCAACTTTTTTGAACCTACTCTCTTTCTCCTTCCTTATGACTGACCTTGGAGCTTTGGGAGCAAGGATGATCTATTCTTGAAGCTTGGGTGGCCAATCCATCTTGCATATTGAAGATCTCATGCTAGAACCAACCTTTGGTGGTGATTCCTAGAGATTTTTTCTCTTAGTAAGTGATCTTAACTCTTGTTCACATTTCCCCTCTTTTGAAATATCTTTCTTCTTCCTCCTTCACGGCCATAAGAATGTGGATCATCCATGGTGGCTTTTCTTGGAGATCTCTTCTTCACAAAGGTCATAGATCATGTTTTGACATAATGGTACCCGAGTGAGAAGAAGACCTCTTCTTTCTTCTTCTTTGATTCAACCTTGGGTTTGATTTTTTTATTTCCTTAAGCCCTCCTTTGACCATGGTGTCTCTTTATCTTTTTGAGGTGATCCTTTGGTTGAAGTGTTAAAGCTTGGTTGGAGTTCTTGGAGCTTGTAATCTTGGGAGATTAGTTCTCTCCAAATCAGGCGGGTTATATAACTTTTCCCCATCTACTATTTATACTATAAATTTGATCATAAGTTTTGTTCTAAATCTCTGAAATGGATCCTTGATATGTTCATAGATATAATATTTTTTAGGGTTCAATTTTGGAGTATTCTTGAGAATATTACCTTTCTTGTAAAATCCTAAAATCCTTAAACCCGATTTTTGAGAGTAAAGGGAAGATTGATGTGTTTTCTTTGGATCTTCACCCAAAGAACCTTGTTACTTTTTGTATGGTTCATATATACTTGGATAATAATAGGTTTTGGGTCTTTTTACCCATACAAGAATCTCATTTTTCTCTTTCTAAAACATAGATTTTATGGTGACCTTTTATGACCTATGTTTTAGGCTTGATGAGAAAAGTTGTAAGGAGAGTTCCTCCTATTGACCTTTGGTATTCCTTCTTTCCAACCTTTTGTTTCGGCCAAGTTTGAACCTATTAGGGTGTTGTCTACGTAGCTGACTTAAGATCGTAACAACCCTTGGTCTTCCATCATGGTCGACACCCTTTCTAGTGATGGTTTTGACCGCGACACCCCAAACCCTAAGGGTGGTCCCTACACTAGTTGATTGTGATGCAGAGTTGCTACATGATCACTTAACTTGTTGGTTTTCATTGTGTTCTAAAGAGCTAAGTATGATGGTCAAGACGTATGTTTAGGTTATATTATGGTCATTATTGGTTAAGGTGGAGTTGGTTTTGGACGTAACTCTATGATTAGGTTTGGGTCAAGATATCTATACACATGCATGTATTTGGTCATTATACCTTGGTGAGTCATGGTCGCAACATACCTTGAAGCGTCACGGTCACGACATCTTATTTAAGTGCACCTAGTGTCATGGTCGTAACACCATCTTGTTGTGTCTTGGTTGTGACCTTGATGTTGGTTTGGGTCGTGACCATGTGTTGTGCTTTAGTATAGACTCCTCTGAGTTGGTTTTGGATGAGACATGTTTTGATGATGGTCGCAATGCATTGTTGTGATGCTTGAATGCAATGCTTGTTGTGATGGTGGAATTTTTGTCGTGATAGGTTACCCCCTTGGTATCGGTCACAGAATGTTGATATTTGTCTTGGTCACAACGTTGTGTTGTTTTGGGCCGAGACTCCCATGTGTTGCTTTAGGTCGAGACACCCTTGTGATGTTTGGTTAGTCGAGACACTTTGTGATGTGGTCAAGACATTTTATATTTCTTAGGTTGAGACGCCTTGACTTTGTTTCAGTCATGATGCTCTTGAGGTGGTTCAACTATTATGCCTAGGGTGAATGTGTTAAGGTTGTAACTAGGTTTCGTGTTGGGTTGTTACCATGTGTTGGTTTCAGTTGTGACCATTTGGTGTGTTGTTTCGATCACAACCATGATGTGTTATTTCAGTCAAGACCATGGTGTGTTGTTTCATTCATGACAACTTGACCTTGATGACGTTTGGTCGAGAGACCTTGTTGATGGTGAGTTATGACACATGAAGATTTTGTAGTCACAACACCATGATAATGCATGGTAGATACACTTATATGATATATGTTAATGGCACATGCATAACATAATGAGATGGTACACCTACATATGTATATGAAGGATATACCTAGTGTTGTTGATGACATAGTCTAATCATGATCTGATGGAGCTTCCACTTGTGTGGAGTTGCGTGCACCACTAAAAATCCTAAAGATAGTAAGTCTTTAGGTTTAGCATTGCTTATACTAGATTAAAAACTCCACCCACATATGCTAGGATACATGGAAGTCTTATCGTAGTACAGTAAAGGGTCGAATCCACAGGACAATGGTCTTGTAAAGATCAACAAGATAGAAAACGTTAGAATTTCATCTAACTCCTTAACAGTTGGTATTTAGATCATAGAGTTGGTTTGTCTGTTTAAACTAAGTGCAAGTAAAGTAAAATCAAGAAAGTAAATTTAAGGTTGTAAACAATGTTAAGAAACCACTAGGATGTGATCGGCTTTTACCACCACTACACATGGATCAAAACATACATCATAATAACTTGGCTTGCAAAGAAAAGAGTCTGAACAGTTAGTATCTTTGTAGACTTAGCTTCCTTTCGGATAACTAACTATGATAAACGTGGAAGTGTTTCAATTCCAGCCATCCCCGGATGAATGGTCACTTACTTTGCATCACTCCCCTCACAAAGTGTGTTCCTCGACCTATCAAGGTTGTACTTACATACGTCAACTAATTCCATTTCATAGTATGAAAGTACAACGATGGAGGTGAGATTACTCCACTCCTTGAGAAACGCTCCTAGATACCGAACCAAATGTATGGTGACTACATATAATCTGGAACCAACAAGCAGTCGATATTTGAATCTAGAAGTACAAACATAGACAATTTCCACTAACAGATAATAGATAACACAAGTTGGTGATCAAGCAACTAGCATTCATTAAACGATTGATGTTGAACTGGAAAGATAGTGTTTTTCTATTGCAAACTCAAGAATTACAATGTATGAAATGAAAACATGGGTGGCGGGGCTACTCCCCGCACCCTAGTGTATGAGACTACTCGCTCATGGCAAGAACAAAGAAGGGGGTGATAAGAGAGAGAGAGAGCATCATCTCCATGAAGGAGGGAGGAAGGTCGACCCCTTAGAGAGAGAGAGCAACGATCTTCACACTTCATAGCTTTCTTGATGATGAATCCTCCTCTTACCACCTTCTTTGCCGATGAGAGAGAAAGTAGCTTGGACATGGAGTATGGATCTCAGACCAGCAGCCCTGGGGCAGTGGGTGACGGATGGAATAGCTCTAGAGCAATAGAGGCAGCCTTTGGATATCCAAGACTTGATGATCTGTGAGGACCCCTTTGGGTTCTTTTTATAGGATTTTGAGTGAGCCTTAAACGGTTTGGGTATGTGGGTCCAAACGGTCTTGGAGACCGTTTATATTTTCACACAGTTTGGAGACCATTTGGACTCTCTCGGTCTGGAGACCGTTTGAGTCCTCTTGGTCTGAAACTATTTGCTTTCATTCGATCTTGGGGTCGTTTGGCTTCATACGGTCTTGGGACCGATTGATCTCCATTCAGTCTTGGGACCGTTTGGCTTCATACGGTCTCCGGACCGTTTGACCTTTATTCGGTCTTGGGACTGTGTGGCTTCATATGATCTCAGGACCGGTTGATCTCCATTCTATCTTGGGACTGTTTGGCTTCACACAGTCTTGGGACCGTTTGACCTTTATTCGGTCTTGGGACCGTGTGGTTGCATACGATCTTGGGACCATTTTGCTTCACACGATCTTGGGACCGTTTGACCTTTATTCGGTCTTGGGACCATGTGGCTTCATACGGTCTCAGAATCGATTGATCTCCATTTGGTCTTGGGACCGTTTGGCTTCATACGGTCTTGGGACTGCTTGATCTTTATTCGGTTCTAGGACCGTTTGGCTTCCATTCGGTCTTGGGACCGTTTGGGGGTTTTGTAATTTTTTTGTGCTTTTCTATAAGAAGTGAAAAGGAGAAGTTAATCTAATGGTATATTTACAAAAAGGTGGAAAGTTAAATATTCTATCTAATTTAACTAAGAAAGAGTATGGAAAACTAAGGAAAACTAGTAAGATAACATCGCAAAATGGGAGGTTATCACCCCCCTAACTTAGAGTCTAGCTTGTCCTCAAGCTCGATAGAGATAAGGCATGTAGTGGCGAGGAAATTTTATTTAGTGAAGATTTCCATACTCTTGCTTCAATTCTAAACCAGAGATCGCTTAGAGTTTTATCAGGCTTCTGCTCGCACTAACACTTTCAGGTATTGGGAGTTGCGTGGATCTTAGATTTCTTCCGTATCACGTAGCTCGCATTGAGACCACCTTTTCCTCGATCGCATTCTATGCATGTTTTCAACTCCAATCAGTTTTATACTTCTTTGAAAATCTACTGGAAACTAAGATGGCATGAGGGTTGGCTAAAGGTTGATGTGTAACTCCCCCTTTTAGTGGGGGGGTTATCTAAACTTTTAGGATCTCACTACCGGGCGTGACACATTTTCCTTTGTGAGGGAAGCTAAATGTACCGACCGGGCGAGTCCTTTATCAGCTTTTTCATATATTCAGAGACCTTAGGATCTCATTACCATGTGTGATACATCTGCCTTTGTGAGGGTAGCTGAATGTACCGGCTGGGTGAGACCTTTATTGGTCCTTCATATATGTCCTTAGGCGTGGCACAACTCTCATGTTTTTATTCAACACTCTGGCTTCTATTCTTATACTCACAGGCTTAGGAGTTGGATATTTAGGGATTTTGTTTGGGCTGCCAGGCCTCTCTTTTTTTTAAAAAAGAAGAAAACTATTCTTGGAGTCTCCTGACAAGAACTTATTTTGGTTTTGTACTTAGTGGTCCACTTGTGAGGTTCCTTGATTTAGATTTCACATGGTTCCCTCTCATCCTTGAGAGAGTTTTGGCTGGCTTCGGCTATGATTTTAACTTGTGGAGAGTCTGGAGCAGAGTTGAGGCAAAAGCATGGAAATCGAGTGTGAAAGTGATTTATTAATTCACCATTTCATGCCTAAATGCTTTTTATGTTATTTCTTTTTTTAGGACTACTTTGATTGTAAATTTAGTTGGGGGTGACCTTTTCCTAGAGTGATGTTATACTTATGTACAAGAATTATTCTATGAAAGAAATTACTGAAAAAGTCTAAATGTGAAAAGAAAGATAAAAAGAAAAACAATGCATAGAGAAACAGGAGAGAAAAAAAAAGAGCAGAGGGAGATGGGTTAAAAAATGATACCTCACCCTTGTCCAGTGTACCCCCACTAACTTATCACTCACTCTGTCCTCAGAGTGTCAAAGTGATAGGTTGAGAAGTACATGGACAAGGGCATTATGCTTTTGTTAGTCCTTTGTTAGCTCCATGCGTTCAGAGAAGATTAGCTGTGATCTTTCCACTTAGAGCGTGGTAATCCACATCTGTCATGTCCACTACTGGTCTTCCAAGAACAACGAGGTTGTACATCCAGTAGAGGATGTGGAAACCACATTCGTTTGATTCTCGGAGCTGCTGGGGGCATATGTGGCTGAAGGTTGGGCGATGAAAGTGTTCTTTATCGTACGCCCTTGTGTGCTTGCTTAAAAGATCATGTAGTTTGTCGACACATTTCTTTGCCATCTCCTCTGTGGGCATGTTAGCTGTCACAACATACTGGTTCTGGTTAAGATCAAATTGGCTATCAGAACTGTTATAGATGATTGTTGTTCCTTCAGGAAGGTTTGTCGCCAGTAACATCCAGTGCTTTGAGTGAAGGAAAGGAAGCATGATGAACTTCGGAGTTGTATGATGGAGGCAAGAGATAAGCGCCTCCGTGGTTCTGAAGTTCTTTATCTTTAGTAGGTAATCCTTCATGTAAGCTGACGCCATGTAAGTCGTAGGATGGTTCCATCCGAGGAGATATTGATAAGCTATCATCAGGCTCACGGATAAAAATCCTTATAATTGTACGGTTTCATGGAGGGTATCTGCCATGACTAGAATATCTCCAGCTAGAAAAATGAGCTCATCTTTCTCGGCATATAGCCTAGACATGATGAGTCGAAGTTCATTTTCAGAAAGATTCTTGCAAGCTACGAGGTCGAAGTTAGGAAACGTCAGTTCTATGGCAGGTAGGGGCACCAGTTGTGTGGAAGGTTTGTTGATGGTGGCCCGTAATACCAATTCGATGCCCCATGTGTCTTTCGCCAAATAAAAAGTGTAAGGGTCCCATTTTCTTTTTTCAGGGACCGCGGTGGGTTGTTGTTCTTTCTCCAACTCCGTTAATGTTTGTCAGAAAGGTTGCCTTTGTGTACGTTGGATGGCCGAGAAAAGGTAGTGAGGGACGTCGTCTGGCGCCATAGTCGGGTCCTTGAAGAACCTTTTGTCACATATGAGCTCCATGGCGTAACGCCCTCGTAGCGAGTGAAAATCTTCTGTGGCCAGCTTGGTGAAGGGGGTTTGTTGATTAAGTGCTTGTATGTGGCGTATAGTGTAGAAGGCGCAATCCCCAGATCCGTCAGTGGTTTGTACTGGAGGAGCGATCATTTGGAACCAAGGTTGGTTCCAACCATTCTTGAGAGAAGGGCAGGCAGCCCAAATTAGTTTGAGAAGCCAGAAGGGGATGCATCTTGCTTCTTCAGCTTCTTCTGCAGCAAAGTTGATTGTTCTGGCCTTTAGTTCGCTGGCACAAAAATTGTACACCTTGGCATCGTGGGCCACGGTGTCAATGATCATGAGTAGCCAGTGACCAGAAACTTGAAAGGGGACCATAAGATATCGCACCTTACAAGCGATCCCAACGCGCAGCCGCTCTATAGACTTATTGCGTAAGTCTTTGTATAATAGGCTCATAGCCAGAGCTGGTGAAGCATTGAAAACTAGCTATGGTCACTTTGAGCTTCTATATATTTCGATAGATTTGGCAAGAAGAACACGGAATATTGCCATCTTCACTGTTGATTGTGGTCAAAGGATTGTGTGGACATCTTCACGTGTCAAATTACGCTTAGTTTTTATATTCGTGTAGATGATGTCCCCCCTGTGATAACTTGACCTTTTCTCTCTCCTCAAATGATAGGTTCCTCTCTCATAAAGTGGCCCATTACTGAATTTGATGTCAATTTCATAATTGGAGGGTTGAGCATTTCTAATTTGGCCACTATAATGATCAAGTTCACAATGTGTGCATATGATTTTCTCTCTTGATCTAATTTTCACTATTTAATGATTCACTACTTTGTAAAATATCTTGAACCTGATTAGTATGATCACCTTGCTCTACAACATGTTTCAAAATATCGAGGGTTCTTTTATCTTCCCAACGGTACAAAAAATACCTCTTTTGGACCATCCTAGCCCAAGATATGGGTATTTGAAATTTTGACTCATATTGTACATGTTTTAATTATCCTTGTTGAGTTGCAACCCTTATTGGGCCCAATATCAAGCGTGTGGCCCATTTAACTAGTTGTCTTCCTTCTTCCCAAAACAGAAAGCAACGCTTGACTGGAGGATCTCTCCCCTTGCTCCAGCCAGATCGGGAAAGAAATCAAACCCCAAGATGGTTGAAGAGAACGCAAACCCTAAACACCTTACACTATTTAAGGCTCTGCTTTCTACTCTTACCCTCTTCCCCACCATCGCTCCTCCCTTCCTGTCTTCTTCTAGGGCCGGCCGCCAACCTACTGAAAGCAGGCTGCCATTTTCTTTTGTTGGGTGCCGCCGACATCTTAGGGCTTTGAGCCTTTCTCTACTCCGGCTTTCCCTCCTTACTTTGCATCCATAGGATTCCTGCGAAGGTTGTCGAGCTTTTTGGAATCAAGCTGGGCGGCCATACATCTGTTGGCATCGCTGTAGCTGCTGAAGAAGCAGGGGCTGGCGGCGCTGGATCAAACCTGGGCATTTTCCTTCCATGTCCCTACAGCGAGGATGGGAGGGATGGATGCCCAAGCTAGAATCCGAGATGCCCACTCCATCTCCGTTCGCCCCCCCCCCCTTCAACTGCAACCTGGCGGCGGTTGGGAGCCCGGAAAACAACCACTGTGCCGGCTCTGTTTTGCCACAGGAACAGGGGCGCTCCTGTGCGGATCGGGGAGACGGAGTTCCCTCCCATGCGGGTCAACCCCAGCCAATTCTTTTGGGCCGAGCAATAGAGCCCAGCGGCCTGCAAGGTGATTTCTTTTGCTCTAATATGGGGTTAGTGTCATGACTTTTTCTAAGACCTCCTTAACAATGCTATGATGGTTAAAAATATACAAAACTATATATCAAAACGATCAGCAAGAGAAGACCTATACTATGAGTTTGGTTTCAAACCTTAAATCCTAGTGTGGCCCTTCTAGTTTGATAAAACAATCAACATGATCATGATTAATCACATGTAGTATAGGAGTATGTTCTATATTGAGACCTTGATGCTTGTCTTACCCACTAATCATCATAGCAATAACTTAGGGTTACTTTTGAGCCTAATGAACATCCAAATAATTATCTTTGATCTATGGTTAATTCATATGTCATCATGTGACTCTTTTGGACTATAATGTTGAACTTGCCCTAAATTGCTGATCCTGCTTCTAATGGTCACCCACCTAATCTTTTAGGTGTTTCTAATGGCTTAATGTTGCTGGTCTAAATCATCTTTTAGATTTAAACCTCTTGACTTGATGAATCATGATATAGGATGCTCTATTGTGAGTCCTTCGACCCTAGAATGCATGTAAATGCCTTAAATCTTGATATGGTCATAGAAAGTACATGGAACGTCATAATGACATGGAACTGGAACCACACTATCATGTTGACCTATAGATCAATACAATACCATATAATGAACCAATAAGCAACTTGGAACCCACCTTGGCCAAAACCCTAAAATGCATCTAATTAGGGTTAATGATGAGAATCTAATGCATATATGTAATCTTGTTGTTAATCAGGTTTGGCATGTGGCTAGATGGTGAAGGATATGTTAAGTTATGAATCTCTAAACCAGGTATGGGCCTTAAAAAGACATATATTGTATGCTTGTTTGTCTATTTGCTCAAATATTGCCATGTACTATTGCTATGTCTTACTCGATGTTGCCTCGTCAGTTTTATAACTTGAACACATATATAGATAGAACTCCATCATAATATTTTTGATAAAGGGTTAACTCTTAGTTACGTACATGAGGTCCCTCTCGTATAAAAGGGTTAGCTAAGCTTGAGCACCCTTACGGACCCTTCCAACGGGAAGATGGTCAAAGGCCTTAAACATGCTTGATATTGTTGGTATAATGGAGTGAAATGACAAAAAATATGGTTTCGCATTTGTTAAACAATTAACATGTTTATTCTTGTTCATTTGTCCTTGAAATCTTTTCAAAATTATGCAAAGCTTATACATATATGTATCTTTCGGCCCCATACTCAACACCTCGTGTGTTGACCCATTTCTCGTATGTTGTTTTTAGGTTCAGAGATGGCTAGAAGGTTGATGGGCTTGGTGAGCTATGCTAGGTGTACTTGTTATCAGATCCAGATTTAGTGCAGATGAATGACTTGTACCTTGACTATGGAAATATGTAATTGAATTCATGAATATAATACATTTCGTATAATTTTATACTTGTTGAATGTTGAGACTGTGTTTGTTACGGCCCCACCTCCCGATAACCCCCAATTAAGGGAGACCAAGAGGTTGAAGCCGCACCCATTAATCCCGGATCAAAGGTTCGACATATAACCATAAACAATTATTAAATTCTAACAGACTATACTGAAAATGGTAATAAATTTTTCTTTGCATACCTTTGAAAAGTTGGAAACAAACTAAACTTCTAACCTCAGCTGAACTATTCTAACTAGTTCGTCCTTGTTCTCTAATTCTTGAATTCATAAGGTGTCGCTTTACTGTTTGTTCTTTTCTTTGTACTTAAAACGCCGACAAACAAAACGTCGGTCAGCCGTAGCTGGTATGTGGGGGAAACAGATAATCATGCAACTATGATAACCATGTAATCATTCAATTAATCATTTAACAACCAAGATTACGCTTTAAGCCAAACTACTCAATCCATACCTATCCACAACTCTGTGTTGTCCCTGTAAGGACTTATATGGTACCTCTATAAAGGTGACTTGATGGACCTACCCTCTAGGCAGCCAAAGTCTTTCATGACCTGATGGACCTACCCTATAGGTAGCCATGTACTAGGTCATCCATTACGACACAGAGGGGACCGGGATCTGAGCTAGTAGGCACATATCTTATGTGATAATCTTAGCCACTTTATAGTTGCAAGAAATAAATAAACATTCAACCGTTTAGTTGCATTCAATGTGATTAAACATCCGAGAATCTGTCGGGAAACTAAAGCAGTTATTCATAATCGTAACCACATACCTGATCCATAGTAACTTTATGTCCATGCATTAACATTCAACACTATTAACAAGCAATCAACAATATCCTGAAAATAATGCATAACATTCAAGTGTCATTGTTTTATTCAAAACATCCTCAAGATCAACTTGGATTCCACCTTATGATTTCTAGGCCAACTTTAGGGTTTTATTAGGGTTTTAGCCTTCATTATGCATTTATCACTTTTAATTCTAAAACTATTATCTGTATCCTTTTAGGTCATATCCAAAACATTAAGGCTAATTATCATCTTCAGTTTCTTTCAAATTGACAAATCATATTTCATTATAGTTCAACCCACATATATGAACCTTATTTATCAATTTTTCCACTTTATATACTAGGAAACACTAATTATCCAAATAATTCACATTAAAAATCTTTGGTACTCAATTAATCTTCGAATCATCACATTTCTATTTTATACGTCGATTTGTACAATTAAAACCATTAGAATTCATATCAACATAAATTAGGGTTTCTAATCCCATTAAGGCATATTCATGTACATAGAACCCTAAATTAAACCAACTATATAAAAAGATCATCTTTTAAATCCTATTTTCACTTTTATTAACAACAGGTTAATATCAGCTTGAATTATCCATCTATCATCAAATCTAAGGGTTTTTCCTTAGTTAAATCATTAAAGATGATAACTTTATGTACTTTTCCAATTTCAAGCATATAAACTCTAAATTAGACCAATCATGTGCAAAGTTCTTCCTTTTTGAACTCAATGTTCCTTTTTACATTTAACAGATTAATATCAACTCTAAAGATCCATTAAACCCTATTAAACACATTAATCATATCAAAATAGGGTTTTGTAATCTTTAATTCATTAAAGATGATACTTTACACTATATTTCGAACTATGATCAGATTTAGGCTATAAAACTATTTTTGTTGGATTCCTTGCATTTTTCTGATCAAAATTAATGATAAAGTGTGTCCATCCGAGCTACGGTTTTTGAGATATGAATTAAACAAAAATGACTTACTATGGTCCAATGAGGGGCTGCCACGTAGGCGTCTCCCATGCAACGTTGCTCTTGGCTTGAAAACATTTTGATTTGTCAATTTTTCCCTTGACTTAACCGACCCGCCCAGCACAGCACGGAGGGTAAATGTGTCCAAACGGTCTCGGGTCCTCTTCCTCCTAGGAACACCCTGCGTGGCCGCCGACCTGCAGCCTTGTGCGGGTCTTCCTCACCTCCCAGGGCCACGATTGCTGTCGGAACCTTCTCCTCTAGCTTCGCCTTGCTCTGGCGCACCCAGGGCGCCTCTTATTCGTGACCATGGCGGTGGTTTCAAGCGTCCTCGGCCAGCGTCTTGTGGCTGGACGGGCAACCCGAAGCAGCTCGTCTGCGTGAGGATCTTGCCCGGAGATGGTAACCAACCTTCCTAGAATCATTGTAGGATCATCAGGCTTCCATCACCCTTCCTCCCTGTCCCTCGTTGCCCCAGGGTAGGGCCCTACTATCAAGTCTAGGGTTTGTAGTGCTAGAAGCAAGAAGAAGGAGAGAGGGGGTGCGTGGGATCTTTTGGGACCCGGCCAGAGTTCAACTCCTTATATAAGGGTGGTTGCCCATACCCTAAGACGCTTTCCCATGAAGAAACAACACTCTTTCCTACTAGGAATTTGATTCCTTCATGGATAAGCAAACCTTCTCTCTCTTCTATACCCTTTTGATATTCCTTTTTCTTTAAAAACTAGGATTTCAAAAATCCTTTCTATTTCTCTCTCTTATGCTTGATTTTTACTCCATAAGCATGAAATTATAGTTTCCTTTAATAGAGAATACTTCCTTTTCTCAATATTACAAAATTCATCAATAATATATCACATTATGTTCTTATTTTTTAATCTTGGTAGACTCTCTCTCTTTCCTATTTATTGGGGATCCTTGAAACCCAAGACACTCAAAGAATTCGAAATTCCTTTTAAAGGAATACTCATTATCCTTAAATGCATCAATATGCATTATTCTCATTATCTTGTTTATTTCACATTCAAATATCTCTTTTTGAGGATTTCTTTGTATTTCTCTTTTGTTTTCCTTATTGACATTCCTTTTAATATTAGCAACCTCATGGATACGAAATTTCACCAAGAAATCTCATTTATGCCTCTTCCATGTTTTATCATTCTTTTCAATTTACTTCTTAATAAAGAAATACCTAATTAAACTTTTCTTTTCTTTTTGCAACCTTGGACTCCTTAGTACCCAAGGAACCCAAGTGGCACGAAATCCTCTTTGGATTTGCCTTCTAGAGGTTTCCACATTATTCTTTTCTCTAATATTCAAATATTCATTACTAATTGAATTTTCATTATTATTCGGGCCCAATAGCCAATAAAGCCCACAAAACAATCATCAAGGCTATTGTAAACAAAATCCATGTATTCAAAACAAATTATACCATTCTTTGTTCAATTATCTTTAATATGAGAAATTACATTTCTCACCAGATAATCCCAAAAATTGGGGTTGTAACATTCTTCCACTCTTATAGGAATTTTGTCCTCAAAATTCTATGAATCAAACAAACAAACAATTCAGGATAAGACTTTTCCATGTCCATCATTGGCCCCTATGTGGCTTTGCCCTACCCATGGCACTTCCAAAGAACCTTTATCATCACTTATTCTTTTCTCTGAGTTCTTTCACTCTGGCATCTATAAACTGCACAGGTGACTCAGGTCATTTCAGCCTCCCTTGGGGCTCACTAGGTTCATTGCTCAGCACATGGTCGGGTACCTCACATAGTGCTCTAAATTGGACACATGGGACTCATCTCACATTACTCTATCCTGAGGGGGTAGGGTCAAACCTAACCTTCTCCACCCATCCATCTCTAATGGACCCATGTATCGGGGACTCATCTCTCTTAGTTATAACTTATAGGGGTCGGATTTTCATGTCACATTTTCTCCCACAGTAACTTGTATGTCAGTCTACTTTGCATCTGCTCACAACTCTCATCGTCTCTAGGCTCCTTTCAGCCCTTGCACAATCAAAGTGACTTCATCTACACGCATTGGGGTCTCTTTTTCTAACCATCATGTGGTACTTTTCTAACCATCATGTGGTCCTTTCACCAACATCACCTGACTGAAGTGGTGACCGACACAACCTCCCTTACAGAGCTTTATATAAAACCCGATACTGGCTATGGTGGTCATTGTCACATCTTTCATAAAACAAGAACTGTCTCTAAATATCACCCTGAACGAGCACACATGCCCTCATCAGACCCTTTAGTCTGGATCATACTAACCATAGTTAGGGGTGATAACTATACTAACATTGAGTTCTTCATGTACCTACTTCCACTTTATGGAAGTGAACCTTTAGGTCAAACTCAAGAACCTTTGAACTCACTTCATGGTGTAGTTGACCCATCTCTCTCATGGGTAGTTCAACTAGATCTGTCCCTTGACAGAACTCTTTCTTCCTTATGTCATCTAGGTAAGGTGATCTTCCATAATCCATATTGCATCTCGACCTTCCTCGGTCCAGGGAAGACCTATCACAACATCCATAGTGTTGAGCTCTCATTCCCTCTCATGGATTCTTTTGTCCTCTATATCGATACACTGGGTTACTGGGGTTCGTCCTTTACCTCCTGGCTTGCATGGTCATAAACCACATGCAACTTCATCTTAATCATCTAAAGTGCTATTGCCATCTTCCATGGTATATCATGATTTCTTGTATGTCATGATTCTTCCAAGATCGATTCCTCTGAAACCCTAAACCACTCTAGTCGGGGTTTCATCACCTTCTCTTCCAAGAAGTACATCTGAGGTTTTACCACCATCCTTTCATTGCATCCAGGACTAGACAGGCTAACCAAACAACCATAACTTTTCAATGTATCTCGTTACATCTGAGTGTTATCCAAACACCTCTCCTTTTTGAACTTAAGGTTAGCCAATCAACCCTTTCTAGATTCTGGTCAAACAAGTCCGATGTATCTCAACCAGAGCATCCATTACCACTTCACATCCTTAGGTATTAGGTAACATTACACTTTCATGTATTTCACCTCCAACTCCATGTCTATATCCATTAAGAACACTCTCTGATTTCATCATCATGGTGACCAGACTCAACCTGGTATAACCTGTAAGCTCCACATCCTCATAAGGTGACTACCTCATTCCTCTAAGTGCTTACCAACCATCCATGTATCATTCACTTTACCAGGGTAGATATCTTCTCTATCCCCATTTCTCATGGCAACGTTCCAACCTACATCATCTCTTATCCTTGGTGTATGACATGCATAATGTACTATCTCTCACCCCCATAACAAGAGGAAATAAGCATTTGGCTGCAGTCCAAATACAGAGTTCTTCCTATTCCAAGAGTAGAGATGGCGCATCCCACCTCGCTAGTACACCTTTATATCTAAGTTGCAACGTGCCCCATATGTCTCTTCATCACAAACATCATGATATCCAACTAGACTTGAACCTACTGGGGTTTATATCCTTGGTCATCTCCTCTAGGTCTATAGGGTACCGACTCTTTTGGGGTCATCCCTCTTCCCTCATGCATCAAGAGAGTGCCCTACTCATCTTCCCTTTGGGTCCCATGAGTTCATGAAGGTGATCAATCTCCTAACCCATGGCCCTCAGACAATATAGTTGTTACCTCCCGACCCTACGGTCATGTGCAACTGGGGAATTAGGCAACTCCTACTTTCATCGGTCTTATCCCTACCTGACCCTAGGATATACTTAGGATTCTCCATTACAGTACATGTTCACTTAGAACCTTACCCAAGTCTTCATCATCTCTCTTTCTGCATTCGTGGGCTGGCTCTCATCCTTTCATAGGCATCATGGCAATCTGCCTACCTTGGTCAAGCCCCATACTGGTTACCTCCCTGGTAACACATTCACATGTAATAGAGATGGATATCTACGGGTCTACGGTTCATTCTCATACCATTTACTTTTTACTTAGCTTCTCAAGATCCTATAAGACCTCTTCAGGTTACCTTAACTGACAAAACTGACATACACCCTACCAAAAGGGGTCCCTCTCCCAGGATGGGAGGAAAACTATCTCTTGACAACAAGGTTACAAAATCTCTTTAAGTCTAGGGTTTACATCCACATGAGCCACTTAACCCTAGTAAGCTATGAAGGCATAAGAAGATCACCTACTAAACCATGCTAGGTCATACTTGTCCTCTTTCCTCAATGTTGGATCGAGATCATACCTTCCTTTATCATCAACCTAGCTATGAGGGGTTCATCAAACACACCTTAAACTTAAGGGGCTTCTCTTTTCCTCTATTCATGAGGATTAGCATGCTCGCTTCTATAGGAACTCAACTTCTCATCATGAGCCTAAGGTACACCACTTCCCCTCTTAGGCCTAGGAACCCTAGGTTCACTGCATGCTCTGTCTCTTAACTACGAACCAAGCATGAAAAAGGCATGACATGCACTCCTTGTCATCCTTCAACTCGAGCAACACTTAGGGTTGGGTCCTCCCTAAGGACAACCATCAAGGTACAAGGCCTCATAACCTGCTACAAAACCTTTCTAAGTCTAAGGAACTCTTCTTCCTACCTCAGAAGGTAAACACCTATACCGTAGGCACATAGGCACCAAATGCTTCATCTTCATTCTCTAGGGTTGGTCCCTCTAAAGGCAACCAAGATATCAATAACTTTCAGGGATCGATCATGAGGCAACCACTATCATCCATTGTTTAGGGTTTTAGGCTTCCAACCTTCTTGCTGGGTTTCCTGCTCTCTCTAGAGCTAACCCTACATCCAACCTCACCATTAGAGGTCCTCTCTTCATGAAGTATCAACCTCCAAAGCATGCTATACATGGGTGAAGCCTAGGTTCGAACTTATGGTTGCTAAAGATCATCCACAACCCTTTATGCTCCATCATAATTCCTTATCCAGGGTTTCATCCTACCGTCAGTACTATGACGTGCCCTAGGTTCCAGCTATGCCCTATTGGTACAAGCCCATAGGGTTTCTATGGTCCTTCACTAACATCATCATCTAAAGAGTTATCCTTTACCCTAACATGCACGACCCTTCCCAGGGTTGGGGCTGCCAAAGGTGCTAGGTCACCCATGGATCCTATGGCATCCCAAAGGCATGTCCTTTCAAACACCTGGTCCAACTCATCTCTCTCTAATCTTCACTTAGGGTTAGGGTTAGCATCATCCTCAGAGGATGTGCCAGGTCTCTACTTGCAATGGAGATCTCTATCTCCAAGACTAACTTATCCTCCTGAGAAGAAGGTCTAGCCTCAGGTCTCTTCTGAGGACATGACAACTTATGTCATACGACCTAAGCATGTATCTATTATTTATTTTGTGCTTAATCTATGAAGCTTATGTCCATGCCATCTTATTTACATGCCTTTCATTAATTTAGTGGAGGATTCCCTAAACCTTATTAACCCTACCCATACCTCAGGAGGGTGAGGAGAAGAAAGAAAACCCTAATCCTTTAGGTCCTTATCAGAATTTTGTAATGAGAAGGGATGAATAAGATGAGAAGTCCTAAAGGTATCTTATTTCGATTCATACCCTAAGACTTTGGCCAGGCGGTCACACGGGTCTGGGAGTCCTCGTATTCCGACTAGCGGTGCGAAGGAAAATCTTGCCAGCCCCCGGTCGTGATCCCTTTCTAGACACCTCCGTCTTTCGGATACTCCTCTAATAACTCCCTTGGGTTCTATGGAGTTTGTAAAATTTAATAATTATTAATGGTTAACTGAGGAACCCAGGCTCTGATACTAAATGTTACGACCCCACCTCCCGATAACCCCCAATTAAGGGAGACCAAGAGGTTGAAGCTGCACCCATTAATCCCGGATCAAAGGTTCGACATATAACCATAAACAATTATTAAATTCTAACAGACTATACTGAAAATGGTAATAAATTTTTCTTTGCATACCTTTGAAAAGTTGGAAACAAACTAAACTTCTAACCTCAGCTGAACTATTCTAAATAGTTCCTCCTTGTTCTCTAATTCTTGAATTCATAAGATGTCGCTTTACTGTTTGTTCTTTTCATTGTACCTAAAACGCCGACAAACAAAACGTCAGTCAGCTGTAGCTGGTATGTGGGGGAAACAGATAATCATGCAACTATGATAACCATGTAATCATTCAATTAATCATTTAACAAACAAGATTACGCTTTAAGCCAAACTACTCAATCCATACCTATCTACAACTCTGTGTTGTCCCTGTAAGGACTTATATGGTACCTCTATAAAGGTGACTTGATGGACCTACCCTCTAGGCAGCCAAAGTCTTTCATAACCTGATGGACCTACCCTCTAGGTAGCCATGTACTAGGTCAACCATTACAACACAGAGGGGACTGAGATCTGAGCTAGTAGGCACATATCTTATGTGATAATCTTAGTCACTTTATAGTTGCAAGAAATAAATAAACATTCAACCATTTAGTTGCATTCAATGCGATTAAACATCCGAGAATCTGTCGGGAAACTAAAGCGGTTATTCATAATCGTAACCACATACCTGATCCATAGTAACTTGATGTCCATGCATTAACATTCAACACAATTAACAAGCAATCAACAATATCCTGAAAATAATGCATAACATTCAAGTGTCATTGTTTTATTAAAAACATCCTCAAGATCAACTTGGATTCCACCTTATGATTTCTGGGCCAACTTTAGGGTTTTATTAGGGTTTTAGCCTTCATTATGCATTTATCACTTTTAATGCTAAAACTATTATCTTTATCCTTTTAGGTCATATCCAAAACATTAAGGCTAATTATCATCTTCGATTTCTTTCAAATTGACAAATCATATTTCATTATAGTTCAACCCACATATATGAACCTTATTTATCATTATTTCCACTTTATATACTAGGAAACACTAATTATACAAATAATTCACATTAAAGATCTTTGGTACTCAATTAATCTTCGAATCATCATATTTCTATTTTATACGTCGATTTGTACAATTAAAACCATTAGAATTCATATCAACATAAATTAGGGTTTCTAATCCCATTAAGGCATATTCATGTACATAGAACCCTAAATTAAACCAACTATATAAAAAGATCATCTTTTAAATCCTATTTTCACTTTTATTAACAACAGGTCAATATCAGCTTGAATTATCCATCTATCATCAAATCTAAGGGTTTTTCCTTAGTTAAATCATTAAAGATGATAACTTTATGTACTTTTCCAATTTCAAGCATATAAACTCTAAATTAGACTAATCATGTGCAAAGTTCTTCCTTTTTGAACTCAATGTTCCTTTTTACATTTAACAGATTAATATCAACTCTAAAGATCCATTAAATCCTATTAAACACATTAATCATATCAAAATAGGGTTTCGTAATCTTTAATTATTAAAGATGATAATTTACACTATATTTCGAACTATGATCATATTTAGGATATAAAACTATTTTTATTGGATTCCTTGCATTTTTCTGATCAAAATTCATGTATAAAGTGTGTCCATCCGAGCTACGGTTTTTGAGATATGAATTAAACAAAAATGACTTATTGTGGTCCAATGAGGGGCTGCCACGTAGGTGTCTCCCATGCAACGTTGCTCTTGGCTTGAAAACATTTTGATTTGTCGATTTTGCCCTTGACTTAACTGACCCTCCCAGAACAGCACGAAGGGTAAATGTGTCCAAATGGTCTCGGGTCCTCTTCCTCCTAGGAACACCCTGCGCGGCCCTGACCTGCAACCTTGCGCGGGTCTTCCTCACCTCCCAGGGCCACGATTGCTGCCGGAACCTTCTCCTCTAGCTTCGTCTTGCTCTGGCGCACCCAAGGTGCCTCTTATTCGTGACCATGGCGGTGGTTTCAAGCATCCTCGGCCAGCGTCTGGTGGCTGGACGGGCAGCCCGAAGCAGCTCATCTGCGTGAGGATCTTGCCCGGAGATGGTAACCAACCTTCCTAGAATCACGGTAGGGTCATCAGGCTTCCATCACTCTTCCTCCCTGTCCCTCGTTGCCCCAGGGTAGGGCCCTACTATCAAGGTTAGGGTTTTTAGTGCTAGAAGCAAGAAGAAGGAGAGAGGGGTGTGTGAGATCTTTTGGGACCCAGCCAGAGTTCAACTCCTTATATAGGGGTGGTTGCCCAGACCCTAAGACGCTTTCCCATGAAGAAACAACACTCTTTCCTACTAGGAATTTGATTCCTTCATGGATAAGCAAACCTTCTCTCTCTTCTATACCCTTTTGATATTACTTTTTCTTTAAAAACTAGGATTTCGAAAATCCTTTCTATTTATCTCTCTTATGCTTGATTTTTACTCCATAAGCATGAAATTATAGTTTCCTTTAATAGAGAATACTTCCTTTTCTCAATATTACAAAATTCATCAATAATATATCACATTATGTTCTTATTTTGCAATCTTGGTAGATTCTCTCTCTTTCCTATTTATTGGGGATCCTTGAAACCCAAGACACTCAAAGAATTCGAAATTCCTTTTAAAGGAATACTCATTATCCTTAAATGCATCAATATGCATTATTCTCATTATCTTGTTTATTTCTCATTCAAATATCTCTTTTTGAGGATTTCTTTGTATTTCTCTTTTGTTTTCCTTATTGACATTCCTTTTAATATTAGCAACCTCATGGATATGAAATTTCACCAAGAAATCTCATTTATGCCTCTTCCATGTTTTATCATTCTTTTCAATTTATTTCTTAATAAAGAAATACTTAATTAAACTTTTCTTTTCTTATTGCTTTCTTTTTGCAACCTTGGACTCCTTGGTACCCAAGGAACCCAAGTGGCACGAAATCCTCTTTGGATTTGCCTTCTAGAGGTTTCCACATTATTCTTTTCTCTAATATTCAAACATTCATTACTAATTGAATTTTCTTTGTTATTCGGGTCCAATAGCCAATAAAGCCCACAAAACAATCATCAAGGCTATTGTAAACGAAATCCATGTATTCAAAACAAATTATACCATTCTTTGTTCAATTATCTTTAATATGAGAAATTACATTTCTCACCAGATAATCCCAAAAATTGGGGTTGTAACAGTGTTGGTGCCTTTACCTTGTTATCTGTTCATGTGTGCTAAGCTTTACATTTCCGCATTTTGCCTTTGGTATACGTTTGTTTCATGGGACTGGGATTATGGTTCCGTGACACCCCCCCCCTCTTTGGCATCGTCTACGATAGTGTTTAGGAGGAAGATATCCTGGACATATAGGGTAGAGATGGCCGCCATGTCTATGTCGTGCATCATCTTAGGTAGAGGTGGCAGCGGGGGGAGCTCTTGCAGAGGTGGAAGAGGAGTCTGCACTAAGTCATCCATATAATGCTACAAATCTTCATCTTTTTCTAATTCAGAATTAGATTTGAGTCCAATATCTGTGTCTAGACTCACTCTGTCTTCCTCGTCGTGGTCTGGGGAAAAGGTGAAGATTACTTCGGGGTGGAGTGTTGTGGAAGGTTTTCTATTGGTTGACTTGTGCTAGTTCCCAATATACATTGTTGGAACTCAGTAAAGGTTGCTTCTTTGATGGTTTCCCCCTGAGATCCCATGGTTGAGTAGTCAAGGAATTGATCCCCATATGACATGTTAATGTTGTCATTGTGATAATGGGGTTTGGGATCATTTCCACCTTCGTGGTGGTCTTTGTCATCTGCTTTCTTTGAAGGTTCTGCTCCTCGGCTGGTTCCCTCCCCAACATGTCCTAGGTCATCAGGTTTTTCATCTGAAGAGGAAGTATCATTATTGGAGTCAGCCGAGGAATCAGAATCCTCATCATCTTCATCTTCATCTTCATCGTCATCTGCCGCCTTATCTGTTGTTTTCTTTATCATTATTTTCTTACACTGTCGGTGGATAGCTTGTAGCTCGTCGAATGCCACCTGCACATGCTCATGTGTTTCGAGCAGTGCGTCATGGGTTTCTTTAAGATCTGAATAACGTGTTTTGGTAGAAAAGAGTTATGCAGAAAGGCCTGTCACTTGTTCACGTAGCTGAATTTTTTCTTCGTTCGACGACTCTTCTTGGTGATGGAAGATGTGTGTGAGGGTGTTGTTGATGTTGTTCAAGCGCGTGCTGAAAGAAATTTGTTGTTGCTTAAGATCACACAGGGTCTCAGGTCTTAGTTGAGTCTGCGCAGAGATCCTATCAACTTGCTGAACCAACGATGCTTGTTGTCTTTTCACCTCAAGCACCAATTGTGGCATTTGTTGTAGGCGGTCGTCGATGTGTTCGACTTGTGTGGCTGCTGCTTCCTGTCGTTGGTGGATAATTGAGAGGATGCTTGGTAAGGTGCGGTTTTGCTCGTCGATCTTGGTGACCTGTTTAGTAATACCCTGCACACAAGAGAAAATAGATTGTATTATTTTAGAAGAGTTGGTGAGGAGGTTTCATATGGCGTCAAATTGATGTCAGAATTCCTCACCAACATTTGTAAAAGGGACCCCAGTTATGGATGGGTGTGGTGGTTGGGGTCGGGGTGGAAGGGCGGTAGTTCCTTGTGAAAACGACATTGTCGGTGGTCCCTCGAACTGCGTGGTGACTGTAGATGGAGTCACTAGCAGTGTCGAGGTGGCAGGTGGGAAGGGTGGTGACATTCTGGGAGAGAAGGGTGGAACCGAGAATGTTAAGAGAAAAGCAGTGAAGGTGGAGGCGAAGGAGGTGAAGTTGGGCGTCGAAGTGGGGAATGGGATGCCTGAAGAGAGAAAAGGTGGAGCGGAAGATGTGGGTGGTGGTGTGGTTGCAGAGAAAGGAAATGAGGTGGACATCATTGTGGAGAATGACGGGAGAGTTGTGGATTGTGGAATAGTGGAGGATGGTAGCGTGGTGGGGGTAAGTTCAACATTTAGACTCATGATGAAGGAGTCTAGTGATGAGGTGATGATATTTTCTTCTGGGAGGGGAGGTTCTGCCTCTGGATTTAGTTTTGATGTCGGCGTTCCTGACAGTTGTTGTGTCTACAAATGCCCTTTAGATGGTCATTTCACTGGTATTTTTGTTATTCTTGCTGTCGGGGTGGTGATGTTGTGCTCTGTCTGTCCCGCTTTGAATTTCTTTTCTTGTATTTTTATCAAAGCTAGGAGGTTTGCATGCTCCTCTTCGATGAAGAGAAGCTTTTCCTTGTCATAATGAGCAAGCTCCAAGAGCGGCAGCAGGTTCCTTAAGGATTTTATAGTAGGGCAGAAGATGTAGTGTAGTTTAGCATCCTTTTCTTTTATGATGTAAGAGTTCTTTAAGCTCTGTTCATTGGTAAGGATGTTGCCCTTGATTATTGTGCACCTGGGTAGTATTCTATTCATGTTAAGATATTTTAGAATAGAGGTTATGTGACCACCCATGCATATTTCTTTCCCCAGGGTGTAAGCTGAAAGCTTTTGTATCATATGTCGTCCAATGTTGACCAGCTGCCCTTTTAGAATGGACCAGAGGATGAAAAGATCGGAAATGCTAACATTTCTGCCCTCTGTCCTGGGGAAAAGTGCACCTGTAAGAATTTGTGCAATGTGCGCACCAGGCCAGATTGAATATTAGAGGCCTTGCAGGTTTTTGCCTCGTAGGTCGGGATCCCTGTCAGGGATTTCCAGAAGATATGCTTGTTGAACTCGTAGCTTCTTACACCTACAACTTTGGCCTTCTTCAGCTGCTCCTGATTGTCGATGAAAATTTCATTTAGCATGTTTTCAGTTATGACAACCTTGTTTCCAAAGAGTTTGGTGACCAGCCTGCGGTCACCTCCGTCCTGCAATCTATCCATTATGTCCACAGTTTCTTTGTTGATATATGTGAAGAATTCAGTTGTGGGTTCAACATAAGAAATCTCTATGACAAAACAAAGCTTTGAGAGGTTGGCATTGTCGAGCAGAGTGAGGATTCTATCGTATATCCCCATCTTCTTCAGTATGCTAGAGGTTGGCATTGAGAGGTTGGTTTTAGAGTCTTTTCAAGCGACGGGAGGTTGTGGATGTATAGTTCTTCTGGTGCTAGTGTTGTGGTGGTGACGGTGGGGAAAGTAGCAGCAGTAGTGGTGGCAGCAGGTGGTGTAACGGATCCCGCTAAAATTTGTTCTCTTGTAGTGGTGGGATGGACTTGCTTCCTTGCTCGTTTCTTTGTTGGTTGCTCTTTGGCAGGTTCCTGGGCCTTTCTCTTCCCCTTGGACTTTGTGGTTGGGGATTCTTCCTCAGAATTTGGCTCGTATTCTGAGCCTTCATCACTGGAAGAAATTTCTTCCAATTCCTAAACAGGATCCTCGGTTAAGCACATGTTGATGCGGTCAAGTTCATTCATGACACTGATCATGTCAACTTTCAGTGGAATCTTTCCAGTCTTTTCATAGATGTCCATGATCTTCTGGAGCTTGGTGCGGTCCTCCATCAGTTGCTCCCTTGTCTAGAAGGGAGCATCAGCGGTTCCGGTGGCTTCTTTTGCAGGTGAGGTCATTCTATAATTGAAAGATTATATATGTTAAAAGAGAAGAAATTTTTTTAAAGAATTTCAGCATTGAAAAATGAAATCCTTTTCAGGGTGAAATCATATTTTCTAAAATTGTTTGTCTCCAAACGGTTTCACGACCGTTTGGCTCCAAACGGTTTTAAGATCGTTTAGCTCCAAATGGTTTCACGACTGTTTGGCTCCAAGCAATTTCAAGACTATTTGGCTCCAAACGGTTTCACGACCGTTTGGCTCCAAGCGGTTTCAAGACCGTTTGGCTCCAAACGATCGAAACTGTGAGGAAGGTGAAACGTCGGGGTCATCGACGGTCGGTTGAAAGTGTAGCAGAAAATGGCGGTGACTATAGCGGCAGTAGATGCAAAGCGCGTGCAAGCTGCCAGAGACGAGGATGATGGCGGCTGCTTCAGAACGCTCGTTTACCTTGCTGCTTAGAGGAGATGGTATCTGCGGTGACGACGACATTGAAAAGGAGGATGAAACGGATGAAAAGTAGATGGGAGAGCGCATGATGGCGAAGGCGGCAGCGGCGGCGGCAGTCGTAGCACGAACAGGTGCGTGAGCAGGTTACGCAGGAGCAGAAGACAGAGGAATGGAACAGCGTTCATGCAGAAGTTAGGAAATTCAGGAATCGTAGGAAAGAAAAAGGGAGGGGGTCAGGTGATATTTATAGAAAACGTTGGGTGTCGCTACAAATTCCCAAGGGCAAACGGTCTTGAGACCGTTTGGGGTCCAAACGGTTTTGGGACCGTTTGGGTTCCAAACGGTTTTAGGACCGAATGGACCAAACGGTTTCGAGATCAAAAGGACCAATCAGTTTCGAGACCGTTTGAGTCCAAATAGTTTCAAAACAGTTAGGTTAAGATTTAATTAGGTTTTTCGATTTTACATTTTTATGTTTATTTTGGTTATTTATGTGGATTTTTATATTTTCAGATTAAAGATGATAAGTCTAAATCAAACGAAGAGATTAGAAAATTAGTAAAACTAGGCAAAATAAAATGGTGGTACTCATATCTTGGGTTGCCTCCCAAGTAGCGGTTGGGTTTTGCGTCGCTGGCTCGACGAAAATCCGATTTGGTTATGTCGATGTTGAGGGATCGTGGATCTCGATAGTTTGTCTTGGTATTTTGTCTGCTGGGTGTAATATCTCTTCAATCTATGGCCATTAACTGTCCGTTCTCCCCCATTATTATCAAGGATGATGACTGCTCTGGTGGGGTAGATGTTTTTAATTGTGAAAGGTCCAGACAATTTTGTGTGGAGCTTTCCAGGAAATAACTTAAGTCTGGAATTGAAGAGGAGGACCTTATCTCCGACAGTAATGTCTTTTCTTTTGAGGTGGTGATGTATGCACAAATTGTCGTTATTTTGATATCTAATTTGGTTATTTTCTTTGTCATTTGTGCTTAATTGAATATCTTTTTAATACATATTTTACCAAATTAGTAAAAATCACTTGTGCATCATTTCTTATATTTTTACATGTATTTTACTTGTATTTTACATGTTTTAATTATTTTAGTAATTATTTGATTTTATTCATTGATTATTTTATTGCAGATAATTATTATTTACTAGAGCAAAGTCGATACCATCGACTTGCAACTCAATGGTAGCGACATGGCATCAGAGTACAAATATTTTTTGCTCCATATTGAAAAGGAAAAGGACATTTTACTGTGAAGAAGTTGATAGCATCGACTTCCAACTCGATACCATCGACTCAGACATTGCAGACCAAATTTTAATGTGTTAAATCTAACACATATTGTATTAAAATTTACATTTTAGGTTTCCTCTTGACCTAAACATGTACGACGGCTATAAAAGACACCATTAGAACTGCAATTGGGAGATCTATCACGGGGGGACGATACGGCAGCCGAACGGAGAGAGAAAAGTAGAGGAACCCTACACAGAATACCTCGGAGGCGTTTTGGCGGCGGAAACGACGGCAAATTCTCTCCATCTTCTCCAGATCCACTCTTTAACCCTTTCTCTAATTTACTGTCGCTTAAAATTTATGTTTTACATCTTTTCGACTTACTGTGATACCATGTCGTCTATTTTCAGCTAAAAACCATAATTCTTTAGGATCGGGAGTAGCCCGGGAAATCATTGTATGATGTTTTGATCATAGTAATTCATAATTTGTCTCTTAAATCTGTGGTATGATTTTGTTTTCTCCATTATATCATTATGCTTGATCACCCTAATGATAGTCTAATGCCTTTAATTACTTTGAAAGAAGAATTAACGGTTGAAAAGAGACGAAACTCACATTAACTCATAAATTCCTTGAATAAGGTGATGTACGGTTAATGGTGGAAACCCAGAGGTTGATTCTAATGTACCTAGTTTAGGGTATAGGTTACTACGACGGTGGAACCGACCTAGATTTAGGTAGTGAATTGTATCACGACAGTGAACAATTCTGACTACAGGCCACTACCTGGATCGAGAGACGAATTTGTTTAGCTATATAGAAATTCATACAATGAGAACCCGCGGTGAAACTGCAATCCTAAGGATTCCATTTTTAATTGATTAAACCAACCATTTAATCGATTGTTTTATTTTCTTTTATTTTTATTTTATTTTTCAATCAACTCTTGTTTTCGGCTTAGTTGATCAATCCTAATTAGTAATAGTCTTTAACCTCACAACTCCCCGTGTTCGATAACTCGGGACTCATAATCCCATATTACTTCGACACGTACACTTGCATATTACGCGCACGTTATATGCGTGTCAAGTTTTTGGCGTCGTTGTCGGAGAGTTGGCATGGTTAACACTATAAAAAGTTAAGATCGACCACTCTAGGTCATTGTATTTATTTTCCTTCTTTTTGTATTCTTCCCATTTTTCATTACATAAAACTTTACTGTTAGTTTAGGCATTGTACATATTCATCTAAATATTTCTTTGTAGTTAGTCTTCTTTCATTTAAAAAAAAGTAAAAAAAAGCACATGGCCCCTATTTGTTTTGAGTGTGGAATTGCACATGTAGGTTATAGATGTCTGAGTCCACCTTCCTTACATCATGAGAAAACTTCAAAGAAATTCATCATGAGCATATTAGGATTATGGTTCAATATGTTTTAAATCGCAAAGGTCCTATTTCAAATGGAGGATGGGGTAGAATAGAGAAAATAAAAGAAGTTGAGGTTGAGGATAAGGAATTAGAGAGCGAGGAGAACATATTGGAAGAAGTTTTAGAATCACCTCTACCATGTCCTTCCATTGAGCCCACACCCACACCCTTGACTCCTAGGATTGTTCTTGAATATGATTGGGGATCTGATGAGGAAAATGAGGAGTATTATGCAAATAAGGTGGATGATAATTTAGATACATGTGTTTGGGATATGAGTGAAGGAGAGGAGGATCCAGAAGGTGCTTTATTTGATAGTGATATTAGAGAGGAAGAAGAGAGTGAGGAAGAGGATACTGAGAGTGAAAAGGTGGAGGAATTTCCCATTACTCATCACATAATTCCTTCACCACAAGACCCATCTCTTCATATCCTTATTGAGGATCCTATATGGGATATATATCCAGATGATAATTTTGAAAGTTTTTGTGAGGATATTAATGAATGTGGGGGAATGGAATTATTAGAAGAGGAGGAGGCACACAAATTCACCTTTGATGTAATCCCTCAGTTATGTGTAGATAGGAGTGATCCATTGGGGATGGTCATAGAAATTAAGGAGCAATCATCATTATACCTTTCATCTCATGGCTATCTATTTCTGAATGTCCTCCCATGTCAAGACTTGGTTGTGATTCATGTTCATGTACACTACAATAATAATTTACTTTTGAAATGGAACGTCAACCATACATGTTGGTCTTCTGACTATTATTTATTTTTTCTCATTGTTGCAAGGAACCAAAAGTTTAGAAGGAAGAGGCGGAGAGAGCTTTACCCTCCTCCACGACCACCTAATTATTGTTGATTGACATGTGTCCATCCTAGGACGTTAAATAAGGGAGCTTGTGGGAGGCAACCCACCAATTAGGTTTATTTTGTTAAACTTTCAATTCTACTTTTACATTCCTATTTATAGATTGTGATATCTAGTTTTGATGCAAGTTAAAAAGGTGTCTTTATATGTGCATTCAGTGTGCAGGGACGCACTGAGTCGGTACCACCGATTTCACTGTCGGTAGTACCGAGTTTTCATCAGTGACATCTCACAAGTTGGGCAAGCATAGACACTTCACTGAGATTGACTGCATATTGGAGGGCAGATTATCATGTGTATCACATCTACTCATCTTTGACCCTAGAGTTCACCGCCCATACTGATACAGTCGTTTCATGTATCTTCCTTTGCTTTTGACATTGGGGACAATGTCATATTCAAGCTTAGGGGGAGGAATGGAACGACACTTCTACCTTTATCTTGCATCTTTACTTTTTATCATATCTCTACATGTTTTGCTTTTATTGTTTGAAGTTTTTTTTTCTTAGGGTCCACTTCTATCTAGTGTAATTGTGGACAAAATATAAAATTTTGGTTAGGATTAGCCGTTTGTTGATGATGTGGTATCAATTTTGAAAATTCTAAAAAAAATCTGAATGTGCTTTTATAGTTTGCTCTTTAAGCTAAATTTGCTATATTTAAGAGTACATAACTGGAGGAATTGTTTGGATTAGTCAGCTTGAAGACATACTGATTGAATGAAAAACCTAACTTAACCCTATGGCTTGTGTTATGATGATGATGTTTGAGTCCAAACCAACAAAACAGTAACATGATCTTTAATGTGAATTTTAGAAATAAACTCTAAGGTTACCCTGTTACACAAGTTGATAGAAGAGGGACATATCATGGTTGGGAAAGACATTGTCTCTTATTCATGTGATCTCATCCACCTTCCATTCATCTTCATTCACCACTATAGGATGATCAAGTTTAATCCAAGTTATTTTCCTCTTGTATGCAATACGTGGCATGATAAGAAGCATATAGTTAGTTCATTTTATTATGCATTAGAAAAAGAAAAAATATATAATCTCTTTTGAGTATTTGTAGTTTGCATAACAAAATTTCATATAGTTTCATTTGCATTGCATATTTCATAAGATGTTACATATTTATTATCTTCTACGGTCTTCTCTCATGAAAGAGCGTAAAAAAAGTTGTATCTCCTTGCTCCTTCTCCAAATAAAAAAAAGCCAAACCATGAACTGTTCATCTTGCTAAAAATAGGGCAAGAAAAAAAAAGAGTTATTGAAAAAGAAAAAGAAAAAATAGGAGAAAAGGAGGAAAAGGATTTTAAGTTCAATGTCATATTCTCTCTAAGCAATAAATAAGGGAATTATGGATTTTTTTATAAACACCTTTCCACTTATACTCATCATTAGGATGAGACATCCATTGCATGCATCATTCCACCAAAATAAAAAAAATAGTCATTAGAAGTCATACATTCACATTTTATCCATCATACAGGTGCATCATATTTTTACTTTTTGCATAAATAATTTGGATGATTCTTTTGAATCCTATTTTCATAGCCACCCATCTTTTCCACCCATTGCTCTGCATGGTAGGCCACCATCATAATTAATCTCCTCATCCATGTTTATTTGGGGATATGCTTCTAAGTAGTTTATTTAGGTAGATCAGAGCAATGTAGATAGGGAGATCACATGGTGCATCAAGCATGTGTCCTACTAGCCATGATATTAACTGCTTCATATTGATAGTGTTTTTCATTAATCTTATTGTGGACATCTATTATGAACATGATTGGTCGCTTTAGATTAGTTACTTGTTTAGTGGTTTGCAAGGATCGGTTTGGGACCGACTGGTGGAGGGCGGTTAGAAAAAGTAATTCATAGGTACTTGTCTTCTTACTGACTTTTTAAAACAAATCCAAGAGTAGTGTTGCTCGAGGACGAGCAATATTCAAGCTTAGGGGTGTGTGGTGTATGCACAAATTGTCGTTATTTTGATATCTAATTTTGTTATTTTCTTTGTCATTTGTGCTTAATTGAATATCTTTTTAATACATATTTTACCAAATTAGTAAAAACCACTTGTGCATCATTTCTTATATTTTTACATGTATTTTACATGTTTTAATTATTATAGTAATTATTTGATTTTATTTATTGATTATTTTATTGTAGATAATTATTATTTACTGGAGCAAAGTCGATACCATCGACTTGCAACTCGATGGTAGCCACATGGCATCAGAGTACAAATATTTTTTGCTCCAGATTGAAAAGAAAAAGGACATTTTACTATGAATAAGTCGATACCATCGACTTCCAACTCGATACCATCGACTTCCAACTCGATACCATCGACTCAGACACTGCAGACCAAATTTTAATGTGTTAAATCTAACACATATTGTATTAAAAATTACATTTTAGGTTTCCTCTTGACCTAAAAATGTACGACGACTATAAAAGACACCATTAGAACCGCAATTGGGAGATCTATCATGGGGGGACGATACGGCAGCCGAACATAGAGAAAAAAGTAGAGGAAACCTACACGGAAGACCTCGGAGGCGTTTTGGCGGCAGAAACGACGGAAAATTCTCTCCATCTTCTCCAGATCCACTCTTTAACCCTTTCTCTAATTTACTGTCTCTAAAAATTCATGTTTTACATCTTTTCGAATTACAATGATACCATGTCGTCTATTTTAGCTAAAAACCATAATTCTTTAGGACCGGGAGTAGCCCGGGAAATCATTATATGACGTTTTGATCATAGTAATTTATAATTTGTCTCTTAAATCTGTGGTATGATTTCATTTTCTCCATTATATCATTATACTTGATCACCCTAGTGATAGTCTAATGCCTTTAATTACTTTGAAAGAAGAATTAACGGTTGAAAAGAGACGAAACTCACATTAACTCATAAATTCCTTGAACAAGGTGATGTACGGTTAATGGTGGAAACCCAGAGGTTGATTCTAATGCACCTAGTTTAGGGTATATGTTACTACGACGGTGGAACCGACATAGATTTAGGTAGTGAATTATATCACGACAGTGAATAATTCTGACTACAGGCCACTACCCGGATCGAGAGATGAATTTGTTTAGCTATATCGAAATTCATACAACGAGAACCCACGGTGAAACCGCAATCCTAAGGATTCCATTTTTAATTGATTAAACCAACCATTTCATCGATTGTTTTGTTTTCTTTTATTTTTATTTTCTTTTTCAATCAACTCTTATTTTCGGCTTAGCTGATCAATCCTAATTAGTAATAGTCTTTAACCTCACAACTCCCCGTGTTCGATAACTCAGGACTCATAATCCCATATTACTTCGACACGTACACTTGAGTATTACACGCATGTTATACGCGTGTCAAGTGGCCGTCGTGCCACGTCTTTGTTTGTTCTTTATAGATTCTGGCACTTTGGTAAGCTGTCATTCTAAGCTCTTCAAGTTCTTGTAGTTGAAGTTGTCTATATTCACCAGCATTTTTGAGATCAAAATTCAACTGTTTGATGGCCCACCAAGCTTTATGTTCTAGTTCAACTAGTAGATGACATGACTTTCCATACACCAGACAGAAAGGGGATTGTTCCTATTGGTGTTTTGTAACCCGTGCGGTATGCCCAAAGGGCATCAGGGAGCTTGGTAGACCAATCAGTATGATGTCTATTGACTGTTTTTTCTAAGATAGTTTTCAATTGTCTATTTGAAACTTCAACTTGGCCACTTGTTTGTAGATGGTAAGGTGCGGCAACCTTATTGTTGACCCTATATTTTCTCAGGAGGGCTTCGAAGCTTCTTTCCAGAAAATGGGTTCATCCGTCTGATATGATAGTTCGGGGGACTCCGAATCTGGGGAAGATAATATCTTTGAACGTCTTAATGACTGGCTTGGAATCGTAGGATACTGTGGGTATAACTTCTACCCATTTTGAAACATAATCCACAGCAACCAATATGTAAGAGAATCCATAAGATGAGGAGAAGGGACCCATGTAGTCTATTCCCCAAACATCAAAAAGTTCAATTTCTTGCCACAAAGTGAGAGGCATTTCATTCCGTTTAGTTATACCGCCAGAAAGCTGACATTTATTGCAGGATCTTACAAAATCATAAGAATCTCTTGCTATTGTTGGCCAAAAGAAACCCGATTGTAGAACTTTTAGAGCAGTCTTCTTCGAACTCATGTGCCCCCAGTGGGGCCAGAATGACAGTACTCTAAGACGGAGGTAATTTCCTCTTCTGGTAGGCAGTGACGGAAAAGTCCGTCTGCACATAGACAAAAAAGATAGGGTTCATCCCAAAAGTATTACTTAACATCATGGAGAAATTTCTTTTTATCGTGGTGAGAGGCGGAAGGGTAGATGATTCCTGTAGCTAAATAGTTCACTATGTCGGCGTACTAGGGAAATCTGGTGGTAATTTTTATAAGTTGGTCGTCCGGGAGGGAGTCTCAGATAGGTACATTGTCGTCCTCTTGACACTCGATGCGACTTAGGTGGTTAGCGATGACATTTTCCACTCCGCTCTTGTCTTTTATTTCAAGATCAAATTCTTGCAGCATCAATACTCAGTGGATGAGTCTGGGTTTTTCATCCTATTTCTGAATAAGATATTTGATGGCAGAGTGGTCTGTATATACTACGACCTTTGATCCAATTAGATAAGAATGAAATTTTTCAAAGGCGTAGATGACGGCTAAGAATTCCTTTTCAGTAGTAGTATAATTATTTTGTGCCTATCTAACGTCTTAGATGCATAGTATATTACATATGGTTTTTTGTCTATTCTCTGCCCCAGCACCGCCCCTATAGCATAGTCGCTAGCGTCACACATTATTTCAAAAGGTTGTGGCCAGTCAGGCGCTCTCAGAATGGGTGCAGAAATTATAGCATTCTTCAAAGTTGTAAAGCTATGCAGGCAATCATGGTCAAAGTTGAAATCAGCATCCTTGGTCAATAGGTAAGTCATAGGTTTTGCTATTTTCGAGAAGTCTTTGATAAATCTCTGGTAGAACCCAGCATGACCCAAGAAAGCTCGCACTCCCCTTATGTCTTTGGGCGGTGACAACTTTGAGATGACCTCGATTTTTTCCTTGTCTACTTCGATTCCTCTTTCGCTCACTCGGTGTCTGAGGACAACACCTTCGGTCACCATAAAGTTACATTTTTCCCAGTTTAGGATAAGGTTTGTTTCCTCGCATCTTTGTAAGACTTTACTTAGGTTGAGCAGACAGTTATCAAAAGAGTCTCTATATACTGAAAAATCGTCCACGAACACCTCCATAATGGTTTCGGTTAATCCCGCGAATATAGCAGTCATGCATCTTTGGAAGGTTGCGGGTGCGTTGCATAGCCCGAAGGGCATCCTTCTAAAGGTGTATGTTCCAAAAGGACAAGTAAATGTCATTGTTTCTTGGTCTTTGGGGTGAATTGGGATTTGGTAAAACCCAAAATATCCATCGAGGTAGCAGAAATTTTTTTGGTGGGCTAGCCGCTCAAGGACTTCGTCAAGGTTGGGTAAGGGAAAATGGTCTTTCCTTATTGATTTGTTCATTTTTCTATAACCAATGCACATTCTCCAACCATTAACGGTCCTTGTAGGTACTAGTTCATTTTTATCATTTAAGACAATAGTGATTCACCCCCTTTTAGGGACCACTTGGACAGGACTAATCCACTGAGAGTCAGAAATTGGATAGATAATACCTGCTTTCAAGAGTTTAAGAACCTCAAGGCAAACTACCTTTTTCAGACTTGGGTTTAGTTTTCTCTGGTGCTCCCTCAAGGGTTTGTACTCTTCTATCATAGGTAGTTTATGCATGCATAAAGCTGGGTTTATACCTTTTAGGTCAGTCATCTTATACCCAAATGCTTTCTTGTGCTTCCTTAGTTCAGTGAGAAGCCTTTCTTCCTGATCGTCAACCAGAGAGGAGCTAATGATAACTGGACATAATTTTTCTTCATCTAGGAAGACATGTTTGAACCCAGTTGGTAGAGTTTTCATTTTCGGGGCTTTGGGTACTTCTGTTGTCTCTAATATGGTGACAGATTTCAATTCTTCAAAAGTAGCTTCTGGGGCTTTTTCAGCCTGCTCCAAGTATTGCAGGCATTGCTGAACTAACTCGTTGGTTGAAAATTCAGCTTCTAGATTTATTAGAGCGTCCTCTAGGGCATTTGCTGGTTCTGGATTTGCTTGCTTGAGTTGAGACATTTTATCAATTGCTTCAAGCAAAAAAACCTCTTCATGGATACTAGGGCTCTTCAGGCTATTGAAAACCCTGAATTGGACAGTTTCTTTACCCAACCTCAAGGTAATTGTGCCAGCCTCGACATCAATTAATGCTCTAGCTGTGGCGAGGAAGGGTCTACCGAATATTATCGGGTACCTTAGGTCTTCTTTTATATCCATAATGACGAAATCACAAGGGACATAACAGTCCCTCCACACTCTACTGGAATATCTTCAATGATTCCCAGGGGTGTAGTAATGGTGGAATCAGCGAGCTGGATGGTCATTGTTGTAGGCAACAAATCAATGAACCCCCAATCTTTTGCACATGAAAAATGGCATAATTGATATGATGGCTCCTAAGTCGGCCAATCCCTTTTTACAAGAAGTGTTCCCAATAGAGAATTGTATGCCAAAGGAGCCAGGGTCCTTCTATTTTTTCGGCATTTTATTCAAAATGATATCAGAAGTGGTTTGGGCTAGTTGGACAGTTTCATGCTCCTCTGTCATATATTTCTTTGACAGCAATGTCTTCAGATATTTGGACCAGGCTGGGATTTCAGATAAGGCATCGAGAAAGGGAATATCAACATAAAGTTTCTTCATTACCTCTTTGAATTTTTGGAATCTAGAGTCTAGTCTGGTTTCCTTTAACCTGCCAGGATAGGGTATCCTTGGCTTATATCGTGGAACCTCTGGTTCTTTGGGACCTTGTTCCTTTTCTTTCCTTTATTCAGCTTCTTGACTGATTCTTCTGTTGGGATGATTTCAGTTACATCCCTGTCTTCTTGATTAACCGAGATGGCTTCAGTGAGAGCACGACTAGACCTTGTTGTAACAACATTTAATTGTTCTGGTCTATGTTGATCATGTCTTGGATTTGCTTCTGGTTGGCCAGCGATAGTGCCCACTGGAGGTTTTAGCTGAGTTGTTATCTGTGCTAAATGGGTTTCCACAACTTTTTGCTGGGCTTGCTGGTTAGCCAGCATGGTTTGCTGAGATTGTAGCATCTTCCTTATCAAGGACAGTTCATCATTCTACTATGGTGGGGCATTCTTCTGTTGAAATTGAGTGAGTTGTTGTTGCCCTTGAGGTGGTTGTTGTTGAGGTGCTGGCAACTGAGGTTGATGTGACTGTTGCAGCTAAGTTTGTTGTAATTGCGGGTGCAGAGGAGGGTGAGTATATTGGTAGTATGTAGAGGGATTTCTTGGGTAGTTGGATCTTTGGAAATTGTTTTTAAAATTCCCTTAACTTTGGTTGTAGTTGCTTTGAAATCCAGGTGGTAGTCTGATGGAAGATCCACCTTGTGTTTGATGTTGCGGGTTAGCAGTCCCCGCAAGATTTCCATATTGAAACCCGGGATGGTTTCTCAGTTGATTTGGATTTTAGTAAGCTTGTACCGGTATGGAATGGATGAAATTTACTTATTCTAGCATCTGATCCTCAGGGTGTTCAATGATCGGCTCATATTGTGGTTGAGGTGGTTGCAAATCCATCATTACATTGTATAGGAGACCACACAACAATGTGGGGTGATCAGATGCAAGACAAGCATCGCAAGTTCCTGTAGCTGCTTTAGCTTGTTGGGGTTTCTTCTTTCTGTCATACTCCACAAATGATGCTTCGAGGGCTTGTTGTTTGTTGGCTATGGTTTTCAAAGCTTCAGCTATGGCTTTCATTTCCATAGATTCTTCATCTTTACAAACCTTTAGAACTCCTCCTGTGGTCACCCTCCCCCAATTGGATTGATTTTTGGCTCGGAGAGTGACGATTCTCCAGGTGTCTTCATAGTTCTATCTCATAAAGTTTCCTCCAGATGAGGAATCTAAGAACTTCTTAATTTCATCACTTACTCTCCTATAGAAAGTTTCTATGAGCTGATTTTGCGAGATTCCATAGTGAGGGCATTTCCTCAAGAGTTCCTTGAACCTTTCCCATGAGTCAGCCATTGACTCTCCCGGTAGTTGAAGGAATTGGTTGATTTGTCCTCTGATTTGGTAGGTTAGTGAAGGGGGAAAGAATTTCTCCAAGAACTTCTCTTCCAAGGGAGCCCAGGTGGTGATTGGCTCCCCGTCCAAAGAATTGTACCAGCTTAGTGCTCTTCCAGACAAAGTGAAGTTGAAGAGTCTAAGCATGACTGCATCCATGGTTGTTCCATCTTGTGGTACGAACATGCAAAGAGCTTTGAACCTCTTCAAATGGTCCATGCAGTCATCTCTGGCACTTCCAGAGAATGATATTCCCTACATTATTTGGATCCATTGTGTCCTAATCTCAAAATTAGGAGTGTTAATGAGTGGTGGTTGGACTGGATGGTTGTCTTCGTAGTTCTTGGGAACAGTGTAATCCCATAATTGCTTGCTTCTTACCAATAGTTGAGCAGCGGCCGTGGTTGTTTCATTCTCAGCACAGATGCAGGCTTGCTCTTCAACCTGAACTTGGGCACGCGTGTTGGCAATGAGTTGCGCGCGCTGAGCTGCTATGGCAGCGTTGACCCTTTCCATCACTAGTCCATCTTGGCGTTGATCTTTGACCATTTTTCTGACTCTTTGATGATTAAGTCTAATGCGGTAGTGGAAGCTTCTCTCTACCTCAGAGTCATACTCTGGATCAGGGGAGAATCTGAGATTATGTGATGGTTGCATACACGTCTTCTACTTGAGTAGAGGAAGAAGCACACTTTTCAGATGATGTAGGAGATATGATGAAATCAAGAGAGTATGGGGTAATTTTTAAAGAAAAAGTGTAAAACCCTAACCAACTAACAAGATGCTAAATGAAATAAAAACATTTTGTTGTCCCCGACAACTATGCCAATTTTTGATGGAGCTTCCACTTGTGTAGAGTTGCGTGCACCACTAAAAATCCTAAATATAGTAAGTCTTTAGGTTTAGCCTTGCTTATACTAAATTAAAAACTCCACCCACGTATGCTAGGATACGTGAAAGTCTTATAGTAGTATAGTTAAGGGTCGAATCCACAGGACAACGGTCTTGTTAAGATCAACAAGAGAAAATGTTAGAATTTCATCTAACTCCTTAACAGTTGGTATTTAGATCAAAGAGTTGGTTTGGTTGTTTAAACTAAGTGCAAGTAAAGTAAAAGCAAGAAAGTAAATTTAAGGTTGTAAACAATGTTAAGAAACCACTAGGATGTGATCGTCTTTCACCACCACTACACATCGATCAAAACATACATCACAATAACTTGGCTTGCAAAGAAAAGAGTCTAAACAGTTAGTATCTATGTAGACTTAGCTTCCTTTTAGACAACTAACTATGAGAAATGTGGAAGCATTGCAATGTCAGCCATCCCTGGACGAATGGTCACTTACTTTGCATCACTCCCCTCACAAAGTGTGTTCCTTGACCTGTCAAGGTTGTACTTTCATACGTCAACTGATTCCATTTCATAGTATGAAAGTACAATGATGGAGGTGAGTTTACTCCTCTCCTTGAGAAATGCTCCTAGATACTGAACCAACCGTATGGTGACTACATACAATCTGGAATCAACAAGAAGTCGATATTCAAATCTAGAAGTACAAACATAGACAATTTGCACTAACAGATAATAGATAACACAAGTTGGTGATCAAGCAACTAGCATTCATTAAACAATTGATGTTGAACTGGAAAGATAGTGTTTTTCTATTGCAAACTCAAGAATTACAATGTATGAAATGAAAATATGGGTGGCGGGGCTACTCCCCGCACCCTAGTGTATGAGACTACTCGCTCATGGAAAGAACAAAGAAGGGGGTGAGAAGAAAGAGAGAGTGTGTCATCTCCATGAAGGAGGGAGGAAGGTCGACCCCTTAGAGAGAGAGCAACGATCTTCACACTCTGTAGCTTGCTTGATGATGAATCCTCCTCTTCCCACCTTCTTTGTCGATGAGAGAGAAAGTAGCTTGGAGTTGGAGTATTGATCTCAGACTGGCAGCCACGGGGCAGTGGGTGAAGGATGGAATAGCTCTGGAGCAATAGAGGCAGCCTTTGGATGTCTAAGACTTGATGATCTGTGAGGACCCCTTTGGGTTCTATTTATAGGATTTTGAGTGAGCCTTAAATGGTTTGGGGTATGTGGGTCCAAATGGTCTTGGATACCATTTGGATTTTCACACGGTTTGGAGACTGTTTGGACTCTCTCAGTCTGGAGACTGTTTGAGTCCTCTTGGTCTGAAACCATTTGCTTTCATTTGATCTTGGGGTCGTGTGGCTTCATACGGTCTCGGGACCGGTTGATCTCCATTCGGTCTTGGGAACGTTTGGCTTCATATGGTCTCAGGACCGTTTTACCTTTATTCAGTCTTGGGACCATGTGGCTTCATACGGTCTTGGGAGCGGTTGATCTACATTCAGTCTTGGGACCGTTTGGCTTCACACGGTCTTGGGACCGTTTGATCTTTATTCGGTTCAGGGACCGTTCGGCTTCCATTCGGTCTTGGGACGGTTTGGGGGTTTTATAATTTTTTTGTGCTTTTCTGTAAGAAGTGAAAAGGAGAAGTTAATCTAATGGTATATTTACAAAAAGGTGGAAAGTTAAAGATTCTATCTAATTTAACTAAGAAAGAGTATGGAAAACTGAGGAAAACTAGTAAGATAACATCGCAAAATGGGAGGTTATCATGATCCATTAATGATGTTAAAAACCTAATTTAGTTCCAAGAAAGTGAGAGATGACATAACCAGGGTTTTGTGATTTGATCATGATATAAGGCCCTAATCAACTATGTTGTGAATTATAACCCTAATCCTAGGGTATGCTGTACTTTTTAAGTTTGTTTGCATAAATAGCATGTGATTTTACTTTCTCTCTCCCACTAGTATGGTTCTAACCTTGTAGGTTTTTTAAGTGTCATAGCTTGTAAATTCTATGGAGAGGATTAAAAGATATTAAGTGATGGTTGTGAGTCTTGATGAAGTGCATTGGAATCATAATAATGTGAATATGCACATTTAGTTATAATCTATAGTGCCTAACCCTAATACACTCCAAACGTGTGGGTGGTAAAAAAACTAGGGATTGGTAAATAAACAATGCAATGGAACTTTATGTGGTTACGCATGAAATACTAATACTAATTTGAGGGGACCTTCTTGCTTTAAGCCAAGATCAGACAGAGGTGGAAGTTGTCGACCATCGTGAGATTAGTCGATAGGTTGATCGATCTACCCTTATATCGACCACCTTCCTTTCCTTTCTTCATCATGACTTATTCTAGTTGTACCTTGTTTGTTTCTTTAGCCATGCATGGCCAAACTCCATAACTTGGGTTGGGAGTAGCCGTCAGGCCCTCCCAACCATGTAATATTCATATTTCTATTTTATGATATATGTTCTTTAAAGTTTTATTCTTATACTCTTGTTTATTGTGTCGATTGATGATTATCTACCCTCTTCTGATGATTGATATGAAAATTGTTTGAGAAAATGATTTCAACTAGATCTGGAGTATAGGATAGTAATGATACATGAGAGTGAGGAGTTTATATAGCAAGAGTCATTTAGTTTTCCATCGATCTTTTAGTTATTACCTCAAGAGAGACAAGCCCATTAGACAAAAATCTATCTGGATCTCGAGAGAAGGAAGGAATAGATATTTGCTTATGACTATTTGCAAAACAAGTAGGAACATATATAAAATATGAGTGAAGGTTTTATATGGTTGTGGTTGGCTTGATTGGTGAAACCCAATCCAAGTCCATTTTATCTTGATTTATTTTGATTTATCTTTATTTCTCCTTTGATCTTTCATAACTTAGATTTAAAGCTTAATTGGATTAACTCGTTCCTTAACTGGAACACCATCAAATTTGTTCTTTGGTTAGGCTAGAGTAAGATAAAATGTCATGTTCTTATTCTATTATTCTCCTTATCCTTCTGTTCGACCGTGTACTACTACAAAGACTCTGTATTGAGTTCCAGACGTATCTTCTAGTCAGGTTATAAATTTAAAGTATGATATCTTTGACTGGACAATTGTGCTTTCACTTCTGCCCCCACAAAAAAGAGCGATCAATATGGCAGTGTTAATAGATGATAATGTTTATGGCCTTGTTTAAGGTAGTGAGACATTGTTGCCCTGATATAATATGACAAGTTCACACCTTATACATTTTCTATATTCTGAAGTTGTTTTACAGTTATGCTTGCTATATTGAATTAGGGTTTTATATGTCTACTTGTATGATGGAGCCTTAATTCACCCAATTGGCATAACTAATAAAGTGAAACCCTAATCATGTAGTTGCCATGTACCATAGATCCATCTTCAGTGTCAATATCTTGTTGGATGGTCAAATGAGTAACTCCTATGGGAAACTCAGAGTGCATATTGTTGAATATGTGGGGTACAAGTGGAGATACCTCCTTGTATCCTTAAATTATTGAAATAGTGGTATGATATTTTATATTAGAGTGGACATAAGTGAACCTATTCTCTAGCATTGTGCCATGTACCAAGGCAAGCTAGTTGTTTTACATGACCATAGCTTGACTATGAGTTGATGTCTACAGTACTATAGCTATGATTATAAGTTGTTATCTTGCAGTCTAACTATCATGTCACTACGTTGTAGATTCAAACTAACCAAATAATACTTGTGATGATCATGGAGTTCAGCTCTTGCATTGATCTTGTATAGTACTGATTTCTACTTAGCAATGGTTAGTAGGATTTGAGTGGTACGCCTCAAATCCTCAGGGCATATTAATAAAAGATGTAATACAACTATGTAACATATTTGTTGTAGAGTCAAATGTGAATAACATTGGTTGACCCCTTACCTAGATTTTGTGCCATTTATTTTATAACATTTATACATGCTCTTGTTATTCCTTCTTAAAGCATAAGATGATCTATTGTTTAGTGTAGATGCATAAACTACTCAAATAGTGTGAATTGCCTTGCTTATATCATTTAGATGAATCTACTTATCTGTTAATAGTATAATCTGATGTTTATCCTATTTGTGCTTAAAGTAGATGTTGACAGAGAGTTATATCTCTCACTGAGATGTTTGGTCTCACCCCGTGGATCTCCACATCTTTTAGGTGGGCGTGCATGCTGAGTTAGAGATCATGCTGTTGAGACTAATAACAAGAAGAGTTGTAGTTGTTGGATCATGAAAATACAACTAGTATCTAGTAATAGTATCATATGTGTCGTCCCTATACACTCAAGTCCTTGGGGGAGTCTTCTGAATGTTTTACATTGATTTGAGTTTTTGGCTTCATGTCATAATGGTATGGATATGTTTTTTATGCATGAACATGTGGTCATATGTAACATAATGTGATTGGTTAGCCAGTGAATAATGATATATAATATCTTTGATAATGAATGAAATACAAATGGTACAACTTTATGGCATCAATTGTGAATTTTTCACCTTGAGATCATGTCACGATATCAATTTTCATTTACCATGTTTTGTGGTAATGTTGTTATTAGTAATAATTCCGCACTTTGTTTTGAGTAAGATCACTTTGTGTGGAAAAGAGTGTCAGATTGGTGGATTCAAGTATTCAAATAGTGGACTAGGGTAACCAAACATTCAGACTTTTTAGAGTTATCACCACAATATATTCTAATTTATACACTAAAAATTGAACATCATATCCAAAAGATCCTTTTAAATTCATCTTAATCTCTAATACCATGATTTGAACCCAAATCCCAAAATTTAAACTTAGGCCATGTGATTAAGATCTAAGGGTGAGATCAATCTAGATAATCAAACATGGTTGAACTTTTTCAATCTATCTTTCTAAATTACAACATATGATAAGGGATGAAGTCATGTACAATTCCATCACCTACGTAACTACAAGAACATCCTTGTTACATCACTATATATTTATAACATGTTCACATGTGGAAAGCATAATATTATTAACCATTATATAAGGAAAAAATACATAGTTTTAACACTTAACTACTACAACTCTTCATTACTAAAATGAAGGGTCTAAAGTAGAAAGGGATAGAGATTGACTAACTCTACACTAAAAATTCTTCTAATAAATTTGATGGAAGGGCTCTTCGGAGGCATTGCTATCTCCATAAATTAACATGGTAATCTAAAATAATTTCTAGTGGAGTATCAACTAATTATATGGAAATCCACTAAGTATTCATGACAATTTAGATATAACTTGTTCAATGAATTACATGCAAAGATAATTGCAATGTGGAAATTATATACTAAATGAAGCAGTTATATACTGAAAATTGATGAAATATATCTAGATAATAAATTATTGTAGGAAATGTATAACCAATAAGTGACCTATTTTAAATTATCTCTTATCATTTTTATTATACATTGAACATGGATGAAGTGTACCATAATATGTTATAGTATTGCAATAAGCTATGATCACAGTGTATAAGATATAGAGTTGACACTTGATTGTAAGTTAGCTAAACTAACTCCTACTACAAGAAGGATCTTCGCTTCTAGACTTATTAGTTATATCATCTAGCTAGATAAGATGGGATCCTCCTCTAAACAAAGGTACTCTCCTAGAGTTAATGAATTTGGCTTAAGTTGCTTATCAGTTGTCCTGTAAGGGTTAACTTCCTTAATAGTAAAAACTATTATATTGTCTATAAAATGGATATCACTGGAATCTCTAATTAATATGAGATTACCCCACTATCCCTCTATTGAAACTTGGTACCACCAAGTATTCATTATCTTTCAGTGTTATTAGGTATCATCGCTCTCTGTATTTTTTGTTGGATTTCCCATTATTATCAAGAGGTGGTCCGCACTAGGCTCAACCACTTGTGTCCGACCTAAATGCTCCAGTATCTCTTTTGGTCTCCAATTAGTGGGTAAACGGTGTCCCCCATTGTATTGCAAACATTTACATGATTTTAATGATGTTAAGGACATCTCATTGTCTAATTGATTCTTGAATGTCATGTACTTTCATCATTATATAGTTCTTATCTTAACTCCATATTTAGTTCATTTTTAGATCTTTATTTGAAACATGTAATGAATATACAATATTAAACTTTATATTATATACTACTTCTTCTTAATAAATAGAGTATTTCTAAAATACTAGAAAGTATGTAATGTAAGTGAACCACTAAAATATCAAACAATATGTTGTTTACATTGAATAATTATAGTAATACTAAAACATATATGTGTGTTCTCAACTTGAAATCATAATTAGAATTCAATAAGTGTTTTGATCCTATTTTTTGAAATATTATTTCACCACAATGAAATTTGTGTACATATGGATATATCAATGCCTCTTATTTGACTATCTCAAATATTCATGAGAGTTTTACATAAGCATGTTCAAGATAGATACAATCATACATCATCATTTTCTAGCCATTTGGTTCGACCACACATAATAAGTCACTACTAAAATTGTTTAGGTATTAATAGAAAATATAGGACCACATGACATATTTTCAATTCTTTTTATTTTCTCAGTTATATAAGTTTTAGGTGATTGGAGAAATTCCACTCATCTTAGGTTGAATTCTTGTTACTAGCCATGAATATAAGGCTTTTTCCACCTCAATTTGAAATAAAAACTCTAAATCTTGATTCTACATAGCCTTCAACAAGTCTTCTATGAGTAGGTTACACAAAGATGAGAAAGGAAGAAAGGGGAAAATTAGAGATAACTCAATTCCATAGTCGCCATTAATTTTGTTCATGAAATAGGTAGAAAAAGGACTGATTAACAATTAGAATAGCTTTATCTTATTTTACTGTAGCTAGGTTTTTCGCATTCTTGGTCTATTCTTCTTCATTCTTGAATTTCTTCACAAAATCATCTATGCATAGATAGTGACAAAATAAATCTAGGTTCCCATTTTATATACTTATATATATGGTAGATCTCAAGATATTTGAATTTTTAATTGGTAGGACTATTGGCATCATTCATAGGTGATAGTAACTTGACTAGTTGTTGCTTCAGTCGAAGAAATATGGCACTAGTGATATTGATTAATGTGGCACTCCATTGATAGAAGCATCCCAGCATCGATTGAAGCAGCATGTCAATGTGGCCCTCTATTGATCGATGTAGCTCGAAGTCTCCAGTTAATGCAGTCAAATATGACCCATTTGATCGTTGTGATCAATTATTGTGACTCCCATGGTGATCAATTCTAGTTTTTTCAAGTCTAGAAAAAAAATCTGACATGCATGCTAGTTTGGTATATCATTTCAAACTTATTTTAGGCCTTATTTCAAAATAAATATATACAAAACATATTTTGACTTGATAAATTGAAATTCAAGCTATTATTAACCATTAATTAAATATCATCATAAGCAACTAGCAAGTTATAAATTGTAAGGGTTTCTAAAACCATAGGATTGCATGTCAAGGTATGTTGGGTTGTAAAAGTTGTAACATTAGAACCAGTCATGGGTAGACATGCTTAATCATAGAGTACTTAGTGACGGATTAACTTAATAGAAGATGCATCTTGTTGATATATGTATTCCAATATTATCTTTTAAGATCATTATATTTCAAGCCTCAAATGTTATGACGTTACAAACATAGTAATATCTACTAGAATCACAAATGAAGGTTATAAAGTTATTTTGTTATCCCTAATAGTTATTCCATTAAACTCTCATAAAATTCCATATGTTATATTTTGTCAATTGTATGATAATGTTTCTAGGTCCATTTAGTATCTACTAGAATCATCAATGAAGGTTATAAAGTTATTTTGTTATCTTTAATGGTTAGTCCATTAAACTCTCATAAAATTCCATATGTTAGATTTTTTTCAACTGCATCAGAATGTTTCCTGTTCCATTTAGCATGCACACGAACAAGTACATCTATGTTTTCTATCAATGAAAAGATAAATGGAAAACATAGATATTTGTCTTTCTATTCATGAATTCATAACCAACATGTCCCATCCTTCTTGAAAAAACATTTGATGATTTAAGAATCAAAACTATAGAAGTCTTGTTCTTATATAATTAGGAAATAAAAGGCTCAACATTAAGAGATTCTCTATAGAGAACAACAAGCCTTCTCTATAAATTCAACCATCACAAACATGAGTCACTACAAATTTATTACATTTAAAGTTTTCTTTCAAACCATTCCTTATCAATGTGTGACCACTTATGATAGTGCCTAGTCGGGGACTCTTTTTCTATTTTAGATTTTAAACCTTATTCTGAAGGAAACTTCAAATCTATGCTACATCTATCTTTGACCGCAGAGGTGGATTCATCTCCCAAGGTTACTAGCCTATTGCTTATGGAATGTTACAATGCAAACAAGGACTTGATATAAAAAAATCGCATATCCATTAAAGTAGTTTAGATATATTGAAATTTTAGGATTAAGAGATATTTACCATCCTAATTGGAATAAATGTTGTCTCCATGTCAACCACAACTCCATTAATGATCTTAGGTTTCTTGGACTTTATGGAGGAACACTCCTTAGACAAACACCAACCTCACAAAAAAATTCAACACAATTTAATGCAATTTCTCTTGGATCTTGTCTTTCAAATAACTTTTCATTTTCCCTTGTGCTCGTAGTTTCTTTTTTTCCTATTGTAATGTTGATCTCAAGAATTATCTCTACCAACATGATCTAGTAATGCATTCTTTGTTGCCCCTCTATTGTTATGGTTGTCAATAATTAATCCTAAAAATGTCTTCCTTCTAATGTTTGAGACTTAAGACAAGTCTGCCAAACATGAATTTTTTAATATATGGTAGGCATAGAAATAAATTTATTAAGTAGTTACATTTCAACCACTTTAAAATCATGAATATGAAGAAGATACTCATGCAATTTTTTCACAAGTGATTTTTCCTACAACCATCTAAGATTTTAGATATTCAGCAATAGAATATTTCTATTGACCAAAGTCTTCTTTGTTAGACTTCTGATCCATATTGTCCCAAAGTTTCTTTGTGGTTATGGAGAGGAACTGATACATCAAATAGAATATTTTTCATCGACAATATACAACACCGACATTGTTCATCTTTCTCCTTCCATTCAAGTATCATCTTCAAACTTTTGAGATTTGATTTCTCTTATTTTAGACATTTTGAATTGATATATATTGATTTAGTATTATATATACATATATATGTATGGGATTAAGAGAGAAAGATTTCTCTCCCCCTCTCCCATAACTATATATATATGTATGGGATTAAGAGAGAAAGATTTCTCTCTCCCTCTCCCATAACTATATATATATAGAGAGAGTCAGGCTAGAATACACTCGAGTGTACAGATCACGTCATACACCGCAATGGTGTTTGCATATCTAGACCATGTTTTTCAAAAATCTAATCCAATGATCTTCATGGTTACAATAATAATAGGTCACATAAAAAATTTGAACTCATTTGGATGAGTGTAAGTCACTCATCTAATGACAACAAAATCGGCGCACAAAACTAATTTGAAATACATGATTTTTGCCTCATTTAGATGCACGACCTATAAGTGTCCAAATGAGCTAAAATTTATTATATAATATGTTCTTATGATAGTTAAGAAGATCAACGGTTTAGATTTAAAAAAATTTATTGCATCTTCAAAAATGACTGAGGTGTACGGTGCCTCCGGTACACTTAAGTGTACACGAGCCTGACTATATATATATATATATATATATATATATATATATATATATATATATATATATATATATATATATATATATATATATATATATGTGTGTGTGTGTGTGTGTGTGTGTGTATGTGTGTGTGTGTGTATATATATATATATATATGTATGTATGTATGTATCTGTGTGTGTGTGTGTGCTTGTGTGTGTGTGTGTGGGTGTGTGTGTTGTCAGAATGAGATTTGGTATTAGTCAAATTCAAGAACCAATCATGTTCATAGATGATATGAGTGTTTTCCCTACGATTATCAAAAATGCATATTGTATGACATGCAAATTATGTTATTGCAACGACGACAATTTAGCACTACGTTATGTGAATCATATATCCAGTAGAAAATGTACAACCAAATAATAATAGGATCAACTTCAGGAAACATAAGATCATCAAGGCTCCAATTGGTTTGGTGTAAGTCATAAGTTATGTGCAATTCATTTTCTGAGAACTCTAGTTCAATTTTTTAAAACTTAAGTTCCACTTAGTTCCATGTAATTGGTTTGGAGTAAGTGTAAACATAAAAATCATTAAAAAGATATTGTTGATTTTTACTGTGTAATATATAATAACTAAAGACAGAAAAGACATAAAAAATAATTATATTTGTGAGTAACTATAGTAATTTTTACCATAATAACCATGAGAAGTGGTCGTGATACGGATTTTGCTCCTTTAAAATTTATTTTCGTGTTGTATAATTATAACTTTAATATAAATAATATGCTTAAAATTAAATCACAATATTTTTATTTTACTTGGTATGTATACAATATTGTAATAATATCTACATTTTTATGTGTTTGTAAATATATGTTTTAGTTCATCGTTGTTACAATATATATATATATATATATATATATATATATATATATATATATAAATTTTTGGTGTATTGTGTGCGCATGGTTATAGTTAATTATCAATTTTCACATCATATTATTTAAATATAAAAAATAAAAATATGCTATATAAATCAATTTTTTTGTTACATGGTGTAGTGTGATTATTTTTCATAGTGTCCATATATTTTTACTTTATACACCGTACTGATAATAGTAGTTATAGTGTAAAATATTTTACATAGTGTGATTGTAGTATGTTGACATATTATGTTATGGTTTTGGCAGTAAACTTATCCACGTTGCTAACATTTCTATTCAAAAATATTTTACATGTGTTATTTGTGAAGAATAAAAAATACAATTGTGTAGGAAATGTTGTTAGTTGTTCCAGAACTTATTTTTCGCTCTTTTTAAAAGGAACTCAAGAACTGTATTTTATATGTAAGTATGTTACTCACCGGAAATCATAGAACTTAAATTCCAACACTTACTTTAAATCAATCATGAAAAATTGCTTAAGGCACTCTACTTCATAAGTTTTTCGGACCAGTTATGACAAACCAATCGAAGCCTTAACTTAAATGAGATGTCTAAAAAGACTTGCCTTACAGAAAATAACACCATGTTATAGGTACGAGCAAGTGCCTTAACTTTCTCTCCTAAGATAGACATTCACAAACTCAAGACATGTATCTTGTCAAGAATGAACTTTGACCATGCATCATTCACCTAGAGCGGACAACTGAGCGAAGAATAGAAACAACCGCCATAAAACTCCATAGTAAGGCTTTCTTTGGTAGAGTGTAGTCGGATGATAAAGTATATGTTTGATGGACATTTTTACATAACGAACTCACACAACTGCACCCTATTACATTCAAACAAACTAGTCTTAACAGAAGAATAAAGGAATTCCTTTGGATACAGTATAAGGGTTTCAAAAGTCTTTCTATCCTAATCATCCTAGAGTTATAAGTAGTTTGTGTGAATGGTTTCTTTCTCTCTCACTCGTGCGTGCTTCCAAATAAAAATGTCAATGAAAGCTACTCGGTCGGATATTATATACTCGACCATATGTATTCTGACAAAACACTTGTACTGGACATGCATCAAATCGGATGTACGTCCTGCATTACAGCCAAATATAGGCCTTATCTATTCACATATTTGGCTCAGTGCCCCTCTACACGACCGTATAATTTAACTTATTCGACAAAAAAATGTATGTGCTTTGATTAATACAAATCATATTTTTTCGGTTACACAATGTATGTCGTTGAATACATTTCCAGATAGAGCAAATTTCATTTATTTACTTTGTAGTGTGAAAAGAAACCTTAGGCCTAGTTTGGCTGATGTTTTCGAGAATGCAGGTACTTTGTACATTAATTAAGGGCCCATCACGTTGTGAGTGGAATTCGTAACTACTGTTCCGTAAATAGTGTAACGGTGACGGCAGACATCTCTAGGCACGCCGAATTCAGAGGTATTGATAAAGCTCACCTATGGTCCGATCTCCTGTCCTATTTCATCGGTCTTATTCATGAAGTCCGCAGGCTACTTGTAGCTGATCTCTCACACCACCTTAAAAATGCCCACGCCATCTATGTGATTACCGGGAGTTACAATGTTGGTGGCTAAACTGGGCCTTAGATCATTCTCGAGTTCGAAGTCCGGCCCATTCCGACGTGGGGGTGTGTGTGTATGATATCTCCTTTAGTCCTTGTGAATAAATATCCGTTAATCTTTCTATCGAATGGTTGACTCAACTCAGTGTTTGGCAATGTTGGACAAAAAGTCTCATTTATCACACTGCATTTCATTATATATAAAGTTAGCTGCTACTTTTGGACTTAGCAACCTAACACTATCTGTAGTGCCTCGACTTTTATACTAGCTCTTACGTTTCAAACTAGTCTTGGTTTTCATGGTCCAGAACACCTTTTTTTGTTTTGCTTAAGTTGAGCGGAATACAATTTTATATGACGATTTTGAGCTTGGTACGTCAAATTCGTGATAATATGTATTGATATAATCTCGTGGATATTGATATATTACTGAATAAATGAGTTAAGGCACTCTGATGCAGCTATTGGAAGACATATTAAGGCACTGCGATAATGTGATAGGGCACTATAATGCAGCTATGAAAGACATATTAAGTGGGATGGTTTTACAAAACTTATTAACTTAATAAGAGAAATGTTTTGAGAGAGGAGATCAAAAGGAAAGAGAAAAAATCTCGAGCAACGCAAAACCACCACCCAATGTTTTCGTGCTCGTAATTTAGCACAAAACCACCTTCCTTCTTTCAGCTTTTTTTTTTTCTGTTTCTTCCTCCCCTGCTTAGTTCTTAACATACCAACACCACTACAGCAAGCTGCCTCCGCCCTGTGTTCCCCTTGTGGTGACACCAAGAATATGAGTGGTCAATATTGGCAGATTTCATGGAGAATGTTGTCATTATATATCATTAGTCGCACAGAAAAGAGGCAGATTTCTCTTTGCTTATTTGTATCTAATTATTTTGTCATTTCTATCCAGAAACTTCACTGGCTTTTAGAGATGACAGCCACAATCTGTTGTTCGTGCTCCACAAAGGTCTTTTCATAATCTTACAGCATGAGTCACTATTGGAAGTTAATAATAGATAATAAAGGTTGAAGAACCAGAGGGACCATTGGGCTCGTTAGTCGTTATACATCCTTTATCTTGGAAACATGGAGGCAAGGAGATGTTGGCCGGTAGGTAACGAAATCTAACAGAACTTTTGGAGACTTGTTTACACACGGTTAGTTGTCAAATGAATGCACGATTGGCCTGCAAATTATACTAGCTAATGATAAGCTGTTTGTCATAAATTGCTGCACAATTTGCTTAATTGTTGTTAACCACGTCATGAGCGCTGAGGCGATTGCGGGGGCGACTGCGGGGGCGACGGCGGCGGCACTCGCAAAGGAGACGGCGGCGTCGAACCCTCCTGATCCTGGGTTGGCCTCTGGGACCGGTGAGCCTGATCCGAAAGCGCCGCTTAGCTGGGCAAGCCTGTTTAAGGAGAAGATGGTGAATAATCATGTTGTTCTGAAGAAGACTGAGTTCCGTCTGTCGGAGGGGAAGCTGCTTTATCCTAAAATGATTGCTGAGAGAAATATCTCTAGGTGGAGCAGAACGGCAGCTGGGTACGTAGTGGGTCTAAAGCCGCACTGGCCTACTCTGGTGAAGCACCTGGCTCAAATCTGGAAGGCAAAAGGGTCGATTGAAGTCAGATCGCGTGGCAAGGGTCTGTTCATAGTTATGTTCGATAATGATGAGGATATGAAGACAGCTATTGATGGAGGTCCATGGTTTGTAGCGGGTAGGCCTCTTATCATTAAGAAGTGGGAGCGAGGTGAACCCCTTGAGAAGGTAAAGCTCAACGAAATCCCGATCTGGATTAAGATCTACAATCTTCCGCTTGAGCTCTGGGACTCGGAAATGTTCAGTAAGATTGGCTCATTTTTGGGTACTCCGTTGCGACCGGATAGACTAACTTCTGAATTCCTTAGACTGGAGTTTGCTCGGATTCAAGTGATTATCTCTTCAAACTTCTCATATCCTAAGGAGCTCCAGATAGAAAGCGATGATGGTCAAATTGATTCTATCTCCTTTGAATATGAGTGGGAGCTTGCCAAATGTTCGACGTGTGGTCTCTTCGGACATGAACAGTCTATGTGTCAGGATGCTGTGAAGAAGGATGGAAACTCCCTTAGAAAGAAAGTGGTTAAAAAATGGGTTCCGAAGGTTGATGCTGAAGAAGATGAGTTGGATATTTTCAGCGATGCCATGGAGGGTATTCCAGATCCCTCAAATGTTCTTGTTCCTCAGGTGTCAGAGGCTGCTGGCGATATTATTGTGACTACTGCTGAGGGTGTTTCAGAACCGTCGATCAGTTCCAGGGAGAAGGTTACACCAGAAGCGACCTTAGGAGCAGAATGGGTGGCTGCCAAGAAGAAAACTAAGTCGGCTCTGAGAGGTATTGGTAAGAGTTCAGTTAGATCCATTCCAGAATCGTTGAACAAGTTCTCCCCTCTTTCAAATTTCGATGAGGGGAAAATTCTGAATGAGTTTGTTCCTACATCTGTGGCTGCGGCTGAGATGATTGTTGTTTCTCCTCTCTTGCCCCCTAATGGTTGAGTCTCTTACGATCTGTTCCTGGAATGTGAGGGGGGGAGGGAATAAAGTACCCCGCATTCGGGAAGAAGTGAGGAGGAATAAGGTGGATGTCTATATTATCCTTGAATCCAGGCTCCAAAAGAAAGATGTGAAAGATTTTGTTGATAGTATTTGGTCCAATGCTAAGTTTCTGGATAACTCTGACTTGTACCTGTATACCCGCATTCTTATTGTTTGGGAAGACAGGGATATGGATATTGAGGTGATTCTGTGTAATGAGTAGTGCATCCATTGTAGATTATCTAAGGACCTCCTGAAGATTGATTTAACTGCTGTTTATGGTGCTAATCCTGATGATGATCGTACCTTATTATGGAAGTCTCTTGGTTGTATTAAGAACAGGAATCATGTTCTTTGGTGTGTTGTTGGTGATTTTAATGCCGTTAGGCTTTCTAGGGAAAAGTCCGGTAAACAACCACCTTCTTCTCGAAGCATGATGGACTTCAATAAAGCTATTGCTGATGTGGACTTAATTGAGATGCAAACCAAAGGCTTCTATTTCACTTGGGATAGTCATAGCAGAAGAGGTGTGAGCACTTTCTCCAAGATTGATCGTATCTTTACTAATAGTAATTTTCTTTCTGCCTTTCCTTACTGTTGGGGTGAAGTGGTCCCTGCTGTGGTTAGTGATCATAAAATTCTCATGCTCAGACTAGGGACAAAGAAGAAAGGAGGTTCCAATTTTCGCTTTATTAATGCGTGGACGAAGCAAGACTCTTTTAAGAAAGTGGTTACTGAGGCCTGGCGAAATGTTGATGTGGTTGGGACTCCTATGTATGTTGTTTACAGGAAGTTGTTTGGTGTGGCATGTGCTTTGAGGAAATGGAATAAAGAAGTTGTTGGTAATTTCTTCTCTAAGGCTAGAGAGCTGGAAAGCGAGCTGTTTGAGTTACAAAGGGCTGTTGATGCTGATCCGAGTAATGCTGTTTTACAAAGAAAGCTGGTTGGTTTAAGGGACGATACTGTTAAGGCTCTATGCGATGAAGAAAGCTTGTTACGTCAGAAAAGCAGGGTCCAATGGCTAAAGGAAGGTGATAAAAACTCTGCCTTCTTTTATGCCTCGATGAAAACTAGAAGAATCTGTAATAATATAAATGTTCTCATTGATGATGTGGGCAACAAGACGTACGAGTCTGATGATATTAGGCGAATTATCAAGAATTTCTATTATAGCCTCTATAATGGAACAGCTATGGACATTGTTGATTGGAGAGAGGAATGGGTGCTGCCGAAGATTGATGATGATAGCTTTAATCTCCTGTGTGGGGAAGTGAAGAGAAAGGAGGTTGAAGAGGTGTTTCTGAAATTGAGTAATGATAAAGCCCCAGGGCCTGATGGCTTTAACGCACTCTTTTTTAAGGAGATGTGGAGTGTGGTGGGGGATGAGATTGTTAATGCTATCCTTTATTTCTTCAAGTCTGGTAGACTTCTCAAGGAATGCAATAGTACGATCATTACTTTGATTCCCAAGATTCAGGGTGCTATCAATCTCAAGGATTTTCGACCGATTTCTTTATGTAATACGATTTACAAAGTTATTGCAAAGATTCTGGCTAATCGTCTTGCCTTGGTTCTGCCCAAGATTATTGATGTTAACCAAGTGGCGTTTGTGAAGGGTAGGAATATTGGTGATGCGATTTTATTGGCGAATGAAGTTCTTAGTACCTTTGGAGGCTCTCAAAGTCTTATGTGTGTGAAAGCTGATCTTGCCAAAGCATATGATTCTGTGAGGAGAGATTATATCCTCTTCTTGATGAGTAAAATGGGTTTTCCTGTGTGCTGGCTGTATTGGATTCAGGAGTCCTTTGCTACTGCTACTTATAGGGTTATGGTGAATGGGGTTCCTACTGAGGAGTTTATGGCTACTAATGGAGTGAGACAGGGCGACCCCCTCTCTCCCATGCTTTTTGTAATTGCTATGCAGGGGTTGACGTCTATTATTAACTCTGAATTGAGGAAGGATAGGTGGTGTCCTATTTCTGCTGGTACTGTGGATGTGTCCCATATTATCTTTGCTGATGATTTATTATTGTTTGCTCGAGCTGATAGAAGGAATGCTTTGTGTGTGAAAGATATTCTTGATACTTTCTTCAGTGTTTCTGGTTTGCGTTTGAACAATAAGAAAAGCCATATTTTTACAAGCAAGCATGCTACTAATGAGGAGCTGAGTAGTATTCTAAACATGGAGATTTGTGTTCTGCCTGTCCGTTATTTGGGAGTGCCTTTGTTTACTGGGAGGCTTACGAAGGAGATGTGCAGGCCTATTGTTGATAAATTCCTCTCAAAGCTGGACGCTTGGAAAGGAAAGCTGCTCTCTCAAGCCGGTAGAGTGGAGCTGATTATTTCAACTTTATCTTCCTACAGTATCTTTTGGACTTCTGCTTTCCCCCTTCCGAAGTCTGTTGTTAATCATCTTGAGAAGATTATGAGAGATTTTCTATGGAGAGATACGGATGAAAAGAAACATTTGCATACTGTGGCTTGGGATTCTATTTGTAGGCCTAAAGACGAGGGTGGCCTAGGTATAAGACGCATTGATGAATGGTCTAAAGCTGGTCTGACAAGGAATCTTTGGGACATTGCTACGGAGAAGGAGAGTTTATGGGTAAGATGGATTAATGGTAGATACATCAAGGAGGAATCGATTTGGTCTGTAAGCTCTAGAGCCTCTAATGCATGGCTGTGGAGGAGGATGCTTGAGCTAAGAAATGTTCTATTAGAAGAAATCGTTTTTAGCTTGGGTAATGGAAAGAAGTTTCTGTTTTGGAGAGATCTGTGGCTTAGGGGCAAAAAGAAGATCATTGAGTTGGTCAATCCTGATATTATGTTTAGAATGGGGCTTGGTTTAAATTGCAAAGTTGAAGCCTGTCTGAAAGATGGAAGGTGGAACATACCGTCTTTTCGTGGTTCCTTTCTGTTGAATGACTTAGTGAAGGATATGCCTATTCATGATGGTGAGGATGACCAAATTCTGTTTGGGTTACAGAAGTCGTGCAAGCTGAAAGATTGTTGGAGTATGGTTCGAAAGAAACATCAAAAGGTTCAGTGGGGGCATTGGATTTGGAGAAATATGCCGAGAAGATTCTCTATGTTGTTGTGGAAATGCTTCCTTGGGAGGATCTCGACTACTGATTACCTCAAAAGATTAGGCTTTCAGCTGGCATCCAGATGTGTTCTTTGCTGTGCTTGTGAAGAGGATGTAGCTCATCTTTTCTTTGGTTGTAGTTTTGCGGCTGTTTTCTGGGCTCACTGGAGGGGGTATAGTAGCAGACCGTTGGTCCTTGAATCCTTTACAGATTTACTTAACCTTAAAGGAAATGAAAAGATTGCGGCCTGTGTCATTATACATGTGATCTGGAAAGAAAGGAATACGAGGACTTTCAGGGGTATTTGCACAGATAGTTGGAAACTCTGGGAGGTCTGTTTAGACGACATTAAAGCTTTGAGTAGCTAGTTTTTTCTGCTTTCTGTACAGCTTGTTTTCTTTTTCCCTTTTGGCTACATTCTTGTACCCGTGTTTTTTTGAAATAGTAAAGAGGCAACACCCTACGTGCACCAAAAAAAAAAAAAAGGTAGTCTTGTTATCTTGTCACGTGTTTAATAATCAGTTTGATTTACCTTTTCTCATGAACTTCTACTACAAGAGTAGTTAACATCGCCTTGTCGTCTGATTTCCCTATAGAAGACAACTATGGCAATCCTGTCTCTCTAACTCCTCCCGATAGGAATTGAACAAGTCGAATCTATAATTCAGGTAAAAGGCAGAACTCATAGTCAGTAGTCATCCTGTGTGCAACTTATAGCAGTGATGACATTGGAGAAGAGAACCGTAAGCAACACAGGTCACAGGTAGTATTGAACCCAGCGATGTAGATGTTAATGCTTATATAATAGTGTGTCGCTAAGGCTTTTGTGTCACTTGGAAAGAGAAAAATGCTTGTATACACTTCGCATACAGGAAGTAAAAAAATGTTGACCATACTACCATTAGAAAACATCACTGGGTTTAATAAATTCAGCAAACATGACAGGGTAAAAGATATTAATGCAAGAAATAAATGTGGAACAATAGCTTCTACATCTGAGGGGGCAAAACTCTTTTTTGGCTGGAAAAAGTTGTAATCTCTACTAGGCCCCAAAGAAAAAATGAGAGCCGAATATCAGCACAGAGACATGTTTTACTTTACAATAGCGCCAAACTAAAGAAGGGAAATTTCTTATTTCTCATCAACCTCATATTTCACCATCCCACAGCTCTTCTAGGCTCTTGTAAGGGCTGCCGTTATCATGAACTGCGAAATCACCACGAAGAAGCCTCGCCTGCTCAACAAAATTGAACAGGGTTGTAACAGAACAAATGGATCTGCTGCTAATGATAAAAAAAAATGCTCAAGTATGGAAGGCTAGAATAAGTGGTGTTCACATATAATGTGCATGTGCAATGATTATTAAATGGATAAGCATCTAGGATCTAGTTACAAGAAAAACATTCAATTCAACTGAGCTCTTAAATAAATTTTGGCACAGCATGCCTCTAGAAAAAGGCATTATGTTCAACTCATTTACCTGTTTAATTGTTGATATCTGATGGAACATATCCTGTGGGATGCACCAGCTAAACAGATCAATATTTTCTTTGATTCTAGCTTCATTGGTGCTCTTTGGAAGGACACTGTGTCCACACTGAATTCCCCAGCGAAGCGCAATCTGAGCAGGTGATTTCTTCAGCTTTTCTGCTATCTCTATCAATACAGATTCTTTCAGCACCTCTCCTTTGACCCATGACCCTGGTGATCCCAATGGTGAATATGCCTGCAATTGCACTTTTAGACATTGCAAGTTTTACATAAAGCTCAGGTTCGGTAACCTAGAAGGTTGTGTGAAATATACTAGCTGCATTTAATAATCGCATCACATTACAGAGAGATGGATGCCGGTGGATTGACAAAAATTGTGTAGCTGTGGCTGCTGCCACACTGGATGGCACTCCACTTGGTTAACAGCAGGTAGTGTTTTGGCATGCAACACCAGGTCCTGTAACTTTTTGGTTGAAAAGTTACTAACACCTATCGCACGAGCCTGACCAGAAGCGAACAAACCTTCCATGGCACTCCATGTCTCTGCCATTGTTAGAGGTAGCATGACTTCTTGCTCAAAGTTTCGGGAACCAGGCTTTGTTCGAATAGGCCAGTGTATCTGTCAATGTAGCTTCTTTAACACAAAAACCATAATATCCAAACACAACCACGCCTATAACAAGTGGGCTTACAAAAACTATCATGTGTGAATATTGGTGAACGAACATACAAGGTAGAGGTCAACATAGTCAAGTTGCAATTCTCCTAGTGTCTTAGCAAGGGCCTTTGACACATCCTCTGGTGCGTGGTCACTACACCTGAAGTACAATATCATGAGACCATACAATAAACAATACTACATAAGAGTACAAATGCAAAGAAGTGACAGTGTTTTGATGCTTAGCCACATAGTGAGCTGGTTAATCACTAGAGGTAAATGGCTTAATCAACAACCATAAAGTACCAACCACAGCTTTGATGTAATCCAAAGGTCGCTGCGCTTTACAATCCCACTTGTAAACATCTGTTTCAGTGCAACACCTACCTGTAACATGATTAAGCAGAATCCTATTAACAGCACAATCCTAGAAAATTTTAGTACAATCTTATTTCTGGAGAACTTATTTTAAGAGTTTAAAAACAATGCTAGACTTGACTACGAAAATTGTAGTTCACAGAACAGGCTACAGATTTTATAAATGAATGGGCCTATATGAACCAAACTAAGAGGATATAAACTAAAACCACACAATCAAGTTGAAAATCCCAAAAATAGTCGTAAATATTCAGCATAGTAGCCATACAATGATGTTGATACATATAAAAGGCCTGCGTACCTCTTTCTCGTTTTCATAGACTCTTGCACAGTCAATATGTCTATAACCAGCCTGTACAAACACTGCAATTAGATTATTGTGGATTTAGATCGAGCGAAATAAAATAAAAAAGATATCATTCACTGGTAATCAAACATTGAGCTGACTTTTGATATTTTATATACATTTTCTCCTTATTCTTTAAATCCCTACAAGATAATCATGATGGACCACTTTTTCTAAATAATTTAATACATTTAGTACTTGTGTTATTTACAATTTTAATTTTTATTTTAATAGTTTATTATATTTAGTATTTTTGTTATTTGCTATTTTGTGTTCTGTGTTTTAATCACTTATCTTTTATCCCATATTGCTGAATTTTGTAGTTGTCTTCCTCACTTATCCTATATAAGGAGAGGACTTGTAATTGTGTTAAAATATCAAGTTATTCCATTTATTATTTTAACCTGACCCCCTTTCTCTTCCCTGCCAGCCGCCGTCCCTCCCCTATCTTCCCCTTTTTCTTCCTGCCAGTCGCCACCTCTCCCCTCCTTCCCCTTTTTCCCTCCATGAACGCTGGCTCACCTCCTTCCTTTCCCTTCCCTGCAACCCCCTCCCCTTCCCTTCTTCTCTCCCACCGTCTGCCGCCAGCCGCTAAGCCCACAGCCAATACTCGTACATTGTTGGCTTTTTGAAATATATTGCACTCTAATTTTGACGATGTAAATATTTCTCCTATGTGTTATTAATGTGTAAATGAAGTGCTTCAGTTGACCAAGAAAATTAAACAAGAATTAATGGCAAAGAATATGCAATAATATGTATGTTTGGATGCTTGTACATGGTTTGTACCTGGAGTTTGTTTTGTATAGGTGCAAATTGTATAACTTGATATGAATGGTGCAAGAGCAAGCAATGAACGTCTCAAAATCATCCAAAACTAAATTTTATACTTATACACTTATTAGGATAGGTAGATTAGTTTTCCAAATTCATTTGAGCTATTTTCTAAAATTTAGGACTATTAGGATAAGAGTGTTTTTCGGTCGAGATACAATTCGACCCAAATGCATTATATATCTAACTTTAGATCGACCGGGACATAGCTGCTAGACCAAATGAGGTCTCCGAAGTGTCTTGGTCGAATTATAGTTTGACTGAGATGCATCTTAATCGAATTATAGTTCGAATGAGGGCAGTTCTGTAGAAAAATCTGCTCGTGTGGTAGCCATTTATTTCCCACACATCTAGCTATCTTATAACTATTAGTTTTTCACTAAACTCGTCCAAAATACTCCCAACAGCTATCTTAGTTATTCCTAAATATTTTCTATATATAGGAGTGTCTTATGGATACTTAGAACACACTTGAGCATTGACTCTACATGCTATCTCTTTAAGCTTAGAATTATAATTTGCTACATTCAGTTGTTCCCTAGCAATTCTAGACTTAGACTAGTTGTAGTGTCCTACTCCGCCAAATATAGCCTTGGTTAAACCCATATAGCGTTGATCATCACTTGTTAATAGTACTACAATTATATATCTTGTGAAGATTGTGTTGTACTTGTCTTCTTCTCTCTTGTTCCTTATTTGGTTCGTTGTTTGTGCTACTTCTTGCAAGAAGGTTGCAGAGAAATTTTCTAGAACTACTTCATGTGAGAAGGATGTGCCCATAGATGGTGGAGGTATATTGTGATCTTCTCCAAATAGGATGGTCTTTCGTTGTCCCACAAAGAAGGCAACAAGTTTTTTGAGCTAAAGGTTTTGAGTCACAAAAAACATTTGTATATATAGTTTGTATCGGTTAAAAAAAGAATAAATTGCAGGTTATGAAATCATATTTGACAACAACTAGTTAGCGGAGTTATGACATTTCAAGCCGGATCCACTATACATGTGTTTTTGTGGTTGCTTTTATTTGTCGATTGTATGCTTTACATTTTGTTATATATATTCTTTAAGTGAGTTGCAATTAAACTTTCTTTGTATTTTAAGTTACTCAAATCAGATTAGCTCTATTCACCCCCTTCTAGAGTTTTCAATTGGTATTAGAGAAAAACTTCAAGAAATTTTAACAAGTATTGAAGACGGAAAGAAATCTACTAGACCAACTCAACCTTGAAGGAGCACACATCAACCGCCCTACTCTTTTTGGTGGCTCCAAGTACACGTATTGAAAGTGGTGTATGCATTTCTTCTTTTAAGGTATTAATTTTGATCTTTAAAAGATGGTCTTCCAACCATCCGTACCCCCAACAACGAAGCTAGAGCAATGGGATGCACTACGATAAGAAAAGCTACATTGAATGCTAAAGTCGTAAGTATTCTATATTCTTTTCTATCTTCTAGTGAGTTTTATAGAATCTCCTCTTGTGAAACTGCTTATGATATTTGAAGAAAAACTGTCTATTACTCGTGAAATCAAGTAAAAGATACTGAAATCAATATGCTTAACCATAAACTAAAGCTATTTTGAATGAAGAACTTCGAAACTTGTTAATATATTTGTTATTTTGTTATTACTTTGTATTTTTTAGTATCGTATTTTTATCCCATATTGGTGAATTTTATAATAACTAACCTCTCCTATCATGAATAAGGGGAGGTTCTACACTTATTTTAGTCAAATATTAAACTATTTCTAGTATTCACATGGTATCAAAGCACCATGATCCTCCCTAAGCCCTCTTCCTTCCCCTTCTGTTCTTCACCCCTCTCTCCACCCCGCCACCAGCCCACCCTCCCTATTGTTGTCCCGTCTTTCCCTCCTTCCCCTACCTCCCACCGCCAACCCCCATCTGTTGCCTCGTCCCCCCACCTTCTTCTTCCTTCCCATGTCTTTTCCCTTTTCCCCTACCCTCTCCCCCTCCGCCACCCCGTCAAACCCTATCCTTTTTCTTTCTTTTTCCTCCCTGCCCCCCTCCCACTCACAATCCACCACCGTCGTAGCATCCTCCTCCCTGCCCCCCACCACAGGCCCTAAGCCTCCAACCAACAGCCACCACCACCAATATCTCCAGACACCCGCCACCATGTCTATCACCTTCATCCTATCTTTTATCACCACTACATGGCACCCTATGAGTCGGATCTAATCTGACCTCACATGTTGTCCATTGTATAAATACCCTCTAGTTCCATAAGCTTCTATTAGTTACGGAGAGACTCGATCATACACTTCTGCTTTTGTAGCATGTCTGCCTAATTGATGGTGTGACGTTGGTTTCCTATCTTCTATTACTGCCCATGTGTTTGGTTTATCTGCTACTGGTATTTGAGGTGATGATTCACATTCCTTCTTATTGATCAACTGTTGATGATTCACATTCCTTCTTATTGATCAACTGCTCTGTTAACTAGTGTTTTATTTAAGTTCTTTATATTCACTTGTTATTTTCATATTCTATGTGGACCTCTATGTAATTCTTCTCTTTATATATATATGGGGTACACACATTGTGCACCCTAAACCCTTAAACACAACTCAAGATGATATCAGAGCAAGCTCTCTAGTCGCCACGTAGCCTCCGCCCCCCACCCCCCCCTCTCTCTTTCTTCCCCACTGGCGGCGCCCCCCCCCCACCCCGCCGCCGTCGTCGCCCGCCGGCGCGCCGCCCGCCCCCGCTACTGGCTACTGTTGCCTCTGTGCGGCCTAGTGTTGTCGCCCGCTGCCGGAGGCCCTCTATGTGTGTTGTTGGCCTACTAGTGCAGCCCGCCTGATCGTGTTTCGCCTCCGGCTGTTCGTGTTGAGGGTCTTCGAAGCCCTACCCCTTCTCTCTGCCCGCGTCGGCCCTTGAGCCGTCAGGTTCTCTGCTGCGCCTCTGCGTAGTCTACATGTAAGCTGGTCCTTCCAGATTGCTCTATCTGCCTACTTCCGCCTAGCTAGAGGATCTAGACGGTTCTGACTCCTACTGTTGTTCTCTAACTTTTTTTGGACTCAGACTTCCTCATGGCTTCCTCCCATGAGGACTTTCGTCGTCAAGTGACTACTTTGAAGCTAGATGGACGCAACTATCAACATTGGGTTTGCTCCATGGAGATCTTTGCGAAGTCTCAAGACAAGCATTCCCATCTAACTAAGGCCTCGCCTCCTGCTCCGCCCAGTACTGCCGAGTCCAAGGAGAAAAAGATCCATGATGACTGGGTCAAGGATGATTCGACCGTGATGATGTGGATTCTAAACAACAGTTAAACTCACATCAGCGTTACTCTACTTCGTCTCCCGACTGCCAAGGAGATGTGGGACCAACTGGCCAGCACCTACTCACATAGCAAAAACCCGAAGAAGGTGTTCGACCTGAACAAACAGTTGTCCCATCTGCACTTCACTGGACCTGATATTGCTGACTACTTTTCAACCTTTAAGGGTGTCTAGGTTGAGCTTGAGAATCTTTATCCCTTATCTACTGACTTAACCACGATGCAGCGACAACGGCAGGAACTCTAGGTTGTCCAGTTCCTCTGCGGCCTTCCTAACTCTTATGTTGGGGTGGTTGACCAAATTCTCGCCAGCGATCCTTTACCTACATTGGAGAGTGCCTTTCAGCGTCTCCAACGCCTTTCGGCTTCCTCGTCGGATCTTCCTTCTGATACAGGTGACCCTACTGCCCTTGTTGCTATGTCTGGCCGTGATCGTGGTAGGGGTCGTGGTCGACCTCCGGACAACCGTTCTACTGGTCCTGGAGGGGGACGTGGGTCACTTGGTCGTGGCTCTCTTGGTTGTGGTTCATCTGCTGATGCTTCTGGAGGTGCCGCTACTCAGCGGTACTGTGACTTCTGTGACCGCAACAACCATACTGAAGACAAATGTTGAAAGAAACATGGCACACCTGCATGGGCCAATGTTGCGTCTGAGGGTGCTTCTCAGACACCTTCTACCGCTCCCTCAACCGCGTCCACTGTTGAGTTCATCTGCTCCGAGGTGGAACGTCTTCTGCTTGAGAGGACTGGTGCTTCCTCCTCATTTACTGCTAAATCTGGAGCTCGCGTGCCCACTTTCTCTGGTTGTGATTCTGTCTTTTTGAGTGCTCCTTTTTCTAGTGCTCGTAATACCAAATGGGTGACTAACTATGGAGCCTCTTCACATAAATCTGGCAACCGTTCTCTTTTTTATAAACTGTCTAAACCTTGTTCCAATTCTACTGTTATGCTTGCTGATGGTTCTAAATCTGTTGTATCTGGGATTGGAGATATCTTTGCTCAAGTCCTTTTGCGCTCTGCTTTATATGTGCCAAATTTTCCACTGAACCTACTATCTGTCAGTAAAATTGTACGCAATCTGAACTGCAGTCTGACCTTTGCACCGAGTACTTGTGTTTTTCAGGACTTTCGCAGGAGGATGAAGATTGGTGGAGGGCATGAAGGACCTGATGGACTCTACTACTTGGATGAGTTGAAACGGATTGGTACTACAGCTCTAGCTTCAGCATTATCATCTTCTGTTTCTGCATTACAATGGCATTTTAGACTTGGGCATCCGTCAGTTGAGAAATTAAAACATGTTATTTCTGGTTTAGGCTCGCATAGTTTTCAGTGTGAGGCATGTCAGTTAGGCAAACAGTCCAGAATTATATTTCCCAAAAAAAATTAGATTTGTAGCAAAAATATTTTTGATTTGGTGCATGTTGATGTATGGGGTCCCTATCATATTCCAAGTTTATCTGGCAATAAATATTTTATTTTGTTCATTGATGATTACTCTCGTTCTACCTGGTTATTTCTATTGAAAGATAGATCCAAAGTTCTGCCTACTATTCAATTCTTCTTTGCTGAAATTAAAACTCAGTATTCTATGCCTATTAAAATCATGTGTACTGATAATGCATTGGAACTCATTCAGAAAAATGTTGAATTATTTTGTCGTTCTGTGGGGACAATTCATCAGACTTCTTGTGCTTATACACCCCAACAGAATGGCGTAGCTGAAAGGAAAAATAGGCATTTACTTGAAGTTACTAGAACTATCATGCTGCATTCTAATGTTCCCAAACATTTTTGGCAAGAAGCGGTCCTTACTACCTATTTTTTGATAAATCGTATGCCTTCCTCTGTTGTTGGGAATAAAATTCATGTATAAGTACTACAACCCAATCTTCCTCTATTTTCTGTTCCTCCGAAAATTTTTGGGTCGACTTGTTTTGTTCACTTGCTTGGACCTACTCAAGACAAGTTGTCTCCTCGAGTTGAAAAATGTATTTTTCTAGGATACTCAAGGACTCAGAAAGGATACCGCTGCTATAGCCCTGTTAATAAAAAGTGGTTCACACGTAGTGATGTCGTTTTCTTCGAGGATACTCCATACTACTCTACTAAGGGGAATATGTTGAGTTCAGATCTGATTGCAGCGCCTCTACCTATTATTAGTGATTCTACCTCTGTTCAGCAACCTGATGAGACTATGTCTCCTCCTCTCATTGTTTACCAACCCAGAAATCGACCACCACAGCTTACTCCTGCTCAAGACCCCCCACTGACAACCAATCTTCTCCTTCAGAAGGTCCTGCCCCTACTGAGGTAACTTCTGATCTAGATTTACCTATTGCTCTCAAGAAAGGAACTAGATCATGTACATCTCATAATATTGCTAACTATGTCTGTAATGCTCATCTGAGTGTTCATGTTAATAATTTTGTTGTCGCTCTATCTGCTGTCTTTGTACCCAAAAATGTGCATGATGCATTACATAGTACAGCCTGGACACAAGCCATCACTGAGGAGATGACTGCTCTCACTGACAGAGGTACTTGGGATCTGGTTGATCCTCCTTCTGATTGTAAATCTGTTGGATGTCGTTGGGTTTACACTGTCAAGTATCATCCTAATGGAACAGTTGAATGCCTGAAGGCCTGCCTCGTGGTGAAAGGGTACGCTCAGACTTATGGTATTGATTACTTTGAAACTTTTCTCCTGTTGCCAGGCTCAATTCTGTGAGGGTTCTGCTCTCTGTGGCAATCAATCTGTATTGGCCCCTTATCCAGTTGGACGTGAAAAATGCCTTCCTTTATGGTGATCTCCAAGAGAGGTCTATATGGAGCAACCATCTGGGTTTGTTTCTCAGGGAGAGTCACATAAAGTCTACCGCCTCAAAAAGTCTATTTATGGACTCAAACAAAGTTTGTGCCTGGTTTGACAAACTGAGCAAGATTTTGTCTACTTATGGCTTTCTCAGATCTCATGTTGATCATTCTGTCTTTATTAAAAAGATGTTTACTGGTATTGTGGTTCTTATTGTGTATGTTGATGATATTATTTTATCTGGTGGTGATCTCTCTGAAATTAATGCTACTAAAGCCTACTTATGCAAGCATTTTGTCACTAAAGATCTGGGTAAACTGAGATATTTTCTGGGGATTGAAGCTTCTAGGACTGCTAAGCTCTTGTTCTATCACAATGAAGGTATGTTCTTGATCTTCTACAAGAAACTGGCATGCTTGGAGCTCGGCCTACTGATACACCTCTAGATCCTAATGTGAATTGGGATGATGATGAATCTCCTTTGTATCCTGACAATAAAAGATATAGAAGACTGGTAGGCAAGTTGATCTATTGACTGTCACTAGAGCTGATATTTCTACTGTTGTTGGTCTTGTTAGCAGGTATCTTAGACAAGCCTAGACAGTGTCATTGGGAAGCACTGTGTCATATCTTGAGATATCTGAAGAAATCTCCTGGTAAAGGCCTATTTTATAGAAAACATGGTCATTATTCTCTTGAAGGCTATTCTGATTCTGACTATGTGGGAAGCAAGATAGACAGAAAATCTACTTCTGGTTATTGTACCTTTGTTGGTGGAAAAAGCAAAATGTTGTTGCCGGATTTAGTGCTGAGGCTGAGTTCCGTGCTATGGCTCATATTGTTTGTGAGCTTCAGTGGGTGCAATCTCTTCTAAAAGAACTTGATGTGGGATCTTCTGCTCCTATTCCTATGCACTGTGATAATAAAGCAACTATTTTTATTGCAAATAATTCCGTCTTTCATGAGTGGACCAAGCACATTGAAGTTGACTACCACTTCATCAGAGAATCTATTCTGACTGGTCGTATCTGCACTCCTTTTACTCGCTCAGAAGACCAAGTTGATATTTTCACAAAGTTGTTGGCTAAGAAACATTTCTACTCTCTTGTGGACAAGTTGGGAATGATTGATATCTATGCTCCAACTTGAGGGGGAGTGTTAACTAGTGTTTTATTTAAGTTCTTTATATTGTGTATTTTACCACATCTTTTTCAATACCTTGTGTGGTCTGACCACAATCTTATTTATAACATGGCCTCTACTGATAACTTTCAGACACTATGTGTGACCCTTGTCAAACTAGATATTTCCAACGACCATACATGGTCTGAATCTTTTGAGTTGTATATAGAGATATGTTGTTTTTCTGTTATGTCTTGTTGAGTGTCATGTGCATAGCATGTGCCTCACTTATGTTGTTTCCCTCTGTAGTTTAGTCTCATATTGCTCATCTCTGTTTTAATCTCTACTCTCTTCTGTTATATAAGAGACTGCATTGTACACTATTTTACTCACTCAATAAACAAGCCTTCATTTATCTATATGGTATCCAGAGTAGGCCCAGTCCCGGTTTCTCTGTCCCACCCTGCCCCAATACCCTGAAGCCCTCCCCCCCCCCCGCCAGTCCCCTGAGAAGACATCTTTACTCCATGATTTCTCCCCAATTCCACACGTTTTTGCAGCAGCGAAGTCCACACCACGGTCGCGGTCCACATGGTCCCGTCCGCGACCGCGGTCCTCACCATCGCCACAGCCGCGATCGCGGCCCACATGGTCCCGACCGCGACCGCGACTGAGGTTTACACCTCGACCGTGGTGCCCAGCCCCAGCCAAGGTGATCATCCGGCTTCAACCGCGACCGCGGAAGGCACCTCGGTCGCATAACCGCGATCACAGGACCTCGCCGCGACCGCGGTAGTTGAAGCCGCGATCTAGTTTAGAGTCGTGATCACACCGCCTATAAATACCCGTCCCTCTCCACCTGAAGAGGGGTTCGGATCTAGGGTGTTTTTTCCAGCAATTGGTCTCGACCCAGTGAGGTTCCCGGAGCGTCGTGGGAGAGTCTGAAGGTCCAAAGGGGTCGAAGTGCTTGTTCTACGCCCGCCTCTTCAGCATGCCTTCATCTTCCACCGCTTTTCCACCTCCATCCATCAACCGAGCTGCTGTTTGGAGAGGATCTAGAGAGGAAGGAGGCCAAGGTGTCTGGATGACCAAGGAGGAAGACCTAAAAGACGAGATCTGGCCTATACGGAGGCTAAGGAGCGAGAGCCACCTCTCCTCTACGGGCTTAATCTCTTCTTCTTCCTCATTTTTTCTGTTCCCCTTGGTGTCTTGTACAACGATGTTCTTCCATCTTTGTTCGGGGCCAACTATGCTTGTCCATGGCTAGTTGGGCTCCTTCTTGGCTTTGTAGCCCGTTTTGGGCATATTTATGTTCTTTTACCTAAGGAAAGTAGTTTTATTCCATATTTATAGTACGTTGCTTGTTTTATCTTCTCTCTTTGGTTATGATTGCTAGGTTGGTTGATCCCTTTCTAGTTTGAACTGCTATTTATGCATGTATCGAGAGATCCGTTGTAGGAATAGATGAGAGTTGGTAGTTTGGATCGGAAACCGAGAGGAGAACGGTTCAAGGTCCTCTGTTCCTAACATTCCAGAATACTCTAAAACCCGAGAGGGAATCTAGAGTATTCTAGGGTGTTGATTTGTCATCCTGGAGAGAGGTTAGATGGCATATCCTTGATGGTTTTAGTCACTCTACGCGAGAGCGAGTGGGATGACCCCATAGGAACATATACCATAATGCGTACTATGTTTGGTTTTAACATGCTTGCTTAGGTGTTCGAGGGTTGTTTACACCCGAGAACGGGTGCATAGACTGCCCAGGTTGCGGTTACATAGCCAGGAACTCTCTTTCTCTGATTAGTAGAACCACGAGCTCTGTTTTGTTTTGTTTTCTTTTCTTTTCTTTTCTTTGTTTTAAATCGTGACAACCCGCTAGACTAGCTCTAGCACATATTTTTCATCGACTATTGCTTTTGGCTTATCTGACCCAAGAACGAGATTTGTGGCGTCCTAAACGTCACCACGTCCATGTGTTCGACCTCGTATATCTACTTCGACCCCGTAATAAAAGTTGTGGGCGTCCTAGAAGGTTTCGGGTTACAAATGTAAAGCTTGATTCTTTCCCTTATCCCGCGTTCGTATCCGGACATGAGAAAAAGGAGGCGATCAGCTATGCACTTCAAGAGCTTAAAACAACGTTGACAACACTTGAGAAATTAGATAAAGATCTCTCTACATCTAAAGTTGTGTAAAGCCCTGTCAGTTACCTTTGATGGACGGGAGAACTAGGTAAAAGCATTCTCAACAAGGGATGCATATTAAGGATTACAAGAAAGTGGGTGACTCCTATTCTTAGCAATGAGTGAGGTAAGTAAGTGGAAGTTCTTACTTGTGATAATAGGTTGTGCCATTGTGGTTTGATGCATGTTTTTGTTTCTTCTATTTTCTAGTATATTACACAAGTAGCATGCATCATATTATTTCATTTTGATCATAAGAGAGAGAGACAGAAACTGTTGTGTGTTTTCCACATCATCTTTTCACATGATATCACAGACAAATTTGGTTCATTTTTTATCTCACTTAGCCTCCTTTCATATTAATCTTGCCATCTTTTTGTTATTTTACTTATCACATGATATATGCATTGCAGAGATGTTCTAAAAGGACCGATGTAGGGATTGCCCGACTCAAATTTCAAATCATTTGGATTTCCCCACGTACAACCAGTTATTCGGAGTTTAATTCTGCTAAAACAGCAAAACGCACAGCGTGCATGATGAAAGCACGATGTGTGAGTTTCCAGATAGTGCAGAACAAAACGAATACACGACGTGTTTTCTCCAACACGTCGTGCACATGGGAACGTCAAGCAGACCAAAACCTACTGGAAAGTCGCACGGCTTGCATTACTTCAGCGCACGCCATGCGTAGTGCATTCTGGAGCAACTGTCGAAGGCTTTGCACGACGTGCACGAGGAACGCACGCCGTGTCGGTGTCAGTTTCAGAATTTCAAAAATTACGATCATTTGTTTAAAACAAAGAGGGAACTTAATGGGCGGTTATCCAGGGTCATAATTCAAAGTTCTCTCGTCCCAGAGTAAGTCTAGAGCAGAGGAAGGCGATTTTGAGGAGAAAGGGGGTCGTTTCTTGCCAAAGGAGCCCCAATCTTCTTCTCTTCTTCTCCATTGTCTTCTCCAAAGGTGCAGCAAAGCTTCCCCACTTCACGCAGCTTCTCAGGAGAGGAGTTGGTTTGTTTTGGAGCAGCTGGAGGAGTAGAATTTCGTCTCCAAGCCGGAATTTTACCTTCTTGTGGTTACATCTTTGGATCTTCTTGCTTTTCTTCCTCTAGATCATGCTAGAATCTGAAATTTCTGTAACAATTCTACAAAACATGATTATGGACGAGTAAACTCCTTTCCTTGGGCATGGGAGAGCAGCTCCCATGTCATAGCATGTATGGAACAAGTTAATTTCGTACTAAATATTATGTTGCTTATTTTTCTACCATGAGAGTACCAGTTTTATCATCTCTTGCATGTATTGTTGGCCACTTTATATGCATGTGTTATGCTTTCTTGCGTAATCTGAGAAGATAGGTAGGAATGTATGGAGGTGCTTTTCTTGGCAACTCTTCTTCTATCACGAGAGTGGAGATTATAGAGTTGAGGAACAGGTTGTGATCTAAAACAAAAATTATGCATGAGAATGTGGATTTGAGTTGAGATCGTTGCACCTATACCGGGATGTGAAGTGCAACACATACCTCTCCTTTAAAACAAGTACTTAGTATGTTTAAATTTCGTGTTCCTATGATGTGTTATGATATGTGGGTGAAATTATAATGTCCAAGATCCATTAACATCTGAATCTAAACCCTTTTTAATAGTCCTTTCATTGTTTGTTTAAATCTGAATTTCTGTAATTAGATCAACATCACCATGCTTTTTAAACCAATCTAGATTGTTGAACTTTAGTGTTGTTGCGTTTGATTAATTACCAAAGCTCATTGTGTTCGACCTCGACTACGACTACCTCTGTATACTTGCGGAGATTGGTTAAGTTGAGTAAACGATCATTCTTAAGATTGAAACTCGTTAGTGTAAATAGCCAACAAGTTTTTGGCGATGTTGCCTCGGAGCTACGATAATCTAATTGGAATAACAAGTGCTAATTAGTATCCGAGACTAGATCACCACTTCCATTTTCAAATTTTCTTGTACCTTTTAGTTGTGTTCTCAATTCCTCTTGCTATTTTTCAGGTTGTATGCGTCGCTCACAAAGGGGTCTTCAAACATCAGCGTTGTTAGACCTTGAGATCGAGCGTACTCTTTCAAGCTTAAGAAGAGCAAGGAGAGTAGAACCACCGCTGCTAGGAGGTGCTCCGCCATCTTCTTCAATCTTTGAGGAAGAAACACCAAGTGATCCAACCATGGAGGACGACCGTCATTTGAAGGATTTTGCAATGTCAGTCGCCACAAACATTTGTGGGGCCATTGATCTGCCTGCAGTAGAAACGAACAATTTCTCTATTGCTCCTTCCATGATGCAAATGATACAGCAGAATCGCTTTGGAGGTACAGCCAATGAAGATCCAAGTCTTCATGTTGCCGAGTTCTTAAGAGTATCTGAATACTTTCCAAATCAACGGGGTATCTGTCGAAGGAGTAAGACTTATGCTATTTCCTTTCACCCTAAGAGATAGAGCCAAGGCGTGGCATTTGTCTCTTCCAAAGAAGTCAATCAAAAGATGGGACCAACTCTTAAATGCTTTCCTTGCAAAGTATTTCCTGCCAAGCAAGACAGCCCAACTAAGAAATCAGCTCACCAATTTCTCTCAAAATGATACAGAAACTCTATATGACACGTGGGAACGGTTTAAGGATCTTCAACGCCTTTGCCCGCATCATGGTTTGACCAACTGGCTGTTACTTCAAACATTCTATAATGGACTGTTCTACAACATCCAGTTGACACTGGATGCCGCAGCTAATGGTGCATTGATGACTAAGTCTTATAGGGAGGCTTACGACATCATTGAAGATATGTCGCTTAATCACTGCCAATGGGGATCAGATAGGGGAGCAAAATCAGCCTCTAGAGCTAGTTCCTCAATCGGGAAGCAAGGAGGGAAACATATTGTGGATGTCGTTGATCTTATTGCTGCCAAACTTGATGTTCTTACACAGAAGTTTGAGAAAATGACCACTATGCAAATTCAATCAGCTGAAGTTATATGTGAAGGTTGTGGCAATGCAGGACATACTTCTTCTTCATGCTTTGCTACTAATGCAAATGAAGGGAGCTTTGAACAAGTCAATGCAGTTGGAATGCAAGGGAACAAGCAGTACAATCCCTATTCGAACACCTACAATCTGGGATGGAGAGATCATCCTAATTTCTCCTACCGGAACATAAGCAATGCTCAGAACTTCCAACAAGGACAGCAGCAACCGCAGCAACAACAACATTTCAACCGACAAGGGAATCCACCGGGTTTCAACAATAGGGGTTATCAACAGCCACAATAACCCCAAAGCTCTTCTTTGGAGGCCATGATGGAAAATTTGTTTCTACACAAATGCAGCAAAATGAAGAGTTCCGGGGGAATAATAAGCTATTGAAAGATGCTATCGCCCAACTTTCCACTAAAATGGATGGCATTTCCACTCATACCAAGATGTTGGAAAATCAAATAGCACAGCAAAGGAGTCCACAATCAAGTTCTCTTCCAAACCAATCGAAAGTGAATCCAAGACAACAAGCAAACGCCATAACTTTGAGGAGTGGAGCTAAAATTCAGAGACCTTCTCCACCAAAAGAGAAGAACACTGAGGTGACTGATGAGGAGTCCAACACTCCTATTTGTAGCAAGGATAAAGGTACGGCTGAAATACCACCTTCTTACAAGGCTAATGCACCATTTCCACAAAGGCTTGCGAACAAGAAGGACGATTTAAAGTTTAGGAAGTTTATGGACATTCTAAACAAGCTTCATGTCAAACTTCCTCTAGCCGAAGTTATTGCCGAGATGCCATCTTATGCTAAGTTCTTTAAGGATATCTTAATTAAATGAAGAAAGGTGGATCAAGTTGAAACAATAATGCTTTCGGAAAGAATAAGTTCTATTATTCAAAACAGACTTACGCAAAAGTTAGATGACTTGGGAGCCTTCACACTACCATGTAAGATCAGTGACACCACTTTTGACAAAGGTCTAGTAGACCTTGGTGCTAGTATCAGTTCTCATCCCGTCTACTCTGTGGCAAGAGCAAGATCTTGGAGATCTAAAGCCTACAAAGATGGTCATTGAGCTGGCCGATCATTCTATCAAATACCCAAAAGGTATCATGGAGGATGTGCTAGTGCAGATTGGTAAACTCTATATCCCTTGTGATTTTGTAGTGGTAGATATGGTAGAGGTTCCTTCAAACCCCATTCTTTTTGGGAGGCCCTTTCTTAGAACTGCTGGATGCCTAGTTGATGTTCGCGAAGGTAAACTCACGCTCCGAGTTGGCAAGGAAGCCATGGAGTTTTCTGTATATGATGCTATGAAAGCACCCTCTCGTGTAGAAGAAATTTGTTTATTGGATTCTATTGATTCTGTTGTACAAGAAGATCGCGATGTTACCGATTTGATGCTGAATTAATGTGATGATGATGAAGGTATGAATAATGGATCTGAAAATTCTGGGGTATTTTCTATTGCTAAAGCAGATGCTACAAAAGAAGACAATCCAATTGTTGATGACAAAGTCAAGGACAAAGCAGCCGGAAGAAAGGTAGAACTTAAAGCCCTTCCACCAGGGCTAAGGTATGCATTTCTTGATTCCGACTCTACTTCTCCTGTCATAATCAATAATAAGTTAACCAATGAACAAGAAAATAAATTGTTTGCCGAATTGCGTTTGTATACAAATGTCATTGGTTATTCTATTGATGATTTGAAAGGCATTCATCCCTCCATCTGCATGCATAGAATAAATATGGAGGATGATGCTAAACCGACCATTGAACCACCTAGACGTTTAAATCAAAACATGCTTGAAGTGGTTAAGAAAGAAATTTTCAAATTGATCGATGTCGGAATCATTTATCCAATAAGTGACAGCCCTTGGGTTAGTGCCATTCATGTGGCACCTAAGAAGGGGGTGCAACCGTCATTAAAGGAGACAATGATGAGTTAATACAAACACACATAGTCACTGACTGGCGTATGTGTATTGACTACCGGCGCTTGAATAAGGCAACTCGCAAGGATCATTTTCCGTTTCCCTTTATTGATTTGATGCTTGAACGCCTCGCTAAGCACTCTTATTTTTGTTACTTGGACGGGTATTCCAGGTTTTTCCAGATTCCTGTCTACCCTCCCGACTAAGAAAAAACTACATTCACTTGTACGTATGGAACATATGCTTATCGCCGCATGTCATTCGGTCTTTGCAACGCTCCCGTGACTTTTCAGCAGTGTATGATGGCCATTTTCTCAGATTTCATTGAAAACATAATGGAAATTTTCATGGATGACTTTAGTGTATATGGAGATTCTTTTGATCAATGCTTATGTAACCTGTCATTAGTCTTAGCCCGCTGTAAAAAGGTCAACCTAGTGTTGAACTGGGAGAAGTGCATTTCATGGTACAATCCGGTGTAGTACTAGGTCATGTTGTATCTAACAAGGGTATTGAAGTGGACAGGGCAAAGGTTGAAGCCATTGAGAAGATGTCTACTCCATCTTCAGTTAAGTACATCCGCAGCTTTCTTGGCCATGTAGGTTTTTATAGAAGATTTATTAAGGACTTTTCAAAAATTGCAAAGCCGATGTGTTCCCTACTTGCAATTTGCAAAAGATGCTGAATTTGTATTTGATGATGACTGTCACGCAGCTTTTTTCAAGCTCAAGGAGGCCCTCATTTCAGCCACAATTATTCAACCTTCGGATTGGGATTCTCCTTTTGAGTTAATGTGTGATGCAAGTGATTATGCAGTGGAAGCTATTCTAGGACAGCGGAATGACAAGAAACTCCACGCCATTTATTATGCAAGCAAGACCCTTTATGAAGCGCAGATCAACTATACAACCACCGAGAAGGAGATGCTTGTCATTGTATATGCCTTTGACAAATTCCGACAATATTTGGTGGGATCTAAGGTGATTTTATACACTGATCATGCTGTCATAAAATATTTGTTGAATAAGAAAGATGTCAAACCACGTCTTATTCGTTGGATTTTGCTCTTACAAGAATTCGATCTTGAAATCCGGGATAAGAAAGGTACGGAAAATAATGTTGTTGATCATCTTTCTAGATTAACTACGGAGGTTGGAGATCCATTGCCCATTGAAGATCATTTGCCCATTGAAAGGCTTTATGCGTTATCATCTACTCAAGCACCGTGGTTTGCGGATATTGCTAACTTTTTTGCTACTGGACAACTCCCACCTGACTTGACGTATCAACAGAAGAAGAAATTCTTTCATGATGTGAAATTCTACTATTGGGATGATCCACTGTTATTCAAGCATGGAAGTGATGGGCTGATCCGCCAATGTGTTGCTGAAGAAGAAATTCCTACCATTATTGCTGAATGCCATGCCTCTCCTTATGTTGCAAAGATACTATAAGTCGGCTTCTATTGGCCCGCATTATTCAAGGACGTCAATCTATTTGTCAAATCTTGTGATAGATGTCAAAGAACTGGAGGTATATCTCGTCGTGATGACATGCCCCTCAACTCTATCTTGGAGTTTGAGATATTCGATGTATGGGGAGTAGATTACATGGGACCATTCCCATCATCTTGCGGCTACCACTACATTCTTGTTGCTTGCGAATATGTGTCCAAATGGGTTGAGGTCATCCCAACCCAAGCGTCAGATGCCAAATCTGTAGTAAAGCTTTTTCAAAAGATCATTTTTCCTCGGTTTGGATTTCCTCGAGCCGTAATTTCAGATGGAGGCACACATTTTGCTGAAAGACAATTCAACAACCTTCTTTCTAAATATGGCGTAACTCATAAGATCTCTACGCCCTACCATCCTCAAACTTCCGGGCAGGTAGAGGTCTCAAACCGGCAGCTGAAAAACATCCTTGAAAAGACTGTTTCTAGTTCAAGAAAAGATTGGGCTTTAAAGATAGATGATGCATTATGGGCGTACTGCACAGCCTACAAGACAATCATAGGAACTACTTGTTGACTCAAGGTCAATTAGGTCAATGTTGACTCACGTCTAAATTGACAAAACCCGTATTTTGATGATGACTAACCATTCCACATATTGGTGTCTAATGTCTCTACTTGAGTGATTTCAGTTTAGGTATAGACACACTCCAATTGCCCTAACTTGCGCATCTCAAATTGGAGAAAAGACAAGTCAAAGTCATACAAGTGCACGTTTTTGTAATATGATGTATATCCATTAGAAACATGTTGTAAATCACTTGTAATGATTGTATGACTTGTAATTAAGCTTAGAAAAATATCAGGAGCACTTAGATCGAATATTAGAGCACTTTTAATGCAAATTAGAAAATGGATTACAGGCACTTGGTCGGTCGAGTTTCCCTAGCCTGAAACTCGACCGATCAACCTTGGTCGATTTTCTGAAGATTGCATCGGTCGAGTTGTGCACTCACAGAACTCGACCGATCAGGTAGTAGGCCATTTCCAGTTGAAATGGTATGTCGAGTTTCCTCAGGACAAACTCGACTGATCACTTGAATATCGGTTTGCCTCTTACTTGATCGGTCGAGTTACCCCCATTAAAACTCGACAGATTGCACTGTATGGAAAAGTGCAGAAAAGTGCTTCTAGCCGTTGTGGAGTTGCAACAAGTGAAAATAAATCCGTTGCAAGCCACAAAACGGCTAGTTTTCGTTCATAAGTGTTCCCAAAGGCTAAGAGGCATCCCCAGCTATAAATAGGACCCCTTGGGCTTCATTCCAAGGTTGAGCATTCATTGCAAACTCTATGTGAGGCTCCTATTCCATAGTTGGGTGCTTCCTACAGCCTCCTCTCTCTCTCTCTAAGCTTAATCACTTGCTATATCCATTAGAGTGAGTAGGAAATCTGTAAGAGAGCTAGTCCTATTTGTATATCTAGTGAGGCTCTCACTTCCACAACCTCTCCATCTCTCTTTTGCAATCATGAAGATGAAGGCTCTCTCTCTTAGCCAAGAGAGGTGAAGAAGAACAAGGGAAGGCGTCCCTTGGTGAAGATCAAGGCTGAAGACTTGGAGCTAGAGTGGGTAAGCCCTTGGAGAAGGCAGAAGACTCAAGCTCAAGTGGGTAAGACCTTGGTGAAAGAAGCTTCTCCGAGTGAAGGTGAAGTCAAAAGTTGAAGATCCAAGAAGAGTGGGTAATCCCTGCAAGGCCGAAGACTTGTGCAAGAGTGGGTAAGTCCTTGGAGAAGGCCGAAGACTCTTGCAAAGTGGGTAAGTCCTTGGTAAGGTTAAAGACTCTTTGTATTGGATGGGTAAGTCTTTTGTTTAGTCATGCATTGTATGCCTTATAAGTGAATATAAGAATGCAATAGTTTGGAAGTCCTAGAGGTTGACCTCTCTAGGCAAGTGAACTGACACACTTCTAGTTTGAAGTGTGGAACCACTCTAAATAGCTTGTCTAATTGGTGCATGTTCAATCTCTCTTTCCCTTGCTATGTATGTTTTAGTTGCACACAAATTTCCTATTTAGCAACCTTATCTTGTGATATATCTTGAAGGTCTAATGAATTTTGTTTAAGTACATTCAGCTCTATTCACCCCCCCTCTAGAGCATCTAATCACCCATCTAGGATCCAACAATTGGTATCAGAGCGGATCTTCTCCAAGCATACTTCAACAAGTAGGAGAAGATGGGTGACTACCAAGGAGGGAGAATCAGCCTACCAATCTTTGATGGGAGCAATTTTCTCTATTGGAGAAGAAGGCTCCAATTCTACATCCAAGGATCAAGTCTTGAGATGTGGAAAATGGTGAACAGCCCATACGAGCTACCAAAGACAAAGATTGAAGAATGGGATGAAGCCACATTGATGAAAGCAACCTTGAATGCTAGAGCCATGCACATACTCTATGCCTCCATGACCCCAACGAGTTCAACCGAATTTCTTCTTGTGAGACGGCCTATGAGGTATGGAGAAAGCTTTGCATCACTTATGAAGGGACAGATCAAGTGAAGGAAAGCAAAGTCTACATGCTCAAAGGGCTGCTTGAGAACTTCAAGATGGGAAAGGAGGAGAGTATAGCCAACATGTACTCAAGGCTCAACACCATTGTGAATGGTCTTGTTGTTCTAGGACATCCTATGTCTAGTGGAGAGATCAACTCAAAGATCCTTAGAACTCTCCCCAAGAGATGGGAACCCAAGGTGACTTCAATTGAAGAAGCAAGGTCTCTTAAGGATATTCCTATTGAAGAGCTCATTGGAAATCTACAAGCACATGAAGCTACACTTGACAAGAGGGAGGAAGTAGAAAGACAAGAGAAAAAAGAGCTAAAGAGAATGAAGAAGGCTGAAATGAAGGCTCAAATTGAAGCTATCATGAAACAAGTCTCTCCATCCTCTCAAGCTAAAGAAGATGCCATGTACTCTAATGGTAAATCCTACAAAGGCAAGTCCTCCTCCATCTGGTGCTTCACATGTGGAAAGAAGGGTCACTACAAGGAAGATTGCTCACAAGGCAAAAAGACCCATCTTCACAAGAACAAGAAGAAATGGCAATCAAGCTCAAGTGGCTCCTCCAACTCAAGCTCAAGTGAAGATTCAAGTGAAGGATCAAGCTCAAGCTCTAGTGATGAAGGAGAATGCCATTTTTCTCTTATAGCATCAACAAGTGAAGACTCAAGTGAGGTAAATCTAAACTCTTTAGATAAAGAATCTTTGATTGCTATTATTCATGATGTTTGTGTCTCTCTTAAGTCTTCTAAAAGAAAAAAGAAAAAGCTTGCTAAAATTGTTGATAATTTGCATGAAGAACTAGATGATCTTGAACATGCTAATTCTTGCTTGCTTGATGATGAAAATGATTTTCTTAGCCAAGTAGACTCTCTTAAACATGAAAATGCTAGTTCGCTTGATAAGATTAGATTTCTAGAAGCTCAACCTCTCATGCCTAGTTCTAATGAAGAGCTTACTCAAATTGTTGATTCTCTCATGCATGAGCTTGATACTCTTAAAACTGAAAACGTTGAACTCAAGCTTATTGATGATGCTAGGAGAGAAGAAATCTATGCTTATCAAAGAGAAATAGTGGTGCTTAAATCTGAAAATGCCTCCTTGCTTGCTAAAATCAATGGGCATGAACCTTGTTCTAGTTATACTAATAGAGAGAATGATGTTGCTGCTCTTCATATTGATAGAGATTCTTATTTAACTAAAACTCTTTGCTTAGAAAATGATCTTTTGCATGCTAGAGATAATATCAATAATTTGTCTTCTACTATTGCTTCTCTTAAGCATGATAATGACAGTTTGAGATCATCCTTGCAAAGATTCTTAGTTGGTAAAAAGAGTCTTAATGGCATCATGCACCATACTACTAAACAAATTGGTAGACATGGTTTAGGGTATGATAGTAGTCAAGGGAACAACAAATATAAAGGACCTCCAATATTCCATGGAGAATCCTCTAGTTCCAAGACTATGGGCACATGCAACTATTGCAATGAAATTGGTCATTATTCTACTTGTTGTCCTTTTAGGAAAGCACCCAAGAGCAATAGGACTTGGGTTGCTAAACTAACCCCTCCGGACCCAAAAACATGATTGGGGACCATTTCATCTTTCTTCTTGTAGGTACTTGCAAATGGATTGACTTGAGCTATTGAATTGCAAATTGACTTCTCAATCCACATGAAAGAAGAAAGGTGAGATGTGCAAAGGGTGACAACAAGTGGAAAAGGAATGGTAAGAACAAAGGTAAAGGTTCTACTGCTTATAACCATTTTCAACTTGTTTTTGTCAAGTTAGTATGCTCTATACATATAGTTTTTGAGTCAAAAGTGGTATTTTGTGTTTCTCTTCACACTCTTGCTCAAAAACTGTTTCTAATGCTTCTATAGTGCATTACTAACTTGCTTAGACATGTTTGGATATGGTTTGTATTTTTAACATGCCTTTAATTATGTTTTTATGAAATATATGTGCTTTTTGACAGCTGGTCTGTCGGTCGAGTTTGCCCTATTGAAACTCGACCGATAGGTACCTATGGGTGTTGCCAACAGTTGTCATCGGTCGAGTTGTCAATGCACAGAACTCGACCGATAGCACTGTGCACAGAATATACATTTGGCTTATTGAATGAGAATTTCCCTCTCAACTAGATTTTCTCAACCCATAGCCTTATTCTTTGGCACTCACATTTGGTACCTTTATATATGCATATTGCCATGCTCTAAATTGCCTATCTTGCTTACAACTCTATCTCTCTAATTGCTCTAAATTGGTATACTTATATCTTGCAATTACTTGCTTTGAGTTGTTTTGCAGGTTTTGATGATGATCTCTTTGGATCTCTTAGTTGTGTCTTAAATTGCTTCCGTTGTGCTCTAACTTGCTACATCTATCTAGGTGTATATCTTGTGTTGATACAACCTTGAGGTTCATAGGGGTAATCATCTTATGGTAAGGATGCATATCTAGTGAGTTATATCCTTTCATACTTCTAAAATTGCATATCTCTTTGTTTGGATATATCTCTACATCTACTCATAGCTTGCTTTATCTTGTGTATCTTTTGGTATCTCTTGCTATGATCTAGATCCTACTAGTAGTCCTAACTTGTGATATCATCTACTAGTAGTTCATATACATGTAGTTCTAACCTTGTTTATAATTGGCATCTTTGCTCATCTATATGCTATGCTTGTATCTTGTCTCATACATGCTCAAGCTTGTTCCTTGAATTGCATATCTACTATCTTGAGTTGCTTGCATAACATTGTGATGCAGGGTACATAGATCTACATTATATGTAGAAATTGGAATATTTTTGGATTTTATGCAGATTTGCTCCAGTTTCAGTTTTTGGTGCAAGACTAGTGCTTTTCATGCAGAAATGACCTTCTGAGCAAGACTCATTGCTTCGCGATGAGCTCTGATGGTTTTTGGTCAAAATCCGTCATCTTGAGGGTCAAAATTATGTTTTATTATTTTTCTGCAGCACTTTATCTTGCATTTTGGGTTGTTCAAGTATATGCTTTAACTTGCTTTTCTTTCTATGCTTGGACAAGACCCTATATGTGCTCTTCTACTCTCCTTATATATATTTGTGTTATCTCATTTCCCTTTAACAAGTGATGTTTCTTATTTTCTTCATAACCCCACTTTTTGAAATGACAAAGGGGGAGAAAGGTATGTCTTCTTTTAAAAGAGGAAGAAGCATGTCCTACATGAAGAAGAGACATATGTTCATTTAAAGGGGATAAGGTAAATGGGAGAAGACATATATGTGTAGAACATATATGAGTAGAAGACATAGTTTCTATAAATGTTATGAAAGCTAACCATGCAGGAGAAATAACATCAATTGAGGGGGAGTATGAAAACTCCATGCGCATCAATTGAGGGGGAGCATATGAACTCAATTCCATTGAAACCCCTAGGTTTCTCCAAAGGTGTGAATTTACTTAGATGCTTTCAATACATTTATGGAATGGTTTGTCATCTTCAAAAAGGGGGAGAATGTTGACTCAAGGTCAATTAGGTCAATGTTGACTCACGTCTAAATTGACTAAACCCGTGTTTTGATGATGACTAACCATTCCACATATTGGTGTCTAATGTCTCTACTTGAGTGATTTCAGTTTAGGTATAGACACACTCCAATTGTCCTAACTTGCGCATCTCAAATTGGAGAAAAGACAAGTCAAAGTCATACAAGTGCACGTTTTTGTATATGATGTATATCCATTAGAAACATGTTGTAAATCACTTGTAATGATTGTATGACTTGTAATTAAGCTTAGAAAAATATCAGGAGCACTTAGATCGAATATTAGAGCACTTTTAATGCAAATTAGAAAATGGATTACAGGCACTTGGTCGATCGAGTTTCCCTAGCCTGAAACTTGACCGATCAACCTTGGTCGATTTTCTGAAGATTGCATCGGTCGAGTTGTGCACTCACAGAACTCGACCGATCAGGTAGTAGGCCATTTCCAGTTGAAATGGTCGGTCGAGTTTCCTCAGGACAAACTCGACCGATCACTTGAATATCGGTTTGCCTCTTACTTGATCGGTCGAGTTACCCCCATTAAAACTCGACCGATTGCACTGTACGGAAAAGTGCAGAAAAGTGTTTCTAGCCGTTGTGGAGTTGCAACAAGTGAAAATAGATCTGTTGCAAGCCACAAAACGGCTAGTTTTCGTTCATAAGTGTTCATGTAACGCCTGGGCCCACTGCCTATGGCTCTAGCAGAGTTTCAGGAATGACGACTGGCCCCACAGACCACCACTAGCTTTAACTGCACGCTTTTTGCCCACTCACGCGCAAACCAGGATCAACTTCCCGACTAGTCACCCATCCTAGTACTACTCCAAGTTGAGCACGCTTAACTATGGAGTTCTTTAGAGATGGGCTCCCGGAAAAGGAGGTGCACCTTGGTGATATGGGTAGTCCAATCATTCCTTTTAAGATCATGTTATCTGAGGCCTCAAATCCTGGGATGTTACAATCTCCCCCACTTAGACTCTTGACGTCCTCGTCAAGGCTCAACTATATGGCCTCATAATCTGACCTCGTTTCAGTGCAGACCCACAATGGCCCATGGACACCCAGCTCCCGCCCACGGCTACCAGCGCAAGGGCGGCTCCATCTCGTCTCTACGGATAGCCCTTTCCAACTTGCCTAGACCGCACGGCTCAAGACTGGCATGCCACATGCCCATGTGGGCCCCACCTACTGGAGGGGTTATGGCTCTGATACCATTTGTAACGTCTGGGCCCACTGCCCAAGGCTCTAGCAGAGTTTCAGGAATGACGACTGGCCCCACAGACCACCACTAGCCTTAACTGCACGATTTTTGTCCACTCACGCACAAGCCAGGATCAACTTCCCGACTGGTCACCCATCCTAGTACTACTCCAAGCTGAGCACGCTTAACGATGGAGTTCTTTAGAGATGGGCTCCCGGAAAAGGAGGTGCACCTTGGTGATATGGGTAGTCCAATCATTCCTTTTAAGATCATGTTATCTGAGGCCTCAAATCCTGGGATGTTACAGTTCCCAAAGGCTAAGAGGCATCCCCAGCTATAAATAGGACCCCTTTGGCTTCATTCCAAGGTTGAGCATTCATTGCAAACTCTATGTAAGGCTCCTATTCCATAGTTGGGTGCTTCCTACAGCCTCCTCTCTCTCTCTCTAAGCTTAATCACTTGCTACATCCATTAGAGTGAGTAGGAAATCTGTAAGAGAGCTAGTCCTATTTGTATATCTTGTGAGGCTCTCACTTCCACAACCTCTCCATCTCTCTTTTGCAATCATGAAGATGAAGGTTCTCTCTCTTAGCCAAGAGAGGTGAAGAAGAACAAGGGAAGGCGTCCCTTGGTGAAGATCAAGGCTGAAGACTTGGAGCTAGAGTGGGTAAGCCCTTGGAGAAGGCAGAAGACTCAAGCTCAAGTGGGTAAGACCTTGGTGAAAGAAGCTTCTCCGAGTGAAGGTGAAGTCAAAAGCTGAAGATCCAAGAAGAGTGGGTAATCCCTGCAAGGCCGAAGACTTGTGCAAGAGTGGGTAAGTCATTGGAGAAGGCCGAAGACTCTTGCAAAGTGGGTAAGTCCTTGGTAAGGTTAAAGACTCTTTGTATTGGATGGGTAAGTCTTTTGTTTGGTCATGCATTGTATGCCTTATAAGTGAATATAAGAATGCAATAGTTTGGAAGTCCTAGAGGTTGACCCTAGGAAGCACAGACACTTCCCGGAGGCTGCCGTGTCCGTGTCCAACAAGTGTCCAACATGGACACGCCTGGACACGTGGCAGACACTCCTCCGACGTGTCCACTTTGATTTTTTTTAATTACAGTGTTGGACACATCTTGGACACTTCGTGGACACATCTAAGACACACCAACATAACCCACTTAGGCCTAAGACCACGATTGTTTTGTTTAACAAGGTGCTGCATTGAATTTCAATCTATTAAAAACTCAGTAACCTGCGTTTGGGTTGCGCAACAATGGCCCGGAAGCTAATTCCGGATGGAACCCACGTCCTTAATTTACAGGATTAACTAAAGCTGGCTGCTATACGGATATTGCTAATCCCAACATGCCAATTGTTTGCCTGATGAATAATTAACACGTGTTGCTGCCACTTTTGTGCTTTTCTCTTGCCTTTCTGTAAAAGAGGTTGACCATAATATAATTTTTTACCTTCTACCAACAACTAGCACTTCTTACTCCCTGTCCTAATCCTATAGTATTGCAAAAAAATAAAAAGAAACAACTGATAGGAAATTGTTCTCTTTCCCTAATTATTTCTCATCCAATGACATCCAACCATATTTTCCTTTCCCTTCCCGTCCTTTGAACTAAACATGCCTCAGTATATGAAAAAACCCTCAAGCATTCTCTAAATTCCATTTTCTGTCCTCAACTACTCCTTGTCCTACTAACATCAGATGGTTAAGCTTTCGCTGCTACGGGCAAGTTGTCGACGCCTTTCTTTAGCAACTATAGAAACCATCATCAGCAGTATAATCTCCACCAAAAGTAGCAGTAGTCTGTTCTCCCTATGCCTATTCTTTTTCTTGCTTCTCTACATCTCCATCTCCCCTCCTCTTCTCTTGCCCCTTCGTCTTAAGTAGCTCTCGAATGTATTGCCCTTCCTTTTCTTCCCCCTCAACCTCCACGGCACCTTCCTTTTCCATCTCCCCTCCACCACCAGCAACAACATATCTGTTCACCATTTCAATTCCATATATTCTTAATGCAACAATTTAATAATCAAGCATCTTGATGCATGTTGTGATTTAATCTATATTATGACTTGTGGATATGATCTTATTGCTAACTGCTTGTTGGATTTCATGGTGATTAACTCAATGGATAATCTATTTAGATCATTTGGTGTATGTATACATACATCATATTATATGTCATGATGTGTGCTACAAATATATGTATATTCATTTATATATTTTCCGTGTCCAGTGCCGTGTCCGTGTCCTATAATTTTAGAAATCGGCGTGTCCCGTGTCCGTGTCCGTGTCTATATCCGTGTCCGTGTCCGTGTCGGTGCTTCCTAGGGTTGACCTCTCTAGGCAAGTGGACTGACACACTTCTAGTTTGAAGTGTGGAACCACTCTAAATAGCTTGTCTAATTGGTGCATGTTCAATCTCTCTCTCCCTTGCTATGTATGTTTTAGTTGCACACAAATTTCCTATTTAGCAACCTTATCTTGTGATATATCTTGAAGGTCTAATGAATTTTGTTTAAGTGCATTCAGCTCTATTCACCCCCCCCCCCTCTAGAGCATCTAATCACCCATCTAGGATCCAACACTACTCCGTTCAAGCTGATCTATGGCAAATCTTGTCACCTTCCGCTGGAGTTAGAACACCGTGCTTTGTGGGCTATCAAATTCTTAAACTTTGACATGAAGAAGGCAGGTGAGAAGCGCCTTTTGCAGCTGCAAGAACTTGAGGAACTCCGCCTTGATGCTTATGAGAACGCAAAGTTATACAAAGAGAGGACAAAGGTTTGGCATGACAAGAGGATTCGCAGGAAGGACTTCCAAGAAGGAGATAAAGTTTTTCTATTTAACTCTAGACTAAAGTTATTTCCCGAGAAGCTGAAATCAAAGTGGTCAGGACCGTTTCTTGTGTTAAAGATCTCTCCATATGGAGTTGTGGAACTCCAAGGCAAGGACGGCAATTTCAAAGTGAATGGACAGCGTTGCAAGCTATATACTTGTGGAGATGCAGTAGACAAGGGAGCCTCTTGCTCCCTCCAAGATGCTTGAATGAAGAATTGAAGAGTCTTACTCCGGACTCTAAACGGAGGACCTCGTGGGAGTTGACCCCACATTAGGATAGATTTCTTTTAAGTTCTTTGAGTCAAAAACACTATTTAATTTCGTCAATAAGCTTGTCATGGATGAATGTAATAATTTAGACATAGATGTCACCACATCTATCATTATTTTATGTTGACTGACTGCTATTCTCTGTAGAAATTCCAAAATGCACGGCGTGTCTTTATTTGACACGGCGTGCATCCCATCAGAATGGATACTGAAATCGGACTACATCTCCAGGTACACGCTGTGTTTCTCACCAACATGTCGTGTTCCGTTCACAAATGAAGTTTCTGGAATGTTACACGGCGTGCTTAGTTCAGTACACGCCGTGTAATCATCACTTAAATCAGCAGCAAAAGTTTTTGGAAACTCGCACAACGTGCATTAACAGATACACGTCGTGCATCTGGACGAAAAGGCACATCTAAAAAGAGAATTCAAAGCACAACACGCCGTGCATGTCTAATACACATCGTGCATCTGGGCGTAAAAGGCAAATCTGAAAAAGGGAAATTAAAGAACACGACGTGCATGTCTTATACACGTCGTGTCTTTTCTCATAAAATCTGGCCTAAAAGAGGGGCGCACGACCTAACTTCTCAACTCACTTGAGAAATCAGTCGTGCGAGAGCAAAAACCCTAACTACCGTGCAATTCAGTCGTGCAACTGCCTCCTTCTTCCCGACTCACGTCGTGCACTCACGCACGTCGTTTCCTCCTTCCTCAAGTCGTGCGTTGTCCGAATTAGCTCGCGTACCACCGCCGCCCTCGCACCGACCCCGCGCTCGAGCTTCGCGCCTCCGTCGACGTGAGCACAGCCATCACCTAGCCGTCGTGTGATTCAGCCGCCATCTTCTTCCTCCTCACCCTTCGCATAGCGGCAGCAGCTTCAGCGGAAAACTCGACAGCCACCAACGTCGCTACCATCTCCCTTAGCAGCAACCGAGCTCTGGCGCCGATAACCTCGACAGCTCCACCGACCCGCCACCATCAGCTTCGACAGCGCCGCCAACGCCGGAACGCTATTTTGTGGCTATTTTGTGCCCTCCATTTCCACCTACTGGCGGCAGACTTCAAACTGAAATTCTGCGCCAGGTGCACGACGTGCGCTCAAAATACACGTCGTGCGATCTTCTGTCCAGACCGAAGGAATACCTTCTAAGTGCACGTCGTGATCGTCATCTGCACACCGTACACTCTTAAGAAAGCAATGGCACCAATCAAGAGGGGTTCGGGCAGACGTCATGGTGGTGGTACCTCTTCCACCACACCTTCTGAGGCAACATTTGTGCCCTCCACCCAATTCTGAGTCACCCCTGAGGAGGATGCGGACTACCAATTCCTCATTACTAGGCGAGTATTACCTTCCCGCTACGCTTGTGAAGAAACTCTAAACAAGCTTGGCTTCAAAAATGAGGTAATGGGGTATCTTCGTTTCTTAGGTCTCCATCTAGTCTGCACTAGAGTTGTAAAGACCTACCCTCGCCTTGTTTATGAGTTTTTGACTACCTTTAAGGTGGAAGATGATCCCCAAAACCGCCGTGAGACGTATCCGAAGATCAGTTTTCGTCTTCTAAACAAATATTTTGCTATGGATCTTCGTCGGTTTTGTAGCTTGCTCGGGTGTAATTATGGAGGCTACACTGACTATCCGCCCGCCTTTCATAGTGATACTTTTTGGTCTGAAATTACCAATGAAAAGGTCCACAGGGCTAGGTAGGCACGAGCTTCCTCGCTCCATAACCCGATTTTCAGATATGTGCATCGCCTTCTAAGCACCGATCCTTTTACCAAAAATGAAACTCAAGGGGTCGTGGGCAAAACCGACCTTTTATTCTTGTGGTGCATAGTCAATAATGAGCAAATCAGTTCTGGCTATTATATTATCAATAAACTTCTAGAAGCCAAGAAGAAGCAAAGAGAGTCGGGTGATATCATGTGTGGTGGAATGCTCACACTACTTGCTATGCAGCTAGGGCTAGACTTGACCAATTTAGAACCTGCACTAGGGAAAAACCTTGTAAACATCAATTATCTTATTTCTTGAGGCCTAATATCAAGGCATGGTGATAGCACTAGAAAGTTCAAGGTTTTTCTCACAAAGAAACAGTTCTAGATGTCCCCGATGCAGCCGGCAATGACCTCAGCAACAAAGCAAATTGGAAGGTTGAGTTAGAGCCCGAGGACGAAGAGGAGGCAACCACCCATGGCGCCAACAGTTCTACAGCAGCAGCAGCTACCACTACAGCTACAGCACCACCTCCACCCTCCACTAGTACTCAGACGGAGTACACTTGGGCGATGCCTGATGTGAGGCATCTTTACGGTTATGTCCAGCAGCGGTTTGACCTTTTTGACGGCCGTTTGGACTAGTTGGGCACGCAATATACTGCGATGCACGACATGGTTCAACGGATGGACTCGTGGCACATCTCTCAGGGCCACTACTCCATCCCGCCGTCATATCAGTCACCACCACCACAGCAGCCCGAGTTTCCACCATCTGAGTTTCCACAGCAGCCATCTGAGTTTCCACAGCCGTCGGAGTTCCCACAGCAGCCCGACTCCACAACCCAGCCGATGGACATCCCCGAGATTGTCAAACAGTTTTTCCCCGATCAGGAGGGCGGTGGCCCTTGTTCTGATCTTATCCATGACAGGTACCCGATTCTGAACTCCATAGATTCGATTGATGCAGTGAGGACACTGCTGATTTCAAGCTTGGGGGGGCACAACCGGCCCGTAATTGTAGTTTTCATTTTGCATTTCCTTTTGTTAGAGTCAGTTGTGTCAGTTTCTCATTCCTTTTCGTTCTATGTTCTATTTCCATTGATGGCAATCTTAATATGAATTGAGGCTACCATGTTAGAATGAATACCATGCTTGATCTATCTTGTCCTTTATATTTCTTGTGGCTATATGAAAAGATATTCAACAGCATGCATGAATCAAATGAAAAAGGAAAGTCCCCATGTACACGATCTTGTTTGTGTTTGTGGTTTGAAATCTCAATTTTTACATCTTTGATTTCTCAATACATGCAACAGTTCCACATTTTTGCGAATAAATCAACTTTGCAACACTTACTAGAATACGGGATACTCTTGTCAAACTCTTAGTGCGTTTACAATCAACTTTTCAAAAAAAAATCAAAAGAATGGTTGAAATCTTGCTAATCTTAACACTCTTGTTGACTCTTTGGTGTTGTACCATACTTGCGCTATCATTTGTTTACCTTTACCCAATAAAAGATGGCAAACAGCCCACATATCATGCTAGCCTAGTGTGAGTCCGATCTGACAACGATGGTTAGGTGGTATGAAAATCAAAAGAGGGTAAAAACAACACCCCAACCGGCATTCCACGTGAGCATAAGCCTAAATTGGCAGTCGAGTGTCGGAAATCCAAAAAATGTCATCATCATATCCTTTGAGAAAAAGAGTACAACTAAGTTTGTTAATGTTAGCACTGATTTCATCATCTTATATCCATACTAACTGAAAAATTTGTAATGTACATCCACTAATTGTTTGGCTCGATTATCCAAATTCTGTTGTGTTGTCTAGTTGATTATCTCGTTTGATTTGGAACCACCATTGCTGAACTAAATTTCTCTATCTTAGATGTCTAAATTGAGAAGATAACAATGAACACAAACACAATGTACATGGTTGGTTGAGCTGATTGTATATCTTCTTTTCATTTTAATCCATGCATGAGTTTGAATATTCTTTCACCTTGTATGTAGCCATGTTCTTTTTTCTTGAGGACAAGCAATGGTTCAAGCTTAGGGGGATTTGTTGTGTGCTTTCCACATCATCTTTTCACATGATATCATACACAAATTTGGTTTATTTTTTATCTCACTTAGCCTCCTTTCATATTAATTTTGCCATCTTTTTGTTATTTTACTTATCACATGATATGCATTGTAGAGAAGTTCTAAAAGGACCGATTTGGGGATTGCCCGACTCAAATTTCAAATCATTTGGATTTCCCCACGTACAACCAGCTATTCGGAGTTTAATTCTGCTAAAACAGCAAAACGCACGACGTGCATGATGAAAGCACGGCGTGCGAGTTTCCAGAAAGTGCAGAACAAAGTGAATACACGACGTGTTTTCTCCAACACGCCGTGCACCTGGGAACGTCAAGCAGACTGAAACCTACTGGAAAGTCACACGGCGTGCATTACTTCAGCGCACGCCGTGCGTAGTGCATTCTGGAGCAACAGTCGAAGGCTTTGCACGGGGTGCACGAGGAACGCACGTCGTGTCGCTGTCAGTTTCAAAATTTCAAAAATTACGATACTTTGTTTAAACCAAAGAGGAAACTTAATGGGCGGTTATCCAGGGTCATAATTCAAAGTTCTCTCGTCCCAGAGCAAGTCTAGAGTAGAGGAAGGCGATTTTGAGGAGAAAATGGGTGGTTTCTTACCAAAGGAGCCCCATCTTCTTCTCTTCTTTTCCATTGTCTTCTCCAAAGGTGCAGCAGAGCTTCCCCATTTCACGCAGCTTCTCGGGAGAGGAGTTGGTTCATTTTGGAGCAATTGGAGGAGTAGAATTTCGTCTCCAAGCCGGAATTTTACCTTCTTGTGGTTACATCTTTGAATCTTCTTGTTTTTCTTCCTCTAGATCATGCTAGAATCTGAAATTTCTGTAACAATTCTACAAAACATGATTATGGATGAGTAAACTCCTTTTCTTGGGCATGGGAGAGTAGCTCTCATGTCATAGCATATATGGAACAAGTTAATTTCATACTAAATATTATGTTGCTTGTTTTTCTACCATGAGAGTACCGGTTTTATCATCTCTTGCATGTATTGTTGGCCACTTTATATGCATGTGTTATGCTTTTTTGCTTTATCTGAGATGATAGGTAGGAATGTATGGAGGTGCTTTTTTTGGCAACTCTTCTTCTACCACGAGAGTGGAGATTATAGAATTGAGGAATAGGTTGTGATCTAAAATGAAAATTATGCATGAGAATGTGGATTTGAGTTGAGATCGTTGCACCTACACCGGGAGGTGAAGTGCAACACATACCTCTCCTTTAAAACAAGTACTTAGTATATTTAAATTTCATGTTTCTATGAAGTGCTATGATATGTGGGTGAAATTCTAATGTCCAAGATCCATTAACATCTGAATCTAAACCCTTTTTAGTAGTCCTTTCATTGTTTGTTTAAATCTGAATTTCTGTAATTAGATCAACATCACCATCCTTTTTAAACCGATCTAGATTGTTGAACTTTTGTGTTGTTGCGTTTGATTAATTACCAAAGCTCCTTGTGTTCGACCTCGACTACGACTACCTTTGTATACTTGCAGAGATTGGTTAAGTTGAGTAAACGATCCTTCTTAGGATTGAAACTCGTTAGTGTAAATAGCCAACAGAAACACACAGAGAGATTGAGAGAGAGAATAGGTTGGAAAATTTAGAATGAGATATAGTGAAAGTGAAGGTATAGAAGAGGAAGATATAAGGAGAGCCATCATAAATGAGGTAAAAGTTTCATCGTCAAGTTGTTGGCATTGTTTGCGAAAGCAGTATGCGGTGTACATGCGGAGAGGATACCGCATAGAGTATATGTGGTGTACGAGAGTATATACGGTTTTGGATTTTTCTTCTGTTTTAATAAACCAATTATATATAAATGATATATTAAGATCATAATAAAAATATAAATATATAGATCAGGCACTTGTATTTATTTACATTTAAACATATTAATATGCATGTAAGATATGTTTATATATGTATATATGTCTATATATGGAATGTCTTTGTCATATATGTACGATTGTGAAAATATATTGTATATCAATGTAAGAATATGTGTACAGCGTGTGTACAAATGTGAATTAATCAAAATGTGTATATACATGTACAAATATGTGTTTGTGTATGTAGGTACATTACATATGTATGTACGCATATGAATATGTCAAAAGGTATTCATATAAATGTACAAATGTGTGTGGAAATTGTAATATGTATCACAATTTACACATATCAATCACTATATATTTAAATTTTAATATATAGTGAACTGTGTGTATATGTATGCTTGTATGCATGTAATGCATGGACATAAGTTGTGGGATTTTCAAAAGGTTGAGTTTAATCGACTGCTTAATCGGCCAAGTGATAGTATATGTGGCCCAGGACCATATTGTGGACCGATAAGCAATATGCGGTGCGGTAGGGTGACAGAATAGGCATAAGAGGGAGCATATGCGGCCGTGCGGACTAATTTTCGCAACACTGATTGTTGGGAGTAATGGGAAAGATGCTTTAGTGAGAATATGTTTTAGGAGAAGAGAAAGAGATATGATTAAAATAGGGGAAACCAGAGAAGAAGAAAAAACTTGTAACGAGAGCGAGTTAAGGAGAACGTAGGAGTTCCAAAACTCTAAATTTTAATTGGCCGGAATTTTTCATAAAAATAGAAAATTATGTAAATTTAATCAGGAGTAGACATCCGCTTGTCCTGGTAGGGTAGATTTTTTGGTTGTGTCTATTTGAGGTTTCATTCTATTTTTTGTAAGAGGGAAAGGTTTGCCTGTAGGGCCTTTTGAGTTATATTTTCACGCACATTCAATCTCTTTCTAAATGAATTACTTATTCTTGTTTACGGTCCATTCAAAAGAATTGAAATGATTCACTTTTAAGCTCAGATTGACTTAAAGAGTGGATTCAGAATCTAAGCTTCGTCAACTATGCTACAATGTCAAGTCAGAAATGCCATAATATGTTCGTCTTTTAAAACACCATTACTGTATTTCGTTGGAGTTCTACACATGCTGAAATTTATCGCCATACAAAATTCTCGTGAATCAAATGCCAGTTGCCGCCTAACACATCAAAACCAGATTAAGAACAGAATATGAATGAGACTGCTCTGAACTTGCGTATCCATATCCTAAGAAATGGGATCAATGACTTTAAAAATAAATTAATAGAATGTGGCATATACCTTGATGGCGGCAATGACGGCGTCACCCACTACCCCAGCTGGAGCCTTCCACGTGCCAAGCCCGACGGCCGGCATTCTAGCTCCTGTGTTAAGTTCGAAGTACGTGCTCTCTGGAGGAGCTTCCATGGCGTAATCTCCTTATTTCGCAGCGGAAAGAGGCGAACAATCTGCCGATTGAAGGCAAAGGGAAAACTCGGGTTCTTACTCAAGCGGCTGACGCGGAAGCGAGGCGATCCAAAGAGAGGAGAGCCGTACATGACGAAGGGGAGGAAAAATTTGGAAGTGTGCAGAGGACGGTTGGGGTGGGTCGCACGGACGGAAGACCCGTTCAAATAACGAACCAACAAATCAACCACCACGAGGAGGGTGCATGCTCTTTTACTCGTTTCAGGGTAGACGTGTCAAACGGGTGGGTGGGTGGGTTGGGTTTGGGTTAGATCGTTGCGGGTTTGGATCTCGCAGGTGTGGGTCAAAAAGATGTAGTTCTAAACGGGTGGAACAAAGACAAATTCAAACCCGACCCAGCGGGTTGCGGGTTGCCGGTTGCCTGTGGGTGCCCACTTAAATTTTTTAAAATATATATTGCTAGTGTTTGTTTATATAAGATATGGCACAAAACAATCATGTTGCATGCACTGTCACGAAAGATTTATTTATATATCCAAAAACGTGTTACAGTAAGAGTATCAAAATGCAATGCACCCATGAACAGGGCTGCAACACGTCTATTAAGGAAGAGCTCGGTTGGCTGAATTAAGTTTCTGAATCACATAAATGTTGGAACAACAGTGTACTATAGACTTTAGACGTTCATACATTAGTCTTAAATAATAACCACCTACAACAAACAACAAAAAAAGGCATCTAAATGAGACGAAGGATAGATCTGGGGAACTAAAACAAAGACTGAAATTTAAGTCAGTTCTAGTCATACTGAAATTTAAGTTTAGCAATCGTTGCTAGACTCTGGTTCCCGCTTGATTTGCTTTTGTCTCACGATCCGATTTTGGATTCTCAGTTACTATTCTTTGTTAACTTGATTATAATATGCAATTGTGATATGAGTATATGACTGATTTATTATTTGTCCATTACTACTAAGCCGCATGGATGTAATCCCACTGTTGTGTCTGTAAATCTTGTGCAGGTAGCTAAATATTCTATCTATTAATAAAAGCAGTGTAATTAAGTGGGTCACCCGCGGGTGCCCGCGGATTGCCCATGAAACCCGTTAAGTAAACGGGTGGGTACGGGTTTGGGTTTTTTTTGGCGAGTGGCAAATTTTGTGACCCAAACCCAACTTAAACGGGTCGACCCATGGGTACCCGCGGATTTTGACCCAGTTTGACAGGTCTATTCAGGGGTAAACCCCGGCTGATCGGACTAAAAACAGTGGTGGATACGCAAAATTTGAATTAGTTGAGGTCAACTTGTAATCTACCAATCGATCTAATCATCTAAAGAATATTGTCGATACAAAGAATTAGAAATGAGTACAATGTTATGATGTTTTACTTGGTCAAAAATAAATTTCGAATTAATAGAAGGGAAATTACATATCTAGAAAATTTTGCTGTATTAAATGTTTTATAGAATAAGTCAAAGAGAATCTTGACGAGGTCTCATACTTAAAATAGTTGCAAAATATTCTGAACATTGGTATTTTTATGTCTTCAACTCTCAACTATGAAATCATTACTAAATACTAAATATTCTCAATATTTATATTTTAAATAGATTTTGCTCCAAATAAATTGTCATTTTATGTAGGTATCTTACTTTCTTTTCTTGATTTGTACCATTTGGCAAGAAGAAGTAATTGTAAAATTAGGATGTAGAATTCTCATATTTTTGTTATATGAGTTTGTCCTAGAGTTATGGGACGATGTATGTATAAATAAAACAAATAAAGTCATTTAAAAGTATTTTTCATTCTTATATTGTTTTTTCGACTATAAAACTAAGAGATGTCATCACTCGAAATAAACATATTATAAAAGAATAAACTTTTAAAAATTATGTGGACAGCTACATTTTTAGTTGATTCAACTAGTTACTCTAGTCTATTTATCAGTCACAAGGTTGGGAAGCACCATGAAGGGGTTAAAACCATGTCCTACATTAAGAGCTACAGTGTGTAAAAGACATAACCCCTCCATAAAAAGGATTGCATAAAAATAATCAAGATCAATCACTCCTATTTTATATACACATTATGCTAAAATTAAAAATATTAGAACTTTTTTATTATGAACTAGTTAACACACACATGCCCATGCACGTGTAACATTATATCCACAATCTTATAGCATAAAAAATTGTTAGAAATATATGAATTAATTATTTCAAACCATCCTAAAAAGCATGAGAAAAGAAGAGCATGTCATGTTCAATAGTTTTTACATCCGTTACATATTTTTTGAAAAGTTAAAAATCCTCTGCTATGTGGTGGCGGTTTTGACTTATAGATGTCTAGATATACCTCGAAGATCAAATGTTATATTTTTATACACAAATTGAATATTGAAAACAAGTTATCATTGATTATCTTGCCTGATTTTTATAAATAATTTTGAATTATTCTCATCTAGACATTAGTGAATAAATTACTAATAAATAAGGATTAACAAATCAAAGTCATTAAAAGATTCATATGTAAATTTCATTACTTAACGTATTACATATAAAGAAAAACAAGAGGTTTCAAGGAACTATAATATATTACCGAAACAAATTCTATAAAACTAATTTTCACAAGAGGATATGAAATATAATATTATATGACAACAAAATATACTCAAAGCTTTTATTTTGTTATGTCCAATAATGCCAAAGCATTGCACTGAATACAAAGATTTCGTCAAAAATGGATATAAAGTTCTCTAGTACTTGACATGAAGATAATTTGTAAGTAAAGTATTTTTGTTAAAAGTGAGTACTTTATATTATTTAGAGACCGAAATAACATTAAAAGAGGAACTTTACGTTGTTATATTTCCCAAATATGATGATTAAAAAGAATATTTTATGTTACACATGCATCTTAAATTGTGTGTCACAACTTTGACCATTTTGGGCCAAAAATGTATCTGGTGGTACTTATTTAGTTGATGAACATGATGATATCTCTACATAATTGTATAGTCGTATATACAAACATTGATTGTAACTATGTTAATACATGTACAATAAATTATAGATTTTCTTTCAACAAGTATAGAGACCTACTCATGCCTATTTAACAAAATTTATAAACTTATGAAAATGGTCAAACATGAACCATACGGGCATCATTTTCAACATTAGTCATGGGTTTGTACTAATGCATCAACATCCTATGTACATATTTAATCTATTTGAAAAAAATACGAATTTGATGAAAAATATGAGAACATAAAGCATGAAACTGGATGAACCTATCTCACTTTCCAAGTAGCTAATAAATCAAAGAAAATGTCATCATTATATTTTATTAAACTAACATGATTATAAATATCACTATATAGTAAAATTGAAAATGAAAAATAAAAAGTTTATATATGTTACTCCTTTTCCTTTTATGTTATGCTTAGTACCCAATAAAGGAAGGGCTTAATAAGGGTGGGGAGTGGAGGACAAGGGAAGGGAGGAACAAGGACATTTATTTTACCTATAAAATTTTTAAATATTAATTTTATGATATACAAGTATTTGTTTCTCGGTCGGTATGTGCCCCCACTTAATTCAGATGAACTATGACTTCCATGTATATCTTAATATTCTCTTTAAATTTTTCCACTAAGATGAAATTAGTTGTAGAAATTTTCCTATGTATATTTGTGTGTCTAGTTAAATTATACTCTAAAATTTCAAGTTTTCATAAATTTTTCATACTAATCATTTATATACTTAAAAAAATTACCATGTTACATATCAAATTCTTTTCTAAATTCTATATACATTTTATATCCCTCTGCTAAGTTTGTATATCCAAAAAAACTTCCTACAACTTTTATATTTCCTTTCAAACATCTTGAGAAATTTCATGTTATGTCTTTTTCCCTTCCACCTTGTCTCCATTCAATTTGGAAGGGATAGAAGTGATAGAAAATACACATGCATCTTTACCATCCCGTTCATCCCCCCTTCCTCATCACATAGTCTAACCAAAGATCTTGAAATTATCACATTCCCCTCTCTTCCCCATTATTTCCTTCCTACCAAACATGCCTTTAGTTTCACAAAGGAAAAAATTTAACATATGTGATCTTAAAATGTAAATTTATGTTAACATATGTCCATGACCTCTAATTGTGTGTCATTCGATATAATTCATCCACATATTTTTAATATAACACCTATAGTAATATGGTCTTAAAATTTGAGAATCGCATTTGCAACTACTCTTGATGGGTAAAATTTTAAGAATATGATAAAGCTAACACAAATGTACATTCGAACAATCAGTAATGAGGTGATTCTACCAATTCATGGTATTTTTATTGTTCAACTAATTTATGATTTTTAGCAAGAAAGGAAAAATGAATGATCATCCTTTTTATGGAAACATATGCCAACCAACATATATCCTTGGATTTCTCAATTTTCCAAAGTTCTTCCTACAAAATTACATTAGATTTCAATGTGACAATGGTATCCACAAACACATTACTACAAAATTACATTGTATTTTAATGTGATAATGGTATTCCCAAATACATTTTGATTTCCTACAACCTACCACCTTAACACTTCCAAAAAATGTGGTTCTTGTACCCATCTTGGAGGTTTATAGGACCGAGCCCTTGTTGTCGTGGATGTGGAGCGACACATAGTTAGTACTGAACAGTGAATATCACCTTCATGGCATGATTGAGGGCACTTCTTATCATGGTGGCTGACACAAGAATCTAAAAGACGTGGAGGATGGGGAGAAAGGAGAAGCCTACATTGTAGGGATTGGTGGCATTGTACTCCATATCACTGTGATGGACAATAAGAAGATATGGTCAAGATAAGGTGTCTTATAGATCTTGCTTCATCCGTAGTTCATTGGTAGGCACAACTATGTGCAAAGCATGCCATGTTCAATACTTTTTACATTTGTTACATTTTTTTTAAAAGTTAAAATCTTCTACTTATGTGGTGGCGGTTTTGACTTATAGATGTATAGATATACCTCGAAGATCAAATGTTATATTTTTATACACAAATTGAATATTGAAAATAAGTTATCATTGATTATCTTGTCTGATTTTTTGTAAATAATTTTGAATTATTCTTATCTAGACATTAATGAATAAATTACTAATAAATAAGGATTAACAAATCAAAGCCATTAAAAGATTCATATGTAAATTTCATTATAATAAACCAAAACTTAACGTATTACATATAAAGAAAAACAAGAGGTTTCAAGAAACTATAATATATTACCGAAACAAATTCTATAAAACTAATTTTCACAAGAGGATATGAAATATAATGTTATAGCACAACAAAATATACTCAAAACTTTTATTTTGTTCTGTCCAATAATGCCAAAGCATTGCACTAAATACAAAGATTTCATCAAAAATAGATATAAAGTTCTCTAGTACTTGACATGAAGATAATTTTTTAAGTAAAGTATTTTTGTTAAAAGTGAGTACTTTATATTATTTAGAGACCGAAATAACATTAAAAGAGGAACTTTACGTTGTTATATTTCTTAAATATGATGATTAAAAAGAATATTTTATGTTACACATGCATCTTAAATTTTGTGTCAGAACTTTGACCATTTTGGGCCAAAAATGTATCTGGTGGTACTTATTAAGTTGATGAATATGATGATATATCTACATAATTGTATAGTCGTATATACAAACATTGATTGTGACTATGTTAATACAGGTACAATAAATTATAGATTTTCTTTCAACAAGGTATAGAGACATACTCATGCCTATTAAACAAAATTTATAAACTTATGAAAATGGTCAAACATGAACCATACGGGCATCATTTTCAACATTAGTCATGGGTTTGTACTAATGCATCAACATCCTATGTACATATTTAATCTATTTGAAAAGATACAAATTTGATGAAAAATCTGAGAACATAAAGCATGAAACTGGATGAACCTATCTCACTTTCCAAGTAGCTAATAAATCAAAGAAAAATTCATCATTATATTTTATTTAACTAATATGGTTTTAAATATCACTATGTAGTAAAATTGAAAAATAAAAATAAAAAGTTTATATATGTTACTCCTTTTCCTTTTATGTTATGCTTAGTACCCAATAAATAAAGGGTTTGATAAGGGAGGGGAGTGGAGGAAAAGGGAAGGGAGGAACAAGCACATTTATCTTACCTATAAAAAAATTTAAATATTAATTTTATGATATACAAGTATTTGTTTCTCGGTGGGTATGTGTCCCCCACTTAATTCAGATGAACTATGACTTCCATGTATATCTTAATATTCTCTTTAAATTTTGCCACTAAGATGAAATTAGTTGTAGAAATTTTCCTGTTTATATTTGTGTGTCTAGTTAAATTATACTCTAAAATTTCAAGTTTTCATAAATTTTTCATACTAATCATTCATATACTTAATAAATTTACCATGTTACATATAAAATTCTTTTCTAAATTCTATATACATTTTTATATCCCTCCGCTAAGTTTGTATATCCAAAAAAAACTTCCTCCAACTTTTATATTTCCTTTCAAACATCTTGAGAAATTTCATGTCATGTCTTTTTCCCTTCCACCTTGTCTCCATTCAATTTGGAAGGGTTATAAAAATATGATAAACAAAAAGATAAATGTAACATCCCTGGCCTGGGTTATGTACTAACCCTAGGTGTTTTTCTTAATAAATTTGATTATATGCTTGATCTTATCTTTTGAAAAGTAATTAATGTTTTGAGGAACTTATATTTCAATTTCAGTCCTTTTTGAATGATGTTGAAACATTGTTTTGTTAAGTTTGGACTAAAGTGCAAATTACCCAAGTTGAGGGGTTAACTTACAAATTCCACATGGTAAGATGTTCCTCTGATGTGGATACATCATAAGAATGAATATGATGTAGTGGTATGGTTTCCACAAGCTTGGGCATCAAGATAAAGCATGTAGAGCAATCCTTGTGCATTAAAACCTAGTTTTGGTGTAATGTGCAATTTACCCAAAACCTAGGGTTCAACATGCAAAATACCACCTCTAGAGGGTCTCTCATGTTTATTGGCATCAAGTAGAGAAAATAAAATGAGAGGGGTGCCTCAATTGAATTATCATGGAGGAGAGAGAATCTTGACATTAAAATAATCAAGATTTAAGCATATATGGGACTTTAATTTAATTTAATGCAAAAAGAAATAAATTAATTAAGGATCCCTTAAACCAAAAGTTGAAGTATGTGTTTGAAATAGATTTGGACGAGCTTTTGCCTTGCTATGGCACAAAAGGATCTTGGTTGAGTGGAAGCCACTCACATTATTATAATAAAAAGTAATATCCACTAAAAGGATGGATATTAATATAAAACTCTTTAAGGTGCTTAATTTCTTTTCCATTAATATTTGGATAATGGAGAGGTTTTTCAAGAACATGAATATGGCTTCCGGAGGGGGATTTGATGGAAATTATTTTGGAATTAAAAGAAAATATTCCATTTTCTCTTTCCTTGAAAATCCCTTATACATGTTCTTTTTCCAATACACATAAGGACCTTTCCTTAGTTTTTCTCTTACCACTTTGCTTTGGCCGACCAAGGAAGAGCTCAGGAGCAGGATAAAGACGAACACAATATGTTGTTAAGGTTTTGATCATCTCCTACCTCGGATTCATGGTGAAAACCCTAAAGCAATGCTTGATTATTGGTTTTCTTCACCCGATTTCCAATTCTAGCCATCTTTTTCATCCATTAGCTCAAGAACGGACCTTGGGCAGTTGCTGGAACGCCATCCACCATTAGAGCCATGGATCTTGGAGCTTAGAGATCATATTTGAGGCGGGTTTTATAACTTTAACCCTTAAACATTGATATTGCATCAAGTTCTCTATGATTTGTTGGTTATTTTCTTCTATTTTGAACTCTTTTGATGCATTGCTGCAATTTCCATGAAAAACGGTTTCTGTTCTTGGTTGTTCTAAGGAGGACAATGATTACATCACCTTAGATGTTTATCCAAGAAAAATCCCAGGTCAAACGGTCTCCTTAGTTGCTCAAACGGTTTCCCAAACCGTTTGGGAGCAAACGGTTTCAAACCGTTTGGAATGAAACGATTTCATCAAAACCGCATGTAGGGAAACAATTTCAAACCTTTTGGTGATGTTGACCAGGGTTGACCGTTTGGATATTTGTTCAAAATTATCTAGGTTAATGACCCACCAATTATTATTGATTAACTCTAATTGGTTCATGAGTTGAAGGCCCAACAATCACCTAAACCCTAATCGGGTTAAGTGCTGATTTCATAAGTGGTTAAGTTTGAAACTTGGGTTGATTGACCCAAACGATTTCAAAACCATTTGGGGATCACCCAAACGGTCTCAAGACCATTCAGGGGTCACCCAAGACCATTTGGACGCCTAGGGTTGGATATGGTTAAGTGTTGGAAGATCCAAAGATATGGTATTAACCCTAATCGACTAAGTGCTGATTTTGCATTGGAATGAGTTGATGTTTTGGGTTGATTGACCCAAACAGTTTCAAAACCATTTGGGGATCACCCAAACGGTCTCAAGACCGTTTGGTGATCACCCAAGACCGTTTGGAGGTCTAGGGTTAAGTATGGTTGAGCAATTGAAGGTCCAAAGATATTAAGTTGATGTACAATCAATTGCTGATTTGGTGACCAATCCTAGGATCCAAACCTTAGTTGAATGAAATGGTTGATGATGATGTGATGGGAAAACGGTCTCAAGACCGTTTGGAGGTCATCCAAACGACCCCAAGACCGTTTGGGGGTCACCCAACACCGTTTGGAGGTCTAGGGTTGACTATGGTTAGGTGTTTGGAGATCTAAAGGTATTGAGTTGAAGAGTAATCAATTGCTGATTTGGTGAGCAATCCAATGAATCAAACCCTAATTGGTTGACTTGGATTTTGATGTGGACATGGGAAAATGGTCTCAAGACCGTTTGGAGGTCATCCAAACGACCTCAATACCGTTTGGGGTCAGGTCATGTTCAATTTGGATGAAGGTTCAATGGTTTCAAAGTTACCAATCTCACATTGATTAATGTTGAAGGATCATCGATTCCAAACCCTAATACAATTGATTCAAACCCTAATTGATGATTAATTGAGAGTCAATTGAGGGTCAAATCAGTTGAAGTTTGACCTATTCAACTCAATTGAAGTATGTTGATTGGTCCAATTGATGATCGATTACATGAATTCAATGGTGGAAGGAACTAACATTGGAAACCCTAATTCAATTTGACTTGTCTAGACTATTTTTGGTCCTTGCGGTTTTGAGGAGGTGTGGACCAAACGGTCTTAAGACCATTTGGGACCAAACGATTCCAAACCGTTTAGGTTCATGCGGTTTCCAAACCGATTGAGTTCATGCGGTTTCAAAAGTCAACTTTGGGCAAACGGTCTTCACCACCTACTTTACTAAACGGTTTCAAGGTGGTACTTTAGCAAATAGTTTCGTTGGTTGTTCAAGACCGTTTGAGGTCTGATTTGGTCAAGACCGTTTGGGGCCTATAAGGCCAAGATCGTTTAGTGGATAATTAACCAAAACCGCATGGGTACTTAAAGTGGTTAAAGGACAAAGTGATTAGTTGACTAATACATGATGTAATCAAAGATGATTATAGTAATTACATCTTAATGGGATGAGGTGATTAGTACCCTTTGAATAATTAAGCCTTAATGGTCATGGAGACAATGACATAACCCATGATGTCAATTCTTCCTCAAGAGTGAGTTGACTTAACCTAATCAAGACTGAAGCATACATCATCCTTCGAAGATGAAAGAGAAGATTGCCTACATGGATGATAATTAAGTAATGGATTTCTAATATGAATGAATGTCTAATTAGGGTATGATCCTTCATAGTGGGATCATGAAACCCTAATTATGATGGTTGATGAATCATAACCCTAATTGAGGGTATTAATAGGTGAAATCCTAATGCATGATGATGGTATGAACTTAATTCATAATGATGACTTGATAAACCTTAACTCAAGGTACTTTGATGCTCACTCCTACTTGGGGTGAATAGTTAACCCTAATCTAGGGTAATGTGATGTGAATAGTAAACCCTAATCTAGGGTGATGTGTTGTGAATAGTAAACCCTAATTCCAAATAAGGTGAATGAATATGTGAAACCCTAATTCAGGGTTATACTTTATAGCATGAAGCTCTAAGGTTGGATAATGAAATGATGAGTCATTTATACTATTTGAGCTAAGGAAATGATTAACCCTAATCAAAATGCAAAGGGAAACCCTAACCCTAGCAAGGGCATAGTGGTATAACCCTTGAACAATGATGTCATAATTATTTTATATTGTGCTGATAGGAAATTGATGTATCTGTTATCATCTGTACTAATCATGCAGGTCTTATGAGATATTGAACATAGCAAGGTACGAGCTATGATGCTTTGTTTATTGAAAATACTTTATGAGCTTTGTAAGCAATGATATGCTATGTTACTTAGTGAAAGGTAACAAAAGAGATTGATAGGTTGTAAGAGCCATGTGAGATACCTGCATTGCAATTATCATGTTTATATTGTCAAATGACTTGTTAGCACTAAGTTACCTATCAAAGTTGTAACAAGTATTTTGATGATCTCAGGGTTTGAACACCCATATTCTGGAATCATGTTGAAGAGATGATAAGGGATTAAGTTCCCAATGTTGTTAAAGTTGTGAAATGAACTTGATAGAATAGTACTAATTCTTTATAGTAATTGTTATAAAGGTTTATGTTTGAAAACATGCCTGATGCTAAAAGAATGATGTAATGTACTTAAATAATCAAGTGAAATGATATCATGTAGAGCCCTGACCATAGATTCATCATCATCAGCATTTAGGTGATGGTGAAACAGGTTTTCCTAAGAGAACTCCTGGAGAGCATACTTTTGAGTATGTGGGGGTAATGGGCGTGAATATCCTTACGCCCTAATGGAGGAATTGATGTGAGATAAACATTAAATCTCTCAATCCTTCATTATAAGAATATGCTGGGAAGATGTATCACTAATCTCCCGATGATGATGTTAATGTTGAATCGATGCGAGATAAACATGAAATCCCTCGATTGCAAAGAGAGTACATCATGCCACTGTAACTCTAATAGCAAAGTTGCCCGTTTACCCTGGAAAGCTATTATGGCAGAGACACGAGATGTCCTGCATGTTGTTCCTCACACTAACTGAGGAAGATGAGGTCATACAAATCTGACTCTTCTGATGACCTATGTATGGTACCGATTTTGATTTTGCAATGGTCGGTTGGAGTATGAGCGGTAAACCTCATCTCCTTGGGTTGGAACCTTATCTACAGGTGGAGCTTCACGATCTTTAGGGCCTTCCATGGGGCCCTTGCCACAGCGGACCGGATCCACGAATGGAATAGTGAGGCCAGCGATAGATGCACATTCTACAGACAAAGGGAGGATGTCCAGCACATATTCTTCTGCTGCCGCTTTTCCAAACACATCCTTACGCATGTCATGGGCATGTGTGGGCTGAGGGTCCCTATGAATGCTACCATCACCGAAACTACCAGCTTTATAAAGGACAAAACCAGGGGCTGGAAGGGGTGGAAGTGGCTGACCATTTCTGCCTGGACATGTTCGGCGTACTTCATATGGAAATAGCGAAATGAGAGACGGCACAATTAGCAATCCCTAAGCTTTGTGGAGTGTCGGGACCTGGTTGTCAAAACCACACGACGGCTCGCTGAGATACGCAGATGGACCTCGACTATTCCAACCCACATCAGCAGGATGTGGGGGATCTCCTTTACTTACTAGTTGTTTGTTGTTTAGATTCTGTACAGAGCCCATGGGCTTAGTTGGGTTTTTTATAGAGTTACCACCGTATACACATCCCTTTTTGTAGTTATATAGGGATGGTGGGACGCACCCCACACCTTGGTTACCAGGTGTGTGGAGTGTCCTGTTTTCATGGGTTTTCTGTTTGAGGCTCGCCATTAGCCTGTTCGACCCGGTGCCTCTCGCACCTCGGGGTCCCTTGTAAGGGTGGTTCACCATGGGCCACCTTCATCGTTATATTTACTTGTCTATCAATATAGAATATTCTAATAAATATGATTGTAAAATGTAATCAGCCATGTAGCATATTTGCTTAGGGTTGAATTACGAGAATTAATGTTTGGTGATACATTATTTATTATATCTTAGAAAGACAAAGGATATACATGTTCTTCATATTCCTTACTGAATAAATGACTTGCTGCTTTATCAAGTTATAACTGGAACGAACTGTATAGAGAATACTGCTCTACTTAGCTTAATCAATAATTTACCTGCTATTGAATATTTATAATTCTACTGCTCAGTGTTATTCTATTATCTGCAATAACAATGCTTCTAGCAGAGAGTTATAACTCTCGTTGGGACAATTTTCGATTGTCTCACCCCCGTGGGATTCAACTTTTTAGGTAGACGTCGAGGAAGAAGAAACCCTTTAGTGGGCGAGCAACAAAAGTAGTCACAGCAGAAGTAGCAACAGCAAGGACATCAGTGATCCTCAGGTGGAGACACTGTTTGTCAAGTCTTGTATATATAGAAAGAGTCCTATGTGTCGTCTCTGTACTCTCAGGTCCTAGGAGTCAGTAGTTGGTTTGATATAGATATGAGATTTTGGCTTGACATCTCGAGATTTTTATATATTGCTTATGTATAGTTTAACTGGGCAGTCAATGTTATGACTCTCGAGATGAGATGATACAGAGATGTATTGATGTATCAGAATGTAAATAACTTACTTTGGTTCTTTATGATAGATTTTTTCAGTTTGTGGATTTCTTTGCAAAAAGTTTTAAATTTTTAGTGATTTTCAATAATTCCGCTGCTAATAATTCTCTTCCGCATTAGTTAATCCTATTTTCATAAGTTAGATGCCACAATTAAGTGGTATCAGAGCTCTAGGTTCGCTGAGTCTACAGAGACATAGGACTAGGGTTGTTGAGTCTGTTCTAGTGTCTTCCAGTCTATTTAATAGTGTCTTCTGCTCATATAGGAGGAAAAGAGAAAACTAAAGATGTCTGGATCGCATGATGAACATGTTGCTGAAAGTAGCGTCGTTGCACCCGGAGGAGGTGCAAGAGACCAAGGAAGGGAGGAGCCTATGCTTGAACCACCCCAGTTCGATCAAGCTGACATGGGGAATCCCGCCTTCCAGGCTATGTTTGGGCAGTTTATAGTTGCCATGACACATGTGACTGATAGAATGCCCATACCCGCACCTAGGGCACCTACCCATCAAGCAGGACAAGGAGCCGACAAGACGTTTAAATGACTACGCCGGGTTGGACCCACAGAATATGTTGGGACAGCTGACCCAACAGATGCTGACATGTGGCTAACTAAACTAGAGAAGGCCTTTAGAATCCTTAACATCCTAGAAGCTGAGAAGGTTAGACATGTTGTGTACTTTCTTAAAGGGAGTGCTGGTCACTGGTGGACCATAGAGGAGGGGAAAAGACCTGGTGTGGAGATTGAATGGGAAGTATTTCGATGAGAATTTGTCAATAGATACTTTCCTAATACCTTTCTGGATGAGAAAATCTCTCAGTTTGAGAGATTAAAACAAGGACCAATGAACATTAGTGAGTACGAGGCTAAGTTCATGGAGCTTTTGTAGTTTTGTCCGCATTTGGCAACCACAGATGAAGAGAGGATACAACATTTTGAGAAGGGATTAAACGCTGAGTTGACCAGCCATGTATCTGCTCTGGAGAACATGGAAAGATTTTCTACTTTTGTGGAGTCTGTCAGAAGAATAGAGAGGTTTGTAATGGAGAAGCGACAGACTAGGGACAAGAAGGTGTACCCCTAGTTCCAAGGATCCTCATCCAAAGGTTTCAAGAGATCGAGGTTTTCCGTGCCTACACCACCACCTAGATTTAGTACCCAGATGCAGCGGACGTCTAATAGGGGTAGAGGACGAAGTTTACCACCAGAAGGAGCTTGTAGCTCAGCATCTGTGTCGGTTACAGGACCATCCAGACAACAACAGGGGATCAGAAGCTATTTCATATGTGGAAAAGTGGGGCATCTCATGAAAGATTGCAGAGCCCGAGAGGCAAGTGTGACTCAACCTCAAAGGCAGAGTCAGCAAGGTTCTCAAAGGAGACAGTTTCTAGGTGGCGTTAGAGGATGTGGACAAGCGTCCCAAGCTGGATCATCAGCACCTAGTCATCGAGCACCGAATCAACCACAGGCGATGGCGAGATTCTATGCAATGAATCCACCTGATGCAGTGATCAACCCTCGGGTTGTGACAGGTCAGATGAAACTATTTTATTTTGATATGTCTACATCATGCATCATATCTGTTTTAATTGATCCGGGTGCTACACATTCCTTTATCACTCGAAGAGTGATTTTTGACTGCAACATGACTACCAGTCAAAGAGAATATAGTATGTTGTTAGAAACTCCTTTGATGGGATCTGCTGTGTTGCAGGAGGTGTCTTCTCCCTGCATTCTTTTCTTTTCTGAACATCGCATTCAAGTGGATCTTATACCACTTGAAATGCATGGGTTTGATATAATCCTTGGAATGGATACCTTAGAAAGGTATAAGGTTGTCTTGGATTGTGAGTCCAATCAAGATGTATTCACCGATGATAGTGACACATGGATCTTTCAAGGAGATAGAAAGATTCTTCTAACCTATCTTGTGTCAGCTATTGTAGCTGAGAAGTTGTTGAGACAAGGATGCCTTGCATTCTTGGCCCATGTGGTAGATACCACTATGGAGAGTTCTAGTCCTGCTAAAGTTCCTGTAGTCAGGGAATTTGAAGATGTATTTCCTGAAGAACTTCCAAGTGTACCTCCGCCCCGAGAGATTGATTTTGAGATTAATCTAATCCCGAGCACACAACTAATAGCTCAAACACCATATAGGATGGCGCCTGCTGAGATGGCAGAACTCAAGAAATAACTACAAGAGTTGCTTGAGAAGGGTTTCATCCGACCAAGCACTTCACCCTGGGGTGCTCCGGTCCTTTTTGTTAAAAAGAAGGATGGGTCAATGTGATTGTGCATTGATTACAGGCAGTTAAATAAAGTAACAATAAAGAATAAGTATCCTTTACCGATGATTGATGATCTCTTTGACCAGTTGCATGGTGCAACAGTCTTCTCAAAGATAGATTTGAGGTCGGGATATCATTAGTTGCGTATTAAGTAAGGTGACATACCTAAGTCTGCCTTCAGAACAAGGTATGGTCACTATGAGTTCATAGTTATGTCGTTTGGACTAACTAATACACTAGCTGCATTTATGGAACTCATGAATAGAATCTTTCGACCTTTTCTCGATCAGTGTGTAGTCATCTTTATAGATGACATACTGATCTACATTAGAGATGCTCAACAGCATGAGCAACATCTTCGTCAGGCTCTAACTTTGCTAAGAGAGCATACGTTATATGCTAAGTTTAGCAAGTTTGAGTTTTGGTTACCAGAAGTTTCTATTCTTGGACACGTAATATCTGCTTCAGGTATTCGTATTGACCCTAAAAAGGTAGAATCTGTCCTGCAATGGGAACAACCGAAGACACCGACAAAGATTCACAATTTCTTAGGGTTAGCAGGCTATTACAGGAGGTTCATTAAGAACTTCAGTTCTATAGCCTTACCCTTAACCAAGTTGACCAGAAAGGATGTTCCTTTTGCCTGGAATGACAAGTGTTAGCAATCATTCCAGTTGTTGAAGGAGAGGTTGACAAGTGCACCTATGCTAGTGTTACCTGAACAAGGGAAAGGGTATATAGTTTTCTGTGATGCTTCTAAGAATGGACTAGGATGTGTGTTAATGCGGGATAAAAAAGTGATTTCTTTTGCTTCTCGACAGCTTAAGAAACACGAGGAGAATTATCCAACACACGATTTAGAACTAGCTGATGTAGTCCACGCCTTGAAGATCTGGAGACATTACCTCTATTGTAACATCCCTGACCTGGGTTATGAGCTAACCCTAGGTGTTTTGCCTAAATATGTAATTAAATCCTTGTGATTAACTCTGAGCATGTAATTAAGCTTCTCAGAAATGTATATTTCAGTTTTTGCTCCTTTTTATATAAAGTTGTAGCACTGTTTTGTAATACAGGGACCTATGTGCAATTTACCCATTTAGAGGGGTTAACCTGCAATTTGCACATGATGAGGTGTTCCTCTGATGTTGAGACATCATGAGAAACATTTTGGTAAAGTTTGAGGGATTTCCCAAGCTAGAGCACCAAGGTGCAGCTGTGGAAGCAATCCCAGGGCTTAAAACCCTAATTTGGGGTAAAATGCAATTTACCCAAATGATGGGAAGCAATTTGTAAAGAATGTCATCTAAAGTATCTTTTTAGACTTTTGCCATCATTTAGATAAGAAATGATGAGGAATTCACCTCAATTGAGTTATCAAGTTAAGAAATAGGCTCTGTGATTGAATAATCAGGGTATATGTGCAATATCCCTTTAAGTATGAACTTTATTATTAGATTGTCCTTCCTTGCCTTCTTTTCTATAACTTAAGATAAGGTTTGTCCTTAGAATAAAGAGGAAGGGACGAGCAAGTAATGAAGGAAGGACTTAGTTGGAATTAAGGGAAACTTATGAGCTAATGTTGAAAATCCTACCCCAAGTATATAAGCCCTCCTTTCCTTAGTTGCAAGGGAACTTAACCTTCGTTCCCTTACTGTTTCATTTCACCAAAGACGACCAAGGACTTCCTTGGAGCTAAGGAGGACGAACAAGGGGTGCAAGGTAGGTTTAAACCCCTCTTCTTGCCTAATTCCATGGTTAGAATTCGAATTCAAGGTCATCTTCATGGCTAATTCTCGAAACCCTATCTTTCTAGCCGTCTCTTTTCATCCTTCCTTGGAGTTTTCACCTTGGCCAACCTGTGGGAACTCAAGGACGCCATTAGAGCTTGGAGCTTGAAAGCTTGGAGCTCAAGAAGCAAGCTTTAGGCGGGTTTTATAACTCTAAACCTATGCTTTACTATGTGCATCTTTATATGCGAGTTAATGATAGCTCCTAGTATTTCCCTACTTTTCCCTGCTATCTTGCAAGCAAACCCGTGGGATATCTGTACTGTTCTTGAGCTAGAAGATGAAGGCATGATTTCCAAGAAAAACCCACCGCTTTTCTTTTCCCTAAACGGTCCTAACAGTTTGCTCTCACGGCCTCAAGACCGTGAGAGAGCCTCGCGGTCTCGAGACCGTGAGAGGTCTCGCGGTCTCAAGACCGATTGGCCCTGTTGACCGAGTGTGGACCATATAAGAAACCTGTTCCTAATTATATAGGATAAATACCCTCAAAATTTGGGAGACTAACTCCAAAGGAATCGGGAGATATGACCTTTTTAAGTCACAACTTTAAATGAATTAATTGCTGATTTTCAAACGGTCTGAAATTGCCTTTTTGGGCAAAAGGTCTCAAGACCGTGAAAGGTCGTTGACTAAGCGTTGACCCCATGAGATTACTGTTCAAAATTATGTTAGTTAACAACTCACCAAGTTTGATGGTCTAATTCCAAACGGGCTAAGAGTTGAAGGGCGAATACTAGGGCTAACCCTAGATAAAATCAGTACTGAAATTATGGTGACCTAATTAGGGTTTTTAGGGTTGATTGACCTAAACGGTCTCAAGACAATGTGGGGTCCACCCACATGACCTCAAGACCGTGAGGACAATCACCCAAGACCATTTGAAGGTCTAGGGTTGAGTAATTTGACCAATTGAACACCCAATTGCAAATAAGTTATCAAGTTAATCAAAATTCGGATTTTGTGACCAATCATGGTTCAACCTTTATCAAATCACCTTAGATTTTGATGAGATCTTGGGCAAACGGTCTCAAGACCATGTGGGGTCCACCCACATGACCTCAAGACCGTTTGGGCCAAGTTTGGGCCCAATTGGAGCTCAATTGAAGGGTTCAACCTTGTGTTGATACACATTGTTGAGTGTTGATGGGTGAACATTGATAGACCTTAATTGAATCGATTTCAATCCTAATTGGTCAACAATTGAGGGTCAATTGAATGACCATTTGGTTAAGCATAACCTTAATTAACTCAATCCATAGGTGGTCAACAGTTATTGGACCTTTTGAAGGCTTCAACATCAGTTGACATCATCGTTTGATTTGTTGAACCTTTGTTGAAGGACCTTGTGGTTGAGACCATGAGAGGCTCACGACCTCAGGACCGTGAGGTGGCTCACGACCTCAGGACCGTGAGGTGGCTCACGACCTCAGGACCGTGAGGTGGCTCACGACCTCAGGACCGTGAGGTGGCTCACGACCTCGAGGACCGTGAGGTGGCTCACGACCTCAGGACCGTGAGGTGGCTCACGACCTCAGGACCGTGAGGTGGCTCACGACCTCAAGACCGTGAGGTGGCTCACGACCTCAGGATCGTGAGGTGGCTCACGACCTCAGGATCGTGAGGTGGCTCACGACCTCAAGATCGTGAGGGGGCTCACGACCTCAAGACCGTGAGGTGACTCACGATCTCAAGCCCATGAGGAGGCTCACGGTCTTGGAGCTAGAAAGGGGCTCATGGACTTGAAGGGTCAAAGTGAGCAATCGGTCAACACTTTCAACCGATCTTGATTCAATTAATGATTAATGATTGGAATTAATCTATGTGACTCATGGTTGACCACATTCAATCATGTGATGGTTCAATGTTGCTCAAATCAAACACTAATGATAATCTAAGATAGTAAGGAGTTATTTGACTAAGGTTTTTGACTATGATGATGATCAATGGGGTGAATTACCAAGATACCCCTGAAGGGTCAATTGAGTTATACCTTGCTCAATTCAAACCCTAATTACATGAGAATGATGTTTTTAGTTATAATGAATCTATCTGACCTGATCTAGTCTAATGTTATCATCAACCATTAGTATGATGAAAGAGAGAGTACTCTAGAGAGAGAAAGTACCCTAGAGAGAGAAAGTAACTCTAATCACTTAATGGTGATGTTTTTGGCTATGATAGCCTATGATGATTCAACCCAACCTGTTTTAGAGTGATGTTGACATCACCTAACCTTATGATGAGAGAGAAAGTACTTCTAGAGAAAGAAAGTACTTCTAGAGAGAGAAAGTACCTCTTTTAAATGGAAACTCAATTGAAGCATCCCCAATACACAGAAATGAGCATAATTAGGGTATGATCCACCTGTGTGAGATCATAGAAACCCTAATTATGATAAATGATGAACCTTTAACTAATCCAAGAGCATCAATGAAGGTGTTACTCATACATGATGATGTTATGAGTTTAATTCACCTGTAATGTGAATAAGTAAACCCTAATTCAAGGGTGATGACATGTAATATGAATAGTAAACCCTAATTCAAGGGTAATGGCATGCTTTTGAGCAATAAACTCTATTTGATTTAAATTAAAGATTTAACTCTTATGACAAGAGTAGGAAGTACATTCCTTATTGTTATATTACCTTTATCAGATGTATTAATCATGCAGGTTCTGATATGAAGGTAATTATATCCAGGTATGGATGTTGATGTTATATTCATTGAAGGCATGTTGTAGCCTTATGAATAAGTAATGTAATCTGATGCCTTGCTAGTGGCATCCTATGCTGATAATGGGCTGTGAGAGCCATGAATACCATCAAGGTCATGCTTTAGAGATGACTTGTGATGAGGATAATGAGAAATGATGATTGATATGAGTTAGGCTTGTTACATTTAGTATTCTTCTTTTATAGCTGCTATGCTACTGTTATTGTTTGAAGAACAATGTATGCTGTTAAAGAATACTGAATGTACCTAACTAATCAAGTATAATGTAGAGCCCTGATCATAGATCCATCATTGTCAGAAATTAAGTGATGGTGAAACAGGTTTTCCTTAGGGAACTCCTGGAGCACATACTTTTGAGTATGTGGGGTACATGGATGTGTAGAACCTTACATCCTAGTGTAGGAAAGTGATGTAGATGTGGAATCCATCCATCCTTCACTATAGTTCCATACCGTATCAGTGGTAGGTAAACATGAAACCTCCTGATGACGAAGAAAGCACAGATATCCGTATCAGTGGTAGGTAAATATGAAACCTCCTGATGACGAAGAGAGTACAGAACGCCACTGTGACTCTAGAATAGCGAAGGACCAGTTTACCCTGGTGAGCTATAGTAGTAGAGACATGAGATGTCCTACAAGTGATCCTCTTACTGACTGAGGAAGGTGAAGGTCATAAGAATCCGGCTCTCTTAATGACCTATGTATGATACTGATGCGGCTTCTCAGCGATCAGTTGGAGTATGAGTGGTAAGCCTCATCTCCACAGGGCATAATGTTGTTTGTAAAACATAATCAACCATGTAGTATAACTTGTTAGAGATGACTCCAAGTTAGTTGATTGATGTTACATTGCAATAATGATTGATATTCTCCATATCTCTTAATTTGTAGAGATCTTGTTATATCTGCAACTGTTATAGAATGCTTTGAAGGCTTTACTGTTTAGAATAATCTTTGATGTTATAATAAAGCTTCTGGCGAAGAGTTATAACTCTCGCTGGGACAATTATGTATAATTGTCTCACCCCGTAGACTTCAACTTTTTAGGTGGACGTCGGAGACGAAGAAACCAGCCTACAGGTGATCAGTCTCAGCAGCAGCAGCACCAGGGGCAGCAGTAATCTCAGGTGGAGATTTGTCCTGCCATGTGGTGTAGTTAGAGTCAGTCCTATGTGTCCTCTGTACTCTCAGGTCTTGGAGTCTTGTGTTATGTGGTCTTGAGATTTTGTATCTTGATGTATATAATTACTCAAGAAGTAATTATCCTGAGATGTAAACAGTTACCTCTCTTTATGAAAGGAGTTTTTATGGATACAAGTTCTTATCTCGAAAAGTTTTAATTTTCCGTGATTTTTGTCTTCCGCTGATTACCGATTCGCTTCCGCTAAGTTTTAATCGTGTTTATGTCATGGTTTGGAGATCAGAGCCCACAATTAGTGGTATCAGAGCTCCAGGTTCAGTTGAGTCTACAGAGGCATAGGACTTAGGATGTCGAGTCTACCTTTAGTACTCCTTCCTTATCTAATAGAATCTTCTGCTCCTCAGGAGAAGAAGATACATAAGAATGTCAGAACATCGCGATGAGCACGTGGCTGAGAGTAGTGCTAGTGCACCACGAGGCGGTGCAAGAGTTCCGAGAATAGAACAACCTGCACCTAAGTCGCCAAGAGAGCCACCCCAGTTCGACCCAGCTGACATGAGTGATCCAGCTATACAGACGATGTTCGGGCAGTTTATGACTGCCATGACACATATAACCGATAGGATGCCCATTCCTACACCTAGGGCACCTGTCCAGCCTGAAGTACAAGGTATTGGTAAGACATTCGAACGACTTCGTCGTGTCGGAGCTACCGAGTACTTCGGAACTGCCGACCCAGCAGATGCTGACTTATGGTTGACAGAGTTGGAGAAGGCTTTCAGGATTCTTATGATTCCGGAAGCTGAGAAGGTTAGACATGCTGTCTATCTTCTCAAAGGCAGTGCTGGTCACTGGTGGAACATGGAAGAGCAGAAGAGACCTGGAGTAGAGTTCTCATGGGAAGAGTTTCGTCGGGAATTTATCAATAGATATTTTCCAAAGACCTTCCTAGATGAGAAGATTTCTCAGTTTGAGAAACTAAGGCAGGGTATGATGAACATTAGCGAGTATGAAGCTAAGTTCATGGAGCTGTTGCGGTTTTGTCCGCACATGGCCGCTACGGATGAGGAAAGAATCAAAAGATTTGAAAAGGGTTTGAATTCCGATATGTCAACCCCTGTGTCTGCCTTAGAAAACAGAGAGAGATTCTCTACCTTCGTTGAATCAGTCCGAAGGATAGAGAGATCTGTTGTTGAGAAAAGACAAACCCATAAAAGATATCCCCAGTTCCAGGGTTCTTCATCTAGGGATTCCAAGAAACCTAGATTCTCTGCACCTAACCCTCCACCACCCAGATCAAGTTTTCAAACTCAATGGACACCAAGTAGAGGTAGAGGACGGAGTCAACCGCTTCAAGGGACGCACAGTTCTGCATCAGTGTCAGTTACTGGACCACCCAGACCACAGCAACAGGAGAAGAGTTGCTATAACTGTGGTAAGGTGGGACACTTGATGAAGGATTGCCGTTCTAGACCTATCGGTGTGACACAACAACCTTCGAGACAGAATCAACAGGGATCTCAGAATAGACAACATCAAGGAGCAGCTCGAGGACGTGGACAAGCGTCTCAAGCTGGATCATCAGCACCACCTCAACACCAGGCGACTGCGAGGTTCTATGCTATGAACCCACCTGAGGCAGTTGTCAATCCACGGGTAGTGGCAGGTCAGATGAAACTTTTATATTCTGATATGTCTATATCCTGTAATATATCTGTTCTGATTGATCCGGGTGCTACACACTCTTTCATCACTCGTGAAGTGATTCGTAACTGCAATATGATTGTTAGTCATAGAGCAGATAGTTTGTTGTTAGAGACTCCGTTGAGTGGGTCTGCCGTTTTGCAGGAGGTATGTTCTCCCTGCATCCTTTTCTTTTCTGACCATCGCATTCAAGTGGACCTTATACCACTTGATATGCAGGGGTTTGATATAATCCTTGGGATGGATACCTTAGAAAGGTATAGAGTTGTCTTGGATTGTGAGTCCAAGTTGGCTGTGTTTGCTGATGAAAGCAACACATGGATCTTTCAAGGTGAAAGAAAGATTCTGCCCACCTGTCTTGTGTCAGCTATGGTTGCTGATAAGCTGTTGAGGCAAGGATGTTACGCATTCTTAGCCCATGTGGTAGACGTTACCAAGGAAAGTTCCAACCCTGCTGAAGTTCCCATAGTCAGGGAATTCGAGGATGTGTTTCCTGAAGAACTTCCTGGTATACCACCACCTCGGGAGATTGACTTTGAAATCAATCTGATTCCAAATACGAAACCCATAGCTCAAACTCCGTATAGAATGGCTCCTGCCGAGATGGCAGAACTCAAGAAACAGCTTCAAGAGTTACTTGAGAGAGGTTTTATCCGACCGAGTACTTCACCTTGGGGTGCTCCGGTCTTGTTTGTTAAAAAGAAAGATGGGTCAATGCGGTTATGCATCGACTATAGACAACTCAATAAAGTGACAATAAAGAATAAGTATCCTCTGCCGAGGATTGATGACCTCTTTGACCAGTTGCGTGGTGCAACAGTCTTTTCAAAGATAGACTTGAGGTCTGGATATCACCAACTCCGCATTAAGGATAGTGACATATCCAAGTCTGCCTTTAGGACAAGATATGGTCACTATGAGTTCACGGTTATGTCGTTTGGACTAACCAATGCACCAGCTGCATTCATGGAACTCATGAATAGAGTTTTTCGACCTTTCCTTGATCAGTGTGTTGTCGTCTTCATAGATGACATACTGATTTATAGTAAAGATGCTCAGCAGCATGAGCAGCATCTTCGCCAAGCTCTGACCTTGCTAAGAGAACATAAGCTGTACGCTAAGTTTAGCAAGTGTGAGTTCTGGCTGCCGGAAGTATCTTTTCTTGGACATGTAATATCCGCCTCGGGAATTCGTGTTGACCCTACAAAGGTAGAATCTGTTCTACAATGGGAACAACCAAAAACACCGACGGAGATTCGGAGTTTCTTGGGGTTAGCTGGCTATTATCGAAGGTTCATAAAGAACTTTAGTTCTATAGCTTTACCTTTGACTAAGTTAACCCGGAAAGATGTTCCTTTTTCTTGGAGTGATAAGTGTCAACAATCTTTCCAGCTGCTGAAGGAGAGGTTGACAAGTGCACCTGTGCTAGTGCTACCTGAACAAGGAAAAGGGTATATAGTTTTCTGTGATGCTTCCAAAAATGGACTAGGATGTGTGTTGATGCAGGATAAACAAGTGATTTCTTTTGCTTCCCGACAGCTTAAGAAACACGAGGAGAATTATCCAACACACGATCTGGAGTTAGCAGCTGTGGTTCATGCTTTGAAGATCTGGAGACATTATCTCTACGGAGAGACATTCCAGATTTTCACAGACCACAAAAACCTTAAGTATATCTTCTCTCAGCATGAGCTCAACATGAGGCAACGTCGCTGGATGGAGTTAATCAAGGACTACGACTGTACAATTGATTACCATCCAGGTAAAGCCAATGTTGTTGCAGATGCCTTGAGTAGGAAATCAGCAACATCAACCATGAATAGAGCACAACTAAACTCTTTAGTATGCTCTAGAAGAGATATGCTTATCTCTTTAAGGCAAAACAATGTACAGTTGAAGGTGTCATTGCTAGCCGGTTTGTTAGCTGAGATGCATATTAAACCTACCCTAAGAGAGCAGATTAAAGAAGCACAGCTAGATGATGCTGCAGTTCAACATATAAGATCTGAGTATGGAAATGAGAAACAAGATGGGTTTCATGACTCAAAAGATCAAGTAGCTTGTTATAATGGAAGAATGATAGTGCCGGATGTGGACAACTTAAGGAAGTTAGTCCTGGAAGAAGCCCATTCTTCCATGTATGCTATGCATCCAGGGAGCACCAAGATGTATCGGAATTTGAAGGATCTGTATTGGTGGCCTGGGATGAAGAAGGACGTTGCAGAGTTTGTTTTGAGGTGTTCTGTGTGTCAGCAAGTTAAAGCTGAACACCAGAAGCCTGCAGGGACAATGCAACCTTTACCCATATCACAGTGGAAGTGGGACCATGTGACCATGGACTTTGTTGTTGGCCTACCCAGGACAAGCAAAGGACATGATTCCATTTGGGTAATTGTTGATAGGTTGACTAAGACAGCACATTTCTTACCTGTCAAAACAACATATTCCGCTGAAAGGTTATCAGAGTTGTATGTTCAAGAGATAGTGCGTTTGCACGGAGTTCCTGTCACAATAGTTTCAGACAGAGGACCTCAGTTTACAAGTCATTTTTGGGAACAGTTGCACAGTGCCTTAGGCACTAAGCTGAGGTTTAGTACGGCCTTCCATCCACAGACTGATGGACAGTCAGAAAGGACCATACAAACCTTAGAAGACCTGTTGCGAGCATGTGTTCTCCAGTTCACCGGAAGTTGGGATCTACACCTAAGCTTGATAGAGTTTGCCTATAACAATAGCTATCAGCATAGTATTGATATGGCACCATATGAAGCTTTATATGGTAGACGTTGTAGATCACCCTTGTGTTGGTTTGAGACTGGTGAGCACCAGTTGTTAGGCCCTGACCTGGTGCAGCAAACCACGGAAAAGATTAAAGTTATACAACATAAGATTAAGACTGCTCAGGATAGGCAGAAATCTTATGCTGATAAACGTTGTAGACCTTTAGAGTTCCAGGTTAGAGACAAAGTGTATCTTAAGGTCTCACCTTGGAAAGGGGTCCTTCGTTTTGGAAGGAAGGGGAAGTTAGCTCCTAGATATATGGGGCCTTATCCAATCATTGAACGGATTGGAAAGGTAGCATATAAACTAGAGCTGCCCCCAGAGTTACAAAGGTTACATCCTGTGTTTCACATTTCTATGTTGAAGAAATGTCACCCAGACACCGAGTCAGTTCTACAACCTATGGAAGTAGAATTGAATGATGACATATCCTATGAGGAGGGACCAGTGTCAATTCTTGATAAACGAATTAAAAAGTTAAAGAAGAAAGATATAAGTCTTGTGAAAGTCCTCTGGAATCATCGTGGTATTGAAGAAGCCACTTGGGAGTTAGAGGATGAGATGAGAAGGAAGTATCCTGCCCTTCTCTCGTAATATGTTTTATCGATTTCGGGGACGAAATCCTTGTAAGGGGTGGATAATTTGTAACATCCCTGACCTGGGTTATGAGCTAACCCTAGGTGTTTTGCCTAAATATGTAATTAAATCCTTGTGATTAACTCTGAGCATGTAATTAAGCTTCTCAGAAATGTATATTTCAGTTTTTGCTCCTTTTTATATAAAGTTGTAGCACTGTTTTGTAATACAGGGACCTATGTGCAATTTACCCATTTAGAGGGGTTAACCTGCAATTTGCACATGATGAGGTGTTCCTCTGATGTTGAGACATCATGAGAAACATTTTGGTAAAGTTTGAGGGATTTCCCAAGCTAGAGCACCAAGGTGCAGCTGTGGAAGCAATCCCAGGGCTTAAAACCCTAATTTGGGGTAAAATGCAATTTACCCAAATGATGGGAAGCAATTTGTAAAGAATGTCATCTAAAGTATCTTTTTAGACTTTTGCCATCATTTAGATAAGAAATGATGAGGAATTCACCTCAATTGAGTTATCAAGTTAAGAAATAGGCTCTGTGATTGAATAATCAGGGTATATGTGCAATATCCCTTTAAGTATGAACTTTATTATTAGATTGTCCTTCCTTGCCTTCTTTTCTATAACTTAAGATAAGGTTTGTCCTCAGAATAAAGAGGAAGGGACGAGCAAGTAATGAAGGAAGGACTTAGTTGGAATTAAGGGAAACTTATGAGCTAATGTTGAAAATCCTACCCCAAGTATATAAGCCCTCCTTTCCTTAGTTGCAAGGGAACTTAACCTTCGTTCCCTTACTGTTTCATTTCACCAAATACGACCAAGGACTTCCTTGGAGCTAAGGAGGACGAACAAGGGGTGCAAGGTAGGTTTAAACCCCTCTTCTTGCCTAATTCCATGGTTAGAATTCGAATTCAAGGTCATCTTCATGGCTAATTCTCGAAACCCTATCTTTCTAGCCGTCTCTTTTCATCCTTCCTTGGAGTTTTCACCTTGGCCAACCTGTGGGAACTCAAGGACGCCATTAGAGCTTGGAGCTTGAAAGCTTGGAGCTCAAGAAGCAAGCTTTAGGCGGGTTTTATAACTCTAAACCTATGCTTTACTATGTGCATCTTTATATGCGAGTTAATGATAGCTCCTAGTATTTCCCTACTTTTCCCTGCTATCTTGCAAGCAAACCCGTGGGATATCTGTACTGTTCTTGAGCTAGAAGATGAAGGCGTGATTTCCAAGAAAAACCCACCGCTTTTCTTTTCCCTAAACGGTCCTAACAGTTTGCTCTCACGACCTCAAGACCGTGAGAGAGCCTCGCGGTCTCGAGACCGTGAGAGGGCTCGCGGTCTCAAGACCGATTGGCCCTGTTGACCGAGCGTGGACCATATCAAAAACCTGTTCCTAATTATATAGGCTAAATACCCTCAAAATTTGGGAGACTAACTCCAAAGGAATCGGGAGATATGACCTTTTTAAGTCACAACTTTAAATGAATTAATTGCTGATTTTCAAACGGTCTGAAATTGCCTTTTTGGGCAAAAGGTCTCAAGACCGTGAAAGGTCGTTGACTAAGCGTTGACCCCATGAGATTACTGTTCAAAATTATGTTAGTTAACAACTCACCAAGTTTGATGGTCTAATTCCAAACGGGCTAAGAGTTGAAGGGCGAATACTAGGGCTAACCCTAGATAAAATCAGTACTGAAATTATGGTGACCTAATTAGGGTTTTTAGGGTTGATTGACCTAAACGGTCTCAAGACAATGTGGGGTCCACCCACATGACCTCAAGACCGTGAGGACAATCACCCAAGACCATTTGAAGGTCTAGGGTTGAGTAATATTTAGACCAATTGAACACCCAATTGCAAATAAGTTATCAAGTTAATCAAAATTCGGATTTTGTGACCAATCATGGTTCAACCTTTATCAAATCACCTTAGATTTTGATGAGATCTTGGGCAAACGGTCTCAAGACCATGTGGGGTCCACCCACATGACCTCAAGACCGTTTGGGCCAAGTTTGGGCCCAATTGGAGCTCAATTGAAGGGTTCAACCTTGTGTTGATACACATTGTTGAGTGTTGATGGGTGAACATTGATAGACCTTAATTGAATCGATTTCAATCCTAATTGGTCAACAATTGAGGGTCAATTGAATGACCATTTGGTTAAGCATAACCTTAATTAACTCAATCCATAGGTGGTCAACAGTTATTGGACCTTTTGAAGGCTTCAACATCAGTTGACATCATCGTTTGATTTGTTGAACCTTTGTTGAAGGACCTTGTGGTTGAGACCATGAGAGGCTTACGACCTCAGGACCGTGAGGTGGCTAACGACCTCAGGACCGTGAGGTGGCTCACGACCTCAGGACCGTGAGGTGGCTCACGACCTCAGGACCGTGAGGTGGCTCACGACCTCAGGACCGTGAGGTGGCTCACGACCTCAGGACCGTGAGGTGGCTCACGACCTCAGGACCGTGAGGTGGCTCACGACCTCAGGACCGTGAGGTGGCTCACGACCTCAAGACCGTGAGGTGGCTCACGACCTCAGGATCGTGAGGTGGCTCACGACCTCAGGATCGTGAGGTGGCTCACGACCTCAAGATCGTGAGGGGGCTCACGACCTCAAGACCGTGAGGTGACTCACGATCTCAAGCCCATGAGGAGGCTCACGGTCTTGGAGCTAGAAAGGGGCTCATGGACTTGAAGGGTCAAAGTGAGCAATCGGTCAACACTTTCAACCGATCTTGATTCAATTAATGATTAATGATTGGAATTAATCTATGTGACTCATGGTTGACCACATTCAATCATGTGATGGTTCAATGTTGCTCAAATCAAACACTAATGATAATCTAAGATAGTAAGGAGTTATTTGACTAAGGTTTTTGACTATGATGATGATCAATGGGGTGAATTACCAAGATACCCCTGAAGGGTCAATTGAGTTATACCTTGCTCAATTCAAACCCTAATTACATGAGAATGATGTTTTTAGTTATAATGACTCTATCTGACCTGATCTAGTCTAATGTTATCATCAACCATTAGTATGATGAAAGAGAGAGTACTCTAGAGAGAGAAAGTACCCTAGAGAGAGAAAGTAACTCTAATCACTTAATGGTGATGTTTTTGGCTATGATAGCCTATGATGATTCAACCCAACCTGTTTTAGAGTGATGTTGACATCACCTAACCTTATGATGACAGAGAAAGTACTTCTAGAGAAAGAAAGTACTTCTAGAGAGAGAAAGTACCTCTTTTAAATGGAAACTCAATTGAAGCATCCCCAATACACAGAAATGAGCATAATTAGGGTATGATCCACCTGTGTGAGATCATAGAAACCCTAATTATGATAAATGATGAACCTTTAACTAATCCAAGAGCATCAATGAAGGTGTTACTCATACATGATGATGTTATGAGTTTAATTCACCTGTAATGTGAATAAGTAAACCCTAATTCAAGGGTGATGACATGTAATATGAATAGTAAACCCTAATTCAAGGGTAATGGCATGCTTTTGAGCAATAAACTCTATTTGATTTAAATTAAAGATTTAACTCTTATGACAAGAGTAGGAAGTACATTCCTTATTGTTATATTACCTTTATCAGATGTATTAATCATGCAGGTTCTGATATGAAGGTAATTATATCCAGGTATGGATGTTGATGTTATATTCATTGAAGGCATGTTGTAGCCTTATGAATAAGTAATGTAATCTGATGCCTTGCTAGTGGCATCCTATGCTGATAATGGGCTGTGAGAGCCATGAATACCATCAAGGTCATGCTTTAGAGATGACTTGTGATGAGGATAATGAGAAATGATGATTGATATGAGTTAGGCTTGTTACATTTAGTATTCTTCTTTTATAGCTGCTATGCTACTGTTATTGTTTGAAGAACAATGTATGCTGTTAAAGAATACTGAATGTACCTAACTAATCAAGTATAATGTAGAGCCCTGGTCATAGATCCATCATTGTCAGAAATTAAGTGATGGTGAAACAGGTTTTCCTTAGGGAACTCCTGGAGCACATACTTTTGAGTATGTGGGGTACATGGATGTGTAGAACCTTACATCCTAGTGTAGGAAAGTGATGTAGATGTGGAATCCATCCATCCTTCACTATAGTTCCATACCGTATCAGTGGTAGGTAAACATGAAACCTCCTGATGACGAAGAAAGCACAGATATCCGTATCAGTGGTAGGTAAATATGAAACCTCCTGATGACGAAGAGAGTACAGAACGCCACTGTGACTCTAGAATAGCGAAGGACCAGTTTACCCTGGTGAGCTATAGTAGTAGAGACATGAGATGTCCTACAAGTGATCCTCTTACTGACTGAGGAAGGTGAAGGTCATAAGAATCCGGCTCTCTTAATGACCTATGTATGATACTGATGCGGCTTCTCAGCGATCAGTTGGAGTATGAGTGGTAAGCCTCATCTCCACAGGGCATAATGTTGTTTGTAAAACATAATCAACCATGTAGTATAACTTGTTAGAGATGACTCCAAGTTAGTTGATTGATGTTACATTGCAATAATGATTGATATTCTCCATATCTCTTAATTTGTAGAGATCTTGTTATATCTGCAACTGTTATAGAATGCTTTGAAGGCTTTACTGTTTAGAATAATCTTTGATGTTATAATAAAGCTTCTGGCGAAGAGTTATAACTCTCGCTGGGACAATTATGTATAATTGTCTCACCCCGTAGACTTCAACTTTTTAGGTGGACGTCGGAGACGAAGAAACCAGCCTACAGGTGATCAGTCTCAGCAGCAGCAGCACCAGGGGCAGCAGTAATCTCAGGTGGAGATTTGTCCTGCCATGTGGTGTAGTTAGAGTCAGTCCTATGTGTCCTCTGTACTCTCAGGTCTTGGAGTCTTGTGTTATGTGGTCTTGAGATTTTGTATCTTGATGTATATAATTACTCAAGAAGTAATTATCCTGAGATGTAAACAGTTACCTCTCTTTATGAAAGGAGTTTTTATGGATACAAGTTCTTATCTCGAAAAGTTTTAATTTTCCGTGATTTTTGTCTTCCGCTGATTACCGATTCGCTTCCGCTAAGTTTTAATCGTGTTTATGTCATGGTTTGGAGATCAGAGCCCACATCTATGGAGAAACATTGTAGATTTTCACAAACCATAAGAACCTAAAGTACATCTTCTCTCAGCATGAGCTTAACATGAGGCAACGCTACTGGATGGAGTTAATCAAGGACTATGATTGTACGATTGATTATCATCCAGGGAAGGCCAATGTGGTTGCTGATGCTTTGAGTAGGAAATCAGCAACACCAACCCTAGACAGAGCACAGTTGAATTCTTTGGTGTGCTCTAGGAGGGATATGCTTATCTCTTTAAGACAAGACAATGTACAATTAAAAGTATCATTCTTATTTGGGTTGCTAGCTGAGATGTACATAAAACCTACTCTGAGACAGTAGATTAAGGAGGCTGTAACATACTCAAATCTAGACACAAAGTTGTAGCCTCCCTTTTTCTAGGCCCTAATCGATTATATTTATAATGAATACCTGATCTACCTAGTTCGCAATGCATTAGAAATAATCAGAGTCATTCATTATCATAAATTCATTGATACCCTTTATATATGATAAAATAACCATAATACACTCAATAACAAGACTTAAGGAACAAATACACCAAATATCATGCTTGACTCTAATTTGACACCCTAACATATTCTTACGAGTATAAGATGAAATGAATCAAATTAATGTGTAATAAGTATTAAAATTAGTGAGTACATTAAATGTATGTATGATATACAAATAATGAAATCTACCATTAAACATCTTCAAAATGTGATATTGATGGCACCATTGGATTTCTCACATGTTAATTGATCTATTTATCAATTTTGGTATTAATTGAACATCAATTGCACAACCATTTACTAATTTGAATTCTTAACTTAGTATACACCCTTGTATTCATGCTATTTACATTCCATGCCACCGGTTCTCTTTGTCCGGGAGACCCGCTCCCTCCTCTTACGCGATCAACGCGTTCTCTACGGATCATCGGCGACCGGTAGGGCCATTTCTCCTCCCTTCTTCTCTTCCTCTCCTCTACCACCCTTCCCTATTTTTTAGTCGCCCTAAACCCTAGTCGCCATTCACCAGTCTCTCTCAATCTCACTTCCACCGTGACTGATCCTAGTGCAGTCACCGCCAACAACCCAGGAGTGGCACCGACATGCTTCACTTCCTGAGGACCACACTTCTTCCTCTTCTCTTCACCGTCAGGGTGTCCAACACTACTGAGATCATATGCGACTGCCACCACTCCAGCAAATTCGCCTCCTAAACTTCTCTTGGACTGACAGCGTGCATCTACAAGTGCAGCGCCGGCATGACAGCTTGCGGCCTTCACCTGCAACACCGCCAGCATCAGACCCTTCCTCACTGTAGTTACTCCCACCAACACCGCTACACCTCCTCTGCCCATCTGCATCACGAAACAAACCACTACCAGCAGTTTGGCAAGAAGCATGCAGCAGCCATTTGATTAACTGGTCATCATAGCCACTGTGAGCATGCCGCTGGCAACTTCTGCCCTTCACAACACCACCAACGATGTCCCTCCTCCACTTCGTGTCCTTCAGCGCCTGGCCGCCGCCATCGATGGCACTCTTCATCAGCCACCACTAATCTGGCTCTTCTACAACATGTTGACAGCCTGCAAATGCCGCCACTCACCATAACTAGGATTCCCACCATCATCTTCTTCCTCCTCTAGTGGGACTACATCTAAAAACCTGCAAATCACCTGACCACCCTCTTCTTCCTCACACCCAGCAGATAGATGCCGCCAACAGCACCTGGGACTACCACTACTCTTTCTCTTCGTCTCCTCCATCGTTGTCCTCAATGAAACCTAATCACAATGAAACCCTCTCCTCGGCACCCCTCATCCTTGATAGCAGGCATCTCTATCATCTTCCTGGCAACTGCAGGTCACTGCAACAGAGAAAGCGGGAGAGAAGAGGCAGTGCTTCCACCTGCGGCCACATCTGCCAATGACTCCTCTGACAACCATCATCTATGTCTGATCTTCACACCTCCTCACCCCATCCGCATCTATGACCATGCCTTTCTTCCCTAGAAGTCCTCCCGTTCTCCTTCCTTACTCCTAACTCAAACAAAGAAACACATGTTTGATCATGTCACCGGTTGCTGATCAATGAAGCTCGATCTATAATGAGGAAATGACCAATGAAGATCACATTTGTGGCGAGGAACTGAGCAGTAAAGATCAGACTTGTTATGAGGATCCTTTTGGTGACTTTCTTCTTTCTATGTTTCAGTGATCAAGGATCCAGTAGTTAAGGGGCAAGTAATAAAATAATTATAACATGGTAATCATGTATGTACATTCCACTATGTTAATAATTGAAATGATAAGACTTAGTAATGTCGGTAATCATGGCCTATTGAAATCTATAACCATTTATAGTATGATTGGTCTAGATAATGCTTACGAGTATGATATTAATGAAGATAGTATTATATGCATACTCATATTCATATAGGAAATTAAAATCTAAGTAAGAGCATAACAAGTATAGACTATCCATATATGATTGTTAGTAGAATTTCAACCCTAGATTGCTCTAATAAGGGTAGTTTGTCAATAATATCTTGGTGCATATATCCATGACCTTGATCGACCAAATTGATCGATTAGATATAAAGAGTGAGAATGGATTTAATACATTCTATAATAATATAGAAATATGTAGACTTATATGACGAATGATGGATCTTATAACTAAATATACATCTAATAGATAATGTGTGTACTTAATATGAAAAAATTTCCTAATGTGCCTTTAGGTGGTCAGAATTGGGGTAAGAACAATATGTATAGTCTACTAGGAATTTATACACCAGTTCTCTTTGATTTGACTAACATACCTAATATGTTCCTAGGATGAAAACTCAACTTTGGGGACCAAGTATATCATTGAGTTAACCACTAGTCATGAGAATCAGGTATGTACACTCTCTATTTTTATTTTGGGCATTAAATGACTGAAATCCATATATCTTTTAATGAGGCATCTCTTGAATTGTAAATCCTTTTTAAAATCCAAATACTTGGACATTTATTGCTCCTGATATGAATTCCTTTTGTTTCTGTGATATTTATGTTGTTATGCTCATTTGGGTCATTGGACCCCTCCTGCCATGTTGCCTTTATTGAAAATGACTAAAATAATAAGTCTTGCCACTCTATTTTGTGCATGCTACATGTTTGACTAGAATATCTAGAATAGCGGTACTTATGTACAACCATACTTATATAGGGCGTGCTTTTCCGCCCGGGGTGTGCGTTTCCACCCTTGTTTATTTTTTCGGCCACGATCCTATGGTGTTATGGCCCTATTTTAGGTATATTTAGTCTACATTATTATGCATGCAAATATTCTTGTTTTAAAAAGAATCTGTGGATGAATGTTATGGCAAGACACTCTTTTATTATCATGCTTGTAATCTGAATTTAATATGCCTCATTTCTTTTGCTTCATTTCTTTGTTACATTTCTCTTGAACTTACCTAATTGTAAATAGCCCCCTTCTTGTGAGAACATCTCTTTTTGCACCTTTACCCCAATATAATGCCCAAAGTTTATTATGTGTACATACTCAGCCTTTGCTGACCTCTTGTTGTTTTCTATGTTCTGGGTGATGTTCCCTTCCACCCAGGTTTAGGTACATTGGAAGACAAGAGTTCAAAAAGATCACCAACATGACATGGACTTAAGGATAGCTTGGAATGGCTGGGTTACCCTCTGCTACTGGCTTTAATTGTACTCAGTTCAAGTTTTTGTAAAATCACCTATTATGGTGAGGAACAATTGTATAAATGAATCATGAAGTAACTTTGTAATAGTTTTGTTTCTGCTGCTTTATTATTACATGGCTCTTGTATTATATCATTTTGAGTGGATCCCCTTTCAGGTTTCACTCTTTACAAAATGGTATCAGAGCCTAAGCAGTCGGTAACTTGACTATTTCAAGTTATCCTTGGTTGACCCTTAATTAGATAGGTGACCCTTAGAGGTTATTGATAAACCTATTCCCTTGTAGTCAATACCAATTAGGGTTTTCAACCCCCGACTAATTTGATCACTTGCACTCCTCAACCCACCTATGTGAACGTGAGTTAGTCTTTAGTAACCCTTAACACCCACCCCTTCCTTGTGGAGGTGGGATGAAGCTACATCAAACTGATTCTTGTAGTGTTTAGTTTACATCTCATAATTTTCTAGGATATTAGCCTAAGAGCTATGAATTGTGGGTTGATTTAATAGACATAGATAGAGATTATCCTAGTTCTCACCTGAACTCCCTTTCTTTGTTGTTATCTAGTACGTCTCACGTACATCCTTTTTGGGTTGAGCATGTGTGAAAAACAACATAAAATCTGATGTAATTTCTAGAGTTGAGATTAATTCCTTGACACTATGTGATAATTAGGAGTAGCTCTTTTATGGTTAGGCATGAATTTCCCTCAACATGGAGTACCTCATCATAGCTATGCCCCATGACCATTTATCTAATGGCAGGGTACCGATCTCATTGAGCTTGTTATGTCTCATACATGAGAATTGTTTGGTGAAAGTTATAACTTTTGGTAGGTATCCTTAAGTGTTCACCTCTCTAACCCAAATAGTGCACTTAGTTTACCTAGTGATCGATATGAGTAGGTTGACTATATAGGTTGCCTTATCATGGGAAGAACAATGGTTGTAAACCAGCTAGTGATGGGAATAAATTCATCCTATAACATTGGCTAATCTTATGACTTCATTAGGCCCTGAGATGAGGCATTTTGAATTATGATTAAGAGTGTCATGGGTAATGGTGTATGTCATGCATTATTAGGATTTTATAGAAGTTGATTGTGTGTAATAATAAGTTGTTACCCTCGTATGCCTTCAAATTAGAGATGTAGACATATTCCCTTTTAGGTGATAGAAGGAGTAGACCCCTTTTGTAGAATGAAATGATGATAGAATAATACTATAGGTATCATCTGGTGGATAAGTGGTGGACTTGGTTCTCGAGTTGATTTTTGGCGCCAATTTTGGATTTTTCATCATAAGATTTTCTTTTTCTTTTTTCTTTCCGTCAAACTTATTTCCATTATTAATTTATATGTACAAAGGAAAAGTTTTCATACTTTATCGAAAGTTTTCGAACCAAGTCATTGCCACAAGGAAGTTTGATTTGTAAAGGAACCCTTTGAATGAAGAAGTACTTGACTAAAACGATGGACATGAAACCCTAGGACTAAGTGTTGTGTAGAGAGTACGAAGAAGCCTTGGATACATAAGGCCTCGGTTCACCCTTTTTGCCCCTCTAGGTGATAATGTTGATGATATTGATGATGACGACGACGATGATGATAAGTAGATGGTGATGTTGTTGTTGTTAATGTTGTTGTTGATGATGATGATGATGGTAAGGAAAATGATGAGGACCTGATCAAAGAAAAAAAAACGACGATAACATTGTAGGTAATATTGATGAATACAAATTGGTTAACATAATCCCAGGTCTTGTTGTAACTTTTATAGACCCACATCTAGCATAAGCAGATTTATGGATGCATGATACGTGGAGTCATATGGCTTCACCTTAAGTGTAGATCATAAGTGTGACATGCATAGTATGATATGACCCCCTACATTAAGTATACTAGAAATGAATAACTTGGTTAAGTTTATAACTTAGTTTACCATACCTAAAGTGGATGGATTTTGAGGACGAAAGTGGGTGGAGTGTTGTAACATACTCAAATCTAGACACAAAGTTGTAACCTCCCTTTTTCTAGGCCCTAATCGATTATATTTACAACGAATACATGATCTACCTAGTTCGCAATGCATTAGAAATAATCAGAGCCATTCATTATCATAAATTCATTAATACCCTTTATACATGATAAAATAACCATAATACACTCAATAACAAGACTTAAGGAACAAATACACCAAATATCATGCTTGACTCTAATTTGACACCCTAACATATTCTTAGGAGTATTAGATGAAATGAATCAAATTAATGTGTAATAAGTATTAAAATTAGTGAGTACATTAAATGTATGTATGATATACAAATAATGAAATCTACCATTAAACATCTTCAAAATGTGATATTGATGGCACCATTGGATTTCGCACATGTTAATTGATCTAGTTATCAATTTTGGTATTAATTGAACATCAATTGCACAACCATTTACTAATTTGAATTCTTAACTTAGTATACACCCTTGTATTCATGCTATTTACATTCCATGCCACCGGTTCTCTTTTTCCGGGAGACCCGCTCCCTCCTCTTACGTGATCAACACGTTCTCTGCGGATCGTCGGCGACCGGCAGAGCCATTTCTCCTCCCTTCTTCTCCTCCTCTCCCCTACCACCCTTCCCTATTTTTTCTCCTTTTTTTAGCCACCCTAAATCCTAGCCGCCATTCACCAGTCTCTCTCAATCTCACTTCCACCGTGACTGATCCTAGTGCAGTCTCCGCCAACAACCCAGGAGTGGCGCCGACATTTCACTTCCTGAGGACCACACTTCTTCCTCTTCTCTTCACCGTCAGGGTTTCCAACACTACTGAGATCATATGCGACTGCCACCACTCCTGCAAATTCGCCTCCTAAACTTCTCTTAGACTGACAGCGTACGTCTACAAGTGCAGCGCCAGCATGACGGCTTGCGGCCTTCACCTGCAACACCTCCAGCATCAGACCCTTCCTCACTGTAGTTACTCCCACCAACACCGCTACACCTCCTCTGCCCATCTACATCACGGAACAAACCACTACCAGCAGTTTGGCAAGAAGCATGCAGCAACCATTTGATTAACTGGACGTCATAGCCACTGTGAGCATGCCGCTGGCAACTTCTGCCCTTCACAACACCACCAACGATGTCCCTCCTCCACTTTGTGCCCTTCAACGCCTGCCCGCCGCCATCGATGGCACTCTTCATCAGCCACCACTTATCTGGCTCTTCTACAACATGTTGACAGCCTGCAAATGCCGCCACTCACCATAACTAGGATTCCCACCATCATCTTCTTCCTCCTCTAGTGGGACTACATCTAAAAACCTGCAAATCACCTGACCACCCTCTTCTTCCTCACACCCAGCAGATAGACACCGCCAACAACACCTGGGACTACCACTACTCTTTCTCTTCGTCTCCTCCATCATTGTCCTCAATGAAACCTAATCACAATGACACCCTCTCCTCGGCGCCCCTCATCCTTGATAGCAGCCATCTTTATCATCTTCCTGGCATCTGCAGGTCACTGCAACAGAGAAAGCGGGAGAGAAGAGGCAGTGCTTCCACCTGCGGCCACATCTGCCAACGACTCCTTTGGAAGCCATCATCTATGTTTGATCTTCACACCTCCTCACCCCATTCACATCTATGACCATGCCTTTCTTCCCTAGAAGTCCTCCCGTTCTCCTTCCTTACTCCTAACTCAACCAAAGAAACACATGTTTGATCATGTCACCGGTTGCTGATCAATGAAGCTCGATCTATAATGAGGAAATGACCAATGAAGATCACATTTGTGGCGAGGAACTGAGCAGTAAAGATCAGACTTGTTATGAGGATCCTTTTGGTGAGTTTCTTCTTTCTATGTTTCAATGATCTAGGATCCAGTAGTTAAGGGGCAAGTAATAAAATAATTATAACATGGTAATCATGTATGTACATTCCACTATGTTAATAATTGAAATGATAAGACTTAGTAATGTCGGTAATCATGGCCTATTGAAATCTATAACCATTTATAGTATGATTGGTCTAGATAATGCTTACGAGTATGATATTAATGAAGATAGTATTATATGCATACTCATATTCATATAGGAAATTAAAATCTAAGAGCATAACAAGTATAGACTATCCATATATGATTGTTAGTAGAATTTCAACCCTAGATTGCTCTAATAAGGGCAGTTTGTCAATAATATCTTGGTGGATATATCCATGACCTTGATCGACCAAATTGATCGATTAGATATAAAGAGTGAGAATGGATTTAATACATTCTATAATAATATAGAAATATGTAGACTTATATGACGAATGATGGATCTTATAACTAAATATACATCTAATAGATAATGTGTGTACTTAATATGACAAAAATTCCTAATGTGCCTTTAGGTGGTTAGAATTGGGGTAAGAACAATATGTATAGTCTACTAGGAATTTATACACCAGTTCTCTTTGATTTGACTAACATACACCTAATATGTTCCTAGGATGAAAACTCAACTTTGGGGACCAAGTATATCATTGAGTTAACCACTAGTCATGAGAATCAGGTATGTACACTCTCTATTTTTATTTTGAGCATTAAATGACTGAAATCCATATATCTTTTAATGAGGCATCTCTTGAATTGTAAATCCTTTTTAAAATCCAAACACTTGGACATTTATTGCTCCTGATATGAATTCCTTTTGTTTCTGTGATATTTATGTTGTTATGCTCATTTGGGTCATTGGACCCCTCCTGCCATGTTGCCTTTATTGAAAATGACTAAAATAATAAGTCTTGCCACTCTATTTTGTGCATGCTAGGGGTGTGCGTTTCCACCCTTGTTTATTTTTTTGGCCATGATCCTATGGTGCTATGGCCCTATTTTAGGTATATTTAGTCTACATTGTTATGCATGCAAATATTCTTGTTTTAAAAAGAATCAGTGGATGAATGTTATGGCAAGACACTCTTTTATTATCACGCTTGTAATCTGAATTTAATATGCCTCATTTCTTTTGCTTCATTTCTTTGTTACATTTCTCTTGAACTTACCTAATTGTAAATAACCCCCTTCTTGTGAGAACATCTCTTTTTGCACCTTTACCCCAATATAATGCCCAAAGTTTATTATGTGTACATACTCAGCCTTTGCTGACCTCTTGTTGTTTTCTATGTTCTGGGTGATGTTCCCTTCCACCCAGGTTTAGGTACATTGGAAGACAAGAGTTCAAAAAGATCACCAACATGACATGGACTTAAGGATAGCTTGGAATGGCTGGGTTACCCTCTGCTACTGGCTTTAATTGTACTCAGTTCAAGTTTTTGTAAAATCACCTATTATGGTGAGGAACAATTGTATAAATGAATCATGAAGTAACTTTGTAATAGTTTTGTTTCCGCTGATTTATTATTACATGGCTCTTGTATTATATCATTTTGAGTGGATCCCCTTTCAGGTCTCACTTTTACAAAGGCACAACAAGTGGATGTTCTAGTTCAGTAGATTAGATCAGAGTATGGTAGTGAGATACGAGATGGTTTCCATCATTCAGATGATCAAGTAGCCTGCTATCATGGTAGAATGATAGTACCTGATGTTGATAACTTAAGGAAGTTAGTCCTGGAAGAAGCTCATTCTTCAATGTATGCTATGCATCCAGGAAGCACCAAGATGTATCATAACTTGAAAGATATGTATTGGTGGCCTGGTTTGAAGAAGGATGTTGTTGAGTTTGTTATGCGGTGTCCGGTGTGTCAGCAAGTTAAAGCTGAACACCAGAAGCCTGCAAGAACACTGCAACCTTTACCCATACCACAGTGGAAGTGGGATTATGTAACCATGGATTTTGTGGTTGGTCTGCCCAGAACAGCCAAAGGTCATGATTCCATATGGGTAATGGTTGATAGGTTGACAAAGACATCACATTTCTTACCTGTCAAAACAACCTATTCTGCGGAGAAGCTGGCACAATTATATGTGGATGACATAGTGCGGCTGCATGGGGTCCTAGTTACCATTGTTTCTGACAGAGTTCCCCAGTTTACAAGTCATTTTTAGGAATGAATTCATAAAGCTTTAGGCACACAGTTAAGGTTTAGTACATCCTTTCATCCTCAGACTGATGGACAATCAGAAAGGACTATACAGACCTTGGAGGACTTGCTTAGGGCATGTGTCCTTCAGTTTACAGGAAGTTGGGATCTACATCTAAGCTTGATAGAGTTTGCCTACAATAACATCTATCAACACAGTATCGACATGGCACCTTATGAAGCTTTGTATGGTATACGTTGTAGATCTCCCCTATGTTGGTATGAAACAGGTGAATATCAACTTTTGGGTCCTGATCTTGTGCAACAGACCACTGAGAAGATTAAAATAATACAACAATAGTTGAAGACTACACAGGATAGGCAGAAATCCTATGCTGACAAGCGTCGTAGACCTTTAGAATTCCAGGTTGGAGACAGAGTGTACCTCAAGGTCTCACCTTGGAAGGGAGTTCTTAGATTTGGAAGGAAAGGAAAGTTAGCTCCTAGATTTATGTGGCCTTATCCAATCATTGAACGGATTGGAAAGGTAGCTTATAAGTTGGAGTTACCACCTGAGCTGCAAAAGTTACACCCAGTGTTCCACATTTCCATGCTAAGGAAATGTCATCCTGACACAGAATCAGTTCTACAGCCTATGGAAATAGAATTGAATGATGATATATCTTATGTTGAAGGACCTGTGTTGATTCTTGATAGAAGGATCAAGAAGCTAAAGAAGAAGGACATTAGTCTTGTAAAAGTCCTCTGGAATCATCGTGGCATTGAAGAAGCTACATGGGAACTAGAGGAAGAAATGAGGAGGAAATACTCTACTCTTTTCTCTTAAAATGTTTTGTTTATGATTTCGGGGACGAAATCCTTGTAAGGGGTGGATAATTTGTAACATCCCTGACCTGGGTTATGTACCAACCCTAGGTGTTTTGCTTAATAAAGTTGATTAGATGCTTTCTCTTATCTTTTGAAAAGTAATTAATGTTTTGAGGAACTTATATTTCAATTTCAGTTCTTTTTGAATGATGTTGAAACATTATTTTGTTAATTTTGGACTAAAGTGCAAATTACCCAAGTTGAGGGGTTAACTTGAAATTACACATGGTAAGATGTTCCTCTGATGTTGAGACATCATAAGAATGAATATGATGTAGTGGTATGGTTTCCACAAGCTTGGGCATCAAGATAAAGCTTGTAGAGAAATCCTTGTGCTTTAAAACCTAGTTTTGGTGTAATGTGCAATTTACCCAAAACCTAGGGTTCAACATGCAAAATACCACCTCTAGAGGGTCTCTCATGTTTCTTGGCATCAATTATATCAAATAAAATGAGAGGGGCACCTCAATTTAATTATCAAGGAGGAGAGAGAAACTTGACATTAAAATAATCAAGATTTAAGCATATATGGGACTTTAATTTAATTTAATGCAAAAAGAAATAAATTAATTAAGGAGCCCTTCAACCAAAAGTTGAAGGATGTGTTTGCAATAGAGTTGGACGAGCTTGTGCCTTGCTATGGCACAAAAAGATCTTGGTTGAGTGGAAGCCACTCACATTATTATAATAAAAAGTAATTAATATCCACTAAAAGGATGGATATTAATATAAAAATCTTTAAGGTGCTTAATTTCTTTTCCGTTAATCTTTGGATAATGGAGAGGTTTTGCAAGAACATGAAGATGGCTTCGTGGCCAATAAATGGAGGGGGATTTGATGGAAATTATTTTGGAATTAAGAGAAAATATTCCATTTTCTCTTTCCTTGAAAATCCCTTATACATGTTCTTTTTCCAATACACATAAGGACCTTTCCTTAGTTTTTCTCTTGTAACTTTGCTTTGGCTGAACAAGGAAGAGCTCAGAAGCAGGAGAAAGACGAACACAACCTGTTGGTAAGGTTTTGATCATCTCCTACCTCGGATTCATGGTGAAAACCCTAAAGCAATGCTTGATTATTGGTTTTCATCACCCGATTTCCAATTCTAGCCATCTTTTTCATCCATTAGCTCAAGAACGGACCTTGGGCAGTTTCTGGAACGCCATCCACCATTATAGCCGTGGATCTTGGAGCTTGGAGATCAGATTTGAGGCGGGTTTTATAACTTTAACCCTTAAACATTGATATTGCACTAAGTTCTCTATGATTTGCTGGTTATTTTCTTCTATTTTGAACTCTTTTGATGCATTGCTGCAATTTCCATGAAAAACGGTTGTTGTTCTTGGTTTTTATAAGGAGGAAGATGATGACATCACCTTATATGTTTATCTAAGAAAAATCCCAGGTCAAACAGTCTCCTTAGTTGCTCAAACGGTTTCCCAAACCGTTTGGGAGCAAACAGTTTCAAACCGTTTGGAATGAAACTGTTTCATCAAAACCGCATGGAGAGAAACAGTTTCAAACCATTTGGTGATGTTGACTAGGGTTGAACATTTGGGGATTTGTTCAAAATTATCTAGGTTAATGACCCACCAATTATTATTGATTAACTCTAATTGGTTCATGAGTTGAAGGCCCAACAATCACCTAAACCCTAATCGGGTTAAGTGCTGATTTCATAAGTGGTTAAGTTTGAAACTTGGGTTGATTGACCCAAACGGTTTCAAAATCATTTGGGGATCACCCAAACGGTCTCAAGACCGTTTGGGGGTCACCCAATACCGTTTGGAGGCCTAGGGTTGGATATGGTTAAGTGTTGTAAGATCCAAAGATATGGTATTAACCCTAATCGACAAAGTGCTGATTTTGCATTGGAATGAGTTGATGTTTTGGGTTGATAGACCCAAACGGTTTCAAAACCATTTGGGGATCACCCAAACGGTCTCAAGACCGTTTTGTGATCACCCAATACCATTAGGAGGTCTAGGGTTAAGTATGGTTGAGCAATTGAAGGTCCAAAGATATTAAGTTGATGTACAATCAATTGCTGATTTGGTGACCAATCCTAGGATCCAAACCTTAGTTTAATGACATGGTTGATGATGATGTGATGGTAAAATGGTCTCAAGACCATTTGGAGGTCATCCAAACGACCCCAAGACCGTTTGGGGGTCACCCAAGACCGTTTGGAGGTCTAGGGTTGACTATGGTTAGGTGTTTGGAGATCTAAAGGTATTGAGTTGAAGTGTAATCAATTGCGGATTTGGTGAGCAATCCAATGAACCAAACCCTAATTGGTTGACTTGGATTTTGATTTGGACATGGGCAAATGGTCTGAAAACCGTTTGGGGTCAGGTCATGTTCAATTTGGATGAAGGTTCAATGGTTTCAAAGTTACCAATCTCACATTGATTAATGTTGAAGGATCATCGATTCCGAACCCTAATCCAATCGATTCAAACCCTAATTGATGATTAATTGAGGGTTAATTGAGGGTCAAATAATTTTAAGGTTGAGCTATTCAACTCAATTGAAGTATGGTGATTGGTCCAATTGATGATCGGTTACATGAATTCAATGGTGGAAGGAACCAACATTGGAAACCCTAATTCAATTTGACTTGTTGAGACTATTTTTGGTCCTTGCATTTTTGAGGAGGTTTGGACCAAACGGTCTCAAGACTGTTTGGGACCAAACGATCCCAAACCTTTTAGGTTCATGCGGTTTCCAAACCGATTGAGTGCATGCGGTTTCAAAAGTCAACTTTGGGCAAACGGTCTTCACCACCTACTTTACTAAACGGTTTCAAGGTGGTACTTTAGCAAACAGTTTCATTGGTTGCTCAAGACCGTTTGAGTTCTGATTTGGCAAGACCGTTTGGGGCCTATAAGGCCAAGATTGTTTAGTGGATAATTAACCAAAACCGCATGGGTACTTAAAGTGGTTAAAGGACAAAGTGATTAGTTGACTAATACATGATGTAATCAAAGATGATTATAGTAATTACGTTTTGATGGGATGAGGTGATTAGTACCCTTTGAATAATTAAGCCTTAATGGTCATGGTGACAATGACATAACCCATGATGTCAATTCTTCCTCAAGAGTGAGTTGACTTAACCTAATCAAGACTGAAGCATACATCATCCTTCGAAGATGAAAGAGAAGATTGCCTACATGGATGATAATTAAGTAATGGATTTCTAATATGAATGAATGTCTAATTAGGGTATGATCCTTCATAGTGGGATCATGAAACCCTAATTATGATGGTTGATGAATCATAATCCTAATTGAGGGTATTAATAGCTGAAATCCTAATGCATGATGATGGTATGAACTTAATTCATAATGATGACTTGATAAACCTTAACTCAAGGTACTTTGATGCTCACTCCTACTTGGGGTGAATAGTTAACCCTAATCTAGGGTAATGTGATGTGAATAGTAAACCCTAATCTAGGGTGATATGTTGTGAATAGTAAACCCTAATTCCAAATAAGGTGAATGAATATGTGAAACCCTAATTCTGGGTTATACTTTATAGCATGAAGCTCTAAGGTTGGATAATGAAATGATGAGTCATTTATACTATTTGAGCTAAGGGGATGATTAACCCTAATCAAAATGCAAAGGGAAACCCTAACCCTAGCAAGGGCATAGTGGTATAACCCTTGAACAATGATGTCATAATTGTTTTACATTGTGCTGATAGGAAATTGATGTATCTGTTATCATCTGTACTAATCATGCAGGTCTTATGAAATATTGAACATAGCGAGGTACGAGCTATGATGCTTTGTTTATTGAAAGTACTTTATGAGCTTTGTAAGCAATGATATGCTATGTTACTTAGTGAAAGGTAACAAAAGAGATTGATAGGTTGTAAGAGCCATGTGAGATACCTGCATTGCAATTATCATGTTTATACTGTCAAATGACTTGTTAGCACTAAGTTACCTATCAAAGTTGTAACAAGTATTTTGATGATCTCAGGGTTTGAACACCCATATTCTGGAATCATGTTGAAGAGATGATAAGGGATTAAGTTCCCAATGTTGTTAAAGTTGTGAAATGAACTTGATAGAATAGTACTAATTCTTTATAGTAATTGTTATAAAGGTTTATGTTTGAAAACATGCCTGATGCTAAAAGAATGATGTAATGTACTTAAATAATCAATTGAAATGATATCATGTAGAGCCCTGACCATAGATCCATCATCGTCAGGAGTTAGGTGATGGTGAAATAGGTTTTCCTAAGGGAACTCATGGAGAGCATACTTTTGAGTATGTGGGGGTAATGGGCGTGAATATCCTTACGCCCTAATGGAGGAATTGATGTGAGATAAACATTAAATCTCTCAATCCTTCATTATAAGAATATGCCGGGAAGATGTATCACTAATCTCCCGATGATGATGTTAATGTTGAATCGATGCGAGATAAACATGAAATCCCTCGATTGCAAAGAGAGTACATCATGCCACTGTAACTCTAATAGCGAAGTTGCCAGTTTACCCTGGAAAGCTATTATGGCAGAGACACGAGATGTCCTGCATGTTGTTCGTCACACTGACTGAGGGAGATGAGGTCATTGAAATCCAACTCTTCTGATGACCTATGTATGGTACCGATTTCGATTTTGCAATGGTCGGTTGGAGTATGAGCAGTATACCTCATCTCCTCAGGACATAAATATGGTTGTAAAATGTAATCATCCGTGTAACATATTTGCTTAGGGTTGAATTACGAGAATCAATGTTTGATGATACATTGTTTATTATATCTTAGAAAGACAAAGGATATACATGTTCTTTATATTCCTTACGGAATAAATGACTTGCTGCTTTATCAAATTATAACTGGAATGAACTGTATAGAGAATATTGCTCTACTTAGCTTAATCAATAATTTACCTACTGTTGAATATTTATAACTCTACTGCTCAGTGTTATTCTATTATCTGCAATAACAATGCTTCTGGCGGAGAGTTATAACTCTCGTTGGGACAATTTTTGATTGTCTCACCCCCGTGGGATTCAACTTTTTAGGTAGACGTCGAGGAAGAATAAACTCTTTAGTGGGCGAGCAGCAACAGCAGTAACAACAGCAGCAGCAACAACAAGGACAGGAGTGATCCTTAGGTGGAGAAACTATTTTTCAAGTCTTATATATATAGAAATAGTCCTATGTGTCATCTCTATACTCTCAGGTCCTAGGAGTCAGTAGTTGGTTCTGAGATTTTGGCTTGATACCTTGAGATTTTTGTATACTGCTTATGTACAGTTTAATTGGGCAGTCAATGTTATGACTCTCGAGATGAGATGATACAGAGATGTACTGATGTATCAGAATGTAAATAACTTACTTTGGTTCTTTATGATAGAGTTTTTCAGTTTGTGGATTTCTTTGCAAAAAGTTTTAATTTTTTAGTGATTTTCAATAATTCAACTGCTAATAATTCGCTTCCGCATTAGTTAATCTTGTTTTCATAAGTTGGATGTTACAATAAAGGTCACCCTAGAGTGAAAGAAAGTAATGCGAACATCTTAGGCATGTGAGTAACATCTCAAGGGATGTTAGGATATGTAAAAAGAATTCAATGCAATACTCACAAATACAACTTACCATGATAATTTTGACTAGACTTGTCATCAATTGCTGAGATATGATTTGAAAATCACTATGATTGATAGTCACTAATCAGATTTGTAACGAATCAAAATCTAGCCTCTTGAACCTATTATTATGCCTTGGAGGATAGAGAGTTTAGTTCTTTGGGCTAATCCAAACAAGGTTGAGGTTAGACCTAAAAGATGTTAAGTATAATACTCAAGAGTTAATGCATGTATAAATCACCCTAATGTAACCTAATGTTTTCACATTAGGCTTAGGCCAATAATGGACACATAAAATATGTCACATGACATAAATGGAGATTTCATAATAATTTTTGTACAATAATGATATATAATTCTTTTGGTTGTAATATAAAGATAAGGGACACAATCAGATGAATAATAATGATAATGAAATAATATTATAATAAATATGATGATGACGAAGCAAAATTGTTATAGTTCATAAAAGGAGATTCCAAAAGAAAAATATAATATGAAATTTGTGTTACTCTGATCCCAATTAACTTGGGAGTCAAGTTTCACATTATTTGCACTATAGTAACTACCCTAATTTCTTTTTAAAAAGAAAATATGAGTTTTCCTTCAAAATATGAGATAAATCCTGTATTGACTCCAAAAGTGGAAAATAATCTTATATTCGTAATCTACACACTAAAATATGTCTTTGGGTGAATTTGCACTCAATTTGAAGACTATTTGATTAAAAGGTGAAATTAGGAGACAGAAGTGTATACAACCTTCAAAATATTAAATAAATATACAAACAACTTCAACATATAAAAGTAATAGAAAATTCATGCTCCATATCTTTAAGCTTGCTTATGGATGAAGTTTCACCAAATTTGGATAATCATAATGTCATTAATGATTAAGGAAAGAGAAAACACGATTTGCTAAATTAATACATCAAGTTTCCAAATGTGAAAACTAATACCAAAGTTGGATTCGACATGCCTTAATTAACTTAAATGCAAAATTTCATATTAATTGGACTTTGTTTGGGCCCTCAAATTTTAGGAAAAGAAAGAACATAATTAATTAATCTCACTTTAATCAATTCTTGATTTGGGTAAGGTTTTCACATTTAATTTCTTTACCACTATGCTTTCCTATTTTATCAAATGCAAGTTTATTTCTGGCCACTCGATCACCATCTGATGGTGCGAGACCTATCTCCTACCATGGGTAGGAAAGGTCTGCCTTTGTGAACAATATCGACGAACTGCCTATCTGATCTTTCGAGTTTTTTCTCCCTCCTTATTGCTTCCCTGTTTGAGATCTTTTCTCCAATAGTTTCCCCTCCACTTTCCGATCTCATTGATACCCGACATGAACCCTAGTTTCCCTAATTGATGAAACCCCCAATCTGGCCTCGTAACCTCTTCTTCCCCGAGATTCACAAACTCCTCATACCACCTTCCTATATAAACCTAACAACCTAGAAACATCTCCCTAATCCACTAGAACTCTCCTCTACCCTCAATTGAACCCATAACTCCCTTGAGTATTGCCCTATAGTCAATGTATGTTGTTGGCCTTGGTCATCCCCATCCTATGACTAAAATCACCTTCGTTCAATTCTAACCTTCTCAATGTCATCAAGAATTTGTGTGTAATCTCCTCTTTGATCCCACTTTGGCTTGTTGGTCACCCAGAATTGAGTTGTTGATGTGCTCTGGAGACCCTTCGCCATAGTGCGCCCGATCTCCCCCTAAGTCGAGGATGGAGCCCCCGAGTTCGGAGAAGGCCCACAAAGCTTTAGTTGTGTTTTGTTTTCTCTGATTTTGGGAGTTTCATTGTTTTCTGAAATCCTTGCCCTATCAATTATGGCGACAGTTCTTGAGCAAGCTACATATCACTTTGGGGCTTGTTTTTAGGCTTGTTGAAAACATCGTGCGACGAGGGACCTTGTGGGAAGGATTTTTTATTTGCAACCCCGATAAATCTCTAGATAATTCCCACACTTGATCTTAGTGTTTGAGCTTCAGTTCATTTTGTCAAGGATCAGAAGTAGTAAACATTACGGGGTGTTGATTTACCTTCATGCCCTTCTATTTCTTCTGTATTTCATTTTTTGCACTAAGGGCATTTTAGACATTTCACACTCGATGAACTTTGTTTCTCCTCTGAGGTGATTTTCCAGCTTGTCAGTGGGGCCAGCTAAATTGGCTACCCATGATTAGGCCAAATCAGTGCGAGCACCCTCTCCCTCTCTCTCTTGCTTTCTCACAGACAAATTTTTGACTTGGAATTTTCTGATTGGCTATGCTTCAAAAATTCATAGTAACTAATTTATAGTTCACAAAAATAAAGTATAATATGTTTTAGAATAAAAAAATATAAGCTTTGTAATAGTACTAATCTTGTCGCCTAAATCTAATTTTTAAATACGTGATTTTTAATGGACTTTCCTAATTATATAATAACTTGCAAAATTCATAACTAATAATCTATAAGCCAAAAAAATACACGAAAATATGTTTTGAACTCAAAAAAATATAATTCAAAACATGGCATGGTTTTGATACCTAAATCACATGTCAGGAAAAAAGTGATTTTTAGGTCTTGTGAAATCAATGTAAATCTAACCCTAATTTCACTTACATGATTAATAGGTGCTTTCGAGACCTAGACTTGGATCTAGATCTGACTTGGACTTATATAGACTCTAAGGTAAGGTATGTTTGCATGCATCCCCTATTATTCCTTTTGAGTAATTCACCTATTTTCATCTTTATCATGGTCCAATGTACAATAGCCTACACAATATTCTTTCTTTTAAAATCGATGGTTCATGTAAACTACTTTATTTAGTACTAACCATGTGATCATATTTGGACATTCTCTTAGTCTCTTTATTATGCTTTGCTCATGGCGGAACATTGCTTTGTGAATGTTCTTCTTTACCCACCTTTGTAGTGGATGTTTATATGGCACATTATGTGATGCCATGGATCCTCTGATCCTACTTTATTTTGTTGGATGTTCTTATCTCTCTTATTCTCTATTATACTTGTTTACTCTTTTGATATGCATCATGTGGTGATTGATAGTATAATATACATGTGCCCTTTATGTGGATGTGAAAATTCCCACATATTAATGCAGATGTGAAAATTCCTACATATGAAAATATTTAGGGCAGATGTGCCTAGATAGATGTTGACAGACCCTGCCACCCAATATTCTAAAGCATATGTATACATGACCATACACACCCCACATTTTTGGTAGATGTGTTATATCCTACCTACATGTTTATACTATTCTAGTATTGTCACATGTGAAACACATGGATATCCTTGGTTCTTATATTCTTCTCTTATTTATCTATCTTATTGTGATTCATTTATGCCCTTTTGGGTAGTAGTTTTCTCTTTCATGGGAAGCCTTTATTTTGATGTACTTTATTCCATATATTGCTCAATTTCCTTTTTGGTATGCACATATTGATCTTTGTTGATGTCATCTACTTTTTCTCTTCTTGCTGGGGTATTCTTGCAATCGTAGGTGAAGGAATTGGATGATATGGCATGAAGACTTGGACTTAGCTTAAGTAGTAAAAGCTTGGAGACAAACTTATTATGGTCAAGATTTCCCTCTACTTAGATCCATATGTTGTATCTTACATGTAAATCCTTTGTGCAAGATTATGATGTTCTTTTGCAACCTTGTGAAAAATTAAACATAATCAATATTTTACTTCTGTTGTTATTTAAAATACCATTAGTAAGATTTGAAAATTTTACACCCACTCCAACATATCTTTTGGGTGTGTTTGGTATGGATGTTTTATTTCTTCAAATTTTTAGTAGGGAGTGGACCCCCTCTGGGTCCCACTCTTTACAACATGGTATCAAAGCCCATGGTAGTTGGAATCTGGCTATTTCAATTTTTCCTCCCTATTTAGAACCTTTTCCATGCATAGTTTCCCTTAAGTGAGATGTTTTCCCAAGAATTTCCTAAGTGCACCCTAATGTGATGAGGTTTTAGATGATATTACCCTACCATACAGATTGATGATGATTTGTATCTCTTGATTCTATGAGATTTGACTTGATAATTTGATAGGGTTGTGAGGAGGTAGTAGTATACAGAGATCTTTTTATGCAAAATTGTGACTTGGTTTCCGCATTGATTTTCAGTTCATTTTTATTTCACATTGCATGATTTTTCAAATAAAAATATATTTTCAATTATACTACTATATGTACATTTTTTTTGGATTTTATTGAGGTTTTCTTGAACTATGTCACAATGAAGAGATATGTGAAGTTTTAGTAAAGAAAGCCTAGAATTAGTTGGAATAAATATCCTAACCTTAGTTTTAACTATGAAGAAGTGACTAGGAATATGTGTAAAAACATAAAGGTGTAGGGGACCTACCTTTTGTACCCTATGTTTTTTTGGTTGATAATATGAACCATAGGTTTTTTATGTTAGAGACACAAGGACCTACAACAAACCCCAGGCTATTATGACTTGTTAATTGGATACATGAACAACATACATCTCTAAAACATTCACAACAAAAAGCGATGTGGGTAACTCTAAATGTTGTTTAGTTTGACTTGATAGGTAAAACCTTTTAAGGGGTGGAGAGTAGTTGGTTGTTGATGTTTGGATGAATATATTTTGAGGATGAACTCCTTTTAAGGGGTGAAGTGCTATAATAAACCAAAATCTAGCCTCTTGACCCTAATATTATGTGTTGAAGGATAGAGAGTTTAGTTCTTTGGGCTTAGCCAATCAAGGTTGAGGCTAGAACATAAATAATGGGCACATAAAATATGTCACATGATAAATGGAGATTTCATAATAATTTGTGCACAATAATGATATATAATTTTTTTGGATGTAATACAAATATAAGGGAAATAATTGGATGAATAATAATAATAATGAAATAATATTATAATAAATATGATGATGACAAGCCAAAATTGTTATAATTCATAAAAGGAGATTCTGAAAGAGAATCTAATATGAAATTCATGTTATTAGATACTAATTAACTTGGGAGTCAAGTTTCACACTATTTGCATTATAATAACTATCCTAATTTCTTTTAGAAAAGAAAATATGAGTTTTCCTTCAAAATATGAGATAAATCCTTTAATGACTCCAAAAGTGGAAAATAATCTTAGATTCATAATCTACCCACTAAAACATGTCTTTGGGTGAATTTTTACTCAATTTGTCTATTTGATTAAAAGGTGAAATTAGGAGAGAGAAAGTGTGTAGAACCCGTAAATATTAAATAAATGTACAAACAACTTCAACATGTAAAATTAATGGCAAATTTGTGCTCCATATGTTTAAGTTTGCTTGTGGATGAAGTTTCACCAAATTTGGATAATCCTAATGTCAATAAAGCATGAGGAAAGAGAAAACATGATTTGCTTAATTAATACATCATAGTTTCCAAATGTGAAAACTAACACCAAAGTTGGATTTTTCATACCTTAATTAAATTAAGTGCAAAATTTCATATGAATTGGACTTTGTTTGGGCCCTCAATTTGTTAGGAAAATAAAGAATATAATTAATTAATCTCACTTTAATCGATTTCCAATTTGGGTAAGGTTTTTGCATTTAATTTTGTCGCCACTATGCTTTCCTATTTTATCATATGTAGGTTTATTTCTGGCCACTCGATCACCATCCGACGGTGGGAGACCTATCTCCTACCTCAGGTAGGAAAGGTCCACCTACGTGAATAGTACCGACAAACTGGCAATATGATATTTCGAGTTTTTCTCCCTCCTCACTGTTTCCCTCTTCAAGATCTTTTCTGCAACAGTTTTCCCTCCACTTTCCAATCTCATTGATACCCGTCGTGAACCCTAATTTCCCCGATTTTTGAAATGCTCAATCTAGCCTCGTAACCTCTTCTTCCCTGAGATTCACAGACACCTCGTACCACCTTCATATATAAACTTAACAACCAAAAACATCTCCCAAATCCAGTGGAACTCTCCTCTGCCCTCAATTGAACTCATAACTCCCTTAAGTGTTGCCCCAGAGTCAATGTATGTTTCTGGCCTTGGTCATCCCCTTCCTGTGATCACCTTTGTTCAATTCCACTCTCATGAACCTTCTCAACGTCAACAAGAATCTGCGTGTGATCTTCTCTTTGTTCTTTCTTAGGCTTGGTGGTCTCCCTGACTCGAGTTATTGTTGTGCTCTGGAGACCCTTCACCATGGTGTTCCTGATCTTCCCCTAAGTCGAGGATGGATCTCCTGAGTTCAGAGAAGGTCCACAAAGCTTTAGGTGTGTTTTGTTTTCTCTAGTTTTGGGAGTTTCGTTGTTTTTCAGAATTCTTGCCTTGTCAATTATGGCGGCAGTTCTTGAGCAAGCTACATATCATTTTGGTCTTATTTTTAGGCCCGTTGAAAATGTTGTGTGATGATGGACCTTGTGCGAAGGATTGTTTCTATGCAACTCTGATAAATCTCCAGATGGTCCCCACACTTGATATTTGTGTTTGAGCTTTGGTTCATTCTGTCGAGGAGCAGAAGTGGTAAACATTGTGGGGTGTTGACTTACCTTCCTAACCTTCTATTTCTTCTATCTTTGATTTTTCACACTAGGGGCATTTAGACATTTCATGCTCGATGAACTTTGTTTCCACTTTGAGGTGACTTTCCATCTTATCAGTGGGGCCGACCAAGTTGGCTGCCCATAATTGGGCCAACTCAATGCGAGCCCTCTCCCTCTCTCTCTTGCTTTCTCGCAGACGAATTTTTGACTTGGAATTTTTTGATTGGATGTTCTTCAAAAATTCATAGTAATTAATTTACAACTCATAAAAATAAAGTGAAATAAGTTTTGGAATTGTAAAAATATAAGATTTGTAATGGTACTAATCTTATTGCCTAAATCTAATGTTATATATATGTGATTTTTAATGGACTTTCCTAATTATATAATAACTTGCAAAATTCATAACTAATAATCTATAAGCTAGAAAAATATAATAAAGTATCTTTTGAACTAAAAAAATATAGTCTAAAGCATGACATGGTTTTATACCTAAATCACATGTAAGGGAAAAGGTGATTTTTAGGGTTTGTGAAATCAATGTAAATCTAACCCTAATTTCACATACATGATTAATAACTACTTTGGATACCTAGACTTGGATCTAGATCTAATGTGGACTTGTATAGACTCTAAAGTTAGGTATTTTTGCATCCCATATTATTCCTTTTGAGCAATTCACCTATTTTCATCTTTATCTTGCTCCTTTGGACAATAGCCTACACAATGTTCTTTCTTTTGAAATTGATGGTTCATGTGAACTACTTCATTTCGTACTGACCTTGTGATCATATTTGGACATTCTCTTCTTCTCTTTCTTATGCTTTGATCATGGTGGAACATTCTTTTGAGAATGTGCTTCTTTGCCCACCTTCATAGTGGATGTTTATATGGCACATTATGTGATGCCATGGATCCTCTGATCCTACTTTATTTTGTTGGATGTTCTTATCTCTCTTATTCTCTTTCATACCTTTTTACTCTTTTGTTATGCATCATGTGGTGACTGCTAGTATAATGTGCATGTGTTATTTATGTGGATGTGACAATTCCCACATATGAATGCATATGTGAAAATTCCTGCATGAAAATATTTAGGGCAAACATGCATCAGCAGATGTTGACAGACCCTGCCACCCCATATTCTAGAATAGATGTATACAAGACCCTTCTTTTCCCACTTTTTTTGGTAGATTTGTTATTTCCTACCTACATGTTTATATTTTTCTAGTATTGTCACAGGTGAAACACATGGATGCCTTGGTTCTTATATTTTACTTTGATTTATCTATCTTATTGTGATTCATTTATGCCCTTTTGGGTAGTAGTTTTCTCTTTCATGGGAAGACTTTATTTTGATGTACTTTATTCCATATATTGCTCAATTTCCTTTTTGGTATGCACATACTGATCTTTGTTGATGTCATCTACTTTTTCTCTTCTTGCTGGGGTATTCTTGCAATCGTAGGTGAAGGAATTGGATGATATGGCATGAAGACTTGGACTTAGCTTAAGTAGTAAAAGCTTGGAGACAAACTTATTATGGTCAAGATTTCCCTCTACTTAGATCCATATGTTGTATATTACATGTAAACCCTTTGTGGGAGATTATGATGTTCTTTTGTAGCCTTGTGAAAAATTGAATATAGTCAATATTTTACTTCCGATGCTATTTTGAATACCATTAATAAGATTTGAAAATTTTACATCCACTCCAACATATCTTTTAGGGGTGTTTGGGATGGATGTTTTATTTCTTCAAACATTTAGTAGGGAGTGGATCCCCTTTGGGTCCCACTCTTTACATGATTAGTAAAAAACAATCATTGTTTATCATGAATAAGGGTTATAATTGCACAATTTATACAACAACCTCCCTCAACAGAAAGGCTATAGATCAAAATAGACATCCAATCAATTGATGTTCTACCACGGTCTACCTTACTTAGATGTTGTCTCTATAATCCCAAACCCATTACATGGTCCCTCTCACCTATAATGAGTTTCCCAGCTCAAACCAATGTAGTGCACCCCCTACTCACATACCTTTTAACCCCTGATCATAGACATGCAAGCACGCCATTTTATACTGAGTGAAATTTTGCAAAGACTCGTGACTTGTATGGTTCCTACTAAGAGCACACCCCAAATTGAGGAGTTGTAACAACTGAAATTTTCAAGAGGAATTTAAACCTTAGAATGTACTTTTTCCTAAATAATAATAGTTGAGGGGTTAAATGTAAAAAGACCATAAGATGATACTTCTTATTTGAAAATGAAGTAAGAAAGATTAAAATGAGACTCAAATACATTATCTCTTTCATATGTGCATTATATCATTCCATTATCTCACATTGATAAATAGTAGTTTCCCTTTTCTTTTTCTCTCTCCTCTAAGATAGTATTCAAGCATATGAGGGATATAAATTAAATCCTATGGAAGATACTCATTTTGATGTTAAAGGGAACAATTATCAATGTATATTACACATTATTTCAATTTTAATGTACATAATTCAAGATAATGACTTTAATGTATAAATGGACATACAATGGGTAAAGCGTAAATATAAGGGTATAAGAAGGGTCTAGACCACTTGTTGGACATGTGGTCCAAATATTGGTCAAGTTTTGACCATGTTTGACCATCCAAATGAATTTAAAAAGTTTATATATAGTTTGACTAAGGTTTTAATATCAATTACATTTATTGTATCAAATTAGACCAAAGTCATGCATTTTTTGGGTTGTCATGCGCTTCTCAGACTCAATTCCTCTATAACACACCATCCAATGGTCTCAATTAAATTGTTTTATGATCAGACGATTGAGAATTCATCAACTACCTTCCATTTTGATCGTTGTATGAATGCAATCTCTATAACTCTTCTCTCTATCTCGTTCTTCATCTTTCCTCCATCAATCCACAAGATTTTTTTCACCATTTTGTTTGTCTTTATCCCCCGTTTCATTCAAACCATCACTCACTTTTTGTTTTGACAAGATGAGAAAGCGCCCAAATCAGGCTATTGCCCCTCTCGCAACTATGAGTTGAAGGAACTACCCCAGTGCTTTGCACCCCTATGTGAGGCACCATATAGCATCGCGGGACCTTAAGCTTTACTCCTCACCTACCAATTTCACCTCCTTTGCTCCCAAGCTCCCCAACCTATTCAAGTCTGGTCTTCGGCGACCTTGGCTCTCCGTTGCATATGACCAAATTGGCAATGCAGTAAGCTTCCCGGACCCTCCATGTCCCTTCTTCTATCATCATTTTCCTCCTAGAAAACCCTGAGAGTCATATCCTATAGTCCTACTTAAGGACCAAGCTGGTGTTCAACGTTGTGGCCACCCAGGGCCTCTCCAAACACATGAATTAGGTATGTTAAAATTTGTCCGAACCTGTGAACCCGATTGTGTCTGGCCTGGAAAAAATTGAGTCTGGGATTCAGTTGTGACGTTTCGGCTCAGTTCCGGGTTTCAGATTACGTGTCCAAATCTAAACTGGGTCAGTTTCGGGTTTAGAAACTGGACAAAATTGAGCTCTAAGTACTTACTTATAGACATATATTTATGGGATAAATGCTATGTTTTAAAGTGATATATGTATTCTTTTGATATAGTATATGTGATATTGCAACATATTATAGTTAGTTAATATGATAAATGTGTTGTTTTTAATAGTGTTTTTATGTTTTTATTGTGTTACAATTTAATTATGTGTTAGGTAACATATATAATTCCTTTTGTAGATGTTGTTATTATGTGGTATATATATAATTTTGGTATGGTAATAGTAATCTCAATTTGTTTGAAGGGCTATATTTTGATGTGAATATGTGTTATTTTAGTATGATATAGGTGTTGTTGCAACAATTTTAATTTGATGCATGTGTTGTGTTAGTATGAAATATGTGATGTTGCATTTGTGCTAAGATTTTTTTGTTTGTATTGTTTTCTTAAATAAAAGCAAAATAAAAGTAATATTTTAATGTATTATATTACATGATCATTGTCACCTTTGGTAGTTTATTTTAGATAACAAAATTATTTAAAATTGTGTAGGTAATTTAATTCGAATTTTTTTTAAAGAAATCATCTTTAAATTAGGTTCGGGTTTGGTTTCCGGTTTAGATTTTTCAATCCGGGTGGGTTCGAGGTTGAGAGATATGAGTAAAATCTGAGTCTGGGTTCAGGTTTGAATTTGACAATCAACAATTCGGGGAAGATTTTTTGACCTGGAATTGACCCGAACCTGATATTTTGACACCCAAATGGGAATGCTCTGTAAAGGTCCTATAGACCTCGACAAGTCTTCACAAACACCCAGATTCATTTTACTGACCTCTTTCTAGTAGTCCTGCTTTTGAGCTTGATTTTTGCATATTTCACCATGGTCGTTCTGATACTTTTAGTGCCCACAACCTAGGTTCGTCTTGACCGTCGGAAGTCGGCAAAGATAATGGGGTCATCCCCCATATTTGATCACCAATAGAGCTCGAGTGTTACTCACACCTCGAGTCCCTAAAGCATTACATCCTCACACACAATGGAGGGGAAGAGTCCAAGTTGTGAGATGACAATGGTATCCCTACTCATTGAATTGAGTGATTATTTCTGCATGGGTATTTTTGGGTTTTAGCGCCCTTCTCTTCTTTCCCAAACAATGGTGTTTACTAGTTGGTGACACCCAATTGGGCCACCTCTGAGTAGGCTCAAAGCCAGGTGGACCGAGTGTTTACATAATGAAGCACACATGGCTTTTCCTCAATTTGTAATTGGTTATATATTCATAAATTCACAATAATTCAACTACTTCTTAGATAATTACAAATAAATAGTAATTGGAAATGATTTTTAATAAGGAATCCTATTTTAGGATTTTCAAGCCATGATTTGCCTTCATGTTCTAATGTTTTATTAGAAACCCTAATTTTGATCATGAAATCCTAAATATGTATCACATGTGATTAATGTGACCTAAACCAGTAATCATCCAACCAAGTTTCCTAATTTAGTGATATTGATCAGTAAGCCTAACCCTAATGCACTCAAATATTAATCAACCCTAATTCAACATAGGATCAATACAAGGTATTGATTTATGATGTTCATAATTATGTACATGTATATAGAGCCTAATCAATACAAGGGAGGGTTTGACTTTGCATTTGATCAAAGAACAAAGAGATCATCTTAGGATCTACTTTTCTCCATAGTAAGAGATCCATGCATATTTGGCATAAGTAATTTTGATTTATTGGTTGTTTATTTATGATTATGCACATTAGTATTCTCCATGAAATTATGAATGCTTTATCAAAGGACATCATGTATAGTTATCACTATTTGATTGTCTGTTATTTACAGTCTATGGTAAAACCCTAACTATGATTATGAATTAAGGTTGATGAATCATGCTCAAAGAGGGGAAACCTGTTATGGTTTATGAGGGAGAAATACCATTAAGACATTAAGAATGAGAAATCTGAATTATGATTCAAGGGGAGAAATCCTATCATGCTAAAGTTCAAGGATCATGGTAAAGTTAATGTTGATGTTAATGTTAAGATAAAGGGAAGTGAATTAGTTTTTATATACTCTCACCATCATGGATATCAAGGGGTCATTATGGGCTTTTTAGCCAAATCATAGGCATTTATGCCAACTATGGGCTTTTATAGCCAATCATGGACCTAAAGGGGTAATTATAGGCTTTTAGACAAATCATGGGCATTTATGACAATTATGGGCTTTTCTAGCCAATCATGGACCTCATGGGGTCTTTATGGGATTTCTATCCAAATCAAGGGCATTCTTAGCAATCATGTGCTTTTTAGTGGGCGTCATATAGAGATGTGTATGTTTACTGTTCAATTCTTCATATAATTAGTAACTCATGAATGCTTAAGAAAATCCATGTTCAAGTTTATGTCAAATTAGTTCATGTCAATTTTACTCATGTCAAGTTATATTTATTTTTATGTCATATAAAGTGCCAAATACTACTTATTGATGTGATGTTTGTTTTACATGGTTGGGGATGCTATGTCCATAGGACTAGGAGCAAGTGAGGGGTATCAAGGACAATTGAGGGCTTGAAGGAACTTCAAGCTTAGCCTAGTGGGGTGTCATTTATCAAGTCAATCTAGAGTTTAGATATCATTCATAATATGCTTAGTCATGTTACCAAATAAGATTAGATTTTATAGATGAACATGATGTACTTTTCTTTTGCCAAGAACTATATATGAATCAATTTTAAATCAATGCAAAGTGTTTCGTTAAATTAAATTGCATGTTTAGCATATTGTGACACCCCTAATGAGTAAAAAAATGCTTCCGCTCATGTGGTACAAAAACTGGGGTGTTATTATGGTGTCATAGCAATTTGGTAAACGACCACTAGGAAAACATTATTCTCATGGTCATCCTAGAATGAAGATATGAGATTAGGGTTTAGGGATATATTCTTTAAGGAAAGAAATTATGATCTAAAAATATTAGAATTTTCACCTTAGAAGATATAGAGATGTCAAAGATAGATGTTTAACTAGTTAGATCTCAATTATCAACCTAAACCTATCTAATGATATAGCCTATCCATTCTCAAAGTTTATGGACATCCAATTGAGAATTGAAGAGGGATGTCAAAAGATTTAGACTTTAAATGTATTTCTCTTTATTACTAGTGCACGTGGTATGTGACACGTGTATTAGTAGGTTAGTGAGAGGTAGAATGATAGGATCCCACATCTCAGGGTATGTGCCTGATCACCACATATCCAGGAATGTGGTAGGTACCTAAAGACCTAAGGTTAGATTGTTATCCACCCCAAATGACAGAAAGTAATGACAAGGTTAAGGAAGATGCCCTAAGTATAGTTATGAGTTGGTTTCTTAAACCCTAAGTATAGGTTGAGAAGATGAGGATTAAAGTAATAGTTAATTCATGCTACACAACTCTTTCCATGCAAAAATTTGAACCTTAATAAACATTGACATGTTAAATATCATGAAATGAAAAAAGTTAGGAAAACCCTAAGGTGGGTTGTACCGTACAAAAATTTGAGGATAAACTTTATTTTAAGGTGGGTAGAATCATAACATCCCAAATTTTCAAGAGGAATTTAAACCATAGAATGTAGTTTTTCCTAAATAATAATAATTGAGGAGTTAAATGTAAAAACACCATAATATGATATTTCTTATATGAAAATGACACTCAAATACATTCTCTCTTTCATATGTGCATTATTTGATTCGATTAACTCAAATTGATAAATAATAGTTTCACTTTTCTTTTTCTCTCTCCTCTAAGATAGTATTAAAACATATAAGGGATATAAATTAAATCTTGGGAAGATATTCATTTTGAAGTAAAAGGGAACAATTATGAAAGGATATGACATATTATTTCAACTTTTATGTACACAATTCAAGATAATGAGTTTTAATGTACCAATGGACATATAATGGGTGAAATGTAAATCCAAGGGTATAAGAAGGGTCTAGACCACTTATTGGACATGTTATCCAAATTTGGTCCAATTTTGACCATGTTTGACCCTCCAAATGAATGAAACAAGTTTGTATATTGTTTGTCTAAGGTTTTAATTTCAATTACATTTAATGTGTCGAATTAGACCAAAGTCCCACATTTTTTGGATTATACTTAGACTTAAGTCCCTCTTTTACGTGCCATCCTATATACTCCATTAAGTCATTTAATTATCTGATGGTTGAGAAGTCATCAACTACCTCCTATTTTGATTGTTGTATGAACGTAGTCTCTGTAACTCCTCTCCTGGTCTCGTTCTCCTTTCCTCCATCAATCCATGAGATTCTTTCACCATTCAGTCCATCTCTCTCCCCCATTTCATTCAAGCCATCACTCACTTTCTATTTTAACCAGATGAGTAAATGCCCAAATCGGGCTCTCACCCCTCTTGCCGCCATGAGTTGGAGGCACTACCCCAATGCTTCACACCCCCTATGTAAGGCACAATATAACACCACGAGACCTCAACCTTTACTCCTCACCTACCAATTTCATCTCCTTTGCTCCCAAACTACCCCACCTATTTAGTTCCAGTCACCAAAGACCTTGGCTTCTCCTTACCCTCCTCTGCCACCTCAGGCCAAATTGGTAATGCGGTAAGCTTTCCTGACCTTCCATGTCCCTTCTTCTACCACCAGTTTGCTCCCAGAAAAACCCCGAGTGTCTTATCCTATAGTCCTACTTGAGGACCAAGCCTACGTTCAACGTCATGGCTACTAGGGTCTCACCAAACATGGGAATACTCTGTAGAGGTCCTATAGACCTCAACAAGTCTTTACAAACACCCAGATTCATTTTATTGACCTCTTTCTAACAGTCCTACTTTTGAGCTTGATTTTTGTAGGTTTCAACATGGTCGTTCTGATGCTTTTAGTACCCACAACCTAGGTTCGTCTTGACCGTTGAAAGTCAGTGAAGGTAATGGGGTCAACCCCCAGATTTGATCACCAACAGACCTCAAGTCTTGCTCACACCTTGAGTCCCTGAAGCGTTGCTTCCTCACACGTGATGGAGGGGAAGAATCCGGGTTGTGAGATGACAATAGTACCCCTAGTCATTTATTTGAATGGTTATTTCCACACGAGTATTTTTAGGTCTTAGCGCACCCTTTCCTTCTTTCACAAATAATGTCCTTTACCAGCTTGTGACACCTGATTGGGCCACATCGGAGTAAGCTCAAAGCCAGGTGGATCGAGTGTTTGTATAATGAAGTACACATGTCTTTTCCTCGAATTTTGATGGGTCAGATATTCACAAATTTATAGTAACTCAACCAATGCTCAAAGAATTATAAATAAATAGTCATTGGAAATGATTTTTTAACAAGAATCTGATTTTAGGGATTTCAAGCCATGATTTGCCTTCCCATTCCAATGTTTTGTTAGAAACCCTAATTTGGACTCATGAAACACTAAATATGTATCACATGTGATTAATGTGACCTAAACCAGTAATCATCCAACCAAGTTTCCTAATTTAATGATATTGATCAGTAAGCCTAACCCTAATGCACTCAAATCTTAATCTACCCCAACTCAACCTAGGAGGAATATAGGGTATTGATTTATGATGTTCAATAATTATGTACATGTATATAGAGCCTAATCAAGACAAGGGAGGGTTTGACTTAGGATTTGATCAAGATCAGAGAGACCATCTTAGGATCTACTTTGCTCCAAGGTAAGTGGGCCGTGCATATTTGGCATAAGTAATTTTGGTTTATTGGTTGTTTACTTATCATGATGAACATTAGTATTCTTCATGAAATTATGAATGCTTTATCAAAGGACATCATGTATAGTTATCACTGTATGATTGGTTGTTATTTACTATCTGTGGTAAAACCCTAACTATGATTATGAATTAATATTAATGAATCATGCTCAAGAAGGGGAAACCCTATTATGGTTTATGAGGGAGAAATCCCATTTAGACATTAAGAGAGAGAAATCCAAATTATGATTCAAGGGGAAATCCCATCATGCTAAAGTTCAAGGATCTTGGTAATGGTAACGTTAATATTAATGTTAAGATAAATGGAACTAAATTAGTTTTTATATGCTCTCGCCATCATGGACCTCAAGTGTTCGTTATGGGCTTTTTATCCAAATCATGGGAATTTATGCCAATTATGGGCTTTTATAGCCAATCACGGACCTCAAGGGGTCACTATGGGCTTTTTAGCCAAATCATGGGCATATATGCCAATTGTGGGCTTTTATAGTCAATCATGAACCTCAAGGAGTCATTATGGGCATTTTAGCCAAATCAAGGGCTTTCCTAGCAATCACGTGCTCTTAAGTGGGTATCATAGAGAGATGCATATATTTACTCTTCAATTCTTCATGTTATTAGTGACTCATGAATGTTTAAGAAAATTCACATTCAATTTTATGTCAAATCAGTTCATGTCAATTTTACTCATGTCAAGTTATATTTATTTTTATGTCATATAAAGTGCCAAATACCACTTACTGATATGATGTTTGTTTTGCATGGATGGGGAGGTGATGTCCGCACGACTTGGAGCAAGTGAAGGGTATTAACAACAATTAAGGGCTCAAAGGAACTTCAAGATTAACCTGGTGGGGTGCCATTTACCAAGTCGATCTAGATTTTAGATATCATTCATATTATGCTTAGTCAAGTTACCAATTACGATTAGACTTCATAGATGAGCATGATGTAGTTTTATTTTTTAAAGAACTATGTATGAATCAATTTTAAATCAATGCAAATTATTTCATTTACTTTAATTACATGATTAGCATATTGTGACACCCCTAATAAGTAAAAATGCTTCTGCCCATGTGGTATAAAAAATGGGGTGTTACAGGAGTTAAACCCCATTGCAAATCATTTTAAGGTCCACCTATTCAAACCCAAGAAGACTCAGATAGTGGGGAGCGTGCCAGACATACACCTCACATGTCCATAGATTTGACTGATCAATGATGGATCACTTAAGGTGCTCCTAAAGGATCTAGGAGGCGGGGGACATTCCACACACGCCTCACCTTCCCCTCTTTGACAAGTCAATCATACGTCATTTAAAAAGCACATAAATGCCTATAGAAAGTAAGGTGCTGCCAGGGGACACTCACACTAGGTAGCACCATGGCCCCTATATATCCCCCTAGCCTCTGTTTGAACGGGATTTCATCCCCTAGTTTGCCATTTTGAGAAGTTAAAGAGTGGTACAAAGAGATTACACCCTATTTATAGAGGATAATCCCAAGATCTAAAGGGGACACCTTTCTCTTAAAAGTGAGAATCATCCACCCCAAAATTCAAAGATCCTCCATCTCTAACCTTAAAATCCCAAAAAGAAGCAACTTTGAGGATAGAATCCACATCCCTTGGTACAAGAAGGAGAAAAGCAACCCTCTCTCACTTCCTACCATGTCAAAGAAAGGAAAGTCGGGTTTAACAACAATGAAAATTACTTCCCCCTCCCATATCCACTTGTGAAGCAGTGTAATCATACGAGTTCTTAATACTGGTGGTCATATATATATATATATATATATATAGAGTCAGGCTAGAATACACTCGAGTGTACGGATCGCACGAATACACTCAAGTGTGTTTTCATATCAAGACTATTTTTTGCAAAATGTAAACCGTTGATCTTCACCGTCATACTATAACTAGGCTACATACAAATTTTGAACCCATTTGGATGAGTATAAGTCACTCATCTAAGGGCAACAAAATCAACGCGCGAAACTAATTTGAAATGCATAATTTTTGCGGTCTTCATAACATGAGCTATACATATCCAAATGTGCTCAAATTTTGCGTATGAGTTGTTCACGAGATGTTTAAGAAGATCAACGGATTAGATTTTCAAAAAAATATTACATCATGGAAAACTACTTGAGTGTATTCCGCTCCGGATACACTCGAGTGTATTCTAGCCTGACTCTATATATATATATATATATACTATCTTATCATTCTAAGAGCGAGCACTCGTCTCCATCCCTCCCCATCTATGTCACCTATTACTAAACGGATACTTATACTCGTTGGCGTTGTTGTACTTGTATGAACCAGCTGGACTCTTTGCTTCCTTTTGATCGCATACAACTGTTGGACTCTTTGTAGTTCATGCATTATAGGTTTCCCATTTATTCATAAAAATCCATCCACTGCAATATTAAAGGGAGGGAGCATCCTCGGTTGCATGTAGCAATCTGCATGAGGCGCTGGCGGCTGGCGCCCGAGTAATAAGAAACCCGTTTAACCGTCTCTCTCCGTCCTTTGAAATCTTTCTGATGTTAATCCATTTCCTGTCATAGATCTGGAGGAGAAGGCGCAAAAGGTGATGAGGGGCACATGCTGAGTTATATATGGTTGGCGTCTTTGTCATCAGGCTGTATGAACCCGCTCTTCAGGAAGGAAGATCAAGGGTACCAGTTTGGGTCTACAGCATAGGAGAAGATCTCATCACAGCCAACAATAAAAGCCACATTTGCGACACCGTGATACCTATGTATCCGTCTCAATAATTGTTTATGGGAGTGAGATTGAGAGTCGGGCTGTCGAGTGTAGTTACGGGGATACATACGACGACTAGCATACGGTCTAACATCCATGGCGAATCCATCTGCGTTGTGCTACTGCGTCATTAGATGGGCGGGATGCAATGGACACCGGTACCATAGGAGGCCTTCTGTAGAAATTCTATAGGACACCAATCAAGCCTTTACACATGCGCACTCCCCCACCACCATCCAAAAACAAAAGAAATTAAATCAGACGCTAAACCCCACTCACCTGTTTGCCGAGAGAGCATGTAATATATTTAATTTTTGGTAAATTTAATACTTGTCTACAAATTAGTAATAACCGCATTGCAAACTGCAATCTTTTTATTTATTTTATGTATCGGCAATATCTTTTGGGAAAGTAAAATGAATATAATTAAAGGAATTCGTAATGTATGTTTTTCATATAAACCGGTACAATACAGAATGACATAATTAACTATATACGAGTATGTGTATGTATTCGTTCATGCGCATAAATACTTGTGCGTATATCTAAACCAGTACAACACAGTATATCTTTTTCATGTACATATCTAAATACTTGTCGTCTTTACATTTAACATAATGTGTATAAATTTTTTTATTTAGGGTATAATTATATTTTTTTATACTTATACATTTAGATATCCTAATCGAACTGCATACCAATGCCATTTTTTACATACATACATGTAAGGTATCAAAATGGAACTACATAAGTATCTACAACTAAATTTCTTATTTACCGTATCTAATTGCAATACTTTTGTGTAACATTTTTAATTCACCTTATCTAATAGTAATTTTTTGCATCACACACATATATGTGAGGTATCATAATCAAACTATATATCAATATATTTTTTATTTGCTATATATAGTTGTAATATTTTTCTTAGACATACGTATATTTTTGTTTATCATATCTAAATATAAAATTTAATTATAAATACATACATGTGAACTATCATAATCGAACTACACATTGCCATCAATGTGTAAATAAATATTTTATCTAATGTATATAACTATGATATTGTTTTATATAATATTATTTATATATCTAGTTAAAACATTTTTTTTTAAATTTGTACTTGTGAGGTATCAGAATTGAATTACATATGAATGTACAATTTTTTAAGCAACACAACCAGATACAAATATACCTATATAAAAGTAATGTATAGAAAGTGAAATAGTATAAAATATAAAAATATAAAAAATATAAAGCATCAAATATTAATATATCTAGATAAATATTTTTATATAATTATATATTTAGATATAAAATACACTATTAAAGTGGAATAGTATAAAATATCAAATTATGCAAAAAAATATAAATCATCTAATATTAGTATCAAAATTATATATTTATTGATATGGTAAATAAGAAATTTATTTGTAGATACATATGTAGTTCGATTTTGATACGTTACATGTATGCATGTAAAAAAAGGCATCATTATGTAGTTCGATTAAGATATCTCACATGTAAAAGTATAAATAAGTACAATTTTACCCAATAAATAAAAAATTATTCATATCACAATACTATGTTATGTGTAAACGTGGCAAGTATTTAAATATGTGCACGAAAAAAAATATTGTGTTATACCAGTTTATATATACGCATAAGTATTTATACGCATGGATGAATATATACACATACTCATATATAGTTATACCGGTAAATGGCAAAAATATCCAAATCAAACTCCTTTAATTATATCTATTATGTGTTATACTGGTTTCTGACAAACATATTCATGTCCAACTCTTTTAATTATATCTATTTTGTATTTATCCAAAAGTTGTTTCCGATACATAATATAAATAAATAGATTGCAGTTTGCAATGCGGTTATTGCTAATTGGTAAACAAGTATTAAATTTCTTTAAAAATTAAATACATTACATGCTCACTAGAAAAATAGGTGAGTGCGGTCTAGTGTCGGATTTAATTCCGTTTGTTTTTTGGATGATGATGGGGGAGTGACCATGTGTCAAGGATTGATTGGTGTCCTATAGAATTTCTATAGGAGGCCTCCTATGCGTCCCACATGCAATGTCCCCTGAAAATGGCCGTCGCTGTGGGGTTCTACTCTGGTGAGCAATCGGAGTCGTTCTCCTCCCCCTCACAAACTGGGAACATCGGAAAAGGCTTCTCCATCATGGGTCTCCACTTCAAGGCTACGCATATGCCTCCTGCGTGGTTCCATCTTGCGGCCTGAGGAGGTTTCCGCTGGGGGATGCAGCTGTGCTAGTGAGGAATTGGAGGCCCTCCCTTCCTCCTCAATCTCTTCTAATGCCTCCATCACTTCGTAGTTGCTTCCTTCCATGGTGAGGTGGTCTTTTGTGGTGTTGCCGTCACCAAATCTCCAGAACACACCTCAAATGGAGGTCGTAGTGGTCATGACAACAAGGAATAGGGGAAACTACTAGGGTCCCTCTCTTGACCTTGAATCACTACGGAAGTACTCACAAAGCCACCAGGAACTCAAGCAAGGCTTCCAACTTTGATGGGATGCCCTGGGGTGCTTCTCCGAACTCTACCTCATTCTCTTGTTAGATCAGGTCTGTCGGCCAACAACTCCCTGGAAGTTCACGGCAAGATTAGAAGTGAACTCCCCCAGATTGTAGTTTCCTTTCCCTTTCCTTTGTTTTCTCTGATTTCCCTTCTAACGTCTAGTTCCCACTCATCTCTAAACATTCCATGCACTTGGCACTGGGAAACCGATGAAGAGAAGACCTCATTCTGTCTGGTTTCTTGCCCTCACCACTGAAATGAGGGGTCAAAGGACGGTTCCGAAAGAGAGGAGTATAACCTCTCACACAATGTCCAAACATAGGCCACGACTGTGACGTGGGATGAGGTCAGGGCTTGCCATTGCTTCCCCCCATGATCTCCAGCCAGACGAAAGGTAGGGGATGAAGACCCAGTCATCCGATTAGAAAGACTCAGGCCGGATCTTTGCCTGCAAGATGATGATCTATGGATACCGTCTAAACCAAAGGTCATAAATACTTATCAAAGTTGTGTGTGACATGATTATATGTCAACCAACTTAGGCTAAGAAGATCACGTACTTTGTCCCAAAACACCTAAAATATGTACATAATTTCACAAACTTCAAATCTAAATATCATCCTCTAGAAACATCAAAACCTATTGAAACTTGAACCATAGCTTGATCACAACTCTAACTTCGTTATGTGAAAAATGGTGCCAAAACTCGACTATTTGACTGTCAAATAAATACCTCAAAAAGGCATGAACATATGGATCATAATCATAATACCAACATCAATTAATTCCTTACTTAGTAAAAACATTTAGAACTCTCAAAATTACTCAAACACACATGAATTCACTTATTTCATTGGATAGTTAGGAATTCCAAAATTTCAGTCCATCACACCCTACACACCTTAAAAGAAATTTCGTCCTCAAAATTAAGCCAAAAATATAGTCCATCACAATTTATCTCCTAGATTGTGTAGAGAAGCTCCACTAGTTGAGATAAGAATGGGAGCTAGTTGAGGATCCCCTCCAGATAGCCCTTGTGATCCCTATTGATTGTGGCTATGAAGAAGAGCAATTGGAGCAATATAGACTTCATCTTGACACCCTTGTGGAGATAAGTGATGAACAGTTTGAGGATCTCAAATGGTCTCTGTTGTAGATGCAATACCTAAACCTCCCAAGGCAGCCGAGATGAAACCCCTCCCTGAAGGTCTCAATTATGTTTTCCTCGATGAGCAACAAATTTATCTTGTTATCATTAACTCTAATCTCACCTATGAATAGGAAACCAAGCTCATTATTGAGCTTAGGAAGAGGAAATCTTCCTTAGGATACAAAATGGTTGATTTGATAGGGATCGACCAAGCCATTTGCATGCATAAAATTCCTATGGTAGTAGAGTACAAACCTTCTGGATACCTTCAAAGGAAACTAAATCCAAACATGAAAGATGTTGTTCCTCTAGAGGTTATAAAACTTTTGACTTCAGAAATCATTTATGCCATCTCTGACTCCCCATGGGTTAGTCTCGTTCAGGTTGTCCCTAAGAAAGGGGGTATCAGTGTCGTAAAGAATGACAATGATACGCTTATACCCACCTGTACTGTCACATCGTGGACAATGTGTATTGATTATAGAAATCTGAATAAGGACACTAGGAAAGATCACTTCACCCTTCCTTTTCTAGATCAAGTACTAGAGCGCCTCACCCATCAACAATATTTCTTCTATCTTGATGGCTATCCAGGTTTTTATCAGATCCCCATTCATCCAGATGACCAGGATAAAATGACATTCATTTTCCTGTTTGATACTTATGCATTCAAGAGAATGCCATTTTGATTGTGCAATGCTCCGGCCACTTTTCAGCGCTGCATGTCCGCTATCTTTGATGGATTGATCGAGACCACTATATATGGAGGCGTTTATGGACAATTTCTTCATCTATGGAGACAATTTTGACTCTTGCCTTCATCATGTATATCTTGTTTTGAAAAAATGTGAGGAAGCACACTTGATCCTCAACTAGGAGAAATGTCACTTTATGGTGACAGAAGGGATTGTTTTGGGCCATAGGGTGAGCAACTATGGCATTGAAGTTGATAGAGACAAGACTAAGGTCATCTCAAACTTCCACCCCCTTCATATGTCAAGGACATGTGTGCCTTGCGTGGACACACTGGTTTTTATCGATGTTTCATCTGTGAATTTTCAAATATCACCAAACCCTTGACTAATCTCCTCTAAAAAGACACCCCTTTTGTGTTTGACAAAGTTTGCATGGCCAGTTTTCCTTGTCTAAAAGCTTCTCTCACTTCTACCCGTATCATTAGGCCCCCCTACTGGTCTTTGCCTTTTGAATTGATGTATGATGTAAGCGATTACGATGTTGGGGCTATTATTGGACAATGTATTGATAAAAATCACCATGTAATTTACTATGCAACCAAAACTCTTGATGATGCCCAGCAGAATTACACAACCACTGAGAAAGAAATGCTTTCCATAGTCTATGCATTTGACAAGTTCTGATCATATTTGGTACGTTCTAAAGTCATCATCTAGATAGGCCATGTGGCCATTACATACTTTATGACTAAAAAGGATGCCAAACCCCACCATCTTCATTGGGTCCTTTTGCTTCAATAATTTGACTTAGAAATCCTTGACAAGAAAGGTTGCAAAAATGTTGTTGCGGACCATCTTAGACTCCTTGATTTTTTCAATGATGATGTCATTCCCATTATTGACTCTCTCCCTGATGATAAACTATTGAAAATGGAATCTCAATACCCTTAGTTTGCTAACTATGTAAATTTTCTAGCTGTAGGTGTGTTACACCCTGAATACAAAGGACATTCTAAGGCTTGGGATGACCTATACCTTTTTAGATTGTGTTCAGATGGCCTTTACTACATGTGTGTCACTGAGGAAGAGGCTCATGACATTCTTGAGCAGTGCCATTCTGGCCCCACTAAAGGGAACATGTGCTCTCAAAAAACTGCTAGGAAGGTCTTACAATCTGGGTTTTTCTGGCCTACTCTATTCAAATATTCATACCATTTTGTCCTTTCTTGTGATGAATGTCAAAGGACCGACAATATATCTAAGAGATACCAAATTCCCATAACTTCTTGGCAAGATATTGAAATTTTCAATGTGTGGGGAGTAGATTATATGTGCCCATTTCCTTCTTCTTGTGGGTAAAACTACATCTTGGTGGTTGTAGACAACGTTTCAAAATGGACTAAAGACATCCCCACCAAAACCTGTGATTCAAAACATGTGAAAAAACTCTTCAAATATATTATTTTTCCTAGATTTACCTATTGCCTTGGTTTCTGATGGAAGTTCCCATTTTTTAGAGAAGAGCTTTGAGTCCTTGTTGAAATGATATTGATTCCATCATATAGTTGCCACCCCTTACGACCCTCAAACTAGTAGTCAAGTTGAGGTGTCAAATAGGCAAATCAAGTCCATCCTAGAGAAAATGATAAATCACACTAGGATCAATTGGGCTTTAGAACTCAATGATGCCTTGTGGGCATACATAACTACCTACAAAACCCCCATAGGCACCACTCCTTTCAAATTAATTTATGGAGAGACATTCCACCTACCCATAGAATTATAACATAAGGCCAATTGGGCCATCAAAAATCTTAATTTTGACTTATTTGATATAGGTGAAAATTGTTGTCTGTAAATGCAAGAGTTAGATGAGCTCCATATAATGGCCTATGAAAATGCTAGAATTTACAAACACAAAACCAAATTATGGCATGATGGCCACATTAGGAGAAAAGATATTAGGGAGGGCGACCAAGTTTTAATGTACAATTCCAGGTTGAGACTTTTCCCTGGAAAACTTAAAATCTAGATTTTATGGGCCCTACCTTGTCAAGTGTGCCTACCCTCATCACACTTTTCTTCTTTTAGATAAGGTGTTAGGGGAGTTTAAGGTTAATGGACATAGACTGAAATAGTACATTACCATTGAGGACTTTCTAACTTTAGAGCTACATCACCTCTCTTTACTTGAAGACCTTGACCTGAAAGAACCTTCACCTCCCCCAATCGAGCCTAAAATGAATCCATAATCTAGTTCTGTTGGGCCTTTGACATCAAACTAGGTGCATATTGGGAGGCAACCCAATCATTTAAATTTATGCAAATTTTCCTCTATAATTATCCTAGCTAACCTTACTGTTTCAATTTCAGATTGACTCTCTTAAAAAATGGAAGGTTGGCGACCCAACTTGATGTTCGTTAGATGAGGACCAGCTACCCCATCAGGATAGACGGTCGTTTGAGGATGAAAAGACGCTCATCTTGTCCATCAATGGACCTTTTTCAAAACTTGTGGCCATTTGAAATTTGAAATTTGAAATTTGATTGGGTGCCATTTCCAAGCCAGACGGTTGTCTAACTTACTAAAGACAGTCATCTCAACCACCTGGAGATGCATTCAAGGTGAGTTCAAATTTCCAGTCATTTTGAAATTTGAAACTTTGGTGTCTACTCTCGAAGTGTCTGACGACGGTTTGTCCCAACCAAAACGGTTGTTTCACATATCCAACTTTCCTATAAAACAAGTAGCTTAAGGTCATTTATCCACATCCACCAAGTGCTTTCCTCTTATTCCTCCCTAAGTTTTTCCATCCAGTTGACTCCCTAGCTAGCTGCCTTAGCCTCTCTAATGGGTGTATCACAACCTCTACAACCGTCTACCCATCTTCGGCAAATGACCAGATCACATGAGGCGGACGAATGTCCCGTGGCACCACAGTCACATCTTTGATGCACCACCATTTCATTTGACTAATCGGTCATCACCGCCATGACACACCCATCTCCCTGACGCCAGATGCCCAACCATAAAGCAAGCCATATGCCACATCTAGATCAGTGTCTGACATCTACTTTTCTTTCCCTTCGTCACATGACTACCCCAACCCTCCAGATGCCCGTCATGCTCCCACCGAGACGACCATCGCTATCCCTAGATCACCGTCAGCCAACCCCCCATCAACACCTCCCTTATCATTTATCAAACAACCGATTCGTCTACTCTAGATGACCATTTTTTCTACCTCAGATGACCACCCATCACATCTTAGACATTTGTTTGGTCTGCACCAAACGGTTGTTTCGGTACTCTTACCGACTGTCTTGCCCTCACATCAGCCATTCAACATGTCTGAGGGAGGGTCACTATAAGGACCCTGACTTGAGTATTGGGGTAACCCTATTTTCTTTGGCTTAATCATGTTCTTAGAACCTTGCTCTAATATTTTGAGATGTAATTAGGGATTGTTTGGATGAAATTTGTGCTTTCTATGCTAGTTTTGGTGCAAATTGCAATTTACCCAGAGTAGGTGGTTGATGTGAAATTTACCACCTCTAGGGTGTTCCCTCTCTTTCTTAACATCATCTAGAGGATATAAAAAGAGGAGGGTGCCTTGTTTGAGCTTTGGTTGAGGAGTTGACACCTTAAGGGTGATTAGGGTTTCCATGCATTAGGATGTCTCCACCCATGAAGTATGTTGGGTTGTCTCAACGATGGGTCATGACCTAGGCCTATTTTGGAGGGTGTCGTGGTCAATACACCTCCTCTAGAGTGTAGGATCATGACCTAGATAGTCTAGGGAGGTCTTGGGTCGAGATGGATGACCTCACATGTGTTGTCTCGATCTAGGGTTGATGGTGGTACCTTTTCTCGACCTAGAGGAGATGATGATGGGTGGTGTCATGACCATGGGAGGTGCACCCTAGGATGGCTGTGACCGTGTCCATGGGGGATGACATGCTGGTCGAGATACTACCTAGAGTGTCTCACCATGTATTGCATGTCATGTTTAAGTGGTTGCATGTGGGTGCATGTTGGTCTTTTGCAAGGACAAGTGTTTCTTGGGTTCTTTAGTGCGTTGACAACTCACCCCTTGATATCTCTTACATCTTTTATCTATAAACCCCTTATATATTCCCTCTTGCAACCCTTTTTTGGCCATCCATCTTCTTCCTCCTTCTTTGCTTGTTCTTGGAGCTTGGTGGAGCAAGGAGTTTCATCCTTAGAGCTTGGGGGATCAATCTCCTCTTGCATGTGGTGGTGGTGGTGGTAATATGAGCTCATCTGATGTTTCTTTTAATATCTTACCTTCATCAACCTCTCTTTTCTCGTCCCTAGGCCATGGTTCTTCCAAGGTGGTCGTTTGGGAGAGAAATCCCTCATCACAAGGGTCATAGACCATGTCTTGACAAGGTAGATCCAAGTCTGAAGAAGATTTCCCCTCTCTTTCTCCCTTTCTCTTTTAGTTCGGCCAAGAACTTCCTTACTCCTTTCCTTGGGCTAGCTTTGACCTTGGTGTCTTCTTCTTCTTGAGCTACTCATGTGGACAAGTGTAGAGCTTTTGGTAAATCTTCTTCAACCCTTGGATCGTGTGCCTTAGAGCTCCTGATCGTGGAGTTTGGATCTCTTGGTGGTGACCATCTTAAGGCGGGTTATATAACTCTTTGCCCTCCCTATTAATTGCACTCTTTCATACATGCAATCTACTATATTCTCTCTTTAAATGTTTCTCCTAACATGATATTAGATGATGATAATCTCTAGAATATGTTTGGTGGTAATTATCTTGCTTGGTTTGGATGCAATCTGAAACCCTAATTTCATATACCCGACTTTGATAATTATGGTATTATGATGATATTCCTCTATCATTTTTAACCTTAGTTTTTCTTACACGCATGATGTTCATATATCTAGATGTTAAGGGAAGTTTAGGTTCTATTTTGGGTACCTTACTCATGGTTTCCTCTCTCTTATATGAGATTCTTCCATGTGGTATCATGATGTATGCCCTAGGATTTATGGTGATTGTTTTGCATGAGCCTCATCCTTTATGTTTACCATGGTTTTCCCTTAGTCTTGTTTCTATTTTGAGACCATGGCATCATCCCCTAGGTTGGTCAAGACACCAACCCCATGAGGATTACGACCATAACTAATCTTTGGTAAGATGCTTCCCTTTTGATATGTTGTACCTAGTGTTGATGGAGGCCGCGACACTTGAGGATTGATGGTCATGTTGACCCCTATTTTAGTTAGGATTGTTGCCCTAGTTTGGGGACTTAACCTAGTTATTTCTGTAAAACACCCTTGAAAGGAGTCACGACGTGTGGCTTTGTGTCACAACATGCTACCCTGGCTTGAGGTCAAAACAACCATGTTTCTTGGAAGTCATGATAGCCTTGTGAGTGGTTGGAACCCTAACCCTAGATGGGTCGAGACATACCATAGAGGGAGGTTGCGACAAGGTGCTTGGTTGTGACATGTTGCTAGATTGAGGTCGACACATCTTTTGATCGAGACGTTTGTGATTGTCAGAAACCTTAACCATAGATGTCACGGGCGCGACATGATCCAGGTGGTGGAGGTTACAACCTAATGGTGTGAGAGATCAAGACAGATAGGTGTCACAGTTGTGACATGGACCTGTTTGAATGGTCTCGACCTAGTTGCTTATGAGGTCAACATATGGTGATGGTAGGTGGTTGAGAGGTATAGGCTTGGACACCTAATGATCTTCTTGTATGAGTGATACATAATCCATGTATCGTTTTAACATACTCAAATTAAGGCATATAATCTAACCCTCCCTTCTTCTAGGCCCCTATACACAATTCAAAAGGCATTAGGAATAATAAAATCTAATGGTATCATGAATTGAGGAGTACCCTTGATATTTAAGGTAAAATAATGATAATACACTCAGTAACAAGCCTTAATGAACAAGTATACCAAATAATATGCCTGCCTCTAATTTGACATTCTAAAACATTCATATGGGTGATATGATGAAAGATATTGAATTAATATGTCATATAATCACACAATTAATTAATCAAGATGAGTATATACATCAAATGGGTGCATAGTATAGAATCATGAAATCTATATATAAACATTTGCAAAATGTGGAATTGATGATAAATTTGGATTCCTCATATCCTAATGAGCTAATATACCAATTTGGTCCTAATCGGGTATCAATTACACCCCTAATAAGATTATTTTAAAATAGGAAGTAAGTTAAGTGCTAAATGTGTGATTTATTGCCATGCCTCACTCCTTTTTCTATGTTCTGTGCATTTTTCTTTGTTGCCTTATTTTGGCCGAGTTACCTACTTACCTTCTTGTGACTTAGGGTGGCTCATGATCCACTTTTACCAGGTCTAACAAACACTCGATCGTCGTCCTTTGCCACACTCCTGCTGCCGATGAATATGACCAGTGAGAGCAATGCATGTAGGCCATCATTCTCACTCTCCTCAAATAAACCCCGTCCTCATCTTCCTCTTTCCGTGTTCTCCTGAACCTCACCATCCTGAACCATCCTTACCCTGGCGCTACGTCTCCTGCATCTGGGGTAGTCATCGTCATACCTGATGGCGACCCACCGCCATCACCTCGGTAGCACACTCTCAATGTGAAGAAAAGATGAATCGGTTGCCTGCAACATAGAGGATGACGGAGGCCATTGCCTTGACCCTCGTCGACTTCCAATGCAAAAACATCACCTCCTTGGCCCTTCAGTTAAAATTCATCACTCCGTAGCTGGCTCTTGAAGCCCCTCTCATCTCTACCATGGACCCAACACAACACCCCACCACACCAGTAATTTCATATATGTCACTTCTGCTGGTCTCACGACGAGTGGGAGTTTCACTTGACGTGCAGTGGTTTCCCATGAAGCTTGATCTCATCCTCACCTCCTTCGAATAACTGCCGTGACCACATGGAGATGCCACCACCATAGCTTTTGATCATTGTCCAACAAGGATGTCTTCTCCTTCAACTTCACCATGATTTCCTCTACATAGTCTCCTTCTTCGTTATGCAGCGCTGCCATTGTTGCTCAGACTCCCATCACTCCACCACCCACCACCTACAGACACCGACCTTCTTCAACATTGAAGCTGCAAGTGTCCTCTGCAATGGGGGAGCCCTGCTCGACCAAACACCCTGCCTTGAACCCATCCACAATGTCCTCAATCCTCATCCTATTGGTAGCCAATTATGAATGCACGAATTCATAGTTGAACCAGGCCAGAAATCAAGGTCTACCAAGGTCATAACCAGTCTTCATACCTCACCAAATCTCACCAAAATCAAATGCAAGCTCGTCTCCTTTGTGACCTTGACCCAATGTTCTATCCAGAAGAATCTAAAGACCTACAGATTTGGTACATCATGGTGTTTGCCTGGTTCCAGGTGAGAGTTCCTATTGGAGGAGGGCTTCTCACTTCAACTACATGAGAAAGAACCAAGTGTTGCAATCTCGTGGTAGTTCTATCCACCTCGATGCAATCCATCAGATCCAACAATGATCAACAATTCTCAAGAATGCACAGGTCAGTAAATGATCTTTTGAACAATAAATTTTATAAATAGATCAATTAGAATATACTTAGTGGCATACTAGACCATAATGGTGATTAGAGTATCCTTAGATAACACATAAAATGAGTACCATGACTGCTAATATGTGTTATTTTAATGCCATAATTCTAATACACATACATAAACTTAATATCATTTTATAATGAAAACCAATATAGGTGGTGTAGTTATCTAGATTGGACTATTTTGTATAAGATGGTATATAAGAGAGAGAATATGTAAGGAAATTTCTTACACGATCATAAGCATGGATTCTACACTAATATAACATGTTGTTCTAAACTCTCATATCATTAAAATTAGTAAGTAGGCATCTATAAAATATCATACATGAAATTGACATGAACTTTGACATAAAGACTATAAGTCCTACTCATTATTGTAAGTAGTGAGAGTATGAGTCGATTAATGCGATGATGAACTTGGTGAACCCTAGTGGGGTATAATAACCACCAAATATTAAGGCCTTAACTTATGATTGGTAGAATCATAATTCCTTATAATTGAGAACCTAGGAATTGTAATGATGATGGACCTAATACCCATTGGGAAACTAAAAACCCTAGGATTGAAAAGAGGAGATACCCTAGACCACTTTATGAACATAAATGCATCATATGAGACCACATGGATGTGGAGTCTGATCCACCAATGTTATAGTCCCTAGCTAAATAGTGATATACACTATAACCTATGTCCACTAACTAAACACTAAACCCTAACACACCATTAGAGATGATAATTTGGATAAGAGATATACATATATCTATAATAGGGTATACACACGTACATTTTGGTTTGACTAACATACCTAATGTATTTTTAGGGTGAAAAATTACTTTGTGGACCAAGTATATCTATTGAGTTAACCATTAGTCTTGAAGATCAGGTATGTACATCCTCTATTTTATTTTGGGCATTATTTGACTAAAACCTACTTTCTTTTAATGAGGCATCTTTTGAACTGTTATTCCTTATGAAATCTAAATTCTTGAACATTTACATTTCCTGATGTTGACTCATTATATCATTCTCATTTTTGGACTACCTTGTTTATAAGGGTAGTTGTACCCCACTTGCTATGAATGCCTTTTTATGAAAATTGATTGAAATGATAGTCTTGCCTCTCTATTTTATGCATGCTACATGTTTGACTAGAATATCTAGAATAGTGGCACTTATATACAACCATACTTATATAGGGCATGCGTTTCTTCCCGGGGTGTGCGTTTCCACCCTTATTTCTTTTAGGCCATGATCCTATGGTGTTATGGCCCTATTTTAGGTATATTTAGTCTACATTGTTATGCATGCAAAAGTTTATTGTTTTATGTTGTTATTGTGATAAAGTTCAATGGCAAGACATTTTATTCTGATGTTTGTAATCATAACTTTAATATGCCTCATTTCTTTTGTTATATTCCTTTTGAACTTACCTAATTGCAAATAACCCCCTTATTTTAGAAACATCTCTTTTTTCACTTATAACCATATATAATGCCCAAAGTGTTTATCATATGTGCATACTCATCTCTTTTCTGACCTCTATGTTGCCTCCTATGTTCTGGGTTATGTTCCCTTCCACCCAGGTTTAGGTACATTAGTAGACAAAGATTCTAAAGGATCGTATACATGGACTCGGTCATTGAGGATAGCTTGGGATAGTTGGTTTGCCCTCTGCAACTGACCTTACGTGTTTGTAGGTGTATACGTTTTATTCTATTTTTTGTTCCACCTTGTATGGCGAGGAACAGTCGGACAACAAATATGATGTAACTTTGTAATAGTTTTGTTTCCGCTGCTTTATCATTAAATGGCTCTCGTATTGTATCATTTGAGTGGATACCCTATCGGGTTTCACTCCTTACAAAATTGTATCGGAGCCAAAGCAGTCGGTAACTTAACTATTTCAAGTTATCCTATATTGTTCCTTGATTAGGTATGTAGGTGACCTTATACATATAGTTGACATACCTATTACAGAGTAGTGGAATACCAAATAGGGTTCCAGTCCCTATCTAATTTGGTGATTTCCACTCCCCAAACCACGTGTGGTTGAGACTCAGTTTTGGAAACCCTATTTAGTCCTACACCCTTTATGGAGTACATAAATTCCCTACATAGGGGTTGATAATCCTAGTCATCAGATTCTATTCCCAACCTCATGGGAGGACAGTTCACAACTAAAATATAGGTTGTCTTGAACACTCATAGGATCAATCTAATTCCCATTTGGGCCCTTTCCCTTGTTGTTTCCCTATCATGCCTCAGATACAACTACTAGGCGGATTAAGCATATATGGAGGATAAGCATAAAACTCAGACATAAGCTGATGAATGGTGATGATTTCCTTGATGCTAGGTGATTGAATTAATTTTCTATATTATATTTAGGCATGACTTGCCTTCAACATGGAGTATGTCCACATAGCTCTAGCTAAATTCATCTAAGAGTTGGATATTATCTTCGTTGAAATTGTTGTGCCTCATAAATGAGAATTAGTTATGGAAAGCTATAAGTTTTATATATTCATAGTATTCAACCCTCTCATATTCAATAGTGTACTTGGTTTGTGTGGTGATTAAGATGAGTAACTTGACTATGTAGGGTACCTTTATATGCGAAGGAAGTATGGATGTAAACGATATAGTGATAAGAAACCCCTAGATCTCTCCCTATAACATTGGATAATCTTATTACACATAGGTCTTGAGATGGTGCAATGTGAATTATGATTAAGGGTGACAGGGGGATGGTGGTTATTGTTCCTTATTAGGATTTGATAGAATTTGACCATAAGGAATAGAAAACCCTTCTTCCTACTATGATACAAGACTCGAGGTGATTTAGTCATACTATTTGTATGCTTGAAGAAATAGAATATGCTATTAGAATGAAGTGATGATAGAATGATACTATAGGCATCATGTACTTGATAAGTGGTGTACTTGGTTTTCGAGTCGATTTTGGCACCATTTTTTAATTTTGATTGCAACGTTTTCATCGCCAAACTTGATTTCATTATTAATTTATATGTACAAAAAAAATTGAGATTTTATCGAAGGTTTTGGAACCAAGTCACCACCACAAGGAAGTCGAGCAGTAGAGAAAATATATAGTGAGGAAATCCTTAACTGGCAGGATCTAACATGAGAACTTATGTCTAGTGTGACGTAGTGAATAATAGGAATACGTATACGACCTAGATCCACCTTTGTTACCCATCTAGGTGATTAGATGAGTTATAGACTAACCCTTTTAAGGAGTGAAGTCTTATACAGTTAGGAGTGTAGCTTAACTTATGAGATAACCACGAGTTGATAGTGGTTGTAATAAGTAGAAACTGGGTAACTCCCTAAAATAATGTCAAACAATGTATATATCACATAATTTTGGTATATGAGTAAGCCTTGTTATTTTGACCACCATGAATGTTATTTGGATAAAAAAATTATTTTAATATAAATTATATGGGGAGTCGATTCAAGAAATACGATTCAACACACCAAGGATGATAAACTTAATAAACGTACTCTTATCCCAGGGGAGAATAATGAATTAAAAGTAAAAATGAATCAAGTACATCTTAATCATGACCTGATTACATTAAGGTGTATAATAGAATCATGGGTGATTACTTCTCTAAGTCCAATATAACACACTATAGTGTTCAAATATGAACGAGAAGATTCTTTGGAAAACAAAACCCTAAACTTACGCCTCAACCCTAATATTCTTATTAAAGTATAAATCTTAGACATGTAATACATCATAATTCATCTCCCTTGATAAAAAATATAAATAAGTTCAACTTAAGAGATAACTCTAATACATGAAGAAAAACAAGACATATATGAACATCATACATAAAAATGTCTTATTATGAATAATCATATTAATGATGATAATGATGTTGATCATGATGATGATGAGTAGATGCGTAGATGATTTGTATGATGATGATGATGATGACGACAATTATGATGACGACGACGATGATGATAATGATGATGTTGACAAGGAAACTTTACATAGTAGTAATAATGATAATAATGTGGTGCTTGAGGATTGATGTTTATACACAATAGTAGTCCACCAATTTAGCAGGTCACAATCTGAATGATTCCATTAGTAAATTTGTATATGAGGATTGATCATTCATGTTTAAGTGGTGGAAGATGAGGATCTATAAAACAACCTAGTACCTCATGTGTGTTGGGACATAGTTCATGTAAGTGGATAACGAAACATTCATAACAATTTAGGCAATCTTTATGAACGTAGCACCATTAAGACAATCTATGTATTCGTGTAAAATTTTTCTAGCTCATCCTAGAATACAAGGAAATGGTGGGGACTTGATGCATGAAATTATGTGGGTTAACAATGGAGTTTTAGATATAAGTATGATATGGAGTGTTGTACAATAGTCCACCATATTGAGTACACTAGAGATCTCAGGATAGTTTACAATTATGTCTTATCACTCATGACTAGTGGTGGATGGATTTCAGGGACGAAGTCCTCTTTAAGGGGTGGAGTGTTGTAACATACTCAATTTTAGGCATATAAGCTAACCCTCCCATCTTCTAGGCCCCTATCCGCAATTCAAAAGGCATTAGGAATAATCAAATCTAATGGTATCATGAATTGAGGAGTACCCTTGATATTTGATAATTAAGGTAAAATAATGATAATACACTTAGTAACAAGACTTAATGAACAAGTATACTGGATATTATGCCTGTCTCGAATTTGACATTCTAAAACATTCGTGTGGGTGATATGATGAAAGATAATGAATTAATATGTCATACAATAACACAATTAATTAATTAAGATGAGTAAATACATGAAATGGGTTCATAGTATAGAATCATGAAATATATATATATATATATATAAACATTTGTGAAATGTGGAATTGATGAAAAATTTGGATTCCTCATATCCTAATTAGATAATATACCAATTTGGGCCTAATCGGGTATCAACTACACCCTAATAAGATTATTTTAAAATAGGACGTAAGTTAAGTGCTAAATATGTGATTTATTGCCATGTCACACTCCTTTTTCTATGTTCTGTGCATTTTTCTTTGTTGCCTTATTTTGGTCGCGTTACCTACTTACCTTCTCGTGACTTAGGGTGGCTCATGATCCACTTTTATTGGGTCTAACAAATGCTTGATCGTCATCCTTTTCCATACTAACGCCGCTGATGAATCCGACTAGTGAGAACAACACCTACATGCCATCATTCTCGCTCTCCTCAAATAAACCCCGTCCTCATCTTCCTTTTCCCTTGTTCTCCTAAACCTCACTATCATGAATCATCCTTACCCTGGCACTACGTCTCCTGCATCCGGGGTAGCCGTCATCATACCTGACGGAGATCCACCGCCATCACCTCGGTAGCACGCTCCTAATGCGAAGACAAGATGAATCAGTTGCTTACAACATAGAGGATGACAGAGGCCATTACCCTGACCCTCATCGACTTCCAGTACAATGACATCACCATTTTGGCCCTTCAGGAAAGATTCATCCCTCTATAGCTAGCTCTTGAAGCCCCTCTCATCTCTACCACGGACCCGACACAACACCCCACCACACCAGTAATTTTATATATGTCACCTCTGCTGGTCTCACGATGAGTGGGAGTTTCACTTGTCATGTAGTGGTTGCCTATGAAGCTTGATCCCATCCTCACCTCCTTCGAATAACCGCCGTGACCACATGGAGATGCCACCACCAGAGCTTTTGCTCATTGTCCAACAAGGATGTCTCCTCCTTCAACTTCATCATGATTTCCTCTACATAGTCTCCTTCTTCATTGTGCAGCGCTGCAATTGTTGCTTAGACTCCCATAACTCCACCACACACCACTTATAGTCACCAACCTTCTTCAACATTGAAGCCGCAGGTGTCCATTGCAATGGGGGAGCCCTGCTCGACCAAACACCCTGCCTTGAACCCATCCACAATGTCCTCAATCCTCATCCTATTGGTAGCCAATTCTGAATGCACGAATTCATAGTTGAACCAGACCAAAAATCAAGGTCTACCAAGGTCAGAACCAGTCTTCATACCTCACTAAATCTCACCAAAATCAGATGCAAGCTAGTCTCCTCTGTGACCTTGACCCAATGTTCTAGACAGAAGAATCTATGAAGCTAAAGACCTACAGATTTAGTACATCATGGTATTTTCCTGGTTCTAGGTGAGAGTTCCTGTTGGAGGAGGGCTTCTCACTTAAGCTAGATGAGAAAGAACCAAGTGTCTCAATCTCATGGTAGTTCTATCCTCCTCGATGCAATAGATCAGATCCAACATTGATCAATAGTTCTCCAACATGCACATGTCACTAAATGATCTTTTGAACAATAAATTTTATAAATAGATCAATGAGAATATACTTAGTGGCATACTAGACCATAATGGTGATTAGAGTATCCTTAGATAACACATAAAATGAGTATCGTGACTGCTAAGATGTGTTATTTTAATGCCATAATTCTAATACACATACATAAACTTAAGATCATTTTATAATGAAAACCAATATAGGTGGTGTAGTTATCTAGATTGGACTATTTTGTATAAGATGATATATAAGATAGAGAATATGTAAAGGAAATTTCTTACATGATCAAAAGCATGGATTCTACACTAATATAACATGTTGTTTTGAAGTCTCATATCATTAAAATTAGTAAGTAGGCATATATAAAATATCATACATGACATTGACATGAACTGTGGCATAAAGACCGTAAGTCCTACGAATTATTGTAAGTAGTTGGAGTATGAGTCGAATTATGCGATGATGAACTTGGTGAACCCTAGTGGGGTATAATAACCACCAAATATTAAGCCCTTAACACATGAATGGTAGAATCATAATTCCTTATAATTGGAAACCTAGGAATTGTAATGATGATGGACCTAATACCCATTGGGAAACTAAAAACCCTAAGATTGAAAAGGGGAGATACCCTAGACCACTTTATGAACATAAATGCATCATATGAAACCACATTGACGTGGAGTCTATCCATCAATGTTATAGTCCCCAGCTAAATAGTGATATGTACTATAACCTATGTCCACAAACTAAACATAAAACCCTAACACACCATTAGAGATGATAATTTGGATAAGATATATACATATAGCTATAATATGGTATACACACATACATTTTGGTTTGAATAACATACCTAATGTATTTTTAGGGTGAAATTTTACTTTGGGGACCAAGTATATCTATTGAGTTAACCATTAGTCTTGAAGACCAGGTATGTACATCCTCTATTTTATTTTGGGCATTATTTGACTAAAACCTACTTTATTTTAATGAGGCATCTTTTGAACTGTTATTCCTTATAAAATCTAAATTCTTGAACATTTACATTTCCTGATGTTGACTCATTATATCATTCTTGTTTTTGGACTACCTTGTTTATAAGGGTACTTGTACCCCACTTGCTATGAATGCCTTTTTATGAAAATTGACTGAAATGCTAGTATTGCCTCTCTATTTTATGCATGCTACATGTTTGACTAGAATATCTAAAATAGTGGTACTTATGTACAACCATACTTATATAGGGCGTGTGTTTCTGCCCGGGGTGTGTGTTTCCACCCTTATTTCTTTTAGGCCATGATCCTATGGTGTTATGGCCCTGTTTTAGGTATATTTAGTCTACATTGTTATGAATGCATAAGTTTATTATTTTATGTTGTGATTGTGGCAAAGTGCTATGGCAAGAAATTTTATTTTGATGTTTGTAATCTGAACTTTAATATGCCTCATTTCTTTTATTATATTCCTTTTGAACTTACCTAATTGCAAATAACCCCCTTCTTGTGGGAACATCTCTGTTTGCACTTATAACCATATATAATGCCCAAAGTGTTTATCATATGTACATACTCAACTTTTTGCTGACCTCGATGTTGCCTCCTATGTTATAGGTGATGTTCCCTTCCACCCAGGTTTAGGTACATTGGAAGACAAAGATGCTATAGGACCATACACATGGACTTGGTCATTGAGGATAGCTTGGGATAGTTGGTTTTCCCTCTACAATCGGCCTTACATGTTTGTAGGTGTATACCTTTTATTCTATTTTTCGTTCCACCTTGTATGGTGAGGAACAATTGTACAATGAAAATGATGTAACTTTATAATAGTTTTGTTTCCGCTGCTTTATCATTAAATGGCTCTCGTATTGTATCATTTGAGTGGATCCCCTACCAGGTCTCACTACTTACAATAGTGATGTTTGGAATGATGTATAATAAACTCTAATGATGTTCCTCAACCCTAATACACTCCAAAATAGTGGAAGGTGGTGTACCTAGGGTTGGGTTGTTGCTTGTGACTTTAAAACCGTAATCGGCTATGAATGGGAAATCATAACCCTAATGATGGGTATGGCTATATGATTGCTTCTCTTTCCTAGATTGGCTGATTATATTATTATGATTTATGTCTCTTATTGCAAACCTTTGACCTTGTAGGTTGAATGCATTCCATTGCTTGATATACTATGGTGATGGTTATGAATAATTGAGGCATGTGGAGATAATGATGTGACACATGGAATTAGGATGTTTCCTCTTTCTTGTTTATCGGTTTCTAACCATGCAAGTGATATGAACTTGAATATCATAGCTATTGTATGATATGATGCATATGTTGTGACACATGTCAAATGAGCCTTCAGGAGGCATGTTGAGACATTTATGATAGATAGTTTATGTGAGTAGGTCATATGACCTGGTGATGGCTTTATGACTATTGTGAGTGACGCCCTGTGGTTCTATGGTTAAGGGATTGATATCCCACAATGATGTGACATTAGTGATAGCCTTGAGTGGTTGTGTAACAATAATGATGATCATGTGAATTGTAGTGTTATAGGTGTTATTTGGTGATAGTGTGATAATTTCACACCTTATACATTTTATATATTATGAAATGGTACTATACCCCTAACCTTGTAGACTTTGTTATGGTTTTATACATTGTAACTTGATTGTTGCTAAAAGACACTTAATGGGCATAACTAAGAGACAACCATGCGTGAGCCGATCTCATTGTGATATATGGAATGACCATGCATGAGTCAGTTTCCTTGTTATATATGGATGGCCATGCATGAGACACTCTTTTTTTTCTGGGATGACCATGTGTGACACAATTCCCTTGGGATATATGGACGACCATGCATGAGCCGATCCATTTGTGGACTTTACGCCACTTGTACAAGTTGACTAACATGTCACAATAGTTTCACTCTCATGCTAGCTGGGAGGTTTTAAAATGAACATGGAATCTGGATCTTCCATTGACCATGAGGGGTACAAATAAGGACTTAGTAGTGGAACTTTCGTAAGACCAAATATGAAATGTTGAATGAGGCTCTGCTTGCTTTTGTCATAGTTTGGCTGGTAGAAAATATACATGTTTTTCATATTCCTTAGTTTATAAAATGTTCCACTACTCTGTTATGACTACATGATCTGCTTCGATGATAATAACTGCTCTGTAGTATCAATAATTGAATTTGCTTATCGTAGATGTAGCTTTACTTATGTTCCCTAGTTACTTTATTTATGCTTTAATAGCGTTGGTGGAGAGTTATTTTTCTCACTGGGACGTTTGGTTTCACCCTGTGGGTTTCCACATCTTTCAGATAGTTGTGAGGAGATAAAGATCATGCAGATGAGGAGGAGCAGCAGCAAGATCAGTAGCTGATAAGGTTGAGTGTGCTGCTTGTTGATCTTTTGGTGTTGAAGTCCTAGAGTCGTTCATGTACACTCAGGTCTTGGGGATTGTTCTGTGTGTTTTTTGGTCAAGCTATCGATATGAGTTTTTGTCTTATGTGCCCTTTTTGTTGTATATAGTTGGCAGATGTACATGTATATGCAAGAGAAACTGATATCATGTGTGATAGGTACATGTTGTAAATATGACATTTTATGAGATATATGATAAAGATGGTAGGTATGGATATTTATGTCACAAGTTTTCTGATGTTGGTGCCTTGTGCTATCGATTTTAATTTTTTTATGTTTTTTGGTAATCTGCTTGTTTAGTATTATTTTTGCATTTGGATTTGAGTTATCTTATGGTTTGTGGCGTGGGGTGTCACAGTTAGGTTGGTATCATAGCTTTAGGTTTGCCAAGTCTACAATAACCTAGGACTAGGGTTGTATCTATTCGTGTGTCCTCCAATCTGTCTTATAGTGATTTCTTCTTATGAATAAGAAGTATAAAAACTTAAAGATGTCTGGAGAACATGAAGAACACGCGATTGAAAGTAGTGTAGCTACACCAGGTGGAGGTGCAAGGAACCAAGCACAAGAAGATCAGGTATCTGAGGGTCTCTAGTTTGATCAAGACATGCTTGAGAGTGTTGCCTTTTAGTCTCTTTTTGGGAAGTTCATGGCTACCGTGACGCATATGGCAGATAAGTTTCTCACACCTCAACCTATAGCACCAGTTTTCAACGCGGAATACCTGATCTCTGGGAAGACTTTCGAACAACTTAGACATGTTGGGGCAACCGAATATGCTGGGATGGCAGATCCAGCAGATGCGGAACTCTAGTTGATAGAACTAGAGAAAGCCTTCAAGATCCTTGGTATCCCAGAGGCTGATAAGGTGAAGCATGCAATGTACCTTCTGAAGGGGAGTGTTGGCCATTGGTGGGCCATATAGGAGGAAAAGAGGAATGGAGTCACCGTTGGTTGGGAAGAATTTTGACATGAGTTCGTTAGTCAGTACTTTCCTTGGACCTATCTGTACGAGAAGATCAGTCAGTTTGAGAGGATCTCACAGGGACCATGTCGATCAAAGAGTATGAAGTAAGGTTTTTGGAGTTGTTGAGGTTCTGTCCTCACATGGTTGTTATAGATGAGAGAGAATCTGACATTTTGAGAAAGGATTGAACATTGAGTTGTTGAATCCGGTGGCTGCCTTGGAGAAGGAGTGTTTTTCTATGTTTGTGGAGTTAATTCAAAGGATAGAGAGGTATGTGGTTTAGAAGAGAGAGAAAAGTGCCAAGAAGATGCCTGTTGAGCACTAAGGATAGTCTTCGGGTGACTTAAAAAAACCTAGGTTGACAGCACCACCAGCACAATAGAGGTCTAGTGGATCGACGTAGTGGTCACCTAATAAGGGCAGGAGCCATAGTTATCTGCCTACAAGAGCCTAGAGTGCTGCATAAGTGTCAATGACAGGGCCGCCTAGGCCTTAGTATGAGAGAAAGATGTGCTATAAGTTTGGACAGATCAAGCATACTAGACTATTTTTCCCTGTGAAAGATTATGAGGTGACCCAACAGACAAGCTGAGCCAGCAGGGCTCACAAAGACAACAGTTCAACAGTGTAGGAGGACAAGGACGTGGACATGCATCGTAGGCTGGTTCCTCTAGACAGGGGGCGACTCGACTTTATGCCTTAAGCCAGCCATAAGCAGAGGTCAACCCTTGAGTGGAGACATGTCAGATGAAGTTGTTTCATTTTGATATGTCAACATCTGTTCTATATTGATTTTGGGGTTTGAGAAAGAAATACGGAGGTAATACCCACCTCTTTTCACTTTGGATTTCGGGGGCAAAATACTTTTTAGGGGTTTATGGCTTGTAAGGACCCTGACCTGAGTATTGGGGTAACCCTATTTTCTTTTCTTAATCATGTGCTTAGAACCTTTCTCTAATCTTTGAGATGTAATTAGGGCTTGTTGAGGGCTTAAGTCTCTATTTTGAGCTTGTTCGGATGTTGTTTGTGCTTTCTGTGCTAGTTTTGGTGTGAATTGCAATTTACCTAGAGTAGGGGTTGATGTGAAATTTACTACCTCTAGGGTTTTCCCTCTCTTTCTTAACATTATCTAGAGGATAGAGACATAGGAGGGCACCTTGTTTGAGATCTGGTTGAGGAGTTGACACCTTAAGGGTGATTAGGGTTTGCATGCATGTTGGATGTCTCGATCCATGAAGTATGTTGGGTTGTCTTGATGATGGGTCATGACCTAGGCCTATTTTGGACGGTGTTGTAGTCGATGCACCTCCTTTACAGTGTAGGGTCATGACCTAGATAGTCTAGGGAGGTCTTGGGTCGAGATGGATGACCTAGCATGTGTTGTCTCAATCTAGGATTGATGGTGGTACCTTGTCTCGACCTAGAGGAGATGATGATGGGTGGTGTCATGACCATGGGAGGTGCACCCTAGGATGGCCACAACCATGACCACGTAGTATGCCATTCTGGTTGAGACACTACCTAGAGTGTATCACCATATCTTTCATGTCATGTTTAAGTGGTTTCATGTGCGTGCATGCTGGTATTTTGCAAGGGTAAGTGTCCCTTGGGTTCTTTAGTGTGTTAACACCTTACCCATTGCTCTCTCTTTCATATTCCATATATACTACCCTTATCTCTTCTCTATTTCAACCCTTTTTAGCAATCCATCTTCTTCCTCCTTCTTTTCTTGTTCTTGGAGCTTGGTGTAACAAGGAGGTTCATCCTTGGAGCTTGAGGAATCAATGTCCTCTTGCATGTGGTGGCGGTGGTGATCTCAGCTCATCTCCCATACTTGTTAAGTGTTTGTCTTCTAAGTTGATGTTTCTTTTGATCTACTACCTTCATCTTCCTCTCTTTTCTCAACCCAAGACCATGGTTCTTCCATGGTGGTCTTTTGGGAGAGAAACTCCTCATCACAAGGGTTATAGACCATATCTTGACAAGGTAGACCCAAGTGTGAAGATGATTTCCCCTCTCTTTCTCCCTTTCTCTTTGTGTTTGGCCAAGAGCTTCTTTGCCCTATCCTTGGGCTATCTTTGGCCTTGGTGTCTTCTTCTTCTTGAGGTTCTCTTGTGGCTGAGTGTGGAGCCTTTGGTAAAGCTTCTTTGACCCTCGTATCGTGTTGTTGGATCTCTTGATCTTAGAGTTTGGATGTCTTGGTGGTGATCATCTTAAGGTGGGTTATATAACTTTTTTCCCTCTCTATTAATTTCACTCTTTCATACATGAAAGCTACTGTATTCTCTCTTTAAAATGTTTCTCCTAACATGATATTAGATGATGATAATCCCTATAACTTGTTTGGTGGTAATTATCTTTCTTGATTTGGATGAAATCTGAAACCCTAATTTCAAATACCTGACTTTGATGATTATGGTATTATGATGATATTCCTCTATCCTTTTTAATAATAGTTTTGTACACATGCATGATGTTTGCATAACTAGATGTTAAGGGAAGTTTAGTTCCTATTTTGGGTACCTTACTCATGGTTTCCTCTCTCTTAGATGAGATTCTTCCGTGTGGTATCATGATGTATGCCCTACAGTTTATGGTGATCATTTTGCATGAGTCTTATCCTTCATGTTGATCATGATTTTCCCTTAGTCTTGTTTCTATTTTGAGACCATGGCATCATCCCCTAAGGTGGTTGAGACACCTACCCCATGATGATCATGACCATAGCTAATGTTAGGCAAGATGCTTCCCTTTTGATATCTTGTACCTAGTATTGATGGAGGTCATGACACTTGAGGATTGATGGTGATGTAGACCCCTATTTTAGTGAGGATGGTTGCCCTAGTTTAAGGACTTGACCTTGCCTTAGTTCTGTCTATGACACACCCTTGTAAGTGGTTGCGACATGTGGCCTTGGGTCACGACATGCTGCCCTGGCTTGAGGTCGAAACAACCATGTTTCTTAGAAGTCATGATAGCCTTGTGAGTGGTTGGAACCCTAACCCTAGATGGGTTGAGACATGCCCTTGAGAGAGGTTGCAACAAGGTGCTTGGTCATGACATGTTGCTAGATTGAGGTCAGACATCTTTTGGTTGAGCTGTTTGTGGTGGTTAGAAACCCTAACCCTAGATGCCACGGGTGCGACATGATCCAGGTGGTGGAGGTCACAACCTAATGGTGTGAGTTATCGAGACAGATAGGTGTCATGGACCTAGTTGAATGGTCTCGACCTATTTTCTTATGTGGCCAACATATGGTGATGGTAGGTGGTTGAGAGGTATAGGCTTGGACACCTAAGTTCTTGTATGAATGATGTATAAGCCATGTATAGTGTTGTTTGGAATGATGTATAATCAACTCTAATGATGTTCCTCAACCCTAATACACTCCAAGATAGTGGGAGGTGGTGTTCCTAGGGTTGGGTGGTTGCTTGTGACTTCAAAACCCTAATCAGCTACTAATGGGAAACCCTAACCCTAATGACGGGTTCGACTATATGATTGCTTCTCTTTCCAGGATTGGATGATAATATATTATGATGATGATTTCTATCTCTTATTGCAAACCTCTGACCTTGTAGGTTTAATGCATCCCATTGCTTGATATGCTATGGTAATGGTTATGAATAATTGAGGCATGTGGATATAATGATGTGACACATGAAATTAGGATGTTTCCTCTTTCTCGTTTATCAATTTCTAACCATGCATATGATATGAACTTGAATATCATAGCTAGTATATGCTATGATGAGTATGTTGTGACACAGGTTGAATGAACCTTAGGGAGGCATGTTGATACATTTATGATACAGAGTTGATGTGAGTAGGTCCTATGACCTTGTGATGGATTTATGTCTATTGTGAGGTGACACCCTGTGATGCTATGGTTAAGGGATTGATATCCCACAATGATGTGCATTAGTGATAGCCTTGAGTGGTTGTGTAACAGTAATGATGATCTTGTAAATGGTAGTGTTACATGTGTTATGTGGTGATAGTGTGTCAAGTTCACACCTTATACATTTTATATATTCCAAAATGGTACTATACCCATAATATTGTAGAGTTTGTTATGGTTTTATACTTTGTAACTTGATTGGTGATAAACGACACTTAATGGGAATAATTAAGATACAACCATGTGTGAGCCAATCTTGTTTTATATATGAAATGACCATGCACAAGTCAGTTACCTTGTTATATATCGATGTCCATGCATGAGCCACTCCTTTTCTGGGACGGCCATGTGTGAGCTGATCCATATGAGGACTTTAAGTCACTTGTACAAGTTGACTAACATGTCACAGTAGTGTCACTCTTGTTCTAGCCAGGAGGTATTAGAAAGGTCATGGAATCTGACTCTTCCATTGACCATGAGGGGTACCAATAAGGACTTAGTAGTGTAACTTCCGTAAGATCAAATATAAAATGTTGAATGAGGCTCTGCTTGATTTTGTATAGTTTGGCTGGTAGAAAATATACATGATTTTCATATTCCTTCTTAGTTTATAAAATGTTCCACTACTCTGTTATGACTACATGATCTGCTTAGATGATAATAACTGCCCTATTGTATCAGTAATCGAATCTGCTTATCGTAGATGTAGCTTTACTTATGTTCCCTAGTTACCTCATATGTGCTTTAAAAGCATTGGCGGAGAGTTCTATCTCTCGTTGGGACATTTGGTCTCACCCCGTGGGTTTCCACATCTTTTAGGTAGCCATGCGCAAGGAGGTAGAGATCGTGTAGTTGAGGAGAATCAACAAGATCAATAGTTGATAATGTTGAGTGTGCTGCTTGTTGATCTTTTGGTGTTGAAGTCCTAGAGTCGTCCCTATACACTCATGTCTTAGGGATTGTTCTGTGTGATTTTGTGGTTATGCTACTGATATGGGTTTTTAGCTTATGTGCCCTTTTTGTTGTATATAGTTGGTAGATGTATATGTATATGCAAGAGAAACATATATCATGTGTATTAGGCATGTCTAGGCACATGTTGTAAATATGACTTTTTATGAGATATATGATATATATGGTAGGTTATGGTTCTTTATTTCACGAGTTTTCTGATGTTGCTGCCTTATGCAATCGGTTTTAATTTTTTTAAGTTTTTCGATAAGCCACTTGTTTCGTATTGTTTCCACATTTGGATTTGAGTTATCTTGTGGTTTGTGGCGTGGGGTGTCATAGTCACACTGCGGTTTCCTTGTCCATTTTCGTAAGGGCAACTAGACCGCCAAAAAGACAATTTCTCACGAGCCACCTTGCCTTTCCACTATGAGACATGGAATTCACATTGAGTAGCCAACTAGAGAGTCATCCCCTGAAGTGGCCTCGGAAATGCAACATGACATTGATGAGCTCAAATCCAACATGGAGGCTGAGAGAGGATGATTTGCATCTCGCGGCAAGTCAGACTCCTTAGTGCCACATCCACCCCACATAGCTCCTACCCTGAAGAACTATAATCAGTTTGTCAACACTGTGCACTACGCCAGGTTCAAGGAGACTACTGTGATTGGCATCTCTCTTCCTCGTTGGGTCTGAGTCATCACCCTTAATGCACCTAGCATTCGGGAGGTGATAGGCAACATCATGAGGAAAAATCATATCATCCTTTTGCTGTATTGAGTCACTCCTATCTATAGTGACCTCACATTAGAGTTCATCACCACCTACCATCAGTACCATAGTTCATGGGGCAAATCTAGCTACAAGGCCCGAGTCTTTGAAAAAGATTTTGAAATCTCTGCCAAGCAACTAACATCCATGATACTTGATGGAGGCGATGATTACTGGCTCACTCGATGAACGGAGCATCGTCACAATGTCCACCCCGATACTTACAATGTGGAAAAGTTTTGGGCCGAAATCACTAAATTAACACCTGCGCTACCCAACAGCCTCAAATCATCCAACATCAACAACCTGATGATCGCTATATTCATCAGATTCTAGCACACACCTTTTTCAGCAAGTAAGGTACTCAGGGTGTTGTGACTCTTTCTGACCTCTACACCTTGTGGTGTCTTATGCATGACGAGCTATACATCTAGGGAAGTGCAATGATTGATCATTTGAACTACCAGGACACCCACACCACTTCTTCCTCCTTCTTCATTGGCCATGTAGTCACCTGTATCATATTTTTTGGGGCTACACACATATCCCGTTCTAGCTGCTGACCCTGAAGCATCACTTGATTGATCTTGCATACTTGAAGGGGTGCAAGTTCCTCCGTCTAGGTTCTAATGGAATGTACTACTTGATTTTTGAACATTCATAGGTCATCCTTGAGCTTCCACTCCATGCTAGGTTTGCAACCACCAACCTAGTTTTTGACTTATCAGATCTACCAACACATGTTGTGCGATTACTCCTGGAGCATCCCAATGCAGACAATGTCCTTGAGCCCATGACCCATAGGATGAGTGTCTACTTGGAGGCACATGATGATGAGATTGGACCACTGCCTCCTCCTTCTCAATGTCACACTAGGAGACACATGGCCACTGAGGAAGGCCGCACGGAGCCTTCTGGCTTCTATGAGATCCGAGATCAATTGGAGGAGATCCAATGTGAGTAGCAGCGTCAAGGTCATCAGCTCAACAATATGTACTTGATCTAGTGCTCCCATGAGTCATGGCATGTGCACCAGGGCCACTACGACACTAGTAGACCTCAGTATGAGGAGTATGGGGCCCATAAGGCCTACCCTAAACCCAACTCCCCTTATTGGGGGAACTACTACTAAAATCCTCCTTCATCTTCCCACTTTTCTCTACCAGAGTGATTTTCTTCCCTCCATCTTCGATTTAGGTTTCCTTAGGACGAGCAAACAATCTAAGTCTGGGTGGAGGTGGGCCGTACGCTTCTTTTCCACCCCTATATTTCCCATTATTTGCTTTATTTTTCCTTTTTTATTGTTTTGCATGTTTTTGCTTTAGTTCATGATCCTTATCTAGACGACCATCCCTTTTTTTGTTTCCCTTAGTTGTAAAAAGACCATTATCTAGCCATCCCATTGAGTATACATCTATCATTGTACCCCAAATTGAATTTAGTAAAACTTTTGCAAAATCTATTATAAATTGACATGTCTGAAACCATCATGTCACCTAGGACCCTAAATAAAATCACTCCTTGGAATGGCAAGCCATAAGGAATCAATCAGAACCAAGTATAAGTTTTCCCTATAATTAAATAATGAATTATATTGTTATAAAACTTATACCATGTGAATTATAAGAATATTCTAACTAGAGCAATGACACTCTCTGGACAACAAATGTTGAAGTTATAAGCACAAGCACATCTATTCCTTCCCTCTATTTTTCTTTTAAGCAAAGAATCACCACCAGAAAAAAATTAAGTCTGAGGTGGCATGGTTCCCAAATAAAATTCTATACCCCACAAAGGGGGTTACCATCAAAAGATGCCAAAAAAGTACACATGAAAAAAAATTGTGACGAATGTAGCCACAACTCCACAATTTCATATCCCGAGTCGAATAGAAGAGGGATCAAAATTTTTCATCACTTCCTTCTTTGTTTTCGCACCCCCAATTTTGTCCTGTTCTTATGCAACAACTTACAAAAAAAATTGAGAGGGTCAAAGCAAAAGTAAGATGAAGCATTTTTTTCTACAAAATTTCGGTTTAGAAGCAAGATGTGAAAATTGTTTTGATAGGGAATATAGAACTTTGTGCTATGTGGTTCTAGGAGATTGGGTCACTTGGACAACATTTGGAGGTAAGGATTATAGTGATACAAAGGTGAGAATCACATGTCGTGAGTATAAATTGGACTTTATTTGTAATTTAATTTGCTTGGGACGAGCAAAGATTCGAGTTTGAGGTATTTTGATGAATGCATATTCATCTATCTTTTTCATATTTTTCACAATTCTTTTCATTAGAAATTATCTCTTTTCAGTAATTTCTAGGACAAGTTTGCAATTTACTCACTTATTGATTTATTTTGCAAATACTTATCTACTTTCTCATTTTTGTAGGGTTTTTTCTCCAAAGCTAATTTTTGACTCACTGAGCCTGTGAGACATCCGTCTCACCAGTCCCTGACGATCGGCTCATCCCCAAAAATCCCCACATTCAAAGCCAAACGCCCACCTTGGCCTTGGCTGAACCAACTACTTCAACATGCCATACATGCATCTCGATTCAGTAAGACAATCATCTCATGGACCCATACGAGCACCCAGGAGATCCCAGACGGCTAGGTCACTTGACCTAGAATCAATTTAGTTTACAAAGGGCACCACCACTAATTTAGGGTTCCAACCCTTTGACTAAGCACACATTAGCACGAGATGGGCATCCCACATCACCCAGACGACCGTCACATACATTGCTTCTAGCAGAAGCTTAAAACCAAATGGCACCGCCACTACCCTCTTTAGTGTTTTGATCTGATCCTTCTAGATCCACACCAAGCTATCGCCAGACGACCGTCTCACCTAGCGAGATGACCATTTCATGATGTGCGATCAGTGTATTTTAGTGTCCGCCACTCCCTTATTTCCCTTTAGAGTTTCTACCCCTCCTTCCCCTAAAAAAGGAGGTGGGACTCTACTAAGAAAAGGGCCCTCAATTTTTGTACTTGCATTTTTAGTTGAAACTGTGCCAATTTAATTTCTTAGTGTAATCTTTACATTTCGTAATAAAATTCGGTTCTTTCTCATACATATGGATATGTCATGTATTCTTGTTCTTTATTCTCCTTATTTCTCTTGGAGTGGGGGATTAAGAAAGAAAGTCATTTAATTGTCACAACCTTTGGTCTCTTTGGAGATTCTGAACTTATGGTCTATGGCTTCCTATCTTCTGCCCCTTGTTTCTCCATTCCTTTCTATGACTAGTGAGTAGTTTCCTTATTGAGGCGAGGGGAGTAGCCCCTTATTCATGTGTTGATCTGATCGGGTTTTACACGACTATTTTAGACGGATGGTTTTTAGTTTAGGAATCACCAATTTAAATGAAATAACTAATTGTTTTTATTGTGAAATAATTAGGGAAGATTGGACCGTGGAACCTGGAATTTAGAATGCCTAAACTAATTTCATGAGGATTTCGATGTGATTGTGGAAAAATCCTCTTTAGGATGAAGAACTAGGATGTGTGAACACCATGACTAATGGGTTCATGTGGAGTTCATCTTTTACATTTCATTTATGAATAATTTGCATACCTACTTTTATCTTATTTGTCATGTATCACTTGATCTTGTTTTCACATTGGATAAGGTGGTGAAACCCCTAAGCCTTGATGCCTTCCCTTCTAATTTCAACCATTTCTTCCAATGCTTGTTCAAATTGCTTTCTTTTAATTCTTGAAATTTTATACTAGTCTTTAGATAATCTTTTATTTTGTGCTAACTGCACTACAACAAAACTGCCCATTAGTGGCATTTATTTAAGTGGCATTTATAAAAAAGCCACTATCTTTCTAATATACATGCATTTTTAATTAAAATGTCGTTGAACCACCTATTATAGGATTTCTGAAAAGGACATAACATTAAAGGCATTTTTATTTCTAATTAGTGGCAATCTTAAATTGCCATACCAAATTAGGAAATATTTTGACTTCCCGCACCAAATTAAATTTTCCCTTCACACTGCACTCTCTGCTGATTCAGCCCGACATTTCCGATCTCCCCCTCTCTCCCTGCACAACTTCCTCGCTCTCTAGCCCATCGTGCCCTAGGTCTGTTGGTGGCTCACAATCATCTGCAGACTGGGAGAGACTGGTGGCACCTGCTGTTCGCCAGTTGCCGTCTGTGGTGCCAATAGTTGCTGGCTATGGAGTGCCAAGTTGACGGTGCCGCAATGACACCTTGCCTATGATCGCGAGCGTTAGTTCTTCCTCCTCCGCCTATTTGAACCAAGCCCAACCGAAGCATACTCTGGCACCGTTCGTTCTTCCTCATCTGCCTTGGCGGACCGAGCCCAGCCGAAGCACCGCCGCAGACTCAATCTGCCCCTCCGACGTCGGCGAGCTTGAGTGAGGGACTCCGATCAATCGTCTTCAGGTAACCATCGCCGCACCCTATTCTGTTAACTAAGATGTAGCTTACATACCTCCTTCAAGGTCTCTTTCATGACCGGTGGCTAATAGGCATGTAAAGTGTCAACAATTCTCATGCTTGGACGAAAAATCTATAGGTATCAAATGTCATGCCACTTGGAATTTTTTGTTCATCTGTAGGTTATCCTAAATCATCAATAACTATTAATGGGAAACCTTGTAGCAGAATAAAAAAACATATTTCGACTAATAACTTGTTTACCAATCGTAGTCCACTCTTGTTTCCAGCCATTTCAATTGATAATACTTAGAAGGTATTTGCCTTGGATCCGACTTCTGTTCTACATACATTATTAGTACTTTTTATCTGTAGTGTTATAATTTTGAAGAAAGACAAGAATGAAGAAACTATAGCACTTCAAAGATGTTAATAGAATATGACTTATAGAGTTCATGTAAACATCACATGTAATTAATAGTTCCCTATTAAGATGGTGGATTGGTATTTTCTATTTGATGTTTACATGGTCTTCCCAAAAAATCGTTTGAGAAACCATGTTATGTGAAATGCAGCGATCAATATAATTTAAAAGCATAATGTAGACATAATAATTCATAAGTGATCTCCTTAAAACAGACATAATAATTCATAATGTAGACTACGATAATTGTTGGTATAATGACACTCGTCTTACTTTCCATCTAAGTCTGATTTGTATTTCTCAAGTTGTCTCTAAAAATATGTAACATCGTTATATATACTTATTGAAAATATATAACATCGTTATATATACTTACAATTGTTAGTACTAATATTTTGCAGTCTCTTTCCACCCACAACAATCACTATGGCCTGGGCCTCGACCCCCCCTATCCTTTTCCCTGAAACAGAACAGTTGGACATCACCCTAGATGATCGTACACTAGCACAACTCACCATTACTAGACAGTGGCATCATTTAAACGGAAGACACTACACGACTAGTCAAGTGACTTTAAAGTATGGAACCTCGACAACTATAATCGACGTTCAGTATGATGGCGAATGCACTTTAAGGTATCCACAACCAGTTGGCTTGTGTGGATTCAGAACATGCTAATTGGCCAAGAGGACCAGGTATGGCTTCCGAACATGCTAATTGTATTTGTCTACGAGGGACTCCCTCCGCGACACAACATCATCAACAAAACGGCCAAGTCACCAGTCAAACGGGTGTCTCAATTCTTGATGAAATTTTGTTACTTTTAAATAAGGAAATCACTAATAAATGTATTTTTACTATTTTTGTAGAATGAAATTTTGTTACTTTTAAATAAGGAAATCACCAATAAATATATTTTTTACAGTATTTGTCACAATTCACCAGTCAAACGGTTGTCACAATTCTTGATGTTATATTTTTTACTATTTTTGTAGAATGGATAAGTCTTGGATAGCAGAGGATGACCGAACGAGTAGTAAATACCTATGTGGAGTATCCAACTTTTTGGATTTCTCTTTTTAACATTCAATGATTGGAGACAAGATTGTATGCCCTTGTAGAAAGTGTACTAATGTATACCAGGTCACCAGACAGATTGCATTGAGTCATCTATTGTGGAATGACTTCTTACAAAGCTATATTTCTTGGGCTTTTCATGGAGAAGATGCTGATGTTGAAATGGATGCTCCAACTGATCAGGGTGATTGTCTAGATGATGAAAATTTACAAGATATGTTGCATGATGTTTTTCCGAGTTTCAGTGAAGATGAAAATATGGAAGGAGTATAGTCGGCTACTGATCAACATTTAAATGATGACAAATTTTATATCTTATTAAAGGATTGTAAGACAGAATTATATCCAGGGTGTAAGAAACTTACCAAACTTGCTTGCATCCTAGAATTCTATCACATGGTTTGTCTTAATGCCTTGAGTAAGAAAGCATCATCTATGTTTCTTAAGTTCTTTAAAAAAATGCTACCAGAAGGAAAACAATTACCTAATTCCTTTTATGAGCTGAAGAAGACAATAAAGGAGTTGGGATTACATTATGTGAAGATTCATGTTTGTCGAAATGGTTGCATGATGTTTTGGAAGGAGTCTGCTGATAAAGACATCTGTGATACATGTGGAGAATCAAGATGGCTAATGACTTCAACACCAGATGATGATGATGAGGAGCTAGTAAACAAACCCAGAAGAACACCTGCCAAAGTGCTCAGACACTTTCCACTTATACCACGGCTGAGGAGGTTGTTCATGTCATCAAAAACCTCTTCCTTAATGAAGTGGCATGCAGAAGAATATGAAAAAGATGGCAAGTTAAGACACCTGGTAGATTCACCTACATGGAAAACATTTGATGTTATGCATCCAGAATTCGCTGCAGACGCTAGAAATATTCGATTGGGACTTACCACTGACGGATTTAATCCTTTTGGGACAATGAGTAATTCTCATAGTACATGGCCTGTTGTAATTATTCCATATAATTTACCTCCTTGGTTGTGCATGAAGCAACAATATTTTATGTTGTCCCTACTAATTTCTGGGCCATCTTCGCTACAGAATATAGATGTTTACTTGCGTCCATTGATTGATGAGCTGAAAGAACTATGGAGTACTGGTGTACAAATATATGATGCTAGAGCCAATGAATTCTTTCAGATGTGTGCTTCTTTATTATGGACTATTAGTGATTTTCCAGGTTATGCAAATCTATCTGGTTGGAGTACTAAAGGCTATAAAGCATGTCCTTATTGTAATAAAGATATTGTCTCACATTGGTTGCCACATAGCCGTAAAGTTTGTTACAGAGGACACCATAGGTTTTTTCCAGCTGGCCATAGATTTCGGAAAGAAGCTAGGGCATTTGACGGTGAGCAAGAATTTAGGAGTCCACCTAAACCTCCTTCTGGAGCTGAAATCTTGTCACAATTGGATGGCGGAAGCACTGCAATTGGTAAGAAAAGGCCGAGAGGTAAAGATTCGACACACAATTGGGATAGGAAAAGCATATTCTTTGAGCTACCATATTGGAAATCTAACATTGTAAGGCACAATCTGGATGTCATGCACATTGAGAAGAATATATGTGAGAGTATTGTTGGAACATTGCTAGGCCTGACGGATAAAAGTAAGGACAACTTGAATGCAAGGAAGGATTTAGAGGATATGGGAATTAGATTTCCGCTTCATCCACAAACTGTTGGCACACATTCCATACTACCTCCAGCTTGCTATACAATGAGAAAATAAGAAAAAAATATCATTTTGCAACCTCCTAAAATATGTCAAAGTTCCAGATGGGTATGCATCTAATATATCTAGATGTGCACGACCGACAGATCAGAAGATGCTACCAATGAAAAGTCACGATTATCACGCGTTTATGCAATAACTTCTGCCATTAGTTGTCACTGTGTCTTTGCCCAGTAAGAATGCTAAGTCATGTATTATTAATCTTTGTCGCTATTTTCAGATGTTGTGCACTAAAATCATAGATCCAAATGATTTTGCTGCATTGGAAAATTCAATAGCTGTGACACTTTGTGAGATGGAGAAGATTTTCCCTCGATGTTTTTTTGACGTAATGGTGCATCTATCAGTCCATCTCGTTTTTGAAGCTAAGATAGCCGGCCCTATTTAGTATCGTTGGATGTATCCAATTGAAAGGTAACTTTTCATACATCGTGATGACTTCACCTATTAGAATTTAATTTGTCATAATATTTCCACCAACTTTGTTATCAGGTATCTGCAGACCCTAAAAGGATATGTTCATAATAAAAGATATCCAGAAGGATCAATAGCAGAAGGATATATAGCTGAAGAGTGTCTTACTTTTTGTTCAAGATACTTGGATGGAGTTGAAATAAAATTAAATCGGCCAAATAGAAACGATACTGACGAAATAAATTTGGAACACGAGCCAACACATGACAATGATGATTGATCGATTTTCTCGACAGTAGGTCATGGTGTTGGTAAAATGAAAGCATGTGTCTTGGATGAACATACATTGCAACAAGCCCATAAGCATGTACTATTCAATTGTGATGCAGTTGAACCCTACATTAAGTAAGTTAGTGACAATTGTTTTCTATTATTAAAATATTATTACATATTCCAATTACATATTGCACATATTTTGTTTTCAGGAAGCACTATGATATCATTAGGCTAAAACATCCTCATAAGTCCTTAAAGGAGGTGCAGAGAATTCATAGTAACTCATTTGATGGATCGTTTAAGGAACATGTAAGTTAATTTGTCATAATTAAATTTGTTATGCTTCATGATTAAAAACTAACAATTTTTTCTTGTGTTAGATTGAGACACTCCTAAGAACAGAGATGGTGGATGATAAAATCAAGTTTCTTTCTCACGGTCCACATCAAATGGTCGTTAAGTACAAGGGCTACATTGTCAATGGTCACAGATTCCATACCAAAGAAAAAGATCGACATCTAACAACACAAAATAGTGGAGTCTTTCTGGTAGCTAAGACTGATTGTTATGCTAAAACCACTGATCGCAATCCAATTACTAGAGATGTTACCTACTATGGTGTTTTGAAGGATACTATTGTGCTCAATTATTATGAAAACTTTAAGGTGACATTATTTAAGTGTGATTGGGTGGACATCTACTCCAAGAGGACAATCAAGCATGATGAACACGGGTTGACTCTTGTTAATTTGAGACAACTTCAATCAACTGGAGAACCATATGTAGTGGCATCTAAAGTTGGACAATTATTTTATGTAGAACATGTCACTACAAAAGGGTGGCATTTTGCTGTAGAGATTCCCCCACGAGATACGTTCAACATGGAAGATCCATCTTGTAGTGAGACTGTCGAAGCTTATGTGCAAGGTGAACCTAGAGATGGGCCATCAATGACAATAGAGGATGAAAATGCAGACTGTGACATAGTTAGATTGGATATGGAAGGAATTACTGTTGACAGTTCAACAATTGAGAAAGACCAATCCCAAATTCAGTAGGATGATGAAAGTGTATATCAAAGTGATGAGGATGATAGTTTTGAATGAGATAATTAAAAAGTAGCAACCAATGTTTATTTTAGGTGTATGCAATCAGAGTTTCATTTTTATACAATCAGAGTTTCATTTTTATGCAATCAGAGTTTCATTTTTATGCAATCCTCTTCACTAACACTGTTGCCAGCTCTGCTGTTACTGATATGTTGACAATGACTTGGTGTACCTCTGTAGTTTTGCATCCTAATTTCTCTGCAGAGGTACATTAAGTCTTTCTCAACATGTCAGAACTATGCTCTGGTGGAGAAGTCTATGAAGAAGCCTCAAGAAAGAATGGTTGCTATAAGAGATTAAAGGCCATTCTCGAGAGATAAGGTTGTCTGATCAGCTATGTTGATGTATTGCAACCTAGCCAAAGTAGTATGTAAAAGTAGTATCTAAAGTAGTATGTTCTGCTTAAAGTCTGATGTTATACTTACTAACAATGATGATCACCTTTTGCCTTGCCTTAATGTAGGTGTATGCAATCAGACTTTAATTTTTATGCAATCCTCTTCACTAACACTGCTGCTAGCTCTGTTGTTACTGATTTGTTGATAGCGATTTCGTGTACCTCTGTAGTTTTGCATCCTAATTTCTCTGCAGAGGTACATGAAGTCATTATCAACATGTCAAAACTATGCTCTGGTGGAGAAGTCTATGAAGAAGCCTCAAGGAAGAATGGTTTCTCCAAGAGATTAAAGGCCATTCCTGAGAGATAAGGTTGTAAATGTCTTTTTGCTTTCTACTCTGAAAAGTCTTCTTGCATGTTTTGCAGTTACTTGTTTTTTACATGTGGTGGTTTCCATGACTGGTGATGGTGTCAATGATGCACCTGCTCTGAAAATGGAAGACATTGGTATTGCCATGTGAATTTCTAGAACTGAGGTGATTATATTTGCTATGGGAATTTGTATATATATCTTCTTATCTTTTAGTAATTATTATCGATAATGATGTTTCTTCTCTTTTTATGTGTCAGTCCAGGTTTCCAAGGAGGCTTCAGACATGGTTCTTGCTGATGATAACTTCAGTACAATATTTATTACAGTTGATGAAGGGAGATCAATATATAACAACATGAAGGCCTTCACCAGGTTCTGCTCTTATTAATCATTTTATGCTTTCTTACCTTACTAAAATTCTTTCAACTTATTATGTATAGGCTATAGTTTTATGAGAACACTAGACGAGATTGAGTTTGATTATAATCTTTTGCTTTTACATAATTGTCAAGATTGTCAGTTTTGACCCCTTTCTATAATCTGCTTAGTTGTGTGCTTAGCTAAATGTCTAAAGCTTTGTTGCGTGGAAAACTCTATTCAGCTGACATAATGTGAATGGTACATTTGAAATTATCACCCCTATCGAACTTATTAGGAGTGGTGAGAAGGTGGGTTCTTGTGAGGCTTTCCTTCTTGCAAAGCTCGACATTAGGCCCTTCTCATATGGACTGGTTGTGATGTCAGTTTATGATAGTGGATCTGTATTTAGCCCTGAGGTCCTTGACCTTACTGAAGATGACCTTATTTATAAATTTGGCAATGGTTCTATCTTCCCTGATACTATCTTATTGCATGCTAGTGCTGTAAGTTTTTTTGTCTTACATTTGCATGCAAGTGCTCAACTTTTTGCTCACTTCATGGCAGGATCCTAGCAAGTTTATAGTTGTTGCTGCCCCTGCTACTGCTTCAGGCTATGCAGTTGCACCTGCGGCTTCTGCTGCCAAGGTGGAAGAGAAGAAGGAAGAACCTACTGAGGAATATGATGACTTTATGGCCGAATTATCATATTCACTGCAGCTGAGAAGAAGGATGAACCTTTATTGCAGTGTAGCTGGTCTAATCTTGCAGAAGCTCACAACTACTTGGAATGCTAGAATGGAGTTGTATGTTTTTGTAAGAAAATGAGTTTGTATTCCTTTGGGGGGTCTCTAAGTGCAAATTGAGTTGATATCCAGTTAGTGATCATGTCTAGAATATGTACCATATATAGTCATATGTGATGGTGTTGTATTGAATATAACGGGCAAGGTAAAATGTCCTCCCCATATAATTTTCATTTGATTATAAATAAAAAAGTTCAATACTTCTGAAAAAATGTGTTCGGCTTCAATTGGCATTCAATTAGAAAACTTGATCATGAACTACAAATTGACGGAGTAAAATACATAAAAAATTAGTAATGCAGAACTAGTATGTCATTACTAGCTTTTTTCATAAGCCACTACATTCAATCAAAATCGTTTTATACAACAACATTATACAAAACAATGGCATTTGTATAAAAGCCAAATGATGGATAGTGGCTTTTCTATAAATGCCAAATGATGGTTTAGTGGCCTTTATGTGGCATTTATTCTAAGCCACTAAAGACAAACATTTAGTGGCTTTTACAACTTAAGTCACTATCTTCCCAGTGGCATTGGCGCTAGAGGCATTTTTTAAAATGTCAACAAATGCCGCTAAACCTGTTTACTGGCCTTTTGTTTTTCAGTGGCATTTCTAAAATGACACTAATGAGTATGTTTGTTGTAGTGTTGTCTTCTTCCTTTATTTTTATTGCTTTAGTTTAATATTTTCATTTCCTTACTTTAGTGTAATCTTTTAATTTCTTTTCATTTTAATCTCTTATTCTAGTGTAATCAAACAACACCCAATCAAAATTTACTTTATGTTCTTTATTCAAAAATACCAAAAAGAAATAATTTTAAAAAACAATCAGGATTAAAAGAGAACATCTTAAAAATATTGTCTTGTGGGATCGACCCTTCTATACTAGCCTTAACTGGAAATTAAAAAAATATTAAACTCTAGGATAATAATCTTAGTGAATTGTTGTGCTCTTTGACGCATATCAGATGCCCATCTCACTCACCCATACGCCCGTCTGGTGAGTCGAGTCGAATCGATTTGTTCAACCAGTCTGTTCATAGAGAAGAACTTAGACAATTTGATCTCTTATAGGTCCAACAACCCAAATGGATGTCTCAACACTTAAGACGCTTGCATGGCTTCCCACACGGCTATCTCAACATTTAATACGGTCATTTAGCAGTTCAACAAACAATCTATTGATCTATTGTGTGAATTAGATACCTAAACACTTTAGTAATCAATCCAATCATCATTCAAGATTAAAATCCTCTTCTAGATGAGTTGCTTTGTGTGTGACACTATAGGTACCATATCACATTTGCAGTGAGTGTCCATAACTAGCTTATGACATCAAGCAAGGAGCGGTTCCTAGTCGCACATCAGTGCTACCCAAGTGAATGGAAAGTTAGAGAGCCACTTCAACCTACATATGTGTAAGGTGTTATAGTGATTGTATAATTCCTTTGTCATTGATATCCATGATGAGCTCGAGGCATGGAATCGTCAACCTCTCAACATTCAATCCACATTTTTTGAACCAAGAGAAGACTATCTAAGATAATGTGACCTCAATATCATATATTGATTCACATGTGCATCTGCATGCATTTCTCAATCTTGCTTATCAAGTGGCCAAGATATCATACTCCAATAGGAGGGGAAAATCCCATATCTATCACTCATAGTCTATCCCCATGTGTCAAAGTTACCCAATCATCACCTTTATAACAACCCATTTTTTAGGACTGCGTTTGATGATGCCAAAGTATACCCAATGACATGTGACAAGCACAGTGATTTCAGGTCTAAGAATCACAATCACCACCTTCACTATGAGAGATGACTATGACCACCAATTATGGTTTCCATCTATCACTCTCAAGGTAGGTCTGTCCAATACACTATTTCCTAACATGTATCTGTGTCCTTGGTTTGATATTGCCATATCATGACTAATGAGATTTTGTCATCAACCAACCCATGCTCTAGTCTTATGTGTTACTGGTGTATATCTACCTTCCACAATTACAACCAACTAGGGACATAATAAAAATGTACATACTCTTAGCATTCATATGATCTCATGCTTCCAAGTCACGTACTTGAAGACATCATCATTGAGTATTGTCATTCTTTAGACATTCATACTATTTCGTCATTATCTTATAACTGAGTGAAACAAAATGATTTGGAAGCTTGCCTTTATATTTATTAATCAAATCTTTTATGGTTTATGCCATGTCAATCATCATATGATTGTCTCTATGTGAATACCTTACCAACAGACTCTGAGTTGTACTTAGAGCCAATCCCCCACAAATCTCATTCTTAGTGATCCAAACATGTCCACCATGCTTTTGCTATGCAAGTGCTTAATCCAGCGGGTTAGCAAAATTTTGTTATTAGTCGATATGTTCCATGTTTCTTATCTCTTCACTCTGAGATGAAACCACCGTAATATGGTATCTGATATTCCTTTCCTAACAAGTAGCTCCATTGTTGTCACAGTACACCTACTAAGTCATCAATGGTTGGAACATCTATAGGTTCATCATATGAACTTCTAGATCCATATAGTGTCACTTTATGTTCACAACACAAGTATACTCGACTTCAATTATAGAATAGTATTAATGGCTATTAGTTATGAACCCTTCCAACTAACAACATTTTTCCTTTTAAAACATATTTTATTTTGTGATCACTTTGTCATTATGGAAGCTTGCATTGATGTAACCCTTTACATCCAACTCTCCTGTTATTTGTATCTTTATTGATTAGCAATATATCTTTAAGTACTTTACAAGTACTAATGGATGTCTTTAATGGTATTCTAATAACCCTCATTGGAATCATCTTTTCATGTCTAGTACATACAAGATTATACAGGGTAAGTACACTTATAGAATTCATGATAGATCCATCATATGCCATCTGATTCTTGACATTTCCATTCTTTACAGGAATTAGAATATAAGGTTCATGAGAGACCAATCGAGATTCTCTCTCATTGAAACCTACAATGTTCAACTCTATCAACACTTTGCTATTTTATGTGCTCAAACTTCCATTGTGAAACATTCAAGAACTATTTCTATAGATCTTGATTCTTATTTCATAAGATGTTTCAATTAATCCTTCTTTACTGAAGGATTTTTCATGCATATCTCAATATTCATAATATTGAGATGTTGTTCCTCATCATATGTTGACATTCATATATGATCCCACTAAATCTTTTATAATCACATATTTCATCTTATGTCTTGATTCAAGTCAAACTCTTTGAATATCTTGTCAACTTTAAAAGATCCCATTTCTGAGTTACTTGTTTCAATCCCAGATTGAACTTTGTAGTTTATAGATTTTTTTGCATTCTTGAAGTTAAAAAACCTTTTAGGTTGTGTCACATACACACCCTCTGATGTATTCCTTTTAAGGAATCTAGTTTTTTTTCATATTCCAAATCTCTTGTTTATTTTACTACAACAACAAGGTTGACAATTGGTAAAGGAATTTTTGTCATGTTCAACTACTTGAACTAATTTGAAAAATCTTTTTAACTAATTTGTCCTTTTATGTTATCTATGTAGGTCTTTGCAACAAGATCCTATTTCACCCTTTAGGTATTACCCCTATAGGTGGTGCTATCAAGGTCCTACCTTGTTAGCTTAAATGGTTTCTATATTACTCATAAATGGCTTCTAGTTGACTAGTTGGCTCATTCTATTATGACCAACCTATCTGAATTGTGGGATTCACAATCCTCCAATCTCAGATTTGTTCTACTAGAACTATTTTATTCTGTGTTACATGATGAACTTGAGATTCCACAATATCTTGTGACTCTCTTTGTTACAACCCCACCTCACGATAACCCCCAATTAAGGGAGATCGAGAGGTTGAAGCCGCACCCATAACTTCCGGATCAAAGCTTCGACAACTAACCAAGAATAATTATCAAATTTTAACAGACTATACTGAAAAGCTGTAAGAAAATAAATTTTTGCATACCTTTTTGAAAACTTGGATCTCTAAACTTCTATCCACTTAAGGATTCTACTCTAACTAATCCTCCTTGTATTTTACTTCATGTATTTCACAATATGACAATTTACTATTTGTCCTTTTGGCTTATTCCTAAAACACCGACAAATAAAACGTCAGTCAGCCGAAGCTGGTATGTGGGGAAAACAATAATTATGTAAATATGTTAATAATGTAATCATTCAATTAATCATTTAACAACCAATATTACATTTTAGATATAACTCCGCGATCCAAGAGTACCCATCCTCTATGTTGTCCCCATTAAACCCCTCATGATCCACCTATAGGTGAACCAATTTCTAGGGTTGAGTCACATGGCACTACTCGTAAGTAGCCCACTCCTTAACTCATGGCAGGCTAATGAGTCTCATGGCACTACACGTAGGTAGCCCAGTTTCTAACTCTCAGTAACCTAGACCTTACTCTAGGATTACCCCTTTTTTTTATCCCTTCAAAGCAGTAGAGGTGGACCTGGATCTAGTCAGTTATAAATGCACATTTATAGTGATAATCATAGTCACTTTGTAGTTGCATGAAATAAATAAACATCCAACAGTTATTTTCAAGCAACCGATTAAAACTTCGGGAATCACCGTGAAACTAGAGCAATTATTCATAAGCATAACCACATATCTAATTTGATGAGTCATGCAGATTATTCAACATATACTTCATGTACATACAATCAAGCCAATCAATAGATCCAAGCAAGTAATTCAATCATCACATAATTCTTGAAAAGAATATGTACTCTATTTATTACACACTTTATCAAGAATCTACTTTATTGACTTGGATTCACTTTCTAGGGTTTCTAATCCACATTAAGGTTTCATTAATATTCATTAGGGTTTCTGAGATCAATTTCTCAAACTTTATCCCTTTTAGGTCAACAAACCCTAAAATAGTCTTTTCTACTTATATGACCCTTAATTGCTCAACTATCCATTTTAATACTATTTTATACCCAAAATGACTTAGGATCATTATATCCCTATTTATTTATGGATTTGAGAATTTAAAACAATTAAAAGACATATTCATCTAAATTAGGATTTTCAAGCTCATTAATGCATAATCATGCACGAAACCCTAAATTAAACCAATTATATAAAAAGATCATCTTTTTAGATCCTATTTTCACTTTTATTAACAACAGGTTAATATCAGCTTGAATTATCCAAATAACATCATTAAGTCCATCTATCATCAAATCTAAGGGTTTTTTCTTAATTAAATCATTAAAGATGATAAATTTATGTCCTTTTCAAATTTCAAGCATATTTATGCACATAACCTCTAAATTAGACTAATCACATGCAAAGTTCTTCCTTTTTGAACATAATGTACCTTTTTACATTTAATAGGCTAACATCAACTCTAATGATCCATTAACCCTATTAAACACTTTATTCAATTCAAAATAGGGTTTCTTAATCTTTAATTCATTAAAGATGATAATTTATACTACTTTTTTCATATCAAGAGGAATTAGCTTCTACTGATATTTTTATTGGATTCCTTGCATTCTCCTAATCAAGATTCATATATTACTTGTCCTAATCGGAGTTACCTATCATTAGATATGATTTTTGCAAGGTTTCACTTACTTGAACCAATCGGAAGCTGCCACGTCATCTTTGTCTATGCAACGTTGAATTGGAAACAAAATTAAATGACGCATCTGCCCCTGCGTAAGTAACTGGTGCTTCAGCACACAGAGGGGCAAAACGACCAACGCGCCTTCACCCTTCTTCTACCTTGTGCAGCCCGATCCCTGTTGTCCTAGCCGCCGAGTGTAGCCCTAGGGGCGGCTCGTGCTCCTTCCTTGGACCTCGAAAGCCATGCCCGATCTTCCCTTACCTCCGTACGGTCCCTGTGCTCCTCTCGGTGCCCTCAGCCTGTGGCCATAGTGGCTGGTTTGGGCTGGGAAGGCCTGCTCTGTGCGGCCGTCCAAAGTAGCCATGCTGCAGCTGATCGCATGGTCGTTTCCCGTCGCTCCTAGGCACAAAACTCGCCAGACCTTGTCTCCCTGGCTCCGACGTGCCTCTGCACATGTGAGGATGTTGTTGGGTCATGGCCAAGTTGACCAGTTCAAGCTCCCTGGCTCTTTCCATACGTGGACGTCCTGCTGCTCTCTTGCGGCCACCGCGCAAGAACCAGAGCTCGGGAAGATAACCATGTTCCCCTAAGTCATCATGGGAGCATTGTGCTTCCCTAGTACTTGTCTACTTGTTCCTTGTTACTCCTAGATGCATTACTCCTCCGCCTTAGGGTTTGCTTACAAAAAGGAGAAGATGGGAGAGAGCGAAAGATGCTTGGTATTCTCTAAAACTCGATCCAGGGGGTCTTACCCCTTTTATAGGGGAGTACATCCTCGCCCTAAGATGCTCACCTAAGAGTAAACAAGTCCTCTCCTATTAGGAATCATATTCCTTCAATGAGAAGCATGCTTTCTCTCTCCTTTCTATCCCTTTGATACGTCTTATCTCTTGGATAATTAGGAATTCGAAATTCCTCTTACTTAATATCTTTTATAATTGCCTTCTATCCCATAAGCACGGAATTCTATTTCCTTTAATAGAAATTACTTTCTTTTTAACAATACCTCACAATTCATTAATAATGTATCACTTTATCCTTTTATTTTGTAAAGTTGATATTTTCTCTTTCTTTCCTCTTTATTGGGACTCCTTGGATCCCAAGAAACTCTATTATTTCGAAATCCTTTTTATTGGATACTCATTATCCTTCCATATGCTTCTAAATGCATTATTTCTCATTATCATGTGTACCTCTTATTAAAATATCTCTTTTTGAGGATTTCTCTTTATTTCTCTTTTATTTTCTTCATTGGCATCCCTTTTAAGATTAGCAACCTTATGGATATGAAATTTCACCAAGAAATCTCATTTATGCCTCTTTCCACTCATTTTCCACATTGTATCATTATTTTCAATTTCTTTCTTAATAAAGAAATACTTAATTAATCTTTTCTTTTCTTATTGCTTTCTTTTTGCAACTTTGGACTCCTTGGAACCCAAGGAACCCAAGAGGCACGAAATCCTCTTTGGGTTACATCTCTTTGCCTTCTAGAGGTTTCTACTTCTTTCTTTTCTCAAATATTCAGTTATTCAATTACTAATTGAATTTTCTTTGTTATTTGGGCCCAATATCCAATAAAGCCCACAACACAAACATCAAGGCTATTGTAAACAAAACCATGTATTCAAAACAAATTATACCATTCTTTGTTCAATTATCTTTAATATGAGAAATTACATTTCTCACAAGATGAACCCAAAAGTTGGGGTTGTAACATCCTTCCCCTCTTATAGGAATTTTGTCCTCAAAATTCTATCAAGCAAACAAACAATTCAGGATAAGACTTTTCCATGTACACTATTGGCCCCTATGTGGCTTTACCTTACCCACAACGCTTTCAAAGAACCTTTATCATCACATATTCTTTTCCCTGAGTTCTTTCATTCTGGCGTCTATAAACTGCACAGGTGACTCATGCCATTTCAGCCTCCCTTGGGGCTCACTAGGTTTATTGCTCAGCACAGGGTCGGGGCACCTCACATAGTGCTCTAAATTGGACACATGGAACTCATCACACATTACTTTATCCTGAGGGGTAAGGTCCATCTTAACCTTCTCCACCAATCCATCTCAATGGACCCATGTATCGGGGATTCATCTCTCTTAGCTATAACTTAGAGGGGTTCGATTTTCATGTCTCCCACAGTGAACTGCATGTCAGTCTACTTTGCATCATCTTACGACTCATGTCGTTCCTGGGCTCCTTTCAGCCACTGCATGATCAAAGCAACTTCATTTGCACACACTATGGCCATTTTCTAACCATCACGTGGTCCTTTCACCAACATCACCTTACTGAAGTGGTGACTGACACAACCTATCTTACAGAGCTTCTTTAAATCCGGACACTGGCTATGGTGGTTAACTTCACATCTTGCATAGGACAAGAACTGTCTCTAACTATCACCCCAAATCGTACACATATACCCTCATCAGACCCTTTAGTCTGGATCATACTAACCATAGTTAGGGGTGATAAACTATACTAACATTGAGTTCTTCATGTACCTACTTCCTCTTTATGGCAGTGAACTTACGGTGTATGGTGATCTTAAAATCATGATCTCATGCATGCCATTATTCTTCAAGATCAATGCCTCAAAAACCCTAAACCATTCTATCGGGGTTTCATCACCTTCTTTTCCAAAGAAGTGCAGCTGAGGTTCTACCACCATCCTTTCATCATATCAAGGACTAGACTGACTAACCAAACAACCATTAACTTTTCCACATATCTCGTTACATCTGAGTGTTAGCCAAACACATCTTCTTTTCCAAACTTAGGGTTAGTCTAACAGCCTCTTCTAGCCAAACTAGGCAGATATATCTCAACCAAAGTATCCATTACTACTTCACATCCATACGTATTAGGTAACATTGAAGACATACACTTCCATGTATTTCATTTATCATCTCGAACTCTAAGTCTATCTTCATTGAAAACACTTTGAGCTCATCTTTTTGGTGATCAAACTCAACCTTGTATGACTCATATCTCTAGATGAAAACATCTTCATAAGGTGACTACCTCATTCCTCTTAGTGTTTGTAAACCATCCATGTATCATTCACTTTACCAGGGTATGTTATCTTCTCTGTCCTCATACCTCATAGCAACGTTCCAACTCACATCATCTTTTATCCTTAGTGTATGGCATGCATACTGTCCTATCTCTCACTCCCATAACAAGAGGAAATAAGCATTTGGCGGTCGTCCAAATACAAAGTTCTTCCTGTTCCACGAGTAGAGATAATACATCCCACCTTTCCAGTACACCTTCAAACCTAAGTTGAAATGTGCAACTTATGTCTCTACATCACAATCATTTTGACATCAAAGTTACCTCCATAGAAAACTAGTCTTGAACCTACTGAGGTTTACACATATCCCTTGGTCATCTCCTCTAGGTCTATAGGGTTTCGACACTTTTGTGGTCATCCCTCTTCCCTCATGCATCAAGAGAGTTCCCTACTCGTCTGCCCTTTGGGTCCCATGAGTTCATGATGGTGATAAATCTCCTAACCCATGGCCCTCAGACAATGATAGTTGTCACCTCCCGACCCTATGGTCATGTGCAACTTAGGGAATTAGGTAAATCCTACTTCTATCAGTCTTATCCCTACCTGACCCTAGGATAGACTTAGGATTCTCTTATAGTACATGTCCAACTTAGAACCTTACCCAAGCCTTCATCCTCTCTCTTTCTACATTCATGGGCTGACTTTTATCCATTCATAGGGATCATGGCAACCTGCCTACCCTGGTCAAGCCCCATACCGGTTACCTCCATGGTAACACATCCATATGCACTTAGAGATGGATATCTATGGGTCTACATGTTCATTCTCATACCATGTACTTTTTCACTTAGCTTCTCAAGATCCTATGAGACCTTTTTAGGTTTCCTCAACCCCCACAGAACTGGTATACACTCTTCCAAAGGGGTCCCTCTACCAGGATGGGAGGAAAACTATCTCTTGACAACATGGTCACAAGAGCTCTTAGGGCTAGGGTTTACATCCACATGAGCCTACTTAACCCTAGCAAGCTATTAAGACACAATAGATCACCTACTGAACCAAGCTAGGTCATATTTATCCTCTTTCCTCAATGTTGGATCAAGATCATACATTCCTTTATCATCAACCTAGTTGTGAGGGGTTTGTCAAATGTACCTTAAACTTAAGGGGCTTCTCTTTTCCTCTATACATGAGGAGTACCATGCTTGAAACTATAGCAACTTAATTCTCATCATGAGAATTAGGTATACCACTTCCCCTCTTAGGCCTAGGAACCCTAGGTTCACTTTTAGGTATCCAACAACATGCTCTATCTCTTAACCACGAACCAAGCATGCAAAAGGCATGACATGCACTTCCTGTCATCCTTCTATTCGAGAAACACTTCAGAGTTGAGTCCTCCTCAAGGACAACCAACAAGGTATAAGGCCTCATAACCTGTTACTATACCTCTCCAGGTATAAGGAACTCTTCTTCCTACCTCAGAAGGTAAACACCTATACCATAGGCACATAGGTACTAGAAGCTTCATCTTTTCTCTCTAGGGTTTGGTCCCTCTAAAGGCAACCAAGATATCATCAACTTCTAGGGATCGATCATGAGGCAACCACTATCGTCCATTTAGGTCGCATCATCCTCAACTCCCTACATATCTCAGAGTTTAGGATTCCAACCTTCTTGCTTGGTTCCAGATCTCTCTTTCTAGAGCTAACCCTACAACCAACCTCACCATTAGAGGTACTATCTTCGTGAAGGGTCAACCTCAAAAGCATGCCCCTACCTGGATGAAGCCTATGTTCAACTTATGTTTGCTCAAGGTTATCCATAGTTCGTTATGCTTATTTCATAAGCCATCCATCAAACTATCCCGGCTAGGGTTTCAACCCTTTGCTCACACTACTCACGTACCCTGGGTGCATGCTATGCCCTACTCACATAAGCTCATAGGGTTTCTAAGGTCCTTCACTAACATCATCATCTAAGGAGCTATCCTTTACTCTAACATGCAAGACCCATCCCAGGGTTTGGGTCGTCAGAGGTACTAGGTCACCCAACCTCTCATGGCTCATACGTCATCTAAAGCATGTCCATCCAATCACCCGGTCTAACTCATCATGCCATCTCTCTCTCTATCCTTCACTTAGGGTTAGGGTTAACATCATCCTCAGAGTATGTGTCAGGCCTCTACTTGCAATGGAGATTTTTATCTCCAAGACTAACTCTCTTTATCTATCCTCCTGATAAGAAGGTCTAGCCTCAGGTCTATCTTGAGGACATGACGACTTATGTCATATGACCTAAGCATGTATCTATTCTTTAGCGCTTAATCTATTAAGCTTATGTCCATGACATCTTATTTACATACTTTTCATTAATTTGGTGGAGGATTCCTTAGACCTTATTAACCTTACCCAAACCTCAATGGGGTGAGGAGAAGAGGGGAAAACCCTAATCCTTAAGGTCCTTAACAGAATTTGTGATGAAAAGGGATGAATAAGATGAGATAGTCCTAAAGGTGTCTTATTTCGATTCATACCCTAAGACTTTGTCTAGGTAGTCACACAGATCCGGGAGTCCTCGTATTCCGACTAGCGGTGCGGAGGAAAATATTGCCAGCCCCCAGTCGTGATCCTTTTCTAGACACCTTTGTCTTTCGGATAATCCTCTAATAACTCCCTTGGGTTCTATGGAGTTTGTAAAATTTAATAATTATTAATGGTTAAGTGAGGAACCTGTGCTCTGATACCAAATGTTACGACCCCACCTCCCGATAACCCCCAATTAAGGGAGAAACCGAGAGGTCAAATCCGCACCCATAACTTCCAGATCAAAGGTTCGGCAATTAACCAAGAATAATTATCAAATTTTAACAGACTATACTGAAAAGCTGTAAGAAAATAAATTTTTGCATACCTTTTTGAAAACTTGGATCTCCAAAACTTCTATCCACTTAAGGATTCTACTCTAACTAATCCTCCTTGTATTTTACTTCATGTATTTCACAATATGACGATTTACTATTTGTCCTTTTGGCTTGTACCTAAAACGCTGACAAACAAAATGTCAGTCAGCCGGAGCTGGTATGTGGGGGAAACAATAATTATGTAAATACGTTAACAATGTAATCATTCAATTAATCATTTAACAACCAAGATTACATTTTAGATATAACTCCGTGATCCAAGAGTACCCCATCCTCTATGTTGTCCCCATTAAACCCCTCATGATCCACCTATAGGTGAACCAATTTCTAGGGTTGAATCACATGGCACTACTCGTAAGTAGCCCACTCCTTAACTCATGGTAGGATAATGAGTCTCATGGCACTACACGTAGGTAGCCCAGTTTCTAACTCTCGGTAACCTACACCTTGCTCTAGGATTACCCTTTTTTTAGCCCTTCAAAGCAATAGAGGTGGACCCGGATCTAGTCAGTTATAAACGCACATTTATAGTGATAATTGTTGGATCAATGGGCTCTAGAGGAGGGGTGAATAGAGCTACACACACTTCACAAAATCAATTAGACCACCAATTTAATCATAGTGCAAAAACTGAAGCAATCAACAATTTGATGTCCTATTCTAGCATACAAAGCAAGGATAAGAGATAATGAATAGCATGCACTTGGACAAGTAGTTTAGAGTGGTTCCACGTCCTAAACTTAGGAACGATGTCAGTCCACTACCTAGAGTTGGTTATACTCTAGGATTTGCAACTTGGTTCTCTTATATATCACTATAAGATTACAAGATACATAAACCACACAACCAAGAGCTTAATTTCTCAAGCTAAGATCTTCTACCTATCCAAGGACTTACCCACAAAGCAAGATTCTTCAGCCTTCTTCAAAGGACTTACCCAATCTTACCTTTGTCTTCAGCCTTGTAGGATTTACCTATCTCACTTGAGCTTTGCCTTGCACCTCTCCTTCACTTGGAGAGCTTCTCCACGTTTTTCCTTCATCAAGGGATTTGGAGCAATGAGCTATCTTCACTCTTGAATATCAACAACACATCTTCCCCTTCACTCGGAGAAGAACTGCAGCAACTCCTCTTTCACTTGGAGAAGTAGCTTCAATCAATCTTCAAAGGGATTTGAAGGTAGGAAGAGAGAAAGGAGAGCTTTACATAATACAAAGGATAGCTCTCATACACAGGGACCTAACTCACTCTTAACTCATGAATTTGTCTTGAAGGTAGAGAGAGAAAGGGGCTCAAGGGCTTGGAACACTCTCAACTAAGCTAGAACCAAGTTTGCAATGGAAGAGCAGCTTGGAATGAAGTCCAAGGGGTTCTATTTATAGTTGATGGTGGGCCTTTATGTTTTGGGACACTTGGATGCAAAAGTAGTCATTTTTTGTTCAAGAAAACGGCTCTATTTTTTCCCAAAACAATTCACCAACGGTCATATTACTTTTTCTGCAAATTCTGTACAGTGCAATTGGTCGAGTTCCAATGGGGGTAACTCGACCGATCAAGTAACAGACAAATCGATATTCAAAGGATCGGTCGAGTTTGTCCTGAAGAAACTCGACCGACCATTTCAACTGGAAATGGCCTGCTACCCGATCGGTCGAATTCTGTGGGTGCACAACTCGACCGATGCAATCTTCATAAAATCGACCAAGGTTGATCGGTCGAGTTTCAGGCTAGGGAAACTCGACCGACCAAGTGCCTGTAATTGATTTTCTAATTTGCAATAAAAGTGATAAACACTTGGTGAATTTTGTCCCAAACATTTTTCTCTTCTAAGTTACAAGCCAATTCATCATTACAAGTGATTACATTGATGTTCTAAGGTAGTTTACATAGAAATCCTAAAAATCACACTTGTAGCCATTTTGGCTTGCACTTGGCCCATTCTAGGGCTTTGTATATATGATCCTTTTCATGTACCTAATGCCTGCAAACAATCTTAAATGCACATATTAGATACATATGAATGGAATGGTTAAGTCATTATCAAAATATAGGTAATGTATAACCTCTAGGTCAACATTCTCCCCCTTTTTGACAATGACAAACCACTCTTGAAACATATTGAAAAGGATAAGAAAGTTATACCTTTGCCTTGTGAATTGAGGGGATTCATAGTAAGACCAATTGGAATTGCTCCCCCTCAAACTATGCTTCCTCTCACATGCATGTTAGTTGTTCTATACATGGCAATACCAATATTCGTGTAATATGTAATCCTTTGCATGTCACATGATCAACAGAAAATTAACAAGAAAAGGATCACTTAGGCAAGAAAGCAATAGTATAATCACAAGAAACAATATGATTGAGTCTCAAACCATGAGATATTTCTCCCCCTTTTGACATTATAAAAAAGGTAGGGGGGGTAGAAGAGCAAAAACTAGGTCTTCTCCAAGACTCAACCACACATATATGCAAAGATAATAAGCAATGTAAAAGCATATATCATACAACCATGAAGGAGAACATACAATCCAAGTCAGAATCAAAATATAGCTCAACAAGCACCAAGCATAAGATAACACAGATTAAATAGCCAAAGTGCATAGCAATGATATTCCAACTCAAAAAGATGTTCTCATAAGCAACTACAACCATAAAAGCGAGAAAATAGAAAATAAAAAAATAGTACATCTCAGAATAATGTGCCAGGATGTTACTTATACAAAAGAGTCTAGAAAGATATATATAATAGACATGCTAGACTATAAGCTAAGACAACCTCCTAGACATCTAAGCTATCGATGTCAACTGCTTCCTCGTCATCTCCTGGGTTGTAGTCCTCATCGCCATCTGAAGGCGGAGCAGCTGTGCTAGCAGCAGAACCAGCACCATCATCACCATCCTCGTCAGAAGCATCCTCACCATCACCATCAGCAGCATCAGCATCAGCATCCTCATCGGCATCCTCAGCCTGGTCGGGCATCTCCTCGTCATTAGGAGCAAAAGAGCGACCGGGCCAACGGGCATTCTGCTCGGCCCACGACATACCAAGAGCAAGAAGCTCCTTGGCCTGCGGGAAGGACGGAGCAGAGTCCCCCAAGGAAGCGAGCAGAGAGGCCGGGCGGCCAACAGGTAGTGGCAGATATGCAGGAGTGGAGCTACCAGAGGGATACTGAGGTGGAGCAGTGGCGGAAGGCTCGGCAGCATATGGTGGTGGAGCAGGGAAGTAATGCTCATATGCATAAGAAGCATAGGCACTACCCGGGTATGGCTGGTAGGCAGGGTAGGGTGAAGCACATGATAGGTTCATGGTGGACATGATCGAACACAAATCCTGATGGAGGTGCTCCTAGACCTGGAGATTGTACGCCTATTCATGCATCATATATCCAAGAAGGGTTTCATTTGATGCTCTGAAGGACGCACGGCTAGGGTGGGGATGAGGCTGCGGGGGTGGAGCATGGGTGGAGGTGGGAGGGGCACCAGAAGCAGAGGCTGAGGTGGAGCCAGAAGCACCAGGGGCAAAGGTAGGAACCGGGACAGCCTTCAGAAGGGTGGTTTCACTAATGCACACTCCCTTTCTAGCAACTGGGTAATGGAAGTCAGAAAAGAGTGATTTATCAGTGGCGAACTGGAAAAGACCACAAATCAGGGCTGGTTAGGGAGGGTGGGTGCCCTTGGTGTTCTTTCCGGTGTCAAAATAGGTCATATGATGTAAGATGTAATGAGCCCATTTGACACCTATATTGTTTAACAAACAATACATCAAGACCGCTGTGTTTTTCGCAATGTCCGTTTGATTACGCTTGGGATGCATATTGCAGTTAATCACAAGGGCCAAGATGCGCCTCTGGAGGTCAAGGGAGGACGATGGCAGGGTTGACCGCTTCCTGTAGGCCACGTCAGGTTTCTTTAAAAAACGATGAATGTCCGGTAGCGTCAATTCATGATGTTTATAGAAACCTTCCGGGTCAAGATCGAAATACGCATCATAGTCCTTACGCCAAGTAGTGTTTTCTTCGTCTCTGGCAAGGTAGTAATTGAAAGTTTCCTCAGAGAGTTGAAAATGACGACCGGAGATCATCGATGTAAGAACTACTTTAGTATTCGGTGGGGGAACAAGCGAATCGTAGTTCCAACGCAGATTTGCATAGAACTTGTGAACTGCTTTTGTGCTAGATAACTGATTATTGAAGCAGTCACGTTCGATTGCTAGGGAGGATAAGTGATGTGTGGCAAGAAGCCTCGAAACAGAGGTGATATACTCTTGAAAACGATTTGCATCAACTAAGGGGCGAAAAGGAAAAGGAGATCATGTAAGAAGATCCTTATACCGATTTACCACCTCAATAGACACAAAAGAGGTGTTATCAAAAGGAATCAAGTGATTAACGGAGGAGGAGGCTGGAGCATTTCTAGGGGCGGCACGTTTTCTCCTATGGGAAGCCATGGGAATGAAAACAAGAAGAGAAACTGTGCACACAAGCAATACAAACCTCAAAAGCCGAAGAAGACACACCACAGACGCCCGGGAAGGTCAAGAACAGGTTGCTAAGTCGCCCTAGGGTTAGGAACGGGGGAGGGTTAGGGCTTGGGTTGAAAGCACGGGTTAGGAGATGAGGAATCAGTCGGCTATTTTCTAGTTGCAAGGGAAAATAGTCGGCCAATCCTAACTTTTAAGTTGGCACAGCCCGTCGATCGGTCGAGTTCTGAGGGTGACAAACTCGACCGAACGGTCCACTGAAGACAAGCTCTCAGCTCCTGATCAGTCGAGTTTTCCAGGGTGGAAACTCGACCGAAGGTCAACCTAACCTAGCAGTCTAATTCTTAGATTTTAGCCATATACATTTCGATTAAAATTATTTTTCTATTCTATTACGCATAATTAACATACCTAGGCACATTTAGCTCATCATTGGGCACTATTTAGCGATAAAATGTGAAATTCGATAAAACCCAAAAATAAGCAAAAACTAAGCATGTTGATAGGCAGTTTAAGCACAAACAAGCATGTATATGAGCAACATAAGGTGAAGATTGACATGAGCAAGCATATAGGAGAGAGACCACTAGATAGATCACATAGCAATATCATTTAAATCAACAATGAGCAGTTTAGATCGAATAAAATTGAATTGATCTCTAGCTAGAGGTTTTGTAAAAATGTCCACCAACTGATTTTCCATGTCCACATGTGTTATAAATATATCTTTCTTGGCAATGTGATCACGAAGAAAATGATGGAGAACCTCTATATGCTTGGCTCTACTATGCAATATAGGATTATACGATAGATTAATTGCACTAGTATTGTCACAAAAGATAGGAGAAGCATCAAAAAATATGTTAGTCTTGGAGCATTTGCTTCATCCATAGGACCTGTGCACAACAACTCCCAGCTGCAATGTATTCAGCTTCGATAGTTGATAATGCCACTGTACTTTGTTTCTTGGAGAACCAAGACACTAAGCATGGTCCTAGGAGGAAGCAAGTGCCACTTGTGCACTTTCTATCAATCAAACACCTTGCATAATCCGCATCACTATATGATCTAAGAGTAAAATCCCTTGATTTAGGATACCATAGACCAAAATTTTGGGTTTTGGCTAAGTACCTCAAAATTCTCTTAACAGCAGTGAGATGTGACTTCTTAGGGCAAGATTGAAAGCGAGTGCACAAGCCAACACTAAACATAATATCAGGTCTAGAGGCTGTTAAATGAAGTAAACTTCCAATCATACCTCTATAGAGCTTCTCATCTACCTTTTCACCTTCTTCATCTTTGTCAAGTTTGGCGGTGTTTGACATGGGTGTATCCATCGGCTTCATATTCTCCATCCCAAAGCGCTTGAGTAGTTCGGTTGTGTATTTGCCTTGGTTGATGAAGTTTCCTTCCTTTGTTTGTTTGATTTGAAAGCCGAGGAAGAAGGTCAACTCACCCATCATGCTCATTTCAAATTCACTCTGCATAAGAGAACTAAACTCCTTGCAAAGATCAAGATCAGTCCCGCCAAAAATGATATCATCAACATATATTTGAATTATAAGAAAATGGTTAGAAGTGTGTTTTAGAAACAAGGTAGAATCAACTTTGCCCATGACATACCCATTATCTAACAAAAAGTTCTTTAATTTCTCATACCAAGCTCGAGGTGCTTGTTTGAGTCCATAGAGAGCTTTTTGCAACAAATAAACATGATTGGGTAATTTGTCATTTTCAAAGCCCAGAAGTTGAGCAACAAAAACTTCCTCCTCGATTGTACCATTCAAAAACACACTTTTAACATCCATTTGATATAGCAAGAAATTTTTATAACTAGCAAAGGCAAGTAGCATACAGATAGATTCTAATCTAGCAACATGAGCATAAGTTTCATGAAAATCAATACCTTCCTGTTGGTTGTAACCTTGTGCCACTAACCTTGCTTTGTTCCTTACCACTTTTCCATTCTCATCTAGCTTGTTGTGGTAGACCCATTTGGTGCCAATGATTTTTCTATCACTTGGTCTTGGCACTAGGGTCCACACATGATTCTTCTCGAATTGCTCTAGCTCTTCTTGCATGGCAAGGATCCACTCATCATCACCAAGGGCTTCTTTGATGTTCTTTGGCTCTAGTTGAGAGATGAAGGCGCTATCTGCTTGTTCTTTGTTGTGAGCATCTCATGTCCTCACTCTCTCAAATGGGTTGCCAATGATCAACTCCTTGGGGTGATTCTTTGCAAAGCGGGGAGTGGGATCCTTCTTTTCTGCTTCTTTTTCTTCTTCAATCACCTGCTTGCCTTTGTCCTTGATGTTGAGGTCTTTTAAGATAGGAATTATTTCATATGCAACATCATCATCACCAATATTCTTGCCAACAACAAGGTTAGTTTCAATAAACTTAACATTGATAGATTCTTCAATTTTAGACAATTCAATGTCAAATACTCTATATGCCATGCTAGTAGTGCTATAGCCTAGGAAGAAAGCCTTATAGGATTTCAGATCAAACTTGTCGAGAGAATCCTTCGTGTTTAAAACAAAACAAAGACATCCGAAAACATGAAAGAAATCAATGGACGGCTTCCTACCACGCCATAGTTCATAGGGGGTTTTCTTGAAAGTCGAATGTGTGAAAACTCAGTTTTGCACAAAACATGACGTGCTAACGACTTCATCCCAAAACTTCTTAGGAGTGTCATACTCAAGAAGCATGGTCCTAGCCATCTCTTGTAGCGACCTATTCTTCCTCTCAACAACCCCATTTTGTTGAGGTGTGCGAGGAGAAGAGAAATTGTGCGAGTAACCCGATTTTTCACAAAAACGCTCAAAAAGATCATTTTCAAACTCTCCCCCATGATCACTATGGATAGAAACAATATGGAAAGAAGCTTCGTTTTCAACCCATTTACAAAAGCTCGAGAAAGCATCAAGAGTATAGCTTTTAGAAATGAGAAAGAAAGTCCAAGTATATCTAGAGAAATCATCAACAATAACAAGACAATACTTGGAGACACGAAGCGTTTGAGTTCTCATTGGTCCGAATAGATCAATATGAAGAAGTTCAAGAAATCTCTTGGTACTCATGACTCCTTTGGATTTGAAGGAGGATTTGGTTTGTTTCCCTTGTGTACAAGGTTGGTATTCCTCATCCTTATCAAAATCCAATTTAGGAAGTCCTCGAACCAAGTCTTTTTTGTTCAACTTTTTGATGCAAATTCACATGACCTAAACGACGATGCCAAAGAGAAAGATCATTTTTATCCTCAACTAAGCATCTATTTAGTATGGGATTAAGAGCATCGAGAACAATAACATAAAGATTACCATTTCTAGTTCCCTTATATATAACATTGTAGGAGAGGGAATCTAGAAGCAAGCATTCTAAAGTAGTAAATAATACAAGATAACCACTATCACATAATTGGCTAATACTAATTAAGTTGTGATGTAGGCCATCAACAAGCAATACATTTTTAATACATAATTCATTGCCTACATCACCATCACCTATAACCTTACCCTTTTTGTTGTCCCCAAAGGTTACCGATCCTCCTTTCTTTTTCACAAATTTGTTGAAATGGCTGATTTCTCCAGTCATATGCTTAGAGCAGCCACTATCAACAATCCATTTCTTTTTAACCTGCAAGAAAAGAGGATGTCGGAACCCAACTCAAACTTTGGGGTCCGGGGTTAGCTTGGGGACCCATTTCATCTTTGGGTTGGTCCCCTTGGGCTTGTAAGGACAATAGGTAGAATAATGGTCATCACATTTGCAATGAATACAAACCATAGGGTTTTTAGAGCCGGAAGACTCTCCATTGGAAATTGGAGGTTCCACACTCTTCTTCTTACCCTTCTTCTTCTTACCTTTGGGAGCAGTCCCATTATATCCTAAACTACTAGTACCAACTTGTTTGGTAGAGTGCTCTAGGACATCATTTAGGGATTTCTTTCCCGAAAGAAACCTTTGCAAAGTAGATCTTAATTTAGCATTATCATCACTAACATTTACAACAGTAGTAGATAGACTAGCAAGATCTTCTCTAGTATGCAAAAGGTCGGCCTCAAGACAGAGGGCTTTAGTAAGAAGAGAATCTTTTTCTAGAGAGTTAAGCTAGCAACTTCATTTCTAGACAAAACAGGTCTAGAAGATAAATCATTGATTTGAGGAAGCAATTTTGCATTCTCAGATTTAAGAACAACTATTTCTCTTTGATAAGCATAGATTTCTTCTCTCTTAGCATCATCAATAAGCTTGAGTTCTACATTTTCAGTTTTAAAAGTATCAAGCTCATCTAGGCACTTTTGGTTTTCGATCTTAAGATTTTCAATATTTTTAAGATATGTACCATTCTCCACCTCTACTCCATTGTATTGAAGTTCAAGGTCAAGATATTGCCCTTGCAAGGATTCTATGCTATCAAGATGCAATTTTTCATTTTCATCAAGAATGTCAATTTTTGCATAAAGATCATCAACTATTTTGCCTAATCTTTTCCTCTTAGATTTACATTTAGCACAAGATGATTGGCATTCATTAAGCATATCAATGAGAGTTTCCTTAGATAGCTCAAGTAAATTAACATCACTAACCTTACTTACCTCACTTACCTCAATTACATCTTCACTAGTTGAGGCCATGAGGGCAAGATGGCATTCTCCATCTTCAGAGCTTGAGGAGCTTGAAGAAGACTCCTCCCATGCCGCATGAGCTGCATCTTTGGATCTTCTCTCCTTCTTGTCTTTCTTCTTGTACTTTGCTTCTCTTTTGTACTTGTCATCCTTCTTGTGGCTGCTCTTATGATGGCTCTTCTTGGCCTTTGGGCAGTCACTCTTGTAGTGGCCTTTTTGACCACACTCGTAGCACCTAGGAGTTGAGGAGGAGGGCTTGCTCTTGAAGTGTTTCCCTTTTGAGTAGTTGGCTTCCTGATCATTGACACCTTCATCTTCACTTGAGGAAGGACAGGGAGACTTCATGGCAAGTTGTTGTTGTCGGACCATTTCTTCAATTTGAGCTTTGAAGGTTGTGTCCTTTATCTTCTTTGATTCATTCTCTTCTCTTTTCTCCTCTTCTTCTTGCTTGTTGAGCCTAGGTTCATGGGCTTGGAGGTTACCAACCAGCTCCTCGGTTGACAACTCGCTTAGCTTGTAAACTTCTTCAATTGAAGTGGCCTTTGGCTCCCATCTCTTTGGAAGAGATCTCAAGATTTTGGCATTGATTGTACCTCTATCCATGACACTCCCAAGAGCTGCAAGGCTATTCAAGATGACATTTAACCTTGTGGACATGTCTGCTACTCTTTCATTCTTCCCCATCTTGAAGTTCTCAAGAAGACCACCAAGCATGTAGACTTTGGCCTCCTTAACTTGCTCAGTCCCTTCATATGTGACACACAACTTGTGCCATATCTCATGCGCCGTGTCCTAAGAAGAGATCTGATTGAACTCGGATGGAGTAAGGGCAGCATAGATGATGCTCACGGCTTTGGCGTTGAGTTGAGCACGCTTCATCTCATCTTCCGTCTATGTGGTGATGTCCCCTTTTGGATCTTCATACTTGAGATGGATAATCTTCCACATTTCGTAGCTCACCCCTTATAGGTAGAATTGCATTCTCCTCTTCCAATATAGGAATTTTGTGTCGTCGAAGACCGGGGGTCTCATTGAAAAGCTTCCTTCGAGGTTGAGTGACCCAAGAGCCGAATCACCCATCTTCTCCTACTTGTTGAAGTAGCTTGGAGAAGACCTGCTCTGATATCACTTGTTGGATCAATGGGCTCTAGGGGGGGTGAATAGAGATACACACACTTCACAAAATCAATTAGACCACCAATTTAATCATAGTGCAAAAACTAAAGCAATCAACAATTTGATGTCCTATTCTAGCATACAAAGCAAGGATAAGAGATAATGAATAACATGCACTTGGATAGGTGGTTTAGAGTGGTTCCACGTCCTAAACTTAGGAACGATGTCAGTCCACTACCTAGAGTTGGTTAGACTCTAGGATTTGCAACTTGGTTCTCTTATATATCACTATAAGATTACAAGATACATAAACCACACAACCAAGGGCTTAATTTCTCAAGCTAAGATCTTCTACCTATCCAAGGACTTACCCACAAAGCAAGATTCTTCAGCCTTCTTCAAAGGACTTACCCAATCTTACCTTTGTCTTCAGCCTTGTAGGATTTACCTATCTCACTTGAGCTTTTCCTTGCACCTCTCCTTCACTTGGAGAGCTTCTCCACGTTTTCCCTTCACCAAGGGATCTAGAGCAATGAGCTATCTTCACTCTTGAAGATCAACAACACATCTTCCCCTTCACTCGGAGAAGAAGAACAACAACTCCTCTTTCACTTGGAGAAGTAGCTTCAATCAATCTTCAAAGTGATTTGAAGGTAGGAAGAGAGAAAGGAGAGCTTTACATAATACAAAGGATATCTCTCATACACATGGACCTAACTCACTCTTAACTCATGATTTTTTCTTGAAGGTAGAGAGAGAAAGGGGCTCAAGGGCTTGGAACACTCTCAACTAAGCTAGAACCAAGTTTGCAATGGAAGAGCAGCTTGGAATGAAGTCCAAGGGGTTCTATTTATAGTTGAGGGTGGGCCTTTAAGTTGTGAGACACTTGGATGCAAAAGTAGTCATTTTTTGTTCAAGAAAATGGCTCTATTTTTGCCCAAAACAATTCACCAACAGTCATAATACTTTTTCTGCAAATTTCGTACAGTGCAATCGGTCGAGTTCCAATGGGGGTAACTCGACCGATCAAGTAACAGACAAACCGATATTCAAAGGATCGGTCGAGTTTGTCCTGATGAAACTCGACCGACCATTTCAACTGGAAATGGCCTGCTACCCGATCGGTCGAGTTATGTGGGTGCACAACTCGACCGATGCAATCTTCAGAAAATCGACCAAGGTTGATCGGTCGAGTTTCTGGCTAGGGAAACTGGACCGACCAAGTGCCTGTAATTGATTTTCTAATTTGCAATAAAAGTGATAAACACTTGGTGAATTTTGTCCCAAACATTTTTCTCTTCTAAGTTACAAGCCAATTCATCATTACAAGTGATTACATTGATGTTCTAAGGTAGTTTACATAGAAATCCTAAAAAGCACACTTGTAGCCATTTTGGCTTGCACTTGGCCCATTCTAGGGCTTTGTATATATGATCCTTTTCATGTACCTAATGCCTGCAAACAATCTTAAACACACATATTAGATACATATGAATGGAATGGTTAAGTCATTATCAAAATATAGGTAATGTATAACCTCTAGGTCATAGTCGCTTTATAGTTGCATGAAATAAATAAACATCCAACAGTTATTTTCAAGCAACCGATTAAAACTCCAGGAATCACTGTGAAACTAGAGCGATTATTCATAAGCGTAACCACATACCTGATTTGATGAGTTGTGCAGATTATTTCAACATATACTTCATGTATATACAATCAAGTCAATCAACAGATCCAAGCAAGTAATTCAATCATCACATAATTCTTGAAAAGAATATGTACTCTATTTATTACACACTTTATCAAGAATCTACTTTATTGACTTGGATTCACTTTCTAGGGTTTCTAATCCACATTAAGGTTTCATTAATATTCATTAGGGTTTCTGAGATCAATTTCCCAAACTTTATCCCTTTTAGGTCAAAAAACCCTAAAATACTCTTTTCTACTTATATGACCCTTAATTGCTCAATTGTCCATTTTAATAGTCTTTTATACCCAAAATGATTTAGGATCATTATATCCCTATTTATTCATGGATTTGAGCAATTAAAACAATTAAAAGACATATTCATCTAAATTAGAGTTTTCAAGCTCATTAATGCATAATCATGCATGAAACCCTAAATTAAATCAATTATATAAAAAGATCATCTTTTAGATCCTATTTTCACTTTTATTAACAACAGGTCAATATCAGCTTGAATTATCCAAATAACATCATTAAGTCCATCTATCATCAAATCTAAGGGTTTTTCCTTAATTAAATCATTAAAGATGATAACTTTATGTCCTTTTCAAATTTCAAGCATATTTATGCACATAACCTCTAAATTAGACTAATCACATGCAAAGTTCTTCCTTTTTTAACATAATGTACCTTTTTACATTTAACAGGTTAACATCAACTCTAATGATCCATTAAACCCTATTAAACACTTTATTCATTTCAAAATAGGGTTTCTTAATCTTTAATTCATTAAAGATGATAATTTATACTACTTTTTTAATATCAAGAGGAATTAGCTTCTAGTAATATTTTTATTGGATTCCTTGCATTCTCCTGATCAAGATTCATATATTACTTGTCCTAATCGGAGTTACCTATCATTAGTTATGATTTTTGCAAGGTTTCACTTACTTGAACCAATTGGAAGCTGCCACGTCATCTTTGTCTATGCAATGTTGAATTGGAAACAAAATTAAATGATGCATCTGCCCCTGTGTAAGTAACTGGTGCTTCATCCCACAGAGGGGCAAAACCGACCAACGTGCCTTCACCCTTCTTCTACCTTGTGCAGCCCGATGGCTGCTGTCCTAGCCGCCGAGCGCAGCCCTAGGGGCGGCTCGCACTCCTTCCTTGGACCTCGAAAGCCATGCCAGATCTTCCCTTACCTCCATCCGGTCCCTGTGCTCCTCCTGATGCCCTCAGCCCGCGGCCATAGTGGTTGGTTTGGGCTGGGCAGGCCTGCTCTATGCGGCCGTCCAAAGCAGCCATGCTGCAGCTGATTGCATGGTCGTTTCCCGTCGCTCCTAGGCACAAAACTCGCCGGAGCTTGTCTCCCTGGCTCCGACGTGCCTCTACACATGTGAGGATGTTGCTCGGTCATGGCCAAGTTTGCCCGTTCAAGCTCCCTGGCTCTTTCCATATGTGGATGTCATGCTGCTCTCTTGCGGCCACCACGCAAGAACCAGAGCTCGGGAAGATAGCCATGTTCCCCTAAGTCGTCGTGGGAGCATTGTGCTTCTCTAATACTTGCCTACTTATCTACTTGTTCCTTGTTACTCCTAGATGCACTACTCCTCCACCTTAGGGTTTGCTTACAAAAAGGAGAAGATGGGAGAGAGCGAAAGATGCTTGGTATTCTCTGAAACTCGATCCAGGGGGTCTTACCCCTTTTATAGGGGAGTACATCCTTGCCCTAAGATGCTAACCTAAGAGGAAACAAGTCCTCTCCTATTAGGAATCATATTCCTTCAATGAGAAGCATGCTTTCTCTCTCCTTTCAATCCCTTTGATACTTCTTATCTCTTGGATAATTAGGAATTCGAAAGTCCTCTTACTTAATATCTTTTATAATTGCCTTCTATCCCATAGGCACGGAATTCTATTTCCTTTAATAGAAATTACTTTCTTTTTAATAATACCTCACAATTCATTAATAATGTATCACTTTATCCTTTTATTTTACAAAGTTGATATTTTCTCTTTCTTTCCTCTTTATTGGGACTCCTTGGATCCCAAGAAACTCTATTATTTTGAAATCCTTTTTATTGGATACTCATTATCCTTCCAGATGCATCTAAATGCATTATTTCTCATTATCATGTGTATTTCTTATTAAAATACCTCTTTTTGAGGATTTCTCTTTATTTCTCTTTTATTTTCTTCATTGGCATCCCTTTTAATATTAGCAACCTCATGGATACGAAATTTCACCAAGAAATCTCATTTATGCCTCTTTCCACTCATTTTCCACATTTTATCATTATTTTCAATTTCTTTCTTAATAAAGAAGTACTTAATTAATCTTTTCTTTTCTTATTTCTTTCTTTTTGCAACATTGGACTCCTTGGAACCCAAGAGGCATGAAATCCTCTTTGGATTACATCTCTTTTCCTTCTAGAGGTTTCTACTTCTTTCTTTTCTCAAATATTCAATTATTCAATTACTAATTGAATTTTCTTTGTTATTTGGGCCCAATAGCCAATAAAGCCCACAACACAAACATCAAGGCTATTGTAAACAAAACCATGTATTCAAAACAAATTATACCATTCTTTGTTCAATTATCTTTAATATGAGAAATTACATTTCTCACCAGATGAACCCAAAAGTTGGGGTTGTAACATCCTTCCCCTCTTATAGGAATTTTGTCCTCAAAATTCTATCAAGCAAACAAACAATTCAGGATAAGACTTTTCCATGTCCACTATTGGCCCCTATGTGGCTTTACCTTACCCACGACACTTTCAAAGAACCTTTATCATTACATATTTTTTTCTCTGAGTTCTTTCATCATGGCGTCTATAAACTGCACAGATGACTCATGCCATTTCAGCCTCCCTTGGGGCTCACTAGGTTCATTGCTCAGCACAGGGTCGGGGCACCTTACATAGTGCTCTAAATTGGACACATGGAACTCATCACACATTATTTTATCCTGAGGGGTAAGGTCCATCTTAACCTTCTCCACCAATCCATCTCAATGGACCCATGTATCGGGGATTCATCTCTCTTAGCTATAACTTAGAGGGGTCAGATTTTCATGTCTCCCATAGTGAACTACATGTCAGTCTACTTTGCATCATATTACGACTCATGTCATCCCTGGGCTCCTTTCAGCCATTGCATGATCAAAGCAACTTCATTTGCACACACTATGACCCTTTTCTAACCATCATGTGGTCCTTTCACCAACATCACCTTACTGAAGTGATGATCGACACAACCTCTCTTACAGAGCTTCTTTAAATCCCGACACTGACTATGGTGGTTAACTTCACATCTTGCATAGGACAAGAACTATCTCTAACTATCACCCCAAATCAAACACATATACCCTCATTAGACCCTTTAGTCTGGATCATACTAACCATAGTTAGGGGTGATAAACTATACTAACATTGAGTTCTTCATGTACCTACTTCCACTTTATGGCAGTGAACTTTAGGTCAAACTCAAGGACCTTTGAACTCACATCATGGTGTAGTTGAACCATCTCTCTCATATGTAGCTCAACCAGATCTGTCTCTTCACAGTACTCTTTTTTTTCTCATGTCATCTAGGTAAGGCGATCTACCATAACCCATATTGCATCTCGACCTTCCTTGGTCCAGGGGAGACCTATCACAACATCCATAGTGATGAACTCTCATTCCCTCTCGGGAACTCTTTATCCTCTATATCAATGCACTGGGTTACCGATGCTCACCCTTCACCTTCTGTCATGCATGGCCGCATACCACCTACAGCCTCATCTTAAGCATCCAAAGTGCTACTGTCACTTATTATCTTCGTGGTACGGTGTATGGTGATCTTAAAATCATGATCTCCTGTATGTCATTATTCTTCAAGATCAATACCTCAAAAACCCTAAACCATTCTATCAGGGTTTCATCACCTTCTTTTCCAAAGAAGTGCACCTGAGGTTCTACCACCAACCTTTCATTGTATCAAGGACTAGACTGACTAACCAAACAACCATTAACTTTTCCACATATCTCGTTACATATCAAGTATGACAGGTCTCTATTTGGTATCACATACCAAATTGAAGAAGTAATCAAATTTATCTTATAATGTTTATACCTAATGTGGAGGCCTCAATGCCTTCCTTCTTCTTCTTCTTCTTCTTCTTTAATTCCTCTACCAGAGTGAGCAATTCCTTTTCTAATGTCCAAGTCGGTGACAATGGTGGCAGTCACCTCTTACTTTCTTCACACCACCCTTTGCTTTGAGATCTGAAGACTTGGGCTTCTGGCTAGCTTTCAAACTTTTCTTAGCTTTGCCTTTGACTTTAGACTTCCCCTTTGACTTGTTGATCGTTAGCACAAACTTGGGCTTGTCTTTCTTCATTTGTGTCACAGCTGTTCTCAACATGCCTAACAACTCTGTCAATGGCTTGTCAAAGTCGTTTGTGTTATAGTTCATGACAAACTGACTATATGACTCTGACAGGGACTGGAGAATCATGTCAGTGGCCAAATCCTAACCCAAGGGGAATTCCAACCTAGCTAGGTTCTCCACATACCTAATAAGCTTGAGTACATGAGGACCTACTAGATCTCTTTCTACCATGCTACATTTGAACAACGCCTTGGAGACATCATATCTCTCTTGTCTTGCCTGATCTTGGTACATGTTATTGAGATGTGTGACCATCTCAATCAAACCCATATTCTCATGTTTCCTCTGCAACTCATAGTTCATGGAGCATAGCATCAGACATTTGACGTCCACATCATCTTCAATATGCTTATTGTAAGCATCCTTGTTAGCCCTTGGTGCATTTTGAGATGGTTCCTCTAGTCTTGGCGTTTCTAGGGTATAGAGCTTGCACTCTTGTGTGAGAACAATTCTCAATATCATGAACCATTCATGGAAGTTGTTTCCAGTTAGTTTGTCCTTATCAAGGACCGATCGTAGAGAAAAGTGATTATTGTTTACTGCCATTTGATTCTACAAAAAATTGCAATTTTGTAAAAAAAACTCATTTTATTGGATTTTATTATAATTTGGGAGATAATAATCAGGTCTTTAATTTATTATCATTCTTATTATTTTGTTCAAACTGAAAACCCTCAAGTATCAATTTGGAAAACTGTAGTGAACAATTTTCTAATGAGCCAAGATCCATATTTTGTCAAATCATGAGTCATCTTTTACTGATCGCCCACAACTTGGTTATTTAGTCAGGCAATAATGCCAATTTCATCATATGGAACTCTTGGATAGATGATATGTGCAACTCTTTTCTAAGATCATCTGCATGCCTCTGGGTTTGGGCTCTTCAAATCACCAGTTAAGCCTGACCCAATAGCCAAAACACGATAGATATGCTCCATGCTTTGTGCAATTCTACATATCTGCCATCACACTTGCATGAGATAGACAATGCACCATGCTTTGTGCAAATCTATGCTTGGTCGATCAAGCTTTTCATGTGTGTTGCAAATGGAAAGCCTCTTAAACTTAATATTTTTTATTTTAGGGGTTATATATAATATATATACATATATTGTATCCAATCACCACACATATAGTACACATCATATACATGCTATATCCCACAATGTAAACATGAAATATAAAAAAGCGATGGTTATGGCCATGTCTACTTGTAATTCCTTAGAGCCACAAGGAATTACTATCACCTAAGTCAATCATCACATCACATGTATGCACATGTTGTTGGTGTAGACATGTGCTTTCCAATCTGGGTAGATTGATTCAACCCTTGAACTAGTCATCTCGCCTCTTGGCCAGTTGACTTGGGTGTCACGAACGTTCGTTTGGCCTCCAAGCCAATCTATGTTTGGAATCCTTCCAAAATGGTCAGTTGGTCCACTAGGCAGTCGTCAGGTTCCATCGTTTTGTCCTCCATGGTCATCCAGACTGTCGACTCATCTCACGAACTGATCGTCTCATCCAACAATGATCATCTTCTTTGCCATTGCATGAAAAGAAACTATCCTATTACAATTAAACTATTACATTTTAAAGAGAAATCTCGAGTTATATTTGAGGGGAGTAAAGGTAGGAAAGAATTAACTTTACACTAGGAAGAGAGAGGTAGAGGCTTAGTATGTAGATCGAAATATACATGAATAAAATCAAACCATCCAACCACACACAAATATTGGGTATTGGCCATAACCACACTACACATCCATCATCAAAACCTCTTTTAGGGTGACACATGTAAATTGCATACACACACACAGATATATATATATATATATATATATATATATTAATTTGGGATTATGTGGTCTTTTATTGGATACACATATGAGATAGTTTAAATACATGCATCATATGAAATAAATAAATGATTAAACCAAAAATACAATGATATCAATTATCCTAAAACATAATAATTTGACATGGCTCTGATACCACTGTTGGGAAATACATACACATAGTATAGCAGCGGAAACAAAATTCTTATCTATATATATTCCCATAACAGTAAGATCGCATCAACTACTATGAAATAGGAAGGATGGTTTAACGAGTTATACCTGGTCCTGGAGCAAGTCCAACAACAACTCACTTTAATGCAACAGTCAACTAGTTGCTCTTGGACGGTGGCTTGCAGCTCCTAATCTTCACCATAAACAATGAACAGAACAACTTATGCAGTGACTCCTATGGCCTCACCACAGACTGCATGTTGACTTTGTTCTGCTAGCAGGAGCCAAAGGACTCCTTCCTCTAGAGTAGTCCACATGATCAACTAGAACTCATGTCATTCAACTAGAACAGATAGGAAGGAACCAAAGGTCATCTCAACACTTGAGATGCTCGTATGGCTGCCCAAACGGTCGTCTCAACATTTGAGATGGTTGTTTGGTAGTTCAGTCAACCACTCAGTTGATCTATTGCATGAATTGAATACCTAAACACTTTAGTAATCAATCCAATCATCATTCAAAATTAAACTCCTCTTCTAGATGAGTTCCTTTATGTGTGAGCCTATGGGTCCCATATCACATTGGCAATGAGTGTCCATAACTAGCTTATGACATCACAAGTAAGGAGCGATGCCTAGTCGCATATCAGTGCTACCCAAGTAAATGGAAAGTTAGCGAACAACTTCAACCTACATTTATGTAAGGTGTTGCAGTGATTGTATAATTCCTTTGTCACTGATATCCAAGATGAACTCAAGACATGGAATCGTCATTCTCTCAATATGCAGTCCATGTTTCTTGAATAAAGAGCAGGCTATATGAGATAATGTAACCTCAATATCATATATTGATTCACATGTGCATGTGCATGCATTTCTTAGTCTCTCTTATTAAGTGGCCAGGATATCATACTCTAGTAGGAGGGGCAACTTTCATGCAACTCTCGTATCTATCACTCACAATCTATTCCCATGTGTGAAAGTCATTCAATTAAAATCTTTATGACAACCCATGTTTCAGGACTGCGTTTGATTATGTCAAAATGTGCCTAACGACATGTGACAAGTGCAGTGATTTCATATCTAAGAATCACAATCACCACCTTCACTATGAGAGATGACTATGACCACCAATTATAATTTTATGTGTCACTCTCAAGGTGGGTCTGTTCTATACATTGTTCCCCAACATGTATCTGTGTGCTTGGTTTAATATTTCCATATCATGACTAATGAGATTATGACATCAACCAACCAACACTCTTGTCTTATGTGTTATTGGTGTCTGTCTACCTTCCATAGTAACAACCGACTAGGGACATAATAAGAATGTACATACTCTTAGCATTTTTATGATCCCATTCTTCCAAGTCACATACTTGAAGACATATGTCATTAGTATTGTCATTCTTTAGACATTCATAATATTTCCTTGTTATCTCATAACTGGGTGAAACAAAATGAATTAGACGTTTGCCTTTATATGTATTAATCATATCCTTTATGGTTTATGCCATGTCAAGCATAATATGATTATCCTTATGGGCATACCTTACCAACAATTAGTACCTTAGTTAAGTCATGAAATATGAGTAATTGGTCTAATTTATCAAGTATAACCCTAATCATGTAATTCTCTATGACCATAGAACTATCCTTGTGTTCAGATTTGGGATAGCGAGATAGGCATCATTATAGCATCCTGAGGGATGTAAAAAGGTGTTCAAAGTCATATACTTCTGATTATATATGGATGTACAATGCATGGATTGTTAGAATCCTAATATGGTTTATATGATGTACAATGCATGGTTTGTTGGCGTCTTGGTATGGATATCATATCCTAGTGTTAGATTCCATGGCTTGAGGACCCACAATGGGCCTATCTTATTTGTGGGCTGGTCTTTGATCACTCTATGAGTAGATCGATTTTAAGCACACTTTTCTTTGTATTTGCTTGCTCCAATCAAGCAGAGAGATCTTATGTATTTTGTAATCCTAAGATCTTATACCATGAAATAGTTTGATATCAACAGTCGCTAGCTAGTGGTTTGAGTAGACACAATAATAAAGCAACAAAGATGTGTATATACACGTATTTAGTTTATTTTTTCATATCAAATCATATGCTTTTATTTATCTTCTGCATCTATAAGTATCTCTAGATTACTCCTATACTACAACTATTGAAGGTTATACCCATGTAAAATGATTAGTACTTTTGGAATTTATCATGTCTATAGATTAGTAAACCTCAAATTAAGCTGCCTTTGAATAGTTTGATCATAATATGATTATAAGCAAAAATAAAATTATATTTTGTTATATCAAATCATTGGGACATGGATCTCAAAGTCGTGCCTATCCATATTTATTAGTTATGCTGGTGCAATGCAAAGGATGTGTTGATCAAGATGTATCTAGAGTGTCCTTATACTCTCACTCTCCTAAGTAACTGGTCATCTTAGAATGTCCTTGTATCTAAAGTTGTAAACTAAATCGGTCAGTTGAAATTAACTATTTGACATTAACTTTTTTACATCATCCTAGTTGTTTAACACTTGAAATAAATAAAATAATAATAGCTGACAAGGAATGAAAAATAAAAATAGACCATAAACGTCGGCTAAGTGACTTCTAACTTGTGACCACAAGTCTGACGCACAAAACTATGAGATAAAGTGCATCTCGACTCACCTCTAGAACGATAATATCAGTCCGGAAAACAATTATGATCTCTACCAAGGGTTTAGATGACGCTTGAATTCTCAGGTCAAATGGCTTTTAGGGTCAGAAATATGGACATAATTGTCAAGTGTCTTTGAAAAGCCAATATCATTAACCTTAAAGAGGGACATAAAAACAATACAGGAGGGATATGATTTTTACCTTTGAGAAGACATTAACTTCTATTTATATAAGTTCTTTATATTCATAAAGAGCTCAACATTGCATTTTACTGACATGAGTATAACCCAGGTTGAAGACCTAGAACTAGTGTTATCAAGGCGGGCGCCTAGGAGTCCTAGGCACTTCACACGACCCTCAAACCTAGGTACCTAGGGGTCACATGTTATTTGGGCAAACTGGGTGGGTTGGTCGGCTGCCTAGGCCATCAAGGCTGACAGCAAACGGGCACTTCTAATTCAACTGATGTTTCTTTATTTTTTGTGTACTTCCTCTTGTTTGACCTATTCTTGCTTCTTTTCTTTTCTTTTTCTGACAATTTCTCCTACATTTGCAGTTCTCACTCATGTTAATTTTTTGTGACTCCCTCCTACATCCCTTCTTACTTCTATCTTGATGTTATTTTAGAAATTCAGACTTGTCCTATGTCCCCTGCTCCCACATCTAGTAGACTACTAGTACGAATTCTATAATTCCATTCACATATTGTCTTCTTCTTTTTTTGACTTATTTTTCCTACATCTCCAACAACTACTGTTGATTACATGTATGCATTAGAGTTTCCTGATCTCTTCTTCCTCCCCCTAGGTCCCCTCCAACATCTCCTTCACTATTTTTTTCTCGAACTTCGTCTTCCTCCTTCGCGTCATCAACTTTTGATCTCTAACTTCTTCATGCACGTCGCTTGAACTTTTCTTTTCTTTTTCCTATTTTCTTTCTCCTTTAATTCCTACTTATCTTGCTCCTATATTTTCTTTTTTCTTCCTCTTAATTCTCCTTCCTCTGATCCTCCCAATAGTTATCAATACAATTTAGGTATATGACTAAATTTAATGAACTAGTTACAAAATTACATGTAGCACCATACATATAAATAAGAAAATATGTAATAGAAAATACATACAAAAAAATGTCCAGAAAAGTCTAGGCGCCCGCCTAGGTGGTCTAAGTGCCCATTAGGTGAAACCCACCGCCTTAACAACCTAGCCTAAAACAAAAGTAATCCAGGGATAAACTACCGTTATTTCTATCATGGGTTCAAATGACACCAGCCCATCATGAATTCAAGTCGAATGATTTTCTGGCTCAGACATATGGAGATAACTGTCAAGTGCCTTTGAAAAGCCATTAACATTCACCTTTAAGAGGGACATACAAGCAAGACAAGAGGAGCATAACTTTTACCTTTGAGAAGACATTAATTTGTTTTTATATGAGTTCGTTATATTCGTATCAGCAAAGCATTGTAATGACATGATTACAATCCAGATTGAGGGCCGAAAATAAAAGAATATGCTGGCCTCACCATAGGGTGACAAATCAAGGAGGCAGGTTCAAGATGAAACAAAGCCCCAAACCAAAGACTGGGGAGGGAGCCACCCTTAAAGGACAAAACTGATAAAAAGGAGCTACACTACAGCTGGACCAAATATACTAGGCATATCAAACCAAAAAGTAGACTGGGACATCATCGACCATAGGTGCAACAAGGCATCACCATACGAGACATCATCTACCGTTGAGAATCTGGTTGATTTCTTGGAGCCTTGGCAACACTGACAAGTCCTTAGCTTATCAACTTGCTGGAAGCAGTCCTGCAAAAAAAAAGTGATTTCAATGTCCAAAATAAATAAAACAGGAAAGCTTACTATAGTTAGGGCACACTTGCTTTGCCGAGTATATTGGCCTAGTTTGGCCGCCGTAATTCTAACTGCCAGTAATTGATGCAGGACATATATAGGGAATTAACATTAACGGTTGTTCTGCTGTATTCGTTATTTACCGTTGTGCATATGATTTAGTAGAAAAACGGTAATCGCAAATGACTCCATGAACGGCGAGCTTTAGAACTGCCGGTCCGTGCTCCCCGTATCACGCATCCCATGTGTCTATCCATCCAAGGAACTGGTCGCTTTACTGGCCTTGCCTCAACTCCTCTACCACCGAATACCAAAAAGTTGTATAATTATATAGGCAACTACCAGAATTTACAAAGTCCTTATCCAAACTAGACCTTAGATTTCACCAAATGCAGCAATCGGACAGTCCCGGGTCGTGGAGTTTCCTGGTTTGAAAAATCTTCACAATACTAGACTCTAGGTTTGGTACATCTGGACTTCCGTGACGGACGACAGACGGTTTTCGTTTTCTTTGTATCACACACAGCGCAGAAGTAGGGCCCTCGCTGCTGGATCACGGCGCCCGGCCATTTCGAAATGGATAGGTCCATCCAGCATTTGTTAGTAGTCCCGAAAATGCAGGATTGTAATTTGTATTTCTAAAATCCTCGAAATCAAACATAAATTTTACCTTGCTGGATCATTAAATACAATCCTTTACAGCCAGTTTCGGTAAAACAAACGTGTCCTTACCGTAAGAAGTGATACTCTTGATGACTGTAAAATATAATCTAACATGAAAAGTTGACGTCAACAGAAAAGTTGATGAAAGCCGATTCAAGACTTTCAGCGTGTTCTACTTTATGTATGGCAGGAGAAAGGGTTGTCTCTGCATTTTGTTTAGAAGAAGGAAAATAAATGCATAATTAATAGCGACACAGGCAGGAGTCCATAGAAGCGATCTTCTAATAATTAAGGAAGAAAATGGCAGAAAAAAGTCGTCATCAGCTCGCAAACATTACTTGAGGCTACGGACAGATATTATGGCAACTACACAGATGTTGCAATTTAAGGTCCGAGGATACAGCTATATATGAGTATTTTATATTTCTCCCTATAGGCATAATGGAAGTGAGACTAATGAGTTTGAACTAGCAAAATAGCTAGGAAGTGGGTCATTTCATAATAAGAAGCCTCAATTAGACATACAAGAATTGGGTTTGATAGTTTTAGTGGATAAATATTGTCATGTTTTCCACCGAGCCATTTTTTTTTTCTAAGAAACTAAATTTTCACTTCATTCATAAACGCCGCCACCCAACTATCCCATCTAGCTATACGTTTCTAACGTGGCTTTCTACTTGGGAGGACAAACTTTCCAGATTCTTGTCCGCCACAATCAGGGCGCAAACTATTTCCCAAGAAAAAAATGAAGAATTAATTTTAGTGACACATCTTTACAAGATAGATCATGAGTTGAGTTCAATAAATTAAGTGGCTTAATCTACACTAAGTGTATTGATATAATATGAATTGCACTGAAATATGTGGATGCATTGTAAGTAAAGATCCTTTTCCACTATCTTGCCGGTGTATTGTCCTCCTATTGCTTTAGCACGGTTTGAACCCGCACTATGTGGGTGGCAAATCTGCTGACTTACCAGTTAAGGCTAACTAACAAGCACAAATGGAAAATGTAAGATATTGCACCTGTTTACCTGGTCATTTTAGATAAGTTCAAGCCAAAGGTGTCGTCACCCTTGATAGCAAATGAAACAAAGAATCTAATCCGACCTGAACCCAAATCAAAAGACGTAGTTCTAATTTTCTCGAAGTCGGTATATGGTACAACGGCTACAATTGAATATTTTATTACTGTCCAGTGATATTGTCCAAGAGACATCGTGTCAGTCCTAAATCAGACGGATGAGTTATTTTTAGGAAAAAATACCTAAATGGCACATTTGCCAATTTTAATTACCTAAATGGCATGTTCTTGAACTTATTGCCCAAAATGGCACATTTTGGAGCAATACGTCCCCTGTTGGGACGCATTGCTCTCCCGCGAGGCAATGCGTCCCGGTGGGGGACGCATTGGTCCCACAGGAGGGCAATGCGTCCCGAGTCGTGACGCATTGCTCTGTTGTGGGACCAATGCGTCCCCCGCCGGGACGCATTGCCACGCGGCAGAGCAATGAGTCCCGGAAAGGGACGCATTGACCCCACAGGACTGCAATGCGTCACGGCTCGGGACGCATTGCCCTCCTGTGGGACCAATGCGTCTCCAGATGGGACGCATTGCTCAATGAGTCTCCATGCAGGACGCATTGGAGCAATGCGTCCCCATGCAGGACGCATTGGTTTTTTTAATCATTTTTTGCAATCACTGATATGTTATTGATATGTAAATTAACAATATTGATTATATTTATACATTTATAATTCGTTCACTTGTATTTGGATGTCTATAATATACTCAATTATTATAAATTTGTCAATTTCAATAGGTCGTAACATGCATATGGAATATATAAGTATATTGCAACCAACATTGGTTGGTTCCTAATTGATTATATAATACGAACTTAATCCAAATAATTGAGATAGCAATTAAAAACAAGGTTAAAACATGAACCAACATGACGAGAAAATAATACACAACAGAACAATATGATAGATCCACAACAACATGATCCAAAATGAACCAATGTCATATCATAATATGATAGATCCACATACAATAGATGTCCTCACAAAGGCATACATACAAAACTGTACAATATATAAAAAACTAAGTATGTCGTCCTCGCCCACGACGTCCTCGCCCACGTCCCTCTACATCAGGATCCTCTGTACCGATGTCATCTGGAGACTGCTGAACTGGGGACAACTGTGTAGGAGGCTGCTGGCGAGCATTAGGGAAGAAATGAAAAGGTGGAGGTGGGGTGAGGGGTCTAGGAAAACCAGGATATGATGCATCGGGTGGGGTGCATCCTGAGAAATCAAACGGAGTAGGTGAATATGTGACATAAGATGGTGGTCGGCTCTCGGGAATAATTGCTGGTGGGAATGGAGTGTATGGAGCAGAAGAAGAACTTGCTCCATGGTATGATGGTGGTTGAGGTGGGGTGATGAATGAGGAATATGAAGCAGCTCCTGAAAAATATGGCCCTGTCGGTCCCCATGACATGAACTGAGAAGTGGGAGTGGGAGTGGGCTCAACAATAGGAGTAGGAGTAGGAGTAGGAGTAGGAGTGGGCTCAGGGGCTGTGGTATGAGTGGGTATGGGATCCCACGGCCGAGCATAGTCGGGAAGACTATCAAAGTAACTCCCCTGGATGGTATAGATGCTGTCTCTGATCTGTGCAGGGGCGTGCTCTACTGCCGCTCGGATCGCCACATGTGTTTGTACCTGTAAAATAAAGTATGTACACATAATAAAGACCAATTACATATATTACAAATAACAAAGATAAATAATAACAATTTGTAAAAGAAAATAATAATGATACTCACAAATTCCTGCTGACGATAACTTTGCGGGTAGTATATGCTTGGAGGCATATCTGGAGGGGGCACAATGTATTGTGGATGATACCATGCATAGTGAACCTGAGGACTGTAGACTGTATCAGCTGGTGGAGCGGGAACTAAGCTCTCACGTCTGTTGTTCCACATCTGCACCTCCTGTCTATAATGAAGCATCCAATCCTCAGCCGCATGACCCCTCCCATCTATCCTGCTAAGCTGCGGCAGCTCAAGAGTAGGTTGTACTTGAACAAAGCCGAACTGTCCAAGTACTCTGTCGGGAAAATGTCACTCCACTATTGTGTAGCACAACAGAGGCACTCGTGCCAACCAAATATCACTACCATCTCTACAAATGGCAGGCAATCTCTCGAGAACCTCAGCAGTGTAAGGAGTCAACTCTATCTGTTATTCATATAAACAACGTGTATCATATAAAAAGGAGTAAATTGTAAATAAATAAAACATACCAAACAACAGAGGTAAGTAAGTTATACCTGTGAGGGCAAAATCTGGTCAAATGCTGAATCGTAAAATTGAATTGTTCCCCTGATAGTTTGACTCCTTTGGACAAAGGTAGGCCACCTATTAAATTGAGAAACTAAATTTAGATAAACACTACATAATATTTAGACAAATAAAAAAGTTAATTGTGTTGATCTTTAACCTGTAGCCCAAGGGAACATCTTCTGGCCAATCATTCCAGCGCATTCTAATTGTACCTGGGCGTCCAATTCCCAACCTCTCCCAACACCACAGCTGTAATAGGCACACACAACCTGATAGATGGGCTGTTCTCCTAGACCGGGTGGTTGCCTTATACAACTCCCTATATAAGAAAGCTAGAGTTGCAGCACCCCAAGATAGAGTGCCACAACGTGCAAAATCGGACACAAGAGGGAGATACCTAACATGAACTCTATCCCCTGTACTATCTGGGATAAGGTAACTACCTAAGAAATATAAGAGATATGCCGTAGTATACCTTGTCCTCATTTCTACTTGTTGTTGTTCATCACCCGCGGTCAGATCCATATCCTTGAAGGTCTCACGCAACCAAATCAAGGAGATATGCCCCTTAGACATCCCATCTGGTGCATCTCCTAAGAAATTCTCACAAAGGTGAGTCCATGAAGAAAATTGCCCCTCATTTACACCTAAAGGATATGAAGCTATAACCGGTGGGCCATCAATCCTCAGGCCTAAAAGAACTGCAACATCCTGAAGAGTGACACTCATCTCAAAAGGGGGAAGCCTAAAAGTATTGCTAGAGTTGTCCCACCTGTTAACTAATGCAGTTATTAAAGTAGGGTCAAGGTGGATACATGGTAGCCTATGAACAAGCCCAAAACTAGCTATGGAAATATTTTCTAAAACATCCTGGTCAATAATAGGCCATTGTGCCAACATAATGTGGTGCTGGGAGAGTCGGTAGGTTTCTTGTCTAGGAGCCATATCTATGAAAAGTGAAAATATTTCATTAAATGAAAAGTGCAAAAATTACATTACATGAAAAGTGCAAATAGTGTACAACATTTAAGATTGTCAAGATTCTTCATTAGATAAGATGAAATTACAACATGAACAACATGAATTACATTAACAAACAATATAAAAATACAACATGAACTACATGAAATTACTGCATTTGATTCAGTATCTCATCTAGAGGTTCATAAAATGGCCACACTTGATGTACCACTCGATGTATCTCTGGATGTGATACAGCTAACTGGTTTTTTACTTGTTCGTTGATTGGCATTGCTTTCTGTTTTGTGTGATCCCAATACCAACCAGGTAGCTCAAGAAGTTCTTCATACATGTGAAACATTTGCTTTAAAAATTGCCAATGAAATTTTGCTTGTTCTTTTGTCACTATAAATCCTAACTTGTTGTGCAACAAATATGGTACATCATTCCAGTCATCATCCAATAGAGTTTGATGAGCCATTTTTCCCTGTAGGCACTTCGTAGCTATTATTTGGATTAACTCTACGGACATGTGAAATGTCCATGTCCTTCGATGAGCCATCTATAGAAATTGAAATTACAAACATTACATGACTTTAGTGAAATTGCAAACATTACATGACTTTAGTTAAATTGAAACTGCAAATATTACATGACTTGAGTAAATTGAAATTGCAAACATTACATTAGAGAAGCCATCATATGACATTAGGACAAGTGCGTCTATTATGGCCCTTTCTGCCACACTTATGACAGTGATATGTATACTGATTTGGATCAACATCCATAGTTGAATGCCTTCTCTTTTTCTTTGGTCTTCCAGCTTGCCTTTGTTTCCTAGGGGGTAATAAGGGATAAATACCTCTACTTTCATCAAATTGAGGCCAATACCTCTTGTCGGGAATGCCACGAAATTCAGTTCTGTACGCATTTAGATAAGCCTCATTTGTATAATATGCACTCACGAGTGCATCAAGATCCCAATTGACAGATTCTGCAGCTACCCAAACATGAGAGCATGGAAAATGCCATTGTTGTGGAAAACCACAGCTGCATTCACTGCCACCATTTGGACGCACTATTACTTGAAATTTATATCCATCCATGTCACCAACAAGCCATTCATCATTGTTCACACGGATGTGTATTGTCAATTTTTTTGCATCCTCTCGAACATTATAAAGCTTATCATGAACCTTAAAGGGCCAATGAAATCCATGTTGTGCACGTTTATTTGCGAGATTACGCCTGCACAGCCACATGGTCACAGAGCGATAGTATGTGGCAACAATTAACGCTTGTATTGGCAAACCTCTAACACCTTTTAAGACTCCATTACAGCCTTCAACATGATTGGTAGTCAATGACCCATACCTGCAACCTCTGTCATATGCGAGAGCCCAATGTACTGGATTTTGGCCCAATAAATATGACTTCGCTGCTGGTTATATGGTTTCTATAACAGTCATATGACGATCAAATTCATGTGTATCAGTTGTGGATCCCACCTTCCACATAAGGTCCCTCAACTCCTTGGACTTGAACTGCTTATGGAAGTTCTCCCGAAGATGTCGAAGACAATAACGATGTTGAGCCCAATGAAATTTTGATTGAAGGGCTGGAAAAATCCCACTCATTCGATCAGAAATAATACACAAGTCTGTACGTCGTGGAATGATTGGAATACAAGTTTGTAGAGAACCAAAGAACCACTCCCAGGAGTCCTTATTTTCTTTCTCGACAACAGCAAAAGCAAGTGGAAATAGACCATTATCAGCATCTATGCCACATGCAAGGAGAAGTATGCCAGTATATATGCCCAACCCCTCACAGCTGGACCAAATGCCCAAAACACCCGCTTGAATCTACGAGTGCCTTCAGTTTGAAGGATATAATCATCAATAAGGTGGGCATATATAGTTCTTGGAATATATTGTGTCAGAGAAATTAGGAACGGCAACAAACTATGATATGATGATTCCCAGTCTCCAAATATTTTACAAACAGCCTTCCTCCTCGCTAGATATGCCTTCTTGTAAGATATATTGAGCCTTAGTTCAGCATTCACCTTGTCACGAATTTCTCGTGTCGACATATCCAGTCGTGATACTAGGATTGGCATTATCATTCGAGAAATATAAGATGCTGTGACTTGGTGATGATCATGATTCATAACAGTTAATTCACAATTGTGGCCTTCTTTACAACGTTTTATCTTCCACATGCCACCTGCTTTTTTGGACTGGCAAGCGGTCAATCTCCAAGGACATCGTTCATCATGGATACAAGCAAGTTTAAGATGACGATTATTTGAGCGTAATGTACGGTACTGGACATTCTTTTGTACCGACCATTTTTGGAGTGTCTCAACCAGTACAACTTTAGATGCAAATAAAGCACCCTCATATATAACAGCACTGGAAGGATTGTAATCGAGACGAAATTCATGACAAAAATCTTCCACCCAGTCATCATCTTGAAAAGCTTCATAGTTGGAATCAATGTGTTCATGTTGGGGCCATTGGTTGTCAAATATGGATGGAATATGACTCAATGCTACAATAGAGTCAGGGAATGGATGTGTGTGCTCAGCATCGGTTTCAGTCAATGACTCATCCTCAGGTGGTTCACTGTTATTACCACCTTCAATGTCACTATTGTTATCACCTTCATGATCACTATCATTATCACCTTCATGATCACAATCATTATCTCCCTCCTCAACCTCAACAACAATATTCTCAGTAGTTAGATTTTGAGAAAATTGAGGTGGTTCACTCCACTCAGCTGTTAAATTGCTAAGACTGAATTGAGGTGGTTGACTCCATTCAGTAGTTAAATGACTTTGAGATAACTGAGGTGGTTGACTCCGAGAGAATTGAGATTGAAATTGATTCAATAGACTCATTAAATAAGGTTGTTGGTGGATAGATATTTTTTCAAGAAACACATCAATATAGGCATCAGCTGAAAGTGATAACAAGGTTCTGTATGCATCATCATCATCAACTTGTATGAGCATATGATTTTCTCCAGGGAAAAGATAGGATATTTTGATAGAGAAGTGGTTGGGATTGATGTCAAGTGTTGTATAGATATATGATTTTAGTTCAGATAGGGTATTAATAAGTGAAATGTTTATGGGTCTAACAGATCGACTAGAATAAGACCCATCAGAGAGAAATTGTCCATCATATCGCATCTTCACAATTCGTGAATTTGAACTAGATGCCATGTTCCTATATTTTAGAATATTATATTAACATCAGAAAGAAATTCATATTTTATGACATTATATCAACATAAATTAATATTTTAAAGCAGTGACATCAATTTGGAATTAAATTTATTGGACTACTTTTTCTATAACATTAACAGTGAACAACAATTAAGAACAACAATTTTGCTATTTTTTTCAGTAAAATTAACTAACATTTCATAACAACAATTTTGCTAATTTTTTAGTAACACTAACATTTCAAAATAACAATTTTGCAATTTCGAACAATACATTTTCAGGTATTAAGTAGCCTTCAATTGTCATTTTCTACATCATTATTTCAGTAATGTACAATTAAAGAGTAACAATACATTTATTTCAGTTGTAATATTTCGTACTAAAGTTAAGTTCATATTTTGAAAATTAAAATTTTGGTAGAACAAATACCTGAAATGGAGAGTTATCTGTTGACAATCGAAGAATAGAAGAAGAGAAAGAAGAAGCTCCAAGTAGTCTCCGAGCAGTAGCAGATATCAGCTCCAAGATCGCCCGAAATAAGCTAGAAAGCACCCAAAGCAATAGAAATCCGAGAAGAAGCTCCAGAGCAATGGGAGTATAGAGCTAGATGAAGGAAATGAAGAATGGTGTGAGTTTGGGGGGCTGTTTTCGGCCAATATTTATAGGGGAGCAATGCGTCCCGGTTGGGGACGCATTGCGCCCACGTGGACCGCCGCGCGGCGGCCCAACGGTAACATAGCCGTTGGCCTGGAAGCAATGCGTCCCCGTCCCGGACGCATTGCCCGCGTGGCAAATTCTAGCCGTTGGGCGCGTCCCGGGGCGCGACGTATTGGTCCCACAAAGAGCAATGCGTCCCGGTTCGGGACGCATTGCACTCCCGTGGGGCCAATGCGTCCCCCGCCGGGACGCATTGCTCTGCCGCGTGGCATTGCGTCCCGGCGGGGGACGCATTGGTCCCACAACAGAGCAATGTGTCACGGCTCGGGACGCATTGCTCTCCTGTGGGACCAATGCGTCTCCCACCGGGACGCATTGGCTCCAGAAATGTGCCATTTTGGGCAATAAGTTCAAGAAGGTGCCATTTAGGTAATTAAAATTGACAAATGTGCCATTTAGGTATTTTTTCCTTATTTTTATGGTTTTGAAAAAAAAAGAAACTACTTTGATGTAACTTGCAGATGGTGCGCATGTGTCAAACTGAAAGTATGGCAAAGCCGTACTTTGTTGCAGCATGGTAAACATGTGTATGGAACTCTATGGTTTGGATTGGTTGATTTCATTCAAAATAGTCAATTAAAAGGAGTAAATAAAGACATACCTATAGGCCGCCTGACCCCGTCGACCTGAAGATTTTAATGATCTCGCGACAAGCCTCCAAGCGGTTAAAGACACGCTCACGCTCCTCTTCCTGTATCTTGTTACAGATATCCTCCACGGTCTTCCTTTTGGCCGATCCTAAGAAAAACATCCTATTCTGCAAGTAATTGTGTGAGTAGCCAAGACCATGATTGCCGGATGAAGCAAGCAGCTGTGTTAAGAAATCCAGAACATGCGAATCGACCCCTGCCATGTCAATCCAGCTAGTACCATAAAAATTTGTGGTGGTAGAGAGACCATTCCTGACTTCCAACTCGAGGGATTTGGACATGTCTTTGCTTCCACCTTCATCCTTTACCTTGAAGACCTCCATATCAGGGTCCTCCCGCTCACCATTCTTGCTCTTCCTCTCCCAGATTAGATCGCCCATGCTAAATACTGCACGCTCATTTTCGCTAAGCTGGTCGCCCTTCTCGACCATTTCTAGTAACAGCATGTGTCTGTATCTCATGGAGCGGGCTTTATTTATCATCTGCTCCTTTTTGAGGTGCGATTTGAACCGGAAGGATGAACCCTCGGTCACCATGTCGTAGAGATGATCAAAGTGGCCTAACTTTTTCGGGTAGTACCCATTCGTGTTGGTGAACAGCAGCATCGCACAAAGCAGGGACATCTCTTCCTCGTGGGTCCAGTTATATTTCTTCCCTACGGTGACGTCGTCCGCCGCAGCAGAGGAGCTGCCAGTGGCGTTGCTACCAGAGACAAACGCCGTATGCGGGAACTGAAGACCGGGAGTATGGCAATGCTGTGGCGACGGCAGGGTAAACGTAATGCTTTCGCTTACCTCCTCCGACTCCGAACTGGATTGGTCGGAGCTCAAGTCGATGCTCGTGAAAGAGGGGCGAGCCTGCATATTCTCGAACGAATCGTTGCCCCCGCCGTTCACCTTCTCACTCGACAGCTCAGACGACGTATATGAAAAGAATTTCGGGTTGGCTGAGTAAGGGATTACGCGCTGGTGAGGTATCAGGATTTTCGTGGATGAGCGGAAGCGACTGAAAACCCTACTAAAGGAATTCATGGCTTCCGGACGCGTGAGGTCTCTTTTCTGAATCGGTTGGAATTCTGTATCTGCGCAGATCTTTTTGGCGACTATATATTGGCGCTCGGGTAAATGTTAGTTTGCCCGGCCGGTTAGTCCGTGTTAAGATAATTACAATGTCAGCAGAGATCGGTTAAGATATTTACGGACTTGGAGACCTTGTTAATCGAATGACTTATTCTGTGGAAATAGAACGGTTGTACTGTACATTTCTTATAACATACGTACAACATGTGTGCGAACACTTCCGTCAAATATTGTATCTTTCTCAACTGTCCGGATTGAATAGGCATAGCGCCGCTGGCCCGCTGGAATTCCGCGCAGATCGTTTTGGCGGCTATCCCCGCTCCGTGTAATCGTTTTCACTTTGCCCGGTGAGTTCGGAACCAATAGGCATAGCCCCGTTTTATTTATTGGGAATCAATTCACGCCCCTAGAATTAGTTCTAGAATTTGAGAGAAAAAGACTTTCTATGTGGAGTGGCTAATTAATTCAAACATATACTAAAAGATTCACTTCTACGCTACTCCTCGCCGTCTGTTTTCTATCTTGACCTGTTGAATCACCTCTACGCTCTACGTTTACAACTACATCGCAAAAAATGATATTCACGTCGCACTAATTACTAGTGAGAGATAGAACAACTCTCTCTACCGAGAAAAATAGGTTTCTTCCCGCACATACCAGGCCATACATTATCCTCATTTCAGGAGATATTCTTGAAAGAATCACCATCTCGTCATCGATACTATTACCATCAACTGAGGTTCCTATAATATCCTCAAATTTGATGAGTTTGAATTATATAACTTTAAAGATTTGTTTTTATAAATAAATACCCTAATTGATAGAATAATAAATCTACCACTTTGTCGCATGGGTACAACCCATGACCCAATGTGAAGTCCATGAGACTATTTACTTTGTATATAGGTCCTTGTGACATAAGTTAAAGAAAAAGAAAGTCCTATATAAATAAAAGATAATGGCTTTATGGTTGGATAGATAATTGAAATATGAGATATGGGGCAAGTTTTCAAGAGATTCAAAGATAATGTGTAACTTGGATAATTAATATAGTAATTATCTAGCCATGAATGACAACACAAGTTTTGAGACATCATGCAAGAATATCTCAATATGACTTTTGGTATACTCAAAGATAATAACAAGACTAAGTATATCCAGAATTTGAGAGATAAAGGACTTTCTATGTGGAGTAGGTAATTAATTCAAGGATATACTAAAAGACCAAGTTTTATACATAAAAGTTATCCCCATAAATCCCACAAATTAGACAAAGGTTACAAAAGACATTAGTTAGTTACCCTTTAAGTTTTATAGAAAAAGAATGATCCTAGTGGTCTAGGGGAAATCATGCAAAAGGACTTGTTTGTAACAAGTGAATATCATTTCCTTAAACGCAGGCATTAACTGACTTTCTGAATTATAGAGGGAATATAGTCATGCCCTCTTATAAGTCATGCAAGGCATGACTGTTGGATCTGGGATCAATGGCTCGGATGTCGTCCCCAACCTCGAGCCTGATTAGGAAAGGGTGGGTATTGTTCACTAATCTCTAACTTCTTGATCCTTCTCCAAACTTCTCTTCACCAAAAAGTAATTGTACTAGTGGTTTCCCATCAAGAAATTAGTTTGGAAAGGTACTTATGAGAGGGTTAATCGTCCCTTGGTGGCCAAGAAAACCCCTCACCGTTAACTCCTCTCTCTATCCACCCTCAGAATCCCAAACCACCCCTATATCCTATAAATACCCTGCCACAGGGTTTGTCCTAAACCCTAGAGAACAAACGCCATGATCTTGACCCCCAACTCTCTCTCTCTCTCACTCACTCACACACCATTCACCAATGAACCCCTCTGACGTAGAGCATCGTCGTGCATCGAACACAAACATCGTGAGCTTGGGTCTCGTGGAAACCATCTGATCCTAGCCACCCTTTGACCGGGATCGTATCATGCAGACAAGACTACACCACACTCAGAAGACTTGTGGGTGCAGTGGACCTATCCCAGTCGCGTGATCGAGATCTCAGTCAATGACGACCAAGAGATATAATGGTCGGGGTTTCTTCACGAGGGAGAGAAGTTATGGGGTAAAATGACCTGAGTACCTAGGGTCACGTACATGAGAGAGGGCATCACAACCCTCTCGCCCAAGCCTGGAGCACTAGCTTGTCGGGTGGAGCATCTGAGGTGGCGGGTGTTGGTTGGTGTCGATTGATCCGTGTGGATATGTAAGTAATACAATTAGTTGATGACATGGATGCCATCTATTGGTCTAGAAATGATTATTTTGCTTTATTTCTAGTTAATTATCGGTAACTTAAAAAATACCTGAAGTATATATCATTTTGATCAGAATGAGGGGAACACAAATAAAATATAATAGAGGCATGATTATCATTATAGTTCTAAAAGTACCATGGATACATGATTAATAAGTTATTAATACATGAAAACCCTATACTTGTATATTAACATGTTAAATACATTAAAAGCCCCTAGTTCATGTTATAATTTGATATTGTTAAACATAATGGGAATCTAAAATGATGATCATAATAATGTATAATTAGGGTTTCTAAAGTGGATAGTCATACATGTGTGTAGTTAGGGTTGTAATTGTTGACTCAAGGTCTAAATTGACTAAACTCTTATTTTTATGATGACTAAACCATTCCACTTATTTGTGTCTAATGTCTCTACTTGAGTGATTTCATATTATGCATAGACACACTCCAAATTCCCTAACTTGCACATCTCAACTTGGAGAAAAGACAAGTCAAAGTCAATACTAGTGCACATTTTTGGAATATGATATAAATCCATTAGAATCATGTTGTAAATCACTTGTAATGATTGTATGACTTGTAATTAAGCTTGGAAAAAATTAGGAGTACTTAGATCAAATGTCACTACTACAGAAATGGCTTATAACGTCACTTTTACAGGCGTCGGTTGTAAAATAACACTGACGCCTAAACCATAAAGCGTCGGTTAAATAAAAAAACTGACATCTATATCTGAAGGGCGACCAGACACGGGTATCGCTTTTATTTAGCGTCGGTTCCTTAATAAGAAACCGACGCCTAAAATTAACCGTCAAATCTAAATTTTCCAGTGAAAAAAATTACCTCCAAAATTTAACATACAGCGTCAGTTGTTAAAAAAGAAACAGACGACCAAAGTTTTTCCGCGAGACAGAAATTTGACCAATTTTTATCGTTGGTTGTCTTACAATAACTGACGTCGTTGTGTTTTCGCGCGCTTAACCATGAAAGTTTTCACCTCCCTTTAGCGCCGGTTTTTATACGGAAATCGACGACTATGGTCTTATTTTAAGAACATTTATTTTTGTCAACATATATAGATAGGCGTCGGTTTGCTATTTGGAACCGACGACTATTATTGAATATAAGTGTCAGCTTGGTGGTGGCAACCGACACCTAAAGTTTTAAGCATCGGTTTTTTTAATAACCGACGCCGAATGTTGACTTAATAGCACCCGCACGAGCCTGCACTCTCCCTTTCTCTGTTTCATTGTCGATTCCGCCGGTTAGGGTCTCGCAATTCTGCCAGTTCCCCTCCCCTGCTCCTTGCGCGCCTCCGCTCCCCTGCTCCTTGTGCGGCGCCGCCGCCGCTCCCCTGCTCCTTGTGCATCCTCGTCGTCGGTCCCTAGTCGCCGCTCCGGTCCCTGGTCGCCGCTGCTCTGACCGCCGCTCTGGTCCCCTAGTCGCCGCTCCCCTGGTTGTCGCTGCTCCCATGATTGCTACCTGCTTGCTGATCCAGTGACTGTCACCTACCTCCAACCCAACCTGGTCGCCGCCTGCTTCACTCCTGGTCTTACTGGCAAGGGAACCCCTACAACATTTAAGCTCTTCACAGGTACAATCACCTACCTCCAACCCAACCTTGTTGTCTGCTTTTTGTTCCATTATTAAACTGTCTGCCTACTACCTCTGTGTCAGTTGCTGCATGCTGATTCCGTCGACACTACTAACTCCTCCATCAGCACCACTACTTCCATCCCTATTGCTTCTACTACTATTTCTTGAAAAAGAGCTCTCTCTTTATACACTCTCTTCTTCCCATGTTGCATCGATTGTGCTCCTCTCTCTTTGTGATTTTTTCCCTTCTCGCATGTCTTAATTGTCAAATGATGCTTGATGCTTGCAACATGTTTATATTTTGGTTGATGATAATCAATTCATAATGATAGATTAATATGATTGATGATAAAATGATAATCTAATATTTTAGTTTTAAGTATTTAAAAATTTATGTTGGAGTTATACTTCCTAATTGGAAATGTGGAGAAATCCATATAGGGTTTGTATGCTAAATTATCTTTAATGTGTATTTGACTATTTATGTAACCTATTTCATAGGTATGTAACTTAAATTAAATATGTATTTGATTATGTGCTTTGAACCTTGAAACATATGTGTTAAAGATACATTGATGTCTACAACTTAACTAACATGTGGGTCTTTTATTATTTACTGACAAGCATGATTAAATGATGTTACATAAAACTTAAGATATGAATGATGAAACTAGGATGGTAGGTATAAGAATGACAGCACATGTATTTGTTGCCCTAGAAACCCGTCCAAGATTTACTCATTAGGAGTAAATCTTAGATAGTCCCCGGTTTGGGACTGTTCTTGAACACCTAATCTCACTTAGGATGTAAGTGTATAATGTGTATTGGGTTTTCATAAAAAATTTCGGTAGCATTTCCCCGTTTGTTCTCTAAGTACATATGTACTTGGAGAACAGCGGGGAAATGTTGCCGAAATTTTCTTGAAAACCCAATACACATTATACACTTACTAATGAGATTAGGTGTTCAAGAATGGGATAGGTGGTACACATTTATTATATATAAGAATGACAGCACATGTATTTGTTGGCCTAGAAACCCATCCAAGATTTACCCATTAGGAGTAAATCTTGGATAGTCCCCGGTTTGGGACTATTCTTGAACACCTAATCTCACTTAGGATGTTTTAACCATTAATTATATATACGACCTTAAACCCTAAAGTTTTAACCATAAACCCTAATCTTTTAATTCTAGACCCTAATCTTGTTCTAATATATACTTGTTTTCTCTTTGATCATAGAATGGATAGAACATGGATGTCCATTCCAAATCGTTGCACCCCTGAGTTTATTTCTGGACTTGACCAATTTATTAGATTTGTTGAGGAACATAGAAAACAACCTGGAGATAAGTTCTACTGTCCATGTAGGCATTGCGGTAACAACTTGAAAGTCAGCACTGGTGACAAAATCAAAAGTCATGTCATGTGCAACGGGATTGTACAAGGCTATAAAGAATGGCACTGGCATGGAGAGATTTCAACCCTGAAATTAGTGGATGTCGATAGTAGTGCTTGTTTGGATGAAGAAATTGCCTTCGACGACGTAGATGTGAACGAACCAGTTCCAGTAGACATCGTTGATGTGATGTTGGATAGTTGTGGGGTAGAGCACACCGATCCACCTCCCATGTTTAAAAACATTGTGCATGATGTTGAGATACCGTTATACATAGGTTATAAGTTTATGAAGCTTAGTGCTGTGTTGAGATTGTATAAACTGAAAGCTAACAATCGATGGAGCGACAAAAGCTTCACGTCATTGTTATCTTTGTTGAAATAAATTCTTCCTGAAGGAAACGAGCTTCCAATCTCAACATACTGGTTAAAGAAATTGTTGTGCCCGATGGGAATGGAAGCCAAGAAGATACACACATGATTGAATGATTGTGTATTATTTCGAAAGGACTATGTGGATTTGAAAGATTGTCTAAAATGTAACATACTAAAATTTTAGTATATATGTGTAACCTCCCTTCTTCTAGCCCCTGTTTGATTATGTAAACCTATAATATCTCTCCCTACAATATGAATCATATTAGGAATCTTTGGAGTCAATTAGTATTATGTATAAAAAAAACTTAATAATTGATACTTAGGGTAAATGACCATAATACATTCATAATAAGATAGAAGTACCCAAATAGTAGGTTTGACACTAAATTGACACACTAAGATAGTCCTAGGAGTATAAACTAAAATAAATTGATTCAATGTGTGGTTTGGTGTCACTGATGACTAATTAAGCCAAGAAAATACATCAAATGGATGCTTAATATACAAATGATTGAATCTAGTATTAAATATTTTCAAAACATAAAATTTATATTAAAATCGAGTTCCTCACATCCTCTTTAGCCTACCTACTAATATCCATCCCAATCAGACTTCAATTGCCTAATCAATTAAATAGTTGAAAAGTATAGTTTAAATACATAATAACACACTTGATATTTACATTGTTTGCCATCTTCGGCCATTTCCCTTCTTTCCACTTTACGTCTCCTTTCACCCTCGGTTCACACGGCAAGTTCACGCCCGCGCCTTCTCCTTCCTGGTCGCGCGTCTTGTGCTAGGGCCATGGGCGCACAATGCGGATCCAGGACCTCTTCCCCTCCCTCCGGCTCCTTTTCTTCTTCACCTGATCCTCGGCCTCTCTCCTCTTCTCTTTCTCATCCATCCCCTTTTCCCTACAGCCCTAGTCGACTCCCCATCCTCCCTGTGCCTAGCAGCCGTGCGGCCACAGGCATGCCGCTGCCAGTCCAACCGCGGCAACGATGATCGCCGCGTTGTCCACGCCCAGATTGGGGCGATGCGAGTCGTCCGGTCTCCATCCCCATTCCTGCCAAAGAATGACAACAAGGTGGGTTTCTGGGAGGACGGGGCTATGGTGAACTACACCCGTCTGGCCCCTGCTTCGTCAACACCGCCGTCGTCCCTCTTCTCCTCCCTTCAGCCTTCCTTTCCTTGCCCCGACCGCCGCCTGCAACCACAAGACTTGCAGAGGCAATGTCCATGAGCTTCATCGACACCACTCTCATCGCTGTAGCCGCCTCCATCTCCCTGGTCGATGACGCCCCTTATCTCGACAACCACCGACGCAAGCACCACCCATCCGTAGCAGAGTGCAGACTCGACAACCACCACACCATCCTAATTACCTCCTGGTGGTGCCCCTCCTCCTGTCTCCACATAGCCAATACTCACCTTCTTCCTCCCGCAACACCTCTGCCTTCCATCACCCCTCAATTGGCAGGGGTTCTGATCTATCGACCACCTGCAAGTCTTCCACGTTGATCGTTAACTCTTCTCCTCTTCCGATATGATGTTGGGACTACTTGTCACCAACAAACTCGTGACATGTTGATTGGCCTCGGACAGATTTGTGTGCCATCTACCTTCTCAACACCCTACAGAACGCCAACCACCATGGATTAGTTCTGTAAATTGCTACCCGACGACGCCGGCTCTATAAATCACCAACCGTCATTGCTAGGGTCGTCACCTTCCCTTCCCTGCCTCATTGTGCCACCACGCAGACCCACAATACCTCCTCCTCCTGACCGTCGAACACCACCTATAAATCCTCTCTTGCTTCTCCAAGCCTGGTACTCCACCATCGCTCCTGGGACGTGCTTAGGCTTGGGAGATCGCCTGCTCCTCTTCCCCCCTGACCTGCCGCATCAACAATCTGTGCTGGTCTGCAACCGTGTCAGCTGCAGGCTGACCAACAATCCAACTACGGATGAGCCCCCACCACCTTCGTTCTGGACTGGCAGAGTCAGCAGGCACGCATCACTGATTAGCCATCGGTGAATCTGTACCACCACCATACCTACTCCTTCCTCTGGCTTTTCTGCGGCACTGGTCTGTGCGGGACTACCAGTTACGTCTCATGGTATGTGCTACTCCGACCATGGTGTGCGTGTTATGCACTCCCTGTGTGTTTTGTACTCCCACCAATTAGTTCTGTTCAGCCGTGCGAGGAGATTCAGATCTGAAAGATAATGCGTGGCGGAATTGTATACAGACGGAGGTAACTCATCCACCCATCTTAGTGATTAAATTCTTCTTTACACTCACATACCCATCTTAAATGATATACCAATAAATAAAGGGCACTAAGCAGTAATCATCGCAACACAATCCTACCATACCATTAAATTATCGGCCAAATATCGCAATCATTGACAAATCGTTGGACTACTACACTAACTACTATTTGTAGAAAATGGCCATGAAGCACATGTAATCAATAAATTCTATAATAATAATTAAGTAACCAATAATGAGTTTAGATATACTCTAATTATCATTCAACATTTTTGGTCTAAATGTCTCTGAAACACTTTTAGGTTGAGATGGATGAACTAATAAACTAAGTCCTAGAGATATGGTTGACTACGAATGTAAGGTATGTACATCCTCTATTTTATTTTGGGCATTATTTGACTAAAATCTACATTCTTTTAATGAGGCATCTCTTGAACTGTTATTCTACTTGAAAATCACTTGCTTGGACATTTATTATTTTTCCTTCTCTCAATTCATGATATTCAATTGGTTATTGTGATACCTTGTTTATAATGGGTTTTTGGACCCCTTCTGCTATATTGTCTTTTATTTGAAATTGACTAAAATGTCAGTCTTGTCACTCTATTTTATGCATGCTACATGTTTGACTAGAATATCTAGAATAGCGGTACTTATGTACAACCATATTTATATAGGGTGTGTGTATTCCGCCCGGGGTGTGCGTTTCCACCCTTGTTTATTTTAGGCCATGATCCTATGGTGTTATGGCCCTGTTTTAGGTATATTTAGTCTACATTGTTATGCATGCAAGTATTTATTGTTTTAATGTGAATCTGTGGATGATTTTTATGGCAAGACACTCGTTTATTATCATGCTTGTAATCTGAAATTTAATATGCCTCATTTCTTTTGTTACATTACTTTTGAACTTACCTAATTGCAAATAGCCCCTTTTTTGTGGGAACATCTCTTTTTGCACTTTTAACCCTATATAACGCCCAGAATGTTTTATATATGTACATACTCAGCCTTTGCTGACCTCTTTATTGTTTCCTAGGTTCTGGGTGATGTTCCTTTCCACCCAGGTTTAGGTGCATTAAAGATCAAGGTTGCTCGAAGATCATGTAAAGAGAATTGTACCTAAGGATAGCTTGGAATGGCTAGGTTACTCTCTGGTACTGGGCTCATTTGTAGTTAGTTCAAGTTTTTGTAACATCACCTTTTATGGTGATGAGAAATTGTATTATGATACCCATTGTAACTTTGTAATAGTTTTGTTTCCGCTGCTTATTCATTATCATGCTCTGTAATATGTGAGATTTGAGAAATGAATGAAATTCTTCCTTTCCGTATTACCTTTTGGTACGTTAGGGATTGGATGGGCTATTTCTTCAATTCAGTGAAGAGTGGATCCCCTATTGGATCTCACTCTTTACAAAATGATATCAGAGCCTAAGCAGTCGGTAACTTGACTATTTCAAGTTATCCTAGGATGACCCTTAATTAGGTAGGTGACCCTTAGAGGTTTTGGCAAACTGATTACCTAGTAGTAGAATACCAATTAGGGTTTTCAAACCCTAATAATTTTGGGCACTTACACTCCTCAACCCACCTATGTGGATGGGAGTTAACCTCTAGTAACCCTTAACACACATGCCCTCTTTATCGGGGTGGGATGAAGCTACACATAACTGATTCTTGTAGTGTTGGTTCACATGTCATAATTTTCTAGGATGTTAGCCTAAGAGCTTGCAATGTTGATTGATTTAAATAATCATAGTTAGGCTTTATTCTAGTTCTCACCTTGAGCATCTTTCCCTTTGATGTTTCTCTAGCATGCCTCGTACATACCCACTTTGGGGTACTGAAAACACATAAATTATAGATGTAAAATCTCTATGTGTATCTTAAGATTTAAGATGATTCCCTTGGTACTAAGTGATAATGTGAACTAGCATAGCTATTAAAATTCATATCTTGCCTTCTACATGGAGTATCTCAACATAGGTATGTCCGAAGGCCACCTATCTAAGGATTAAATATTATCTTCATTTAGCTTTTTATGGCTCATGCATGAGGATTGGTGGGTGGAAGCTATTGAGTCTGGTAGAATGTTCTTAGGAATTTGTCTCTCTCGTTTCCATGGTGAAATTAGATCACCTAGTGAACGATGTGGTGAGTAATTTGAATATATAGTTCATCAGTGTTTTGTGATGGGACTATGGTGGTAAATCGTGAAGTGTAGAAGGAACACATATACCTTGCGATAATTGTTGGATGATCATATGACTCCCTTAGGTCTTGTAATGAGGTTGTGTCAATTATGCTTAAGAGTGACCTGGGGAATGGCGGATGTCTTACCTCATTAAGGTTTGATGAATTTGACCATGCGTAATAGGATTCCCTTCTCCCTCCCATGTAAAAATATAGTTGAGGCGTAGTCAAATTCCCTATGTGGTGTCTGAAGGATTAGACCCTCTAAGTAAAAGGATGTGACAATAAATAATAGTATGTGTGTGGTTTTGTGATAGGTGGTTGACTTGGTTCTCCGGTTGATATTGGTGCCAATTTTGAATTTTTCACCGCAAGTTTTGCATCATCAAACTTATTTTCATTATTAATTTATATTTCCAAAAGAAAAGTTTTCAGATTTTATCGATGGTTTTTGGAACCAAGTCACCACCACAAGAAAGTTGAGTAGTAGAGAATCTCTTTAGTGAAGTACCTTTGGTTGGCATGTTCAACACTAATACCCTAGGCCTAATACTGATATAGTTTGTTTCAAATATATATATTAGACCTAGTAGATCCACCCTTTTGCCCCTTTAGGATTATGCACCAAGTTATAGTTTAAACCTTAAGGGGTGGAGTTCATACAATTTATTCATTAGGAATCAAACTAACTAAGGAATGACTATGATTAATAACAGTTACAATAAGTAAAACATGGATAACTCCTAGTATAAATTTCAAACATATGTAGAGGTTACCAAACAGAGAATTCCAGTCAAGCCTTGCTAATCATACCATCATAAAAATTACCTCGACAATTAATATAGATTTTAATATTTTATCTTGAGTTATCCTTAAAGGATGTATTTAGTCAGATGTAGGTAAAAATAAAATTACACTTAAAAACTCAAATTAATATTCTATACTCCAAACTTCTAATAATTAAATGGTAAGGATGACTATATAGTATAGTCTAGAATGAACATACTCAGTATGGTGGAATTTCTGAGCCTTTCCCATGTGACCATTTTAAGTAATAATATGTTAATGATGTTTATGATGATAAGGAGGAGTAGGTGATGATGTCGATGATATTAATGATGATGATGATGTTGTTGTTGTTGATGATGATGATGTTCATGATGATGTGGATGTGGATGATGAGGACGATGCCGCTGACGACAACGATGATGATAATGTTTATAAGGAAATTTTCCTTAGTAGTAATAATGATAGGAATCATGGTGCTTGAGGAATGATGTTTATACGTAAAAGTGGTTCACCAATTTAGCGGTCACAATCTGAATGGTTCTGTTGGGAAATTTGTAAATGAATATTGGTTATTCATGCTTAAATGATGGAAGATGAGGATCTGTAGAAAACTAGCACTCAGGTCTAGCGGTGGATGGATTTCGGGGACGAAATCCTCTTTAAGGGGTGGAGTGTTGTAACATACTGAAAATTTAATTTATATGTGTAACCTCCCTTCTTCTAGGCCCCTGTTTGATTACGTAAACCTATAATATCTCTCCCTACAATATGAATCATATTAGGAATCTTTGGAGTCAATTAGTATTATGTATAAAAAAAACTTAATAATTGATAGTTAGGGTAAATGACCATAATACATTCATAATAAGATAGAAATACCCAAATAGTAGGTTTGACACTAAATTGACACACTAAGATAGTCCTAGGAGTATAAATTAAAATAAATTGATTCAATGTGTGGTTTGGTGTCACTGTTGAGTAATTAAGCCAAGAAAATACATCAAATGGATGCTTAATATACAAATGATTGAATCTAGTATTAAATATTTTCAAAACATAAAATTTATGTTAAAATTGAGTTCCTCACATCCTCTTTAGCCTACCTACTAATTTCCATCCCAATCAGACTTCAATTGCCTAATCAATCAAATAGTTGAAAAGTATAGTTTAAATACATAATAACACACTTGATATTTACATTGTTTGCCATCTTCGGCCATTTCCCTTCTTTCCACTTTACGTCTCCCTTCCCCCTCGGTTCACGCGGCTGGTTCACGCCCGCGCCTTCTCCTCCCTGGTCGCGCGTCTTACGCTAGGGCCGTGGGCGCACAATGCGGGTCCAGGACCTCTTCCCCTCCCTCCGGCTCCTTTTCTACTTCACCCGTTCCTCAGTCTCTCTCTTCTTCTCTTTCTCATCCATCCCCTTTTCCCTGCAGCCCTAGTCGACTCCCCATCCTCCCTGTGCCTAGAAGTCATGCTGCCACAGGCATGTCGCCGCCAGTCCAACCGCGACAACAATGATCGCCGCGTTGTCCACGCCCAGATTGGGGCGATGCGAGTCGTTCGGTCTCCATCCCCATTCCTGCCGAAGACTGACAACAAGGCAGGTTTCTGGGAAGATGGGGCTCCGGTGAACTACACCCGCCTGGCCCCTGCTTCATCAGCGCCACCGTCGTCCCTCTTCTCCTCCCTTCAGTCTTCCTTTCCTTTCCCCGACCGCCGCCTGCAACCACAAGACTTGCAGAGGCAATGTCCACGAGCTTCATCGACACCACTCTCATCGCTGCAGCTGCCTCCATCTCCCTGGTCGACGACGCCCCTTATCTCGACAGCCACCGACGCAAGCACCACCCATCCGTTGCAGAGTGTAGACTCGACAACCACCACACCATCCTAATTACCTCCTAGTGGCGCCCCTCCTCCTATCTCCACATAGCCAATACTCACCTTCTTCCTCCCGCAACACCTCTGCCTTCCATCACCCCTCAATTGGCAGTGGTTCTGATCTATCGACCACCTGCAAGTCTTCCACGTTGATCGTTAACTCTTCTCCTCTTCTGATATGATGTTGGGACTACTTGTCACCAACAAACCCATGACCTGTTGATTGGCCTCGGACAGATCTGTGTGCCATCTACCTTCTCAACACCCTCCAGAACGCCAACCACCATGGCTTAGTTCTATAAATTGCTACCTGACGACGTCGGCTCTGTAAATCACCAACCGTCGTTGCTAGGTTCATCACCTTCCCTTCCCTGCCTCATTGTGTCACCACGCAGACCCACAATACCTCCTCCTCCCGACCGTCGAACACCTCCTATATATCCTCTCTTGCTTCGCCAAGCCTGGTACGCCACCCTCGCTCCTGGGACGTGCTTAGGCCTGGGAGATCGCCTGCTCCTCTTCCCCTCTGACCTGCCGCATCAACAATCTGCACTGGTATGCAACCGTGTCAACTGCAGGCTGACCAACAATCCAACCACGGACGAGCCCCCACCACCTTCGTTCTGGACTGGCAGAGTCAGCAGGCACGCATCACTGATTAGCCATCGGTGAATCTATACCACCACCATACCTCCTCTTTCCTCTGGCTTTTCTGCGGCACCGGTCTGTGTGGGACTACCAGTTACGTCTTACGGTATGTGCTACTCCGACCATGGTGTGTGTGTTATGCACTCCCTGCGTGTTTTGTACTCCCACCAATTAGTTTTGTTCAGCCGTGCGAGGAGATATAGATCTGAAAGATAATGTGTGGCAGAATTGTATACAGACGGAGGTAACTCATCCACCCATCTCAGTGATTAAATTCTTATTTACACTCACATACCTATCTTAAATGATATACCAATAAATAAAGGGCACTAAGTAGTAATCATCGCAACACAATCCTACCATACCATTAAATTATCGGCCAAATATCGCAATCATTGACAAATCGTTGGACTACTACACTAACTACTATTTGTAGAAAAAGGCCACGAAGCACATGTAATCAATAAATTCTATAATAATAATTAAGTAACCAATAATGAGTTTAGATATACTCTAATTATCATTCAACATTTTTGCTCTAAATGTCTCTAAAACACTTTTAGGTTGAGATGGATGAACTAATAAACTAAGTCCTAGATATATGGTTGACTACGAATGTAAGGTATGTACATCCTCTATTTTATTTTGGGCATTATTTGACTAAAATCTACATTCTTTTAATGAGGCATCTCTTGAACTGTTATTCTACTTGAAAATCACTTGCTTGGACATTTATTATTTTTCCTTCTCTTAATTCATGATATTCAATTGGTTATTGTGATACCTTGTTTATAATGGGTTTTTGGACCCCTTCTGCTATATTGTCTTTTATTTGAAATTGACTAAAATGTCAGTCTTGTCACTCTATTTTATGCATGCTACATGTTTGATTAGAATATCTAGAATAGCGGAACTTATGTACAACCATATTTATATTGGGTGTGTGTATTCCACCCGGGGTGTGCGTTTCCACCCTTGTTTATTTTTAGGCCATGATCCTATGGTGTTATGGCCCTATTTTAGGTATATTTAGTCTACATTGTTATGCATGCAAGTATTTATTGTTTTAATGTGAATCTGTGGATGATTGTTATGGCAAGACACTCTTTTATTATCATGCTTGTAATTTGAAATTTAATATGCCTCATTTCTTTTGTTACATTACTTTTGAACTTACCTAATTGCAAATAGCCCCTTTTTTTGTGGGAACATCTCTTTTTGCACTTTTAACCCTATATAATGCCCAGAATGTTTTATATATGTACATACTCAGCCTTTGCTGACCTCTTTATTGTTTCCTATGTTCTGGGTGATGTTCCTTTCCACCCAGGTTTAGGTGCATTAAAGATCAAGGTTGCTCGAAGATCATGTAAAGAGAATTGTACCTAAGGATAGCTTGGAATGGCTAGGTTACTCTCTGCTACTGGGCTCATTTGTAGTTAGTTCAAGTTTTTGTAACATCACCTTTTATGGTGATGAGCAATTGTATTATGATACCCATTGTAACTTTGTAACAATTTTGTTTCCGCTGCTTATTCATTATCATTCTCGGTAATATGTGCCATTTGAGAAATGAATGAAATTCCTCCTTTCCTTATTACCTTTTGGTACGTTAGGGATTGGATGGGCTATTTCTTCAATTCAGTGAAGAGTGGATCCCCTATTGGGTCTCACTCTTTACAAAATAGTATCAGAGCCTAAGCAGTCGGTAACTTGACTATTTCAAGTTATCCTAGGATGACCCTTAATTAGGTAGGTGACCCTTAGAGGTTATTGGCAACTGATTACCTAGTAGTAGAATACCAATTAGGGTTTTCAAACCCTAATAATTTTGGGCACTTACACTCCTCAACCCACCTATGTGGATGGGAGTTAACCTCTAGTAACCCTTAACACACATGCCCTCTTTATCGGGGTGGGATGAAGCTACACATAACTGATTCTTGTAGTGTTGGTTCACATGTCATAATTTTCTAGGATGTTAGCCTATGAGCTTGCAATGTCAATTGATTTAAATAGTCATAGTTAGGCTTTATTCTAGTTCTCACCTTGAACATCTTTCCCTTTGATGTTTCTCTAGCATGCCTCGTATATACCCACTTTGGGGTACTGAAAACACATAAATTATAGATGTAAAATCTCTATGTGTATCTTAAGATTTAAGATGATTCCCTTGGTACTAAGTGATAACGTGAACTAGCATAGCTATTAAAATTCATATCTTGCCTTCTACATGGAGTATCTCAACATAGGTATGTCCGAAGGCCACCTATCTAAGGATTAAATACCATCTTCATTTAGCTTTTTATGGCTCATGCATGAGGATTGGTGGGTGGAAGCTATTGAGTCTAGTAGAATGTTCTTAGGAGTTTGTCTCTCTTGCTTCCATGGTGAAATTAGATCATCTAGTGAATGATGTGGTGAGTAATTTGAATATATAGTTCATCTTGTTTTGTGATGGGACTATGGTGGTAAATCGTGAAGTGTAGAAGATATACACATATACCTTGCGATAATTGTTGGATGATCATATGAATCCCTTAGGTCTTGTAATGAGGTTGTGTCAATTATGCTTAAGAGTGACCTGGGGAATGGCAGATGTCTTACCTCATTAAGGTTTGATTAATTTGACCATGCGTAATAGGATTCCCTTCTCCCTCCCATGTAAAAATATAGTTGAGGCGTAGTCAAATTCCCTATGTGGTGTCTGAAGGATTAGACCCTCTAAGTAAAAGGATGTGACGATAAATAATAGTATGTGTGTGGTTTTGTGATAGGTGGTTGACTTGGTTCTCCGGTTGATTTTGGTGCCAATTTTGAATTTTTCACCGCAAGTTTTGCATCATCAAACTTATTTTCATTATTAATTTATATTTACAAAAGAAACGTTTTCAGATTTTATCGATGGTTTTTGGAACCAAGTCACCACCACAAGAAAGTTGAGTAGTAGAGAATCTCTTTAGTGAAGTACCTTTGGTTGGCATGTTCAACACTAATACCCTAGGCCTAAGACTGATATAGTTTGTTTCAAATATATATATCAGACCTAGTAGATCCACCCTTTTTCCCCTTTAGGATTATGCACCAAGTTATAGTTTAAACCTTAAGGGTTGGAGTTCATACAATTTATTCATTAGGAATCAAACTAACTAAGGAATGACTATGATTAATAACAGTTACAATAAGTAAAACATGGATAACTCCTAGTATAAATGTCAAACATATGTAGAGGTTACCAAACAGAGAATTCCAGTCAAGCCTTGCTAATCATACCATCATAAAAATTACCTCGACAATTAATATAGATTTTAATATTTTATCTTGAGTTATCCTTAAAGGATGTATTTAGTCAGATGTAGGTAAAAGTAAAATTACACTTAAAAGCTCAAATTAATATTCTATACTCCAAACCGCTAATAATTAAATGGTAAGGACGACTATATAGTATAGGCTAGAATGAACATACTCAGTATGGTGGAATTTCTGAGCCTTTCCCATGTGACCATTTTAAGTAATAATATGTTAATGATGTTTATGATGAGGAGGAGGAGTAGGTGATGATGTCGATGATATTAATGATGATGATGATGTTGTTGTTGTTGATGATGATGATGTTGATGATGATGTGGATGTGGATGATGAGGACGATGCCGCTGATGACAACGATGATGATAATGTTTATAAGGAAATTTTCCTTGGTAGTAATAATGATAGGAATCATGGTGCTTGAGGAATGATGTTTATACGTAAAAGTGGTTCACCAATTTAGCGGTCACAATCTGAATGGTTCTATTGGGAAATTTGTAAATGAATATTGGTTATTCATGCTTAAGTGATGGAAGATGAGGATCTGTAGAACAAACTAGCACTCAGGTCTAGCGGTGGATGGATTTCGGGGACGAAATCCTCTTTAAGGGGTGGAGTGTTGTAACATACTAAAAATTTAGTATATATGTGTAACCTCCCTTCTTCGAGGCCCCTGTTTGATTACGTAAACCTATAATATCTCTCCCTACAATATGAATCATATTAGGAATCTTTGGAGTCAATTCGTATTATGTATAAAAAAAACTTAATAATTGATAGTTGGGTAAATGACCATAATATATTCATAATAAGATAGAAATACCCAAATAGTAGGTTTGACACTAAATTGACACACTAAGATAGTCCTAGGAGTATAAACTAAAATAAATTGATTCAATGTGTGGTTTGGTGTCACTGTTGAGTAATTAAGCCATGAAAATACATCAAATGGATGCTTAATATACAAATGATTGAATCTAGTATTAAATATTTTCAAAACATAAAATTTATGTTAAAATCGAGTTCCTCACATCCTCTTTAGCCTACCTACTAATTTTCATCCCAATCAGACTTCAATTGCCTAATCAATCAAATAGTTGAAAAGTATAGTTTAAATACATAATAACACACTTGATATTTACATTGTTTGCCATCTTCGGCCATTTCCCTTCTTTCCACTTTACGTCTCCCTTCCCCCTCGGTTCACACGGCTGGTTCACGCCCGCGCCTTCTCCTCCCTGGTCGCGCGTCTTGCGCTAGGGCCGTGGGCGCACAATGCGGATCCAGGACCTCTTCCCCTCCCTCCGGCTCCTTTTCTTCTTAACCCGTTCCTCAGTCTCTCTCTTCTTCTCTTTCTCATCCATCCCCTTTTCCCTGCAGCCCTAGTCGACTCCCCATCCTCCCTGTGCCTAGCAGCCGTGCGGCCACAGGCATGCCGCTGCCAGTCCAACCGCGGCAACAATGATCGCCGCATTGTCCACGCTCAGATTGGGGCGATGCGAGTCATCCGATCTCCATCCCCGTTCCCGCCGAAGACTGACAACAAGGCGGGTTTTTGGGAGGATGGGGCTGCGGTGAACTACACCCGCCTGGCCCCTGCTTCGTCAGCGCTGCTGCCGTCCCTCTTCTCCTCCCTTCAGCCTTCCTTTCCTTGCCCCGACCGCCGCCTGCAACCACAAGACTTGCAGAGGCAATGTCCACGAGCTTCATCGACACCACTCTCATCGTTGCAGCCGCCTCCATCTCCCTACTCGACGACGCCCCTTATCTTGACAGCCACCGACGAAAGAACCACCCATCCGTTGTAGAGTGCAGACTCGACAACCACCACACCATCCTAATTACCTCCTGGTGGCACCCCTCCTCCTGTCTCCACATAGCCAATACTCACCTTCTTCCTCCCACAACACCTCTGCCTTCCATCACCCCTCAATTGGCAGCGGTTCTGATCTATCGACCACCTGCAAGTCTTCCACATTGATCGTTAACTCTTCTCCTCTTCCGATATGATGTTGGGACTACTTGTCACCAACAAACCCGTGACATGTTGATTGGCCTCAGACAGATCTGTGTGCCATCTACCTTCTCAACACCCTACAGAACGCCAACCACCATGGCTTAGTTCTGTAAATTGCTACCCGACAACGTCGACTCTATAAATCACCAACCGTCGTTGCTAGGGTCGTCACCTTCCCTTCCCTGCCTCATTGTGCCACCACGCAAACCCACAATACCTCCTCCTCCCGACCGTCGAACACCTCCTATATATCCTCTTTTGCTTCTCCAAGCCTGGTACTCCACCATCGCTCCTGGGACGTGCTTAGGCCTGGGTGATCGCCTGCTCCTCTTCCCCCTGACCTGCCGCATCAACAATCTGTGCTAGTCTGCAACCGTGTCAGCTGCAGGCTGACCAACAATCCAACTACGGACGAGCCCCCACCACCTTTGTTCTGGACTGGCAGAGTCAGTAGGCACGCATCACTGATTAGCCATCGGTGAATCTATACCACCACCATACCTCCTCCTTCCTCTGGCTTTTCTGCGGCACCGGTCTGTGCGGGACTACCAGTTACGTCTCACGATATGTGCTACTCCGACCATGGTGTGTGTGTTATGCACTCCCTGCGTGTTCTGTACTCCCACCAATTAGTTCTGTTTAGTCGTGCGAGGAGATTCAGATCTGAAAGATAATGCGTGGCGGAATTGTATACAGACGGAGGTAACTCATCCACCCATCTCAGTGATTAAATTCTTCTTTACACTCACATACCCATCTTAAATGATATACCAATAAATAAAGGGCACTAATCAGTAATCATCGCAACACAATCCTACCATACCATTAAATTATCGGCCAAATATCGCAATCATTGACAAATCGTTGGACTACTACACTAACTACTATTTGTAGAAAAAGGCTACGAAGCACATGTAATCAATAAATTCTATAATAATAATTAAGTAACCAATAATGAGTTTAGATATACTCTAATTATCATTCAACATTTTTGGTCTAAATGTCTCTAAAACACTTTTAGGTTGAGATGGATGAACTAATAAACTAAGTCCTAGAGATATGGTTGACTACAAATGTAAGGTATGTACATCCTCTATTTTATTTTGGGCATTATTTGACTAAAATCTACATTCTTTTAATGAGGCATCTCTTGAACTGTTATTCTACTTGAAAATCACTTGCTTGGACATTTATTATTTTTCCTATCTCAATTCATGATATTCAATTGGTTATTGTGATACCTTGTTTATAATGGGTTTTTGGACCCCTTCTGCTATATTGTCTTTTATTTGAAATTGACTAAAATGCCAGTCTTGTCACTCTATTTTATGCATGCTACATGTTTGACTAGAATATCTAGAATAGCGGTACTTATGTACAACCATATTTATATAGGGCGTGCGTATTCCGCCCGGGGTGTGCGTTTCCACCCTTGTTTATTTTTAGGCCATGATCCTATGGTGTTATGGCCCTGTTTTAGGTATATTTAGTCTACATTGTTATGCATGCAAGTATTTATTGTTTTAATGTGAATTTGTGGATGATTTTTATGGCAAGACACTCTTTTATTATCATGCTTGTAATCTGAAATTTCATATGCCTCATTTCTTTTGTTACATTACTTTTGAACTTACCTAATTGCAAATAGCCCCTTTTTATGGGAACATCTCTTTTTGCACTTTTAACCCTATATAATGCCCAGAATGTTTTATATATGTACATACTCAGCCTTTGTTGACCTCTTTATTGTTTCCTATGTTCTGGGTGATGTTCCTTTCCACCCAGGTTTAGGTGCATTAAAGATCAAGGTTGCTCGAAGATCATGTAAAGAGAATTGTACCTAAGGATAGCTTGGAATGGCTAGGTTACTCTCTGCTACTGGGCTCATTTGTAGTTAGTTCAAGTTTTTGTAACATAACCTTTTATGGGGATGAGCAATTGCATTATGATACCCATTGTAACTTTGTAATAGTTTTATTTCCGCTGCTTATTCATTATCATGCTCTGTAATTTGTGCCATTTGAGAAATGAATGAAATTCCTCCTTTCCTTATTACATTTTGGTACGTTAGGGATTGGATGGGCTATTTCTTCAATTCAGATCCCCTATTGGATCTCACTCTTTACATGAAATGTGGTGCGTCAATGTATAAATTGATTACTTCGGGGGAATCCAAAATTGGTTCACCTGCCAAGGTGATGTGGTATCTACCTATAATATCACGGTTTCAATGCTTGTTTGCCAATCTTATAGATGCGAAGAATTTGAGGTGGCATGCAGATGTTTAGAAAAATAATGATGGGATCTTACGATATGTGTCTGATTCCCCACAGTGGAAGAAGATTGATTTATTGTACCCTGAATTCGGTGAAGAAGACAGAAATCTAAGACTTGGGTTTTATACATATGGGATGAATCCATACGGGACATTGAGCAGCCAACATAGCACTTGGCCAGTTATGTTTGTTATATACAATCTTCCTCCCTAGTTGTGTATGAAAAATAAGTACGTTATGCTGTCGTCTTTGATATCATGCCCTAAACAACCTGGAAATGATATCGACGTTTATCTTAAACCTATGATTGATGACTTGAAGAAGTTCTGGGGTGAAGGTGTGATGACTTATGATGCTTCACAAAGAGAGACATTTTGTTTGCACGCTATGTTATTTTGCACTGTGAATGACTTTCCAGCGTATGGGAATTTGTCTGGATATAGTGGCAAAGGATCTAAAGCGTGTCCTATATGTGAAGAGAACACTGATTCAATATGACTAAAACACGGCGACAAGACTGTATATCTTGGTCATCGAAGGTTTCTTCCAAAATTTCATCTGTAGCGTAGGTTGTGCAAAGCATTCAATGGACGGAATGAGGAACAGAGTGCACCTAAACCTATATCAGGGGAGGATGTTTATAAAAGAGTAAAAGACATCGCCAATGAATTTGGTAAGAGATCACAATGTATGATGGCCACACGAAGTGACAAGTCTTTATTCAAGAAGAAGTCAATATTTTGGGATCTTCCTTATTGGAGTTATTTGACAGTCAGGCATTGTATCGATGGCATGCACGTTGAGAAAAATGTATGTGATAGCGTCATCGGTACTCTGTTGAATATACCAGATAAGACTAAAGATGGGATAAAATTCAGAATGGACCTATGTGAAATGGGAATAAGGACAGAATTAACAGAAGTAGTTAGTAGCAATCAGAGAACATACTTACCTCTCGCTTGTTACATGTTATCTAGAAAGGAGAAGAAAGCTTTTTGTGAATGCTTGGTTAATGTTAAGGTGCCAAAGGGTTACTTATCCAATATCCGTACATTGGTATCAATGAAAGATATGAAATTGATAGGTCTTAAATCTCATGATTGTCACACTCTAATGCAACAAATATTGCACATGGCAATTCGATCTATATTGCCGAAGCATGTACAGTTTGCAATCACCAGACTTTGTTTATTTTTCAACAGTATGTGCAGCAAAGTTATTGACCCTGATACTCTCGATAAATTACAAAGAAAAGTGGTTGTTACCCTATGTCAGCTTGAGATGTATTTTCCTCCTTCGTTCTTTGATATCATGATACATCTTGTTGTCCACTTGACTAGGGAAGTGAAAATGTTGGGACCAATTTTCTTGCATTGGATGTATCCCTTTGAATGATACATGAGAGTATTATTGAGGGTTATGTGGCGAGAGAGATTATGGATTTTTGCAATGACTTTCTGAGTGTTAATGACGCTCCTGCGAATGACAAGAATATTGAGGAGCATTTTGGCAAAGGAATTTTGGGATCACATGTGAAAGTAATCAACCGTGATCAGTTGGAGCAAGGTCACTTGTATATTTTACACAACATCGACAAAGTGAGTGTTTATATCGAGGAACATACCAATTTCATCAAGAGACAATATCCTCGATCCAATTCAATGTGGCTTGCTAGAGAGCATAACAAGACATTTATTAAGTGGTTTGAAGATAAAGTCTTACATCAACTATCTCAAACACCAGATAATCTTACTGAAACTATCAAATGCCTCGCCTTTAAACCCAAATTGAATGTTATGTCTTATGAAGGGTTTGACATAAATGGATTATTGTATTACACAAAGCGTCAAGATGATAAGAGTGTCATCCAAAACAGTGGGGTCACCCTTCAAGCGTCTTCATTATTTTTTGCAAGTGCAAAGGATAAGAGTCCATGTGAAGCTAAAATGTCATATTACAGTGTCATTGAAGACATGTGGGAGTTTGACTATGTAGATTTCAGAATTCCGCTCTTTAAATGTAATTGGGTTGACAACAACAAAGGAGTTATAGTGGATGAATTGGGTTTCACGTTAGTGAACTTTGAAAAGATTGGTGAGAAGTGAACCATTCATATTGGCATCACAGGCGAAATAAGTATTTTATATCGATGATCCTGCAAATGATAAATGGTCGGTTGTTCTTCATGGTAAAAGACAGTTCGTTGAAGATCCTATAGATGAAGAAGAGTACTATGATAAGTATGATGACTCAAGTCCATTCTCAGTTGGGTTGCCAACACCACCAAACATTGAAGTTGGGGATCACAATGACTTGTATGTTCGCGGGGATCACAATGAAGGATTGTTAATTGATAAAAGATCACAATATTAGAGGCATGAATGTTTATATTTATTATATGTTTTATTTTTCTGAATGTGAACTTTACAATGTGAATGTGGACTTTACAATGTGAATTACTTTACAATGTCAATGTGAAATTTACAATGTGAAGGTGAACTTTACAATGTGAATTACTTTACAATGTGAATGTGAACTTTACAATGTGAATGTGTACTTTACAATTAGTGTTACTTTACAATGTGAAATTTATAATTTGAATGTGAACTTTTAGATGGCTGAGAATTCTCATGATGATCGTACTGATGATCACCGTGAGGGTGAGGACGTACTTGCGCCGCCTGACAATGTAAGTTTTAAGAATATATTCCTTGTTGGATCGATGGGCTCTAGAGGGGGGGTGAATAGAGCTACACACACTTCACAAAATCGATTAGACCACCAATATAATTTGAGTGCAAAAACTAATGCAAGCAGCAATTTGATATCCTATTCTAGCATACAAAGCAAGGATAAGAGATAATGAATATCATGCACTTGGACATGTGGTTTAGAGTGGTTCCACGTCCTAAACTTAGGAGCAATGTCAGTCCACTACCTAGAGTTGGTTAGACTCTAGGATTTGCAACTTGGTCCTCTTATATATCACGATAAGATTACAAGAAACATAAACCACACAACCAAGGGCTTAATTACACAAGCTAAGATCTTCTACCTATCCAAGGACTTACCCACAAAGTGAGATTATTTAGCCTTCTACAAAGGACTTACCAATCTCACCTTTGTCTTCAGCCTTGCAGGAATTACCTATCTTACTTCAGCTTGCCTTACACCTCTCCTTCACTTGGAGAGCTTGCCCACATTTTCCCTTCACCAAGGGAGCTGGAGCAACGATCAATCTTCACTCTTGAAGATCAGCAACACATCTTCCCCTTCACTCGGAGAAGAACAGCAGCAACTCCTCTTTCACTCGAAGAAGTAGCTTCAATCAATCTTCTATTTGATTTGGAGGTAGGAAGAAAGAAAGGAGAGATTTACATAGCACAAAGGATAGCTCTCATACACAGGGACCTATCTCACTCACGAAATTGTCTTAAAGGTAGAGAGAGAAAGGGGCTCAAGGGCTTGGAACACTCTCAACTAAGCTAGAACCAAGTTTGCAATGGAAGAGCAGATTGGAATGAAGTCCAAGGGGTTCTATTTATAGTTGAGGGTGGCCCTTTATGTTGTGGGACACTTGGGTGCATAAGTGGTCATTTTTCCTTCAAGAAAACGGCTATATTTTTGCCCAAAATAATTCACCAACGGTCATATTACTTTTTCTGCAAATTCCGTACAGTGCATTCGGTCGAGTATCAATGGGTGTAACTCGACCGATCAGGTAGCAGGCAATCCGATGTTGAATTGATCGCTCGAGTTTATCCTGAGGAAACTCGACCGACCATTCCAACTAGAATTGGCCTACTACCCAATCGGTCGAGTTTTGTGAGTGCACAACTCGACCGATTGCAATCTTCAGAAAATTGACTCAGGATGATCGGTCGAGTTTCAGGGTGGGAAACTCGACCGACCAAGTGCCTAAATGGATTTTCTAATTTGCAGTAAAAGTGATTTGCACTTGGTGAATTTTGTCCCAAACATTTTTCTCTTCTAAGTTACAAGCATATTCATCGTTACAAGTGATTACATTTATGTTCTAAGGTGATTTACATGGAAATCCTAAATTGCACACTTGTAGTCAATTTGGCTTGCACTTGGCCCATTCTAGGGCTTGTATATATGATCCTTTTCATGTACCTAATGTCTACAAACAATCTTTAACACACATGTTAGATACATATGAATGGAATGGTTAATTCATTATCAAAATATAGGTAATGTACAACCTTTAGGTCAACATTCTCCCCCTTTTTGACAATGACAAACCATTCCTCAAACATATTGAAAAGGATAAGAAAGTTATACTTTTGCCTTGTGAATTTGGGGGATTCATGATAAGAACAATTGGAATTGCTCCCCCTCAAACTATGCTTCCTTTTACCTGCATGTTAGGTTTTCTATACATAGCAAAAACCAATATCCATGTAATATGTAATCCTTTACATGTCATATGAGCAATCAGCAAATTAACAAGAAAAGGATCACTTAGGCAAGAAAACAATATTATTATCACAAGAAACAATATGATTGAGTCTCAAACCATGAGATATTTCTCCCCCTTTTGACATTATCAAAAAGGAAGGGGGTAGAAGAGCAAAAACAAGGTCTTCTCCAAGACTCAACCACATATATATGCAAAAGATAATAGACAACATAGTAAAGGCATACAACCATAGTGGAGAAACATACAATCCAAGTCAGAATCAAAATATAGCTCAACAAACACCAAGCATAAGATAATACAGATTTAATAGCCAAAGTGTAGCAATGATATTCCAACTCAGACATATGTTCTCATAAGCGACTACAACCATAAAAGTGAGAAAGCAGAGAATAAGAAAATAGTACAGCTCAGACTAATGTGCCAGGATGTTGCTTATGCAAAAGAGTCTAGAAAGATATATATAAGAGACATGCTAGACTATAATCTAAGACAACCTCCTAGAGATCTAAGCTATCTATATCAACTACTTCCTCGTCACCGCCTAGGTTGTAGTCTTCATCGCCATCCGAAGGCGGGGCAGCTGTGCCAGCACCAGCATCGCCATCCTCGGCAGAAGAACCATCACCATCAGCATCATCAACATCCTCATCGGCATCCTCAGCGGAATCCTCAGTCTGGTCGGGCATGTCCTCGTCAACAGGACCAAAAGAGCGACCAGGCCAGCGGGCATTCTGCTCAGCCCACGACATGCCAAGAGCTAGGAGCTCATGGGCCTGCGGAAAGGATGGAGCAGAGTCCCCTAAGGACTCGAGCAGAGTGGCCAGGGGGGCAACAGGTAGCGGTAGATATGCAGGAGTAGACCTACTGGAGGGATACTGAGGTGGAGCAGCAGCGGAATGCTCGGCAGCAAACGGTGGTGGATCAGGAAAGTAATGCTCATATGCATAGGAGGCATAAGCACTACCCAGATATGGCTGGTATGTTGGGTAGGGTGAAGAGCAGGATAGGTTCATGGTAGACATGATCGAACACAAATCATGATGGAGGTGATCTTGGACCTGGCGATTGTACGCCTGTTCATGCATCATGTATCCAAGAAGGGTTTCATTTGATGCTCTGAACGACGCACGGCTAGGGCGGGGATGTGGCTGCGGGGGTGGAGCCTGGGTGGAGGTAGGAGGGGCACCAGAAGCAGCGGCTGAGGCTGAGGCAGAGCCAGAAGCACCATGGGCAAGGGTAGGTAGAGCCTTCAGAAGAGTGGTTTCACTAATGCACACTCCCTTTCGAGCAACTGGGTAATGGAGGTCGGAAAAGAGTGATTTGTCAGTGGTGAACTGGAAGAGACCACAGATCAAGGCTGGATAGGGAGGGTGGGTGCCCTTGGTGTTCTTTCCATTGTCAAAGCAGGTCATATGATGTAGAATGTAACGAGCCCACTTGAAACCTATGTTGTTCAACAAACAATACATCAAAACCACTGTGTTTTCTGCAATATCCGTTTGATTTCACTTCGGATGGATGTTGCAGTTAAGCACAAGGGCTAGGATGCGCTGCCGGAGGTCAAGGGAGGAGGAGGAAAGGGTGGACCGCTTCTTATAGGCCACGTCAGGTTTTTTCAAAAATCGATGAATATCCGGTAAAGTCAATTCATGATATTTGTAAAAACCTTCCGGGTCTAAAAGATCAAAATACTCGTCATAGCCCCGGCGCCAAGTAGTGGTTTCTTCATCTCCGGCAAGATAGAGATTGAAAGTCTCCTCGGAGAGTTGAAACTGACGACCGGAGATCATCGATGTTAGGACTACTTCGGTATTTGGCGGGGGAACAAGCGAATCGTAGTTCCAACGCAGATTGGCGTAGAACTCGTGAACTGCTTTTGTACTAGTTAACTGATTATTAAAGTAGTCACTTTCGATTGCAAGGACGGAAAGGTTGTGTTTGGCAAGAAGCTGAGCGATGGAGTTGATATGGTTTTGAAAATGGTTTGCACCAACTAGGGGGCGGAAAGGAAAAGGAGATCGAGGAAGGAGATCCTTATACCTATTGACCGCCTCTAGAGATACAAATGTAGTGTTATCAAAAGGAATCAACCGTTGGGTCGAGGAAGAAGCTGGGGCATTACTAGGGGCGAGTCGTTTTCTCCTATGGAAAGCCATGGAAGCAAAAACAAGAGGAGAAAATGCACACACAAGTAAAACTAACCTCAAAGCCCAACAAGAACACACAACCGTCACCCGGGGAGGTCAGGAGCAAGTAGCTAAGGAACCCTAGGGTTAGAAACGGGGGAGGTTAGGGCTTGGGTTGAGAGCACAGGGCTAGGAGATGAGGAATCGGTTGACTATTTTCTAGTTGCAAGGGAAAATAGCCGGCCGATCCTAACTTTTAAGGTGGCCCAGCCCGCGGATCGGTCGAGTTCTGAGGGAGACACACTCGACCGAACGGTCCACTGAAGATATGCTCTCGGCTCCTGATCGGTCGAGTTTTCTGGGGTGAAACTCGACCGAAGGTCAACCTGACCTAGCAGTCTAAAACTTAGATTCTAGCCACATATATGCCTATTAAATTTATTTTTCCATTCTATTATGCATAAATAACATACCTAGGCACATTTTGCTCATCATTGGGCACTATTTAGCGATAAAATGCAAAATTCGATAAAAACCTAAAATCAAGCACAAACTAAGCATATTGATTGGCAAATTTAGCACAAGCAAGCATGTATAGGCAACATAAGGTGAAGAATGACATGAGCAAGCATATAGGATAGAGACCACTAGCTAGATCACATAGCAATATCATTGAAATCAATAATGAGTAGTTTAGATCGAATAAAATTAAATTGATCTCTAGCTAGAGGTTTTGTAAAAATGTCCGCCAACTGATTTTCCGTATCCACATGTGTGATATAGATGTCTTTCTTTGCAATGTGGTCATGAAGAAAATGATGGCGAACCTCTATATGCTTGGCTATACTATGTAATATAGGATTGTAAGATAGATTAATTGCACTAGTATTGTCACAAAAGATAGGAGAAGTATCAAAAAATATGTTAAAGTCTTGGAGCATTTGCTTCATCCATGGGACATGTGCACAACAACTCCCGACTGCGATGTATTCAGCTTCGGTAGTTGATAATGCCACTGTACTTTGTTTCTTGGAGAACCAAGATACTAAGCATGGTCCTAGAAGGAAGCAAGTGCCACTTGTGCACTTTCTATCAACCAAACACCCTGCATAATCCACATCACTATATGCCGTAAGAGTAAAATCCCTTGATTTAGGATACCATAGACCAAAATTTTGAGTTTTGGCTAAGTACCTCAAAATTCTCTTAACATCAGTGAGATGCGACTGCTTAGGGCAAGATTGAAAGCGAGCGCACAAGCCAACACTAAACATAATGTCAGGTCTAGAGGCAGTTAAATAAAGTAAACTTCCTATCATACCTCTATAGAGCTTCTCATCTACCTTTTCACCTTCTTTATCTTTATCAAGTTTGGCGGTGTTTGACATGGGTGTATCCATCGGCTTCATGTTCTCCATCCCAAAGCACTTGAGTAGTTCAGTTGTGTATTTGCCTTGGTTGATGAAGTTTCCTTCCTTTGTTTGCTTGATTTGAAAGCCGAGGAAGAAGGTCTACTCACCCATCATGCTCATTTCAAATTCACTCTGCATAAGAGAACTAAACTCCTTGCAAAGATCAAGATCAGTCCCGCCAAAAATGATATCATCCACATATATTTGAATAATTAGAAAATGGTTAGAAGTGTGTTTTAGAAACAAGGTAGAATCAACTTTGCCCATGACATACCCATTATCTAACAAAAAGTTCTTTAATTTCTCATACCAAGCTCAAGGTGCTTGTTTGAGTCCATAGAGAGCTTTTTGTAGCAAATAAACATGATTGGGTAATTTGTCATTTTCAAAGCCCGGAGGTTGAGCAACAAAACTTCCTCCTCGATTGTACCATTCAAAAACGCACTTTTAACATCCATTTGATAAAGCAAGAAATTTTTATAACTAGCAAAGGCAAGTAGCATACGGATAGATTCTAATCTAGCAACATGAGCATAAGTTTCATCAAAATCAATACCTTCCTGTTGGTTGTAACCTTGTGCTACTAACCTTGCTTTGTTCCTTACCACTTTTCCTTGCTCATCAAGCTTGTTGCGGTAGACCCATTTGGTGCCAATGATCTTTCTATCACTTGGTCTTGGCACTAGAGTCCATACACGATTCTTCTCAAATTGCTCAAGCTCTTCTTGCATGGCAAGGATCCACTCATCATCACCAATGGCCTCTTTGATGTTCTTTGGCTCTAGTTGGGAGATGAAGGCACTATTTGCTTGTTCTTTGTTGTGAGCAGCTCGTGTCCTCACTCTTTTAAATGGATTGCCAATGATCAACTCCTTGGGGTGAATCTTTGCAAAGCGGGGAGTGGGATCCTTCTTTTCTTCTTCTTTTTCTTCTTCTGCAACCTGCTTGCCTTTGTCTTTGATTTTGAGATCTTTTAAGATAGGAATTATTTCATCTGCAACATCATCATCACCAATATGCTTGCCAATAACAGGGTTAGTTTCAATAAATTTAACATTTATAGATTCTTCAATTTTAGATAGTTCAATGTTAAATACTCTATATGCCCTGCTAGTAGTGCTATAGCCTAGGAAGAAAGCCTTATAAGATTTCGGATCAAACTTGTCGAGAGAATCCTTCGTGTTTAAAACAAAACAAGGACATCCGAAAACATGAAAGAAATCAACAGACGGCTTCCTACCACGCCATATTTCATAGGGGGTTTTCTTGAAAGTCAGATGTGTGAAAACTCGGTTTTGCACAAAACATGACGTGCTAACGACTTCAGCCCAAAACTTCTTAGGAGTGTTAAACTCAAGAAGCATGGTCCTAGCCATCTCTTGTAGCGACCTATTCTTCCTCTCAACAACTCCATTTTGTTGAGGTGTGCGAGGAGAAGAGAAATCGTGCGAATAACCCGATTTTTCACAAAAACGTTCAAAAAGATCATTTTCAAACTCTCCCCCATGATCACTACGGATAGAAACAACATGGCAAGAAGCTTCGTTTTCAACTCATTTACAAAAGCTCGAGAAAACATCAAGTATCGCTTTTAGATATGAGAAAGAAAGTCCAAGTATATCTAGAAAAATCATCGAAAATAACAAGACAATACTTGGAGCCACGAAGCGTTTGTGTTCTCATTGGTCCGAATAGATCAATATGAAGAAGCTCAAGAACTCTCTTGGTACTCATTACTCCTTTGGATTTGAAGGAGGATTTGGTTTGTTTCCCTTGTGTGCAAGGTTGGAATTCCTCTTCCTTATCAAAATCCAATTTAGGAAGTCCTCGAACCAAGTCCTTTTTGTTCAATTTCTTCATTTGATGCAAATTCACATGACCCAAACGACGATGCCAAAGAGAAAGATCATTTTTATCCACAACTAAGCATCTATTTAGTATGGGCTTTAGAGAATCGAGAACAATAACATAAAGATTACCATTTCTAGTTCCCTTATATATAACATTGTAGGAGAGGGAATCTAGAAGCAAGCATTCTAAAGAAGTAAATAACACAAGATAACCATTATCACATAATTGGATAACACTAATTAAATTGGGATGTAGGCCATCAACAAGCAATACATTTTTAATACATAATTCATTGCCTACATCACCCTCACCTATAACCTTACCCTTCTTGTTGTCCCCGGAGGTTACCGATCCTCCTTTCTTTTTCACAAATTTGTTGAAATAGATGATTTCTCCAGTCATATGCTTAGAGCAGCCACTATCAACAATCCATTTCTTTTGAACCTGTAAGAAAAGAGGATGTCGGAACCCAACTCAAACTTTGGGGTATGGGGTTAGCTTGGGGACCCATTTCATCTTTGGGTTGGTCCCCTTGGGCTTGTAAGGACAATAGGTAGAATAATGGTCATCACATTTGCAATGAATACAAACCATAGGGTTTTTAGAGCCGGAAGACTCTCCAGTGAAAATTGGAGGTTCCACACTCTTCTTCTTACCCTTCTTCTTCTTACTTTTGGGAGCAGTCTCATTATATCCTAAACCACTAGTACCAACTTGATTGGTAGAGTGCTCTAGGACATCATTTAGGGATTTCTTTCCCGAAAGAAACCTTTGCAAAGTAGATCTTAATTTAGCATTATCATCACTAAGGTTTATAACATTAGTAGAAAGATTTTCAAGATCTTCTCTAGCATGCAAAAGGTCAGCCTCAAGACAGAGGGCTTTAGTAAGAAGAGAATCTTTTTCTAGAGTTAAGCTAGCAACTTCATTTCTAGGCAAAACAGGTCTAGAAGATAAATCATTAATTTGAGCAAGCAATTTTGCATTTTCAGATTTGAGCACAACTATTTCTCTTTGATAGGCATAGACTACTTTTCTCCTAGCATCATCAATAAGCTTGAGTTCTACATTTTCAGTTTTAAGAGTGTCAAGCTCATCTAGGCAATTTTGGTTTTCTATCTTAAGATTTTCAATGTTTTTAAGATATACACCATTCTCAACCTCTACTCCATTGTATTGAAGTTCAAGGTCAAGAAATTGCCCTTGCAAGGATTCTATGCTATCAAGATGCAATTTTTCATTTTCATCAAGAATGTCAATTTTTGCATAAAGATCATCAACTATTTTGCCTAATCTTTTCCTCTTAGATTTACATTTAGCAAAAGATGATTGGCATACATTAAGCATATCAATGAGAGTTTCCTTAGATAGCTCAAGTAAATTAACATCACTAATCTTACTTACCTCACTTACCTCAATTACATCTTCACTAGTTGAGGCCATGAGGGCAAGATGGCATTCTCCATCTTCGGAGCTTGAGGAGCTTGAAGAAGAAGACTCTCATGCCGCATGAGCTGCATCTTTGGACCTTTTCTCCTTCTTGTCTTTTCTTTTGTACTTTGCTTCTCTTTTATACTTGTCATCCTTCTTGTGGCTGCTCTTATGATGGCTCTTCTTGGCCTTTGGGCAGTCACTCTTGTAGTGGCCTTTTTAACCACACTCGTAGCACCTAGGAGTTGAGGAGGAGGGCTTTCTCTTGAATTGCTTCCCTTTTGAGTAGTTGGCTTCATGATCATTGACACCTTCATCTTCACTTGAGGAAGGGCAGGGAGACTTCATAGCAAGTTGTTGTTGTCGGACCATTTCTTCAATTTGAGCTTTGAAGGTTGTGTCCTTTATCTTCTTTGATTCTTTTTCTTCTCTTTTCTCCTCTTCCTCTTGCTTGTCAAGCCTAGGTTCATGAGCTTGAAGGTTACCAACCAGCTCCTCAGTTGATAACTTGCTTAGCTTGTAGACTTCTTCAATAGAAGTGACCTTTGGCTCCCATCTCTTTGGTAGAGATCTCAAGATTTTGGCATTGATTGTACCTCTATCCATGACACTCCCAAGGGCTGCAAGGCTGTTCAAGATGACGTTTAGCCTTGTGTACATATTCGCCACTCTTTCATTCTTCCCCATCTTAAAGTTCTCAAGAAGACCACCAAGCATGTAGACCTTGGCCTCCTTTACTTGCTCGGTCCCTTCATAGGTGACACACAACTTGTGCCATATCTCATGCGCTGTGTCCCACGAAGAGATGCGGTTGAACTCCGATGGTGTAAGGGCAGCGTAGATGATGCTCACGGCTTTGGCATTGAGTTGAGCATGCTTCATCTCCGCTTCCGTCCATGTGGTGATGTCCCCTTTTGGATCTTTATACTTGAGATGAACAATCTTCCACATTTTGAAACTCACCCCTTGGAGATAGAATTGCATTCTCCTCTTCCAATATAATAAGTTTGTGTCGTCGAAGACCGGAGGTCTCATGAAGAAGCTTCCTTCAAGGTTGAGTGACCCAAGAGCCGAATCGCCCATCTTCTCCTACTTGTTGAAGTAGTTTGGAGAAGACCAGCTCTGATACCACTTGTTGGATCGATGGGCTCTAGAGGGGGGTGAATAGAGCTACACACACTTCACAAAATTGATTAGACCACCAATTTAATTTGAGTGCAAAAACTAATGCAAGCAAAAATTTGATATCCTATTCTAGCATACAAAGCAAGGATAAGAGATAATGAATATCATGCACTTGGACAGGTGGTTTAGAGTGGTTCCACGTCCTAAACTTAGGAGCGATGTCAGTCCACTACCTAGAGTTGGTTAGACTCTAGGATTTACAACTTGGTCCTCTTATATATCACGATAAGATTACAAGAAACATAAACCACACAACCAAGGGCTTAATTACACAAGATAAGATCTTCTACCTATCCAAGGACTTACCCACAAAGCAAGATTCTTCGGCCTTCTACAAAAGACTTACCCAATCTCACCTTTGTCTTCAGCCTTGCAGGAATTACCTATCTTACTTGAGCTTGCCTTGCACCTCTCCTTCACTTGGAGAGCTTGCCCACGTTTTCCCTTCACCAAGGGAGCTGGAGCAACGATCAATCTTCACTCTTGAAGATCAGCAACACATCTTCTCCTTCACTCGGAGAAGAATAGCAGCAACTCCTCTTTCACTCGGAGAAGTAGCTTCAATCAATCTTCTATTTGATTTGGAGGTAGGAAGAAAGAAAGGAGAGCTTTACATAGCACAGCGGATAGCTCTCATACATAGGGACCTATCTCACTCATGAAATTGTCTTGAAGGTAGAGAGAGAAAGGGGCTCAAGGGCTTGGAACACTCTCAACTAAGCTAGAACCAAGTTTGCAATGGAAGAGCAGCTTGGAATGAAGTCCAAGGAGTTCTATTTATAGTTGAGGGTGGTCCTTTATGTTGTGGGACACTTGGGTGCATAAGTGGTCATTTTTCCTTCAAGAAAATGGCTATATTTTTGCTCAAAACAATTCACCAACAGTCATATTACTTTTTCTGCAAATTCCGTACAGTGCATTCGGTCGAGTATCAATGGGTGTAACTCGACCGATCAGGTAGCAGGCAATCCGATGTTGAATTGATCGGTCGAGTTTGTCCTGAGGAAACTTGACCGACCATTCCAACTGGAATTGGCCTACTACCCAATCGGTCGAGTTCTGTGAGTGCACAACTCGACCGATTGCAATCTTCAGAAAATCGACTCAGGATGATCGGTCGAGTTTCAGGGTGGGAAACTCGACCGACCAAGTGCCTGAAATGGATTTTCTAATTTGCAGTAAAAGTGATTTTCACTTGGTGAATTTTGTCCCAAACATTTTTCTCTTCTAAGTTACAAGCATATTCATCGTTACAAGTGATTACATTTATGTTCTAAGGTGATTTACATGGAAATCCTAAATTGCACACTTGTAGTCAATTTGGCTTGCACTTGGCCCATTCTAGGGCTTGTATATGTGATCCTTTTCATGTACCTAATGTATGCAAACAATCTTTAACACACATGTTAGATACATATGAATGGAATGGTTAAGTCATTATCAAAATATAGGTAATGTACAACCTTTAGGTCAACATTGAGGTTTCTATCTATATGTTCATTTATAATTATATTATGTAAGTGTGTTTTTTATCAAATTTTAGGTTGGTGATGTACCCCCTGAAGAAATTACAACACTTGCTGAGCAGCAAAAGAAAATTGAGAAAGTGAGGGGCATCACAATGATGAACAAGTTAATACAGCAAAGGGGCAATGGACCCAAATTGGTTGTGGATTTCGATCATGCAGGAAATACATATGGAGTGAACCGCAACTCATTTATTTCATATCTTGGGGTTCTTACTCGCAGCTATTGCAGTCCTATTCTAGAATCCTGACATAAAGTTCCTAATGGGAAGAAATACCACATATGGAAGGAACTATGTGTGAGTTATTATTATTTGTAATTCTATTTGTGTAGATTACTAATTTTTAGGATACTAGTTAATAGAAATTCTATTTAATTTGCAGAGAATATTTGATCTGGATGAAAAGTTGCATCGTAAATGTGTGATGCAACGCAGTGGGAGGGTCCTAAGGAACTATAGGACCAATCTCACCCGAGATTACATACGTGATGTTGATAAGAGGTTCTTGATTTATTTCCAATTCTAGACATTGATCACTATTTCACTAACTCTACACTAATAATTTTTGTTTGTATTCTCTTTAAAAAATAAATTTAGGCAGAAGGAAGCCACAAAGAAATGGAACTACCTGGACCCCAAAGACTGGGAGGCATTTGTTACCCAAAGAAAAACATATGAATTCACGGTATTAAGCGTCACTCCCAATTTAATTAATATACGTTATTCACTTATTCAAGATTAACATTTAGTGTTACTAACCAAATCAATGTGCTAACTAACTAGGCCCTCAGTGAGGCGCAAAGAGCAAGGCGTGCACTGAATGTGCACGACCACACAATGGGTCCAGGAGGATATGTAGGAGTTCACCAAAGACTACAGGCTGAGTCTGCTCAGCCTACTACTACTCAGGAGACTGTAGAGTCCTCTACTACTGCTCCCGCACCTCTGCTTCATCATGCTATGTGGATAGCTAAAAGGCAAAACAAGAAGGGAGACATACTGAAGCCCGCAAATGCTGAGGCGGCTGCAAAAATGATAAAAATCAACTTTTAGAGCAATTGATCAATATTGATTATTGTTGTGTTTAATTACTTACTATTTTTTGTTGATGGTAATTAGCGGGAGCTGCACGAGCAGAGGAAGGAAGGAAAGTTCATCCCTCAGGGCACAAGGGATGAACTGACAGTTGCTCTGGATAACCTAGAGCATCCTGGATGTGTTAGGGTGCAGGCGCTGGTGTGGGCATCAAAGCGTTCTTTGGGCCATCCCAGTGCAAACATGTCCCAAAAGGAGGACTTTCACAAGCTGAGGTAACCTATTCTCTTATTTTAGAATGTTATTGTGAAAGGGAATTCAATAATCATAAGCTAGCATTTCTTTTATCCATGTATAGGTAGATTCGCTAATTAATAGGAAAGTCGAGGAAGTACTTGATCAGAGACTCCATGAAGCAATTAGCAAGTGGTAGGCGTCTCATACTGCCACTCAGACAGTACCTGTGGCGGGCCACTCTTCTCCTATTGCTCGTACTGCAGAGGTTGGGAGTAATCCTATAGACCCACCACCTAGCACGTCCTCTATAAGTATTTTTATAACATAATAGCTAGTCTGTTCAAGATGATATGTTTGTGTATATATGCATATAAAATGTCCTCTTTATGTAAATTTGTAGGGGTTGAAGCCATGCTGACTAAAAAGTCAAGAATATATCATTGCAGAGGCGTCGTCTTACCCACCCCTTAAAGGGTGCATGTTTCATGGGTATCCAGTACCATATGGTATGGTACGTGTGAGCCCGATACATGTACTCCCCGACTGGATGGATCTTGTACTGCCTCATGCACACCCAGATGCTGAAACACTTGGTGAGGCAGTAGGCGGAGTGATATTGTGGCCCGAAGCAGATGTCCTCTATACTGATATTGTATGATAAATTTCCATTACTTAAATTTGTTAGTGTGTATATATGAGTCAATTGGTCTAAAATTATATATATATGTCAAAAAGACAAGACCCACTACATCTCGGCCTCCACCTCCTCGACTACCAAGTTGGCTTCCAAGGGACCTACACGCCTCGATAGGTCCTAATTGTAGGGGTGTGGCAGTATGGATCGGCGAACATGATACAAATTGCCCTATAATTATTACTATTGTTGCAGATAAATCATACGATAACAATCTATTTATACACGTTTAGCATACGTATTAATGCATACGTAATACAAGTTCTGCATACATACATATTAATGCATAGGTATTAATGCAGGTCAATCATACGAAAACAAGATATTTATACAAGATATTTTGGAGTTGTTTAGTTATGAATGGATGAACACATCTATGATAGAGTTTTGGATATGGTGAGATCTTGTTTATACTTTCATATACCTTGTTTTGTATACGGTGATCTGGTTTCTTATATATTAATGCATACATAATACATGTTTTGCAGCCACTTACACAAGATATGTACAGATTTTGGGTTTTCCCATGTGGGATTTTTGGTTCCATCTTTGATTAGTCTTGTAGATACAGGCCCTTCTTTAGTTACTTCATACTGCTGTGATGCTTTTCAATATTTTGGTAAAAATAATAAGACGGTGATAATAGCTCCATTCAATGTCGAGTAAGTTTACTTTACTTATAATTTGAACTTAAGCAAATTACATTTTTATTGTGGATTTTGAGTTATTAATTTTCTACTTTCTTACCTGTAGTGGTAGGCATTGGGAGTTACTAGTTATTGTCCCCAAGATGTTCACTGTCTATTTCCCGATCTTGCGGGGAATGAGTTGGATACATTATATGGACATGCAATTAAAAGGCCATTATTCTCGTGAGAAATATTTCATGTTTTTATATCTATTAACATTTGTTACTACATTACTATTTAATTATGCAATTTAATGGGTTACGTTAACATATGTAGGGCTTTATAAGAGTACAAAAAAAGCTGGAGGAAAGGTCCCCAGGAAAAAGAATCTGTCACTAATTTGGGAGAATGTGAAAGTAATTTCCTGACTCCAATATATATATATATATATATATATATATATATATATATATATATATATATATATATATATATATTATTTATGTGAACTGTGCTTATTTATATTTTTGAATATTTTGTATGTTTCAATTTATAGTGTGCTACACAAAAAATGGTTGGGCATGTGCCTACTATGTGATGCTATTTATGGACCTAATTATCAAACATGTTGTAATGGAAATCGATAAGATACAACAGGTATTATACATAGCCTCGTTAGATAATATGAAATATATCAAGCTTATTATATATTATTAATTATATATATGCCATTCTCTTTGCAGGTCTTTAAAACTGCTGACTTTAGCACAGGTAGAAAGCGTTTCGATGTACATGCTCCCTATACGAGAGATGAATTAGATGTTGTAAGAGAAGAATGGGCAAAAGCCCTACAACGAGTGAGAATTTTTAGATATAATTTTATTGACAATGATGAATAAAGAATAACTTTATTCTCATAATTATTTTTGTATGAATGTGAATGATTTTTTATGAATTGGCATATGTGTGTGAAGATGATCAATAGATAAATGTTTCTACATGTGTCTGAATGTGAAAAGAGATGAAATGAATAGAACTGCAGAATGCTACTGGTTTCTACATGTATGTGATGAAAAAATAATATGAATTAAATGTGCTTATACATGTGTGTGAATCACATATATATAATATTGTCCATCTTGTTAATTTTGCAGGTTTGTGATATGTTGTTGGCTGATATCAATGGATGTCGTAAACTTGCAGTTCAGAACTGAACTGCAGGTTCTCATCCTGCTGACCAGCCATACAGTAGGCCTGCAAACTGATAAGAAAAAAAATCAAAATATAGGCGTCGGTTATTTGAACAAAACCGAAACCTAAGACATACGGGGGCGGTTTTTGACATAAAACTAACGTCTATGTGACCAGGTACTACGGCCGTGCTGGGAAGCACGGCCGTGGTGGTAGGCAGGAGATATGGCATCGATTATTAGCATAAAACCGACATCGATTCAGATGATATGGCGTCGGTTATATTTAAAAACCGACGCCCATAGGCCCTTGCTAGTGCGTTTTTCGGTGGCGGGAAGCATTTTAACGTCAGTTATTTGAACAAAACCGACCGACACCTAAGAAATACGGCGGCAGTTTTTGACCTAAAATCGACGTTAGTGACAGGCAGGGGATATGATGATATGGCGTCGGTTATATTTAAAAACCGACGCCCATAGGCCCTTTGCTAGCGCTGGCAGGAAGCATTTTGACGTCGGTTATTTTAATAATCGACGTCTATAACAATTATATAGTGTCGGTTTTAATAAACAACCGACGTCTATAGTCCTTTTGCTGGCACGTTTGGTCCACCTTTAGCGGCGCCCACTTGGGTATCACTTGGAGATCGACACTAAAAGCCCTTAATTAACCGACGCTAAAGGCTTGTTCTGTAGTAGTGTGTTTAAGCACTCAAAAGCCATTTTCCAAAATTTGCATCAGGTTGTTCATCAGTCGAGTTGCAAACTCGGTCGATCCTGATTAGATCTTGAAAATGACTTTTGATCGGTCGAGTTTATACTTCACAGAACTCGACCGATCCCTCTACTGACCAAAACTGATTTAAGTGAATCCATTGAGTTACCCCAGGACAAACTTGACCGATGGCCTAAATTAGTTTTGTCTCTTAGTGGGATCGGTCGAGTTACCTTTATAGAAACTCGACCGATTACACTGTATGAAAAAGTGCAGAAAAGTATTTCTAGCCGCTGTAGAGTTGCAACAAGTGAAAATATATCTGTTGTAAGCCAAAAAAATGGCTAGTTTTCATTCTTAAGTGTTCTCAAAGGCTAAGGGGCATCCCCAACTATAAATAGGACCCCTTGGGCTTCATTCTAAGGTTGAGCATTCAATGAAAAACTCTATGTGGGGTTCATATTCTATAGTTGAGTGCTTCCTACAGCCTCCTCTCTCTCTTACAGATTTCCTACATGTATATAGACAAATGATACATTTGTTAGAGTGAGAAGGAAATCTATAAGAGAGATAGTCCTACATGTATATCTTGTGAGACTCTCACTTCCACTACCTCCCTATCTCTCATTTCAACCATGAAGATGAACGTTCTCTCTCTTGGCTAAGAGAGGTGAAGAAGAACAAAGGAAGACATCCCTTGGTGAAGATCAAGGATGAAGACTTAGAGCAAGAGTGGGTAAGTCCTTAGTGAACGCAAAAGAATCCTTGCTTAAGTGGGTAAGTCCTTGGTGGAAGCTTCTCCGAGTGAAGGTGAAGTCAAAGGATGAAGATCTAAGAAGAGTGGGTAATTCCTTGAAGTCTGAAGATTTGTGCAAGAGTAGGTAAGTTCTTGGAAGAAGGCGGAAGACTCCTTGCAAAGTGGGTAAATTCTTGGTAAGGTTGAAGACTCTTTGTATTGGATAGGTAAGTCCTTTGGTGGTCATGTATTGTAAGTCTTATGAATGAATATAAGAGTGCAATGGTTAAGAAATCCTAAAGGTTGACCTCTCTAGGTAGTGGACTGACTCACTTCTAGTTTGAAGTGTGGAACCACTCTAAATAGCTTGTCAGTTGGTGTATGTTCAATCTCTCTCTCCCTTACTATGCATGTTTTAGTTGCACTCAAACTTTCTATTTAGCAACCTTATCTTGTGTTATATCTTGAAGGTCTAATGAATTTTGTTTAAGTACATTCAGCTCTATTCACCCCACCCCCTCTAGAGCATCCAATCACCCTTGATCCAACAGTATTATCAACGATATAACTTGGTATAATCTTAGGCCTCATAATTGAATCTAAGTGTTCATAATGCAAGTATAGAGTTACACCTAATGTATTATATGTGATGGAACTAGGTTCGTTCCCTTATTCTTTGTCCAAACATGAGACAACCCTAAACCCTAGATTAGGACCCAAGTAGGGTTTAATGTGAATAATATGATGGTGACACTTTAGGACATACATACATGCAGATTAAATGTTGATTGCTTGGAACTGTTGATTGGATTGCTTCAACATACTTGAATTATATACATCATGATATATGTTGGTTATACAAAAGGTACATGGTTATGATTATGACTACTCGCATATCGACTGTTGATGTTTACTGAGGTCTTCTCGAAGATTGTTGAAATAAACCGTTGGATGTTTATTTACATTTTGTTCAATTATAATACCACTATGAGTATCACATAAAGTAAGATATTATATTCTAAACCCTAGGAAGACATGTATCAAGGGGTGATGCACATGAGCCTGGATCGGATAGTGATCATGCCCAAGATAGCATATCAAGTGTGGGTTAGAATATGTGATGAAAATTCTATCTCTTATTTGAAAGTAATTGTTTGATTATTTGTTGTTATATTACTTGCACACTTTTGCACACACCCCATGTACATAGTATAGCATATATTGATCTGTGTTTTGTTGCACGCCATTTTAGATAAATGTTACATGTGAAGATGTCAATACATGATGAACTAGATGAAATCCACTAAATACACTAAAGCTAAGTAAAGGAGCATTAGTTAGATACTTCTTCTCATATGTATTAGTCTCATTTTGGAAATTCATATAAATCCTTTGAGGATCATCATTGTATAACTTGGAAATAATATTTCTGAGATAATAGAAATTTTTTACTATTATTTGTTAAAATTTGGATCATGGGAATTTAAGGTAATGACACTCAACTTGAAGGTTCTTCCTTAATTGGGAGATACTTAAAAGTGAGGTCATTACAGTTCCCCTGTAAACCATGACATTAAATTTATAGATGGAGATTCATCGTCTCTTACTACTTTTGGAGTTTTGATACACTCCACACTATCTTACAACACTTATTTAAGCATGCACCGCCAACCTTATGACATTTATTTGCATAGATTACACTTCCAAGGTCAACATCCTAACAAAATCTCACAGACCTATTGGTTCTATCCATTAGAAACGGGGGGTCGGCATTCGTGAAAGGCGGAGGTAAGCTGCATTTTTCGTTCTCCGGGGACCGCTTCCGCCCTCTCTGTTGGCTAAATGGACATCTATAAATCCCTTTGTTTTGATTATGACAAACATTTCATTCTTATTGATCTAACGAGCTACTTGAGTTTGCAGGAACAAGGTAGATGACAAAGTACTAGGGAAATCCATATGCTTACATATTTATATTTTCATGAAATGTAATCGCTTTGTAAAAACTTGTACAAATATATAATGTACAAGTACTTAGATTTCATGTAAATCAAGCGTTAGATCTTCCCTAGCTAAACACCACATTTAGATAAGTCATCCCCTTCAAATAGGATCACATATGCACACTCATACATATAATTAGTGCCTAAATTGAAACATTGAAACAGGATCAATCTCGGTCGACCAACTCCTCGACCGAGACACTCTCGGTCGACAATCTTCTCGACCGAGAAAGATCCAAAGTAGTCGTTAGACACAACTGACAAGGTAGTTGGCAGTTGGAGATAAACGTTGCAAAACACTTGATTCAGAGAGCCTGTCGGTCGACAAGAGTTCGACCGAGTAAGTGTCTCGGTCGACCATTCCTCGACCGAGATAAACTCTGACAGCAACTACAGAGTAAATTAATTAGCCATTGCTAAAGCAACAAACTTGTACCTAACGGCTAGTTAAGCACTTAGAAACCCCTAGAAGTTGTCTAGAACGTCCTTAAGCATCCTTAGGCCATTCCTATAAATAGGACAAGCCATAGGATACCTAAGCTACACTTGTTACACTTGAGAAATCCTTGAGCATACTTTGAGCAATCTGTTTGTGAGCAAATTGAGCATTGTGACAATTGGCTACTTCCTTCCTTAGCTCATAATTCGTGTCCTATAGGCTAGCATCTCCTATCCACTGCAATTACAATTCCATACACTTTGGTTAGGAGATCTATACGCTTGATCTAGGCAAATCAAGCCTTGTGCTACAAAAGGATAAGTTGTAATTTCCTTTTCCTTTCTTGTTCTCTATTATTGTTTGTACTCTCCTTGCTACTCCTAGGTTGGAGGCTACGGATTGGAGAGGGTGGAGATCTTCTTGGTGAAGAAGGAGACCTTGAGCTACTTCAAGAAGGCTGGTGCAACGGGAGGTTACTTCTAGAGAGGAAGGCTACTTCAAGGGGGAGCTTGGAGTTACTTCAAGAAGGCTACCTCTTCGAGTGAAGGCTGTTCAAGGGGTGTAAAGGAAAGTATTGTATTTTGTATAAATACTTGTGAAGGTAATAAAATATATACTTTCAAAATCCCGGTTGGGTAAGCAACCGGGTAGTGGACTGACAACTTTAGTATTTGCTAAAGTTGGAACCACTCTAAACACTTGTTTCCTTCTTCCAATTTCAATTGTGGTTGTTTGAGTTCAATAATTGTTAAAATTGTTTTAAAAACTCTATTCACCCCCCTCTAGTGTTTTTCAATTGGTATCAGAGCAGGCTTCAACGAACCCTAACAAGGTCTTGAAGAATGGGTGACGGGGTGCTCAACAACCTTAATCTTGAAGGGACATTTGTTGCTAGGCCTCCAGTGTTTGATGGAACAAACTATACATATTGGAAGAGAAGGATGCAGTTCTACTTCCAAGGCATCAGTTGGGACTTATGGAGGATGGTCTCAACCCCATACGAGCTTCCTCAAATGCAATATGCAGAGTGGGATGCAAATACGGTAAAATCGGCTCAAATGAATGCAAAGGCTGTAAGTATTCTTTATTGTTCAATTTCAGTAGGAGAATTTAATAGGATATCTAACTGTGACACAGCCTATGATATTTGGCATAGACTGTCCATAACTTATGAAGGTACAGTCCAAGTCAAAAATTCCAAAATTAGCATGCTTAAACAAAAGTTTGAACACTTTCGTATGGATCCTAATGAATCTATTAGTGAAATGTTTGCAAAACTCTCTTCTATTGTTAATGGTTTAAATGCCCTAGGAAAACCTGTTCTTGAAGAAGATCAGGTATCAAAAATCCTTCGATCACTTCCTCCTAAATATAAGCCAAATGTGACAACCATTGAAGAAGCTAATGACCTCACTCGACTGAAAATGGAGCAACTTATTGGAAACCTAGAAGCTCATGAAGCAACCCTAGAAGAGGAAGAAAGAATAGCACGTGAACATCAGCAAGGAAAGAAGAAGGATGTGGCTCTAAAAGCTTCAAAGATCGTCACACCAGAAAGTGAGGAGTCAAGTGAAGAAGAAGGAGAAGAAGCCTTGATTGTCAACGGTAAGAAATACAAAAGGTTTAAATCTAACAAAATTTCTAGTTCTTCTTCTTCTCCTCTTAGGTGCTTTGAATGTGGGAAGAAAGGACATCTCAAAAATGAATGTCCTAAAGCAAAGAAAGGAAAGAAAAGCTCACACAAGAAGAAGGGAGAAAAAGCCTATAAAGTTGCATGGGACGAGTCAAGTGACAATGAAAGCGGAGAAGAAAAGGTGGAATGTCTAATGGCAAGGGAAGATGATGAAGACTCTCAAGAGGTAAGCCTACTTGATCTTCCTAAAGAAGAGTTAATTACTAGTCTACAAGAAACTCATGATAAGTATGTTGATGTCAAGAAGAAACTAAAGAAGGTTATCAAATCAAACGATGAGCTATGTGCTAAATTAGATAATCTTTCTTCTGAAAAGAACAACATTGATCTTGACAATTTGTCTTTAAAAACATCTTTAGATGATTGCACTAGAAAGCTACTCACTTTAGAAACAAATGTTGATCTTATTTCTAAAGAAAAGACTGAATTGTTAGCTAAATTAAAAGATTTTCAGACTCAACCTATTCTGTGTAACCATCTAGACTATGACAATGTTGCAAAAGAAAGAGATTCATTATTATCTGATTTAGATCAAGCAAGAAAAGATTTACACAAGAAGATGAATGACATTGCTAAGCTACAAAGAGAACTTTATGAGTTAAGAAGAAAAGATATTCTTGATAACATTCTAAGCGTTGGTACTGTTTTCAATGGAAGAAAAGGTTTGGGATATGCTCCAAAGAAAAATCAACCCAGAAGAACTCAGACTATGTTTGTACCTAAGAATACAATGGCTAGAAAGAGAAATGAAGTTGATTCTATTACTTGTCATTTTTGTCTACGTCTTGGACACTATTCATTTTCATGCCCTTATAAGACTAAGGATTCCGACTTAGTTTGGGTCCCAAAACCCCAAACTTAGTAGAGTCAAATGCAATTTAGTTGAGATATGATTAAATGCTCCATTTTGCAATTTATATTGTCTTATCTCAAAGGTTTTATGCATATTGTTAATTTTCTGAACTGTTGTACTAAAACAGACACTTAGTCGGTCGAAGTATTGTCAACCGAACAATCAATCGGTCGAACTTTTGTCGACCGACTGGATGTCTGTAACAAATCAAAATCTACAGCAACTAAACAGCAACTATTTCGGTCGAAAATTGGTCAACCGAGCTGAATTTCTGTGTTTCTTTGTTTGTAATACAGTAACCTTCTCGATCGACAATTAGTCGACCGAGAAAGATGTCGGTCGAACAATTGTCGACCGACTGGACTTCTGAAACTGAATCTTTATACAATATATACTTAAATGGTTCTAACCATATCGGACCATCACATGGGTACCAAAATCTACATTTTCATGCAGGAATGGGTGGTTGACAGTGGATGTTCCAAACATATGACCGGAAACAAGGATGCATTTCAAACCTTTGAAGAAAAGAAAATTGGCACAGTCACCTTTGGAGACAATGGTAAAGGCAAAATCGTTGGAATAGGTAATGTTGGTACAAACCTCGAAATAAAGAATGTTCTACTTGTAGATGGTTTGCACCATAATTTGATAAGTGTTAGTCAATTATGTGATAGTGGTTATGATGTTTTATTTAACAAAACCTATTGCAAGTTATTAATAGAAAACACTACAAATGTTGTTTATGAAGGAAATAGAGTTGGAAATCTTTATATTCTTAAACCTAACTCTATGAAATCTGTAGTGGGAAAATGCTTGCTTGCAAATGAAAATACCTTACAACTATGGCATAAAAAGCTAGGACATGCTAGTTCACATGTTATTAAAAAGTTAGTGAAATATGATCTTGTTCGTGGGTTGTCTGCTTTATCTTTTGATCAAGTTGAAAATTGTGAACCATGTACAATGGGAAAGCAAACAAAAACCTCTTTTAAACCTAAACATGTACTTAGCACAAGTAGATCTTTAGAATTAATTCATATGGATTTATTTGGACCCATAAGGACACAATCTATTGGTGGCAAAAGATATTGTTTTGTTATCGTTGATGATTATAGTAGATATACATGGGTACATTTTATTGCAACCAAAGATGATACTATTCATGTTTTTATACAATTTTGTTCCAAGATTGAAAATCTATTACAAAGCAAAATATGTACCATTAGAAGCGATCATGGTGGAGAATTTGAAAATCATATATTTGAGGAATTTTGTACATCTCAAGAGTACACTCACAATTTTTCTGCTCCACGCACTCCACAACAAAATGGTATAGTTGAAAGGAAAAATCGATCACTACAAGAAATGGCAAGAACTATGATGCTCAAACATAACACACCCAAAACCTTTTGGGCTGAAGTTGTAAACACTGCATGCTATGTATTAAATAGAGTAACTGTTCACTCTCATTTGAAGAAAACTCCATATGAAATAATACATTCTAAGAAACCTAGAGTTGACTGTTTTCATACCTTTGGTTCCACATGCTATATCTTAAATACCAAAGATGATAGAGATAAGTTTGACTCTAAATCACACAAAGCATTCTTTTTGGGATATTCCACTTCTAGCAAAGCATTTAGAGTATATAACACTATCTCTAGAAAAGTTGAGGAATCTATTCATGTTTCTTTTCATGAAGAGTCAAAATCTGAAAATCTAGAAATCATAGATCTCACTAATCAATTCGAAAATTTAAACATACCAAATGATAGTGAGAAAGTTACTACAACCAATCACCAAGCTGAACCACAACCTACACCTAGGCTTATTAAGGATCATCCTCAAGAACTAATTATTGGAAATCCTAATGATAAAGTCAAAACTCGGTCTTCCTTCAAAGATGTTGCAAACATGGCCTTTGTTTCTATCATTGAACCTAAGAAGATATCTGAAGCTCTTAAAGATGATTATTGGATAATAGCCATGCAAGAAGAGTTGAATCAATTCACAAAAAATGATGTATGGGATTTAGTTCCTAAACCACAAGATAAAACTGTCATTGGAACTAAATGGGTTTTTAGGAATAAGTTAAATGAGGCAGGAGAAGTAATAAGGAATAAAGCTCGGTTAGTAGCACAAGGATATAATCAACAAGAAGGAATAGATTTTGATGAAACGTATGCACCAGTAGCTAGACTTGAAGCTATTAGAATGTTACTAACTATTGCTGCACATAAAAACATCAAACTCTACCAAATGGATGTAAAAAGTGCATTTCTAAATGGCATCATTCAAGAAGAAGTATATGTTGCCCAACCACCCGGATTTGAAATACCGGAAAAATGTGACTATGTTTATAAACTTAAGAAAGCACTTTATGGTTTAAAACAAGCACCTAGGAATTGGTATGAAAGGCTCAAGACATATCTTTTTGATAATGGTTTTTCTATTGGAAGTTCAGATTCTACTTTATTTTTCAAAACATATACATCTGATTTCCTAGTTGTGCAAATATATGTTGATGACATTATTTTTGGAGCCTCTAATGATTCATTGTGCACACAATTCAGTGACATTATGCAAAAAGAATTTGAAATGAGCCTCATGGGTGAACTAACTTTCTTTCTTGGTTTCCAAATTAAGCAAACACCTGCCGGAATCTTTATAAGCCAAGAAAAGTATACTAAAAAACTTTTAAAACGTTTTGGGATGGATCAGTGCAAACATGCTACTACTCCTATGGCTACTTCTATTAAAATTGATAAGGATGAAAATGGGGAACCTATTGATGATTCCTTATATAGAGTCATGATTGGTAGTTTGCTTTACTTAACTGCTTCTAGACCGGACATTATGTTTTCCGTTGGTCTTTGTGCTCGATTTCAATCACAACCTATGCACTCTCATTTTCTAACAGTTAAACGAATTCTTCGTTACTTAGCCGGCACTACCTGTTTTGGTTTATGGTATCCAAAAGGACAATCTTTGGATTTTAAAGCTTATACTGATGCGGATTATGCTGGTTGTCGACTTGATCGCAAGAGTACTAGTGGTGGCTGTTTCTTGTTAGGAAGAGCTTTAGTATCTTGGTTTAGCAAGAAACAAAATACGGTTGCCCTATCTACAACTGAAGCTGAATATATGGCAGCCGGATCTTGTTGTGCTCAAGTGCTTTATATGCAACAAGTGTTAAACGATTATGGTTTTACTCTTTCATCTACGCCTATTTTTTGTGACAACACGAGCGCTATAAACTTAGCACACAATCCTATTTTACACAGCCGAGCTAAACATATTGAAATCCGTCATCACTTTTTGAGGGATCATATCTCCAAGAATCATGTTTCCCTTCATCATGTTGATACGGAAGATCAATTGGCTGATATTTTTATAAAACCGCTTCCACTAGACCAATTTAACAAAATTAGGAAGCAATTGCTTATCACTCCTTTGGAAGATGTTTTCTTTGATATTTGTGCTTCTTAAACAAAAACTTTTATATGCATCATTTTGGCTTTTAATGGACATCTTTTTCATTGGATTTGATGGGACATCTAATTAAGGGGGAGTTTTTCTTAAACGGATATCTTTTTGAAATGACAAAGGGGGAGAAATAAATATAAAACTTAGTATTTATGCAAAACTCAATCAATGAGTTTCATAAACAAACTCTTGGCTTTACATTGAAAGTTGCTATATTCCCTAGAGAATTGGATTTCATGTTCCATAATTCATGGGGAATAATAAGCACACATTTTATAAGCAAGAGAAAAAGCTACAAAAGATAATCTTAAGGTATGAAACTCATATGTTTTATATTTCCTTCATTTATATTTTGGAAATGTTTGTCATCTTCAAAAAGGGGGAGATTGTTGGCTAAATGGACATCTATAAATCTCTTTGTTTTGATTATGACAAACATTTCATTCTTATTGATCTAACGAGCTACTTGAGTGTGCAGGAACAAGGTGGATGACAAAGTACTGGGGAAATCCATATGTTTACATATTTATATTTTCATGAAATGTAATTGCTTTGTAAAAACTTGTACAAATATATAATGTACAAGTACTTAGATTTCATGTAAATCAAGCGTTAGATCTTCCCTAGCTAAACACCACATTTAGATAAGTCATCCCCTTCAAATAGGATCACATATGCACACTCATACATATAATTAGTGCCTAAATTGAAACATTGAAACATGATCAATCTCGGTCGACCAACTCCTCGACCGAGACACTCTCGGTCGACAATCTTCTCGACCGAGAAAGATCCAAAGTAGCCGTTAGACACAACTGACAAGGTAGTTGGCAGTTGGAGATAAACGTTGCAAAACACTTGATTCAGAGAGTCTGTCGGTCGACAAGAGTTCGACCGAGTAGGTGTCTCGGTCGACCATTCCTCGACCGAGATAAACTCTGACAGCAACTGCAGAGTAAATTAATTAGCCGTTGCTAAAGCAACAAACTTGTACCTAACGGCTAGTTAAGTACTTAGAAACCCCTAGAAGTTGTCTAAAAAGTCCTTAAGCATCCTTAGGCCATTCCTATAAATAGGACAAGCCATTAGGACACCTAAGCTACACTTGTTACACTTGAGAAATCCTTGAGCATACTTTGAGCAATCTGTTTGTGAGCAAATTGAGCATTGTGACAATTGGCTACTTCCTTCCTTAGCTCATAATGTGTGTCCTATAGGCTAGCATCTCCTATCCACTGCAATTACAATTCCATACACTTTGGTTAGGAGATCTATACGCTTGATCTAGGCAAATCAAGCCTTGTGCTACAAAAGGATAAGTTGTAATTTCCTTTTCCTTTCTTGTTCTCTATTATTGTTTGTACTCTCCTTGCTACTCCTAGGTGTAATCAGGTGTAATTGAATGAATCAAAACACCAAGAAAACATAATCACGCCTTTGGAAAGGGTGCAAATTTTCATCCCTTTTTACTGCAATTGTTTGGTACGGTACAACAGCAGCTAGACATCAGCTGGACAAGTACGCGGCTTTTCCGACGGTGGAAATCAGCAGCGCAAACTGCACGCGACCGCACGCTAAAATAGTGCGGTACAAACTCAACGATTTTGGGTGAAAAACGAGGCCAGCGGGAATTAGAAACCGAGTTGGAGCTTCACGTGTCTAACCAAACAAAAAAGCAGCATGAACTCATTGAGTTGGAAAACAACTTTTTATTCCCGCATCGTACCAAACCGGCCCTTACCGTGGTAATTAGATTAGTAATTGATTGAGCTGTAGTTGCGTCCATCTTTGCTTCATACCTAAATTACGCAATACCAAACGAGAACAAACCAACTGAATCAAATAAATCTACGTAGAACCAAACGAAATGCATGCAGCTCCGATTCATGGAATTACAATTCCTGTTTTAAAACTTAAGGTTTGCATTGGTTTTACACGAAACCAGACGAGCCCTTACCCACTCATCCCTTCCCGAGACACAATTCTCACCCATCGAAACATAGCAAAACCTGCACTCCACTTTGTCATGAGTTTTTTCTCATTTTCTACCTCACCTTTCTCATAATTCTAGAACACCCCCCCCACACACCTTTAAGTAATTCTGCGCAACCCCCTCTCTCTTTCCTTTAATTCAAACCAACCCCCTCTCATAGTTTTCCGTCACGGCATGAGACACAAAAAGAGTTGGTTTCTTTTTTGATTGCATTCATTTATCTTCTAATCGATTATGGTATTTATTTAATGAATCTAAGTAATTTCAGCCCCCCTTGTGTAATTTTTTGATTCCTCCCCTAGAAACTATGCTTTGAATCTAAGTAAATTTGAGGTAAAATTCGTATCGCATAAGATAGAAATGAATAGTGGGATCACATGCATCGAAAGTACAATGACCAAGGAGAACCCTTTAATCATCATCACATTGAACGAAGGAATTGCATGGTACATATATCTGATTATTGAAGGGCCTTTGGGGTGTATTGAAGGCGGGGTTCACATGCTTGATGAAACAACCCAAGTTCTCACAACACTCTATGTCAAATCATCCTAGATTGTTGTGTTATACGCAATTTCATTTACATACAAAATAGAGGGAATTGGTATCTCTCATGCTCGGGATATTTGGGCCCTGACGATATCGACAATGAAGATATATTTTAGACATAAAGGCTGGCACCAACTCATCTCCCTCCTCGAAAACCACCACCACCTCTAGCATCGCCTCCACCACGGGTGCTATACAAGCATAGGTAAGAACAAGTGGCTTAAAACATTATTATAAGTACTATCTAGGATAGTGTTTGGATGCATGGATGTATAACTGCACTGTGGTGTAGGTTCCTCTATGTTTTTTAAGATAATGATGATTCATTCATCCCGTACTTAATATGCACTTATTCGGTCTCCAACCTATGGGTGAACATGGTCTAGACGAAATATCTAGGTCACTTATGTCAATTCATAAATTGAGTAAGTCATTTCTCCGTGGGACAATATTTGTATCTAACAATTTTAATTTCATCAATATTTTCACAACAAAAAAAGCTTAAATGGAGTTAATAAAGAAAGAGACAATTACTTCTTCTCAAATGGTGTCAAAGGTAAGCTCAATAGAAAGGCTAGAAATCATTAGAGTTTTGATGATAAATATAACAGAAACAGTTGGTAAAGCATGGAAAAGAATTCCAAGTTAAAAAGTGCCTCCCAACTTATGGGTGCACATGACTTGCACAACTGTGGGGTGTAGCCACTTTCACGAGATAAAAGAGTACAACACACTACGGTTTTCTATCAAAAATTAGAACCACACCAATCGATCATGATATTACAAGGTCAAATGACAACTAGATTGAACATGGCCAGTTGAAAGATTTTCAGGGTCAAAATTATTGCCATAACCGATAAATACAACATGCTCCCAATACAAGAAATACTTGGGACCTACGATGGCACAACAAAGGCTCACCACAGAATGCGTTGGCTTCTTTTGATGTACGTTGAATATATTAGAGGCAAAGTATTACATTTGAGGGCGTAGGATTGATTACATTTGCCAATATGCGAGTACATCCCAGGTCCAGATAGAAGCCTTTAACAAAAGAGCATCCCAAATCCAATATCATCACGGGAGAAGGCCAAAATCAAAAAAGTATAGCCGAACAGCGTTGACCAGAGGACATTAGCAAGAAATAAACTACTTGAAAGAAAAGAAGAGACATCTTCATTGTCAAAAGAGCAGGGAGCTTCCACGTAGGAGTTTGAGTTGATTACTTCAGGAATTGGCCAAAGGCTATAACTGCAAAAGGCAAAAAAAAGGCTTTGAGAAGCCGTGAGCATGTCAGCTTGCTGGAAGCCGACGTGCAAAACAGAAAGAAATAAAAGTTAATTCATTGTCCAAAATAAATGAAAAAAGTATGCATACTATAGTCAAGGTAAGTAACAGTTATATTATAACAGCTTGCTGGAAGCCGTCTAGCAAAAACCCAGGAAACAATTTCAGGTACTTGCAAAATTATTTTGACGAGCAATCCAGGTTACATTGTGCGATTTGACAGTTGAAGGACTCACAAAAAATTAAAATAAATAAAAGGGAGATGTCAGATGTCTATTGTGAAACGCTGATGGTGAACATGCGTACAGAGCTGTCATCTGCTTAGCATCTAGCAGGATGCTGATTTTAATTGTTTCATTTCATTCGTTAGACAATTAAAAAGAAATAAATTGAGGTATACGGTATACCTATAGCCTTCCGGGCCCGAATGCGAAGCTCAGCATCTCCATTCGGGAGACAAGAAGCCGACGACGCATTTCCTGCTGCTTTTCCTGGGCCTTGATACAGAGATCCTCCACAAGCTTCCTTTTCTCCGGTCCTATAAGCGACATCCTCTCCTGCAAGTAACTGCGTGAACAAAGAGGGCCGCGGTGGCCAGTTGAAGCAAACGTATGTATCATGTAATCAAGATCGTCTTCTGCCTTGTCAAACGAGCTATTATCACAGGTCTTCGGCGCGGCAGAGATCCCGTTGCCGGCTTCAACCTCGCAGATGCCGCTGAACGGCCATGGGAGAGACTCGGAGAAGCTTTTGTCTTGGCCGGCTTCCTCCACCTCGCCGACCCCAATCTTCTTCCTCAGCTTCTCACTCTTCTTCTGCAGCTTCTTAGACTTCTTCTTCAGCTCCTTTATATTTTTCTTCATGGTCGCTATAAATTTCTCCTCCACTGAGCCATCGACCGCCGCCGCCGCAGAGTCACACCAGTCATCAGGGTTAGCACAGAGGAGCTTGCGCTTACCCTGTTGTGAACCGCTGCCAGGAGAGTCGGTAACGGAGACAAATCCCGTGTGCGGGACCTCAAGGCCGGGATTGTTGCGAGGCTGTGGCGACGGCGGGGTCCCCCGAGTGTCTTCGCTTACTTCCTTCGACGTGCACTTCTCGTTCTCCACATGGGACCGCTTCCGCCCTCTCTTCCTGGCCATCACAAAATGTAGGGTTTTGCGGATGGACGGAGGGTGGCTGGAAAACCCTAATTAGAAAACTCACGGCTTGAGTACCATTTTGTAAGCCACGCTTTTGTCTTCGTGAGGACTCCTTTCTCATGCAGCTGGATATTTTCAGTTTGGGCGGACTTTTTTGGCGCGCTCCGTCATGGCGAATCGGGACAAAGTTATGGGAAAAGATAATTTAACTTCGCTCCTTCATTATTAACCCGCCAGCACCAGTACAAGTCGTCGTCGCCTGTAATAGCAGAAGTCGCTTCAGCTACACCGGAGATAGTTTTTACTGGAGATATGGAGATACTATGTCTGATTTCGTAAGTGACCTTGGTAATACTGATGTTTTGAAAGTTCGTATTCAGGTTCTAGAGAGCACTTTACTTTTATTGATGGTGCAATCTATACTATATATGAAAGCTCCTTCAGGGTGTTCTATGCAATTTTTGCCAACATTTTTGTAATTAACGGTTTCATCCTTGATGCTATGTAGACAGCCTGTGCAGGGTATTACATCTATATGTTTACCACAACCGGGTGTTCAGTGCAATTTTCGTATCCCTGGTCGCATAGAAAAAAGGTCGATCCGGTTGTCGGATGTTCGTTGTCCTCATTCTGTGCCGGTCGTAGGGTTTGGAATTGGAGGACGAATGGAACGGCATCAGGGCTTCGGGTGTTAGTGTCTCCACGCTGATTGTTTATTTGTTTTACCGGATTCTTTCATTCTTCTAAACAATTTTCTATTGTCGTTCTGTGTGATCGCTGGTAGGATCTGACGTTGGGGGCAAATCGCTTGTAGGATTTGACGCTGTGGGGAAACGTCTCGTTCTGTGTGATCGCTTGTAGGATCTGACACTGGGGGCAAATGGCTTGTAGGATTTGACGATGTGGGGAAACGTCGGTTCGGATGGTAATTGAATGGTTGCAGATAAGGTTGTTTGGTGGTAGCCTAGCAAGGTAATAGCTTTTCTTTTTTCTTGATTCTTCTGCTAGATGCAGAAATTTCCTGCTCTTAAACACTGAAATAGTTGTCTGAGTTCTATTTTCATCCCCATTTTTAGTTATCTATCGACTATTGGTTGTGCATGTGCGTTTCAGCACCAACATCAACTGAATTTGTCGTCGCTAACTGTTGCAGCGTAACATATAGTACTCCATTCGTAGGGTTTTGGATAGAAAGGGGAGAAAGACGGTTGCGAGGTAACTTTCTACTCAGTGGCGGCTCTTCCTTCGGCTGCTTTACCTGGTAGCTTCAGCAACAACAGCCACTTCTCTTCGAAATAGCGGTTGCCAAGATAAGCGAGATTACCTACTGGCGCCGCTGGGAACAGTTGCTACTCCTCTTCGCGAACAGTCGATTCCAGGTAACCATCTGTCTCTTGTTGCTGCTTTTCCAACTTCTCCCCTCCTCCTCGTCATCTTCCCCATACTCCTTTCTATTTGGGTGAGGATGGAAGGATGTTGGGTACCAGAAGCGAGGCGAGGTCTGTGGGAGACTCTGGAGCTGATGGGTACTTATTCCTTATTCGATGCAAATTCTCCCAAAAAGCTTCAGTAATATCCTTGCCAGTCCACTTAATTAAAACTTCGTTTACTGCCGGCCCTCCTCTGTGAGGTACCATTGTTCTATCGAAGATATGTTCAAATATTAGAGGTTGGTCTATGGAAAATTCTGGTACATCAACTCCACCAGAATTGGATTGTCCCAACTTCTTCTTAAGTAGTTACACATGTGGTGACGAATTTTAAGATAATAAGCAGACATACAAATAGTTTCTCTTGCAAGAAGTTTTATAAAAAAGGTTGTGTGTGGCTTCTTACAGTGAGAAAGGAAGACGGAGCAGTGAGTTCTGATTTGGGTTTTGTAAATGTGTTTTTTCTAACTGTGAGAAGTAAGCATTCGTATGATTCAATCCAGTTCCGGAATCCTCTTCCCACTGATTTCTCATTATCACTCCAATTACCATTTATTCCAATATTATCACGCAAACTCATGTACCGCTCCCTCTGAATACGCAGTTTTTAAATGGTTACATCAACACGAAGTCTGGCTTGAAAAGATCAGTTTTTTTTCCTCAATTCCTTCTCTCATTATTCTAACATTAATGCCCATATTGATCATTGCCCAGTTTCATGATGGCTTCTTCACTCTTTGACGAGGCGCAGACCGCTTTATTGGGGTAGCTTCTTGGGATCGCCCTCCGCTTCATGCCTGCCGGATTAGATCCAGATCCCTACACGGGCTTTCCTATGTAGTATAGATGTGTCTCCTAATATAATATATAATTTAAAAAATCACCTCCTAAACTATCATACCAACTTACTGCCTCTTGAATCACCATTCACCATACTATACACAAACTACAACGACAACATCAAAAGGTTGTCATACATACATGAACATGAGGTGTGTGCTATACTGATTCTTTATCTTCCACGGGATGATATTGTGTTTTCCATATGCTAAAGTTAGAAATGTCGTACAAATTAACAAATTGTTTACGACAATCTAAGTAAATTATCGTTGTTATAAAATGATTATACTAAATTATCATTGTTATAATCATGAGTATAGCACAATGATAATTTACTTAGATTTATACCACCATATATATACTCTACCTAGTTGTTAATACTTCTTTCTAAGTATACTCATCAAAATGTAAGGTAATATCAATAATGTACGCTCACTCAACATATAAAATCAAATATGGTTTTGATTTTCTTTTCGTTCTTTTAAGGTTGAAAATAAAAGCTAAGATTCTTGATGAAAGCGGAGACGCACATGTTACATTATTTGGAGATAATGCAAACTCTTTTTTAAGTGTTACTACTAAAAGACTACTTGAACTCTTTACTAAGGTTAATCTACTACTTAGCATACATCTAGACAAATAGTTTGTATTCAATTTAAAACTAAATCAATTAATATATCTCACTTATGAATCTTTTCATTATGTCAGGATGGAAGCCAAAATGTTATAGACCAAATATTTGAAGAGCCAGTTGGGAAAACATTCACTTTTCAGCTACGCTTGAGTAAAGACAACCAGCGATACACAATGAAACAAGATTTCACTGTCACTTCTTTTGATCAATGGCAAACCAAATGACACTATGTTCCAAGGTATAACATTCTAAATAATCGTCTTAAAATTATATACACACTCATTTCTTAAGAAAAATTCACATGATGAAAAATAAATATATACTCATATCATTATTCTTTTATAATGTAGGAGGTAAACTTTTTGAGCAGGATTACCATCATGGTGTGTATATATATGTATGTGTGTAAATATATACATGTTTATACAACTATGGAAAAGCTTCTTCTATATGGAGTCAAGCTGCTCACTAAAAGGAATTCACTGATCATACCGACCATCTTAACATTTTGTGAAGCAAAGGAGTAAATTCAATTTGGTACGCATTTTATATATGTATTACTGGAAACAATTGCATACAATTTATAATATGTATTTAAATTCAGTTAAAACCTCAATAAATTAGCATCTAAAAAGTAATTATTTTTTTCTGATTCCAAATTTTTAATACATTCATGCATCTTATTCAAAGAAATATTTTAACATTCCATTATTACTTATATTTATAGATTGTTGCTAACTAATTTAACAGTTTTCATATCTTCTAATTTTGCTTCCACTTATCTAGCTCATACAAAAATGAAATTGATATTGACTGTCCTTTAATTTAGGCATGCCGCTACATTTTGAGCTTCAAGAAGCAGTAGTAAACAATCTCACAACTGACATGAAAGTCCATGTAAAAATCACAACCCACCTTTGTTTGACGTTGCAATCCTCTTTTGTATGATGTTACATGCAGTTCTCCCCTGCGACTTTTCATTTCATGCCAAAATTTATTTATCATGTCACAAATCTACATATACTTATGTGTTGATAACTTAGACACTTCTATTTAAAAGCAGTAATACAATATTTATAATTGTTAGCTCCTTTGTTTTGGTATTAACCAAAGCACTTTGTGATGAAGAAAAAATAATTAGTAGTTTATTGTGGCCTCTATCACCCCTTTTTAAATCCATTGCAAGTTCATCTCCCTATCTCCATCTTTCCTTGTCATTAGCAATTGTGCCACATGTAAGTAAGTATCTCACAACCGACATGCCACTCCTACATGACAATACAAACACCATGTTTGCCTTCGTTTATAATGGGGTATAGCTTCTAAGTATATTTCTCTCCTCTTTCAATAGCAAATCTCTAGAACATCTTCTGTTCATCCATTTCTCCAACTGATCATATCTAAAATTCCTCAGATTCATGCATATTCAAAATTGTCTTGGGGACCTAAAATAATCCAAAATATCTCATGTTAATCCATTTCTCCAACTAATCAGATCTGGAATTCCTCAGATTCAGCCTTGGTCAAACATATATCACGTATGCTTTGACATTATCCATCCTACATATTCATGGCAGTTCGTTAGCTATATATTCAACTGACATAAATATGTCATTTAAGTATGTTAAAGCTTCTTTTTACAATTCCAATTATCAAATCCAATCCAACTTCATTTGACAGGATCGCAAGACTGATCTGACTTAAATCATATTGTTTTCAAGTACCAATAACATTAACTAAAATCTTCCTACCAATAGGGGATTTTATATGGAAGTCTATATGAAGGTTCTTAATATGCATTGTTCACCTATCATACACTAATACTCAACACAGTTGCGATTCTCTCAACCTCAAAGCTCATAGTTTTCATAATTGTACTTATATCGTCTATCACATATTTGATTTTATTACTCATTTAAGTTAATTTTAATCATGTTTACGAATATTGCGTTAAAGTCACTATAAATATCATGATAAAACATTAGTTTTACATTTCTTAATTAGCTATAAATGTAGCTACTCTTGCAGATCGATACAAAATTATTCAATAGCTTACAATCATGCTTTTTACTCCTAAATAGAAAGTTTGATGTATCATTGCTTCCTTTCATATAATTTGCTACTTATCACTCGACCATTAGGCATTCATGTCTATGGATCTTACCTAATATAAGTAAAACTTTATAGGACCTATTGACTTATTGGGCTCTAAGTTGATTGAGATTAAGGCACATGCGATATTACATAACTTAATATTTCCTTTTACCTCTAGCATAAATTTTTTATACTTGCAAATAGGAACTAAAAAGGGACAAACTTCAGCCAAACTAAAATTACCATGAAACTTCATCCCAATCTTAGTTCCCTTATCCTAAACTGACAGTCAGAAGGGATGGTTCTCAGAAGTTGTTTGTAGTGTTCCGACCTATTCCTTCCTTTTGAGTTAATTCATAACCTATTTCATTTCTATGAGTTGATTCTTTTCCTTTCTTTCTTATGGCCATCATGCTTCATGTACTTCATTTCCTTTTCAGAATATGTACAGCTTCCCTTGGACTCAACAATAAATGGGTTTTAATATAGATCTTAAAACAATAAATGGGTAGTCATCTAATTTTTGCCATCCCAACTTCTGTACATTTATAATAGTTCTAACCACTTTTTTGACATTTGAAACTAGGTGCATGATTCATATAATCCCTTCAATGACTACATAACTTATTGATAAACAACTTAGCTTAAATGCTCTGTCTTCCAGTCCTTGTTCGCTCTCCATTAATATGCATAAACTGGACTCTAAATTATTTTATGCATAAATATCCTTATACAGACGGTCTTTATGACCGTTAGTCAAAAGAAAATCAGAAACCTTCATCTCTGTCACTATGTTTACATAGTACTTCCCTATTTATGATACTTCGAATAGGTGATGCCATCATATGACTGATTTTACTTGCAATGCACCTTTCTATATGAATTTTTTTCTGAAATCATTAGTTGTTATGTTTGGCTTTGTTTCACGATTAGTCAACATGAGAAATAAATAACATGAACAACCAGTAACTTGTCTCCCTAGAATATATCTTAACAAACATTTGTAAGAGAATAAAATGACATCTAAATGAGTGTTTTGAAATATGTGAATAAATAGGTGGTTTGACAAGAAGAATTAATATCTCAATTGAACATGATGACGATACACTACTGTATTTGTGCATTAACAAAAGAAATCGTTAAAATTGAGACTGGTGCATATTAGTACAAGAACTTTCATAGCCAACAAGACTTAAGTCGGATAAGTAGCATTCCATATACTAGATAAATTAGTAAATATATTGTTTATTGAAAAACAAACAAGGTAGATCAGTAGATGAATCTTCAATATGACCTTCACATAATAAATTACTTTCTATTCAGTCCCTCATATGGGGAACATATTATATTTTGTTCTGTTATATTTGCAATTTGTTACATTATCCTATCAAATTGTTACATTTGATATCTTATCTTTATGTTATTTTATTTTTTGCACTACTATCACATTCACTTTTCTAAACTAACATTTTAATGTCTTTTAAAATGAACCTTCACAAGGACTAATCTGGCCATTTCAGTGGCAGTATCTTATTGATATGCTTAGATCATAACACACTGTGTGCCTCCCTGCTAATGTGCTGCAAGCTCCTGCTATTAGCTTCTTACATGCGTATCGGAATGGACATGTCATGGATTTCTTAGCAGCGAAAAACCTCTGCATGTCTTAAATTTGAAATCATATATATTACTTGGTAACCTGTTCATATGCTTATTTGGTATAACTGCTCAGATATTCACCTAATCTCATGCAGGAATGCAGATTTTTGCCAACATGATCTTTGCAAAGACCATGACCCTTGAAAATAGCAATCTCAACAAAGATCCAAGACGAAGAAATACAAATCGATTCTTCCTTTAAAGCACTTTTTTGAAGATGAAACTGCAACAAACTAAAATATTCAAAAATCAATCCATTCCACATGAAACTGTAGTACCACATCCTGTATCGGTTGTTGATCAGTGATTATCTAATAGCAGCTGACATTTTTCTTTACGTTTGTCTCTATGTAATGCAAAACAATAGAGCATATATTTCTAACATTATAAAGTTGTCTATGTAAATCTATATTTTCACTGTTATGAAGCAGCATATGGCAATCCATCTACAACTTCAATTCTCTGTATTCCTTGACATATCTGCTTTATCTGGTTTAGCATGCTGATTTGCTTGTAATTTCTTCTAAAATTAATGCATTTCGTGATAGCTCGTGCATAGCACAGGTTTCTTCCTAATGACAAAAGAAAGTGCTCGCGATAATGGGCATACACATCTTTCCGAGGGCTTTTAAATGGGGATTGTAATGGCACCCTCGGTGCTGTTATGACGGTGTCGCCCTTCACGAACTCCTCGGTCCATCTGACAGAACTTGATCTCGAGTAATCTTGATGATGTGACAGTGTTTTGGTAATGTTTTGTGGTCGCAATAAAGTTGATGTAATGCTTCTTGTGGTTAGTGGGAACTTGCTTTATGTGGGTTCTATTTCCCTTAATGTGAAAGAACCTCGTTCCTAGCATATTTCTATGGGATTAGCTAGGGTTGTACATTTCTCGGTCCAGATATGTGGACCGGACCGGATTGGGTTTTGGACCGACTTGATTTTCGATCCGATCTTCGGTCCACTGTTTATTCCAAATCTGATCCTCACGTTCGGTCCGGTCCGAAACCGGTATGGACTGGATAACATAAAAACTATCATGTGTGTGTGTGTCTATACACACACACACACACACACACACACACACACATATATATATATATATATATATATATATATATATATATATATATATATATATATATACAGACACACACACATATATATACATATATATATATGTGTGTGTGTGTGTGTGTGTCTATATATGTTAAGCGTCGCTCAACTTTCTGATTAAGGCTAGTATAGAAAGGGTCGATCCCACATGACAACTTTTTAAGATTGTTTCTTTTATCCCAATTATTTTGAAGAACTGTTTTATTATTTTTTTTGTATTTTCAGATTTAGAACGGAAAGTAAAAGTCGAGTTTTGGGGTTGGTGATTAACACTAAGGAATGAAATGTAAGAATGAAAATGCACTTATAAGAATAAAAATGCACAAGGAAATTTTAAGATTATTGTTAGCACAAGAAAAACTATAAGAATGAAAAGACTAGGAATTAAAGAAAGCCAAAGTATGCGGTGATTAAATTAAGAGATGGAGATCGAGGCATTAAGGGTTTTCACCACCTTAGTCAAGGCAAAATAAACTAATCCTTAAAAATGACAGATTCGATGAAGGCAAGTGAATTAATAAAAATCCACTAAAGATAGACTCCACATGAGCCCATTGATCCTGGTGCTCATGCTTCTTAGTTCATCATCCTAAAAGAAGAAGATCCACGGTCATTTCAAAACTCCTATGCGATTGAGTTTGTTGTTCTAAATCTGAACTTCCACGGTCATATCCATCCGGATTAACTTTTGATCAAATCAATTAATTACTTTGATAGATCAATTAGTTATCAAACCCAAAAGCCATCTAGAATCATTTTTTAGGAAAATTTGATAAATCCATGGCTAAGGGGTTATTCCCCTTGCCTTGATAGAAAACTACTCACTCATGGAGAAGGGGAGACGGAGGAAGAAAGTATTGAAGCCATAGTCTAGCCCAAAATCAAGAGGTTAATCCTTGTGCTAGAGACAATAAAATAGCTTAGTTCTTAGTTCCTTGCTCCAGAATTAAAGAATGGAGAAAAGAAGATTAAGACTAAAGTGGAATTAAGAGACAAGAACCAAATATGAAAGAACAATTCTTGAAATAAAATCTACTTTATTGCAGAATAAGAAGATGAGTACAAGAATAAATGCTTCAGAATCCCATACAAAGAGAAATCTCAGATTCCCAAAGAGGAGGAAGTGCCCCTTCTTTTATAGGAGAAGGAGGGGGGTATACATTAGGTTTTGGACAAAAGAAATGACCACTGGCGGCTGCTAACTTTCTAGGTCTAATCAATAGAGGAAACAATTAATTGCTTTGCATTCCTTTTGCATTAATTTCTTGCAACAGAAATTTCGAACGTATTTTTGGGCTAGTTAATAATTCGGAAGTGGACCGAAAATATATTTTTCCTGTAGATAATTGAATTATCTTTCCAACACATACTTGCATAATAAATTCCTCCTTGGGATGTGAGAGTTATACCAATTTTGGTGAAAGGTATATACTGAAATCAGACTCTGCGGGAAAACATAAGGATACTTTCACTGGTTAATTACGCAGCCAAATAAACACCAAAATTGGCACAAAATATATCTTTTTCGTATCCAATAAAATTCTCTTTTCATTCCATACTTTATCTTGAAATTCCACCTTTAGACGCAAAATATATGGATATTTTAGTGATGAGTATCTCAGGTACTGTGGGAATATTTGAAAAGCCTCATATCTTCATCTTTTATTTTCTCGATTTAATTACTTAGATAATTCCTGAAAATTAAGAAAAATATCATAAGAATTTAAGAAAAGTATATCAAGAAGATGAAAGTGCTATTTGTTTTTGAATTAGCTAAAATTAACAAAAAAAGTCCTAATTAATTATTCTAAATGAAGCAAAAATAAGAGATGAATATGCATTCATCAAAATACCCCAAACTTAAACTTTGCTCGTCTCGAGTAATATTAAAATCAAGAAATACTTTTAAGACATACTCTCAACCTATCATACTCACTCTCCTAACAATCACTTGATTCCTTCCACCAAAATATGGCCAAGCGACCCTGACTTCCTGCATTCACAAAAAGTGACTTTTATATTTCCTACTTCACAAACTTGCATTTATTCAAGACCTGCAATAAAACAGATTTTCATTTCACCTTTGCATTTAGTACTCCAATTTTTTTTAAAATTTTACACAAGAACAGGGCTGATTTGGATGGTTGGGGTTTTTGTAATTTTCCCCCGGGCAGAAAATTGGAGTGAAGGAGGTATGGAAGAAGGACAGTCTCTCCTCTATTCGACTCGAGACCTTTTTATTTAGTGGACATGCAGTTACATTGATCGCATTTTTTTCTTTGATTTTTGGTGATACACCCAATTGCGTGGGTATGGAAGAAGCGGAAGAGGGGGAAGGGGTGCCACCCCAAGCTTAGCCTTTTGGGCATTATTGGCTTTTTTTCTTTTTGACGAATGGAAAGATATTTGGAAGTGGTAGAAGAAGAGTAGAAGAGGTTGTTCTTGTGCAACTTTTTTTCCCATTTTTTTAAGAGTACCATGCATTGGTTCAACTATTACCGAATCATGTGAAAAATCAAGAAAATTTATACAAGTTGTACATGATAAGAAAGCATCACTCTTGAATCCTATCAGTCCTCTATGGCTTGCCATCTTTTCCAAGGAGTGATTATTATTTGAGGTCCTAAGTGACAGGAGGATTTCTATTCATGCAAGTTTCAAAATTTTAGTTGCATGGCAGTTACATCATTAAGGGGAGTATTTTGGAAAATGATCATATCAAGGCTGACTAGATATGGGCCAATTTCACTATGAAAAGAAAAAAAACTACATGCAATATGTAAAACAAAGAAAAGATACTAAAAGGGAAAGAAAAAGGGGTGGAAACGTAAAACCCATCCCACCCCGAACTTAAGACTTTGCTCGTCCTGAGCAAAATCAAAATACGAGATGGGGGAAAAGAATCGATGTGGTGGAGGATGAAGGACGATGACAACAACTCCCCAAAAGAGAAGAACACAAAAAAAAAATAACAAGGGTGATGATATTAGAAAAGAAGGGAAAAAATGCAAAAATTATTTGGGTTGCCTCCCAAAAAGCGCCAAGTTTTACGTCATGGCCTGACAAGAGATGGATCAGTCTGTTGGGATTCTGGAGAAGTTGTGGGGTCAGATAGGTTCAGGTCTTTCAAAGATGAACAATTGTTTGAATCTGAAGTGACAAGGTCTTCAGTGGTGATGTATCTTTTAAGTCGGTGCCCATTAACCTTAAACTCACCCAAAACTTTATCCCATAGAAGAAAAGCGCCATGTGGATAAGCACACTTAACAATGTAGGGGCCATACCATCTCGACTTGAGTTGTCCAGGGAAAAGTCATAATCTTGAATTAAAAACTAAAACTGATCCCCTTCTCTAATGTCTTTGCGCTTGATGTGACCATCATGCCACATTTTGGTTCGGTCCTTGTAGATTCTTGCGTTTTCGTAGGCACTCATCCTAAGTTCATCAAACTCATTTATTTGGAGAAAATGTTTCTCTCCAGCCATGGAAAGGTCAAAATTCAAACTTTTGATGGCCCGACTGGCTTTGTGCTCTAGTTCTATTGGTAAGTGACATGACTTACCGTAGATCAATTTGAAGGGGGTGGTACCGATGGATATTTTGTAGGCAGTACGATATGCCCACAGAGCGTCATTGATTTTTAACGCCCAATCTTTCCTAGTCCTTCTAACATTTTTTTCTAAAATAGATTTTATTTGTCTGTTGGATACTTCTACCTACCCACTGGTCTGAGGATGGTAAGGAGTGGCGACTTTGTGATAAACCCCATATTTTTTCAAAAGAGTCTCAAAACTTTTCTCCAAAAAATGGGATCCCCCGTCAGAAATGACGGTGCGAGGGACTCCAAATCTAGGAAAAATGACATCTTTAAAGAGTTTCTTAACAGGTTTAGAGTCACATGTTTTAGTAGGTATGGCTTCAACCCACTTTGACACGTAATTGACTGCGACTAAAATGTAAGCAAACCCATAAGAAGAAGGAAATGGGCTCATATAGTCGATTCCCCAGACATCAAAAATCTCTAATTCCTGCCAAGAGGTGAGAAGCATTTGGTCACGCTTGGAGATATTGCCCGTCCTTTGACATTGGTCACATGAGAGCATAAAATCATAAGAATCTTTGAAAATGGTGGGCCAAAAGAATCCACATTGTAGAACTTTTCTAGCCATTTTTTGGGAACTCATGTGACCACCATAGGGCCCAGAGTGACATTGTTCCAAAATGACGATGCTTTCTTCGTGGGATACACAATGATGATATAAACCATTGGCATAAAGTCTAAATAGATAAGGTTCGTCCCAATAATAATTTTTCACATCATGTAAAAATTTAGCTTTAGAGTGTCCCGTATACTCGAGGTGCAATACACCTGCAGCTAAATAGTTTACAAAATCAACAAACCAAGGCAATTGGGAGTCTACCTTAAGCAATTGATCATCGGGTAAGGATCCGTTTATGGGTTTTTCATCAATGGGGATATAGCTAAGTCTACTGAAGTGGTTATCCACGATGTTCTCAGATCCTTTTTTGTCTAGGATTTCTAAATCAAATTCTTGCAATAACGAAATTCATCTTATGAGTCTAGGCTTGGAATCTTTCTTGGTCATGAGGTAGTGAATGGCTGCATGATCAGTGTAAACAACTACCTTTGAACCAACAAGATATGAGCACAATTTATCAAATGCATAGACAATGGCTAGCATTTATTTTTCAGTTACGGTGTAATTTCGCTGAACCTCATCTAAGGTCTTAGATGCATAATAAATGGCATGGTGTTTTTTGTTAATTCTCTGTCCTCAAATGGAACCTACATCAAAATCACTAGCATCACACATGATTTCAAAGGGTAAGGCCCAGTCAAGAGCATGGATGATAGGAGTGGTGGTGAGAGCATTTTTCAAACATAGAAAGCTCTCCATGCATGTCGTATCGAAATGGAAAGGCACCTCCTTTTGAAGAAGATTGGTGAGAGGTTTTGTGATTTTGGAAAAATCACAGATGAATCAACGATAGAAACCGGCATGTCCTAAGAAGGCTCGGATGTCTTTAACTGAGGTTGGGGGAGGCAGCTTGGTGATGACCTCAATCTTAGCTTGGTCTACTTCAATGCCGTGGTTGCTCACCTTATGGCCTAGAACAATACCCTCCTTGACCATGAAGTGACACTTCTCCCAATTAAGGACTAAGTGTGATTCAATACATCTATCAAGGACAAGGGAGAGGTTTTGAAGGCAGGAATCAAAACTGTCTCCATAGACGGAGAAATCATCCATAAACACTTCCATGATAGTTTCAGTTAACCCTGAAAAAATGGCAGACATACATCTTTGAAAAGTGGTTGTTGCATTGCACAAGACAAAGGGCATTCGTCTAAAAGTGTATGTACCAAAAGGGCATATGAAAGTGGTCTTCTCTTGGTCTTCAGGATGAATGGGAATCTGATAAAAACCCGAGTAGCCATCTAAATAGCAAAAGTATTGTTGATGAGCTAAACGTTCAAGAACTTGATCGAGGAAGGGAAGAGGGAAGTGGTCTTTCCTAGTTTCTTTGTTGAGTTTCCTATAGTCAATGCACATCCTCCATCCTGTGACGGTACGGGTGGGGATGAGCTCATTCTTCTCATTCCTAATGATTATGGTCCCACCCTTTTTGGGGACGACCTGGACAGGGATGGCCCAAGGAGAGTCAGAGATGGGGTAGATGAATCCTATAGTCAAATGTTTAATTACTTCAAGACGGACAACTTCCTTCATGTTTGGGTTGAGTTTCCTTTGCGGGTCTCGGGAAGGTTTACTATTTTCAATCATTGGGATTTTGTGGATGCAAATGGATTGATCTATCCCAACTAAATCCGTCATTTTGTACCCTAAAGCTATTTTCCTTTTCCTAAGTTCGCCCATAAGCATGTTTTCATGTTCAATGGTAAGGTCAGAATTGATAATGAAAAGGCATAATTGTTGTTTATCCAGAAAGACATATTTTAGGCCTATGGGGAGAGTCTTCATTTCAGGGGCCTTTGGTGGTTCAGGTCGTTCTTCTATGATGGAGATCATTTTAAGGTCTTCAATCTCAGCACATGGGATTTCCTCAAAGTTGTCCAAATGAATCTTGAGTTGATTTGATGGTTCATTATCAAAATCACATTCGGTGGGGATGGTGAGAACAGTGTGTAGGGGGTCGTCAACTAATTCCCATTCTTGTCTTAGTTGGTTTAATTCATCAATGCAATCAAGGAGGTAGACTTCTTCCTCAAGACTAGGTCCCCTCATGCTTTCAAACACCCTAAACTCTAGGGTTTGCTTCCCTAGCCTTAACAAAATGGTACCAGCCTCAACATCAATTAAGGCACGGGCAGTGGCTAAGAAGGGACGTCTTAAAATGAGAGGGTAGCGTAAATCTTCCTTGATGTCCATGATCACAAAATCACATGGGACATATGCATCTTTTCCAACTTTAACTGGAATGTCTTCAATGATTCCCATGGGTTTGGTTGTGGATGAGTCTACCAGTTGGATAGTCATGGTTGTGGGTAACATGTCATGGAATCCTAATCTTTTGCAAAGGCTATAAGGCATGATAGATATACTGGCTCCTAAATCTGCTAGGCCTTTTCTACAGGCATTGTCACCCAAATAGCAACCTATTCCAAAAGAACCTGGATCCTTCTATTTTTTTGGCATCTTACTTAGGATAATGTATGAAGTGGTCCTAGCAAGTTTAAAAGTCTTGTATTCCTTATTAACATACTTCCTAGTCAAGAGAGATTTCATGTACTTAGACCAGGTGGGCATGTCTGCCAAAGCATCGAGGAAAGAAATGTCGACATGTATTTTTTTCAAAGCATCCCTAAATTTCATTAAGCGGACATCAAGTCTTGTTTGTTTGAGGCGGGCTTGATAGGGAGGTCAGGGTTTGTATATTGGTTCTTCATCTTCTACTTGAGGGGTTTCGGGGGCGGATGGTTTGGGTGTAGCTTCAGGTTCGACAACTACCATGTCCTCGTCCTCGAATTCTAGAGGTGGGTCTGAAGATTTTTCTGGAGGGGGAAGGGCGTGCACTTTTCCCGAACGAGTAGAGACAACCTTGAGTTGTTCAAGATGGTTGGGGTTGTTTTCAGGCTGCCCAAGGAGGGAACCGGAGGGATGTTTTTATTGGGAAAATAGGCGGGCCAACTGTGCATCAATTATCTTTTGATGGGCTTGTATGGCCACAAGGGTTTGTTCTATGTTTGCCAGGCTAGGATGACTTGGGGTAGGAGAAAGAGGGGCATTTTGAGGCAGTTGGGGAGGTTGATGTTGGTTTAGATTTTGGGGTGGAAGGTGTAAGTTTTGGAATTGTTGGTAGAGTTTTCGATTTTGGTAATTTCCTTGATTTCCAAAATTTCTTTGATTGTTGTATGGGAATCCAGGTGGTGGTCGATTGCTACCTTGAGGGTAGGGAGGCCTTTGTTGAAGTTGGTTAGAGTTCTCGGCACCTGAAGGGTTCCCATATTGAAAACCAGGGTAGTTTCTAGGTTGATTGGGATTGTAGTAACTTTGGCCTGGTATTGTATGAATTGAATTGAGGTCTTCTGGTTGTTGTCCTACTTCAGGTTGCATGGGCATGTTGTAGAGATATTGACAGTGGAGGGTGGTATGGTCGTATCCTTGGAAAATACCACAAAGGGAATCCATGGCTTTTAGTTGTTGGGGTGACTCCCTAAGGGTGACTAAGGATGACTCTAACTGATCTTGTTTTAAGGCAATTAATTTTAGGCTTTCCACTATGCTTTGGATATCATTATTAACTTCTGCCTTGGCTACCTTAAGGATTCCGCCAATCCCTCTTCTAGCCCTTGTTTCGGAAACCCGTTTGACTACCTCCATGCACTAGTCAAACTTTGATGCATGAAATTTCCTCCAGATGGGAAATCGAGAAAGAACTTGATATCATCATCAGCACCACGATAGAAAATCTCTATGAGTTGGGCTTGAGAGATATCATGGTGGGGGAACTTCCTAAGTAAGTCTTTGAACCTTTTCCAGGCTTCACCTAAAGACTCTCCTGGGGACATAGAAAAATGAGTTATTTGACCCCTAAGTTCATAGGTGAGAGACGGGGGGTAAAATTTCTCAAGGAACTTGCTTTGTATAACTTCCCAAGTTGTGACATGTTCTTCGCTCTCCATGGTGTTGTACCAGCTACTAGCTTGGCCGGAGAGGGAATACTTAAACAACCTAAGGCGGATGGCATCTTAAGAGAAACCCGGGAGTTTGTTCAAAGAGCAAAGGTCAATGAACCTTTAAAGATGATCTTGGCAACTTTCCCTATTGTTGCCTGAGAAGGGGTTGGCTTGCATCATGGTGATCTATTGTGTTCGGATTTTGAATTGTGGAGCAATAATGTCGGGGGGTATGACCGGATGTTGCACATAGGCAGTTTTGGGAACATAAAAGTCTTTTAATTGTTTTTACCTTTCGGCTTCCCTCCTATCAGCTTCTATGGTTTCTTGTTCGGCCCTAAAGGCTACTCGCAAAGCGACTTCTCTCTCCACTTGTTCGGCTTGGATGAGCTCTCTTTGAGCTGCGAGAGCTTGGTCGATCCTACGGGTGACTTCTTCTTCATTCGTTCTCACTAGACTTTGACGGTTTAGACGATGAAAAGTCCTTTCTATTTCTGGATCAAATGGTTGAAAATCGACGTTCGGGCGTTGCATGCACAATTAAAGTAGTTAATTCGTGTGTAGAAAAAATGGACTGCCGGAATGGAAACTCGACAGAAAGAGGAGTAGCACTTCCAAAATGTTACTCGGAAGGCATAAAAAAAAGTTTTTCAAAAGATTTTTGGGGGTTCGAGAAAACAATCCGTTGTCCTCGACAACGGCTCCAAATTGTTAAGCGTCGCTTAGCACTTAAAATCACTAAGATAATTATCCTAGAGTTTAATCCTTTTTCAACTTTCTGATTAAGGCTAGTATAGAAAGGGTCGATCCCACAAGACAACTTTTTAAGATTGTTTTTTTATCCCAATTATTTTGAAGAACTATTTTATTATTTTTTTTGTATTTTCAGATTTAGAACGGAAAGTAAAAGTCGAGTTTTGGGGTTGGTGATTAACACTAAGGAATGAAATGCAAGAATGAAAATGCACTTACAAGAATAAAAATGCACAAGGAAATTTTAAGATTATTGTTAGCACAAGAAAAACTATATGAATGAAAAGACTAGGAATTAAAGAAAGCCAAAGTATGCAGTGATTAAATCAAGAGATGGAGATCGAGGCGTTAGGGGTTTTCACCACCTTAGTCAAAGAAAAATAAACTAATCCTTAAAAATGACAGATTCGATGAAGGCAAGTATATTAATAAAAATCCACTAAAGATAGACTCCACATGAGCCCATTGATCCTGGTGCTCATGCTTCTTAGTTCATAATCCTAAAAGAAGAAGATCCACAGTCGTTTTAAAACTCCTATGCGATTGGGTTTGTTGTTCTAAATCCGAACATCCACGGTCATATCCATACGGATTAACTTTTGATCAAATCAATTAATTACTTTGATAGATCAATTAGTTATCAAACCGAAAAGCCATCTAGAATCATTTTTTAGGAAAAGTCAATAAATCCATGGCTAAGGGGTTATTCCCCTTTCCTCGATAGAAAACTATTCACTCATGGAGAAGGGGGAGACGGAGAAAGAAAGTACTGAAGCCATAGTCTAGCCCAAAATCAGGAGGTTAATCCTTATGCTAGAGACAATAAAATGGCTTAGTTCTTAGTTCCTTGCTCCATAATTAAAGAACAGAGAAAAGAAGATTAAGACTAAAGTGGAATGAAGAGACAAGAACAAAGTATGAAAGAACAATGTTTGAAATAAAATGTTCTTTATTGCAGAATAAGAAGATGATTACAAGAATAAATGCTTCAGAATCTCATACAAAGAGAAATCCTAGATGCCCAAAGAGGAGGAAGTGCCCCTCCTTTTATAGGAGAAGGAGGGGGGTATACATTAGGTTTAGGGCAAAAGAAATGTCCTCCAGTGGCTGCTAACTTTCTAGATCTAATCAATAGAGGAAACAATTAATTGCTTTGCATTCCTTTTGCATTAATTTCCCACAACAGCAATTTCGAGCGTATTTTTGGGCTAGTCAAAAGCCTGAAAATATATTTTTCCTGTATATAATTGAATTATCTTTCCAACGCATACTTGCACAATAAATTCCTCCTTGGGATGTGAGAGTTATACCAATTTTGGTGAAAGATATATACTGAAATCAGACTCTGTGGGAAAACGTAAGGCTATTTTCACTGATTAATTGCGCAGTGAAATAAACACCAAAATTGCCGCAAAATATATCTTTTTTATAGCCAATAAAATTCTCTTTTCATTCCATACTTTATCTTGAAATTTCACCTTTAGACGCAAAAGATATGGCTATTTTAGTGACGAGTATCTCAGGTACTACATGAATATTTGAAAGGCCTCATATCTTCATCTTTTATTTTCTCGATTTAATTACTTAGATAATTCCTAAAAATTAAGAAAAATATCATAAGAATTCAGAAAAAGTATATCAAGAAGTTGAAAGTGCTATTTATTTTTGAATTAGCTAAAATTAACAAAAAAAATCCTAATTAATTATTCTAAATGAAGCAAAAATAAGAGATGAATATGCATTCATCAAAATACCCCAAACTTAAACTTTGGTCGTCCCGAGCAACATTAAAATCAAGAAATACTCTCAACCTATCATTCTCACTCTCCTAACAATCACTTGATTCCTTCCACCAAAATATGGGACCCTGACTTCCTGCATTCACAAAAAGTAACTTTTATATTTCCTACTTTACAAACTTGCATTTATTCAAGACCTACAATAAAACAAATTTTCATTTCACCTTTGCATTTGGCACTCCAATTTTTTTTTTAAGTTTTACACAAGAACAGAGCTGATTTGGATGGTTGGGGTTTTTGTAGTTTTCCCCTGGGTAGAAAATTGGAGTGAAGGAGGTATGGAAGAAGGACAGTCTCTCCTCTATTCGACTCGAGACCTTTTTATTTAGTGGACATGCAGTTACATTGACTGCATTTTTTTTCTTTGATTTTTGGTGATACACCCAATTGCGTGGGTATGGAAGAAGTAGAAGAGGGGGAAGGAGTGCCACCCCAAACTTAGCCTTTTGGGCATTATTAGCTTTTTTTTCTTTTTGATGAATGGAAAGATTTGGAAGTGGTAGAAGAAGAGTAGAAGAGGTTGTTCTTGTGCAACTTTTTTTCCCATCTTTTTTTAAGAGTACCATGCATTGGTTCAACTATTACTGAATCATGTGAAAAATCAAGAAAATTTACACAAGTTGTACATGATAAGAAAGCATCACTCTTGAATCCTATCAGTCCTCTATGGCTTGCCATCTTTTCCAAGGAGTGATTATTATTTGAGGTCCTAAGTGACAGGAGGATTTCTAGTCATGAAAGTTTCAAAATTTTAGTTGCAAGGCAGTTACATCATTAAGGGGAGTATTTTGACAAATGATCATATCAAGGCCGACTAGATATGGGCCAATTGTACTATGAAAAGAAAAAAAAAAACTACATGCAATATGTAAAACAAAGAAAAGATACTAAAAGGGAAAGAAAAAGGGGTGGAAACGTACCATCCATCCCCACCCCGAACTTAAGACTTTGCTCATCCCGAGCAAAATCAAAATCTGAGATGGGGGAAAAGAATCATTGTGGTGGAGGATGAAGGACGATGACAGCAACTCCCCAAAAGAGAAGAACACAAAAAAAACAAGGGTGATGATATTAGAAAAGAAGGGAAAAAATGCAAACATTATTTGGGTTGCCTCCCAAAAAGTGCCAAGTTTTACGTCATGGCCTGACTAGATATGGATCAGTCTGTTGGGATTCTGGGGAAGTTGTGGGGTCAGATAGGTTCAGGTCTTTCAAAGATGAACAATTGTTTGAATCTGAAATGACAAGGTCTTCAGTGGTGATGTATCTTTTAAGTCGGTGCCCATTAACCTTAAACTCGCCCAAAACTTTATCCCAGAGAAGAAAAGCGTCATGTGGATAAGCACACTTGACAATGTAGGGGCCATACCATCTCGAGTTGAGTTTTCCAGGGAAAAGTCATAATCTTGAATTAAAAACTAAAACTTGATCCCCTTCTCTAATGTCTTTGCGCTTGATGTGACCATCATGCCACATTTTGGTTCGGTCCTTGTAGATTCTTGCGTTTTCGTAGGCACTCATCCTAAGTTCATCATGCTCATTCATTTGGAGAAAATGTTTCTCTCCAGCCATGGAAAGGTCAAAATTCAAACTTTTGATGGCCCAAATGGCTTTGTGCTCTAGTTCTATTGGTAAGTGACATGAATTACCGTAGATCAATCTGAAGGGGGTGGTACCAATGGGTGTTTTGTAGGCAGTACGATATGCCCACAGAGCGTCATTGATTTTTAACGCCCAATCTTTCCTAGTTCGTCCAACAATTTTTTCTAAAATATATTTGATTTGTCTGTTGGATACTTCTACCTTCCCACTGGTCTGAGGATGGTAAGGAGTGGCGACTTTATGATAAACCCCATATTTTTTCAAAAGAGCCTCAAAATGTTTCTCCAAAAAATGGGATCCCCTGTCAGAAATGACGGTGTGAGGGACTCCAAATCTAGGAAAAATGACTTATTTAAAGAGTTTCTTAACAGGTTTAGAGTCACATGTTTTAGTAGGTATGGCTTCAACCCACTTTGACAGATAATCGACTGCGACTAAAATGTAAGCAAACCCATAAGAAGAAGGAAATGGGCCCATATAGTCGATTCCCCAGACATCAAAAATCTCTAATTCCTGCCAAGAGGTGAGAGGCATTTGGTCACGCTTGGAGATATTGCCCGTCCCTTGACATTGGTCACATGAGAGCGCATAATCATAAGAATCTTTAAAAATGGTGAGCCAAAAGAATCCACATTGTAGAACTTTTCTAGCCATTTTTTGGGAACTCATGTGACCACCATAGGGCCCAGAGTGACATTGTTCCAAAATGGCGATGCTTTCTTCGTGGGATACACAACGATGATATAAACCATCGGCACAAAGTCTAAACAGATAAGGTTCGTCCCAATAATAATTTTTCACATCATGTAAAAATTTAGCTTTAGAGTGTCCCGTATACTCGGGGTGCAATACACCTGCAGCTAAATAGTTTACAAAATCAGCAAACCAAGGGAATTGAGAGTCTACCTTAAGCAATTGATCATCGGGTAAGGATTCGTTTATGGGATTTTCATCAATGGGGCTATAGCTAAGTCTACTGAGGTGGTCAACCACGACATTCTCAGATCCTTTTTTGTCTAGGATTTCTAAATCAAATTCTTGCAATAACAAAATCCATCTTATGAGTCTAGGCTTGGCATCTTTCTTGGTCATGAGGTAGCGAATGGCTGCATGATCAGTGTAAACAACTACCTTTGAACCAACAAGATATGAGAAAAATTTATCGAATGCATAGACAATGGCTAGCATTTCTTTTTTATTTACGATGTAATTTCGCTGAGCCTCATCTAAGGTTTTGGATGCATAATAAATGACATGGTGTTTTTTGTCAATTCTCTGTCCTAAAATGGCACCTACAGCAAAATCACTAGCATCACACATGATTTCAAAGGGTAATGCCCAGTCAGGAGCACAGATGATAGGAGTGGTGGTGAGAGCCTTTTTCAAACAGAGAAAGCTCTCCATGCATGCCGTATCGAAATGGAAAGGCACCTCCTTTTGAAGAAGATTGGTGAGAGGTTTTGTGATTTTGGAAAAATCACAGATGAATCGCCAATAGAAACCGGCATGTCCTAAGAAGGCTTGGATGTCTTTGACTGAAGTTGGGGGAGGCAGCTTGGTGATGACCTCAATCTTAGCTTGGTCTACTTCAATGCCATGGTTGCTCACCTTATGGCCTAGAACAATACCCTCCTTGACCATGAAGTGACACTTCTCCCAATTAAGGACTAAGTGTGATTCAATACATCTATCAAGGACAAGGGAGTGGTTTTGAAGGCAGGAATCAAAACTGTCTCCATAGACGAAGAAATCGTCCATGAACACTTCCATGACAATTTCAGTTAACCCTGAAAAAATGGCAGACATACATCTTTGAAAAGTGGCTGGTGCATTGCACAGGCCGAAGGGCATTCGTCTAAAAGCATATGTACCAAAAGGGCATATGAAAGTGGTCTTCTCTTGGTCTTCAGGATGAATGGGAATCTGATAAAAACCCGAGTAGCCATCTAAATAGCAAAAGTATTGTTGATGAGCTAAACGTTCAAGAACTTGATCGAGGAAGGGAAGAGGGAAGTGGTCTTTCCTAGTTTCTTTGTTGAGTTTCCTATAGTTAATGCACATCCTCCATCCTGTGACGGTACGGGTGGGGATGAGCTCATTCTTCTCATTCCTAATGAATGTGGTGCCACCCTTTTTGGGGACGACCTGGACAGGGCTGACCCAAGGAGAGTCAGAGATGGGGTAGATGATTCCTGGAGTCAAAAGTTTAATTACTTCAAGACAGACAACTTCCTTCATGTTTGGGTTGAGTTTCCTTTGCGGGTCTCGGGAAGGTTTACTATTTTCAATCATTGGGATTTTGTGGATGCAAATGGATTGATGTATCCCAACTAAATCCGTCATTTTGTACCCTAAATCTATTTTCCTTTTCCTAAGTTCTCGAATAAGCATGTTTTCCTGTTCAATGGTAAGGTCAAAATTGATAATGACATGGCATAATTGTTGTTTATCCATAAAGACATATTTCAGTCCTATGGGGAGAGTCTTCATTTCCAGGGCCTTTGGTGGTTCAGGTCGTTCTTCTATGGCGGAGATCATTTTAAGGTCTTCAATCTCAGCACATGGGATTTCCTCAACGTTGTCCAAATGAATCTTGAGTTGATTTGATGGTTCATTATCAAAATCACATTCGGTGGGGATGGTGAGAGCAGTGTGTAGGGGGTCATCAACTAATTCCCATTCTTGCCTTAGTTGGTTTAATTCATCAATGCAATCAAGGAGGTAGACTTCTTCCTCGAGATTAGGTCCCCTCATGCTTTCAAACACCCTAAACTCTAGGGTTTGCTTCCCTAGCCTTAACAAAATGGTACCAGCCTCAACATAAATTAAGGCACGGGTAGTGGCTAAGAAGGGACGTCAAAAAATGAGAGGGTAGCATAAATCTTCCTTGATGTCCATGATCACAAAATCACATGGGACATATGCATCTTTTCCAACTTTAACTGGAATGTCTTCAATGATTCCCATGGGTTTGGTTGTGGATGAGTCTTCCAGTTGGATAGTCATGGCTATGGGTAACATGTCATGGAATCCTAATCTTTTGCAAAGGCTATAAGTCATGATAGATATACTGGCTCCTAAATCTGCTAGGCCTTTTCTACAGGCATTGTCACCCAAGTAGCATCCTATTCCAAAAGAACCTGGATCCTTCTATTTTTTTGGCATCTTACTTAGGATAATGTCTGAAGTGGTCCTAGAAAGTATAAAAGTCTCGTATTCCTTAGTAACATACTTCCTAGTCAAGAGAGATTTCATGTACTTAGACCAGGCGGGCATGTCTGCCAAAGCATCAAGGAAAGGAATGTCGACATGTATTTTTTCATAGCATCCCTAAATTTCATGAAGTGAGCATCAAGTCTTGTTTGTTTGAGGCGGGATTGATAGGGAGGTCGGGGTTTGTAGATTGGTTCTTCATCTTCTACTTGAGGGGTTTCGGGGGCGGATGGTTTGGGTGTAGCTTCAAGTTCGACAACTACCATGTCCTCATCCTTTAATTCTAGAGGTGGGTCTGAAGATTTTTCTGGAGGGGGAAGGGTGTGCACTTTTCCCGAATGAGTAGAGACAACCTTGAGTTGTTCAGGATGTTTGGGGTTGTTTTCAGGCTGCCCAGGGAGGGAACCGGCCGGAGGTTTTTGTTGGGCAAATAGGCGGGCCAACTGTGCGTCACTTGCCTTTTGATGGGCTTGTATGGCCACGAGGGTTTGTTCTATGTTTGCCAGGCTAGGATGACTTGGGGCAGGAGGAGGGGGGAATTTTGAGGTGGCTGTGGAGGTTGAGGTTGGTTTATATTTTGGGGTGGAAGGTTTAAGTTTTGGAATTGTTGCTAGAGTTGTCGATTTTGGTAATTTCCTTGATTTCCAAAATTTCTTTGATTGTTGTATGGGAATCCAGGTGGTGGTCTATTGTTACCTTAAGGGTAGGGAGGCCTTTGTTGAAGTTGGTGAGAGTTCTCGGCACCTGAAGGGTTCCCATATTGAAAACCAGGGTGGTTTCTAGGTTGGTTGGGATTGTAGTAACTTTGGTCTGGTATTGCATGAATCGAATTGAGGTCTTCTCGTTGTTGTCCTACTTCAGGTTGCATGGGCATGTTGTAGAGATATTGACAGTGGAGGGTGGTATGGTCGTATCCTTGGCAAATGCCGCAAAGGGAATCCATGGCTTTTAGTTTTTGGGGTGACTCCCTAAGGGTGACCAAAGATGACTCTAACCGATCTTGTTTTAAGGCAATTACTTTTAGGCTTTCTGCTATGCCTTGGATATCATTATTAACTTCTGCCTTGGCTACCTTAAGGATTCCGCCAATCCCTCTTCTAGCCGTTACTTCGGAAGCCCGTTTGACTACCTCCCATGCGCTAGTCAAACTTTGATGCATGAAATTTCCTCCAGATGAGGAATCGAGAAAGAACTTGGTATCATCATCAACACCACGATAGAAAATCTCTATGAGTTGGGCTTGAGAGATATCATGGTGGGGGAACTTCCTAAGTAAGTCTTTGAACCTTTTCCAGGCTTCACCTAAAGACTCTATTGGGGACATATAAAAATGAGTTATTTGACCCCTAAGTTCATAGGTGAGAGACAGGGGGTAAAATTTCTCAAAGAACTTGCTTTGTAGAACTTCCCAAGTTGTGACATATTCTTCGCTCTCCATGGTGTTGTACCAGCTACTAGCTTGGCCGGAGAGGGAATACTTAAACAACCTAAGGCGGATGGCATCTTCAGAGACACCCGGGAGTTTGTTCAAAGAGCAAAGGTCAATGAACCTTTGAAGATGATCTTGGCAACTTTCCCCATTATTGCCTGAGAAGGGGTTGGCTTGCATCATGGTGATCCATTGTGTTCGGATTTTGAATTGTGGAGCAATAATGTTGGGGGTATGACCGGATGTTGCACATAGGCAGTTTTGGGAACAGAAAAGTCTTTTAATTGTTTTACCCTTTCGGCTTCCCTCCTATCGGCTTCTATGGTTTCTTGTTCGGCCCTAAAGGCTGCTCGCAAAGCGGCTTCTCTCTCTGCTTGTTTGGCTTGGATGAGCTCTCTTTGAGCTGCGAGAGCTTGGTCGATCCTACGATGACTTCTTCTTCATTCATTCTCACTAGACTTTGACGATTTAGACGATGAAAAGTCCTTTCTATTTCCGGATCAAATGGTTAAAAATCGACGTTTGGGCGTTGCATGCACAATTAGAGCAGTTAATTCGCCTGCAGAAAAATGGACTGCTGGAATGGAAACTCGGAAGAAAGAGGAGTAGCACTTCTGGAATGTTACTCAGAAGGCATAAAAAAAAGTTTTTCAAAAGATTTTTGGAGGTTCAAGAAAACAATCCATTGTCCCCGACAACGTCACCAAAATGTTAAGTGTCGCTTAGGACTTACAATCACTAAGATAATTATCCTAGAGTTTAATCCTTTTTCAACTTTCCGATTAAGGCTAGTATAGAAAGGGTCGATCCCACAGGACAACTTTTTAAGATTGTTTCTTTTATCCCAATTATTTTGAAGAACTATTTTATTATTTTTTTTGTATTTTCAGATTTAGAATGGAAAGTAAAAGTCGAGTTTTGGGGTTGGTGATTAACACTAAGGAATGAAATGCAAGAATGAAAATGCACTTACAAGAATAAAAATGCACAAGGAAATTTTAATATTATTGTTAGCATAAGAAAAACTTTACGAATGAAAAGACTAGGAATTAAAGAAATCCAAAGTATGCGGTGATTAAATCAATAGATGGAGATCGAGGCGTTAGAGGTTTTCACCACCTTAGTCAAGGCAAAATAAACTAATCTTTAAAAACGACGGATTCAATGAAGGCAAGTGAATTAATAAAAATCCACTAAAGATAGACTCCACATGAGCCCATTGATCCTGGTGCTCATGATTCTTAGTTCATCATCCTAAAAGAAGAAGATCCACGGTCGTTTCAAAACTCCTATGTGATTGGGTTTGTTGTTCTAAATCCGAACTTCCACGGTCATATCCATCCGGATTAACTTTTGATCAAATCAATTAATTACTTTGATAGATCAATTAGTTATCAAACCCAAAAGTCATCTAGAATCAATTTTTAAGAAAAGTCGATAAAGCCATGGCTAAGGGGTTATTCCCCTTGCCTTGATAGAAAACTACTCACTCATGGAGAACGGGGAGACGGAGGAAGAAAGTACTGAATCCATAGTCTAGCCCAAAATTAGGAGGTTAATCCTTATGTTAGAGACAATAAAATGGCTTAGTTCTTAGTTCCTTGCTCCAGAATTAAAGAACGTAGAAAAGAAGATTAAGACTAAAGCAGAATGAAGAGACAATAACCAAGTATGAAAGAATAATGCTTGAAATAAAATCTACTTTACTGCAGAATAAGAAGATGATTACAAGAATAAATGCTTCATAATCTCATACAAAGAGAAATCCCAGATGCCCAAAGAGGAGGAAGTGTCCCTCCTTTTATAGGAGAAGGAGGGGAGTATACATTAGATTTAGGGCAAAACAAATGGCCACCGGCGGCTGCTAACTTTCTAGATCTAATCAATAGAAGAAACAATTAATTGTTTTGCATTCTTTTTGCATTAATTTCCCACAATAGAAATTTCGAGCGTATTTTTGGGCTAGTCAAAAATTCGTAAGCGGCCCAAAAATATATTTTTCCTGTAGATAATTGAATTATCTTTCCAACGCATACTTGCACAATAAATTTTGCCTTGGGATGTGAGAGTTATACTAATTTTGGTGAAAGGTATATACTGAAATCAGACTTTGCGGGAAAACATAAGGCTACTTTCACTGGTTAATTGTGCAGCCAAATAAATACCAAAATTACCGCAAAATATATCTTTTTTGTAGCCAATAAAATTCTATTTTCATTCCATACTTTATCTTGAAATTTCACCTTTAGACGCAAAATATATGGCTATTTTAGTGACGAGTATCTCCGGTACTGCGGGAATATTTGAAAAGTCGCATATCTTCATCTTTTATTTTCTCGATTTAATTACTTAGATAATTCCTGAAAATTAAGAAAAATATCATAAGAATTCAGGAAAAGTATATCAAGAAGATGAAAGTGCTATTTATTTTGAATTAGCTAAAATTAACAAAAAATTCCTAATTAATTATTTTAAATGAAGCAAAAATAAGAGATGAATATGCATTCATCAATATATATAATATATATGTGTGTGTATGTGTGTGTGTGAGTATATATATATATATATATATATATATATATATATATATATATATATATATATATATATATATATATATGTATGTATATACACACACACACACACACACACACACACACACACACACACATATATATATATATATATATATATATATATATATATATATATATATATATATATATGAATTCTAATATTTATGAAGGATTGTGGAATGTATTTTAAATTATTAACGACTCTAGAATTTATCAAAAGGTATATTAATATTTTAGTCTGCATTGATGTCTCTATATCGATAAGTGTAAATTACATTAACCATTGTATTTATACAAGTAACATGTAGTTGCTAAATAAGTTTGATATTAAATTACATTATGGCTATGAAAAACTTAAAGGACGCTACATTTTGAATTACATTGTTAATAAATAAGTTTATTACATATAAACTATCACACAAATAAATTTTATAAATATTGCAAGTGTTAGTTTTTTATGTTCACAAACTTATGACAGTTAGTCTCGAATAGCTTGTTTTGTGTAAATATTGTATTAGTAATGTTTCTAATATTCTTACGACAGTTTACTCTCTCAAGTTGTAAGAATTTAATTGTGTAACTTGGTTTGTGTTAACAAACTCAAATGGATTATTAATTATTTAATAATAATAACATAATTCTTTATATTTTATAATCAAGAGTATATGAATATTGGTTATCCGGTCCGGTCTCGGTCCGGTCCCGGTTCCGATCTGGCCCATTATTTTTCCGGTCCAGTCTCGGACCGGACCGGTTCTTGGTCCAATCCTCAGTCCATGATTTTTTTGTTAACCGAATCTTGGTATGGTCATATCCATGTCGGTCTAGTCCGGGTTTGGATCGATGTACAACCCTAGGATTAGCTATAGAGCTGAGTAGTTTGTGGCATATCCTGGACGACCACGCTACCCAACATGTCCTTATTTGTTGGGGTTTTCCCAATACGCAAATATGTTGCTCAAAAAGTTAAATGCACATGAACACATGGGAGAGAGGGAGAGTGAGGAGAGAAGGAGTGAGTAGAAAGTGACTCTGGAGAGAGAAAAATGCAAAGTTATTTTTACTAATAGCATACAAATTGTAACATATTTTTTAGTAAAATATATACCATTGTGCTCCTTACAAAAAGCATGGTGTTATAAGATCAAGTTTGACATATTTAAAATAAAATGTACAATCTAAAAAAGAGTCACTAGTACAGAAATGGGTTATAACGTCACTACATGTAGGGCCGATTTCTCCAAATAACTGACCTTATATGTCTAAAAAAAACGCGGGCACCACTTAAGACCTCTTGGGTCGGTTTTCTTAAAAAAACCGACATTGTAGTGTAACTCTATAGGGTCGGTTTTCCAAATAACCGACCTTATATGTCTATAAAAAATGCGGGCACCACTTAAGATCTCTTGGGTCGCTTTTCTTACAATAACCGACCTTGTAGTATATCTCTATAGGGTCGGTTTTCCAAATAACCGACCTTATTTGTCTATAAAAAATGCGGGCACCACTTAAGACCACTTGGGTCACTTTTCTTAAAATAACCGACCTTGTAGTGCATCTCTATAGGGTCAGTTTTCATAAAATAAGCGACTTTATAGACAATTGGATTAGAAAGTCAATTACAGTTTCGCGCGGCAAAACTTTGCTTGATTTTGGCTTCGCGCCTCAATCTATAGGGTTAGTTTTTTCAAATAACCGACCTTATATGTCTACCAAAAATGCAGGTAATTAGACATCTTGAATCCAGTTTGCCTTCACACACGTATAAGCACCTCTACGGTCGGTTTTTCCCTTATAACCGACCCTAAAGGGCTCCTCAGTCGACAAATTCATCGACCGAATAAGAGCCAGATTTCACATGTATAAGCACCTCTAGGGTCGGTTATTCCTTGTCGACCGATATCAATTTTGGATCCAGTTTAGTTCAACACCTCTAACGTCAGTTTTTTACTTTTAACCGACCCTAAAAGGCACCTCAGTCGACAAATTCGTCGACCGAATAAGAGCCAAATTTAACGTGTATAAGCACCTCTAGGGTCGGTTTTTTGCTTATAACTGACCCTAAAGGGCTCCTCGGTCGACAAATTCGTCGACCGAATAAGAGCCAGATTTCACGTGTATAAGCACCTCTAGGGTCGGTTTTTTCCTTATAACCAACCCTAGAGCTCTTCTCGGTCGACGAATTTGTCGACCGATAACCTCTCGGTCGACAAATTCGTCGACCGAGAAGGAGCCAAATTTTACGTGTATAAGCACCTCTAGGGTCGGTTTTTTCCTTATAACTGACCCTAAAGGGCATGTCGGTCGACAATATCGTCGACCGACACGAATTTTGATTCCAATTTAGTTCACGCATGTATAAGCATCTTTAGCATTAGTTTTGTACTTTTAACCGACCCTAGAGCTCTTCTCGGTCGACGTATTTGTCGACCGATAGGCTCTCGTTCGACAAATTCGTTGACCGAGAAGCACCTCTAGGGTCGGTTTTTCCTTATAACCGACCCTAAAGGGCTCCTCGGTCGACAATATTGTCGACCGACATAAATTTTGGATCGAGTTTAGTACTTTTCAAAACGTTTATAAAGCATTGGGATCTCAATACTTTGTCTCATTATTGGGAATTCACATCCCTCAATACCACCATCATCACATTTGTTGGATTTGGGTATTCAAACACTTAGTTCATCACTAAACATGGTTATCACTTATCATGTAACTATTACCTTCAGGTCATCTGAACAAGGTATTCATGATGCTTGTTACACAAGCATCTCAATTTCATATCAACCATATCAATTTCATATCAACATCATGCAATACAAAAATAGCATCACTATTCCCTCATTAGGGTTAGAGTTTCCCATCTTTATCAATTAGGGTTTCACATATCATCATCCCATATTGAAGTTTCACATAACATTATCCCATATTAGGGTTTTTACACAACATCACCCTATATTAGGGTTTCACATAACATCATCCCATATTAGGGTTTCACATAACATCATCCCATATTAGGGTTTCACATAACATTATCCCATATTAGGGTTTCATACAACATCATCATATATTAGGGTTTCACATAACATCATTATTAGGGTTGTGTAAGCACCTTAGAGCTCCCTCGGTTGACGAATTTGTTGACCGATAACCTCTCGATCAACAAATTCATCGACCGAGAAAGAGCCAGATTTCACGTGTAAAAGCACCTCTAGGGTCGGTTTTTTCTTTATAACCGACCCTAAAGCGCTCCTCGGTCGACAATATTGTCGACCGACATGAATTTTCAATCCAGTTTAGTTCATGCATACTTGGTCGATGAATTTCTCGACCGATAACCATTCGGTCGAAAAATTCGTCGATCGAGAAGGAGCCAGATTTCACCTCTGGCTCCATCTCAGTCGATGATTTTGTCGATCGATGGTTATTGGTCGACAAAATCGTCGACCAAAATGAGCAAGATTTCCTTCGTAGAAGCACCTCTAGGGTCGGTTTTTTCTTTATAACCGACCCTAAAGTCCTCCTCAGTCGAAAATATTGTCGACCGAGATAAACTTAGGATCCAGTTTAGTTTTTCACACATATATAAGCACCTCTAGGGTCGGTTATAAGGAAAAAAACGACCCTAGAGGTGCTTATACGAAGGAGATCTTGCTCCTTCTCGGTCGACGAATTTGTCGACCGATAACCACTCGGTCGACAAATCGTCGACCGAGAGGGAGCCAGATTTCCTTTGTATAAACACCTGTAGCGTCGTATATTCCTTAAAACCGACCCTAGAGGTCTCTTCGGTCAACAATATTGTCGACCGATAACCATTCGGTCGACAAATTCGTCAACCGAGAATGTGTTTGAGTATTTTTAAATAACCTGACACGGGAACCATTTATCTTTAGTGTCGGTTTTTGGTGTTAACCGATGCTACATGTCTTTCTCTCCGTGAAAAAGCCAAAACCTAGTCTTTCTTCCTCCCGCGAAAACCTTTTATGTTCTATTTTTTTCTCTCCCGCGGCGCCGTGAAGCCCTTGCTTTTTCTTGTGTCATTCCACCATGAATGCCTTGCCTCCTCTCCGTGAAGCCGTTTCCGTGAAGCCATGCCACCTCTCCGCGCCACCAAGAGGATCGTGGTGTCCATACGTGAAGACGCTGCCACCTCTCTGCGCCGCCAAAGCTTTGCCTCCTTTCTTAAAAAAGAGCTCATCGTCGCCGCCTCTCCACTCTTCCACAAAGGTCGCCACCTCTCCGTGAAGGTCATCTCATCCTCCACGAAGGTCGCCGCCATTTCTAAGTAAGTTCGCCACTTTCTTCGTTCCTTCATTCTCGCCTTCCTTCATTCCCACCCGCCGCCATTGCAGCGTCCAGGTCCACTCTCGGTCGACAATTAGTCGACCGAGAGCCCACCTGCGCACAACGTCCAAGTCCACTCTCGGTCGACAAATTTGTCGACCGAGAGTGGTCCTGGACATTGCGCGCAGGTGGGCTCTCGATCGACTAATTGTCGACCGAGAGTGGACCTGCTCCTTATTTATGTGGGAGATATAAATGTTTTAATCATATTTACTATAATGTTCACAAATAGTTTTGAATATTATAATGATTTCAATCTTTTAACTGTTGGAAACGACCTTACTTTGCTAATTTGTACAAGTATTTTCCATTTTATATGATTTGATAACCCAATAATAAAAACATGTCTTTTTTCATATGTAATCATTATATAAATTCTAGAAATTAATACTAGATTAGACATGTGTACTCCTAGATTGACACTTTAGGGATGATGCATGACGTTTAACTTAATATATAAATATGAAAATAATGCATTTATATATTAACTTAGAAGCCCGTTCAAAATTTACTCGTTAGGAGTAAACTTTGGATAGTCCCCGGTTTGGGACTGTTTTTGGATATTTATTCTCACTTAGGATGTACCTGTATAATGTAGGTTTAGTTTTGTAGAAAATTTCAGTAGGATTTCTTCATTTGTTCTCTCGGTACATATGTGAGTGGTTATTTGCCATTTACATCAGTGTACTTGGAGAACTTAGGGGAAATGCTACTGGAATTTTCTTCAAAACTAAACATACATTATACAGTTACTAGTGAGATTAAATATTCAAAAATGGGATAGGTGGTACACTTTAGTATATAAGTAATTAACTTCCTATCAATAAAAACTTACTGATTATTATAGTATCAATATTAAATGGTTAGTTTTATAATTAATTTTAATGTGATATAGAAAATGGATCGAAGTTGGATGTCTATCAAGAACCGTTGCAGTCCAGAGTTTGCCAAAGGTCTTGATGAATTTATCACATTTGCTGAGGAACATAGGAAACTACCTACAACCTTGGTGGTACATTGCATTGCCAACAAATTACTGATGACATTTTTCGTGTGTCCATCCATCTTGTGTATGACGGAATGGGGGACAAACCACTACCCATACCTAATCCTGAATATAGTACAGTTGAAGAAGATGAGGGTGCTATGGTGGGTTGGCCTAGACACGTGGTTATCATTGACAAGGTATACCTTATTTCTACCATATTTTTTATATTTGACTACATATATGAACTCGTGTAATATAAGTATGTAATTTAATTAACAGGTTTGTAAACCAAAAAGTAAATATTCTACTAGTCATCCTCCTATGCCCAAGCCATCTTTCATTCCTGAAGCTACATTTGATGAATTGGGAAGCAAATGTAAATGTTTGTGTCGATACTTAGCCAACCAAAGCTCAGGATCACATATGTTGGTCAATTTAACAGAAGATGCAGCTGGGAGGGACTTTGAGAATTTTATTTTTCTTTATGATATTATAGAGTTGTTCTGATATGATTGGCTAAATACTTCGATAATAGAAGTATGGATAAGGTAAGGAATCTATCAATATATATATATATATATATATATATATATATATATAATTCCAATACACATTTTAAGCTTAGTTCTATATATGGAAATAATTACAAATGTTTTACAACCATTTATATACTGAGATCACAAACCTTGATATAAGGAATGTTGGATTCTTAGTTCCTTCAATCACTAGTCAAGTGGAGACAAATTTTGAGGATGTGAATGAGTACCTCTACTGCATTCAAATATTTTGCTAGTGAAGGGAAGGAAATTATCCTAATTCCTTTTAACGTGCAGTAAATATTATTATTCAATATAATTTTAATAATTAATAAAATTATTTATTTTAATGTTTGTTTTATTCTTACTCAGAGCTAGACATTGGGAATTAGTGGTGATTGGCCCTAAATTGATGACTCTTTATTATCTTGACCCAATGGGTAAAACAACAAGGAGTCACAAACTGAAATTGCCAGCTATGGAGTAAGTATAAATTTAGTCAATGCTTCAACATGATATTTCTATTTAGAATTTCTATTTTACCAACTATTATTTAATTGATAGGGGTATAAATACTTTTCGTGATGCTGGAGGACAAATACCCACAAAATTAAAGACATTGACTTTGAAAAATGTCAAGGTAGCTACTTTGACAACTGCTTAGTCTTATATGTATTATTTTTTCAATTCTAATATGTCAACTCTTAGTCTTATCTCAACTGCTGTTTATAGTAGTTTACTAACATTAAGTATAATTTGTTATTTGTAGTGTCCTATGCAAAATAATGATTGGGCTTGTGGCTACTATGTAATGAAATATATGCAAGCTATTGTCAAACAAGCATCACATGACATTCAGACTATAAGTCAGGTAATAAAGAATAACATCATAAATTTACAAGTGATTGTAGTCATTTTTATAAAATATTAGCATGTGCATTTTCTATTATAGATCTTTACAACTCAGCCTTACACACTTATGGACTTGAATGAATTCCGAGAAGAGTGGTCAGATTCTTTTCTAAATGAAGTCAATATAGCATTGGATTAAATATGTCAGCTCCATTTATGTATGTGGTTTGAGTACTCTTTCATATTTAATTTTGTATCTGATTAATATCATCTCAGACTTGCAATCTATCATTTTGTAAAATTTTATGTGATTATTCATCATTTTTGTCATGAATGTGTGGTTTTGAATGGTGACGGTTGAGCATCAATGCTCCCCTCTCCCAGAATATATGAATCTTCTTATTCTTCTGTTCTATTTCATTTTCTGTAGAAATTTTAAAAAAAACCGTAACTTTTAGCGTCGGTTTTTTAAATAACCGACCCTAAAGATTGAATAACCACTTCAGTGTGATCCTCGGTCGAGAAAATTGTCGATCGAAATGTTTTCGGTCGACAATTTTCTCGACCGAGGGAGTTTTAGAGGGTCATTTTTTTTTTTGGAATAACCGACCCTAAAGATTGAATAAACATTTCAGTGTGATCCTTGGTTGAGAAAATTTTTGACCGAAATGTTTTCGGTCGAAAATTTTCTCGATCGAGGATCACATGCTAAAGTGGTTATTCAATCTTTAGGGTCGGTTATTAAAAAAAACCGACCCTGTAAAACTCCCTCGGTCGAGAAAATTGTCGACCGAAAATATTTCGGTCGACAATTTCGGTCGACAATTTTCTCGACCGAGCATCACACTGAAGTGTTTATTCAATTTTTAGGGTCAGTTATTCCAAAAAAAATGACCCTGTAAAACTCCCTTGGTCGAAAAATTGTCGACCAAAAATATTTTGGTCAAAAATTTTCTCGACCGAGCTCGTTTGTAGGGTCGATTTTTTTGGAATAACCGACCTTACATGCTCCTTTTTTCTTACCTGGGTCGGATTTTTACAACCTTTTGCATCGGTGTTTACTCTGTAAGGTCAGTTTTATTTGGTCAAATAAACCGACTCTATAGAGCAAATTCTATAGCGACGGCCACTTAGGCGTCGGTTAGAAAGTGACGCTTTAGGCTTTAAAAAACCGATGCTACAGACCATTCATGTACTAGTGAGTAATAATGTGTTTATAAACGGTCAAAAAGTAGGAAAGAGAGATTTATTTTACTCATAACAATCAAATCGTAATGAATTTTTGAATGATGGTTTACTATTAAAATATATTTTAAAACAAGACAAATGGATAACATGAGAAACATGTTATAACATATGGGATAACATGAATACATGTTGACACATGGAATAACATGAGATAAATAACACATGAAACAACATGTTATAACAACATGTATACCATGTGTTATAACGTGTTATAATATGTTATCTCATGTTATCCCATGTGTTATCCCATGCTATGACATGTGTCATGGCATGGTTATAAATCTCAAACCGTAATCAATTTTCTAATGAAATAAAAATAGATGAGTTAGTAACTAAAACTACTTTAAGATAATACTAATGTCGACATACTTTTGTATGATTTTTTTTAACAAAATAATCATAATGTATAGGATAACATGTTATGACGTGGGATACCACATGAGATAACATGGTATAACAAATGATATAATATGAGATAACATGAGATACATATTATGACACATGGGATACATGTTATGACGCATGGGATGGAATGGGATAACATGGAATGCATGTTATAACGCATGAGATAATATGAGATACATATTATGATAACATGGGATACATGTTATGACATGTTAGCTTATGTCATAACATGTTAGTGTCAAGATAATACACCTAATAACTCAAAACAAGCAGACATTAAAGATGAAGGCTCAGAGACACAACAGCCAAATGCATCACATCAGTTAATGGTTCACGACAGTCAATGATCACAGTCTTTTTTGTATGTGTATTTACTTCAACTATATGTTTGTTCATATGCCCAATACCTTCTCCTCGCCAAATGCCTCACAAAGAATTATGTATAACTAAGCCATTGTACCTTGTAATTCAAGTTGATTAAGTCGTTGCAATACCTTTCACTCATGTTGTCTTACTCTAACATGGTATCATAGCATCTCTAATCAATCCTCCACTCTTCTCTCCTCCTCTTGTTGTGAACTCATCTTCTTCGACCAGACCTTCTGTGGTGAATGATTCAGGAAAACAAGATTAACTAATGCGGAAGTGTATCGTTAGCAGCGGATTACCAAAAATCACTAAAAATTAAAACCATTTACCAAGAGATCCATTCTCAGGAAAACTTTTTAAACAAGAACCATAATATTACATTCACATCCTAGTTCACATAGTACATTCTCTGTACCATCTCTTCTCAAGGAATATATATATATATATATATATATATATATATATATATATATATATATATATATATATACATCATTGCTTTGCTAAAAAGCACAAGCAGCAAAATCCTTGAGGCATCATGCCAAAATCTTAGATCAATTATAAAAACACTATCACTGACTCCTAGGACCTGAGAGTATAGAGACGACACATAGGACTCTATTTACACATATACAAGACTTGACAGCCAATATCTCCACCTGAGGATTCACTGTTGTCCCTGTTGTTGTTGTTCTTCTTCTTCCCTTTTTATGAGGTTTCTGTTTCTACCTCATCCGCATCCACCTAAAAATGTTGAATCCCACAGGGGTGAGACAATTATAAAATTGCCCCAGCGAGAGATATAACTCTCCGTTGAAAACATTATTATTGCAGTTTAATAGAAATAAACTGAATAGTAGAATCATATATTCAGCGACAGATAAATCAATATCTATGCAGATTAAAGCAACATTTCTATTCAAGCATTTAAGCTACAACTTGATAAAGCAGCATGTCTCTTATTCAATAAGGACTTGAAGAGCATATATAACATTTATGTGTCCAAGAACATGCTAAGTAAAAAAACATCAACCAGCAATTCTCGTATTTCAATCTTATGTAAATACGCTACACGGATGATTACATTTTACAAACATTCTTAAGATTATGCCATGAGGAGATGAGATATACCGCTCATACTCCAACCGACCATGATTACGTAAAGCATCAGTACCATACAAGGTCAATGGGAGAGCTGGATTCCATGACCTCATCTGTCTCAGTCAGTACGAGACTACTTTTAGTAGAGACATCATGTGTCAAACTACAATTAGCTTGCCAGGGTATATTGGCATCTTCGCTATAGAGTTATAGCCAATAGCATATACTCTCTTCAGGGTTATGGCCCATAGCCAATGCTTGGTATTATATTGAGGAGTTATGGCCCGTAGCCATACTCTTATTGGGGTATGGTCTGAAACCAATCCCATACATATGATATAGCCTGTAGCCATTCCTATGGAGCATAAGGATATATTTGCCCAATTACCCCCACATATTCAAAAATATGTATTCCGAGTAAAACTCGTTTCACCATTCAGCTAATTCTGACGCTGATGGATCAGTGGTCAGGGAAACTACATTCTATGGTATCATTTGATTAGTTAAGTACATTATCATATTCTTTTAGCATCAGTCAAGCTTTCAAACATAACTTATTAGGACAATAACTATAAAGAAACATGTAATATTTTCATCAGTTACTTCACAGTCTTTATAAGACATTGGGATCTCAGTCCCTCATTTCAATACTGGGAATTATCATCCCTTCACAATCTCAATACCATAATTATATGGATCTGGGTATTCAAACCCTTAGCTCATCACTGAGCACTGTTACCACTTTTTCAGGTAATTATCACCTTCAAGTCATTTGACCAAGGTAAACATGATACTTATTATACAAGCATCTCTTATGGAACTTGAGGCTCATTAACTCTCTTGTTACCATTTACTAATAAACAAGGTATATTATGGCACCCAAGGTCCAATGAATAATTTCACTGAATAAAGCATCATAGCTCATACCTGGTTATGTTCATCATCTCAGGATACATGCATGGTAAGCACACATGATAACAGATATATCAATCATATTTTAGTTTCATACTATTCAAGGATAACACCATTATTCCCTTATCAGGGTTAAGGTTTCCCATTTCATGTAAATTAGGGTTACTCATTCCCTATGCACAATTAGGACCAATGATTTATCATTTCATTGTCCAAGGTTAGAGTTTCATGCTATATAATATAACCCAGAATTAGGGTTTCACATACCTTCACCCTATTTTAGAATTAGGTCTTACCATTCACATCACATCAAAGTTTATCATACACTAACACCCAATTTAGGGTTAGGTTTCACTATTCCTCCCAATTAGGGTTTTATATTCCATTACCCACAATTAGGGTTTACTATTCATCCTAATTAGGGTTTATCATCAGGATACCTTGAATTAGGGTTACTCATGTCATTACCCTAAATTCAAAACACATCATCCTCTTAGTTTAGGGTTTCATTCAAACTTGCCCTAAATTAGGGTTTGAGTTCATTAATCAACTCAATTAGGGTTTTATGATCTCTTTATCAAGGATCATACCCTAATTGTATATCACATTTATTTTGTATGTGTTAAGCTTGATTGTTACATAAATATCATTCATGCATGAATCTCTCTCTCTCATCCTATTCAGGATGTCCACTACTCATTTATTGATTAGATTGAGCCTACTCTTTATTCAAATACATGCATTTAGGGTTAGCATGATATATTAAATTATTGTATCATTATGCATCAATGATTAATCCCACCGAGGATATAAATAATCTAAGTACATCAGGCCTCCAAATAGTTTAATCAATTGAAACTTTAATTACATGAGGAATGAAAATGAATTGATCGATTGAACCTTCAATTACATTAGGTGATCAATTGGATTAATCGATTGAATCTTCAATTGCATTAAGTATCCAATTGGATTGACCATATTGGACCTTCAATTACTCAACCATACTTAACCCTAGACCTCCAAACGGTCTTGGGTGACCTCCAAACGGTCTTGAGACCGTTTGGGTGACCTCCAAATGGTCTTGAGACTGTTTGGGCTCAATCACCCAAAAATCTAAGTTAACCAAATTGAATTTCAGCACTTAACCCGAGTAGTGTTTGCTAATTGATTAACCTTCAACTGATGAACCCTTTGGAATTAATCAATAAAATTTGATGGGTCATCAACCAACAATATTAGCATCAATTTTTCCAAATGATCAACCCTGGTCAACTCTCCCAAACGGTTTGAAACCATTTAGCTTCAAACGGTTTGATGAAACCGTTTGCTTTCAAACGGTTTTGTTGAAACCAAATGAGCAACTTGTTGAAAACGAATGAAATACAATTTCTTGGGAAATGTGTCCAAGATGATGTCATCATTATCTACCTTCATCCCTGAAGATCTTAGTACTTCAGATTTCATGGAATTACCAATTTCAACCAATAATTAATCAAGAAGATGAAGGAATCAACACAATTGCAAGATTGATAGTTGAATAACAATGTAGAGGGGTTCAAGTTATATAACCCACCTCCAATTGAGCTTCAAAGATTCAAGATCACATCAACAATGGTGGATGCAACTCCTTTCACTAATCCAAGGCTCGTCCTCAATCTTTGAGTGAAAAGGAATGGTTAGAATTGAAGATGGGATCGAGATAAGAAGAAATCATGCATTTATTTTCAATTTCCACCATGGAATCAAGGTGAAAGGAGGTCAAGAAGCTTACCAACAGGTTGGGGGTCGTTCTCCTGGTCCTTCAAAGCTTCCTTGGTCGTTTTTCAAGCAAAGGGTTGAAGTGAATTCGAAGTTACCCTTTCATTCTATGGATAAAGAAGCATATATGTGAATTTTATTGAAAATTCAATTAAGAGAGAGAAAGTAGGAATTATCTCCTCAATTCCCTTGCCAATTGCCCCCTTCTCTTCCTTAGATATGAGGCTATCCTCCTTGCCTATGATTCCTCTCAATTATCCACAATTTAAAGAAAAGCAAATCAAGCACCTTAATCCATTTAATAGTAATATCCATAAGTGAGTGGATATTTCTTTTTCTTATAATAATGTGAGTGGGTTTTTCACCTCTTTGAGATATTTCGTGGCCTAGAAAAGGCATAAGGGTGTTCAAACTTGAGAAAATTCATCCATCTCTTTTTTGGTTGAAGGCCCTTTAATTATTTTATTTATTTTTTACATTAAATTGAAATAAAGTTCCAATTATGCTTAAATCTTGATTATTTTAATATCAAGATTCTCTCTCCTCCAAAGTAATTCAAATGAGATGCCACTCTCATTTTCTTTGCTTTACACGATGCCAAGAAATATTAGGGACCTTATTGAAGTGATAATTTGCACATTGAACCCTAGGTTTTTGGTAAATTGCACATTACCCCAAAAACTAGGTTTTAATGCACAAATATTATTTAATCAGCTCTTTCTTGGTACATAGGCTTTCACTAGCCATACCTCTGCATCATCTTCATTCTCATGATCCTTCAGCACATGAGGAACATATTATCATGCACAATTTGCAATTTAACCCCTCAACTTGGGTAATTTGCACTTTAGTCCAAGACAAGTAAAACATTGATTTCAACAATATTCAAAAAGGACTAAAATTGCAATATAAGTTCCTCTTAAGCCTTAATTACTTTTCAAAAGATAAGAGCAAGCATATAATCATTTTTATTAAGAAAAACACCTAGGGTTAAAACATAACCCAGGTCAGGGATGTTACAAGTTATCCACCTCTTATAAGGATTTCGTCCCCGAAATCATCAACGAAAACATTAAGAGAAAACAGTAGGGTATTTCCTCCTCATCTCTTCCTCTAGTTCCCATGTAGATTATTCAATGCCATGGTGATTCCAGAGGACTTTAACAAGACATATGTCTTTCTTTTTCAGTTTCTTGATTCTTCTATCAAGAATCAACACAGGTCCTTCAACATATGATATATCATCATTTAATTCTACCTCCATAGGTTGCAGAACTAACTCTGTGTCAGGATGACAATTTCTCAACATGGAGATATGAAACACTGGGTGCAATCTATGCAACTCAGGTGGTAATTCCAGCTTATAGGATACCTTTCCCATCCTCTCAATGATTGGATAAGGCCCCATAAATCTAGGAGCTAACTTGCCCTTCTTCCCAAATCTAAGGATACCTTTCTAAGGTGAGACCTTGAGGTATACTCTGTCTCCAACTTGGAATTCTAAAGGTCTACGATGCTTATCAGCGTAAGATTTCTGTCTATCTTGAGCCACTTTCAACTGTTATTGTATTACTTTAATCTTCTCAGTTGTTTGTTGCACTAACTCAGGACCCAAGAGTTGGTATTCCCATGTTTCATACCAACATAAAGGAGATATACACCGTCTACCATATAAATCTTCATATGGTGCCATGTCAATACTGTGCTGATAACTATTGTTATAAGCAAATTCTATCAAGCTCAGATGTAGATCCCAACTTCCTACAAATTGAAGGACACATGCTCTAAGCAAGTCCTCCAAAGTTTGTATAGTCCTTTCAGATTGTCCATCTGTCTGAGGATGAAAGGTTGTACTAAACCTTAGTTGTGTACCCAAAGCTTTACGGAGTCGCTCCCAAAAATGACTCGTAAACTGGGGACCTCTATCACAAACGATAGTAGCTGGAACCCCGTGCAAACGCACTATCTCATCTATGTATATATGTGCAAGCTTCTCAGCAGTGTAGGTTGTTTTGACAGGTAAGAAATGTGTTGTCTTTGTCAACCTATCAACTATCACCCAAATGGAATCATGACTTTTGGCTATTTTAGGCAAACCAACCACAAAGTCCATGGTCACATGATCCCATTTCCACTGTGGTATAGGTAGAGGTTGCATTGTTCCTACGGGCTTTTGATGTTCAGCTTTAACGTGCTGACACACCAGACACCGCATGACAAACTCAACAACATCTTTCTTCAATCCAGGCCACCAATACATATCTTTTAAGTTATGATACATCTTGGTGCTTCATGGATGCATAGCATACATCAAAGAATGAGCTTCTTCTAGAACTAACTTTCTTAAGTTATCGACATCAGGTACTACCATCCTATCATGGTAACAGACTACCTAATCATCTGAATCATGGAAACCACCCCATTTCTCACTACCATACTCTGACCTGATCTGTTGAACTACAACATCAGTTTTTTGTGCTTCTTTAATCTACTATCTCAGAGTAGGTTTCACTTGCATCTCAGCTAACAATCCAGATAACAACGATACCTTAAGTTGTACATTATTTTGCCTTAAAGAGATAAACATATCCCTCTTAGAGCACACTAAGGAATTTAACTGTGCTTTATCTAAGGCTAGTGTTGCTGATTTTCTACTTAAAGCATCAACAACCACATTGGCCTTCCCTGGATGATAATAAATTGTACAGTCGTAGTCTTTGATTAACTCCATCCAGCGACGCTGTCTCATGTTCAGCTCTTGCTATGAGAAGATGTACTTTAGGTTCCTATGGTCTGTGAAAATCTGGAATGTCTCTCCATAAAGATAATGTCTCCAGATCTTCAAAGCATGGACCACATCAGCTAGCTCTAAGTCATGTGTTGGATAATTTTCCTCGTGTTTCTTAAGCTGTCGAGAAGCAAAAGAAATCACTTGATTATCCTGCATCAACACACATCCTAAGCCATTCTTAGATGCATCACAGAAAACTATGTACCCCTTTCCCTACTCAGGTAACACCAACACAGGTGCACTTGTCAACCTTTCCTTCAGCAACTGGAATGATTGTTGACACTTGTCATTCTAGATAAAAGGAACCTCTTTCCTAGTCAACTTGGTTAGGGCTAAAGCTATAGAACTGAAGTTCTTAATGAACCTCTTGTAATAGCCTGCTAGTCCAAGAAAACTACGAATCTCTATCGGTGTCTTTGGTTGTTCCCATCACATGACAGATTCTACTTTCTTAGGATCAACACGAATACCTAAAGCAGATATTATGTGTCTAAGAAAAGAAAATTCTGGTAACCAGAACTCATATTTGCTAAACCTAGCATACAACTTATGCTCTCTTAGCAAAGTTAAAGCCTGACAGAGGTGCTGCTCATGTTGTTGAGCATCTCTACTATAGATCAAGATGTCATCTATAAATACGACTACACACTGATCAAGAAAAGGTCAAAAGATTCTATTCATGAGTTCCATGAATGCAATTGGTGCATTAGTTAGTCCAAACGACATAACTATGAACTCATAGTGACCATATCTTGTCCTAAAGGCAGACTTAGGTATGTCACCCTCCTTAATACACAAGTGATGGTATCCCGACCTCAGATCTATCTTAGAAAAGATAGTTGCACCACACAACTGATCAAACAAGTCATCTATCCTTGGCAAAGGATACTTATTCTTTATTATTACTTTATTTAACTGTCTATAATCAATGCATAACCACATCGATCCATCCTTCTTCTTAACAAAAAGAACCATAGCACCCCATGGTGAAGTACTCGGTTGAATAAAACCTTTCTCAAGCAGCTCCTGAAGTTGTTTCTTGAGTTATTCCATTTCAGCAGGTGCCATCCTATACGGTGTTTGTGCTATAGGTTGCGTGCTCGGAATCAGATTAATCTCAAAATCAATCTCTCGGGGCGGAGGTACACCTGGAAGTTCCTCAGGAAACACATCCTAAAATTCCCTGACTACCGGAATTTCAGAATGATGAGGCCTCTCCATGGTGGTATCTACCACATGTGCCAAGAATGCAAAACATACTTGCCTCATCAACTTCTCAGCTATCATAGCTGACACAAGACAAGTTGGAAGAATCTTTCTATCTCCCTGAAAGATCCATGTGCCACTATCATCTGTGAACACTGCTTGCTTGGACTCACAATCCAAGACAACCTTGTACTTTTCTAGGGTGTCCATTCCAAGAATTACATCGAATCCGTGAATCTCAAGTGGTATAAGATCCACTTGAATGTGATGTTCAGAAAAGATAAGAGTGTAGGGAGAACACACCTCCTGCAACACTGCAGATCCCAACAAAGGGATTTCTACCATCAAACTATTAGCTCTATGATTGACAATCATGTTGCAGTCATGAATCACTTCTCGAGTGATAAAGGAATGTGTAGCACCCGGATCAATTAAAACAGATATGAAGCATGATGAAGACATATCAGAATAAAATAGTTCCATCTGACCTGTCACAACTCGTGGATTAACCACTGCCTCGGGCTAATTCATTGCAAAGAATCTCATCATTGCCTAATGTTAACCATGTGCTCTATTATTGGATGCAGAAGATCCTACCTGGGACATTTGTCCACGTCCTCGGGTACCACTAGAAAACAACTTTCTCTGAGAACCTTGCTGACTCTGTGTCGGGGGTTGATTCACTACTACATTTCCCGTTGGGAAATCCCTTGCCAGATGTCCTACTAGTCCACATCGATGACAAGTTATACTCTATTGATGTGGTCTAGAGGGTCCAGTTATTGATGTATGCTAGGGGCTCTACTCGGAGGAAAACTATGCCCTCTACCCGTACTTGACGTCCATAGCATTTGGGTATTGAACCTCTGTGGTGCTGCCGGTGCGGAAAACCTTAGTTTCTTGAAACCCTCAGACCTTTATCCATGAAACTTTGTGTATTCTTTCTTACTCTTGGTCTGACGCGTCTCAATCACATACCTCTCTATCTATCTTATGGACTCCACGAAGGTGGCAAACCTCTCCCGGTTCTCTGAAGTAGACACTGGAGTGGTCAATTCAGCATTCAATCCCTTCTCGAAACGTCATATCCTCTCCTCATCAGTAGATGCCATATGTGGGAAAAACCGTAAAAGTTCCATGAACTTAGCCTCATACTCGCTAATGTTCATTTGACCCTGCCTAATCCGCTCAAACTGAGTAATTTTCTTGTCTAGAAAAGTCTTCGAAAAGTATCTACTGATGAATTCTCGTCGGAACTCTTCCCATCCAATCTCAGCACCTGGCCTCTTGCCCTCCTAAATGGTCCACCGGTGATGTAACGACCATCGCCAAACTGACAAACAAATCATTACTAATTAAGCGGAATAAACATAAACAACGGATTAACAAAATCACTAAAATTTAAAATCATTTTGTAAGGAGATCCTTGTATAGAAAACTTTTACTGAAAGATCCAAAACTCATACATATCATGATTTACATTGTACAACATTGTTTCACCTCATCTCGAGGACAACATATAACAGTTGCTCTATCAAAACACATACTGGAGCAACATAAAACCTCAAGGCATTCAAACCAAAATCTCATATTATTCATGAAACCAATATGAACCAACTCCAAGGACCTGAGAGTACAGAGACGACACATATGACTTCTATCTACCAGACTTGACAGACAGTACACTCAATCTGAGTTGTCACTATTGTCCCTGCTGCCATTGTTCTTTCTCTGTAGTATGGTCAAAATCCCCCTCGTGCACGTCCACCTAAAAAAATTGTGGATCCCACAGGGTGAGACAATTATCCCAGCGAGATATATAACTCTCCGCCAACAATGTTATTATCATAGTTAAATAATATTAAACTGAGTAGAGGATAAGAAGTTTAGAATATTCTCATCTTTTAAAGAATTACAACTATCTATGATAGAGCAGTAAATCATCTATTCACTTTATAAGGAATATGAAGAACATGTATATCATTTACCCATCATACTATCTCAAGCTTATCCTATGATGCTCATTATCATGGTATGTCATCCATGAATCATTCTCATTTCTATCTGTTAGCCTCAACCAATCTGCTAACCAGATATTGAATTGTACCAGTCATGTGAGTATACATCATCATATCCTGTCCAAGCATTGGACTATGCCAATCATATGCAACCATTCCAGGCATTGGACTATGCCAATCCTGTGCAAACATTCCAGACATTGGGATTTAACCAATCTCGTATTATTATTCCAAGCATTGGGATTTAACCAATCCTGTGTTATTATTCTAGGCATTAGGATTTAACCAATCCCGTGTTATTATTCCAGGCATTGAGATTTAACCAATCCTGTGTTATTATTCCATGCATTGGGATTTAACCAATCCTGTGTTATTATTCCAGGCATTGGGATTTAACCAATCCTGTGTTATTATTCCAGGCATTGGGATTTAACCAATCCTGTGTTATTATTCCAGGCATTGGGATTTAACCAATCATGTGTTATTATTCCAGGCATTGGGATTTAACCAATCCAGTTTTATTATTCCAGACATTGGGATTTTACCAATCTTGTGTTATTATTCCAGGCATTGGGATTTAACCAATCCTGTGTTATAGGCATTGAGAATCTGCCAAGTATTGGACTTTAACCAAACCTGATTACACCGCCAGGCATTGGTCCGTAACCAATCTTGATTACAGGCATTGAGCCTCTGCCAGGTATTGGACTTTAACCAAACCTGATTACACCGCCAGACATTGGTCCGTAACCAATCTTGATTACAGGCATTGAGCCTCTGCCAGGTATTGGACTTTAGCCAAACCTTATTATAGGAATTAAGCCTCTGCCATGTATTGGACTTTAACCAAACCTGATTACACTACCAGGCATTGGTCCATAACCAATCCTGATTACAGGCATTGGGCCTCTGCCAGGTATTGGACTTTAACCAAACCTGATTATAAGCATTAAGCCTCTGTCATGTATTGGACTTTAACCAAACCTGATTACACCACCAGACATTGGTCTGTAACCAATCCTGATTACACATTATTATTGTTGTATCCATTTATTATTATTATTATGTTACTAAGTTTCCATTTCCCCATTTACTTGAACATTGTAACTGCTTTCATGAAACTTTTATAAACATCTTGTTACCTCTCAATGGGAAACAACCATCCACATGGCTCACAAAGCCCATTAAACATCTTGTCACCTCTCACTAGGCAAAAACTAACCACATGGCTCACAAGGCCCATTAAACATCTTGTCACCTCTCACTAGGAAACAACCATTCACATGGCTCACAAGGCCATTAAACATCTTGTTACCTCTCACTAGGCAACAACTATTAGGGTTAGGGTTTCCCCTTTCATATTATTAATTCAAACCCTAATTCATTGCTCCACACATCTAGGAGCATACATTGATATCATAAGTATTCAATCATACTTATTTATTCTCATCATTTATCATTAAATGAATCATCAATACAAGGTATGAGTTCATCTCTCATCCTTACCAGGGTATGATTACATCATACTTTATTAACTTGGCTTAACCCTTTCTCAAGGTATGTTAGCCCACACTTATCAAAGTGCATTAAACTTTACATCTCAATGTAACAATTGACATAACACACTTCATGTGTTACTCATCCAAGTATATTGGATTTAAGGTGCATCGAGGTGTAACAACCTTAAAGTGTTGGATGTGATATTTACCATGCCTTGGTGTATCACTTCCCTCATTACTTTCAACTTACTTAACTTCATCAACTTATCTTATATTAGGGTATATCCCATCCTAATACTTTATGCACTAACACATCACATTTATCATGTAGTGTATTGGCCATAAGTCACACATTTGAATTACCCAACTATCATCAATGATATGGGCTCATCTCAGGTCAAGGCATTGTTAATATAAGGTTGTCGATTATCAACCTGTAACGACCCCATCTCCCGGTAACCCCCAATTAAGGGAGACCTGAAGGTCAGAGCCATTATTCAACTAATAGGATCAAAGGTTCAACAAATAATCAATAACAATTAATAAACTTTACCAACTAAACTGAAAATTGGTATAAAATAAAACTTTGTTTACCTTTTAAAATATGGGATTTCTAAACTTCTATCCATGAAGATACTAATCTAACTAATCCTCCTGTGCACGTTACTTCTCATTTAATTCCACATATGCCACTTTACTGTTTGTTATTTTCATTGTACCTAAAACGTCGACAAACAAAACGTCGGTTAGCCGAAGCTGGTATGTGGGGGAAACAATAATCATGCAAATATGGTAACAACGTAATCATGCAATTAATCATTTAACAACCAAGATTACGTTTTAAGCCACACTACTCAATCCTTACCTATCCCCTAACTCTGTGCTATCCCTACAGTGGACTTGTATGCTACCTCTCTTTAGGTAGATTCTTACCCCCATGGACCTACCTTACAGGTAGCCAATACCTAGGGTAATAGAGTCGCATTGCACTACCCGAAGGTAGTCCAATATCTAAATCATGATGACTTGATGGCCCTACCCCATTGGTAGCCATTTACTAAGTCATTTAATGACCTGATGGACCTACCCCATTGGTAGCCATTTACTAGGTCAACTATTATGCCACAGAGGGGACCAAGATCTGAGCTAGTAGGCACATATCTTAGGTGATAGTCATATCCACATTATACTTTGCATGAATTAAATACATCCAACAGTTTAATTCAAGACACGATGGAAACATCGATAAAAATCTCGGAAAACAAATTTGGGTAGTCATAAGCGTAACCACATACCTGTACATGTAGATTCGGGTGCAAGGATAATCCAAACAACAATGAGCAAGCAAGCATTCAATAAGATCCTGAAACAATTATACAATTTCCTTTTATTACTCATGTCATTAAGATCTATCAAATCTAGCTCGCTTTTTAGGATTTCTAGTCCACTTTTAGGGTTTCCATTGCAATTAGGGTTTCCCTTCCTCTTTTACTATTTTAAACCCTAATTTAACACCATTGATCACAAACCCTAATCTAATCCTCAATTCCAGATTAAAGGCATAATTAACCATTAATTAAGCTAATTAAGCCTCTTTTTATTTAAGCTACTATTTTTATCCTTTTAATCCATGACAATATCATTATACACATTTATCATTAATTCATGATTCATTATGATCCAAATCACTTATGAACTCGATTTGCCATTAATTCCACCTTTTATTCATGAGAAAACCCTAATTACTACAGTTAGGGTATTTATCCAGAATTAAGGACTTTTATACTCTAATTGCTTAGATTCAACATATTTCAACTCCAATAATAAAAAAGATCAATTAAAGCCATTAATGATCTTATTTACTAAAATTAGGGTTTCAAGGCCCATTAAAGTATATTCATGCATATGAAACTCTAAATTAAATAATTATATGCAAAGTTTATCCCTTTTGTTCCTAATGTTCCTTTTATCATTAACAGGCTAGTTATCAACTTTATCCATCAATTAAACCCTATTAATCAATTTAATCATATCAAAATAGGGTTTCTTAATCATCATTACATTAAAGTTAATAACTTCTATTACTTTTCGATTTGCAATCAGAATCAAGCTTCAATTGTATTTTTAGTGGATTCCTTTAGTTCTCCTGATCAAAATTCATATATAACTTATCTAAATCCGAGCTACCAACGATTAGATATGAATTTTGTAAGGTAAACACATATGGACCAATAGCAAAGTGCCACATAGGCAGCTTACACATTGCACGTACCTTGGATTTAAGTTATAACGAAATCCCTCTTATACCCCCGGGCCGTGGATCACTCCTTCACACCCATGAGGGGCAGAACCGTCCACTATCATTTGTTCTTCTTCAACCTTCGCAGCCCTACGCTGCCGTCGACTAGGAAGGTTTGCGAGGGTCTATCCCCTCTACTCCAGGGCCCGTGGGTGGCCGGGAATGGCCACCCCACCTTCGTCTCCCTCTCTTGTACCCAGGGAGCCTCCTCTTGGTGGCCCAGTTACTCATTCCCCATCATGCCAAGACCTGCAAACTCGGTCCTGCTGCAACGATCATGGGGTTGATTCCCATCTCTCCAAGGCACACACTGGCCGGAACTTGTCTCCCTAGCTCTGACGGACCCCTGCGCATGCGGGGAAGCTTCAGGTCATGGCTAAGATGGCCATACCTAGGTGTGCTAGTCCCGCAACCTACTGCCTGCGGGCAGACATCCGGCAAGAGTTGTGGGATGACAAAACTTCGTGAAAGATGACCAATTCTACTCAGGATGGTCGTAGGAGTTTAGAGCCTTCATCAAAACCCCTCACAGCTCCTCGGGACCTTTGGAATTGACCCACTCATATGGCTAGGGTTCAAAGATGAAAACAAGAAGAAGGGAAGAGAAAGGTTCTTTGAATTGTCTTAAACTCAGCCAAAAGGCCCTACCCCTTATATAGGGGATGGTATCCACGCATCAAGACATTCACATGAGAGGGAACAAATCTCTTTCTTAATAGGAAACAACTTTCCTTAATTAAGAAGCAAAACTTCTCTTTCTCCCTCATCCCTTTGATATTCCTTTTTCTTTAATTATTAGGATTACAAAAATTACCTCCTTTATCTTCCTTGTACTTGCCTTTTATGTATTGGTACGAAATTTCTATCTCCTTTTAGTAGAATTAACTTCTTTTTCACAAAATTCATTAATAATGTATCATATTATCCTCTTATTTTGCAATTTTGATATTTTCTCTTTCTTTCCTCTTTATTGGGACTCCTTGGATCCCAAGAAACTCTACGATTTCGAAATTACTTTTTAAGGATACTTATTATCCTTCTAGATACATCTATATGCATTATTTCACATTATCTTATTTATTTCTTATTAAAATATCTCTTTTTGAGGATTTCTTTTTATTTCTATTTTATTTTCCTCATTGGTATTCCTTTTATCATTAGTAATCCTTGGGATACGAAATTCCACCAAGGATAACTCAATTATACCTCTTTTCACTTATTTTCCACATTTTCTCATTGTTTTCAATTTTTTTCTTAATAAAGAAATACATAATTAATCTTTTCTTTTCTTATTGCTTTCTTTATGCAACTTTGGACTCCTTGGAACCCAAGAGGCACGAAATCCTCTTTGTATGTGCCTTCTAGAGGTTTCTACATATTTCTTTTCTTAAGAATTCAATTATCCATTTACTAATTGAATTTCCTTGTTATTTGGGCCCAATAGCCAATAAAGCCCGCAAATAAATCAACAAAGCTATTTCAAATGAAAATCATGCATTCATTCATTATTTTTTCACTTATCTTTAATATGAGAAATTACATTTCTCAACAAAGGAACCCAAAATTTGGGATTGTAACATCCTTCCCCTCTTATGAGAATTTTGCCCCCAAAATTCTATCAAGCAAGCAAACAAACAGGATAAACCTTTCATGTGTCCATAATAGCTCTTATGTGGCTTCACTCCTTCCAGGGTGCTTCCCAAGAACTTTCATCATCTCATTTCCTTCCATCTGAGTTCTTTCTTACCTTGGTATATCGTACCCTCATAGGTGACTCAGGACATTCCAGCCTCAAAAGCTGAATAGGTTCAGGGCTCAGCACCTGGCTTGGGTACTTCACATAGTGCTCTAGATCGGACTCATGCAACACATCATTTTATCCTGAGGGGTAAGGTTACACAACCATCTCCACCAATCCATCTCAAATGGACCCATATATCGGGGACTTAGCTTTCTCAGCTATAGCTTAGAGGGGTTGGATTTTCACATCACATATTCTCCCATAGTGAACTGCATGTCAATCTGTTTTGCATCAGCTTGTGACTCATGTCACCACTGGGCTCTCTCTCTCAGCCATTGCTTGATCAAAGCGACTTCATCTGCACACACGGTGGATCTTTTCTGACCTTCGCGAGGCCTCCTTCACCAACATCATCTTAATGAAGTGGTGACCGACACATCCTCTCTATAAGACTTCTTGCATCCCGATAAAGGTTAGGGTGGTTAACATCACATCGTTAGAACTGTCTCTTGGTATCACCCTGAACAAGCACACTTACTCTCATCAGACCCTCTAGTCTGGATCATACTAACCATTAGTTAGGGGTGATAAACTATACTATCATCAAGCTTGTCATGTACCTACTTCCACTTCATGGAAGTGAACCTTGGTCATATCCAAGAACTTTTGAACTCACATCATGACGTAGTCAAATCATCTCTCTTTCTCTTATGTAGTTCAACAAAACCTGTCTCTTGACAGTACTCCTTCTTTCTCATGTCATCTAGGTAAGGCGATCTACCATAACCCATATTGCATCTTGACCTTCCTTGGTCTAGGGGAGTCTTACTACAACATCCATAGTAATGAACTCCCATTCTCTCTCGGGGACTCTTTTATCCTCTATATCGATACACTGGGTTACTGATGTTCGTCCTTCACTTTTATCATGCATGGCCACAAGCCACATGCATCTTCATCTTAAGCATCCAAAGTGCTACTATCTCTTACTATCTCAGTAATATCATGGTATATGATAATCTTAAAATCATGATCTTCAGCGTGTCATGATTCCTCAAGCTGATTCCTCAGAAACCCTACACCACTCCAAAGGGTTTCTTCACCTCCCTTTTCAAAGGCATGTATCGGAGGTTCTACAACCATCCTTTCATTATATCATGGACTAGGCTGGCTAACCAAACAACCTTTAACTTGATCGATCGATGTTATTACATTTGTGTGTTAGCCAAACTTATCTCGTTTCCAACTGAGGGTTAACCTAACAACTTCAACTTCTTCTAGCTCCCAGCTAAACCAGGCAGCTATACCTCAATCCAAGCATTCATTACCACTTCTTACCCTTAGGTGTTAGATAAAGTTGAAGACATACTCTTCCATGCATATCTCTTATCATCTCAAACTCTAAGTTTATCTTCATCAAGAAACTTTGAGCTCCTTTTCATGGTGGTCAAACTCAACCTTGCATATCTTGCAAATTCCAGATAGCTCATGATATAACCGCCTCACAAGAAGACTACACTACTCCTATTAGTGTTTGTAAACCATTCATGTACCATTCACTCCACCAGGGTATGTTATCTTCTCTGTCCCCATATCTCGTGGCAACGTTCCAAACCACATTATATTTTATCCTTAGTGTATGGCATGCGTACTGTCCCATCTCTCACTCCCATAACAAGAGGAAATAAGCATTTGGCTGCAGTCCAAATACAGAGTTCTTCCTATTCCAAGAGTAGAGATGATACATCCCACCTTGCCAGTACACCTTCAATTCTAGGTTGAAACGTGCAACTTATGTCTCTACATCACAATTATCTCGATATCAAAGTTACTTCCATGGTAAACTGGTCTCGAACCTATCTGGTCCAAACACAATCCTTAGTCATCACTTCTAGGTCTATAGGGTGCCAGCACTTTTGGGGTCATCCATCTTCCCTCATGCATCAGAGAGTGCCCTACTCATCTGCCCTTTAGGTCCCATGAGTTTATGAAGGTGATCAATCTCCTAACCCATGGCTCTCAGACAATGATAGATGTTTCCTCCCGACCCTATGGTCATGTGCAACTAGGGAATTAGGCAACTCCTTCTTCCATCGGTCTTATCCCTACCTGGCCCTAGGATAGACTTAGGATTCCATTATAGTACATATCCAACTTAGAACCTTACCCAAGCCTTCATCATCTCTCTCTGCATTCATGATTGACTTTCATCCCTTCATAGGGGTCATGGCAACCTGCCTACCTTGGTCGGGCCCCATGCGAGTTACCTCCATGGTAACACATCCACATGCACTTTAGAGATGGCTATATATGGGTCTACATGTTCATTCTCATGCCATGTACTTTTCACTTAGCTTCTCAAGATCCTATGAACCTCTTTAGGTTATCTCAAAACCAACAAAATTGGTATACACCCTACCAAAGGGTCCCTCTCCCAGGATGGGAGGACACTACAACTTTTGACAACAAGGTCTCAACTGTCCTTAGGGTTTTCATTCACATGAGCATGCCTAACTCGACAACTACTAAGGCACAAGTAGACCACCTATTAAACCATGCTAGGTCATACTTGTTCTCATCCTCAACATTAGATCAACTTAGTTGTAAGGAGTTCATCAAATGTACCCTTAACTTAAGGGATTTGCTTTACCTCTACACATGAGGAGTACCATGCTCGAAACTATAGAGACTCAAATCTCATCATGAGCATTGGGTATACTGCTTCCCCTCTTAGGCCTAGGAACCCTAGGTTCTCCTTTGGATATCCAACTGCGTGCTCAATCTCTTAACCATGGATCAATCATGTCCAAGGTATGCCATGTACTCCCATGCCCCTTTTATATGAGCAACACCTCAGAGTTGAGTCCTCCTCAAGGACATTCAACTAGGTATAAAACCTCACAACAGGGTACTTAAACCTCCTCAGGGTCTAAGGCACTCTTTATCTCATCCAGTAGGTAGTCACTTATACCATGGGTACCAGAAGGTTCCTCTAAAGGCAACCAAGATATCATCAGCCTTCAGGGATCAAGCATAAGGCAACCACTATCATCCACTTAGGTCGCATCATTCTCGACTCCCCACTATTCCTCAAGTTTTGGGGTTTTAGGCTTCCAACCTCCCTATTGGGGTTCTGCTTCCTCTCTCTAGAGCTAATTCCACATCCAACCATACTTACTAGAGGTCCCTTCTCCATGAAGGCTCATGCTCACAAGCATACCCCTATATGGTTGAAGCCTATGCTCAACTCATGTTTGGCTCAAGAGCATCCATACCCCTTTCATAATCCATCCATCATGATCTCTTAACCAGGATTTCATCAAGCTATACCCTACTTGCCTAAGCCCATAGGGTAACTATAAGTTATCTAACCTCATCCACGAAGGAGCTTATCCTTTGCACTAGCATGCACGACCCTCTCCATGGTTGGGTCGCCAAAGGTACTAGGTCATCTACCCTCTTATGGCATCCCAAAAGCATGACCAACCAAACACTCAGTCAATCATGTCATCTCTCTCTCTCGAACCTTCTCTTCGGGTTAGGGTTACCATCATCCTCAAAGGATGAGCTAGGTCTCTACCTTTAATGGAGGTCTCTACCTCCAAGACTAACTCTCTCTACTCATCCTCCTACCAAGGAGGTCTATCCCCAGGTCTCTCCTGAGGGCAATGACAACTCGTGTCATACGACCTAAGCATGTATCTATTCCTTTTACGCTTACTCTATTAAGCTTATGTCCATGATATCTTATTTACATGCTTTTTATTAATTTGGTGGAGGATTCCTTAATCCTTATCAACCTTACCCATACCTCAAGAGGGTGAGGAGAAGAGAGAAAACCCTAATCCTTAAGGTCCTTAACAAAATTTGAGTTGAGAAGGGATGAACAAGATGAGAGAGTCCTAAAGGTGTCTTATTTCGAGTCATATCCTAAGACATCGGCCAGGCAGTCACACAATCCGGGAGTCCTCGTATTCCGATTAGCGGTGCGGAGGAAAATATTGCCATCCCCCGGATGTGATCCTTTTCTAGACACCTCAATCTTTCAGACAATCCTCTAATAACTCCCTTGGTTCTATGGAATTTGTAAAATTTAAAAATTATTAAAGATTAAATGAGGAACCTATACTCTGATACCAATTGTAATTACCCCATCTCCCGGTAACCCCCAATTAAGGGAGACCTAAAGGTCAGAGCCGTTGTTCAACTAATAGGATCAAAGGTTCAACAAATAATCAATAACAATTAATAAACTTTACCAACTAAACTGAAAATTGGTATAAAATAAAACTTTGTTTACCTTTTAAAATATGGGATTTCTAAACTTCTATCCATGAAGATACTAATCTAACTAATCCTCCTGGGCATGTTACTTCTCATTTAATTCCACATATGCCACTTTACTGTTTGTTCTTTTCATTGTACCTAAAACGCCGACAAACAAAACGTCGGTCAGCCGAAGCTGGTATGTGGGGGAAACAATAATCATGCAAATATGGTAACAATGTAATCATGCAATTAATCATTTAACGACCAAGATTACGTTTTAAGCCACATTACTCAATCCTTACCTATCCCCTAACTCTGTGCTATCCCTGCAGTGGACTTGTATGCTACCTCGCTTTAGGTAGATTCTTACCCCATGGACCTACCTTACAGGTATCCAATACCTAGGGTAATAGAGTCGCATGGCACTATCCGAAGGTAGTCCAATATCTAACTCATGATGACTTGATGGTCCTACCCCATTGGTAGCCATTTACTAAGTCATTTAATGACCTGATGGACCTACCCCGTTGGTAGCCATTTACTACGTCAACTATTATGCCACAGAGGGGACCAGGATCTGAGCTAGTAGGCACATATCTAAGGTGATAGTCATATCCACATTATACTTTGCATGAATTAAATACATCCAATAGTTTAATTCAAGACACGATGGAAACATCCATAAAAATCCGGAAAACTAATTCGGGTAGTCATAACCGTAACCACATACATGTACATGTAGATTCAGGTGCAAGGATAATCCAAACAACAATGAGCAAGCAAGGATTCAATAAGATCCTGAAACAATTATACAATTTCCTTTTATTACTCATGTCATTAAGATCTATCAAATCTAGCTCGCTTCTTAGGATTTCTAATCCACTTTTAGGGTTTCCATTGCAATTAGGGTTTCCCTTCCTCTTTTACTATTTTAAACCCTAATTTAACACCATTGATCACAAACCCTAATCTAATCCTCAATTCCAGATTAAAGGCATAATTAACCATTAATTAAGCTCATTAAGCCTCTTTTTATTTAAGCTACTATTTTTATCCTTTTAATCCATGACAATATCATCATACGCATTTATCATTAATTCATGGTTCATTATGATCCAAATCACTTATGAAATCGATTTTCCATTAATTCCACCTTTTATTCATGAGAAAACCCTAATTACTACATTTAGGGTATTTATCCAGAATTAAGGACTATTACACTCTAATTGCTTAGATTCAACATATTTCAACTCCAATAATAAAAAAGATCAATTAAAGCCATTAATGATCTTATTTACTAAAATTAGGGTTTCAAGGCCCATTAAAGTATATTCATGCATATGAAACGCTAAATTAAATAATTATATGCAAAGTTTATCCCTTTTGTTCCTAATGTTCCTTTTATCATTAACAGGCTAGTTATCAACTTTATCCATCAATTAAACCCTATTAATCACATTAATCATATCAAAATAGGGTTTCTTAATCATCATTACATTAAAGTTAATAACTTCTACGACTTTTCGTTTGCAATTATAATCAGGATTCAATTGTATTTTTAATGGATTCCTTGAGTTCTCCTAATCAAAATTCATATATAACTTATCCAAATCCGAGCTACCAGCGATTAGATATGAATTTTGTAAGGTAAACACATATGGACCAATAGCAAAGTGCGACGTAGGCAGCTTACACATTGCACGTGCCTTGGATTTAAGTTATAACGAAATCCCGCTTATACCCCCGGGCCGCGGATCACTCCTTCACACCCATGAGGGGCAGAACCATCCACTATCATTTGTTCTTCTTCAACCTTCGCAGCCCTACGCTGCCGTCGACCAGGAAGGTTTGCGGGGGTCTATCCCCTCTACTCCAGGGCCCGTGGGTGGCCGGGAATGGCCGCCCCACCTTCGTCTCCCTCTCTCGTACCCAGGGAGCCTCCTCTTGGTGGCCCAGGTACTCGTTCCCCATCATTCCAAGACCTGCAAACTCGGTCCTGCTGCAGCGATCATGGGGTTGATTCCCATCTCTCCAAGGCACGCACTGGCCGGAACTTGTCTCCCTAGCTCCGACGGACCCCTGTGCATGCGGGGAAGCTTCAGGTCATGGCTAAGATGGCCATACCTAGGTGTGCTAGTCCCTCAAACTGCTGCCTGCGGGAAGACCTCTGACAAGAGTTGTGGGATGATGGAACTTCGTGAAAGATGACCAATTCTACCCAGGATGGTCGTATGAGTTTAGAGCCTTCATCAAAACCCCTCGCAGCTCCTCGGGACCTTTGGAATTGACCCACTCATATGGCTAGGGTTCAAAGATGAAAAAAAGAAGAAGGGAAGAGAAAGGTGCTTGGAATTGTCTTAAACTCGGCCAAAAGGCCCTACCCCTTATATAGGGGATGGTATCCACGCATCAAGACATTCACATGAGAGGGAACAAATTTCTTTCTTAATAGGAAACAACTTTCCTTAATTAAGAAGCAAAACTTATCTTTCTCCCTCATCCCTTTGATATTCCTTTTTCTTTAATTATTAGGATTACGAAAATTACCTCCTTTATCTTCCTTGTACGTGCCTTTTATGTATTGGTACGAAATTTCTCTCTCCATTTAGTAGAATTAACTTCTTTTTCACAAAATTCATTAATAATGTATCATATTATCCTCTTATTTTCAATTTTGATATTTTCTCTTTCTTTCCTCTTTATTGGGACTCCTTGGATCCCAAGAAACTCTATGATTTCGAAATTACTTTTTAAGGATACTTATTATCCTTCTAGATGCATCTATATGCATTATTTCACATTATCTTGTTTATTTCTTATTAAAATATCTCTTTTTGAGGATTTCTTTTTATTTCTCTTTTATTTTCCTCATTGGTATTCCTTTTATCATTAGTAATCCTTGGGATACGAAATTCCACCAAGGATAACTCAATTATACCTCTTTTCACTTATTTTCCACATTTTCTCATTGTTTTCAATTTCTTTCTTAATAAAGAAATACATAATTAATATTTTCTTTTCTTATTGCTTTCTTTATGCAACTTTGGACTCCTTGGAACCCAAGAGACACGAAATCCTCTTTGGATGTGCCTTCTAGAGGTTTCTACATATTTCTTTTCTTAAGAATTCAATTATCCATTTACTAATTGAATTTCCTTGTTATTTGGGCCCAATAGCCAATAAAGCCCACAAATAAATCAACAAGGCTATTTCAAATGAAAATCATGCATTCATTCATTATTTGTTCACTTATCTTTAATATGAGAAATTACATTTCTCAGCAAAGGAACCCAAAATTTGGGATTGTAACACAACCACTCTAGGTGTTTCACCTATCAAGGTATTAGCCACACCATTACTTGTTGTTTCACTCATCACTCCTAAGAGTATCTTGCCCTCACCTTTATAAGGTGTCTCGGGTTAAAGGTGTGCATATGTTAACCATATCGGGTTGTAGGTGTATAGGAACCACCATATTGGGCTAGAAGTATATACACACCATTCATATCAGGCTAGAGGGGTTTATATGTGTTACCCATGTCGTGCATGAGGTATTAAGCCATCACCATGTTGGGCTAGACATCAACTAGGGTTGTGTATCAGGCTATCATATCGTGCAATAGCACTTGCTATTCTTTACTCATATCGGGTTACCCAAGTTAGGGTTTCATGTCAACTTATAAGTATTCATTTAACCTTGTATCGTGCATGGCGTATGTACTTGACTCCCTATCGTGCAAGCATCTTGTGCAAGACATATCGGGCAAGTCATATCCATATCGGGTTATAACTACTTGTATTTATACTTGAACCCGATATCACTTTTACAAAGTGACACCATCTTCTTCAAGCTCTAGACCTTTGTTCTAACTGATATAATTCATGGAAACAGGTCTAAGCAGTTACTAGAACTCATAATTTCATCAATTATTTCAGGAAATTTCAGAATTAAAAGTATTTCACTAAGTATAGCAATTTAGGTGATGAATAATAACATGTCTGAGTTCAAGTTATATAACCCACCTTAAGAACAACTTCAAAGATCCAAGCTCCAAATCTCCATGTTCCTAAGGTTGAAGATGACTTTATCAAAAGTCCAAGGCTCATTCAAAACTCCTTCATATACAAGGAATCACCATGGATAAGCAATTGGTGAAGAAGAAAAGAAAGGAAGATTAAAACCCTAAAATCATGCTTCAATCCAAGGTTAAAGACGATCATTGCCTCACATTAGGGTTAAGTATGAGCTACGTATTGCTCCTTAACACCTTTTCACGATACCCTTGTGTCCTTGCATGATATGCCAACCCTCTTGCACGATATGGCACTCACTTGCACGATATGCCACTCAACTCTTCACTCTATGGCTGATATCACTCTATATGGCCAATATCACCTACTTGGTCGATATGTTCTTGCCATGGGCGATATCCCAAGGCCCATGCACGATACCACAACATCCCTTCACGATATGGGAGCTCTATGCACGATACCTTAGGGTAGGAGGCTTGTAAGGTCGCAAAAATGCACCAAGGGGTGAAACTAGGGGTATATATACTTGTTGTTCATGAAGGAGGGCAAAAATGAGGTGTCATTATTTTGAGCTAGTAGGTGCCACGTGTCATGAATGGGTGACACGTGTACATGCATGCATCAACATTTATCTTAACATTCAAAAAGGTTGAGGATCATTTAGAGATGCAAATTCGTCCATTACTTATCCATTTGGATAAGTCATCTAGGTTTAATCACTATTTTAAGTCAAGCGATACACTTTTTCTAAGGAAACTTGTTGGCCGTCACACCTCACCTCCTTGAGGTGATTTGCACAATATGGAATTTGCCAAGAGCTCTCAAAACTATATGAGACGCCTCTTTGGGCTCCATGGCCGATAGGCACTCATATATAAGCTTTTCAACTTGATACAACTCAAGTTAAGCTTCCAAATTCAACCCTTTTTCTTGGTCATTTCTTCACCAAGATTACCATCATTCATAATGGAATCAAACATGGTGTCTCATTCATTATCTTTCCTCTAAATAATACATAGAGGAAGTAGGGACATTCTAGAGGTGGTAATTTGCATATCAACCCCACATTTTGGGTAAATTACATCTTGTACCAAAACTGGTGCACAATGCTCCAACATTGTTCAAACATGGAATTTAGGCTTTCCACAAGCCATCACTTAGCATCATTCTCTCTCTTATTATGCTTAAACACATGGGGTACATTCAAAATGTGACATTTTACATTATAGCCCCTCAATTTGGGTAAATTGCACTTTGGTCCAAAATAAAGGAAAATTGCTCAAACAGCATTCAATCGGGACCAAACTTGAAACATGAGTGTGTCACATGATAACAAAGCACCTTAGAGGAATATATTAAAGTTATAAGCAACTTTATTAGCCAAAACAAATAGGGTTACCTCATAACCCAGGTCAGGGATGTTACAATTATAAACCCCTAACAAGGATTTCATCCCTGAAATCCCAGGAAAAGGAGAGGCATATTTTATTCATTTATTATACCATCGAGTCTCCACATAACATCTTAATGTCATGGAGACACCATAGAACTTTGACTAGCACAAAGTTCTTCTACACATGATTATCATATAATCTGTCATACAGGACACCTACTCCACTATCCTTTTCATTATTGACTGTAGAGTCAACTTTGTGTCAGGTAACATTTTTCTTAGTCGGAGAATCATTATACATACCTTATTTAACTCAGGTGTCAAACCTTACCGATTTGTTACCTTTTCAACTTACATCTTTTCTGATGTCATGTTTATGCGGGGCATAAACCCCTAACAAATGGTATCCATACTATAGTATGTAACTGGACGAATTTCAGAGTTGGCCCCTCTAGGTAATCAAACATTACTTCTTATCAGGAGTCATGTTCCCATTTTCTCATATCATTGAAAGTTCTTGGATACTAGGATTTTTTTACCTTGGTACCCATTATATGTTCCATAAACACATCACATCATCATCATGATTACTAGATTTGGGTATTCAAATCCTCAATCCATCACTGAACATTGTTACCTCTCATTAGGTAATGGTTACCTCTAGGTCTGAGGACCAGGGTATACATTATACTAAACATCTTCCTTTGTTTATAAATTGATTTATGATTAACTCAGATCCCTTCGTATATCAATTAGGATGTTGTAGAAATATCCATGCCACATCTTCTACCTCATTAAGCTCTTTACATTGTCTCAGAATGACTACTTGATCAGAGTAATCAGAAAGATAACAATCTAAGAGTTCCATATTTACCTTGCCTTCAATAGATGAATACCTAGCCAGGGTATTCAAGAACTGAAATTAGGTAGTATGCATTTGTTTTGTGTTATGTTTCATCTCTTTAAATTTTTACTACTTAGTATCTCAGGTTTTCTTTGGGTGTTTCTTTTACATATCTTCCTTTTCTACATGAAGAGAGAAGTTTCAAAACATATAAGAGAATATTAATCTAAATATAGGTTCTCATCCTTATTATCTCTTCCTCATGTCCTCATAGGACTAATTAGAGGAAGCTCAACATCAACTACCTTCTTATAATTATCAGATTAAATCTAGAGAAGACATATCAGAATGAGAAAGCTCTATCTGACTGTCATCCCTCACAGTCATCCACCACATCTGGTTGACTCAAACATAGAGTCTATTTGTTTCATGTTGTTTCTTTTGCCTTTTTACACTATTAGGTTGTAACTTTCATAAGCCCTACCAAGTCTACCTCGGTTGTTGGGTCATTTACTCCCTTCTTTTTGAATAAAAGGGTTTAGTATGCTTAACATGTCCATGTCTTATCCTCATACCATAGTCTTATCAGTATCATTGTCGATGTAAAAACTAAGCCATGGGTCAAGTGGAAAGTTAGGACCTTTACCTTTACATAGTGGCTCTTGCCCTGGTACACTAGGCATTTATTGCACTGATAGCACCAAAAACTGTCTTTTTAGAAAAATTAGGCAAATGTCTCTAAAATTATAGAGACCTTACCTTAAATATTAGCTTATTGCCTCTTCTTGGGCATTACCATCACAGATGTACTATCTGTCTAAACTTATGGCAGAGTCTACTTTCTCACCATATGTTAATCTTTCCCACATTTTCCACTGTTCCAACATGACTATGTCATTTAGGAATCCTTTCAAAGCCTAAGTTTCTGTATTGAGGACTGGTAATCTAGGTTGTAACGCTAGTATCCAGTCTACTACATGCATCACTGTTGTCCTAACCAGCCCAACAAGAGCATAAAACCAGAATTCTCTATCCTGATTCAGTCAAGATGGGAATTCTTAGGCACTCATTTTTCTCTTGCCTTATCCCTTGCACCCTCTCCTGGTGCAACAACATTGCTCTCAACAATGTGTTCCTCGTGTTCTCCAGTCATTTATAAACTTTACCCTTTCTTCTGCATAAGCGGAAGTCACTATAGGGTATATTGGAGGACACTAACACAAACTCAACACCTTAGTCCTATGTCTCTGTAGACTCAGCGAACCTTAAGCTCTGATACCAAACTTGTAACGACAGTCACCAAACTGACAAACAAATCGTTACTAATTAAGCGGAATAAACATAAACAACAGATTAACAAAAATCAATAAAATTTAAAACCATTTTGCAAGGAGATCCTTGTATAGAAAACTTTTAATGAAAGATCCAAAACTCATACATATCATGATTTACATTGTACAACATTGTTTCACCTCATCTCGAGGACAACATATAACATTTTCTCTATCAAAACACATACTGGAGCAACATAAAACCTCGAGGCATTCAAGCCAAAATCTCATATTATTCATGAAACCAGTTCGAACCAACTCCAAGGACCTGAGAGTACATAGACGACACATAGGACTTCTATCTACCAGACTTGAAAGACAGTACACTCAAGCTAGGCTGTCACTACTGTCCCTGCTGCCATTGTTCTTTCTCTGTAGTACGGTCTCAATCCCCCTCGTGCACGTCCACCTAAAAAAAATGTGGATCCCACGGGGTGAGACAATTGTCCCAGCAAGAGATATAACTCTCTGCCAAAATTTTTATTATCACAGTTAAATAATATTAAACTGAGCAGAGGATAAGCAGTTTAGAATATTCTCATCTTTTAAAGCATTATAACTATATATGATAGAGCAGTAAATCATCTATTCACTTTATAAGGAATATGAAGAACACGTATATCATTTACCCATCATACTATCTCAAGCTTATCCTATGATGCTCATTATCATGGTATGTCATCCATGAATCATTCTCATTTCTATCTATTGGCCTCAACCAATCTGCTAACCAGATATTGAATTGTACCAGTCATGTGAGTATACATCATCATATCTTGTCCAAGCATTGGACTATGCCAATCATATGCAACCATTCCAGGCATTGGACTATGCCAATCATGTGCAAACATTCCAGGCATTGGGATTTAACCAATTCTATGATATTATTCCAGGCATTGGGATTTAACCAATCCTGTGTTATTATTCCAGGCATTGGGATTTAACTAATCCTGTGTTATTATTCCAAGCATTGGTATTTAACCAATCATGTGTTATTATTCTAGGCATTGGGATTGGGATTTAACCAATCTTGTGTTATTATTCCAGGCATTGGGATTTAACCAATCTTGTGTTATTATTCCAGGCATTGGGATTTAACCAATCATGTGTTATTATTCCATGCATTGGGATTTAATCAATCCTGTGTTATTATTCCAGGCATTGGGATTTAACCAATCATGTGTTATAGGCATTGAGCCACTGCCATGTATTGGACTTTAATCAAACCTGATTACAACGTCAGGCATTGGTCTGTAACCAATCCTGATTACATGCATTGAGCCTCTTCCAGGTATTGGACTTTAACCAAACCTGATTACACCGCCAGACATTGGTGTATAACCAATCATGATTATAGGCATTGAGCCTCTTCCAGGTATTGGACTTTAACCAAACCTGATTACAGGCATTAAGCCTCTGCCAGGTATTGGACTTTAACCAAACCTGATTACACCGCCAGACATTGGTCCATAACCAATCCTAATTACATGCATTGAGCCTCTTCCAGGTATTGAACTTTAACCAAACCTGATTATAGGCATAAAGCCTATGCCAGGTATTGGACTTTAACCAAACCTGATTACATCGCCAGACATTGGTACGTAACCAATCCTGATTACAAATTATTATTGTTGTATCCATTTATTATTATTGTTATGTTATTAAGTTTCCATTTCCCCATTTACTTGAACATTGTAATTGCTTTCATGAAACTTTTATAAACATCTTGTTACCTCTCACTAGGCAAAAACCATCCACATGGCTCACAAAGCACATTAAACATATTGTCACCTCTCACTAGGCAACAACTAACCACATGGATCACAAGGTCCATTAAACATCTTGTCACCTCACACTAGGCAACAACCATTCACATGGCTCACAAGGCCATTAAACATCTTGTTACCTCTCACTAGGCAACAACTATTAGGGTTAGGGTTTCCCCTTTCATATTATTAATTCAAACCCTAATTCATTGCTCCACACATCTAGGAGCATACATTGATATCATAAGTATTCAATCATACTTATTTATTCTCATCATTTGTCATTAAATGAATCATCAATACAAGGTATGAGTTCGTCTCTCATCCTTACCAGGGTATGATTACATCATACTTTATTAACTTGGCTTAACCCTTTCTCAAGGTATGTTAGCCCACACTTATCAAAGTGCATTAAACTTATTACATCTCAATGTAACAATTGACATAACACACTTCATGTGTTACTCATCCAAGTATATTGGATTTAAGGTGCATCTAGGTGTAACAACCTTAAAGTGCTAGATGTGATATTTACCATGCCTTGGTGTATCACTTCCCTCATTACTTTCAACTTACTTAAGTTCATCAACTTATCTTGAATTAGGGTATATCCCATCCTAATACTTTATGCACTAACACATCACATTTATCATGTAGTGTATTGGCCATAAGTCACACATTTGAATTACCCAACTATCATCAATAATATGGGCTCATCTCAGGTCAAGGCATTGTTAATATAAGGTTGACGATTATCAACCACTCTAGGTGTTTCACCTATCAAGGTATTAGCCACATAATTAGTTGGTGTTTCACTCATCACTCCTAAGAGTATCTTGCCCTCACCTTTACAAGGTGTCTCGGGTTAAAGGTGTGCATATGTTCACCATATTGGGTTGTAGGTGTATAGGCATCACCATATCGGGCTAGAAGTATATACACACCATTCATATCGGGCTAGAGGGGTTTATATGTGTTACCCATGTCGTGCATGAGGTATTAAGCCATCACCATGTTGGGCTAGACATCAACTAGGGTTGTGTATCAGGCTACCATATCGTGCAATAGCACTTGCTATTCTTTACTCATATCGGGTTACCCAAGTTAGGGTTTCATGTCAACTTATAAGTATTCAATTAACATTGTATCATTCATGGAGTCTATACTTGACTCCCTATCATGCAAGCATCTTGTGCAAGACATATCGGGCAAGTCATATCCATATCGGGTTATAACTACTTGTATTTATACTTGAACCCGATATCACTTTTACAAAGTGACACCATCTTCTTCAAGCTCTAGACCTTTGTTCTAACTGATATAATTCATGGCAACAGGTCTAAGCAGTTACTAGAACTCATAATTTCATCATCTATTTCAGGAAATTTCAGAATTAAAAGTATTTCACTAAGTATAGCAATTTAGGTGATGAATAATAACATGTCTGAGTTCAAGTTATATAACCCGCCTTAAGATCAACTTCAAAGCTCCAAGCTCCAAAGATCCACGTTCCTAAGGTTGAAGATGACTTTATCAAAAGTCCAAGGCTCGTTCAAAACTCCTTCATATACAAGGAATCACCATGGAGAAGCAATTGGTGAAGAAGAAAAGAAAGGAAGATCAAAACCCTAAAATCATGCTTCAATCCAAGGTTGAAGATGATCATTGCCTCACCTTAGGGTTAAGTATGAGCTCCGTCTTGCTCCTTAACACCTTTACATGATACCCTTGTGTCCTTGCACGATATGCCAACCCTCTTGCACTATATGGCACTCACTTGCACGATATGCCACTCAACTCTTCACTCCATGGCCAATATCACTCTATATGGCCAATATCACCTACTTGGCCGATATGCTCTTGCCATGGGCGATATCCCAAGGCCCATGCACGATAACACAATATCCCTTCACGATATGGGATCTCTATGCACGATACCTTAGGGTATGAGGGTGGTAAGGGTCGCAAAATTGCACCAAGGGGTGAAACTAGGGGTATATATACTTGTTGTTCATGAAGGAGGGAAAAAATGAGGTGTCATTATTTTGAGCTAGTAGGTGCCACGTGTCATGCATGGGTGACACGTGTACATGCATGCATCAACATTTATCTTGTCATTAAAAAAGGTTGAGGATCATCTAGAGATGCAAATTCGTCCATTGCTTATCCATTTGGATAAGTAATCTAAGTTTAATCACTATTTTAAGTCAAGCCGATACACTTTTTCTAAGGAAACTTGTTGGCCGTCACACCTCACCTCCTTGAGGTGCTTTGCATGATATGGACTTTGACAAGATCTCTCAAAACGATATGAAACACCTCCTTGGGATCCATGTCTAATAGTCACTCATATATAAGCTTTTCAACTTGATACAACTCAAGTTAAGCTTCCAAATTCAACCCTTTTTCTTAGCCATTTCTTCACCAAGATTACCATCATTCATAATGGAATCAAACATGGTGTCTCATTCATTATATTTCCTATAAATAATACATATAGGAAGTCTGGACATTCTAGAGGTGGTAATTTGCATATCAACCCCACATTTTGGGTAAATTACATCTTGTACCAAAATTGGTGCACAATGCTCCAGCATTGTTCAAACAAGTTCAAACATGGAATTTAGGCTTTCCACAAGCCATAACTTAGCATAATTCTCTCTATTATGATTCTTAAACACAGGGGGTACATTCAACACATGAAATTTTGCATTATAGCCCCTCAATTTGGGTAAATTGCACTTTGGTCCAAAATAAAGGAAAATTGCTCAAACAACATTCAATCGGGACCAAACTTGAAACATGAGTGTGTCACATGATAACAAAGCACCTTACAAGATTATATTAAAGTTATAAGCAACTTTATTATCCAAAACAAATAGGGTTACCTCATAACCCACGTCAGGGATGTTACAAGTGACCAACACTACCTTTCAACAGGTATACAACATGTCTCACCTTCTCATCCTCAGGGATATTAAGGAGTCAAAGGCTTTCTCCAGCTCAGTCAGCCATAAGTCTGTTGTGGCGACACATCCCGCTATCACACAGACAACAAGGTGCCACGCGAAAATGTGCAGAAAACACCATAAACCACTAAATTACCAAAAACACAGGGAAATTAAAATCGTTTTCTAGAAGCAGATAAACTAAGAAACTATTACATTTAGATCCTCATCCTGCAAGAAGACATGTTATATAAACATCTACAAGTCTAGATACATGTGCACAACTTATTAGATCAGCTGTCTTGTCATTACATGAGTTCATCACCTGTTTATATATACATAACGAGCCACATCCGACCAACAGTAGGATATACAAAGATTCATCAGCTAAACATCGTAAAACAACGTCAAAATGCATCCGAGGACCTCAGAGTACATGGATGACTATAAGACTCTATAACAAAACAACCAAAACGGCAACATATCCATCTCTTTCCTTCTACTGCTCTTCTTGCTGCTCGGCTGCAACCCTGTGACCACCACCACGTCTAGCGCGAACACCCTATTCATCAAATCCATGAAAGCAGTAGGTGCATTGGTTAGCCCAAACGGCATAACCACAAACTCGAAGCGACCATACCTCATCCTAAAAGCTGACTTTGGTATGTCATCCGACTTAATCCTCAATTGATGATATCCAGACCGTAGATCGATCGTTGAAAACACTGTAGCACCACACAACTGGTCGAACATGTCATCTATCCTCGGCAACGGGTACTTGTTCTTAATCATGACTTTGTTCAACTGCTGATAATCTATGCATAGCCGCATCGATCCGTCCTTCTTCTTAACAAACAACACTAGAGCAGCCCAAGGCGACGTGCTTGGTCAGATAAAACCTTTCTCCAATAACTCTTGTAACTGCTTCTTGAGCTCTGCCATTTCTACTAGAGCCATCCTGTATGGTGTATGTGCAACCGGATGTGTTCCTGTAACCAGATTGATATCGAAATCAATCTCTCAAGGTGGAGGAAAACTGGGGAACTCATCAGGAAACACATCTGCAAACTCTCGAACAACCATCACCTCCTCAAGGCTAGGACCCTTTTCCTTGGTATCGACAACAGGAGCTAAGAACGCCTTACATCCTTGTCGTAACAACTTTTCTGCCACCATCACTGACACTAGACACGTCGAAAGAATCTTCCTATCTCCTTGGAAGATCCATTTCTCTCCATCGTCATCAAACACTTCCTGCTTGGAACCACAGTCCAACACAACCGTATACTTCTCTAAGGTATTCATCCCAAGGATCACATTGAACCCAAGCATATCAAGTGGTATAAGATCCACTTGTATATTGTGTCCCGAAAAAGATAAGACACAAGATGGGCACTCCTCTCGAAGCATCGAGGAACCATCAAGAGGGGTTTCTAACAACAAGCTATCTTTCTTACACCTAACAAGTAACAGACAGTTATCAAGAATAGAACGTGCGATAAAAGAGTGCATAGCACCCGAGTCAACCAGAATAGATATAATGCAAGAGGAAGACAAATCAGAATGAAATAACTCCATCTAACCTGCCACCACTCACGGGTTGACTATCGCTTCCGGCTGACTCATAGTATAGAATCGAGCCATTGCTCGCTGTCGCCCACATCCTCTACTTCCTTGAGCAGACGACCCTGCTTGCGATGCTTGACCGCATCCTCACCCTCTGGTACTACTGGGTTGTTGTTTATCTGCCCCTTGCTGATTCTGCCTTGGTTGTTGTGTCACTTCAACATCTTTCCTTGGTAGTTTGACTTGAAATGCCATGTCTGTCCGCAGATATAGCATGCCCTATCCTCAAACTGTGGCCTAGATGGCTCTGTCACTGCCATTGAAGCTGAACTATATGCCTTTGATGGTGAAGAACCATATCCTCTTCCCTTACTCGGAGACCACTGCGATGGTACACTGGAACCTCTCATCATGGAAGGTGCTGAGAACCTTGGCTTCTTAAAGCCACCATACCTTTGTCCTTGAAATTGAGCAGGCCTCTTCTTGGTCATGGCCTCTCTCTTTTCCCTAACTAACCGTTCGATCCTTCAGACAGACTCCACAAACATGGAAAACTGCTCTCAGTTCTCCAGTGCAGAAGCATGTGTTGTTAGCTCATCACTCATGCCTTTTTCAAAACGTCTGATTCGCTCGTCATCTGTCGCTGCCATGTGAGGACAAAACCTCAACAAGTCCATGAACTTGGCTTCATACTCGGTGATGTTCATCGCTCCTTGGCACAGGCACTCAATCTGGTTGATCTTCTCATCCAAATACGTCTTCGAAAAGTATCTGCTGACGAGCTCTCGCCGGAAAACCTCCCAACCGATCACCTCACCGGGTCGCTTCTCCTCCTCGATGGCCCACCAATGGCCAACACTACCCTTGAGAAGGTAAACAACATGCTTGACTTTGTCTGCTGTGGGGATGTCGAGGATCCGGAAGGCCTTCTCAAGACCTGTCAGCCATAGATACGCATCTACTGGATCAGCCGTCCCAGCATAGTTTGAAGCTCTGACTCGGTGAAGCCACTCAAAGGTCTTCCCAATACCTGATGTTTCACCATGGGGAGCCTGAGCTCTCGGCGGAGGCACTAGCAATCTCTCTACCATGAGATTCATTGTAGCCATCATCTGCCCCATAAGTTGTTGGTAGACAGGGTTTTCGAGAATGGCTGGGTCAAGTTGGGGGACCTCAGGCACCCGATCTTCATGTGCCTGCCCTTTAGCTCCATCAACCGATGCAGCCTCGCTGCTCTCGGCAACATGTTCTTCATGGTTTCCAGACATCTTGGCTTTTTCTTCTGCTGAGGGCAGAAGATGATTGTAAGAAAATCTAGAAAACTCACAAGAATAGACACAACCTAGTCCTAGATCCCTGTAAACTCAGTGAACCTAGAGCTCTGATACCAAGCTTGTGGAGACACATCCCGCTATCACACAGATAATGAGGTGCCACGTGAAAATGTGCGGAAAACACCATAAACCACTAAATTACCAAAAATACAGGGTAATTAAAACCGATTTTGAGAAGCAAAATAAACCAAGAAACTATTACATTCACATCCTCATCATGTAAGAAGACAAGTTATATAAACATCTACAAGTCTAGATACGTATCCACAACTTATCAGATTAGTTGTCTTGTCATCACATGAGTTCATCACTTGTTTATATATATACATAACGGGCCACATCCGGCCAGAAGCAGGATATACAAAGCTTCATCAGCTAAACATCGTAAAACAATGTCAAAATGCCTCCGAGGACCTGAGAGTACAGGGATGGCTCTAGGACTCTATAACAAAACAACCAAAACAGCAACATATCCATCTCTTACCTTCTACTGCTCTTCTTGTTGCTCGGTCACAACCCCGCGACCACCACCATGTATAGTGCGAACACCTAAAAAGGTTGTAAACCAATGGGGTGAGACACACAGTCCCAACGAGAAACATCACTCCTTGCTGAAACTATAAAACCTCAGAAAGATTAAAGCAACAACAACAGGTAATTGATAAAGTGTAGAATAAGAGAAGCATATTGAGCAAGGTGTGTGGAAGACATATAACCAAGTATTTCTTTATGGAACATGATTGACAAGATAAGATTTATAAGATCTTACCACATAACATAAGGAACGTAAAAGTAACTGCAATGTCTAACAAGATCAACTACACAAGCAAGGCCTCAACCAATGTTTTGTGTTTTTCCTTAAGCAATAAATATTAGTTGGATGGATTATGTATTATTATGCCCTAAGGAAGTGAGCCGTACCGCTCAAATCCAACCAACGGATGTGAAACCCGGAGTCGGTTCCATACAAGGTCAATGGAAGAGCTGGACTCCACGAACTCACCACCTCGTGGTCAGTGCACGAGAACCAAAGTAGGACCGTAGTCTCATATTGAAGTGGCCTCAGCCATAGGGTCAGCTCCCGTAGGCTACCCTTTCTCTAGCCCACCTTGGTACAAGTCTCAGCGCTAGTATATCTGAGCCACGGTACAAAACCTCAACCATAACAACAAGATCACTATAACCATAAGATTAAGGGTGCAACAAAGCAAGAACCATATCTAGCAACATACATGTCCGATTGTGATCATACGGAAACATACAAGAATATAGAAGAAGGTAATACAGTTAGGGTTAGGAGTTATGTAACCCACCTTAAGCAAGCTCCATGCTCGTAGCACCAAGAAACACCTTCAGCCACCCCAAGAGGAAGAAGAAGAAGACTCCAAAGAGAAGGATCGGCCACCAAGCTTTGCAAAGGAAGAGTGTCGTCCACCAAGGAAGAGAGAAACCAAGGAACTAAAGAGATCCTTAGTAAGAGAAAGAAGGTACATATATAGGAGAGGGTGGAGGAGAAACCAAGGTAAGACAAAGCAAGGTGTCGCCCACCTAGGGACACTTGTCCATGGGCAATGCCACCACCTTATCTTGCCTTAAACACATGTCCAAGGCCATTGCCACATGCAAGCATCAAGCACCAAGTGTCCACTAGTGGTGACACAAATGAGGTCAAAGGGGGTCCATGTACGATACACCCCATCTCCATGCCCGACACACCTCTCTGGGCGACACACCTATGGCCGTCACAACCATGGCCGGAACACCTATGGCCGACACAAGGTCCAACAAGGTCAAGCAAGGCATAAAAAGGCCCAACAAGGCTCATCCAAGCCCAAGGCAACTCAAGCAACGAGCCCAACCCTTCCCGTCAACATTAGAGGAAGCAAGGAGAGAGAAGAACACTTCTCAAGGTGAAAAACTTGCTCAACAACCCTAGACTTGGGTTAATTGCAAGTAGCACCTCCAACACTCAACAAGCACAAACAAACCCTAATCACCACTAAAGGCGATTAGCAAGCAACTAAACATCAGGGTTAAGCAAAGCAAATAGGACAAGCCTTAAACGGAGGTCAGGGTCCTTACAGGATATAACCCTCTACAAAGGGATTTCGCCCTCAAAATCTGAAGAGAAAAGCGAGGGATACTTCCTCCTCATCTCTTCCTCAAGCTCCCACGTGGCTTCCTCAATGCCACGATGCTGCCAAAGAACCTTTACCAGAACCAGGTCCTTCCACTTCAGCTTCTTTACTCTTCTTTCAAGGATCATCACAGGACCTTCCTCATAGGTCACATATTCATCAAGCTCAACCTCGACTGGCTATATCACTGTCCTTGTATCTGGGTGACTTTTCTTCAACATGCTGACGTCGAACACTGGATGTAACATGTGCAACTCCGGTGACAACTCTAACTTGTAAGCTACCTTGCCAACACATGCTTTTACTAGATATGACCCCATATACCTGGGTGCTAGCTTACCTTTCCGACCAAACCTTAGCATGCCTTTCCAAGGTGAGACCTTGAGGTACACTTTGTCTCCCACTTGGAACTCTAAAGGTCGTCGACGATTGTCTGCATAAGACTTATGTCTGTCATGTGCCGCTTTCAACTGTTGTTGTATCACTTTGATCTTTTCTGTTGTCTGCTGTACTAACTCAGGACCCAAAAGCTGATACTCCCTAGACTCATACCAACATAAAGGAGATCGGCACTTTCTGCCATATAAGGCCTCATAAGGAGCCATATTAATGCTCCGCTGGTAACTATTGTTGTAGGCAAACTCTATCAAACTGAGATGTACATCCCAACTGCCTAGGAACTGCAAAACACAAACTCGAAGAAGATCCTCCAAAGTCTGAATAGTCCTTTCAGACTGTCCATCTGTCTGTGGGTGGAAAGTGGTGCTGAACCTCAACTGCGTTCCCAAAACTTTATGCAACTGTTCCCAGAAATGACTCGTGAACTGAGGACCTCTGTCAGAAACTATCGTTGCTGGCACGCCGTGCAAGCGTACTATCTCATCTACATATACCTGAGTGAGCTTCTTGGCTGTATATGTTGTCTTTACATGTATGAAATGGGCAGACTTCATCAATCTGTCCACTATCACTCAAATGGAATCATGATTCTTAGTTGTTCTTGGCAGACCAACCACAAAATCCATGGTTATATGATCCCATTTCCACTGTGGTATTGGCAGGGGTTGCAACGTACCTGTCGGCTTGTGATGCTCAACCTTATCTTATTGGCATACCGCACATCTAGCCACAAACTCAACTACATCCTTCTTCAAGCCAGGCCACCAATACATGTCCTTCAGATTGTGATACATCATGGTGACTCCTGGATGCATAGAATACATCAATGTGTGTTCTTCCTCGAGCACTAGCTTCCTCAGATCATCAACATCGGGGACTACCATCCTATCATGATAGCAAACTAGTCCATTCTCAGACTCATGGAACCCATCATGCCTCTCGCTGCCGAGCTCTGACCTGGTCAACTGCACTGTATCATCTGTCTGTTGTGTGTCTTTGATCTGCTGTCTCATCATAGGCTTGACTTGAATTTGTGCCAAAAGTCCTGCTAACAGGGAAACTTCCATCTGCACATTCATCTGCCGCAAGGAGACGAACATATCCCATCTATGACATACTAAGGAACTCAACTGTGCCTTCTTTGTGGAGAGAGAAGAAGACTTTCGACTAAGTGCGTCAGCTACCACATTTGTCTTACCAGGGTGATATTCGATGGTGCAGTCAGAATCATTGATTAGCTCCATCCAACGGCGCTGTCGCATGTTTATCTCATTCTGCGAGAAGATGTACTTCAGATTCTTATGGTCTGTAAAGATTTGACACACTTCCCCATAAAGATAGTGTCTCCAAATCTTTAACGCGTGAACCACCGCTGCCAACTCCAAGTCATGAGTCAGATAGTTCTCCTCATGTTTCTTAAGCTGTCGCAAAGCAAAAGAAACTACATGGTCTTCCTACATCAACACGCATCCTAAGCCCTTCTTGGAAGCATCGCAGAAAACAAAATAGCCCTTCCCATGCTCTAGTAGGACTAACATTGGAGCACTAGTCAACTTCTCCTTCAAACTTTGGAAAGCTTGCTGGCAACGATCATTCCAGACAAAAGGTATGTCTTTCCGGGTCAACTTCGTCACCGGAAACGCAATCACACTGAAGTCCTTTATAAACCTCTGGTAGTATCCTGCTAAACCCAGGAAACTACGAACTTCAGTCGGCGTCTTCGGCTATTCCCATTCTGCAACAGACTCCACCTTCTTCGGGTCCACTTTAACTCCTTCTACAGATATCACATGACCCAAGAAAGTTACTTCTTTCAACCAGAACTCACACTAAACTTGGCATACAACTGATGTTGGGAAAGGAGAGTCAATGCTTGTCGAAGATGTTGTTCATGCTTCTGACTGTCCTGACTGTAGATCAAGATGTCATCTATAAAGACTACAACAAACTGATCTAGAAATGAACAGAACACCCTGTTCATCAAATCCATGAAAGCAGTAGGCGCATTGGTTTGCCCAAACGGCATAACCACAAACTCAAAGCGACCATACCTCGTCCTAAAAGCTGACTTTGGTATGTCATCTGCCTTAATCCTCAACTGATGATATCCAGACCGTAGATCGATCTTTGAAAACACTGTAGCACCTCACAACTGGTCGAACATGTCGTCTATCCTCGGCAACAGGTACTTGTTCTTGATCATGACTTTGTTCAACTGCCGATAATCTATGCATAGCCGCATCGATCCGTCCTTCTTCTTAACAAACATCACTGGAGCACCCCAAGGCGTTGTGCTCAGTCGGATGAAACCTTTCTCCAACAACTCTTGTAACTACTTCTTGAGCTCTACCATTTCTACTGGAGCCATCCTGTATGGTGGCTGTGCAACTGGTTGTGTTCCTGGAACCAGATGGATCTCGAAATCAATCTCTCGAGGTGGAGGAACACCGGGGAACTCATCAGGAAACACATCTACAAATTCTCGAACGACCGTCACCCCCTCAAGGCTAGGACCCTTTGCCTTGGTATCGACAACATGAGCTAAGAATGCCTTACATCCTTGCCGTAACAACTTTTCTGCCACCATCGTTGACACTAGACACGTCGGAAGAATCTTCCTATCTCCTTGGAAGATCCACTTCTCTCCATCATCATCAAACACTACCTGCTTGGAACTACAATCTAATACAACCTTATACTTCTCTAAGGTATCCATCCTAAGGATCACATCGAACCCACGCATATCAAGTGGTATAAGATCCACTTGTATACTGTGTCCCGAAAAATATAAGACACAAGATGGGCACTCCTCTCGAACCATCGAGGAACCATCAAGAGGGGTTTCTAACAACAAGCTATCTTTCTTACAGCTAATAGGTAACAAACGGTTATCAAGCATAGAACGTGCGATAATAGAGTGCGTAGCACTCGGGTCAACCAGAACAGTTATAATGCAAGAAGAAGACAAATTAGAATGAAATAACTCCATCTGACCTGCCACCACTCATGGGTTGACGATCACCTCTGGTTGACTCATAGCATAGAATCGAATAGTTGCTTGTTGTCATCCACGTCCTCTGCTTCCTTGAGCAGACGACCCTGCTTGCGATGCTTGACCGCATCCTCGCCCTCTGCTACTACTGGGTTGCTGTCTATCTGTCCCTTGTTGCTTCTGCCTTGGCTGTTGTGTCACTTCAACATCTTTCCTTGGGTAGTTTGACTTGAAATGCCCTATCTATCTGCAGATATAGCATGACCTATCCTCAAACTGTGGCTTAGATGGCCCTGTCACTGCCACTAAAGCTGTACTATGTGCCTTTGACGGGGAAGAACCATATCCTCTTCCCTTACTCGGAGACCACTGCGACGGTACACTGGAACCTCTCATCATGGAAGGTGCTGAAAACCTTGGCTTCTTGAAGCCACCATACCTTTGTCCTTGAAACTGAGCAGGCCTCTTCTTGGTCATGGCCTCTCTCTTTTCTCTAATTGACCATTCGATCCTTCGGACAGACTCCACAAACATGGAAAACTGCTCTCAGTTCTTCAGCGCAGAAGCAGGTGTTGTCAGCTTAGCACTCAGGCCTTTCTCAAAACGTCTGATTCGCTCATCATCTGTCACTGCCATGTGAGGACAAAACCTCAGCAAGTCCATGAACTTGGCTTCATACTCAGTGATGTTCATCGCTCCTTGGCACAAGAGCTCAAACTAGTTGATCTTCTCGTCCAGATATGTCTTCGGAAAGTATCTGCTGACGAACTCTCACCGGAAAACCTCCCAACCGATCACCTCACTGGGTCGCTTCTCCTCCTTGATGGCCCACCAGTGGCCAGCACTACCCTTCATAAGGTAGACAGCGTGCTTGACTTTGTCTGCTTTGGGGATGTCGAGGATCCAAAAGGCCTTCTCAAGACCTGTTAGCCACAGATCTACATCCGCTGGATCAGCCATCCCAACATAGTCTGAAGCTCCAACTCAGCGAAGCCGCTCAAAGGTCTTCCCAATACCTGATGTTTCACCATGGGGAGCTTGTGCTCTCAGTGGAGGCACTGGCAATCTCTCTACCATGAGATTCATCATAGCCATCATCTGCCCCATAAGCTATTGGTTGCCTTAAGCAATTAATACTAGTCGGCTAGATTACGTATTATTATGTCCTGAGGAAGTGAGCCGTACTGCTCAAATCCAACCGACGGCTACGAAACCCAGAGCCGGTGCCATACAAGGTCAATGGAAGAGCCGAACTCCACGACCTCACCACCTCGTGGTTAGAGCACGAGAACCAAAGTAGGACCGCAATCTCATGCTAAAGTGGCATCAGCCACAGGGTCAAATCCTGTAGGCTACCCTTTCTCTAGCCCGCCTTGGTATAGGTCTCAACACTAGTATATCTGAGCCACGGGTCAGTTCACTATGCTCCCTAAGCCATGAATGCATTCATGCTCTATCACACTGATCCATGGGCCTGTTCACCATGCTCTTATACACATCTTGAGTCTACAACCGAAGTTGCACTCAAATCATCTCTATTTTAGGCTAGGAGTAACATCACATATTCAACAATATGCGCTCCGGGTTAACCTGCAGGAGAACCCATTTCACTATCACCAGCTTCTGACGATGATGGATCTATGGCCAGGGCAAAACTACATAATATGTTCCACTATAATTAGTTAGCATATTTTAAGTGAATTGTTGAGGCAACCAGGTTGTAACACATACATAACATAAAGTTACATTATTGTTACCACCATCTCAATATCCCGAGATCTCAATCCCTCATCACAAGAACCACTACCTCATAAGGCATCCTCGTCACTGGAGATAACAATCCCTGATTTCATCATTAGAGGATAACACCTCAACTAGGCACTTTAGCCCAAACTCATGTCCTCAGACCTAAACACATAATACAGGTGATGCATGTTATCTCATCAACAAGAGTGACCATCAATGCAGTGTCATTCAAATATATATACCTCATAGCCCTTTACCTGGCTATGCATCCGCATGAAACACCTGCATGGTTAGTATACACAATCATAGAGATAACTGAAACCATCATGGATTAACAGAAGGATCATGTTATCAAACATAGGGCAACATTGGTGATTGCATGCTTTATCATTTGTGTCTCATACCTGTGACTATAGACATGGATCATATCATCATGTGAAGAAACTCATATGCTTCCAAGCTTATCATTACTCATCATCATATATACACGGATCCAAGGTGATCATAACACATGTAACATCGTTATTAACATGGAGCCCTCATCTATATACAACTCGGGTTATAAAAAATCTCACTAAAACTCTCACAAATCTCACTAAAAGAGGTGGCAGGTAGCGTGTCCCTCACCACAACTTGTGACGGGTAGGGTAGCATCCCTTACCAAAAGCATATCGACCTATACACATATCGGACAACCACAGTTGGTAACGACCATCACCCAAGGGTGTCGTGCAGCTAGAGGTCAAGACATATCGTGTACAAGGCATAACGTGCAGCTAGGTCTATGGGGCATGTCGTGCATCAAGGTGAAAACAATCTACTGAACCGGACAAATCCTTATCAGCCTACCCTTTTAGGGTTAGGGTTATATCGGGCAACAAATACCATATCCGCTAGAGACATGGTGCCCAGGCCAACCCTATAATGCCCACTAGAGTACACCTCCATCTTTGATACAAGGGCACCAAGGGAGAGCCTAACGTCCAACCAAGCTAGCCTCATCCTATCGGCCAACACACAAGGCAAGGACCAAGGTGTATCGGGCAGGGCACTCAACAAGGCATGTCGCCCAACACACAAGAGTATCGTCCAAGATTTAACTCTAAAGGGGGGTATCAGGCAACATACTCAAAATGTCACCAAGGAAACGCATGTCGGCCAAGAGCCCATCCAAGGGTCTAACAACCATGTCGTCCAAACCCTAGCTCTAGGGTGGATAAGGGATATCGGGTACCAAGGTAAAACTATTACCAACTCATCATATCGCCAAAACATCTAGGTCATAGGCTCACCTTTCAAGTCCAAAGGAGAGAAAGGGGTGTTGCCAAAACTATCAACTAAGGCATAAGCTATAGAACAAGGTACTGTATCGGGCAAGCAAGCCATATCGGGCAACCTAGTTGTATCAGCCAAAGACTTATGTCGTGCAAGATACAACCCAACAAGATCGTCCTCAACCTCAAGCACAAGGGCACCAAACCCTAATTGATCAAGAAGATCGGCTCACCTCTCAACAACCAAGAGAGAGGGGTCTTGCACAACCTCTATCACAAACCAGGAAACCACAAGGATCAACCTTAACATAGGTCTACATCTACCCAAAAAGCTCACCTCTCGAATCCATGGTGAGAGAAGGGTGTTGCTCAAGCAACTAGAACACAAGCTCACCTCTCAACTTAAATGAGAGAGGGGTATTGCTCATATTACTAGAGCTCAAGCTCACTTCTCTAGACCAACGAGGGAAATGAGTGTTGCTCAACAAGGAAACCCTAAAACATGGTTCGGCCAACTAGGGTACAAAGGTACAAAACCTCAACCATAACAACAAGATCACTATAACCACAAGATTAAGGGTGCAACAAAGCAAGAACCATATCTAGCAACATACATGGACGATTATGATCATACGAAAACATACAAGAATATAGAAGAAGGTAATATGGTTATGGTTAGGAGTTATGTATCTCGCCTTAAGCAAGCTCCAAGCTCCTAGCACCAAGCAACACCTTCGGCCACCCCAAGAGGAAGAAGAAGAAGAAGAAGACTCCAAAGAGAAGGATCGGCCACCAAGCTTTGCAAAGGAAGAGTGTCATCCACCAAGGAAGAGACAAACCAAGGAACTAAAGAGATCCTTAGCAAGAGAAAGAAGGTACATATATAGGAGAGGGTGGAGGAGAAACCAAGGTAAGACAAAGCAAGGTGTCGCCCACCTAGGGACACTTGTCCATGGGCAATGCCACCTCCTTATCTTGCCTTAAACACATGTCCAAGGTCATTGCCACATGCAAGCATCAAGCACCAAGTGTCCACTAGTGGTGACACAAACGAGGTCAAAGGGTCAAACTGGGTCCATGGATGATATACCCCATCTCCATGCCCGACACACCTCTCTGGGCGACACACCTATGGCCATCACAACCATGGCCAGCACACCTATGGCCTACACAAGGTCCAACAAGGTCAAGAAAGGCATAACAAGGCCCAACAAGGCTCATCCAAGTCCAAGGCAACTCAAGAAATGAGCCCAACCCTTCCCCTCAACATTAGAGGAAGCAAGGAGAGAGAACAACACTTCTCAAGGTGAAAAACTTGCTCAACAACCCTAGACTTGGGTTAATTGCAAGTAGCACCTCCAACCCTCAACAAGCACAAACAAACCCTAATCACAACTAAAGGTGATTAGCAAGCAACCAAACATCAGGGTTAAGCAAAGCAAACAGGATAAGCCTTAAACGGAGGTCTAGGTCCTTACATATGCATCGGCTGGATCAACTGTGCCAGCATAATCTATGGCCCCAACCCGGTGAAGTCATTCAAATGTCTTGTCGGCTCCCTATCCTTCATGGTGGGTAGGTGCCCTAGGTGCAAGTAATGGCATCCTATCTGTCATATGAGTCATGTCTGCCATAAAGTGCCCAAACATAGCTTGGAAGGTTGGGTTCCCCATATCAACTTGATTGAACTGGGGTTGTTCTGGTACGGGCTCTTCCCTATCTTGGTCTCTTGCACCTCCTCCTGGTGCAGCAACGCTTCTCTCAACAACATGTTCATCGTGTAAACCAGAAATATTTAGTTCTTCTTCTCCTCCTGTATGAGCAGAAGACACTATCAGATAACTGGAAGACACTAGAACAGATTCGACAACCTTAACCCTATGTCTCTGTAGACCCCACGAACCTAGAGCTCTGATACCACTAAATTTGTGGCGAACGATTCAGGAAAACAAGATTAACTAATGTGGAAGCGTATCGTTAGCAGCGGATTACCGAAAATCACTAAAAATTAAAACCAATTACCAAGAGATCCATTCTCAGGAAAACTTTTTAAATAAGAACCATAATATTACATTCACATCCTAGTTCACATAGTACATTCTTTGTACCATCTCTTCTCAAGGAACATATATTTACATCATTGCTTTGCTAAAAAGCACAAGCAGCAAAATCCTCGAGGCATCATGCCAAAATCTTAGATCAATTATAAAAACACTATCACTGACTCCTAGGACCTGAGAGTACAGAGACGACACATAGGACTCTATTTACACATATACAAGACTTGACAGCCAGTATCTCCACCTGAGGATTCACTATTGTCCCTATTGTTGCTGCTGCTATTGTTCTTCCCTTTTTATGAGGTTTCTATTTCTACCTCGTCCGTGTCCACCTAAAAATGTTGAATCCCACGGGGGTGAGACAATTATAAAATTGCCCCTGCGAGAGATATAACTCTCCGCTAAAAACATTATTATTGCAGTTTAATAGAAATAAACTGAACAGTAGAATCATATATTCAGCACCAGATAAATCAATATCTATGCAGATTAAAGCAACATTTCTATTCAAGCATTTAAGCTACAACTTGATAAAGCAGCATGTCTCTTATTCAATAAGGACTTGAAGAGCATATATAACATTTATGTGTCTAGAACATGCTAAGCAAAAAAAAACATCAACCAGTAATTCTCGTATTTCAATCTTATGTAAATACGCTACATAGATGATTACATTTTACAAACATTCTTAAGATTATGCCCTGAGGAGATGAGATATACCGCTCATACTCCAACCGACCAGGATTACGTAAAGTATCAGTACCACACAAGGTCAATGGGAGAGACAGATTCCATGACCTCATCTGTCTCAGTCAGTATGAGACTACTTTTAGCAGAGACATCATGTGTCAAACTGCAATTAGCTTGCCAGGGTATATTGGCATCTTCGCTATAGAGTTATAGCCTATAGCATATACTCTCTTCAGGGTTATGGCCCATAGCAAATGCCTAGTATTATATTGAGGAGTTATGGCCCGTAGCCATACTCTTATTGGGGTATGGTTCGAAACCAATCCCACACATAGGACATATCCCGTAGCCATTCCTATGGGGCATAAGGTTATATTTGCAAAATTACCCCCACATATTTAAAAATATGCGTTCCGAGTAAAACTCGTTTCACCATTCAGCTAATTCTAACGCTGATGGATCTGTGGTCAGGGAAACTACATTCTATGGTATCATTTGATTAGTTAAGTACATTATCATATTCTTTTAGCATCAGTCAAGCTTTCAAACATAACGTATTAGGATAATAGCTACAAAGAAACATGTACTATTTTCATCAGTTACTTCTTAGTCTTTATAAGACATTGGGATCTCAGTCCCTCATTTTAATACTGGGAATTATCATCCCTTCACAGTCTCAATACCATAATTTTATGGATCTGGGTATTCAAACCCTTAGCTCATCACTGAGCACTGTTACCACTTTTTTAGGTAATTATCACCTTCAAGTCATTTGACCAAGGTAAACATGATACTTATTACACAAGCATCTCTTATGGCACTTGAGGCTCATTAACTCTCTTGTTACCATTTACTAAGAAACAAGGTATATTATGGCACACAAGGCCCAATGAATAATTTCAATGAATAAAGCATCATAGCTCATACGTGACTATGTTCATCATCTCAGGATACCTGCATGGTTAGCACACATGATAACAGATATATCAATCATATTTCAATTTTATACTATTCAAGGATAACACCATTATTCCCTTACCAGGGTTAAGGTTTCCCATTTCATGTTAATCAGGGTTACTCATTCCCTTTGCACAATTAGGACTAATGATTTATCATTTCATTGACCAAGGTTAGAGTTTCATGCTATATAATATAACCCAGAATTAGGGTTTCACATACCTTCACCCTATTTTAGAATTAGGGCTTACCATTCACATCACATCAAAGTTTATCATATACTAACACCCAATTTAGGGTTAGGTTTCACTATTCCTCCCAATTAGGGTTTTATATTCCATTACCCACAATTAGGGTTTACTATTCATCCTAATTAGGGTTTATCATCAGGATACCTTGAATTAGGGTTACTGATGTCATTACCCTAAATTCAAAACACATCATACTCCTAGTTTAGGGTTTCATTCAAACTTGCCCTAAATTAGGGTTTGAGTTCATTAATCAACTCAATTAGGGTTTTATGATCTCTTTATCAAGGATCATACCCTAATTGTATATCACATTTATTTTGTATGTGTTAAGCTTGATTGTTACATAAATATCATTCATGCATGAATCTCTCTCTCATCCTATTCAGGATGTCCACTACTCAATTCTTGATTAGATTGAGCCTACTCTTTATTCAAATACATGCATTTAGGGTTAACATGATATATTGAATTATTGTATCATTATGCATCAATGTTTAATCCCACTGAGGATATAAATCATCTAAGTACATCAGGCCTCCAAATAGTTTAATCAATTGAACCTTTAATTACATGAGGAATCCAAATGAATTGATCAATTGAACCTTCAATTACATTAGGTGATCAATTGGATTAACCGATTGAATCATCAATTGCATCAAGTATCCATTTGGATTGACCATATTGGACCTTCAATTACTCAACCATACTTAACCCTAGACCTCCAAACGGTCTTGGGTGACCTCCAAATGGTCTTGAGACCGTTTGGGCTCAATCACCCAAAAATCTAAGTTAACCAAATTGAATTTCAGCACTTAACCCGATTAGGGTTTGCTAATTGATTAAACTTCAACTGATGAACCCTTTGGAATTAATCAATCAAATTTGATGGGTCATCAACCAACAATATTAGCATCAATTTTTCCAAATGGTCAACCCTGGTCAACTCTCCCAAATGGTTTGAAACCATTTAGCTTCAAACGGTTTGATGAAACTGTTTTCTTTCAAACGGTTTTGTTGAAACCGAATGAGCAACTTGTTGAAAACGAATGAAATACAATTTCTTGGGAAATGTGTCCAAGATGATGTCATCATCATCTACCTTCATCACTAAATATATTAGTACTTCAGATTTCATGGAATTACCAATTTCAACCAACAATTAATCAAGAAGATGAAGGAATCAACGAAATTGTAAGATTGATAGTTGAATAACAATGTAGAGGGGTTCAAGTTATATAACTCGCCTCCAATTGAGCTTCAAAGCTTCAAGCTTACGTCAACAATGGTAGATGCAACTCCTTTCACTAATCCAAGGCTCGTCCTCAAGCTTTGAGTGAAAAGGAATGGTTAGAATTGAAGATGGGATCAAGATAAGAAGAAACCATGCATTTATTTTCAATTTCCACCATGGAATCAAGGTGAAAGGAGGTCAAGAAGCTTACCAACAGGTTGGGGGTCGTTCTCTTGGTCCTTCAAAACTTCCTTGGTCATTTTGCAAGTAAAGGGTTGAAGTGAATTCGAAGTTACCCTTTCATTCTATGGATAAAGGAGCATATATGTGAATTTTATTGAAAATTCAATTAAGAGAGAGAAAGTAGGAATTATCTCCTCAATTCCCTTGCCACTTGCCCCCTTCTCTTCCTTAGATACGAGGCTATCCTCCTTGCCTCTTATTCGTCTCAATTATCCACAATTTAAAGAAAATCAAATTAAGCACCTTAATCCATTTAATAGTAATATCCATAAGTGAGTGGATATTTCTTTTTCTTACAATAATGTGAGTGGGTTTTTCACCTCCTTGAGATATTTTAATGGCCTAGCAAAGGCACAAGGGTGTTGACACTTGAGAAAATTCAACCATCTCATTTTTGGTTGAAGGCCCTTCATTTATTTTATTTATTTTTACAATAAATTGAAATGAAGTTCCAATTATGCTTAAATCTTGATTATTTTAATATCAAGATTGTTGAACCCTAGGTTTTGGGTAAATTGCACATTACCCCAAAACTAGGTTTTAATGCACAAACATTGTTTAATCAGCTCTTTCTTGGTACCCAGGATTTCACTAGCCATACCTCTACATCATCTTCATTCTCATGATGCTTCAACACATGAGGAACATATTATCATGCATAATTTGCAATTTAACCCCTCAACTTGGGTAATTTGCACTTTAGTCCAAAACAAGTAAAACATTGATTTCAACATATTCAAAAAGGACTAAAATTGCAATATAAGTTCCTCTTGAGATTTAATTACTTTTCAAAAGATAAGATCAAGCATATAATCACTTTTATTAAGCAAAACACCTAGGGTTAAAACATAACCCAGGTCTGGGATGTTACACCTTCCCCTTTCGGTTTGCTACCCATTCTCACTGTCAAGATGGCAGTAGAAATCCGAGCTTCCTCCACCTCTATCTATCCTTACCATGTTAGCCTAAACATCTCTAACTTCTTGACAATCAAACTCAACCTTGAAAACTACCTCTTATGGGAATCTCAAGTAAAGAATGTAGCTGAATCATGCTACCTCGAAGGCTTCCTTGATGGCAGTGAAGTTGCTCCCCTCATCTCCTTCCTGATAGTGATGGTCTGCCAGACGCAAACCCAAGGCATAAAGCCTAGACTCGAACAAATCACCTCCTCAAAGGATGGATCTCGAACTCACTGATAGAAGAAGTGATGGGTGATATCATCGGACACACCACATCTCATGAAGTATGGACCACTCTGTAAGGACCATGACCCCCGTTTTGGGCTTATCCTGTTTACTTTGCCTAACCCTGGTGTTTAGTTGCTTGCTAATCACCTTTAGTGGTGATTAGGGGTTTGTTTGTGCTTGTTGAGTGTTGGAGGTGCTACTTGAAATTAACCCAAGTCTAGGGTTTATGAGCAAGTTTGTCACCTTGAGAGGTGTTCCTCTCTCTCCTTGCTTCCTCTAGTGTTGAGAGGAAGGGTTGGGCTCATTGCTTGAGTGGCTTTGGGCTTGGATGAGCCTTGTTGGGCCTTGTTATGCCTTGCTTAACCTTGTTGGACCTTGTGTCGGCCATAGGTGTGTCGGCCATGGTTGTGTTGGCCATGGTTGTGTCGCCCATGGGGTTGTATCGGGCATGGAGTGGGTGTATCGGCCATGGACCACCTTTGACTCCTAGCTTCGTTTGTGTCACCACTCTAGTGGACACTTGGTGCATGATGCTTTCATGTGGCAATTGCTTTAGACATGTGTATGGGGCAAGATGATAGGGTGGGGTTGCCCATAGATAAGTGTCCCTAGGTGGGCGACACATTGCCTTGTTTTACCTTGGTTTCTCCTCCATCCTCTTCTATATATGTATCCCCTTTCTCTTGCTAAGGATACATTTTAGTTCCTTATTTTCCCCTCTCCCTTGGTGCACGACACCTCTCCTTTGCAAGCTTAGTGGCCGATCCTCCTCCTTCTCCTTGGAGTCTTCTTCTTCCTCTAGTGGTGGTCGAACCCTAGAGTGCCTTGTTCTTCTTCTTGTGGTGGTGCTTGCGCTTGGAAGATTGGTGCTAGGAGCTTGGATCTTGCTTAAGGTGGGTTACGTAACTCCTAACCCTAACCATACTACCTTCTTCTATGTTGTATGTTTTCATATGATCATAATAGACCATGTATGTTACTAGATATGTTTCTTGCTTAGTTGCACCTTTAGTCTTGTGGTTATAGTGATCTCGTTGTTATGGTTGAGGTTTTGTACCCTAGTTGGCCGAGCCATGGTTTAGAATTTCCTTGTTGAGCAATACCCCTTTTCTCTCCTTGGTTATGAGAAGTGAGTTTGATCTCTAGTGGTGTGGGCAATACCCCTCTCTCGTTTAAGTTGAGAGATGAGTCTATATCCTAGTTGCTTGGGGAACACCCTCCTCTCACCATGGATTTGAGAGGTGAGCTTTTGTATGGATGATGACCTATGTTTAGGTGGATCCTTGTGGTTGCCCAATTTGTGATAGAGGTTGTGCAAAACCCCTCTCTCTTGGTTGTTGAGAGGTGAGCCGACCTTCTTGATCAATTAGGGTTTGGTGCCCTTGTGCTTGAGGTTGAAGACGACCTTGTTGGGTTATGTCTTGCATGATATGTCTTGATCTCTAGTTGCACGACACCCTTGGGTGGTGTTCGATACCTTCTAGGGTTGGCCAACATGTGTTTATACATATGGTTAGGTCGGTATGCTTTTGGTAAGGGACGCTACCCTACCTGTTTCAAGCTGTGGTGAGGGACACGCCACCCGCCACCCCCTTTTTGTGAGGGATGTGGAAGTTTCAGTAAAGGTTCTGACAACTAGGGATGTATACGGATGATAGTTCCAGGTTCATAATGATATTACATGTGTTTATGATCACCTTGAATCCTGTATATATGATGATGAGTTAAATGATAAGCTTGGAAGGATATGAGTTACTTCACATGTTGATGTGACCCATGCCTATGATCACAGGTATGGGGCATAATATATGCTCATGACTGATAATAATACTATGAATGATCAAGCTTATAATCATCTATGTTTCCCTATATTTGATAGCATGATCATTATGTGAATCCATGATAGTTTCAGTTATCTCTATGAATGTGTATACTAACATGCATGTGTTTCATGCAGATTCATAGCCAGGTAAGGGCTATGAGGTATATATGTTTGAACAACACTACATTGTGATTGTCACTCTTGTTTATGAGATAACCTGCATCACCAGTATGATGTGTTTAGGTATGAGGACATGATAATGGTTAAGTGCCTAGTTGAGGTGTTATCCTCTGATGATGAGATCAGGGATTTTTATCCCAAGTGATGAGAATGCCTTAAGAGGCAGTGGTTTCCTATGATGAGGTATCGAGATCCCGGGATAATGTGATGGTGGTAATAATAATGTAACTTAATGTTATGTATGTGTTACAACCTGGTTGTCTCAACAATCCACTCAAAATATACTAACTAATTACAGTGGAACATTTTATGTAGGTTGCCCTGGCCATAGATCCATCATCGTCAGTAGATGGTGATGGTGAAATAGGTTCTTCTGCGGGTTAACCTGGAAGCGCATATTATTGAATATGTGTGGTTTTTCCTAGCAAAAAATGAGGAGGTAAGAGTACAACTTCGGTTGTAGACTCAAGAGTGCAGTTTCGGGCCCGTAGCTCGACATGTTGGAACATGGTGAACAAGCCCATGACTCGGGATATGTGATGTGGGAGCATGAATGCGTTCATGGCTGAGAGCACGGTGAACATTCCCGTGACTCGGTTTCACTAGCATCAATACCTGTACAAAGGTGGTCTAGGCATAGGGTAGCCTGATCCTGTGGTTGAGGCCACTTAAGCATGAGACTGCAGTCCTGCTTGTGTTGCACTCGTGCACTGACCACAAGGTGGGAGGTCGTGAAGTCTGGCTCTTCCATTGACCTTTTATGGCACCGACTTGGGTTTCATAACCAAAGGTTGGATTTGAGTGGTACGACTCACTTCCTTAGGGCATAATAAAACGTAATCTAGTCGAATAATATATCTTACTTAGAAAAAAATACAGAACATTGTTTGAGGCCTTGCTTATATAGCTGATCTAGTTGAGCTATGCATTTGTGCGTACGATCCTTATATCTTGTGGTAAGTTCTTATAAATCTTATCTTGTCAATCATGTTCCATAAAGAAATGCTTGGTTATATGCCTCCCGGATATCTTGGTAAGCTTGATGGTAATAATAACCTTGCTCTATATACTGCTCTTATGGTAAGCTTTGTCAGTTATCTGTTGTTGTTGCTTTAACCTTTTTGAGGTTTTATAGTTTCGACGGGGAGTTATGTTTCTCACTGGGACTGTGTGTCTCACACCATTGGTTTACAACCTTTTTAGGTGATCACGCTAGACGTGGTGGTGGTCACGGGGTAGCGGCCAAGCAACAAGACGAGCAGTAGAAGGCAAGAGATGGATACGTTGCTATTTTGGTTGTTTTGTAGTAGAGTCCTAGAGTCATCCCTGTACTCTCAGGTCCTCAGAGGTATTTTGACACTGTTTTATGATATGTAGCTACTGAAGCTTTGTATATCCTGCTGCTGGCCAGATGTGGTCCGTTGTTTATGTATAAACAGGTGATGAACTCATGTGATGACAAGACAACTGATCTTATAAGATGTGGACACGTATTAAGACTTGTAAATGTTTATATAACATGTCTTCTTGCAGGATGGGGATCTGAATGTAATAGTTTCTTAGTTTATCTACTTTCTGAAATCAGTTTTAATTAATCCATGTTTTTGGTAATAGGTGGTTTATGGTGTTTTCCGCACGTTTTCACGTGGCACCTCATTATCTGTGTGATAGCGGGATGTGTCACCGCAAAGCTTGGTATCAGAGCTCTAGGTTCGCCGAGTCTACAGGGATCTAGGACTAGGTTGTGTTTGTTCTTGTGAGTTTTCCAGATTTTCTTACAATTATCTTCTGCCCTCAGTAGAAGAAAAATCCAAGATGTCTGGAAACCATGAAGAACATGCTGCCGAGAGTAGTGATGCTGCATCATTTGTTGGAGCAGGAGGGCAGGCACATGGAGATCGGGTGGCTGAGGTCCCCCAACTTAACCCAGACATTCTTGAAAACCCTGCCTATCAGTAGATTATGGGGCAGATGATGGATACGATGAATCTCATGGTAGAGAGATTGCTAGTGACTCCGCCGAGAGCACATGCTCCCCATAGTGAAACATCGGGTATTGGGAAGACCTTTGAGCGGCTTCACCGAGTCAGAGCTTCGGACTATGCTGGGACGGTTGATCCAGTGGATGTAGATCTATGGCTGACATGTCTTGAGAAGGCCTTTCGTATCTTTGACATCCCCGAATCAGGCAAAGTCAAGCACACTGTCTACCTTCTGAAGGGTAGTGCTGGCCACTGGTGGGCCATTGAGGAGGAGAAGCGACCCGGTGAGGTGATCGGTTGGGAGGTGTTCCGGTAAGAGTTCGTCAGCAGATACTTTCTGAAAATGTATCTGGATGAGAAGATCAACTAGTTTGAGTTCCTGCACCAAGGAACGATGAAAATCATCGAGTATGAAGCCAAGTTCATGAACCTGTTAAGGTTTTGTCCTCACATGGCAGCAACTGATGATGAGCGGATCAGACATTTTGAGAAAGGTCTGAGTGTTGAGCTGACAACACCGGCTGCTGCGTTAGACAACTGAGAGTGGTTTGCCACGTTTGTGGAGTCTATCTGAAGGATTTAACGGTCAATCAGGGAGAAGAGAGAGTCCATGTCTAAGAAGAGGCCTGCTCAGTTCCAGAAATAGGGGTTCAAGGGCTTCAAGAAGCCAAGGTTTTCAGCACCTTCTGGGTTAAGAGGTTCCAGTGCACTGTCGCAGTGGTCCCTGAGTAAGGGAAGATGATATAGTTCTTCGCCATCTAAGGCACATAGTACAGCTTTAGTGACAGTTACAGGGCCATCTAGGCCACAACAGTGAGACCAGTCATGCCATCTTTGTGGTCAGATCGGGCATTGGAAGTCAAACTGCCCAAGGAAAGATGTTGAAGTAACACAACAACTGAGGTAGAATCAGCAAGGGTCAGATAGACAACAACCTAGTAGTAGAAGAGGGCGAGGAAACAGTCAAGTGTCACAAGCAGGATCATCTACTCAAGGAAGCAGAGGACGTGGACAGCAAGCAACAGATCAATTCTACGCTATGAGTCAGCTAGAGGCAATAGTCAACCCGCGAGTGGTGGCAGGTCAGATGGAGTCATTTCATTATGATTTGTATTCTTCTTGCTTTATATCTATCCTAGTTGACCTGGGTGCTACACACTCTTTTATCACCCATAATATGCTTAAAAACGGTCTCTTACTTGTTAGTCATAATAAAGATAGCTTGTTGTTAGAAACCCCTCTTGACGGTTCATCGATGTTTCGAGAAGTGTGTCCATCCTGTGTTCTATCTTTTTTGGGACACAAGGTACAAGTGGATCTTATACCACTTGATATGCGTGGATTCGATGTGATCCTTGGGATGGATACCTTAGAGAAGTATAAGGTTGTGTTGGACTGTGGTTCCAAGCAGGCAGTGTTTGATGATGGTGGAGAGAAGTGGATCTTCCAAGGAGAAAGGAAAATTCTCCCGATGTGTCTAGTGTCAGTGATGGTGGCAGAGAAGTTGTTGTGGCAAGGATGTAAGGCGTTCTTAGCTCACATTTTGGATACCAAGGTGAAGGGTCCTAGCCTTGAGGAGGTGACAATTGTCCGGGAGTTTGCAGATGTATTCCCTGATGAGTTCCCCAGTGTTCCCCCACCTCGGGAGATTGATTTCGAGATCAATCTGGTTCCAGGAACACAACCAGTTGCACAGACACCATATAGGATGACTCCAGCAGATATGGAAGAGTTGAAGAAGCAGTTACAGGAGTTGTTGGAGAAAGGTTTCATCCGACTGAGCACGTCACCTTGGGGTGCTCTAGTGTTGTTCGTTAAGAAGAAGGATGGATCGATGCAGCTATGCACAGACTACCGACAGTTGAACAAAGTCACGATCAAGAACAAGTACCCGTTACCGAGGATAGACGATCTATTCGATCAGTTGTGTGGTGCTATAGTGTTTTCAAAGATCGATCTACGGTCTAGATATCATTAGTTGAGGATTAAGGAGGACGACATACCAAAGTCAGCATTTAGAACGAGGTATGGTCACTTTGAGATTGTGGTTATGCCGTTTGGGCTAACCAATGCACCTGCTGCTTTCATGGATTTGATGAATAGTGTTTTCCGTTCGTTTCTAGATCAGTTTGTTGTAGTCTCTATAGATGACATCTTGATCTACAGTTAGGACAGTAAAAAACATGAACAACATCTTCGACAAGAGTTGACTCTCCTTCGCCAGTGTTGGTTGTATGCCAAGTTTAGTAAGTGTGAGTTCTGGTTGAAAGAAGTAACTTTCTTGGGTCATGTGATATCTACAGAAGGAGTCAAAGTGGACCCCAAGAAGGTGGAGTCAGTTGCAAAATGGGAGCAGTCGAAGACGCCGACTGAAGTTCGCAATTTCCTGGGATTAGCAGGATACTACCGGAGATTTATAAAGGACTTCAGTGTGATTGCATTGCCGATGACAAAGTTGACTAGGAAGGATGTACCTTTTGTTTGGGATGATCGTTGCCAGCAAGCTTTTGAAGGAGAAGCTGACTAGTGCTCCAATGTTAGTACTGCCAGAGCCTAGGAAGGGCCTAGGATGCGTGCTGATGCAGGAAGACCATGTGGTTTCTTTTGCTTCGCGACAACTTAAGAAACATGAGGAGAACTATCCGACTCATGATTTAGAGTTGACAGCAGTGGTTCATGCATTAAAGATTTGGAGACACTATCTTTATGGGGAAGTGTGTCAAATCTTTACAGATCATAAGAATCTGAATTACATCTTCTCGCAGAATGAGATGAACATGCGACAACATCATTGGATGGATCTAATCAATGATTATGACTACACCATTGAGTATCACCCTGGTAAGGCAAATGTGGTAGCTGGCGCGCTTAGCTGAAAGTCTTCCTCTCTTCCTATGAAGAAGGCACAGTTGAGTTCCTTGGTATGCCATAGACGGGATATGTTTGTCTCCTTACGACAGATGAATGTATAGATGGAAGTTTCTTTGTTAGTAGGACTTTTGGCATAGATGCAAGTAAATCCCACGTTGAGATAGCAAATAAAAAATGCACAACGAACAGATGATACAGTGCAGTTGATCAAGTCAGAGCTCGGCAGCGAAAGGCGTGATGGGTTCCATGAGTCTGAGGATGGACTAGTTTGCTATCATGGTAGGATGGTGGTCCCCTATGTTGATAATCTAAGGAGGCTAGTGCTCGAGGAAGCACACACATTGATGTATGATATGCATCCATGAGTCACCAAGATGTATCACAATCTGAAGGACCTGTATTGGTGGCCTGGCTTGAAGAGAGATGTAGCTGAGTTTGTGGTTAGGTGTGTAGTATGCCAACAAGTTAAGGCTGAGCATCAGAAGCTGGAAGGTACGTTGCAACCCGTGACAATACCACAGTGGAAATGGGATGATATAACCATGGATTTCGTGGTTGGTCTACCAAGGACAGCTAAGAATCATGATTCCATTTGGGTGATAGTGGACAGATTGATGAAGTCTGCCCATTTCATACCTGTGAAGACAACGTATACAGCTGAGAAGCTCGCTCAGGTATATGTAGATGAGATAGTACACTTACACGACATACCAGCAATGATAGTTTCCGACAGAGATCCTCAATTCACGAGTCGTTTCTGGGAACAGTTGCACAAAGCTTTAGGAACACAGTTAAGGTTCAACACCACTTTCCACCCACAGACCGATGGACAGTCTGAAAAGACTATTCAGACCTTGGAGGATCTTCTCCGAGCTTGTCTTTCGCAGTTCCTAGGTAGTTGAGATATACATCTCAGTTTGATAGAGTTCACCTACAACAACAGTTACCAGCGGAGCATTGACATGGCTCCTTATGAGGCCTTATACGGCAGGAAGTGCAGATCTCCTTTATGTTGGTATGAGTCTGGTGAGTATCAACCTTTGGGTCCTGAGTTAGTACATCAGACAACAGAAAAGATCAAAGTGATACAACAACAGTTGAAAGCGGCACAAGATAGATAAAAGTCTTATGCAGACAATCGCCGATGACCTTTGGAGTTCCAGGTGGGAGACAAAGTGTATCTCAAGGTCTCACCTTAGAAAGGCGTGCTAAGGTTTGGCCGAAAAGGTAAACTGGCACCCAGGTATACGTGACCATACCCAGTCATAGCACATGTTGGCAAGGTAGCTTACAAGTTAGAGCTGCCGCTAGAGTTGCACAAGTTGCATCTAGTATTCCATGTCAGTATGCTGAAGAAAAGTCATCCAGACATAGGGACAGTGATGCAACCAATTGAGGTTGACCTTGATGAAGATGTGACCTACGAGGAGGTTCCGGTGGCGATCCTTGACAGAAGAGTAAAGAAGCTGAAGAGGAAGGACCTGGTTCTTGTGAAGGTTCTTTGGCATCATCGTGGTGTTGAGGAAGCCACGTGGGAGCTTGAGGAAGAGATGAGGAGGAAGTATCCCTCACTTTTCTCTTTGGATTTTGGGGACGAAATCCCTTTGTAGAGGTTTATAGCTTGTAAAGACCCTGACCCCCGTTTTGGGCTTATCATGTTTGCTTTGCCTAACCCTAGTATTTAATTGCTTGCTAATCACCTTTAGTGTTGATTAGGGGTTTGTTTGTGCTTGTTGAGTGTTGGAGGTGCTACTTGAAATCAACCCAAGTCTAGGGTTGATGAGCAAGTTTGTCACCTTGAGAGATGTTCCTCTCTCTCCTTGCTTCCTCTAGTGATGAGAGGAATGGTTGGGCCCATTGCTTGAGTTGCTTTGGGCTTGGATGAGCCTTGTTGGGCCTTGTTATGCCTTTCTTGATCCTTGCTTAACCTTGTTGGACCTTGTATCGGCCATAGGTGTGCTGGCCATGGTTGTGTAGGCCATGGGTGTGTCGCCCATGGGGTTGTATCGGACATGGAGTGGGTGTATCAGCCATGGACCACCTTTGACTCCTAGCTTCGTTTGTGTCACCACTCTAGTGGACACTTGGTGCATGATGCTGGCATGTGGCAATTGCCTTAGACATGTGTATGAGGCAAGATGAGAGGGTGGCGTTGCCCATGGACAAGTATCCCTAGGTGGGTGACACATTGCCTTATTTTACATTGGTTTCTCCTCCATCCTCTTCTATATATGTATCCTCTTTCTCTTGCTAAGGATCCCTTTTAGTTCCTTAGTTTCCCCTCTCCCTTGGTGCATGACACCTCTCCTTTGCAAGCTTAGTGGCCGATCCTCCTCCTTCTCCTTGGAGTCTTCTTCTGCTTCTAGTGGTGGCCGAACCCTAGAGTGCCTTATTCTTCTTCTTGTGGTGGTGCTTGAGCTTGGAAGCTTGGTGCTAGGAGCTTGGAGCTTGCTTAAGGTGGGTTACCTAACTCCTAACCCTAACCATACTACCTTCTTCTATGTTGTATGTTTGCATATGATCATAATCGGCCATGTATGTTACTAGATATGTTTCTTGCGTAGTTGCACCTTTAGTCTTGTGGTTATAGTGATCTCGTTGTTATGGTTGAGGTTTTGTACCTTTGTACCCTAGTTTGCCGAACCATAATTTAGAGTTTCCTTGTTGAGCCATACCCCTTTTCTCTCCTTGGTTATGAGAAGTGAGTTTGAGCTCTCGTGGTGTGGGCAATACCCCTCTCTCGTTTAAGTTGAGAGGTGAGTCTACATCCTAGTTGCTTGGGCAACACCCTCCTCTCACCATGGATTTGAGAGGTGAGATTTTGTATGGATGATGACCTATGTTTAGGTGGATCCTTGTGGTTGACCGATTTGTTATAGAGGTTGTGCAAAACCCCTCTCTCTTGGTTATTGAGAGGTGAGCCAACCTTCTTGATCAATTAGGGTTTGGTGCCCTTGTGCTTGAGGTTGAATACGACCTTGTTGGGTTATGTCTTACACGATATGTCTTGATCTCTAGTTGCATGACACCCTTGGGTGGTGGTCGATACCTTCTAGGGTTGGCCGACATGTGTTTATACATATGGTTAGGTCGGTATGCTTTTGGTAAGGGATGCTACCCTAACCGTTTCAAGCTGTGGCGAGGGACACGCCACCCCTTTTTTGTGAGGGATGTGGAAGTTTCAGTAAAGGTTCTGACAACTAGGGATGTATACAGATGATATTTCCAGGTTAATAATGATATTACATGTGTTTATGATCACCTTGAATCCTGTATATATGATGATGAGTTAAATGATAAGCTTGGAAGCATATGAGTTACTTCACATGTTGATGTGACCCATGCCTATGGTCACAGGTATGAGGCATAATATATGCTCATGACTGATAATAATACCATGAATGATAAAGCTTATAATCATCTATGTTGCCCTATATTTGATAGCATGATCATTCTATTAATCCATGATAGTTTCAGCTATCTCGATGAATGTGTATACTAACCATGCAGGTGTTTCATGCAGATTCATAGATAGGTAAGTGCTATGAGGTATATATGTTTAAACAACACTGCATTGTGATGGTCACTCTTGTTGATGAGATAACCTGCATCACCAATATGATGTGTTTAGGTCTGAGGACCTGATAATGGCTAAGTGCCTAGTTGAGGTGTTATCCTCTGATAATGAGATCAGGGATTTTTATCCCAAGTGATGAGAATGCCTTAAGAGGCAGTGGTTTCCTGTGATGAGGGATCGAGATCCCGGGATAATGTGATGGTGGTAATAATAATGTAACTTAATGTTATGTATGTGTTACAACCTGGTTGCCTCAACAATCCACTTAAAATATACTAACTAATTACAGTGGAACATTTTATGTAGGTTGCCTTGGCCATAGATCCATCATCGTCAGTAGCTGGTGATGGTGAAACATGTTCTCCTACGGGTTAACCTGGAAGCACATATTATTGAATATGTGTGGTTTCTCCTAGCTGAAAATGAGGAGGTAAGAGTACAACTTCGGTTTTAGACTCCAGAGCGTGGTTTCAGGCTCATAGCTCAACATGTTAAAACATGGTGAATAGGCCCATGAATCAGGATATGTGAAGTGGGAGCATGAATACGTTCATGGCTGAGAGCACGATGAACATGCCTGTGGCTCAGTTTCACTAGCGCCGATACCTATACCAAGGTGGGCTAGGCATAGGGTAGCCTGACCCTGTAGATGAGGCCACTTAAGCATGAGACTACGGTCCTGCTTGTGTTGCACTCGTGCACTGACCACGATGTGGGAGGTCGTGAAGTATGGCTCTTCCATCGACCCTTTATGGCACCGGCTTGGGTTTCGCAACCGAAGGTTGGATTTGAGCGGTACGATTCACTTCCTCAGGGCATAATAAAATGTAATCCAGCCGAATAGTATATCTTTCTTAGAATAAAATACAGAACATTGTTTGAGGCCTTGCTTATATAGCTGATCTAGTTGAACTATGCACTTGTGCATACGATCCTTATATCTTGTGGTAAGTTCTTATAAAACGTATCTTGTCAATCATGTTCCATAAAGAAATGCTTGGTTATATGCCTCCCATATATCTTGGTAAGCTTGATGGTAATAATAACCTTGCTCTATATACTGCTCTTATAGTACGCTTTATCAGTTATCTGTTGTTGTTGCTTTAACCTTTTGAGGTTTTATAGTTTCGGCGGGGAGTTATGTTTCTCGCTGGGATTGTGTGTCTCACCCCGTTGGTTTACAACCTTTTTAGGTGATCGCGCTAGACGTGGTGGCGGTCGCGGGGTTGCGGCTGAGCAACAAGACGAGCAGTAGAAGGCAAGAGATGGATACACTGCTATTTTGGTTGTTTTGTAGTAGAGTCCTAGAGTCATCCCTATACTCTCAGGTCCTTAGAGGTGTTTTGACATTGTTTTATGATATGTAGCTGCTGAAGCTTTGTATATCCTGTTGCTGGCTGGATGTGACCCGTTGTTTATGTATAAACAGGTGATCAACTCATGTGATGACAAGACAACTGATCTTATAAGTTGTGGACACGTATTAAGACTTGTAAATGTTTATATAACCTGTCTTCTTGTAGGATGATGATCTGAATGTAATAGTTTCTTAGTTTATCTATTTTTCGAAATCAGTTTTAATTAATCTGTGTTTTTGGTAATAGGTGATTTATGGTGTTTTCCACATGTTTTCGTGTGGCACTTCGTTGTCTGTGTGATAGCGGGATGTGTCGCCGTACACTATAACAAAGAAATTCTTAGAATCATCCCAGTTCAGAGAATTTGAACTCAAATGTCATCTACGAACCTTCACCAAAGGGTCTGACTCCCTCTCAGACTATCTCTAAAAGCTCAAGACTCTCTCTGACAAGCTTAGTGCAATATGCTATGTCATCAGTGATCAAGAGAAGGTCTTTACCCTCTTGAATGGCATGGATGGTAATGAATATGAGGGCTTTGTCGTTTCAATGATGAAACCACCCATTCCTTCATATGATGAGCTCATCCATCTTCTATAAGACTTTGAAAGACAAAGGTCAAGGAGGTCCTCACCTTCCCCTCCTGTTGTTTTCTACACCAACAAAACTGGAGCAGATAACCACATCACCTTCAACCGACAACAGTTCCACAACCACACCAATCACTCTGGTCGAGGTCGGTCCTCTACCCTAGGAAGAGGACAACATCAATCCAGTATCTTTGTCCAAGGTGTCCTCAGCACCGGACCAGGGAACCATACCACCCAGTTCAATCCTTAGAGTAGAGGATCTGCCACCTCTACCAACGCCAATAATAGCCAACATAACTCTTCTCCTCTTGTCTTTCAAATTTGTGACAAACGAGGGCATACAACCCTGTGGTGCTGGCACATGTATGATAATAACTTTCAGAACCAATCAACAACTTTCAGAACCAATCAACAACTTTCAGAACCAATTTGTGCCCTCCTCTCTTGCAGAAAATACGAGTGCTGCCCTTCACCTTCACGAGGTTGATCCTTCGACTTGGCACCTGGACTATGGGGCAATGGATCATATAGCTCAAATCTTGGGTACTCTTCACAATCTCTGTATATATAAAGGATCAAGTATAATCATGGTTGGGAATGGAAATTTTCTACCTGTTTCTCATACTGGTGACACTTCCATACAAAGCCTTGCCCGTCTCCCATTAAAAGATGTTCTTGTGGTTCTTGAAATCAAGAGAAATCTCATCTCAGTTTCAAAGTTGACATCTATGTTGCCTTGCTATATAATCTTCACTGACAACTCTATTATTATCAAGGACACCAAGACTCATCGAGTCCTCGCTCAGGGAATATGCAGTGATGGAATGTACCTCTTTCCGCCATCTATCTCAAAGATTTTCTTCTCAAATCGTTGTGTCAAGGCCTCCTATGCAGTGTGGCATCGCATACTTGGCCACCCCAGTCAGAGTGTTCTTCAACATCTTATTCAAAAAGGAATTGTTGTGGGACTTCCAGTTCTAATACAATATGTAATAGTTGTGAGCTCAGTAAGAGTAAGCGGTTGCCTACTCAACACAGACATTTCAAGGCTTTTCATCCATTTGAACTGTTACATAGTGATGTCTGGGGTAAGGCACCTATGCCCTCAACCCATAATTATCTTTACTATGTTATTCTTACCGATGATTAATCTTGATTCATTTGGCATTTTCCTATGAAAAACAAAAGTGATTTCTATCTCCTTCTGCAATATGATCAAAACACAGTATAATTTGAATGTCAAAGGGTTACAAAGTGATGGAGGTGGTGAATTCCTTAATCATCCACTTCAAAAATTCCTATCTGATTCAGGCATTGTATTGCATCTCATGCCCACACGATCCTTCTCAGAACGGTGTTGCAGAGCGATAACATTGCCATGTTACTGAACTAGGATTTGTGATGATGTTTGAAGTCCACTTACCCAAGTCACGTTGGGCAGAAGCTTTCTCTGCTACTGTGTACCTCATCAACAGACTTCCCACACCTCTCCTACACATGAAAACTCCTTTTGATATTCTCCACAATTAAAGGCCCTCCTACACTCACCTTCACACCTTTGGAAGTCTCTGCTACCCCTGCCACTACACCACTGACAAACATGATCCTCGCTCTTTACCTTGTGTGTTCATGGGGTACAACACCCATCACAAGGGCTATAAGTGTCTACACATCCCTTCCCAATGCCTCTATATCACCAAACATGTTATTTTTAATGAGGAAGTTTTTCCTTTTGCTCCATCCACCTCCTCATCCACACCTGAACAATGACACCTCTCCTACTCTACCTTTCTCGACACTGAAGATGACAGTGAAGACCACTCTCCTCCACAGCCTGTACCAAACACCCCTACCCCTATCGCCTCTCCCTCCAACTCACCCTTCAATGTTTCCTACAATCAAGTTACCTCAGTTGATCCTCCTACTTTTGACCTCCACAACTTCCCCCTATCAGACACCCCATCTACATATCTCTCTTTGCCATCAGTTCCCCATTCTTCCTTGCACCAAGATGATTCCTCTACCAGTACAAACCTAGAGTCCATTGCTCCTCCCATCCCCTCTAGCAATGGTCATTCCATGATCATCCGAGGAAAAAGTGGTGTCCGGAAACCCAACCCCAAATACTCTCTCAACTCCACACTACTACCCTTCACTCCTCGGTTTGTTACCCATTCCCTTCATCACCCTTGTTGGAACCAAGCCATGACAACTGAACTTCAGGCTCTTCATCAGAACCAAACATGGACTCTTGTCGCAAGAGACCCGCAAATGAATGTTATTGGATGTCATTGGGTCTTCAAGACCAAATTGAATCTCGATGGATCTATGGATCATCTCAAGGCTCATCTGGTGGCCAAAGGGTATCACCAATAACAAGGCATAGACTACACAAGAACTTTCAGTCCAGTTGTGAAGTCTCCTAACATCAAAACTGTTCTTTCAATTGCCGTCTCTAGAGGTTGGGCCATTAATCAACTTGATGTGTGCAACGCCTTCCTCAATGGAATACTTGACACTACTATTTACATGGAACAACCTCCAGGATTTGTGGATGCTTCACTTCCTCATCATGTCTAAAAACTTCACAAAGCGCTCTACAGGCTCAAACATGCTCCTCCAGCATGGTATCATCGCATTCATACCTTCCTCTCTGAACTAGGATTCTAATTATGTACTACAGACTCTTCCCTCTTTGTGCTTTCCAACCAAAACACATTGATCTACCTCCTTCTTATGTATACGACATACTTATTACTAGGAACTTGTCCATGGTCATTGAACACGTCATCAAAAAACTTGAATCAGAGTTTTCCCTCTACAATCTTGGGCCTTCTCACTATTTTCTTGGCATCCAAGTTGAAGACAACCCTGATGGTCTCCTCCTTCATCAAAATAAGTATTCCCTCGACATCTTGACCCCAGAAAACATGCTACACTACAAGCCTGTCTCAAACCCAGTTTGCACTTCCTTTCTTCGTGACTCTCTTCGTCAACCTGGTGAACCCCTCACTAACATGAGTTCCCATCATCATATAGTCGGCTCTGTCCAGTATCTCACCCTAACATGGCCGGACATCACCTATGGTGTTAACCTCACCTGCCAATTTCTTCATTGTCCTACTACCACTCATCTTCACTTAGTTAAGAGTATCTTACAATATATCAAAGGTACTGTCTCCATGGACATTCAAATCTTTCGTGAGTCCTCCCTCCCAGTTATTGGTTTCTGTGATGCTGATTGGGTCGACTGCCCCCTCACCAGGCGCAACACGAATGGATATTGCATTTTCTTGGGATGAACTTGTGTGTCTTGGTCATCCAAGAAGTAGCCCACTATCTCCAAATCTAGTGCCGAGGCTGAATATCGGTCTTTGTTGCTCACTACAACAAAACTCACATGGTTCTCCAAACTCCTCCAATAACTGCACTTAGAACATCAACAACCACCGATTCTTTATAGTGATAATCTCAGTGCTCTCTTCCTCTCATCCAATCCTGTCCTTCATGCCTGAACTAAGCACATTGAACTAGACTACCACTTTGTGCGAGAAAAGGTAGCACTTGGCCACATACTCACCAGGTTCGTCTCCTCCAAAGACCAGCTCGTTGACATCTTCACCAAATCTCTCCACAAGACCCAATTTCAGGCTCTCGTTCTCAAGTTGGGCCTCCAATTCTCCCAGTCCCAACTTGTGGGGGGGGGGTGTCAAGATAATACACCTACTAACTCAAAACAAGCAGACATTGAAGACGAAGGCTCAGAGACACAACAGGCACATGCATCGTGGCAGTTAATGGTTCATGACAGTCAATGATCACAATCTTTTCTGCATGTCTATTTACTTCAACTATATGTCTGTTCATATGCCCAAAACCTTCTCCTCGCCAACTACCTCACGAAGAACTCTGTATAACTAAGACATTGTACCTTGTTGTAATTCAAGTTGATTAAACTGTTGCAATACCTTTCACTCATGTTGTCTTACTCTAACAGTTAGCTCATGTCATAACATGTTATAACACGTAACATCATAACATGAACTATACTCATATTATAACATGTTAAAACATGTTATCTCATGCGTTATGCTTATTTCGTTAAAAAAATCATTATCAAATTATATTGAAATCAATCTTATTTTAAAATATTTTTGTTAGTAATTGACCACTTTTTATTTCATAAAAAATTATTTCAATTTAAGAGTTGTAAGCTAAATAAATTTCTCTCTCCTCTTTTTTTTAAAACTTTTTACAATCACAATATCTCTCTTCTTTTAACATCATAACACAAACTACTCTCATGTTACAACATGTTATCTCATGTGTTATGCTTATTGCGTTAAAAAATTATTATCAAAATATGTCGACAATAGTCTTATTTTGAAATATTTTATTAGTAATCGACCACTTTTTATTTCATTAAAATATTCATTACGGTTTGAGAGTTATAAGCTAAATAAATTTTTCTCTCCTCCTTTTTGACTTTTTTACAATCACATTATCTCTCTTCTTTTGAATTTTAAATAATATTTTTATAAATAACTATGATATTACTTCCCTCTTATTTTTTATATTTTCTATCTTTTTAAAAATAAATTAGATCAGATATAACGTACATTTGGACTGAAGATAATGTATATTTCGACCGGAGATAGCGTACATTTGGTCTGGAGATAATATAAAAATAGACTAGAGATAACATCCAACTGGATCGGGGATTACATCCAAATGATCCGAAGATAACATCCAAATAGAACGGAGATAGCGACCAATTAGATCAGATATAACATCTAATTGGACCATAGATAACATCCAACTGGACCGGGAATTACATCTAAATGATCCAGAGATAACATCCAATTAGAACGGAGATAACAACCAATTAGATCAGATATAACATCTAATTGGACCAGATATAACATCCAATTAGACCAGAGAAATACAAAGAATACAAAAAAAGTAATGTCATCTATTTTTTATCAAACACATGTTGACATTGATCTTACTTTTATAAGGAACGAAACCTTTTTTATTTTATCAAAAGATTCATTACAGATTGTAAGTTATAAGAAAAATAATTTTCTCTCTTATCTTTTTTTTCTTATTCAAACTACATCATCTCTCCTCTTTTGTATTGTATATTTAATTTTTTAAAATATGTCGAGATTGATCTTGTTGTAACATATTATTTTAAGTAGTGCAACAATGTTTATTTCGTCAAAAAATATATTACGGTTTGAAAGTTATTAACACAAATAACTTGTCATTTTTCTCTCTCCAGCTACCACTTTATCTACCCACTCTCTCTTTTCATCACATTTTAAAAGAAAAAGTAGCAACAAATTTTGTACAACACAAGCAGCTGATGGGACAAGTGTAATCTGACTTGGTGGATAGACGTGGGGTATGGAACTAAAGGACAAAATTCATTCTTATTCTCATTAGGTTTCTACTCTGCATATCATTTCCCTATTTCTATAGTTAATGGCAACATATTACAAGCACCACAACTAAGCCTGCGTTTGGCACGGGACCGAAACCCGATTTGGCCTTGTCTTTATGTGCCAACCCCGCTAAACAAGTGTTGGTTTGAGGTTGATTTTTATTTGGTTCACAACCCTAAAAGACCCCCATTATGGGATAACGGAACCCCCTAACCTGGGTTCTCCCAGTCCCATGAGGGACGGGATTCCGGTTCACAAATTGGTTTTCACGATTTGATCAACTTTATTCGCCTCTCCTCGCCCCGACGGTGGTTACCCATCCCAACACCTCCCCCCTTCTTTGCCTTTCCCCTCTACCTGCTCTATCTTCTGTTGTCTGGTCTGTTCTCTCTTCTCTCCTGAGACCTCGACGCCCTCACCATTACTATTCTCTGTGAGTTAAAGTAGACTCACATCGTTTCCATCGGCAAAGCCATGGCAGGCGAGTGGCATAGGGATAACCCTGCCCAGTGCAGTAGGCAGAAGACCAGGTCAATCAAGCGGATGTATGGGTGTGGTGGCTCGTCTGCAAGCGTCTAGCTATACTGCCAGTCTACACGCCGACAAGGAACCCTCCCGAGTTGTCATCTCCCATCAAAGTGGCCCATTTCACTGTATGCAATCCGTGCAGTAAACCCTAGCAAGGGCAAGCACTGTCGCGACTACTATATAGTTCTGCGCTTCATCAGCGATCTCCTCCCTTTTCACCTTCGAACCCTCCACACACTCTTCTCTGCCACCGCTACTGCCGAGCCACTTTACTGGAAAGTTACTGACCTGCTTACAAGGTTTGTATCCGCCGACCTTTTCTTTCTTTCTATTTGCTAGCCTCCTATCTTCACTCTTGTAACGATAGATGATTTAATCAATAAATTAATGTGTATTTCCCTCTCAATTTCTTGTCACATGTTTCGTCCCTGACAATGTCGGGTCGTGCTCCTGTTTTCATCATCTCAGCTGAGTAGGTATTTGTTCTTATCAAATAACAACATGTTTTCTCCTATTCTGGTTGCCTGCTTGCTTGATTCGAACAGTATTATTGTTGTATTATGTCCACGAGTAACATGGGTCATTGGGATGATGTGTAAAATCACATGGTTGATGGCTATTGTATTATTGCCATGATATTGTTGCTGTATTGTACATGAGTAACAAGTAGGGCTCAGTTTTGCTGGTCAGTTACCAGGAAACCACGATGGAGGGTATAGGGATTTGGTAATTGCTTTTTAGTTTCAATCGAAGAAGAATAAGAATTGGGGTTGGAGTCTAGAAAATGATGTGTGTATACCAATCTGATCCATGTGTGTGCCACTATTAATCCCTCTAGATGATTGGCCAAGGTCTATAGTGTTTTCTTTGCAATTATCCACTAGAATCTATGTATTTGGAAAATAATCATTCACTCTATTAAGTAGAAAATTCATGTCTTATCCATGTCACATTTTCACTATATTTAATTCATATCCTTCCTCAATTGTAAAAATTCTTATGAACGTCATCTGGTACAACTCATACATGTGGCTCACATTTAAGCAAATATTTTTTTGCAACATTGAATGTAGTTGTGCATAACGAAATGGTGGTAAGAAAACTCGGTTAATTTATTCTAAAATGCCACTCCACATAAATACTTACCCTCCCTCCTATGCAAATTGTTTAGTGAAGTCAGTTTTCATCACGAGAAACAAATGACATCAACATGTCCTTTCATTTCTCTAACAATGAGTAGCAAATACAGAAAGAAACTGCACTGTTGTCTGCATTATACGTACATGAATTATGGTTACTCAGTACAACAAGGCTTGTGAGGAAGAGCAATATTGTGAATCTAGAAGGGCTTTTCATAACAAATGACAAACTATCATTGTGTTTTCAGCAACAATATTTGTAATACAAATTTGATGTTTCTGTCAAGGATTGTTTTCCTATTTTGGAGGTGATGTTTTTGAAGATATCTGATGATATTGTTCATATCCAATCCAAAAAAGAGAGAAGAAAATTTTTCCCACGAATCTCTTTATTCAAAACTTGCAAACTTCTATTTATAAATGTTGTAGTTAAATTGATATGGTTTTGCTAGATATACCAAAATATTAACTTGAATGATGCAAAATGTCACATGTTGTTTGAAACATTTGGTTGGCTTACTCAATCTTTGTCTTAAAATCATGACATTGGCCGACAAGGGTAATGTATGTTGGTAAATTTTGGAATTGTAGAGGAGTTTTTGTGTGTTCATAAAACTCTTAAGTAGTCACTAGATGGATATTGATTTATTAATGTGAATGTATTGGATGTATGTTAATTTTTTAGTGTGAACCTAAAGAAGGATCCAATATTGATATTTAAAAAAAAGGTTTGAATTACTTCTAAGCCTTGAAGATTTACGGCTCCCTTTTTATTTGTTTGAAGCCTTGAAGAAAATTATGTAATATGGTGCTTTTGAAACTTCTACAGAAATATCTTGTTGAAAATTGGATGAAATCATATGCAAAAAATCTTTCTAAATTTTTGCTGAAGTATTTTATTTTTCCTGAAAATGATCTATATATTCACCTGAGATTTATCATTTCCTCTAAACACAGAAGACTAAGAAGATAACCATGAAGAAGTATTCTATGTTTTTTGTTATTTTACTTTCTCCAGAGCTTACCCAGATATTATAGCCCTTTTCTAACTAGGAACAATGTTACTATTGTACACACATCCACTTAAGCTCAAATATTTTAATAGCAGACATATATCAATATTTTCTAATTCTTACCTCTAATTCTACTTGTAAATATTTTAATTTGTGAAAGATGGACTTGTGGTCAATTGCGCAGACTTGATAAATAAATTTCGCATGTTACCAATATGCCCACTTCATTCATCCCACCACCTGGGACATACAATGAATGAATGATTTTAATTGCACAAACTTCATGTGAAACAATTATGCTTTGTGATATATATTAGCTTGAATGAATGATTTTAATTTTCATGTACAACCAAAATGTACACCCATTACTATTCTGCTGATTATATTGCAAATAATCCAACTATTTTAGCTAATCTATATTCCTTCTGAATTTCTTGTATGTACTCCCTGACCCTGTCACTGGTTGTGCAACTCTCTTCAACCTTCAATTCGTCTTACCAGGTATATCTCATGAGCAATATGAACATGTTTAATGTGAATGCCATGCCGAATGTTTGCTATTTATGTACTTTTCCTGTAATAAACATATTGGATGATGCATTTGCTACGACCATATTGGATTGATCTGTTAGAAGTACCTATATATTGATGTGTAACCTCATATACGACGACATGTTTATATTTACACATGATAGTTTTCACATATTATTTGGTCATGGAAGGAACCCGACAAGTAGCACTGCAACGAAAGTGATATTCATAATATGTGTTCATAAACATGTTCATATTTCCCTAGGGAGTTTGATTTTGTGCTACAAGCCCTAATTTTATAGGTGACTATTTGTTCTGTTTAAAACTCGATGGAAGAACCTTAGGAGATACTATGCAAAGCTAAAACTGGTGACAAACGAAAGTGGTGTTGGTTGGGATGACAACAGTCACAAGCCAATATTGCCTGACACCCCACAATGGAGGGAGGCAGTTGTGGTATGTCTAATAATATATAGTCCCCTGAGTATTAAATATTAACTTGAACTTATTAATATTGACCTAATATGTAGTTGTCCCCCATTTTAGATAAACATGGAACTAGCGAGATTGGTCAACACACCATTCCACCACTACCACGACGTCGAGATGATTGGGGGGAGGAACATAGCTATGGCACATCATGCAATGTGGTTACAATAGAGGTATTTCCATGTAGTCATTGTTATGATATTGAATAATTTAAGAACTAAATCAGTAGCCTGTCTTTCATTTAAGAATAATTTCAAATTTGTTGTACAATTTGATTCCTTTGGGAACAGTATCTGAACTATTGTACTGAGAAATGGTTTATCTTGTTATTTTCTATTTGGTCGCTATTTGGTCTTATGTGGGTAATCACTTTTAATTATAGCCGTCATGGCCGGTATCCACCCGAAACAACTGATGACAATGTACAAATTTTGGATCTTATGTCTGGTCCAGCTAATGGATCTTGTCTTAGACTACTTCCATACAAGTTATTGCTTTCAACTGTGCATACTCATACTAGGTTCGTATAAAGGTTTCGTTTAAACACCCTGACTAAAGTGATATATTGCAGTGTCATTGCTACTATGGCTGCACCAGACCCGAGGTTCCGTATTATCTGGACAAAAGAGTTGGATGAGGATCTGGTTGCGGCATTGAGGAGACAATATGACCTGGGTAGGTGCGTCGATGGAACATTTACTAGGGACACATGGAGGGAGACACTACGCGATTGGCATATCAGGATGGGGAGGAACGAGGGTACATTGGAGCAGTTAAAAACTCAGTGGAAGAACCTCAGGAGAGACTATGCAAAGATAAAATTGCAACCAACAAAAGTGGTGTTGGATGGGATTACAGTAGGTACAAGCCAATATTGCCTGACACCCCAGAGTGGAGGGAGGCACTTGTGGTATGTCTAATAATATACTCTCCCCTAAGTATTAAATATTAACTTAAACTTGTTAATATTGACCTAATCAGTACTTGTCCCCTATTTTAGGCAAACATGGAACTAGCGAGATTGATCAACAGACCATTCTACCACTACCACGATGTCGAGATGATGGGGGGGATGAACATAGCTAGGGGCCATCATGCAATGTCCTCAAACGATCAACAACTTCCTTCTGATGTTACATCTGAAGATGATGTTGCTATTGACCTTGATGCATCTGATTCATTTGTCAGCCCAAGTTGAACCGGTCCAACCGGTTTCACTAAAGACATGGGTAATTCTGAGACGCAAAGTGAGGACACCAACGGCAGATCACACAACCAAGGTGTTGGTGCAAGGACTCCCACCACAAACAGACACAAGAAGTGAGCATCAAGCTCAAAGGACAGTTGTGTCTTGTCTAATGATGTCATTTCCGAATTCACAAAGGTGTTTTCCAAGGTACATGATATGGGCAGCAAAATTGCTGCTAGGTCTAATGACAAAGACGAATATCAAACCATTTTGCACCACTTTCATGCAAGCTACCCTGATGCCCCTGTCCCAATTTTTACCACTCTTGTGCACGCCATAAAAGATCCAGCAAACCGTAACATTTACCTAAACGTTATGGACACCCCACAAAAAATTACCATTTGGTTGCAAGACCTGTGGGAAATGAAGAACACTGCTTCTAGAGCTTCTAGATCAAAATCACCCTTCACGCCACCACCATATCCACAATCTCCACCGTCGCCATTTTCTAGCACAAGTGGTTACAATAGTAGAGATCATGCCCCGCCTCCGTACTTCTGAGGTTGTCTAATTTAAGAACTATATCAGTATCCTGCCTTTTATTTTATGAACTTTCTCAAAAGTTGTTGTTGTACTATTTAATTCCTTTGGGAATAATATCTGAACTATGGTACTATGTAATGGTTTATCTTGTTATTTGCTATTTGGTCGATATTTTCTATTAGGTCGCTATAACCCTAATTTCATTTCTGCAAAATCTCGATATTTTTCTTGTGTGGGTAATCACTTTTAATTATAGACGTGATGGCCGATATTCATCCATATGAAACAACTGATGACATTCTAAAACTAGTGGATCTTATGTCTGGTCTGGCTAATGACATTGATAACACAATATACTACCAAATAGCTGACCAAATATCTCACAATATCATGCAAAATTCAGACGACGCAACCACACACCAACCAATACCGAGATCAGTTAGTATTAGCAGCGGCCATCAAAAGGTTTTAGAAATAATAACCGTCCATGAAAGGAGGGCGTACGATCTATACCATATGCTACCCAACACAGTTTTAGCCTTTGTTGATAAACTTGAGGACCGAGGTTTGTTGAAAAGTGCCAGAGGTGCGTCATTAGTGGATGCAGTTTGCTACTTCCTTCAAATGGTTGGCCATGGCCATACCAACCGTGTTCTGGCTGAGGACTACATTCACAACGGTGAGACCATAAGAAGAAAGTTTAACGAGGTGTTGGATGCAGTGTGTGCTTTGTGCAACGAATATATTGTGATGCCAACTGCATCCATAACTCCGCACCGCCGCATTGATGAGAGTTCAAGATTTTACCCTTACTTCAAGGTATGACCATCACTTAGTTGACCATTGTCCATTCCGTTGTTAATATAACGACTATTGTCATTGCTGAGTTTGGTATTACTTGCATATTTCTTATATACTTGTCTTAGGATGCCATTGGGGTAATTGACAGGACACACATCCCCGCTTTGGTGAAGCGCGATAAGTAGAACCGATATAGGAATAGAAAAGGGAATGTTTCCATGAATGTCATGGCTGTAGTAGACTTCTCAATGGAGTTTACATATATCATGACTGGTTGGGAGAGATCTACTGGTGACCAAAGGGTACTTCACGCAGCTACAACCACAGGCAGATTCAAAGTACCCCCTGGGAAGTACTATCTTGTTGACGTAGGGTACGCCGACACCAGACAATTTCTTGCACCATATCGAAACGTTGCTTACCATATAGCAGAGTATCGGGATAACAGAAGCTCATACACCAGCAAAAATGAAATGTTCAACCACCGACATGCTCAACTACGTAACGTTGTTGAGCGAGCCTTTGCTGTGTTGAAGAAGAGGTTTTCCTACTTTCGTAAAGGAGTGACTTTTCCCGTGCAGTCTCAATCTCAGATTGTAATGGCTTGTTGTATCGTTCATAATTTTATCTGGCGCCAAAATGATGGTGATCCTATGATGGACGAAAACTTGGATGAGCCTCATACTACCACTGACATCTTGAACTAATTGAGTTCTCTCCAACAAACAAGCCAGGCCGATGCTAGGGAGGGAGATGTTTTGTGCGAAACTGTTGCCAATTCTATGTGGCAAAATCAGTGATTTATACATATGTTGTCTAACTTGCAGACATTGAAACATGTTCTACAACATGTTTCACTTACTCCCTTTTCGAATTTAATTTTTTAACTTAACGACCAACTTTTGTTCTAAAACTCTATTATTGACTACAATTTTGCCTACTTCTAAACAATGTCAAATTATGTCTCATTAGGTCTTTTGTCTAGAAATGGACAATGGCATGCCGTCGTGTCCATGTGGTATGTAGTGCACCGTACGAGTGTACATGGATGCCACAGATTCGACAAATGGACGGTTTGAATACAACAATCCCCACAGGCCATATTTTACATGTGGTAGGGGTCTTGTTCCAACCAGATGCCATATGAGGTTACCCGCGCAACAAGTACAACCTACAATGGCCACACTGACTGCAATTAGGGATGCAATGGTATCACAACTCGCATATGCACGTAGCGATCGCAAGTTCTGGTAAGAAGACTGTGACTTTGTCTGTTCAACAAGAGCAGACACCAATAGGCTACAAGGAGAAATTTTAAGTATGCGGGAGAGGTGTCAATATCTTCGCCACCGAATTCAAATAATGAGCGATAATGACTCTTCAACAGAGGAAGATGGATACAATACGTCATGGATATAATATATTATGATTTGTCCAAATGAACTGCACTTGTCTGTTTTAACAATTAACTACTCCTGAAGAAATGTTCTTCATATTATCTTTGAAAACTATGTCATGAACCTGACATTTTTGTATTAATCGTAAATTTTGTTTTATTAGATGTCAATGACTCCATCTGAGGTTCCGAGGTGTGATTGTGGGCTAAATGCAACCTTACGGCTTAACACAGAGGATGCAGGGTTATATGACTTTGGTATTCTGAGTCAAAGGTCGGGAGAAATGTATTACATATGGCCTACTCGTGAGGTGCGACAGTACATGAATAAATAATAGACTGCCCTTATGGAGGCTACACATTCGTTGCCATTAACTTGAACTTGGTACTACATTTTAGGGAAAAGACCGATGCAGATACTTCCATTGGATAGTCGATATCCCCCCCCAACAACTGATTCATTGAAAGTGGAGATTATGTTACTAACTGTTGAGTGCAAGTCAGTGTGGGGCCAGGCGATGAACATGAAGGACTTCGTTGAAATTCATCACAACTACAATGGTATATACACTAACAAAAAGTATGAGCATGAGGTTCTAGAACGCAATGTTGCTAGTCTGGAAGAAGATTGTCGTCTGCTTATGGACATTCCTTCACCTCAAATGACTCCATAACATTGAATGGAAAATACATTTACATTGTCTTCTGTATTTAGATTGACTATTAATAGATGTTATGAACATCATACACTTGTTTAATTTAGGCACTTATATAAACATCATATTACATTATAAGTGTTATGAATTTTTATCTTAATGTTGGTGAATGTTTTATTAATGATGTATGCTATTAATTGAAATTTTGCTTAACGTTATGTAAAACCAAATAATACAATTAATTGTGATATACACCCTTATTTTTGAAATATATTACTTACAGAATTTGTTATATGGCTGGCCAACCGTCGACACCGTATTTTATCTGGTCTACCGAGCTTGATATGGTTCTCAGGGGTCTGATGAGAACCCAATATGACGTGGGTAGATGTGTAAATGAAGTATACTCTACACATGCTTGGATGGAGGCATGCCACCATTTCCGAAACATAACAGGAGGCTCTTACACTTCATTGCCTGAGTTGCAAATGCGATGGCAATACATCAAGAGAGAGTTTGTAAGAGAAAATCTTTTCATATTGGGAGATTTATTGCCTCCCCCACATTGGCCGCGCAACAAGGCATTGAACGCAACTTTGTGACAACGTGTCACACTTACCCACCTGGAATTTCTACATTCTTTACCACTAACGATTGAAATAAACAAATGAACTTGTAACATATGTGCTAAATGTTGTAGTTTCTTGTGTTTGCGTCGTAACATTTTACATGCTCTACTTATGTGTTACAATATTATGTTGCTACCATAATGTGATCAAATTTCCTACTTCATTATTATGTTTACAAAAATTGCATCACCTTCAAACTTATTATCAACTAAGTTAGGTTGCATTATTTATTTGTAAAACTTATTGGCACAATTAATTTACCATTTTTGTTATTTGGTCATACCTTTATTTTTATTAATTTTAGATGTCGACATTGCGTGCAAAGGCAAGAGCAAGGGCAAAATTCAAAAAATTATTGATGTCTCTGGCAAAAAATCAAAAATTTGTTGAAGATAACCTTGTATGTAAAAAACTATGTTACGATCACACAAAGGAAGAGAGCAAAATTGGGACCGATGAACAAGTCAAGGGCCGGGCCAGTCAGTATGTTCCTCATTTGTCGTTGTTGTTTGATTGGCCAAAACACAACATCAAACAACAATACAAGCAGCCGGTGCAGGAAACATGCCCCATGTCATGGGACGAGTACGATGAGGCCATAAAATGGCCAACTCGAACGACCCACCTGGGACCAATTTAAATCAACATCCACATCGAAGAATGTCCCCCAAAGTGGCTGGTCAAAATCTTAGCTTCTGTTTGGCTGTCTAGGTCTATGGCATGCGTCCCTTTTTTGTCCGTCTCTCTTGTATGTTGTCGACATAGTTCTCCCGTGAACAAATATTTTATTATCAGTGACAGTTTATGTTTAACGAATGACGACAATATCATTATTATCATTTGATGTTAGTGACGATAATGTTATTTGTTTATGTTATGAACAAAATATATTAGACAAATTTAATATTTCATGTTGCTCGAATATGTTCAACATTACATATATACCACATGCAAATGTCATTCAAGATAAAAGTAGCGTTTAATTAATTTTTAATCACCGCGTAAAAAATAGCATAATCATATCTTATTTGTACTTTTCTAAATATACAAAATAACACCCATACAATACAAATAAAATAATTTGTTTAATATATTCTGAACTTAGGTTGAAGTGACATCACAAATACACATTATGCGTACTTGTTCAAACAATTATGTAAGAATATGACAGAATAAGCAGATCCTGACTAGGTTGCCAAACAGAATTAGACTGCTAGACAAACAGATTTAGACTGCACACAGACTCAATTCAGACCAACTGACCAGAATCAGGCAGCGTTACCAAACAAAATCAGACTACATCCTGACTAGTCCAACATCGAAATCAAGACTAAAAGAAAACTTCACTCCTTTATTCCGCGAATAGGTTTAAATCTTTGCGTCTTGCCTCGTCATCTAATGGTTTAAAATCAATAGTGCCACCGCACACGGCTTTGGATCCACTGAAGCCACGATCATAGAGTTGAATCATTGCGTCTTGTGTGCCCCAACACTGAATACTCTACACCTGACAAATCGATTTGACATTCTGTCCACCCATAGTAAATCCCCGTCCTCTCGGCTTATCACTTCATCCCTTCCCGAGACGCAACGCCCCACTTCGACTACAGCAAAATCTGCACTCCACTGTAACACAAAACGACACCGCCTCATCAGGCCCTAGGTTTATTATTCGACTACATCCTATTAAGCAGGCCTTAAAAGTTTTTCGGTGGATATTAGACAATTGAAAAAGTGCATCGTTGCTGAAAAGAGAAAATGAAAATATTTCGCAAGTCATAATTTTTATGGAGCAAAGTGTAACGAGGCTTTCAAATCAGCTATAGAGAGAATTAAAAGGGGTGAGGGAGAGGCAAAAACATAAATTATGAATATATGAGATGAGAAAATAGAGAGCAACGTTCCAAAAACAAGCATTGCATTTAATAGAAAATGAATGGTTCTTACATAAAAAGTCATTTTAAGTATCATTTTATTTTAAAATGAGTAGTGCATGCCATTGTTTTAATATGACACTCATTTTTGTGTCGTTGTATTTAAACATAAGTATTGTGTTCCATTTTATGGGAACAATACTCGTTTTATAACACAAATACTTCATATTTGTAAAGCGAATACTTGCATGCAAGAGATGAGTATTGCAATTTAAACATAGTGAGTTATTGTGATTTTTTTATATTGTAAAAATAATAAGGTGTATGTCAGAAAAAAGTGTTGGTTTTTATAAGGCGTACACTCCTCCAAGTGAGAAAGTACTCATTTTATCAATATTATTTATTATAAAAATGAGTTATATATTTTTGGATGATAGTAGTCATGTTTTTGGTATCATTTTAGATGAAAATGAGTATTGAATAATATCTCATCAGGACAATGCTTGTTTCTAAATGGTACAACATTTGTAAAAAAAATTACTTGCATGCAAAAATGAGCATGATGATCTAAATTTATCAGTGAAAATGATGCATTGTAGTTGACAAAACAATATATGTGTGTCAGTACTTATTTTTATAAGGCGTCCAATACTCCGATAGAAATTGTAAACGTTTTTACAATATTGTTTATTCTAAAATGAGTATATATATATATATATATGTATAATACTCATATTTTAGCATTTGTTTACTCTAAAATGAGTATTGCATGTTGTTAGATAGCTTATATTAAAAATGATGTTATTATTAGTTTTGTTAAATAATTTCTATTGAATATGTGTAATGGGACTGAGATTTCATTAAGGCGTTCCTCCCTACTGTAACTTGGCATATTATCGAAACCATACCGCCCCCTAGTCCTAATGGAGGGGATGATCTCTGGATGTGGCCTCTGGAGGTCGCAGGAAATCTAAGTAGCCGTTCGGCTTACCATTGGGTTTGCTCAAACACAGGAAGTAACACTCTGGGCAGTTGGAAATCCATTTGGCAGGCAAAGCTTTCTGAACGAATTCGTATTTTCCTCTGGCTTATGCAACACAAGGCTCTTCTTACTAATGTCGAGCGGGCATGCAGACATATGGAGGTGGACACTCTCTGTCTAGTTTGTAACAATGCGCAAGAAACGATCCTCCATGCACTCCGAGATTGCCCTGGTAGTCGGCGGACTTGGAAGGACCTCCTTCAAGACGAAGCCCACTTTGATTTATCTGAAGATGACTGGATTTCGTCCAGATTATCGGCTAGTAACAAGGACTCACCCACTGCCATTCTGAGTGCAGTCACTTGCTGGCACAATTGGACTTTAAGGAACAAGCACTTACATGAAGCTGAAAGCGTGTCTATTGCGAGACGAGTTAAATTCATTCAAGAGCGAGCAACCTCTATAGAGAAAGCTTGGTCCCACACTGGTGTACAACGCAGGCGACCAGCCCATCCGGTCATTCTGCAACAACAACTCCTGGTCTTTGTAGATGTGGCATACCATTCCCATTCCGGTAGGGCTGGGCTAGGTTTCTTCTTACACAACCTTCAGGGAGAAGATCAGTTATTCGCGGGCTGGCCGTCTTCCGCAAGCTCAAGCTTGAAACCTGAGATTCAAGTAGTGGTTCGAGCAGCTGATGTCTGTCGTGCACAAGGATGCTCGAATTACCTTATCCTCTCTGATTCAAAACAGGCGGTCGATTATCTTTCCAGCAAGAAGGGGGCCATTGACAGATTCAAAGCTCACAAAAGACGCTACCAGGAACTCAGAGGAGAGAGTAGCAACTTCATTAGCTACATTCCTAGAAATAATAATGTAATCGCAGACTGTATTGCCAAACAAGTCATGCGGTCCAGAAACTCATTTGCGTCTCATATGCAGCCAGCATGGCTGAGTTGCAATGTCAGTGAGACAATCTCACTAGTTACCTCCTGTACTAAGGCACGAGATCATTAAATAAAGGCCTTGGTTTTGCAAAAAAAAAAGTGTAATGGCTCTGGAAAAAATGACCACAGTCACACAATAAAAAAAGGGAATGTTTACATGTTTAGATGGTTACGAAATTCTTTTATATGTGTTGGTAAAGGAGTTGGTAATGGGTAGGAAAGCAATATTTGTTTGCATGAGTAGACTATGGTCTATTAGTTCTTAAGAATTGGGTATATGTGGGGTTATAGAGATGGGTATTTGTATCATTACTTCATATTTATTTGGTATAGTGAAATCCCAAGTTCTTTGTTTATGTTTTTTGTCATTTGGTAGTAATAGTCGATAAAAAATACATCTGTCCTGGTGATGTAATGCCCCTAACTTTACTTAAATTATAATTAATTGGACTAATTAGATACTTAGTTTCAAATTTATTTTGATTTATTATGTCATACTATATGATGAAGCTATTCTTAAAATTTGAATCAAAACATACTTGTTTGCTTAAGTGATACAATTCATGTAACTTGTGGACCTTTATATAAATTACCTCTTTTAGGGATGTAAATATAATTTTAACACTTGCTTGAGTTACTTCATGATGTTCTTAAGAATCTCATAATTTTATTTCTTCTTCATATGCTATCGAATTTTTTTGTAAGGGTTGTGTGTGCTTTATGGGGTAGTGTTTGTTTTGTGTCTGACGGTCGACAGTCAATGGCCGACGAAAAGCCTGCCAGCTTGTCGATCAATGAGTCTTCAATGTCTGACGAGGTCGCTGGCTAACCAACCAAAGCATTCCATCAATCAATAAAGTTTTGGGTGTATGTGGTTGACCGATGATCAGTCTTTCAAACAGTCTGGACCACACTAACTTCCACCCATTTATAAATACCCGTTCTCTCTCCTCTCATCTTTTGTGATCTTGCTAATATAATCCACAAGCCGAAGAGAACCCATTAGGGTCTACGATCATGAGATTTCGTGGATGCATACTCAATTTTGATCTCTCCTTGATCTGATGTAAGGCCATCGATCTTGTTTCTTGCTCCATTTGTGTGAGATCCTTACCTCTTAATTGTTTCCCTTGACGTTCTTCACTCATGCTTCTCCTACCACCGAGTTCTGTGGTGTTTCTCACTAGAAACTTGCACACATGGTTTAAGAACTTTCTCTCTTCCTTCCCTCTTTTATAGAATCACCCTGCTCATGGAGTTTGGAGGAGATCTTGGAACTTTGGCGGACCAAGATCAGTACCTTGTTGCTGATTTTGGAGTTTCCCTTCTTAGCCTTCGGTTTTCTTCTCTACCAAGGTGAGTGATATAACCTTAAAAGCATTTCTTGCATACCTTCTACATGCAAGGCTTTCATCTTTCTCTAGAAACTCTTAGAATGCTAAAATATGGTCTTTTTAGGTATTGCTATGTATAACAAGATAATGATATGACTCCTTAAGCTTTAGTTCAGACTTCATGAATGTTTCTAACTGAATTTTAAAACTTTTATTTGAATGTGAAAGGACTATAAATTTGTATTGTAAGTCCTTGGACTCCTAAAATGTCACAAATATGATGTCTTGGTATCCAAAGAGCAAGGGAACCACCCTACTTACATTTATTTGATGTATGATGGTTATCCTACGCAAATTTTAGGACTTGTAAGCACTTTTATGTTCATGTAATGATGCATGGATGAAACCCTAATACTGAAAGTAGCTCATCTATTATAAGTTTTGAGTGCATAATTGCTTATTTCTTAGAAATACCATAACACTTACATCCATTAAACATTTATGATGAAATCTTGGGAATGTTTTGCTTATTACTCATTAAGCTCTCTACGAGGTTCCAATTGTTGGTGATATTCTTACATGAAATCAGTGTTCAAGAAATCAGTCTGTGCGGCCGCATATGCGGCCGCTTAAGCGGTTTGGATAGGGGACCACCCCAGATATGTCAAAGAGGAGCAATAATCGGACCAGACCCGATTATGTGGTCGATTACCTACTTATGCAGTCGCTTAATCACCGCTTTTCCAAATGGAAAGGAACAAAATATGTATATGGTATTGTTGTTGTCTCATATTTATTTTTTATATAATATTACTACTCCCTTGCTTTTTATTTTAATTTTTTGTATGATATTATTGTTGTCTTATTTGTTCACAGATTCCCTTTCTTCTTCTATTTCCCCTTCCATTTTCTTTCTTTTGTGTTACAACAACAAACAAATCATTTCCATTTCCCCTTTTCTTATTAAGTCCAACATGCTTCTCTTCTCATTTCCTTGCTCTTATTTTCTCTTCTTCATACTGCCCGTTGAATTCCTCTAATGCTATTGAACTGTTCTTCATCTATTCTCTCATTTCCTTCATTCTCTTTGATAAGAGCAATAGGTTTATTCTCCAATCTTATTTCCCTTCTCATCTTCATTCTCAAAATTATTATAGTTTCAATTCTTTTCCATACATCCGTCTTCTTGTCCTTCCAATTCTTATCGACTAGTTGTTAATTGTTAATGTGTTTAAAGTATACCATACTAATCTATGAATTTTTTTGGCACTATTATCATTTTATATTGCAATTTGATAGTTGCATGGTGCATGTAATATAATTACTTTATATTTTCCTATATTTATTTATTTATGTTTATTGATTATGGCAAACTTTACATTTCATAACATAATAATGGTTGTTTAACTTGTGTTAATCAAATTGATGTCATGTCATGCTTTGCCAACACTCCAAATGAAGTTTTGCTTCTTGTTGTCCTCATATGTAATTGTTCAATGTAAAATATAATTATATATGATTAATATATATAGATATATAATTAATTTATTAAAAAAATCCAAAATACCCCGCATATCGCATAACAACAATCCCAAGGATGATGACAGAGGCCCTTCTCTCTATGGCCTGGCTACTACTAGGGCCAATGAATCAAGGTGCCTAGTCTTCATCTCGAGATTTGACAATCCAAATTTTGAACTAAAGCCTGCAGTGATTGCCATGATTCATAATAAAACTTTTGGAGGCAATTCCCATGTTGAGAATCCCTACCACCACTTGGATGCCTTTAAGAACATATGCAACACAATCAAGATGAAAAGGGTGCCATAAGAGGTGATATACTGCAAAGGGTTCAACTTCTCCTTGAGAGACAAAGCATTGTCATTGTACCTTGCTCTACCAGACCAAACAATCAATGGATGGGCACCACTGACATATGCTTTTGTCATGAAATTCTACCCATCTAAAAAGACTCTAAGGAACACTCATAAGATTGCTGGGTTCATGTAGAAGCCTGGAGAGAATCTTTATGAAGTATGGGAAAGATTCCAAGAATACCAGAGAGGTTGTCCTTGCCACAATTTTTACAAGGGATTTCTGGTAACTACATTTTACAACGGTCTAACATCTACAGAAAGGACCATGCTGAATGCCGATGTAGGAAGTGACTTCCTTGGACAAAATCCAAAGAAGACCACAAAAATCATTGATATCATGGATGCTCTGGACTATGAAAGAGTTTATAGTGGTCCATCTAAAAAGGCAACAATCAAAGGCCCTACTGCCGAATCTAAAGCCCTAGAGACTATAACAACTAAAATCCAGAAGATTGCTTTAGACGTTAAGCAGTTGAAGGACATTGGAATCAAGGTAAAAGGCAAGGCCGAGAAAGAAATGAAGTGCCTCACCTTCAGAGAGGGAGGCCATGGCATTGAAAAATGTATCTACACTCAATCAGAGGAGGATAGTGATGAATAAGATAATGAGAATGCTTCTTATGCAAATTTCAAGAGAGTGGACCACCCTAGTTTCAACTATGGAAACAAAGATGCTACTGAGAATACCCACCAGCTCAACAATCTGTCTAAAAGACCACCAAGATTTAGAAGAGGAGGGGGAAAAATTGTGTTCACTCGTACCACAAATTACCAGTAGAATAGAAGAAATCATCAAGATTAGGGACAAATCCAAAAGCAAAACATAAATTTTAATAGGCAAGGCCAAGATCAGAATCAAAGTAAAAGCAACAACCAACCTGACATGGTGTATGAGCTCTTCAAATTCACAAAAAGTCAGGCCACAGTAAATGAACAATTGACACAAAGTATTATCACCAATACAGGCATCTTAATTAAGTGTGATGTGGACTCAAATGATCGACATGCATACACACCATAATCCAATTGATCAAAAACTAGCACAGTTGTCAGAACTCATCAAAACTCCCATAAGGAAAGATTCCATCCAACACTGAGAGTACGAAAATGACCACTCTTCACTCTGTAAAAGTTTTGGAGGATCCTAATAATAATACTAATCAAGAAACACTACTACATAAATAGCTTATAACGTCACATTTAGAGACGTCGGTTATTACCAAACATCGACGCCTAAACCCTACAATGTCGGCTAATTACAGAGACCGACGTCTATATTTGAAGACCGGCCAGACACGGGTATCACTTTTTATTAAGCATCAGCTCCCTAAGTCGAACTGACGCCTAACATAGCCCGCCAAATCCAATTTTTTGAGCGAAAAAAAATTACCCCCCAAAGTTTCACATATGACGTCGGTTTTCTAGCTAATAAACAACACCTAATGACAAAAAAAATTCCTCCAAAGGTCGTCGGTTTTTGTGGAAAAACTGACACTGTTAAGGTTTCACGCGCCTCCCCGCAAAATTTGTCAGGTTTAAGATTGTTCAATGGACGTCGGTTTTGTCTGGCAACCGACGCCTATGGTCATAATGCGAGAACATTTATTTTTTGTCAGCATATACAGATAGACGTCAATTTTGCTATTTGGAACCGACGGCTATCAGTGAACATAAGTGTCGGTTTGTTGGTGGTAACCGATGCTGAAAGTTTTACGCGTTAGTTTATATTAATAACCGATGCCTATGTTTAACTTAATAGCACCCGCACGAGCCAGACTCTTCCACTTTCTCTATTTCATTGGCGATTCCACTAGGGTCTGGCGATTCCGCCACCGTATGCTGCTCTTCCGCCTTCCCCGCCGTCGATCTGCCTTCCCCGTTGCCACCGCTGCTGCCGCCGCTCGTGTCTGCCGCTACTGCTGCTGCCATCGCCTACTCGTATGCTTCCTCTTACTGTTGCCGCCGCCTGCTCCTTTGCTCCTCCGCCTCTTCTCCTGCCCCTGCTCCAGTCGTCGCCCGCTCACCACCGTCGCCCGCTCACCGCCGCCGCCGCCTCCTGCTCCTACTCCTCTGCCCGCTCACCACTGCCGCCCGCTCACCGCTGCCGCCCGCTCACTGCCGCCACCTCCTGCTCCTGCTCCTCCGGCACCTTTTCTTCCTCTGCTCCTGCTCCTGCTTGTGGTACCCTTATCCCTCCTCTTCTTGCTCCTTGCTCCTACTCCTGCAATTTTTAGTAACAAAATGATCAAAATAACCCCTATCTTCTTGCTCCTTGCTGGCCCTTTTGTCATTAGGGTAATTTTTGTCATTAGTGGACTTAGATTGTATTTTTGCAATTAAGGTTACACATGCAACATATTTTCTAATTTCCCATTTGTAGTAGCATGGAATAAGAGAGTCTCACTAAATTTGATGGTTATTGACACCTAATTAATTCATTATAATAGAATTGCATTGATTGCACTTGTGCTCTTGGGCTGAATTAAGTTTTTGTGTCATCCATTTGCGTTGTTGACTTGCATATATTTGTTCTTCAACCTTCAAGTGAGGTATAATCTCACTCTCCCAATGTGCCATTAGGCTTGATTTTGATTCAAATCTTGTACTTACATATATTTTTGCTTCTAATCCTCATGCTTGACCTAATTCAGTAAATTTTGATGCATGTTGAAATAAGATTCAACTTGTCCATTCTAGCATCCTAATTTGATTTGATTATGTGCTTTGAACCTTGAAACATGCGTGTTAAAGATACATTAATGTTAAATCTCAAACTTAACTCACATGTGGGTCTTCTATTTCTAAAATGATAGTGTGAACTCCTAAATCAGTAACATATATTATTCTTTGTGCACCCAAATACCTTGTGAATCATGTATGCGCCCTAAGGTGATTAAATGCCTAAATCTTGACTTGAAATATGACCTAGTATGTATGTTGATATATGAAGCTCTAATGATAATGGTGAAATGGAGTGGATGTGAGGTAGATATGTGGTGGAAATGGTAGGGTAGGTTGGTCACCATAGTCGTGTTGGTGTGCCACGGCAGTGGTGAGGGTAGTATAGGACGATTGTGGGGGTAAGAATACGGTGGTGGTATGGGGCTGGTGGTATGCTATGTTGGTGGCCACGGCTGTGGCGGAGTGCCACAGGCGTGGTGGGTGAGTGGCACCATGGACGTGTTGGATCACACAGCCGTTTTGGAGGGGGATGTGATCGTGGGCACTTCCCACAGTTGTGCAAATTTATGACCAAGAACTAACATTTCAACAGGGTTTTCCCCCAAGTCGCCACGACCATGGACATCTACCACGACCATGGCCATCTTCCACGACTGTGGCCATCTGCCACGACCTTTGCCTCGCCATGATGTCTGGATAGATGGGAGGCAAAACAAGAAGGGAGAAATAAAGAAGCCCGCAACTGCTGAGGTGGCTGCAAAAATGGTAAAATACAACTCTTAGAGCAATTCGTTCGAATATTGATTATTTGTGGTGTTTACTTACTTACCAATTTCTGTTGATGGTGATTAGCGGGAGCTTCACGAGCTGAGGAAACAAGGCAAGTTCATCCCTGAGGGCATAAGGGATGAATTGACCATTTCTTTGGGTAACCCAGAGCATCCTGGACGTGTTAGGGGTGCATGCGCTGGTGTGGGCATCAAAGAATTCTTTGGGCCATCCCAGTGCAAACATGTCCCAAAAGTGGGAATTTCACAAGAAGAGGTAACCTATTCTTCTTTTTAGAATGTTACTGTAAAAGGGAATTCAATAATCAGAAGCTAACATTTCTTTTATCAATGTATAGGTAGATGCATTAATTGAAAGGAGAATCCAAGAAGCAATGGTGAAGTGGCAGGCGTCTCAGACTGCCACTCAGACAATACCTATGGCGTCCCACTCTACTCCTACTACAGAGGTTGGGAGTAATCATGTAGACCCGCCACCTATCCGCTGTAAGTATTTTTATGACATAGTAGCTAGTCTTTTCAAGATGATATGTATATATGTATATAACATTCTTTACGTAAATTTGTAGGGGTTGAAGCCATGCCATCTAAAAAGTAACGAATACGTCATTGTAGAGGCGTCGACTTACCCATCCCTTCTAGGGGAAATGTTTCATGGGTCTCCATTATTAAATGGTTGGGTTCGTGTGAGCCTGCTACAAGTTAATTGGAGGAGATGTCAGTAGGGACAGAGGTTCTTCAAGGGGTTGGTCATGTAGAGGCCTATCAAGGTTGTTAACGATGCAGGTTCTTTTACGGTTGCATGATCCATAGAGTGAATTTTTTATGCCCTATTCATGTGTAGGTATTGTCAACCTTTTATTCGACCTGTAGACATGCCAACCTATACACGTGGAGGAGGCAAAAAAATGCTTTGATTGAGGATTATGAAGATCCGTTGGTGGTATCGTTGTTTGTGGAAGTCCTTTCTTTCTGAACCTTTAATGATGTGTGACTTTTTACTCATTTGCCTAAGTAGTTTAGGGTTGTACTTAGAAGTAGATATTTCTTTGTATGCTTTTGCGGCCCCCACGACCCTATCTTGGAGCTTCAAGATCATATTTTACATGATAGTCAGATATGTCATATGGACTATGATTTTGACAATGCTTTGGATTGACTTAACAATCCCCACTTTTGATCTTAGAAGTTTTGCTATAGAGAATAGTGTCCCCCTAAAGTTCAAAATGCTTTAATGAGTGTCCTTTTCAGCAAAGTTGATGGAGAGATGGAAGTCAAGTTTGACATGACCGCTAAACCAAACGCCATTTTCAGATGCCTACAACTCAGGATTTTGTTCTTGTTATTCCTACCCAATAGAGACCTCCCAATGTCTATGGAGAACAAACCTTTACGAGGATACTTACCATTACATATAGACCAAAAAATCCCATTCCTATAAATATTCAACTTAAGACCCAAACATGGACTAGTATGTTGAATGATGTTAAGTACCTTGGCCACCTCCCGTGTCCTCAATAATAATCCCGTCATCAGGGTACCAACCATGAAGAAGAAGCTTGCAATAGTCTCTAATCTCATGGACAATTGGATGTAATACATGGGCAAAAAGAAGCAGCCTCGAAGAGTCTCTATGTTGCACTTTGGTGGATGACTAGATATGGTCGTCATTAAGGTACAACCTTGCTACCTGGCCATACAAAACTCCAACCAGATTGAGTAGGACACTTGACTCTCACCTCATGCGGCAACACTGACCTATCTTCTTAGCTGAAAGCATTGAAGAAATCTACATTAAGCATGAACAGAGATTTGTCTTCATGATGCTTGCTCAACAACCTATTAGCACTGTGCAAGATAGTCTCTTTGCCACTAGATATACCGATTCCACATTGAAAGTCATTCAGATACTAAACCATATATTCATTCATTCTTAATATGTAAATTTTGAACAATAAATGCCTCCAATTGGTGCACAATGCAATTGGTCATATCCCATTACTAGGATTTAGTAACTACTTAAGAGGTGCAGAAGCAATGAGCTATGCTAAATTCAAAGGGCACTTCCCACCCAACCATAAGTTAACCACTAGGATGGTGATGTGTAAGAGACCTATGGCTGCAATGATCCTTCTTCACACAAAACATTAAAGATGTCATGAGCTCTCAACTTGTCTCTACAACATGAAGTACCTTTAGAAAATGTATTGATACAAGAAAGGATAGTAGCAACAACTGCAATGAGAGGAGCTTCTCAAAATAAAAATTTGGCATGGAAGGAGGTAGGTTGTAAAACAACGCTCCACCACAAAAAAATCATGTTAGAGAAATGACACCCTAATGTCGTGGGAATCTGAGAGTGGTTGTAAAATCACACTCCAACACATCCACATTCCCTTCCACTAGATCACATAAAGCTACAAAATCCACAAAATCCCAAAAAACCACAAAATAAAAAAAAATCCAGAAATAGTATAAGACATTTGGCTCTCCAAGAGTTTTTTTAATTATATCACTAAAGTACCATAGATCTACAATGATGAAGACATGAAATTTTAAGAGATCCCTATCCTGGATATATGATAAAGGAGCATCAACCTTTTCATATTGAAGACAAGATAGATATGGTGAATCTTAGTTTAGGCCTCGAGCAACGTGAAGAGAAAATTGGTGATTGTTTACGTTAGATTGTCAAAGATCAATTGACAAAAATCTTATGTAAATACATAGATATGTTCACCTTGAGCTACTCATATTTATCTAGGTTGAATGAGGTGATCATAGTTCACTGACCCCCCCAATTCTCCAAGGTGTCTATCCTTTAAAGAAAAAAGCTAGGTAACTATGGCCACAATGGAGCCTCAAGATCATAGAATAAGTTCAAAAGTATTACAATGATGATTTCTTAGAGCCGATCAACTACACTACACGGTTGGCCAGCATTTCATCTATATTGAAGGATGATGGCAAGGAAAAATTTTGTGTAGATTATTATGATCTCAAAAATGCCCCCCCAAAGACAATTTTCCTCTTCCACACATAGACATGCTTGTTGACAATACATCTAGTCATGGGATCTTGAGTTTCATGGATGGGTTTACTAGTCACAACCACATTAAAGATTGCCAAGGAAGATAAAGAAAAGATTGCCTTCAACAAGATAAGGTGAGTGCCCTACTATCAGGTCCTGCCATTTGGTCTCAAGAATGTTGGAGCTACATCTCAAAGAGGTATGTTTGCTTTTTTCCACAACATGATGCATAAGGAAGTGGAAGTTTTGTGGATTCCATGATAGCTGAATCGAAAAGTCTAGAAGACTACATTGCCAATATAGAAAATCTATTCAATGGCTAAGATGATATTCTGTGTGATTAAATCCATCCAAGTGCACCTTTGGGATTACATCTAGTAACTTACTCGAGTACATTGTTAGCTAGAGAGGATCAAGGTCGAACCCCAGACGAGTTGATCTATCAAGCCCTACTTGATTGTATCCAATACATCAATTGCTTCATTGTCAAGTTTATGCCTATATGTGATCCTATGTTTAAGCTACTCGAGAAGGATTATGATTTAGGATGGAATGAATAGTGTGATATGGCACTCCAGAAGATTAAAAAGTACCTCACTAATACTCTAGTATTGAACTAGTCGTGCCAGGATATCCTCACACCCTTCCATTATCAGTCTTCAAAACATTGATGGGAGGAGTCTTGAGTGAGTCAACATCCATTGTCAAACACACTATATATTAATGATACTAAGGTCCACTTATACTACAGTAGAGAAATATTGTTTGCTGTTGATGCATGCAAAAAGAAAGCTGCACCATTATTTGATGACGTATCCACTATATTTGATTACAAGACATGAGCCGATCTACTATTTATGTGATCAACCTACCCTCACTAGATAGCGTGTCATGTGGCAGGTAATGTTATCAAATTTTACATCACATATCTACCAATGAAGGCACTTAAAGCACAATCTCCAACTGAAAAATTAGCAGATTTCCCGCTCCCTAAAGGGGCAACACATGAGTATGAATTCCCATATGAAGACATAGAAATGATTATCCCACATACATCATTATCCCACCAAACCCTAATTTGTGGACGATCTTCTTTGATGGAACTATCAATGGAAAAGGAGTTAAATAGGAGTGTCCCTTGAAAATAGCCATGGAGAACAATTGCTAGTAGACAAATGGCTAGAGTTCAACACCACCAACAATGTGGTTGAGTAGAAGCCTGCATCTTGGGACTCCATCTCACTAGACTGCATAGGGGCACATCATCTCCAGGTGTATGGTAATTCCATCCTTGTGATATCTCAAGTCCAAAATTATAAAAGGACTCACGATCAAAACTTGATCCCTTACCAAGAATACATGCGTTCTCTCACCAGAGATTTTGAGCATATTTCCTTCCACTTCATTAGAAGAGAGAAAAATGCAATTTACAATGCTTTGGCTACCCTCACTTCTTGCATTAACTTCCAAGGAGACCAGAGCTTCTCTTTTAAAGCATACACAATCTCTCAACCTTCCAATTATATGATCATTAAAAACACAATTAGAAGTGAAGAAATGGCATGGTTTCACAACATCAAAGCATATGTGGGTAGTCAATTCATCTCTTAAGGTTTCTTATGAAGAGAACAATATGAGCTCAAGCGATAAGCCATACAATACTTGTTAGGGGTAGGAAATCTATATCACATCTCTTAACAATTAGACCCTCCTTCAGTTAGCTGAGAAAATAGAGTCACAAGCCCTCACAAAGGAAGTTCATGGAGGATTATGCAATAGACATATGAGTAGGGTCATGCTAGCAAAACATATATATCTTTTGGGGTAATACTGGAGCACCATGGAAACATATTGTTGCCAATATGTCTACAAATATCGAATCTGATAAATCCATGGTGACTACATCCACACACTTGTTAATCATCTAGACAACATGGCCGTACCTTGGCCATTATCTTCTTGGGTAATTGATATGATAAAGAAAGTCAATCCTAGAGCTTTGAATGGGAATTGCTTTATCATGGTCAGAATAGACTACTTTATAAAGTGGGAGGAGGATGTGTCAATCACTAATGCTTCATCTCATCAGGAAATCAAGTCATCAAAATCAACATCATAAGTTGGTATGGAATATCACATGAGATCGTATCTAAAAGTAGTATGTATTTGATAACCAAACCTTTTAGTGAGTATCTGGGTTCTTTGGGGATCAAGTGCCACCACACGTCACTATATTGGCCTCAAAAGAATAGAGTTGTAGAAGCTTCCAATGAAAAACTTGATAAAGATACTTAAGAAGACTATTAGATCTCATACCAATTGGAATGAACATCTTTTACTAGTTCTCTAGGCATATCGAACTTCCATCATAACATCCATAGGAGCTATGCCATATTCTCTTGTATATGGAATGGAGGAGGTCTTGTTAGTTCAGGTCAAGATCCCATTCCTTCACGTACTACTAGAATCAAAGATTCCAAAGGAGAAGTGGATTCACGATCAAGTCTATTGCCTCCACACACCAGAATAATGGTGATCAAGATTCGTACATCATGCACAATGTCATCAAGCAAGAAAAAGATCAAGCATTAAATAATAAGGTCCATCCCCATAATTTCTAAAAGGGCAATCAAGTCATGCACATCATCCATAATGCTAATTCTAGAGGCAAGTTAAACGCTAGATGGGAAGGGCCTTATATTGTCCATGACATCTATGACGGGGAGACTTGCATTTGAAAGACATGGATGGAGACGTTCATCTTAATCGCACAAATTCCAGCCTCATCAAGCTCTACTATAGTTAACAAGCAAGCTTCAAAGAATAAAAGCCTCTGAAAAAGAGCCATGTAAGGGAGCCAAAAATTCCTACCCATTGAAAATAAACCTAAAATCTGCTTAAGTACATGGACACATCCCTTTGCACCCTAAAGTAGAATGGTCAAAGTAGAATCATAGGGCTTAGGACGGAAGGAGCACGACCATTATATTGAGGCCCCAATGATTCGCCAACCTAAATTAAGTCTTTAAAATAGGGAAATCTTAATAATATGCTTCAAGGTGTTCATTATTGCAGCAAAGGTGAGGCAAAACCCCATGATCCCTATCACATCAATCAACAGACATTGGAAAAACTATGCATCCCCAGGGGCGAGTTAGTTCCGATCCTCACAGTTAATGATTCTTGACATCTATATCTGGATGTAACACATAACTCTAATGATGACATGAAGGGGAATTGACGGATGACTGAAGCAGAAATTGAAACCTCTTGTGGCTACCCAAGCTTGATCTCTTGAAAGGAGTGTCCAATCTTTGCATGGGATAACTTGGGAGCAATAAGGTGGGAAAGCTTCACTAGGAAGTTCCCATTCATTCCTCATGGAACCATAAGCTCTCATACTGATGCCCTGAGTATCCATGTCCATTAAAAATGAAAATATTCACAACAATTGGACATCTTTCAGTAAATCACAAAGTAGCTTTGTAACTAGGTAGACAAATGCTTGTGATGGATTGCTACACTAAAGCATATCAGGAGGAAAGCTCATTGGTGTCTCTCTTACACCTAGAAACTTGGCACAACTAGATAGGGAATCACTTCTTTTACACATGTTACATGGCATAACTTTAATACCTAGCATGATATCAAGGTCCAACAGAGTCCCTAATCCATCTCCTTCCCTAGAATAAAGGTGCCTCTCATAACATAACAATCTACAAATATTTGAAGGGAATATTCACATACCAATAGGAGATAAAGGCAGGTGATGGCTTAAAATGCTTGAGGTTTCAACTTTTAGACTTCACTAAGGGAAGTGGATGAAAGAGATGCGACCTCGACATATGTTTTTTTAACCTAAAACAATCCTTGATAAACTAAACACATAGGCAGGGGTCTAGATAGATCTTGGTATCCAGATTCATCCAAGGGGGTCATAGTGATATGCACCTCAAGATAAATAGGGACCTACATCCAAATGCATGATTAAAATATCATGGATGAAGTACCCAAAGATGGTTCTATGTGTCAAGAACTAAAAAAAATCCTATTATTTCAAAATAATTACCATAAAAAGTGGGTATCTCAAATGACACACACAAAAGTTCAAAGAAAATCTCTAAAGAAATGGAAACATTATGCCAATCACGTCGAAGGGTCACCAATGTGTCGTCGTCAACACAAATCCGCCAGAGAAAAATTTGAAAACTACTAGAGGGGGGGGGTGAATAGAGTTTTCTAGATAATTTAACAATTATTGATCTCAAACAACCACAATGAAAATATTGGACAAGGAGACACAAGGTTTAGAGTGGTTCCAACTATAGCAAATACTATAGCCGTCAGTCCACTACCCGGTTGCTTACCCAACCGGGATTTGAAAAGAAATTTATTTTATTACATCGCAAGGACTTTACATAAAATACAATTTCTTTTCCCAAACCCTTCAAGCAGCCTTCACCTAGAAGTAATCACCCAACCTTGAAGCAGCCTTCCCTTGAAGTAGATGCACCAACTCCCGTTGCACCAGCCTTCTGAAGTAGCTTCCCGTGCGATAGCCTTCTTGAAGTAGCTTGAAGTCCCCTTCTCCACCTGAGAAGTCAACCCTCTCCAATCCGCAGCCTCCAACCCTAGGAGTAGCAAGGAGAGTACAAAAGATAAAAAGGAACAAGAAGGAAAACAGAAATTACAATACCGTTGTAAGCACAAGGCTTGATTTTCCTATATCAAGCATTTAGATCTCCTAACCAATGTGTATGACAATGTGATTGTAGTGGATAGGAGATACTAGCCTATAGGACACGAAATGGGAGCAATAGGAATGAATGGCAAGTGTAGGAATTGCTCTATTGCTCTAAAATAGATTGCAAGTGAGTATTCAAGCTCAAGTATAGCACAAGTATATCTTGGTTGTTCTTTGGTGACCTAAGGCATGTCCTATTTATAGGAATGACCTATGTATGCTTAAGGACGTTCTAGACAACTTCTAGGGGGTTCCTAGTGCTTAACTAGCCGTTAGGAATAAGTTAGGCGCATTAGCAACGGCTAGTTAATTAATTCTGCAGTTGCTGTCAGAGACCATCTCGGTCGAGGACTCGTCGACCGAGATGCCCAGTCGGTCGAGGATTCGTCGACCGACAGGCTCTCTGGATTAACGTTTATTTGCAACTGTCAACTGATGTGTCTAACGGCTACTTTTGGTCAATCTCGGTCGAGAAGTTTGTCGACCGAGAGTGTCTCGGTCGAGGAGTGTGGTCGACCGAGATTGACTCTGTTTCAATCTTTTAATTAAACCACTAAGTGTGTTTATGAGTGTGCATAATGTGATCCTTTTGGAAGGGATGACTTGTCTAACTATGGTGTGTAGCTAGGGAAGATCTAACGCTTGATTTACATGCAATCTAAGTACTTGTACATTATATAACTGTACAAGTTTTTACAATAGTGATTACATTGCATGAAAGTAAATATGTAAGCTCGTGATTTCCCTAGTTGCTTTGTCATCCACCATAATCCTACACACTCAAGTAGCTCGTTAGAATAATAAGAATGAAATGTTTGTCATCATCGAAACAAAGGGATTTATCATAATGTCCAATTTATCCAACAATCTCCCCCTTTTTGAAGATGACAAACATTTCCTAAAATATGAAATAAGGAAATATAAAGCATGTGAGTTTCATACCTGAAGATTACCTTTTGTAGCCATTCTTGTTTTACAAGTGTGAGTGCTGGCAATCAGGATGAAACTCATATATATTTATATTTTTGATTTTATATTCTTTCTCCCCCTTTGTCATTTCAAAAAGATATCCAATTTGAATATTTTATTTTCTTTTCCCTTTTAATTTTATATTTTGCTCCCCCTTAAATAGATATCCTTTTAGAAACATGGATTTGTGTCTAATTTATCCACTATTTGTTTCTCAATCATTTGCAAAGGATGTTAAGCCTTGAAATGATATGAGATTCCCTTAAGCTTATGAATGTATATTTATTTCTCATCTATCAAGGGATGTTAAGCCCTAAATTAAATGAGAGTCCTTTTAATCTTAGAGTACTTAAAAAATAATGTCTCCAACCAAAACAAGGGATGTTAAACCCTGATTTGTTTAGAGAGTTCCTTTAAGAGCAAGATATATCATTTTGATGAAATTCTTTTTCATACAAATTACTTTTAAGAATCCGAAGGTCATGACAAACTCCAAATGATGTTAACAATGTAAGCTTCATAATCAAATAATCAAATTTGTTTTTATAATCTCCCCCTTAATCTAAGCAATTTAAGGCTTTTAAGGTCACAAATGATAAATTTTTGATTTTGACCTTTATCAAAAGCATACTAAGATTAAGTTCAATAGAATAATATCCAAATAAGCATTTTGTCAATGCTTATTTTAGGTCGCCCTTGACTACGACCATAGCGCCCCTTGGCTAAATTTTGTTTTAACCAAGAGGCAAAAATTGCAGATTTCCAATTAAGCATTCATATCAATTTTGATGCATGTTTAAGTGATACTAAACATGAAAGCATAATGAATATTTCAAATCTTTTAAAGATATCAATTTAAAACATTGTTCTTTTTGCAAGCATTTCTAAAATCACCAATAAGTTCTTTTGCTTGTCTATGTAATGATAGAACGATAGAACAAAAATTTTCTTTAAACTAAGAATAATTTTGGTTTTTGACCAAATTTATTTCTCATAATCTTTCAAGGATGATTTCCATAATTGATACTTTATTATACAGTCATTGATCACGAATAGACAACAATTTTGAACAATTTCAAAGGAATTCAGCAATTTTACAGCATTCTGAAAAACAGTGACATGCTCGGTCGACAATTTCTCGACCGGGTTTTCACTCGGTCGTCAAATCTTCGACCGACCTAATTTCTGGAAAGTGTTCAGAATTCTATTTCAAGTACAATATAGATTGTATCTAATTTAATTATTTCAAAGATCAGTTTGATATAAATATATGAATATCAAAGTAACATTTGGATTATATCTCAACTTAATCATATTCAAATCTTTTAAGTTTTGATTAATCCTTAATTGATATAAATTTGTTATCCCTATATGTTAAGTTGAGATAGACATAAAGATATGCAAATTAAAGTCTTTGGTCATATCTCAACTTAGTCTAATCGAATCAATTTGGGAATTTTGGAACCCATACCATCTCATCATTCTTTTTCTTGTATGGGCAGGAGAAGGAGTAATGTCCAAGTCGTAAACAATAGTGGCAACATATAGAATCAACCTCATATCTCTTTCTATGATTTTGGTCTAGGTTGTTCTTTGGTACAAAAGTATATTTGCCTCTATGTACATTCATGGATTGACTTGCTTGTGTCCTTCTCCAACTAGGTTGTTGATAGGATTTTTCCTTAGGCTTATAACCTAGTCCTCTTCTCCCTATTTGATGATAGGAATTTTCTAATATTTTATCAAGGATTCCATTGTTGCTTAACTTACTAACTTCTTGTTGCAATTTAACGATCTCATCCATTCTTTTCTTGATATCTAATTTTGCTTGATCTAGATTGGATGATAACATATTTCTTTCTTTCACTATATTGTCATAATCTACATGGGTGCACAATATAGGTTGTTTTTGAATATCATTTAACTTTGCAAGCAATTCAGTCTTTTCTTGACATAGAAGATCATAGTTAGTCTCTAGAGTGAAAATTTTCACTTCACTATTACTTAGAGATGATTTCAAAGTACGATTGTCAGACATAATGCTATCTTTTTCAAAACCAAGAGTATTCAATTTAGCATATAAATCGTCATTTTCGGATGTAAGCTCAAGAAGTCTAGCATTTAGATCATCATTTTCTTTATTTGATTTCTTTAATTTCTTTTTGTATTCAACATATTTGTTATGTGTTTCTTCAATAATAGTAACTAACTCTTCTTTAGGTAAATCAAGTAAGCTTACCTCTTCTTCTTCTTCCTCACTTATTGTAGCAACGAAACATTCTTTATGTGTATCTTCTTTCTTTGACCTCCATGGACATCTAGAAGTAGAGTGCTTTGTTCCTAAGCACCAATTGCAACTTGTCGCACATTGGTCCATGCTTCTTTTCTTGTGGTTGTAGTCACCTCCTCCCTTTATCTCTTCAAGACCTTGTTAGGGCTCCTTGAAGCCTGCTCTGATACCAATTGAAAACTACTAGAGGGGGGGGTGAATAGAGTTTTCTAGATAATTTAACAATTATTGATCTCAAACAACCATAAATGAAAATATTGGACAAGGAGACACAAGGTTTAGAGTGGTTCCAACTATAGCAAATACTATAGCCGTCGGTCCACTACCCGGTTGCTTACCCAACCGAGATTTGAAAAGAAATTTATTTTATTACCTCGCAAGGACTTTACATAAAATACAATTTCTTTTCCCAAACCCTTCAAGCAGCCTTCACCTAGAAGTAATCGCCCAACCTTGAAGCAGCCTTCCCTTGAAGTAGATGCACCAACTCCCGTTGCACCAGCCTTCTGAAGTAGCTTCCCGTGCGATAGCCTTCTTGAAGTAGCTTGAAGTCCCCTTCTCCACCTGAGAAGTCAACCCTCTCCAATCCGCAGCCTCCAACCCTAGGAGTAGCAAGGAGAGTACAAAAGATAAAAAGGAACAAGAAGGAAAACAGAAATTACAATACCGTTGTAAGCACAAGGCTTGATTTTCCTATATCAAGCGTTTAGATCTCCTAACCAATGTGTATGACAATGTGATTGTAGTGGATAGGAGATACTAGCCTATAGGACACGAAATGGGAGCAATAGGAATGAATGACAAGTGTAGGAATTGCTCTATTGCTCTAAAACAGATTGCAAGTGAGTATTCAAGCTCAAGTATAGCACAAGTATATCTTGGTTGTTCTTTGGTGACCTAAGGCATGTCCTATTTATAGGAATGACCTATGTATGCTTAAGGACGTTCTAGACAACTTCTAGGGGGTTCCTAGTGCTTAACTAGCCGTTAGGAATAAGTTAGGCGCATTAGCAACGGCTAGTTAATTAATTCTGCAGTTGCTGTCAGAGACCATCTCGGTCGAGGACTCGTCGACCGAGATGCCCAGTCGGTCGAGGATTCGTCGACCGACAGGCTCTCTGGATTAACGTTTATTTGCAACTGTCAACTGCTGTGTCTAACGGCTACTTTTGGTCAATCTCGGTCGAGAAGTTTGTCGACCGAGAGTGTCTCGGTCGAGGAGTGTGGTCGACCGAGATTGACTCTGTTTCAATCTTTTAATTAAACCACTAAGTGTGTTTATGAGTGTGCATAATGTGATCCTTTTGGAAGGGATGACTTGTCTAACTATGGTGTGTAGCTAGGGAAGATCTAACGCTTGATTTACATGCAATCTAAGTACTTGTACATTATATAACTGTACAAGTTTTTACAATAGTGATTACATTGCATGAAAGTAAATATGTAAGCTCGTGATTTCCCTAGTTGCTTTGTCATCCACCATAATCCTACACACTCAAGTAGCTCGTTAGAATAATAAGAATGAAATGTTTGTCATCATCGAAACAAAGGGATTTATCATAATGTCCAATTTATCCAACAAAATTCTTCCCAGAGTTTAACCTTATATGATTAACAAATCCACTTGTAAACAAACATATTGGTGTAGTACTTAGGTTATTTATCCTCAAGGATGGCACATTGAGAGAAAAAAAATCAAATTGCAAACAATATATAAACAAAATTTTGGATATTGATTAATCTAAAACATAAAGTAAATTATTGAATTAAAATGATGAATTAAAATGAAAGAATTTTGAAGGAGAAAAAGTAAAGTGCAAGAATTGAAACTAAGTAATAAAAAATGTAAACTAAAGAGATAAAGGAGAATAAGGAATTAACCATTAAGATTAATCTAGGTTTTATGAATGGTTAGAAGTCCAAGTTTCACCACCAAAAACTCTACAGTTAAATTAGCCACTTTTAAGTTCCCCTTTTTAGATATTAACATATTAGGACCATGGAGATCTTCCTCTTTGTAATCAGATCCCATAGATTAAACTTTCCATGGACCCATGGTCATCGATGTTTTGTAGGTACTTGTTCATTCATCCAATATACTCCCAAAGTGGGTCTCTTTAAGGAATAAAAGAGTTTTTCCGACATTCTGGCTCACAAGTCCAAGGTTATTTCATCATGGGTCATAATGGTCATGGAGCACAATTATCATCTCACAATCCACATTGTAAAATGGATAAGAAACCTTTTTTATATCTTAAAGGAGTTTTACAAGTTGCAAAGATAAGATAGAGACCATGGGGCTACTCCCCATGTCCATACAAAAGGGAACTACTCAGATATAATAAAAGTGAAACAAGGCTAGAGTATGAAAAGTTGGATCCTCAATCTAGAGACCTGGAGATTTGGAGATGCTTATTCTTTGGAGTCCCCCCTCCTTTTGTAGGGGAAGAGGGGGGAAAATCCTTGAGAAAAGGCTGGGTGGCGGATGCGGCTACCTATCTCGGGTTTTGAGTTGAGTGATTGGTGGATCTTAAGTGGTTGATCAGCTTCAATGTACTACTTTAGCCTGACGTCTCTTGGTAAAACTTTGATCACATTGATGACTTTATTGTTTCAAATCCTTGACCGAGTCTTATATGTGGGTCAATACGACTGGTGATCGTGAGTCAATTGGTTGGTCTTTAAATGTTTGCTTTGACCCGACCATTTCATCCAAAATAATGATCTTTCCGAAATTCGAGTTTGTCTGGGTCCTAACTTGCATTCTTTCTTCCACACAAAAGCATATGGAATTAGAAAAACTTATCATTTACCTAGTCAAAGGAGTACATTTTTACAGTATTAATTTCTTGTCTAAAATGAAGAGATTTATCAAATTGTCTTCTTTTAATATTTTGACTATTTGACTATTTTTGTTGTAGATTCCAGGTACAATGAGTCAATCGACTCGCATGTCCAGTTGATCTACTAGAAAAGCCATCAAAGAGATATTTTTCACATAGAAAATTAATTTCTCTTTCCAATTCTTACTTGATCATTAAATTTTGCCTTGGGATCCAAAAGTTATGATCATTTTGGCAGGAGGGGGGTATATATCAGGACAGCGGGAAGTTGGAAGATATATGGTGCATATCAATCGACTGAATGGGACCGCTAAAGATGAAATTTGAAACCTTTAATTCTTGGGCCTTTTGTTCTTTGAAGTAACTTGACTATTTCCTATAAAAGCTGCAATAAATCAAGTAAAATTTCCAATTGACTAAAGAAAAGCAAAACTAAGACAATTAACTCTAAAACTAGAGAATAATAACTAAATGCTCCTGAATAAAGATATAAAACATGCAAATAAAATGGATAAATATGCATTTACTAGTTACATGATACCATAATTAAAGATGTTGATGCAAGAAATCCCATTTTTTTTGGAGAGTATCCTTTTACAATAGGAAACAACTCACAAGTCATATTCTATCAATTCAATCACATCTTTTCCACCACCTCCTGAACCTTTCAAAAGTCAATCAACAATTTCTTGAATAAGGATGGGAGTCTCTACAATCTGGAATGCACACTGATAATAATTGAACTATCTCAAAAATAACATTGGATAGTATGCAACATAACGTTCAATCTCAGAAAGGTGATCAATCACTAAAAACTGGGCATCACAATCCCATAATCTAAGCTATCAAGATGAGACTTCATTCATCCCCAATGAGCATCTACTAAGGTCAAACCATAAAGCCATTGGGATCAATCACCACACAACTAAATAGGATCTCGTACTTGAATGTGCTTTGATATGTATTCCTTCACAACGATGTAGTGAGGTTTGGAAGATTCTAGAAATCTAATCAGGATAATGCACATTCCTAGACAAATCTGCATAACCTTGAAGTTCCCCTACATCCTTCCATGAAATTTTGCTTCATCTAAGCACTCATACAACTCGACCAATATTAAGGGTACTACAATTTCTTTCTACTAAACTACATACACGAAACCAGAGATGGTAGTATTGACTTGGCCAACGACTTCTCCAAAGAACAACTCAACTAGAATACTTACAGTATACGCCTACAAATGTGGCATATTCGGAGATCCAACATCGCAACATGTTTCAATCTTGTTGAAATTCGACAAGAAATCCATCTGAATAAAGAGGCCATATTTAGTGAAGCATTGAGCAACTCGAGACTTCTTCACACCCAAAATATTTTCCAACTATGCATACCAACTCGACTACCTTGAAACTACAAGCCAATGTTCATGTAGGGGAAGTTGGGAGACTTTTGCCACATCTTCTAGAGTAGGAGTCAGAATGACATCCCCAAAATGACATGCATAGATGAGAAGGTTCCATAAAGGGATCAATGTCGACATCAATTCTCATGCAACAGGGATATATGCAATATGATGCATGTAACACCCTAATTTATACACATTCACATTAGTGGAAGCATCAATTCTTGAATCACAATATTGCTGGGGTATCACATTTCTTGAATATCATAAATAATAAATAAATGAGATCTTACAATACATTTCCTATTATAAATAACATGTGTTTGTAACTTGAGTTGATATAGTCACTCTCCTGATTGCACCTACGATGCTCATTAGGCTAGTTAAGACTCACATAATTCTCCCATAGAGCTCATAAGGATCACTAAGGCTCACATAACATGATTGGGAGGACTATATAAGCATAACATGGTTTCTTAAACTTCAACATGGTTTGGATAATTTCTTAATTCGTTAGCATGACAACGATTAGTAATATGTCTATAATTCATTGTATCCAAATTTATTGATGCATTATATGTAATAATATGTGATTGAGATTTTAGGATTCAAATATTATTCTAATATGATATGTAACAATATCTAGAATCTAATTTAAACTAATACAAATTTATATATCTTATACTATTTTTATGCTATAAAAATGTACATATTTTGAGTAAGAGATAAAACTATATAAAATTGTTAAACTTAATCTAGAATGAATATATGTATCTTTTATGTTAATGTTAAATAATTTAGATATATATCAACATCAAATTAGATAATATAGTGTATTTTTTGTAATTTGTACTATAAAATGATTTTAGTATTAAATATCAGATCACAACCTAATGAATATATATACATATGACTTTGATATGCATATAATAATAGAGTATATTATTTTCATATAAAATATAAAGAAAAAGTTATAAGAACTTAATATATATCTATTAAATATTAGGTATAATCACTCATTATATATGTGATCATTTAATGTGTATGAAAATCAAGTTCATAAATGCTTACAATGGTACTTTTTATATTTATATTTGTAATATATTATATTAATATATGCATCTAAATATGCATTATGTAATTTTTATATTCATTTTTTTGGTCCTTGGGAACTCTTTTTCTTTTTATTTGTATTTTCTGTGTAACAAATTACAATGCGAGATTTACAAGTAAAAAGAGTGAAAATATAGCTATTTGTACAAATATTGTATAGTAAAAATGTATAAGTAAGATCCATTAAAGACCAAGAAAGGATAGAAAGAATAGTTCCAATCCCCAAGCAATCAAAAATGAGATTGTAGAAGAATCAATTAGAAATATCATTCTGAGTTTTGTCCAGGGGGCCATCATAAATCCAAGGGGACAAGGATCTTTAGAGATTAGATGGTCATAGAAATGCAAACAGGTCTTCAAAAAATCATCATAGATGAAGCAAATCAGATGAAATAGTAGAAAGCTAACATTTTGGAGCTTAACCTAGGGAGTCATCTCGAACCCAAGGTAGGAACATCAAGAACACAACATGAACAAATCCTTCAAAGGAAAAAAGTAAAATAGGCAACACAAAGTTCTAAACTAGACATCATATAACCAAAATTGATAAGGAGAATTAGTTAAGATAAAATGCATCCAAATCACATTTGATTCTCTTCCATACAATAGTAGAGGTACTAGTGTGATTCTCACAGACTTTTTATTTCTTTCCAGACAATAGTGATAGAAAATTAGTATGCAAAGGGATCTAATTTTTTCAGGAACAATAGCTACCACATCATCACAAACACTTAGGATAAGAAGTTTTAGGAAGAACAAGGTTATCAACAACCAAAATTTATTCAAAAAATCATATAAGATATCAAACTTAAATTTACAATCTTTCCTACAAAAGAAACACAAAAAAGCCAAAATAATTCCTCTTCTCTTAGCATAGTTTGAAGTAGGAGTTTTGTTATGAGTTTCTTTCCAAGCATGAAAATCCATCTTTTAGGACCTTTGCAACCTCATATCCATTTAAAGATGAGGGAAGTGGACTTGTTAACTCTAGTTTCATTCGAAATCATTTTTAAAGTACTTAATTTCCAACAAAAGTTATAAAATAATTGGAGGTGGAACTGAATATTGAGGGAATCCAAGAAAGATTTCAAAGCAACACTATTTCTAGAAGTAGGATAACTCCATGAACCTTGTCCAAGTTGCATTCAGAGTTAAGAGCAGACTTAACACACATATCTTTCCCAAAGAATTTAGATAATTTTCTAGTATATAAATAAGGATCACGCCAAAGCTTAATATTGGAACCATCACCAACATGGAACTCAATCATATGTGTAAAATCAGTTCTAGTCCTAAGGATATTATTGAAAAGTCAAGATAAATTATTGGATTACTCAACAAACTAGAAGGAATATTTCCTTAGGTTTTTATCATTAATCCATTTGACCCAATGTGATTCATTCTTACCAGCAATGTCCCATCCATTCAAAATAAGGAAATTCGTAAATATATCTCTACTTCTGCTAATACTCAGACCACCTGTATATTGGGTAAGGTAATGCCATATGATTTGACAAGTGGAGAGATTTACTAGATTCTAAGAAATGCCACAGAAAATTATATCATCTATGATAAAGCAAGAAATAGAAAATGTGAAGATCTAACAAAGATGCATACTTGTGAGGGTGCATCTGATGAGTTAGAGTCTTGCTGCCACAGAAAGCAAATTAGATTTCCAAGATTCAAGCTTCTTTTTAACTTTGTCTATCAAATCATCATAACATCTTCTAGAAGATTCCTAGTAAATAAAGGAATTCCTACATATTTAGAAGGTAAGATACCTTCTTCAATACCAAGAGTATTAGATCTGATGACTCTATCCATAGTCTTCATAAAGAAAACAGTACTACTCTTGGAGGCATTAACACGAAAACCAACAATATTTCCAAATAATTCCAAGATATTGTATATAGAAGAAGCACTTTGAAGATCTGCTTCGGAATATATCATAAGATCATCAGAAAAAAATGAAGTGACAAACATGAAAATCCTTGGAATCATTAATAGATGAAATGTTATTAGATAATACATCTTTATTCAGAAGTTTAGCGAATCCCTACATGTCTATAAAAATAAGTAAGGAGAAACAAGATCCCACTGACGAATCCCATTTGAAGGATTGAAAGCACATGTGGTCTCCCCATGTTTAAAATTCTGATAAGAAGTTGACCAAAAGATTTCTTTTATCCATCCAATTCAAACTATAGGAAAACCCATCTTATAAAGAATGCAAAAGGGATATTTCCAACTAATTGAATCGTAGGCTTTAGAAATGTCAAATTGGATACATATTTTATTTATCAAGTTTTTTTGATTGTGTAAGCTAGAAAGAATAGTAGCTTATTTAAGATTTATTCCCTTAACAAATACACATTGGTTGTGATCAAAGATACCAAGAACTAGATCCTGAAGAAGATTAGCCATAATTTTGGAGATAAGCTTGTAAATAACATTCAAAGGGCTATAGTCTCCAATTCCTAGTATTTGAGTAGTCCAAGCCTTTAGAGATAAGGGAGATGAAAGGGTGATTAGCTTTTCTAAAAAAAATTCCATGCTTAAAGAAATCTTTGATAACCTCACTAATATCACTTCCAACGATAGATCATGACTTTTTAAGGAAAAAAACCATTAAAACCATCTGGGCCAAGAGCTTTATCCTCCGTCAGGCTATTGATAACATCATTGATTTCTTTCTAAGTGACATCATAAACTAGATTTTTTTTTACAACTTAGTCAATTTAAGGCGATTCAGTATTTAGGCCAAACAACACCATCATTAGAATTATTGAACATGGATAAGTAGGAGTCATAGACATAAGAATTAATCTCAGATTTTGTTATGAATAGGGCTACCATCAATCATAAGACTTTTTAAATTATTATAAATCATTTAGTTTTCAAGAATCTTATATTAGAATCTACCTCCTTCAACCACTGTATTCTAGATTTATGTCTCAATAGTGATTGTTTTTGAAGATAAACATGTTTAGATAGATCTCTTAGGGCACTGACTTTCTACTATAAATCTTCATTAGAAGGATCCAGACCAGTTTCAGATTGGATAACAATAGCTTTAGAATCTACAATCTTTGCATGATCATAATAGTTTCCAACTCTAAACATGGAATACCCTTCAATGTTAGAGTCCCAATTAGCTTTAAACACATTTAGAAAGTCATCATAAGAAGCCCAAAAGTTAATAAATATGAAGGCTGATCTGACAGTTTTAAGATTCCCATTTTTAAAGAAATAATTATATGATCATCGATAATATTATAAATAACATCACCCTAAAAATCAGAGTAAAAACAATAGACTCAGGATTATATAGATTTTTTTTTCAATTTTAGTACTAGCAAAATTTAATCCTTTTTGGTGATTATCTTAAGTGAAAAAGGGACCTTTTGGATCAAGTTCATGAAGTTTACAATTAATAACATAGGCATTAAAATCATCCATCCAATCTTAGTTGGAGGATGCTTGCCAATTTTCTCTATTTCATTCTTGACATCATTAAAATGTCCAATAAAAACCTAGAGTTCACTAAGGTTAGTAGAAATAGATTCAATAGACCCCTATACATGGACTCTGTCAGCATCAGTATGGTGGCCATAGATAACCATTAATAAGAAATTGAAGTCATTAACCTCAACATTAACATGTATAAATTGATATGTTTCATGAATCTTAGTTACCTATAATTCTTAGAATTCCAAAGAACAAAGTCTCTCTCAAGAATGTGGGGGTTATGATTAGCAATCCCATTATAACTAGGAAAGGAAATATTCAATACAACCAAGAGCCTCATCTCTTCTAAACTTGGTTTCATTGAAGATGAGATATCACATCTCATCATATCTACTTCATCTCAGAGACCTTTTATTTTATTATAATATCCCTAGTTTTTTAAGAAGAAATATTCAAGCATGTATTCATTTAACACAGGGGATGTTGATTTGGAAGCCTCAGTAATTTTTTCTTAATTAATCACTTCATGACCCCTGAGGTTATTATGCATGAGAGACGAACTAGAGTTTGGTAGCCTATGAAAAATTACTACATTCATCTTTGTGTTGACAAGATGAGGCTAATTGGATTTCCTTATATACTTCATTCTGAGAAGATAAATGCATTTTATGAGAAGGAATAGATGCACCAGGAGAACTGATAGATGAGTGTACTTTGCAAAGATGGGAATAGGACTATATGGAAAATATATATTACGTGAAGGGAATTTATTGAGACAGAACGTTTTATGATATCTACATTGTGCTTTGAGCCAATAGAGTTAGGAATTTGTTCTATAAAATTCATTGGTTTTCTAGTGACAACAGAATCAAGAACTTTCTAAACCCTTGTTTTAACTTTCCATACTACTATTTCCTTAGCTTCAATCATATAACACCAATCCAATTCATCATGACCAATAATATCACAGTGACTACACATCCTCATAAAATATTTATATAATAAGTCAATTTTGTGAGATTCACCCTCATCACATTCAAGCATAACATGGTGAGGAAATGAAGATGATGATGTAGCATAAATCTGAATCTCAACATATCCAACTCTTGTACAATGATGACTATCTTCATCGACATGAATAGGAGTACCAATACATGATCAAATTTTTTCAAACATGCGCATATCCTAAAAATATAGGGGTAAGTGATAGACATGAATCCACATATGAACTATGCTTATGCAATGCTTAACAAGATCTATCATAGGCTTCCGTTTAGCAAGAAAGAGAGGGAAGTTTTTGACTAGGTAGGGACCAAAGTTAAGGGCATATTCCAAATACTTTTTATCAAAAGATCTAATGATGAAAAGAGCATTCCCTATCCCAAACACCTCTAGGGAACCACTCTATTTCCAAATCCAAAAAATTAATTAACTAAAGTAGGAGATGAGGCTTCAAGTTGAGAATGTATTGTGCTAGAAAATTGTTCCACTTAAGCGAGATCTCCTTTACTTCAGATTTAGGGTAGATAAGCTTGTCATTGTCAACAATGATGGGAATATTCTTAAGAGAGATGCCATCTATAGTTTAATTCATTTTTGAGGAATCAACCCAAGATCTCAGAGAGATAGAGACAATGGAAGACTCATATTAACAAATAATAATAAGACAAGCTTCTCTTGTTCTCTAGATCTAGTGTGGTCTTTGAGGTGGGAGTCGATGGTGGATAGTCACCTCATCAGACCTCATACACATCTCCACATTCATCTCCCACATGTTTTTTTAATATTCATAATAATATAGTAATTTTTGATTTAATTTTTTGTAATTAGTTTATATTAGTTTTTTAGTCTATATGAACTTACTTAATTGTACAAGAGTTGAGGATCTTATATTCAATCTAATTTGTAAATGAATCTCAATACAATAACTATATGTATATATTGCTAAATACATTATATATATAAAATGCAAATCTAAAATACATTATATATTTTTATTTATAACATTTACATATATTATATGATTAACATTATTATTTTATTTTCTATTTAAATAGAATTATTTAAATTCATCTAAAATTATACATGATATCAAATACATAATAAACAAAAATAGAATGTGTTAATAAGGTTGGCTTGGGAGCCCTAATTCATGTAGCACCTCCCTCTCAAAGATGACATTCCATATGGAGTCTTCAAGGGGAGATGCCAGGTGTCATTGGTTACCCCTTTACTAGCCTGAGAGAGAGTAAAAAAATCACATCTAAAAGAGTGATGTCTCCATTCTCTCTTCCTCCCCTTGGAGTAGGTTTTCTAGAAGTAAATTCTAAACTAGACTAGATTGGTAATTAAGTTTGTAAAAGTAGACTATATATTTTTTTCTATCTATTATTCTTATCAATCTGTGTGTTCCAAAGGGCACTAGAGATTGTGATAGACATGTTTATCATGCAAGAATAGGTATTAATATCAACTTTTAGGGAACAAAAACTTTTATATAACCCATTTGTACTATAAAAGATATCTAATTGTACTTTAATGCATATAATTGGGAAGGGAAAGCAACAATAGTGCCAAACAATTCCAAGTGAGATAGGAAGCTAAGAAGTTTCTAACTAGGAGTTAAGGGCATGCAGATCCTAAACAAAGCAAAATTTCATATAAGAGAAATATGAACTAAGTTGTGATCATCCAACCATGTGCATGGGTGAGAATAGAAAACAATACAAGCATATGGGCTCCACCAAATAAAACCCACATGGGCATATAACCCTAATCACAACTTCATAAAAATGTCATAAAAATCAGGCGTCTTAAAACACCACCATCATCAACAAGACATAACATGAGTGTGAGACATCATCGAAAACGATGCATGATTTTTGCACATCAAATTCTCCAAGAATAAATCCCTAGATTTTGTCTAACATAAGTGTACAAAAATCCCACCCACAAACAGATGAATGCTATGATAGTATAGTTTAAAATTGAACACAAGTGACAATATATTTAAGAATTGACTGGTTTATTTAACTTGGTTAGAAAAAGTATTTGACCGAATATGTGGTTGATTGTTGGCGAATTAGGTGCAAGAATGTTAAGAATAGATCAAAGTTACGATTATTGATGGAGAAAAACACTATGGTGAGCGAATTTCTCCATTGATACATACATTCTCTCTCTTACTATCTAAAAAACAAACATGACTAAATAACATTGAGGATACATAAGTACACCCTATCATCATTACTATTTAACCAAGACATATATCACTCTAGGCCCATTGTCACATTACCTAGAGATCAAATACTCATTGCCATAGAAAACACATGTATAAAGTTCTTGTCAAGGGTTTATCAAGAATTTATCGACTTCTATATCTTAGGTACAAATTTATCTACCCAATATTAGGTAAACATATAAACCTACTGATTAGACAATAATACAAGCATAAAATGATTGATTCAAAATGCAAAAAGGTTCACACATGCTAAGTGTAGTAGAAAGAATAAAAGTGGCTAGCGGGGATACTACCCACACCCTAGAATAAGAAAGTACTTGCTTATCATTACTAAATCAAGAATAACAAGAGGATAAAGAAGTGACCAATGTTAATATGAGTATAAGTGTAGATATGGTGTGTGAGAAATGGGACCAATCAACTTTAATAGTAGAGCAACACCATGTATGTTTGTTTGGTGACCTCCTTCCACATTACCTTTTCCTCATTGGTTCTAATATGAGGTAGAAAATTGTGTGGCAACATTGATGGAGGAAGCGAATGCATTTTAGAGCTGCCTCTTTTTGAGGTCTGGTTGTAGAGTCATAGAAAAGGTGGAGGTAGAAAATGACATCATTGAGATACCTCTTTTGAGGTCAGGATATCAAGACTTGGAAGAGGTGGAGTAGTGGATGATGGCAACCGATGGCTCCTTCCCATGTTTGAGCAAGGAGTTTGGCAGTCTGGCTGCATGGAGGGGGTGATACCATGGTGGAAATGGTTGTTACTTATAGGCTTGGGATTAGGATTTGAAACTTCCCAGATGCCTACAATCACTGCAATACTCTGATAATGATTTCCTCAGGAGGTAGAGAGAAGACAAACATGCATTGTGTCTAGTTGGAAGCATCATCAACCCGTGGCATCCTTGACTAACGAGAAGGGTTGAAGCCCTATTAGTTGGCATGGATCATTGGCTGAGAGACCTATCATCCAGTGGCATCACTGGCTGGTGGATTCCAAGTAGTCATTGAGAAAAGCACATCAATGGGGGCTACCTATCAATTACTGGACCATCAAGTAGAAATCTCTCCAAGAGGGGGCTTCATTAAGCAACACCCTCACCAGTTGTTACAAAGGTATAGTGGAGCAACTATTCACATAAAGTGGGAGGTCATTAAGCAGAAGCATTCCAGTGGGCATCAATGCAGGGAGTGTGTCAGTTGACGTGGATGTCTAAATCTTATTAGTTGGCAGTTCTCTCCAAGTAATGAGCCATCAGGACTAGGAGTCATCATAAGTTGAAGAGTTGTAGATTGGTGAGGCTATAAATAAACAAGGATCCATCGTGAGTATGTAGTGCTAGGAGATTGTTATCTAGACTTTGTTATGACCCCGCCTCCCGGTAACCCCCAATTAAGGGAGACCGAAAGGACAGAGCCGTTAACCAATAACCCGGATCAAAGGTTTGACAAATAATCATTAACAATTATTAAATTCTACCAACTATACTGAAATATGGTAAAAATTAAACTTTTCATACCTTTTAAAACTAGGATTTCAAAACTTCTATCCACACGGATACTAATCTATCTAATCCTCCTTTGCACTTTAATTCTCATTTAATACCACATATGCCACTTTACTATTTGTTCTTTTAATTGTAACTAAAATGCCAACAAACAAAACGTCAGTCAGTCGAAGCTGGTATTTGGGGGAAACAATAATCATGCAAATATGTTAACAACGTAATCATTCAATTAACCATTTAACAACCAAGATTACGTTTTAAGCCATACTAATCAAACCTTACCTATCCCCTAACTCTGTGCTATCCCTTATATGCTACCTCTATTTAGGTAGCTTCTTACCCCCATGGACCTACCTTACAGGTAGCCAATACCTAGGGTAATAGAGTCACATGGCACTACCCGTAAGTAGCCCAATATATAACTCATGATGACTTGATGGTCCTACCCCATTGGTAGCCATTTACTAAGTCATCTAATGACCTGATGGACCTACTCCATTGGTAGCCATTTACTAGGTCAATTATTAAGCCACAGAGGGGACCAGGATCGGAGCTAGTAGGCACATATCTTATGTGACAGTCATAGCCACATTATAGTTTGCATGAATTAAAATCATCCAACAATTAATTCATGACATCGACAAAAACTTCGGTAAATCTCAAAAAACTAACTCGAGATATTCATAAGCGTAACCACATACCTGTATTGCAGATTCAGATACAAAATTAATCAGAACATAGAAATCCCAATCAAGCAACCAATCATGCACATAATCTTGAAATAAATATCCAATTTCCTTTTATTAATATTTATTCAATATCATCATCATTCTTAGGATTTCTATTCCAATTTTAGGGTTTCCTTGGGAATTAGGGTTTTGCCTCCATTCTTAGTTATCAAGAAACCTAATTCATCAAATCTACTTAAAACCTTTAAATTCTCTCCTTTTAATATTCTTAACAGTCTTAGGATCATCATTTAGTATTTTACTTCCCTAATCCAAAATATCATGATTTTCCTCTTCTTTTACCCCAATTAGGGTTCCCATATGAATTATTCTTCATTTATGGATTACAACCCTAAATCTACCAATTTTGTATACCAAACAGATGAAAACTCTATATTATTAATTAAAAGGTTAATATCTTTCAAATTAACCTATTAGCCTTCAAAGATGTATCCTTTATATTCAATTTAGGGTTTCTAAGGTTTCCTACAAAAACCTAATCATCTTAATTACCTTTATTAAGGATTCTCTAATCCAAACTATGTTCAAGAATCATTACATTACAATTGTATTCTTGCAATATCGTGTTATGGCCACTTAAACTCATATTTACTCAAATTAGGGTTTTTAGTCCATTAAACCATGTTCATGATCATAAAACCCTAAAACCAACATACTAATCATCTTTTATGATTTTATCATTCCTTTTATTCATAACAGGTTAAGATTGATCAAAAACATATAAAAGATTCATCATGTTCGTTTTTACATCATTCTAGGTGTTTTCTATCAATTAATGCATCAAAAGATGTAAAACCCTATACTTTTTGAGTTTCAAGCAGAATTAGACTTCATACATAATTTCTTTGTGTTCCTCTCGTTCTGAGGATCAATTTTCATATAAGACTTGTTTTAATCCGAGCTACCAATCTAAAGTTATGAAATTTGCAAAATCACTTACTTTTGGGCCAATCAGAAGGCGCCACTTGTCCTGCTCCATGCAACGTTGCCTTGCAGATTTGTAAACATAACGAAAAGACGGAATTACCCTCCACTTAACCAACAGATCCAACACATTGCGGAGGGGCAGAACGGTCTAACGACCCTTAGGTCATCTCCTACCTTCATCCAGCCGCAATAGCCGCCGAGGACGACTCTTTGCAGGGCTGCTCCGCCCTCTCCAAGGTATGAAACTCCACGCCAACCTTCGCCCCACCTCTTCCATGGCTGGGCACATCCACCACCCTAAATACTCAGCCAAGATGGCTAGGGTTGGCAGGGTTTACCCACCATTGCAACCGCCTTGTGCACCTGTGCTGCTGCTGTGGCGCACTGTTGAGGGTATGGCGATGCTTGCTGGAGCTTGCTCTGACATCGGGGAAGGTGCATCTTCTTTCGCAACCCACTTGGTCTCCTAGTTGTTCCAGGATCACAACACTTTCCTCCACTATGGTTTATGGACGAGAACATGGAAGAAGAAGAGAAGATGGTGTGTGGGATCTTCTGAACTCGGCCCAAGGCCTTACCCCTTATATAGGGGAGTGTAGGAACGCCCTGGGATGGTTGCCCTCGAAGCAAACAAACTCTCTCTCCCAAAAGGAATTCAATTCCTTCATTAGGATGCAAGTTCCTCTCTATTTCCTTATTCTTTTGATAAACCATATCTTTTGGTAATTAGGGATTCGAAAATCCTCTTAATCTCTTTTATACTTGCCTTCTAACCAAAAGACACGAAATTCTATTTCCTTTAATAGAAATTACTTCTTTTTTAGCAATATCACAAAATTCATTAATAATGTTTCACATTATCCTCTTATTTTGCAATTTTAGTATTTTCTCTTTCCTTCCTCTTTATTGGGACTCCTTGGGTCCCAAGAAACTCTATTATTTCGAAATCCTTTTATTGGATACTCATTATCCTTCTAGATGCATCTAAATGCATTAAACTTCATTATTTCCCATTATCTTGTTTATTTCTTATTAAAATATCTCTTTTTGAGGATTTCTCTTTATTTCTCTTTTATTTTCCTCATTGTTATTCCTTTTATCATTAGGAATCCTTGGGATATGAAATTCCACAAAGGATAACTCAATTATATCTCTTTTCACTTTTTTCCCACATTTTATCATTATTTTCAATTTCTTTCTTAATAAAGAAATACTTAATTGATCTTTTCTTTTCTTATTGCACTCTTTATGCAACTTTGGACTCCTTGGAACCCAAAGAACCCAAGAGGCATGAAATCCTTCTTTGGATCTGCCTTCTAAAGGTTTCCATCTTATTCTTTTCTCGAATATTCAATTATTCATTCACTAATTTAATTTTATTATTATTTGGGCCCAATAGCCAATAAATCCCACAACACAAACATCAAGGCTATTGTAAACAAAAACCAAATACATCATATCATTATTTGTTCAAATATCCTTATTATGAGAAATTACATTTCTTACCAAATAAACCCAAAAAATTGGGGTTGTAACAGACTTCCTAAAATGGTGTGTAGGTAATGATGCTTGATCTTTCCATTAAAATGGTGAAATATGTTAAAAATTAAATAAATTAGCATAAAATAAACAAAAACTAAACCTATGTTAATTATAAAGTAAACTGCAAAGCTAGATTGAAAATGTGACTAAAAATAGGATGAATATGCATTCATTAAATAACCACAAACTTAATCATTGCTCATTCTCGAGTAATAAAAATATAAATAGTCACAAAATGAATATTTTCAACCCATGTGTTTGTTTCACCTTCACACTATGTTGATTTCCCTACCACTTCATATGACTGAGTTGTCTGAATTCTAGAGATCACAGAGCACATCTAGGTACGTATTAGTTCCCAATTTCACTTCTCAAAAATATTTCATCACCCCTATCCTCCTAATACCAGGCACATATAAGAGTTCCATGATAGTTCAATGATCATGTAGAACAAAAAGTATGCATATGATATGACACTGGGGTGAAAAGGGTGCCATACGGAGACAATGATTGTGTCCCTAGATGGAAAATGGATATAAGGGGGTGTAAATGAAAGTTGTATCTCATCTATTCCACTTGATATTGTATTCATACATATAAGGCTTGAATGATGTACACGATTTTCTTATTTTGAACAATGTATCTTTTCTTCATTTTTGGCAGAGAGGGGTGTGGAAGAAGCTTATGGAGACTGGAGGAGGGTGTGCTGCCCCAAACTTCAAGTTTGTCACTTTTTTGGGTTTTTTATTTGTTTTTCTTTTTGGTCTATGGGAGGTAAGAAGATTGAATAAGAAGTGTATAATAGGGTTACATCAACATGTAACATGATTTGTAATCTAGTACTACAAGTTGTTCTCCTACTCCCACTTGGCTCAAATAGTGATAAATATGGGAAGAAATGACAATTACATGATTTTCTTTCACTATCGTAAGAAGAATGATCTGAATGATCACTCTCAATTCCTCAAATACTTGTTATCATTTACAAGAAGCATTACGTTAGGTTCCTTGACTACATAGGGTGATTTATAGCCATTGGTTTGTTATAAAAATTGGTTACTATGAGGTTTTGGGTGGTTAAATGATGAAAATATGCCTACAATGCATGTATGTAAATTCATAACTTGAATCTATATCGGATAGATAATGACTTTCATTATTATAGGAAAGAAAATTTTGAAACAATATAGCTAAAGGCATTGCGGAAATGAAATGGTGAGATATTAAGTCAAAAAAATTGATAGGTGTAAGCAGAAAGTAGAATAAGTATCAACCACCCTCCACCCTGAACTTTAATATTTTCTCATCCTTAAGAAAATGCTAAACCTGATATGGAGGGAAGAATCATATTGGTTGGACCATAATTTGTGGTTACTATCCATTGAACAAAATGTCACCCATATACACACAAAACTATTTAGAAATTATGATCCTATAATTAGATGAACTGCGTCACTAATGCAAAGATAATGTTCAAATCAAATATTATTAAAGAAAATAACATTTCAGTTGCCACCAGAACAACACATTCTATTATGTTGATACCTCGATGCTTGAATCTCAACCAAATGAGGGAGATCCTAGTGAAATTGGAGTTGGATCAGGAGGTTGTATCATACTTGAATTTAGGCTTATGGAACCTCAATTTTCCTAGACCCTTTGCTATGAAGTAATTAGAACTTCATCTTCCTAAATTATACTAAAATTGGGAATGATCTAAGTCAATAAATATAATGTTGTAGTAATAATACTTTTTCATGGAATCTAGGATAAAAATAATTTAAGTAAATGACATATAAGGGGATAAATATGCGAGTTCACCAATTGACAAGTATTGAACTTGAATTGGCACTCTCAGATCTCTCTACGGCAGTAGATAAAGGAAAACGATAAATACAAAATATTATATAAAAATTGAAAATGAATTTAAAACTCCAAGTATCCCCCACTTTTCTACACAACCACTTAAAATATCACCATTACTATGAGATGACATTAATAGGCATATCAAGGACTTCACCTGGTCTGTTGAACATGAATAAAAGAAACTTTCCATAGTTTCTAGGAAGAAGATCATGATGAGAGAAGATATCCATGCTCTCAATATCAAGGATGCATGCAATTAGAAGACATCTCCTATACTTAAGAATGTGTGGTGCTTCTTAAACAATACTTCTACTCTTTGGGGACACAATATGTGAGATAATTATATGTACAAGTAGGATATATTCCACAAACCTAGTGCCTCAATTTGGGCTTTCATTAAAAACATATAGATCTTATTAGTACATGGAGCCACAAGAGAGTCAATTCAGGGGTCAATACAAATGCATGGAAGGATCTCATATACAAGGTCACCTGATTTCAGATATTGATCCCAATATTACAATCCTAGGTGGCTTGGAAGATATTTTAGTTAACTCCATGGTGTTGGATGATCAAGCGTGGGATTGGTATTTCATCCACTCCTACGTTACTCAAGGGTCCTAGATTCTCATCCAACACATACCACATCTTGGAATTTAGCCAATATGGATACCTACTCTTGGCCACTCAAGCCAAGAGGTGAAGTTTCAGCTCGTTCAATGTACATATGGGTTCATATTCATAAAAAAGTAACTATTATGGGGAATCGAGAATAGATTTATACGTATCCTTTTCCCTATCAGTTGAAGATAGTCCTTTGGATTCTCCAACATTGTGCCATTCTCAGCCGGATGGCTGCATGGAGCAGTGGTTGTGACAACACCGACCCTAGGCGATCAAAGTCATTGCATGGAAGAAGATTGCATCCCGGAGTCCTGGTGATAGGGATTCATTTTGCCCCCGCCGTAAAGAATTGGTCGAATATTTTCACTTTGACTATTGGAGATGTGAGCACCAGAGTATATCAACAAGGCATAAAAGTTGTGGAAGACACCATCATAATCCTACAATCATAGGTTGATGCAATTATAGCTCTATGTTCCAACACGATCATCATCTACATCATCGAATTCATGCCACACATCACGACATTATAGGATCACCTTCGACGCTCATGGAAGTCGACAAGGACCTTGGAAGTCATTGGACATGCAAATGGATGTTTCGTCTTGAAGTTTGAAACTCTATGGACATGTATAATGCCTTGGAGGGTGGTCCATGGTACACTAGGGGCAAACTGATGATCCTTACAAAATTGGAAAAGGGAGAGCCTCTGGAATAAGAAAAGCTTACTTTAATTCATGTGTGTTTGAATATTACAAACCTTCCCTTAGAGTTATGGTGGGACACAATGTTAGTTAGGATTGCTTCCTAGATGGGTAAACCTCAGTGTCTTGATTGTCAGACTAAGGCTCAGACAAGGCTAGATTATGCCTAGCTTAATGTCCTAATGGATGCTTCTTCTACCTTCCCAAAAACTATCTAACCTCATAATGATGAAGGACATGATTATTGTGTCATGATTTAATACAAATGGATACATGAATGTTTCCCTCATTTTGGTACTTTTGTGATGATAAAATGTTATGAAAGCCACCCTAGCCAGTAGAGAGACTGAAACCAATCAAAGTCATTGAGACTTAGGCATGTCAAGCTGAAAGACAAGAGACAACTGTCTGATTGAATGCCAGTGTGAGCAATACTAGATTGCAATCTACCAGAGTTGTTGAGGTTCAGATCCAACAAGTGGGAAATGAAGAGACATTAGTTAGACAAAATGACACTTAGAGTCCATCCAACCAAAGAGATACCTCTAAGGCTCCTCATATAATGAACATGATTTCAAGGAGATTGACGCGAAGTCATAAGGCAGGGTCAGAGGACACTCAAAGCACAAAAAATAGGTAGCACACTCAGTGAGGAAGGGTCATTCCCAAGCCTCTCCTTGACACTCTACTACCACTACCCAGCCTGGCGATAAGCTAGTATGGGAGGGTAATGTCTAACAAACCAAAGATATTGGCTTGGAATATCTTGTGGTTAACCGACTGGGGGAAGGAGGAAATTATCCGAGTCGAAATCAGGAGTGCTAAAGTTGATATATCCCTTTTCTTGGAAGTCAAGGTATGAAGGAAAAAGATCTATAGAGCAAGTCAATGTGTTTGGCCAAACTCAAAATGGATGGACAACTCACAATCATGTGGTAAGGTCAGGATACTTTAACTTTGGGATAATCCCATTTATAAGATTAATCTTGTGGGACAATCGAATTAGATGATTCATTTTATATTGGATGATGGAACCAACTCATTAGAAATCATTGTTGTCTATGCATTTAATGAAAATGGTAAACGATGTGCTCTATGGTAGGACCTTGTTGATATCAGCAAAGGCATCACAACTCCTGGGTAATAATTGGAAACTTCAACACAGTTAGGGATGCAATAGAGAGACTAGGGTGCTCATCACCTTTGGCAAGTTCCATGGAGGATTTAAATGATGTTAACAAGGATGCTAAGCTAATTGAACTTTTAGGTAAGGGACCCTACCACACCTGGAATAACAAACAAATAGGAGATAACAACACTAATAGAAGAATAGGTAATTCCTTTGTCATGATGCATTTCCTTAATGTATTCCCGAAACAATGGTTGCAATGACTACCCACCATTCATAGTGATCATTGTACGTAGATTCTTCATCTGGATGACACGAAGAAGAATAAAACTATCATTTTCAAAATTTAAATGCTTGGATAGCTCACCCAGGCTTTCAAAACACTGTTAAAGAAGAATGGAGGACAACCATCATGGGGTTCCCTCTATATTGGGTCTTCCAAAAACTTAAGCTGACCAAATATGCTATTGCAAGATGGAATTGGGAGCAATTCGGGGACCTTATTGATTCATCTAAGAACAAGGAAAATGAAGCCCTCCAAGCTCAAAACAACATTGACCTGAACCCACATGATCAATTACAGTGGGATACCGCTAAAAGAAAGACATAGTAAGCTATTAATGCTAGATCCATATAAGAGTCTATGATTCAACAAAATTCAAGAATATTTTGGCTAAAGAATGATGCTAGAAATTCACAATTCTTCTATGCTTATTTGAAAAGGAGGGGGAATAGAAATCAAATTAAATTCCTAAAGTTTGAGGACATCATGATTAGCGATGGAGATGAAATTGTAGAAAAATTCAGAATCACTATAAGAAGCTTTTTAATAAAGGTCCTTGACCTGGTGCCATGCCTACCTTAAAAAACATTCCCAAACTTACTCAGGAGAAAATTCAAGGCTCGGTCAAGGAATTTATAGATGAAGATATCATCTCTATCATAAAAAAACCCAGATGGTGACAAAGTCCCATGTGCAGTTGAGTTCAATGCACACTTTTTTAAGTAAACATGGGACATCATTGGGCAGGACCATTAGCATAGTAGTGAAAAATATCTTCGCCAAAGGCAGAATGCTAAAGGAGGTTAATAAGACCTTCATCACTTTGATACTGAAGAAACAACAACCAACTAAAATTGGTGAAGGGAGACCCATTTCCCTCTACAACTTCTAGTGCAAGCTCATTTCTAATATTATGGATAATAGGTTGAGAGATATCCTCCCTTGCTTCATTAATCAATCAATATGCTTTGGTTAAGGGTAGAAGAATCTATGATGCGATACTTTTAGCTAACTATTTGATGGGTCATTTTAGGACACCTTCTTCTAAGTAGAAGTTATTGTTGGGTTTTAGGGGAGACAGAGAAGGTAGCGGAAACAAAATTTTTTCTTCTCCCAAACCTAGAATAAAGGAATCACGTCAATGTCTATACAATAGGAAGGATGGTTTGTAGATACATACCTTGTCCCGAGGCTTGCTCGGCGATGTTACCTTGCGGCTTGCACGGTCTTCACCTCTGGTCTTAGACGGTGTCTGTGCAGCTCCTGGTCTCATTGGGACTGTCAGGATTGATAATTGTCCTCCGAGCAGCAGAAGTTTCCCACCTCTGAAGTAATCCACACGGACCACCTAGAACTCTGATCTCCTTGTCCCACAAGGAATCAGAAGGAGTCACACCCTCCTATCAGCTTACTAGTCACCGACACACTCTCCTGCAACCAGTCACTTTTCTACATTTGTCTTTCCCTTGCTGTTCCTCCTTTATCAGGTAGCACTTGCTCGGGCTATATCGGTTGCCAAAACCAGAGAGAACAAAAACTTTGCAGAGCAACTGGTGTTCTGAGTTGTAGTTCCTGAGAAGCCCCCACTACCCCTATATATATAGGAGGGTCTTGGGACAAGGTTCTCTACCCCGGGCAATGCGGGATTAAATAGGAGTAGAAGGGTTCAAGATTTTCCACAAAACAACCAACTACATCAGCTGAACTGATCATTTCAAGCATGAACCGATTGGTTGGGGACCTGAACTGATCGATTCACACCTGAATCGATCGGTTGGGACACCTGAGCCGATTAGTTCAAGCATGAGCCGATCGGTTCGTGGTCCTGGTCCAACTCAAATTGACTTTCATATTTGTTTCCAACTAATCGAATATTAATCCTTGTCCAAATCAAATTTATACAAGTGAACTACATTGTATTTGCAAAATAGTCTTCTGACTTTCCAAACGATCTCGGTTGGTCCACGAATCGACCGATTCAACAATTGAGCCGATCATTTCATGAACTTGAGTCGATCGACTCACAACATGAGCCGACCGGTTCACCAACCTGAGTTTATCAGTTCATCCCTATGAGTCGATCGGTTGGGGCAACAAACTATGCAAATCAGTCAATTGCAGTTTCAATCAATCCGATACTCTAATCAATCAGTCCAACACCTTGAACACTATGATACTGAGCTATCAATTGATTGAGTGTTTAATTGAACTACTAAACTCCTTTAGTAATCAATCTAAACATCATCTGTGGATAAACTCCTCTTCCAGGTTAAATCCTATGTGTGTGACCCTACAGGTCCATTTCACATTGAAAGTGAAAGTCCATAACACTTATGACTTCACAAGCAAAGAGCGGTGCTTAGTCACACATCAGTGCTACCCAAGTGAAAGAGAAAGTTGGGGAACAACTTTCAATCCTACAATCTGTGAATGGTGTTACATCGAATGTATAATTCCTTTGTCACTGATATCCCGAATGAACTCAAGGCATGGAACCGTCATCCTGTCAACGTTCAATCACTTTCTTGATCTCAGAGCAGATTGGAGGAGATATGTATAACATCAATATCACATACTGATTCACACATGTGTGCATGCCTATCTCAATCTTGCTCATCAAGTGGCCATGGATATCAAACTCCCTCAGGAGGGACAAATCCCATATCTATCACTCACCCCTCAAAAGCCCCATGTGTCAAAGCCACCCAATCATCACCTTTATAACAACCCATGTTTCAGGACTACGTTTGATGATGTCGAAGTGTACCTGACGACATGTGTTGAGTGTAGTGATTTCAGGTCAAAGAATCACACTCACCACCATCACTTGTGAGAACTGACTGTGACTACCACGTCATGGTTCCATGTGTCAAACTCACGGTGGGTCTGTCTGGTACACTTGTTCTCTAACAAGTACCTATGTGTTTGGTTTGATATAGCCATATCATGACTAATGAGATTCTGTCATCAACCAACACCACAATCTAGTCTTGTGTGTCATTGATGTCTATCTACCTTCCACAATGACATCCAACTAGGGACATAATAAGAATGTACAAACTCTTATCATCCGTATGATCTCATCGTTCAGGTCCTTAACCTGAAAGCATACGTCATTGAGTACTGTCATTCTCTAGACATTCAATATGTTCTATCATTATCTCTTATGACTGAACCAAAAAGAATTGGAGTTTGCCTTTGAAATTTAGCAAATCAATATTAATGTATCCCACCAATCATCCCATGATTGGCTCTCAGGGCATTCATACCAACAGTTATGCCTCAAGACTGATCTTAGCAAGGCGTATGACTCCATTAATAGGGAATACATAATGCATACTATGGGAGTACTATGATTCCCTTTCTTCTAGTTGAACTGGACATGGTAATGTATGCCATTAGACTCCTTTCTGATTCTGATTAATGGCTATCCCTCATCTCTATTCCAAGCAACAAATAAGACATGACAAGGTGATCCACTAGCTCCATATCTATTTGTCATTGGTATGCAAGGTCTCACATCCATTCCGGAGGCAACAATAAGAAAAGGAAAATACCCCCTATCACTATAGGGGCTACACATATTTCCCACTTGATCTTTGGAATTTGCATGTTGATTTTCACCAGAGGTGATGAGGGCAATGCTAGTGACATTTTAGATTGTCTAAACACCTTCTATGCCATTTCTGGACTAAAGCTAAACCTAGAAAAGAACCAATCGTTCTGAGTCCCAAAGCCTCAACAAATGTTCAAGACATATTGGGTGTGCAACTGGCAAAATTCTATGTGAGATACTTGGGTGTACCCTTATTCATAGGACAAATGACAAAGATTCATTGTCTCCCTCTTGTAGACAAAATTAAGGCAAAGCTAGAGTCTTAGAAATCCTATTTTCTCTCGATGGCGGGAAGGTTGCATCTTATCATTTCTATGATCATTGTGTATCATATCTTTTGGACTCATATATTATCATCGAGATGAGTCATTGACGACGTTTAACGGTTATGCCAAAATTTCCTTTGGGGGACAAGGGGGATGTGCACTACTTCCATACTGTAGCATGGGATATTGTGTGTCGGCCCAAGTCTGAAGGTGGATTGGGCATCCGCAGAATCGATGAATGGATAATGGTCAGAGTGATCTGTAACATTTGGGATATATCTAATTGCAAGTTATTCCTATGGGTACATTGGGTGCATAACAAGTGCCTCCAAGACAAATCATTCTAGTCATGCATCAGAAAACCTAATCATAGTTGGTATTGGAAATACCTCCTGAGACAAAGAGACATACTTCTTCTTGCAGTCCATTTTTAAATTGGAAATGGACCAAAAATCATGATATGGAATGATCCTTGTTCTGATGGATAGTTCCTCATGGACATTATTGGCCCAGATCTTGCTATGAAACTAGTTTTGGAGTAAACTAAAACCTTAGTGCTTTCATCAAATATTCAAAGTGGTGTATCCCTTACATCTGAGGCTCTGAGGCTTTGGAGAATATTTTCTCGAGCTTTCAGATAGATGAATTGGATTGTTGTTACTTCACTAATCCCAAAGATATTTCTCTACAGAATGCTTGGGAGATGTGTAGAACTACTCATCCAGAGATTAAGTGGGAAAGATGGTTATGGAAATCATGTACTTCTAGAAGATTTATATTCTTTTTGGAAGGCCTTCTTAATATGATAATCACTGTATATTTCCTAAAGTCTAGAGGTATTAACTGTGCATCTAGGTGTTGTCTATGTTGTCAAGTTGAAGAGAGCACCAACCATTTGTTGTGGAGATGTACTTCACAGAACATATTTGGCCCCTAACTAGCCTGACTCTAAAGATATACCATAAAAGGTTGCTGACATATCATGGTTGAAGAACATGAGGGTCTCTCTTCTTACCATAACCATTATTTTTCATTTGTGGAACACTCAAAATAAATATATTTTTAAAGATAGGGATACATCTGTCAACAATATATGGAGGCAAATAAATCATGTTGCAAATGATTTATATTTGTATAGATAGGTATTTTGATCATCTATATTCATACCTTTGTAAATACCTTTCATGTTTTTTATCAGAAGGAGTACCACACTTACTGATAAAAATAATGTGCCATTCTCACTAAATATATAGAAAATCCACAAACACTTAAACGCTAAGGGGACCTTTTTTGGGGGACCACATCTCTGTACTCAACTTCTATTTCCATCTCTGCGCCTAGTAGATCTTAGGCCCCTGTTTGGTTTGGGACTGGGATTCTGTAGTCTGGACTGGGTTAGTCGAGGTTAGTCAGTAGATCTGGACAGGGTTAGTCTGGATCCAGTCTGATTCTGTTTGGTAACCCAGTCTGATTCTGGTCAGTTGGTCTGGTTTGAGTCTAGTTTCAGTCTGATTCTATTTATCTACCAGTCTAGATCCAGTCTGATTTTGTTTAGCAACGTAGTTAGGATCTATTTTTCTATCCTATTCTTACAAAACTATTTTTAACAATGTAAGAATATGTGAAGTTGTGATGGTTGTATGATACAAGTATAAAATTAACTGCAAAAACAATGATTGCATAGATAATGTGTCTTATGTTATGTTGTTTATTGAAATGAATATTCGATGAGTTTGCTCATTTATTTAATATGTTTATATTAATGATATATAACTTTACAGTTGTCTTGCATGTCATGTTAATTGTGTATGTATGTATATAGTTGTGCATATTCGCTCCGGTAATTGGTAAGTAACAAAATAATTGTAATTGACATAATAAAACATTAGTCACGCCCAAGTAGCAGAAAAGTTTGTGAAAGACAACGAGTCTTGGGTGGACCCCCCGCCGTCAATTTAACTGGCTAAATCAGCCATAGCAAAGTTTACAATGGATAGCAGACAAAAAAGGAACTACTACAAAAAAGCAGACCCATACACACATGCATACACACATGCTAAGATGGTGAGAAGCCACTGTGCTGGCAAGTGTTGGGTGAGCTGGATGATTGTTCTTGCTCCAACGTAGGACGTTCTCAGTTTAGGGCCTCATCGTACGCATCCCATGATACAGGATAGTCATCCTGCAGCGACAGAGGTTGTTGTTTGATGTCATCTTTTGGCCAATCAAACAACAATGGCAGATGAGGAACATTTTTATTGACCCCATCTTTCCCTTCATCCTAGCTCTCTGATTTCTCCCCTGGTGTGCATGCTCGCAACATTTGTTCTTGCAGACAATGTATTCTTTGAGATATTTTTGTAACTTTGATGGGGGCATCAATATCTTTTCTAAATTCGGTCTTGACTTTGAATGCAAGGTTGACATCTAAATTATTGAAATAAATATAAGGATGAGCAAGAACAAATAATTAAAATGGATTCTTATAAACAGAATAAGTAAGTACAAGTTTTACAACAAAATGGATGGTAAAAATAACCAAACTTAGATAAGTACAAGTTTGCACGCGATGGAAGTCTTCTAAACAGAATAAGTACAACTTTGTTCAAATGGATGGTAAAAACAACGTAATGATGGCCATAAGTTTTACAACAAAATGTTGCTGAGCAATCATAAACAAATACAACATGGAGCAACTATGTTAAAATTTCATTCCTTTGCTTAACTGCCTAAGGGTGTAGGAGTGTTGTTATTTTTGTCATTGGTAAGGTATTCAACAACTCGTGGTGGATAGGTGTGATGAGTAGTCACAAAGTTTCGTTGAATGGCGTGTTGCACGGCCAATGGTGGGGGATGTAATGAATCTCCCAAAATGAAAATATTATCTATTATGAACTCTCTCTTGAGGTGTTTCCAGCGTAGTTGCACCTCACTCAAAGAAATGTAAGCCCCCCCTGTTATGTTTCGAAAGTCATGCCACACCTCCCTCCAAGCCTGAGCAGTATATACTCCATTCACACATCTCCCCATGTCATATTGGGTTCTCATCAAACATCTGAGAACCATATCAAGCTATGTACACCATATAACATACGCCGTTGTTTGTTGTGCAGCCATAATACAAATTTCTATATGTAATACATTGCAATAGTAAGGATTTATTTTTGTATGTGAAGTTACTATGATAATTGGAATATATATTATTTAATATGAATATAAGAAAGGGCCTCCTATGTAGTGAAGCGATAAATAAACAACATTGTGATGAAGTAAGAGCATACATGCAGTAGCAAGCAAGATAAGGGGTCTGATTACAACAATAACAAAGATGATTAATTTAAATGTAAACATGGACATTGTTGGTGATGGTTTTCATTCATTTCCTACAACACCTTCTCCTGCAAGAACATTGTTGATGTTTGCAACATTCCTTACGTTTGCCAGGGCTAATTCATTCCTAGACATCCAATCATACAAAAGGAATTGATTTTGTCTGATAAATTGTTTCCTTAAGTTCTTCCAACGTGTTTTCAGCCTGTACATATCAATCCAAAGCATGCCTGTTATGTTATGAAAGTCAAGCAATGCCTCCCTCCAAACCTCTCTAGTATATGCTCTGTTGACACATCTCCCCAAGTCATACTAATTTCTCATTGCATCAAGTAGGATTTGATTGTGCTCCGCACCCCATATTAGATGACCATCCATAGAACAAATTCTATATGTAAAATGTTGAAATAGTATAATGTCTCATTTCACAATGGATATAATTCTAATATTACGATTTCGTGTGCAAATAACATAGGAAATAAAAGTTGATACATCCTTAAGCATCCAACAGATTTACAAAAAAACTATGGAGCTTGTCATGTAAGTGTAACAACAACGTTATGGAGTCATCAGAGGTGAAGGAGTATCCAAAATAAGACTACAACTCTCCTCCAACTTCTTAACAGAGGTTTGTAAAACTTCATACTCGTACTGTTTGGAGGTGTACACATGTTCAGAGTCATGATGGATTTCAACAAAGTCCTTCATGTTCATCGCCTGGCCCCACACTGACTTGCACTCACAAGTTAGTAATGTAATCTCAGCCTTCAACGAATCAGTTGTTGGAGGGAGATCGACTGCCCAATGAAAGTATTTGCATCGATCTTTGCCCTAAAATGTTTCCCAAATTCGAGTTAATAACAACTAATATGTGATGTACTTAGCAAGTGCAACTGATTATTAGTTGTTTTACTAGCGCACCTGACTAGAAGGACATATGTAATACATTTCTCCTGACCTTTCACTCAGAATGCCAACATCATATAACCCCACATCCTCTGTGTTTACCCGAAATGCTACAACTAGACCACAATAACACCTCGGAACTTCTGACAGATTCATCAACATCTAAAACAAGATTAATGATTAGTAACATAAACTCATATTTAAAACATATATATCTTTGAAACTTAGTTTTGATAGTATTTTTATAGGAGCAGTTGAATGTTGTAACATGTAATGAAGCCATACGCCATTAGATCAAAATATATTACAACTATGATGTATTGTATCCCTCTTCCTCCGTTGAAGAGTCATTATCATTCAGTAGGTTTAGTTGTTCACATAGATATAGGTGCCTCTCCCGCAGCTGTTCAATTTCTGCTATTAGCCGGTGGATGTCTGCTCTAGTAGAACAGACAAAGTCACATTATTCTGACCATGTCTTGCGTTCATTGCATGCATATGCAAGTTGTGTTACTAGTGCATCCCTAACTGCAATTAGCGTGGTAACTGTATGTTGTACTCATTGCATGGGCAACATCATGCGACATCTGTTTGGAACAACACCCCTACCACATGTAAAATACGGCCTATGGGGGTTGTTGTCTTCAAACTGGCCATTTGCCGCATCTGTGGTATCCATGTACACTCGTACGGTGCATTAGAGCCCACATGTGCACACCGACATTCCATTCTCCATTTCAAGACAGACTACCTAATGAAACATAATGTGACATTTTTTATTAGGAGCCATACCAACAATTTTGAAAAAAAGCATTTAAGAACACATGTGAACTCGTAGAGGAGTTGTGAAATGCTAACATTGTATTAAACAAACATTTGAGAGCACATGTGAAGTTGTAGCTGGATTGGAAGACACTACACAACTCATCACAATTATAAATAATGTCAACGAGTATCCCAAATAAAATTGGAAATTTGTTCACATAAAACATCACCCTCCCTTGCATCGGCCGGAGTTGTTTGTTGTAGAGAACTCAGGTCGACCCCATCGGGTGGGACGTCAGTTGTTGAACTATTATCATGGATTTCCTCCATCATTCTGTCCCCATCATTCTGGCGATGTATGAAATTATGGAGGATACAACAAGCCATTATGAGGTGACACTGTGAGTGTATATGATATGTCGCCCCTTTTCTGAGGTAGGCAAACTGCCTCTTCAGAATGTCAAATGCTCTTTCTACAGCATTCTGTAATTGAGCGTGGCGGTGGTTGAACATCTCCTTCTTATTGTTGTATGATTGTCTGTTTCCTCGATACTCATATATGTGGTAAGCTGTGTTGTGATAAGGTGCAAGAAACTGATGTGTGTTGGCGTACCCTGCATCTACTAGGTAATACTTCCCTTCCGATACTTTGAAACTGGCAGTTGTCTTTGCTGCTTGTAGGACCCTTTGGTTAGCAACAGATCCCTCCCACCCAGTTAGGACATATGTAATCTCCATTGAGAAGTCTACTACAGCCATGACATTCAGAGAGACATTGCCTTTTCAGTCTCGGTAATGATTTTGCTTATCGTATTTCACTAGGACTAGGATGTGTGTCCCGTCAATTGCCCCGATGGCATTCTACACCACCAAAATCAGGTGTAAACATACAAAGTATAAGAAAAATTCTTATTAATTGTGTAGGAAAACTAATACCTTGAAGTGAGGGTAGAACCTTGGCCGTCTAATATTCAGCGATGAGTTGTTTTGGTTGTTGTTTGCATGACAACATAGTCATGGCACAACTGACACACCCCGTCCAATACTTCGTTGAACTTTCTTCTTATGGTTTCACCAAAGTGAATGTAGTCCTCTTCCAAAACACGGTTTGTATGCCCATGGCCAACCATCTGTAGGAATTAGCATACAACCTCAACTGTTGAGACACCTCTACTACTCTGTAACAACCCTCGAGTCTCAAGCATGTCCATGAGGGCTAGTATAGTCTGAGGTCGCATTTGGTAGAGGTTATAAGCCCTCAGTTCATGACCAGTAAGGATTTCTAACACCTTTTGATGGCCACTCCTAATACTAACAGACCTAGGTATTAGAGGTGGTACGTCATCATCATCACAAATATCGTCCATGATGGAGTCCACTTTTGAGTCAGCTATTGCATCAACAATGTGATTTGCTGGCCCAAATACAATATCTAAAATATGTGTAAGGAGGTTTGTTGTTTCTGTATGTCTAGTAGTAGCCATGGTACCTATAATGAAAATGATAACGACCTTGACATGATCCCTAAAATTAAATGAAAAACACCCTGAACATAATATGAAATATGTGACAAATAATTAAGTACATCAACATTATATAACTAGAAAAAAGTCTGACCGTCGAATAATTATTACAACAATAATTGAACTGGTGTTCATGTTCCCAAACACAGATAACTTCCCAAACACGGATAATATAATGACAAAAAAAATGTCTGCATTTAAAAAAAGAATACTAAATTGGAAAACAATCAATATCATGAACCATCGTCTAACTTATGATGCTGATGGGCCTCTGTTATTCCCACTTATCATGAACCATCGTCTAACTTATGATGCTGATGGGCCTCTGTTATTCCCACTTGTGCCAATATCATTGGTACCAGTATACCACATTGATGGCATACTTGATGTTCCATTAAAGTTTGATGATGGGGGCTGCAAAGCAAATCCCTACTGAGATGGCACATAAGAGGATGGCATTGAAGGCTGGGGTGTCGCAATACCCCCTAAAGACCTTTCCCAAAGGTCCTGCAACCATATCGTTATTTTGTGTGGGGTATGTGTGAGGCTGAGGTAGATACTACGGTTTGTGGACTCCTTTATGGCATTCACAAGAGTTGTAAATAAAGGTCCTGGGGCATATGGGAAGATGTCATTGAAATGTTGCAAAATAGTCCTAAGCTCTTCCTTCTCGATGCTTCTACTGGCCACACCTGCACCTAATTCTTGTACCTTTACGTACACCTATGTGAATTGAGATAACACATCATTTGATAGCACACATTGCTCTTGTATCGTTGACAGTCGCTTCCTGTGCCTGTGACTAGGAGGAGTCCTCCCCCTAATCCCCTACATATCTGTTCCTCCTCCGCCAGTGTCACCCTCACTATGCCTAGCAGATGCACCTATGTCTGGATCCCCCAGGGGGGGTTCTGTGTGCATGGTTGAATCAGACACATCTAGGTCTACAATAGCTTCATCCTCAAAGGCAACGTCAGATGGTATTTGTCTATCCGCTGAGGATATTGCATGGTGTCCTCTATCAATGTTCTTACCTACCATCAACTCAATGTCTTAGTAGTGGGGAAATGGTCATTTAATCAACCTAGCAAGATCCTTATTTGCCTAATTAAGAAAAAGGATTTTAGTATGACATTTAAATGTATCTGTAGGATACTAAAATTCGGCTAATGGTTTCATTGATGTACATACCACAAGACTGTCCCTCGACTCAGGGGTGTCAGGCAGCCTCAACTTGTTCCTACTATCATCCCATCTGACACCACTCTTGCTGGTTACAAGCTTCAGTTTGGCATAGTCCTTCTTGAGGTTCTTCCACCTAGTTTTCAACTACTCTAATGTACAGTCCAGTCTCGCCATCCTATTTTTCCATTCACATAGTGTCTCCCTCCATGCGTCCCTAGTAAAATGGCCATCAATACACCTCCCTATGTCATACTACCTCTGCAATGAAAAAACTAGAGCGTCATCAGACTCTCTCGACCATGTAATACGCAGCCTGGGGTCTGCGGAAGACATAATCGCGTACGTGCTGCAATATATATAATGACGGTGAGGGGTGTTTACAGTAATATTAAATATATAATGACTTACAACTTATGATAGCTACTTTGTTGTTATGTTATTCATAGACATAGATGTATTGGCATACATGTTAATGTAAATAAAATTTTAAATCAATTGACGAATCCTAAGCCTAATTCTATACAGTAAAATATATGATCAAATTAGTCAAACCCTTCACATGTATATGTTTTACTGTATGGTTTGTAAACTATTCCGTAACAATCAGAGTAGGCATGGTTACTCATAATCTGATGTACACAAGCAAGGGCAAGCTGTCTTCTACTGTAAGGAAGGGCTAGCTTTCTTGTGCTAAAATTATGACATGTTTAGCTACAATAATCAGGAACAAATAATTAAACAGACCATATTCATGCTAGTAATACACATTAAATATACCATATTCATGCTTTGAGTAGTATACACTGAGTAATATTTGAGCAATCCGGAACAAATCATTAAACAAGCCATATCCATCTTAGTAATACACATTCAACAGACCATATTCATGCTTTCAGTAGTATACACTGACTAAAATTTGAGCAATAAGGAACAAATCATTAAGCATACCATATTCATTGTAGTAATACACATTAAACAGACCATATCCATGCTAGTAATACACATTAAACAGACCATACTCATGTTTTGAGTAGTATACACTGAGTAATATTTGAGCAATCTGGAACAAATCATTAAACATGCCATATTCATGTTAGTAATACACATTCAACAGTTCAGTAGTATACACTGACTAAAATTTGAGCAATCAGGAACAAATCATTAAGCAGACCATATTCATTGTAGTAAAACACATTAAGCAAACCATATTCATGCTAGTAATACACATTAAACAGACCATATTCATGCTTTCAGTAGTACTAGCAAGGACCTGTTGAGGTATTGAGGTGTATATGATTATTTACGCCTTACCATGTAAGTCACATTTAATAGTATACAAATATTCATTTTTTCGTTCCATTTTTACATTCATCGTGATTGTGGACTTGTTAAAATATGTCCTCATCATAGTCTTATATAAAAACAATTAGTTGGTAAATGTAATTCACACGTATTGATATCACTTCCTTCAAAGATAATTTTATAACTATATCACATTCTCAAACAGATAAAGTAATCAAGAAATCATTTTGGGGGATAAATCATGCATACAATGATTAATTACATAGTTAGTTTGATTAAATCATACCAAAAAGATATTTACCTTGACATGATTTACAAATAATAGATAACTAAATGAATATGATTTATGAGTATAATTTATCCCTTACTAATATATCCCTCTCCAATCTCATTCTGTCTCTCTTTTACATTCTTTGTCCTATAACATGTCATTTTATAGTGATTTATACATAGCATGTATGTCATCAATGTATCGTTGCGTGGAAATGATGACCAATATCTCATGCAAAATCCTAATCTTCCTCAATGTTGTGGATTCAAATTCAAATATGACCATAGCATATATAGCAAGCAAACTTCATTTTCTGATGGTAGTTAGGAAGAAAAATCACTTACATGTATATCTCTCATACATCTTTGTGAGAATGTGGGTATCACCTTACAAAGTTATGGAACACTTCATAGATGACATGGAACATTACTAATTCCTTTCTCCTTGTGGATAGAGCGATGGATTAGCTAAGAAACCAAGTAGATACAACATCAATGATAATGGAGTCGTTCATCCCTAGACTAAATTTTGATAGTCATCCACCACTAATCCTCCTTTGACGTCATATGGCATTTCAGTAGTATTGTCAAAATTATATGCAAACCCAAAATGTAACCCAATCTAACCGGAGAAATATTAGTCTATCTCTGAACTTTGTTAAAATGGAATCCATGTTCAGTTCAGTTGGAAAATCAGGGTGTAGTTCGACTTAATAATATTCATAATAATTTTAGAAGTATGTATTTAATAAAATCAATTGTATACTTTTATTTGTATCATATTATAAACAAGAATATATATATATATATATTCTTTAGTATATAATTAGTATTTCAATTAAGTATTGAAATATAATAAAATCCAAGTATACTTTCAGATTATACTAAATTGGATTTATTACTGATTTGAAAGAATATTATTTGAGATACCATTTGTGTACTAAAAATAGCTATAGAGCGCTAAGCATGTGTTTCCCCATGCCATGAATATAATAATACACAACCTAAGATATGTTTGTGTATGTCAAATAAAGGAAAAAATAGATAAAATATAGACATTAAATAGATAACGTGGAGCATCAGAACAAAATAGCAAAAACTATCTATGAAGCTCTTTTATACATACCACACATGCTAACACATATTCAATTTGTATGTAATTATCAGTAGCCACGTAGTTGAGGTATACAACGACATAAATTTCAGTAATCTTAGGCAACAACTTCATTATTATTTAAAATATTATAGCTAGTAGGAAAACACAATGTGTAAGCAACTTTAACAGTAGGTTGCACTTCCATATTTATTTATAGTTAATTTTATAAAGTTGGACCAGGTTAAGTTCGCATGTTGAAAGTCCTGATGAAGTACACTTTTACATAATTACAGCAAAATCATTACAGTGGTTTAGTAAAAATGTAATTAGATTGTGATATAAACATACATAAGAGGGATCCAACGGAGGGCTGAATGACCTATGGGAAGTAGATCAGATTGTTAGACCAGGTTAATTTCACATGTTCAAAGTGCTGATGAAGTACACTTTGACATAATTGCATGAAAATCATTACAATGGTTTAGAAAAAACGAAATTACATTGTGATATAAAACATACATAAGAGGAATCCAACGGAGGGTTGAATGACCTATGTGAAGTAGATTAGAGAGTACCAGTGAAATAAAATATATAGTAAATATAAAAGAACATGGATGAAGCAGGGAGGTAGGCTGCTGGAATAGCACCCAAGCAGCCGTGCCACTTCCCTTTATTTAGAGTTAAAGATACAATAAGAAATATTTGAGCAATCCGGAATAAATCAGTACACAAACCATATTCATACTAGTAATACACATTAAACATAACATATTCATGTTTCATACAACACCAATAATACTCATTCACAACTAAACCAGAACAATCAGTACCACAGATAGAAGGCAAATTTCAGAATGAGATACCTGGTGGAGGAAGGCCGGCAGTGTCGAAGACCATGGAAATCCAGCACAGAGCAGATGCACAGGTTGTGAAGACAAAAAGCACACATGCGTCAGAAGGTGAAGAGGAAATGCATAGGGAATCGATATACAAACACGCGGCAGTATTACATTACACCTACCTGTTCTTAAGGGGAGACTGCATGGCAAGGACCTAAACTGGATGAACTGGATGAGCACGAAGAAGATCACCTCCGTTGCAACAACAACTTTGAACACACGGACGACCACAGGCTTCAAAGAACAAGTGGTCGAGGAGGCGTAACTAGATGCCAAGGACCTCGACGCACACAACAACAAATACGAAGCAACAAGGGCAGAACATGGCCTCGATAAAGCTCCTCCTCTGCGTGGACAAGACAAGACGACCTCGAGTCGACCTGACCAGGGTAGACAGAGAAAATATGCATGATATGGGTGCCTTTCCAGGGTGTAGCCGCCCTAGCCTGACGGTCGCACTGCCCCTCCGCATTGAATCACGACGTCTGCTCCACTCCCGAAGTCTGCTGATGTCTGGGGTCCGCTCGAGTTAGTTGTGCAAATCGAATGTCGACTTTAATTTCACGGACGCAATAGTTCGGTGGTGTAGGTGGAAGGGTGACACTGTCGCGGAGATGAGGGGAAGAAAGGCAAATGTCGGGGGGGGGGGGGAGCGGGAGAGTCGTGGGTCGGGGGGGTCGGGGGAGTCCGCTCTGACCCGGACTAGGATTTCCAATCCCGCCTCTACCGGGACCGGCTTGGTCCGGATTAGGGGGTTCCGTTATCCCAAAATGGGGGTTTTGCGGGCTGGCGAACCAAACACCATTTCTCACCAATCCGGACCGGATTTTACTGACAAGGTACAAAACGACACACTCTAATCTGGATCGCATCCGGAACCAAACAGGATCTAGACCTTTAGTTGTGGGGCCCACAACAACATGTACACCTAGGATTTTAAGGGTACATAGTCTCAGGCACAGAGGATTTGCGCATGCAACAATGCTCACAACACCCTCATCCACTAATTGTAGACTGCCCTTTCAACCAGCCAGCGTGGCAAATGCATCATGTCGAGGCCAATTTCTTTACCATGCAAGAAGACAAGTTGATAAACGACATTAATATGTGATGAATGTCTATTCATCATGTTTCTTAGTCGCATTTTAGATTTAGTTTTACATATTCTGCTTGAATTTTATTTAATATCTCACTTGTTAAATTTATTCCTTGGCGATGCCACACCGACATAGCTATGCGGAGGCCACCTAGTACACACTGGAAAACACTCCACGCACACCACTAATGATCTTCTTGTGTGACTGTTTCTCATGCAGGACACAATCACATCTTTTCCTTCTGCGACCCCCTACTTGCATGCATTTTAGGATCTGCATTGCCTAGGACCGTTGACCTCCATCCTGCCATCTCACACATCCTGATGTTGCTGGCCGTCGTGCACTACATATCTCTGCCAGATCCGTCTCTACCATGGTCTCCCACTTCTTCGCCTACATAGGATCCACCAAAGTCAATTGAGCCTAGGATATATTTTGACTTGACGTCATTGCTCCTGGCTACGTGGTGAATCTCAACGTCATCAATATCTTCTATGGTGCGGCATCTACAATTCTACAGCTCGGTCCACTAATCTTCTCTTTTCTCGTCTTTGTTGGATCTGGGATTGAGCCCCTCTTGACTTGGATATGTCAGTTGCAGTGTGCTACTATTTCTTAGCAATGATGGGGGGAGATCATTGTCACCTACACTGTGAAGACAACACGAAGCCTTTGTCTTCAGATTCCTCTAAGATTTTGTCCCTTTTAGAGTCTTCATTCTTGTCACTACAAATCTTTGGGGATCAACAGTTTTTCATATCACCAATGTGTTGTTTACTTGTCCTCTCCTGCATGAGTAGTTGACATTCATAAAGCATTGTATTATTCTGATGTTTGAGAGTCCTTAACTATTTCTTTATGTGCTTCTAAACGATGGGTGTGTGATGTTTGTCTTCACACCCAATCTTGGTCTAAGGATTTCTCCCACAAAGAAGTAAAGTGTTCTGATGCTACTATCAATCACCCACATCGGTCTTTCTCAGAATCGCTAGATGTAAATATCGGTCTCATGATCCTACAAAAATAGGCTATGAATGCATTGAACTGCCAACACTTCTAGAAGTACATCTGGAGCTCTGTCCCAATCTTCTTGACAAAGTCTTTCGAGTGGGTGCCCCTACAGTCAAGAGTATCCCTCTCCTTTGTTGTCTTCCTTTTGTTGATGTTTTGCGAGAAACTATGAATCAGGTTGTATCATGTCCGTCCTCTATTGATGCCCGGATATGTATGATTTTGCTTCCTCTACGTGTCCATTACCATTTTACTCCAATTAATGCAATCAAGCTCTTTGCTCGATAATGTGCCTCTCTACAATAATTGATGATTCTTAAAGCTTTGACTTGGAACTCAGCCCCATATGGCGTTCAACAACTTCTTATATGTATTTTGCAGCACCAAGTACCTCTAAATTATTCTCGAAATGCAGACTCAAATGTTTCTTGTGCCAAGTCTAAGGTCAAATATGGTCAATTTGCAATAGATGTTTGTATTATTTCTTCTAGTGGCGTTGCACCAATTGATATTACAAATCAGATAGATCTTGAGTCCAAGCATCCTCAACTCCCGCCTCCATTGTTTCTACTAGTCTTAGAGTTGTCTTCTTCTCCATTCATTGCTTCTCGTAATATGGTCGAAGATGCTATCTTGTCCTTTCATGAAGGCACGGCTTGTGCACATGATGGTCTTCATGCACAACATCTCCTGGATGCCATGTGGGTTGCAACTACTGCAATGAAGGACATGTTCTTAGATGAGGTATTTGCTATTGTTAATCTTTGTTTGGTTGGACTTTGCACTATCTCTTTGGCTCCTTGTGTTTCTAGGTCTCGCTTGACACCTCTTCTCAAGCCTAAAATGGCATTTGTCCCATCATTATTGGAACCATTTGGCGTCATCTTGTTTCTAATATTGTAGCCAAGGGAGTTATTCCAGAAATTGTCTCTTATATTTAGGATCACGAGTTTGATGTCACTATTTTTGGGGGTGATGAAGCTCTTTTTCATGTTGTGATGCACCTCTTCCTTGATAAGAGACACGTTCATATGCACACATTTACCATTGTGGACTTTTCCAACTCCTTCAATATGGTTGATAGGTCAAATATTTTCTATGAAGTCAGTCTCCATTGCCCGACGATTGCACGTTAGGTTGAATTTTGCTATTCCTTTCCTACTCATCTTTACTTGGATCAGGATGAGTCTATTTTGTTGTATGCTGGGGGTCCAACAAGGTGACCCACTTAGGCCACTTCTTTTCTCATTGCCTCTTCACCTATTTATTTACAACTGAAAGATGCATATAACCTTGACTTATTATCTTTCTACCTAACAATTGAAGTGTCCAAGGTCCTATTCATTGTATAGGACTTGGGCCCAATTTTTAGACTTCATCTCAATATTATCTAGGAAGAACCAGACTCCTAAGATCTTCTCCGTCCCCGGTCAGTATGGGTCCACCACATCAACACATAAGGTCAAGCTACTAACAACCCAGTCCTTCCTTGGTACAGGTCATGGCACTAGTGAAAGGAGGTGGGTACACTTACCCTACCATCTGAGGTACAACCGCAGTTATCCTCCAATCTTGTCACATATATAATCACTGAGACACGACCACAACCATTCTCAATCACATCAGATGTATGAGGCATGACCATAGCCAACCTACACAATTTGCACTTTGTATGACAAGGATATATCCTCAACTTGCCACCCCCACATACTCAATGGTATGCGCTCCGAGTTTCCCTTAGAAATACTCATTTCACCATCTGGAAAATTCTAGCACTTAGATGGATCTATGGCACATGGCACTACATGATTAGAGTCTCACTTGATTAGTTATGCAAATTGGGTGAATTAAGGTTGCATCAAACAAGTGGACATACAAACCCTAATTCAATCAGAAATCATTTGGCCTTCTGATGACCCTAGACAAGCTCCAGAATATGGCATATTTCCTCCTAACATTTCTTGACCTGTGTGAGGTGTGAAGCTTCTTGGTGGTTCAGTTTCTATTGATCCTAGTTTTTCTTTGGATTTATTGAGGAAATGTGTGGCCAAATTGTTGGCTTTGATGGATCTCCTTGCCTCTCTTAATGATCCAAAGAGTGAACTTATTATACTTAGTTCATGTGCTGGGATGTCTAAGTTGTCATTTTCTCTTCAAACAACACCGCATGAATTTATTTCTTTGACTTTGGAAGACTTTGATTGTTGACTCCTTCGTTGCCTTTCATGCTTCTTGCTGGTGAATGTCAAGTTTTTGGTGATCTAAAATGGTGTCTTTCCACCCTACCTATGCATCTTGGAGGGTTGGGTATAACAACTATCCAGGATGTGGGAATCTATGCATATGTTACTTCTCATATTCACACCATAAAGCTTCAAGACCATATTCTTCATAATGTAGGTCCTATTCATGTTAGTGGCACTTTTGACACTAATTTTTCTTCCATCTACGAGTTTCTACCATCCTATTTTTAGTCCAAGTTGTCAAGTACTACTTCAGCTGACCCCAAGACACAATCTCTTTTAGTAGATGCCTACTACAACATGATCTTTCAGTGCTTCAAGGTGTTAGAGTTGTCTCAAAGACAATGGGTTGCTCTGGCTTCCCTATTGGTTGACCATGCACAAGACTTTCTTATCCCATGTATGTTTTGCATTAACTATGGCAATATTTGAGTACCAAGCTATTCTACATTACCGATTGATGATTCCTCTATATCATGGCAAGAAGGGTTGTCTCCTTTGCCATTCTATAGAACTTTACTATTTTGGTGACCGCACAGTACATTGATGCATCAACCTAGGATTCAAGTTTTGTCATGATCTCATTAGAGATGCCCTCTTTGACATTGTTTGTCACGATGGGATAAATCCTTGAAAGAATCTCAGATCGCTTTCCTAGTGACCCCTAATGATGGCCTCCACACCCATATACCTACTTACATATTTTTATTCGATTGGAAAGATGGAAAACACACTTGTGTTAATCTTATTGGTGTCTCTCCATTGACTAGGAATAGTTTTATTAACTTCAAGGCAGGCCTAGAAACTTCTAAAGAAGCCACAAAGAATTTTTGTAAACATGGAGCTACGAGTGAAGCAAAACATCATCTTTTACTTCCTTTTTCTATTTTAAATATATTTGTAGGTTGATGTAAGAAGAATAGGATACGCCATAAACTCTTGATAAAATTTAGATGCAATAAAAAAATATTAATGTAAGGAGAAGAAAAGAAGTCATAAACTCTATAAGGAATTCTTATTGAATAAGGAAAACACTAAATCCTTATTCTCCAACTCCATCCATTGGAGGGGGGATCATTAAGGTGTACCCATTATCAAAATGACTTAATATTTCACATCCGATATTAGAATGCGATCATTGAAGTTGGGTTGGAAGCTTAGTTTGATTATCTATGCAACAAATATATTTACTAACCACTTCCAATTGGCTGACAGGCCCTCTAGTTGCCGAAACTCCTATGATAGAAACCTATAGTAAACTGTCTGCAACTGTTGGATTGTTTCACATTGACTTTAAATGTTGGGCCATGCTATAAATGCACTTTAGGGATATCTAGGAAAGTTTTCCATGACCAATTTCTCCCATCAACATCCCTAACAGTCACTAAGGTCGGAGGCAAAAGTTGTCGATTTGACGTGAATAAGTGCTACACCATAGATCTGAACCGGGGACTGCAACTATTGTTGGGGAGTTGTGACAAGACCATTAAGCTTCATCTGTATACTTGTACTTTATCTGTGATCTTCTTATTATTTCTCTCTTTTTATGTCATGAACAAGTTGGTAGAGTAGATCATTTAATGGGGTGCATGTGTTAGTCCCATTGTCTATATCTTGTACTCTCACATTATAAATTGCTAACAGTATGGATTTTTAGATTGATTATTGATTGATTGATTTCACACTTAGATTAGTTACCTATCTTACATAATTGTTAGAATCCAATACATAGAGACCTTAAAACCTAGGATCAGAATACCAACGATAATGTTAAACCCTGAGTGAGATGATTAAAGGGAGTTCTCTATGTGACGGATTAAGAATCTGTAGGTAACAAGATCTCGCGCCTATAGGGAAATCTATCCTTGTGATTTTCATACTCCAAAGGGATTTGAAACTCCTTGACCCCAATCTAAATATATATATAAATAAGTGATGTAACATGAGAAAGTATATATGTAGGAAATGGTTGTGATACATGTCATCTTGGTAATTTATTATTATTAAAAAATTGTTTCTCTTCTAGTTTGATGATATTTCTTACATTGTTTATTTAGTTAATCAACCAAAAATCAATCATCCATCCTTCTTAATTAATTTGTCATATTTAGATTAAATTCAATTAGCTCTTTAGTATGTTGTCTCTTGGATTCGATCATTAGCATACTATCACAAGACTCATCCATTTGTGAGTGGTTTTTTTGTGCAATTGTTTTAGTAATATGTTGTCTCTTGGAATCGATCCTGAGCATAGTATGACAAGACTCGTCCATTTATGAGTGGTGTTTTTTGTGCTATTGTTTTGGTAGGGTACACAACATCACATCAAATTTTGGCATCTTAGGCATGGACAACAAACTTTTTGGGTTTCTTGTCTATTAAGATAGAGTTAAAAATGATTTTCTCTTAGTTTTTTTGTAATTTTAGTTTTATTTTGTAATTTTTACTTTTCTTTTATAATTTCTTAGTTTGTTTTTAAATTTTTAGTTTGTTAACTCCTTACTTTATTTTTCTAATTTTTTATGTTTTTATAATTTTATTTTGGTTCCATAATTTCTTTTGGCTAAGATTTTTTTCTTTCTATCTTAGATTTTTGTAACTTGTTTTTCCTATTGTTTTGTAAAAATAAATAAATTATTTTCAATAATTTGACAAATTTTCTCTTGAGCCTAATACTCGATTCTCTCTATATTCCAGCCACCATATCAAAATGGAGTGGCCAATAATACAAACTGCACAATGTCAAACACTTGGCTCCTTCAATTAAAATACATGGGGCTATTAGGAAAATAATCTACAAGCTAAAGTGTTGACGTGTAGGAACACCATCGAGAAAAATTATGGGATTAGCATTGAGTGCAAGGGCTTCCCTGATTTGTCTCCACAAGCAATGGTAGCCAATCATAGGATCAACATTGAGCATAATGTTAGAATCCTTAGAACTAGATATGAAGCAGACTATACTCAACAATATTTTAGGGGACATTATTAGGAGTCGTTCAATGAAGATGATTATCTAGATGGGGATGACTACAATTAGTAAATTATGGAAGTTATGGTTAAGATCCTTACTATGTATATCAATGTCCACCTGATAGAGATGAGAGGATGGATGCTCTCTAGAAGATGTTAGTTTACTAACAAGCAATGATAGTTGGCCAACAATTAATGCTAGATTATGGGGAAGAATGGGGTAAAAGAATGAAGGCACAACTTGCCCAACTAAAAGAACAACTCCCCCAATATCTTGAGGATCTACCACACTTCTTTATTGTAGGACATGATCCATATGATTATAATGATCAATCAATGTTGGTTGAGTCTATCCTGAAGATGACAAACTAGCTTCTATTGCATATCTGGTTTTTTCAAGTGATGAGATACCACTCATTGATTTTTCTATAAACTGGGTAGTTCTTGATCTAGTTCGACCCATGGATGAGTTGGGTGTGTGCCATGTAGATGAATCACAACCACATGTTGATACGGTAGAGGATGTCACTACTCCTATTGATATTGATGTTGATTGGGCAGTAGACCAATAGAATGCACATCCACTAAAAAAATATATACCAAGCTGCTTTTATAGATGAGATGGTTCCTCCTATTCTAGCATGACATCTTCTACATGCAGGTTTGGGTGATGAAAAGAAGCCAGAGCTAGACACTCCACCCAATTTAGCATGGTTGGCAACAAAAATTATATATTTGTTAGATATTATTTCTTCCACAAGAGAAGGTAGTCCGCCTCTAGTCTTTATATATGAGAAGATCTTGAGGCCACCAAAGGTGCAACATTCATACTTTGTGCCACATCTTACAGATCCACACACTATTACTATACTACTTCTAACAATTAAGGCATATTAATGGATCCTACTAAATGGATTGTAAGGTGAAAATCAATAATGATCTAAGCATCCTGATAGTACCTTTGTGTTACAACAACTACCTGATCAAATATTGCACCATGGAGATCCAATGTTCAAGGTGCCAACCATTATTCATATTTGTTTCATTTGGATCTTTTTCAGGTTTCTAGGCTAACTAGATGAGAATCGATGCTCTTCCCCTCCATCTTGGGTTTAGTGTTTGCTTGGGGACAAGAAAATTTTAAGATCAGGGGTGGAGGTTGGGTGGTATATACTCCTTTCTATGAAACTTTATCTATTATTATAATCTTGTTTTTAGTTCAACATGATATATTTGCATTCAGATTACTTTCACTACATGTGCCTAGATTTTTCAAATTTCAGTTCTTAGTTCTTGCAATGTTAGTCGAAGCCATTATCTACTTGGCTTTGTTTACATTTATGTTGCATTGCATATACAATTTGTCATTTAATACCCCTTGTTAGAAGTAAATCCGTGATGTTAAATATATTTATGAAAACATACCTATTGTTAGAATCACCCTTTGTAGACGATGAATATAAGCATCATATTCCTAAAAAAGGATGGCATGTGTTGAAGGAACCAATATTAATCAAATATTAGGTTCATCCTACTGATAAGTGAACCACATCTATGGAATTGTCATGAATCCCTTGACATGTCATTATTTGATTTGTAGTGAACTAAAATAATAGTATAATGTATTTCATCATAAAACAAGTGTTGCACATGATCTAAAACCTTTTCTGCATTTATTATTCTATTTTCACCTTCCATCCACCAAAAAGAAATTATAAAAAATCCATAAAGTGTGCCAAGTCCTAAACTTGGGTTCGACACCACCCTTCTATCTATAACTGCTTCTTCCATTACCCTTTTTTAATAGGGGTGTATCACACAAAAAATGAAAGATGCTCATGTGAACAAAAAGAAAAAAAAGTGCAAGATATGTATTTACACAAATAAACTGCAATCTCATGTCAAATAGAGGAGAGATATGCATTCTTCTCTCTATAATTTCATTCACTCTATTTTCTAACTAGGGTCCCATTTCATGCTCCATGAATATCCATTTACCATTCCCTAGTGTTGGATTATGTGCATACTTTTGATTTAATGGGATTCCTTAATATTTCATGTAATCCTTATACAACTATGGTGTTGGGGATGGTGGTGAAGAAGTGGTGTCGTGAAGCAAAGTTAAAAATAGGGATGTGGCAAGTTTTGTTTTATGATCTCAGGAGGTTGGTTTACTTGGCCATCTTGGTGGTGGAGATTCAAACATGATGCGATATGAGACGTTCAAATTGGTTGAAAATATTTATTTGGAAAGTGTTTTGGATTTTATGTTACTCGAGGATGAGCAACATTCAAGCTTGGGATTGTGATTAATGTCTATTCATTATGTTTCTTAGTTGCATTTCAGAATATATTTTTTCATATTTAGCTTGTGTTTTATTCCATATTTCACTTTTTTTAGGATTTTAATAGTTTCTGCAATTTTTTGATAGTTAATGTTTGATGCAAGAAGAAGAGGATAAGTCATAAACATGGTATAAACTTTTGATGCTATAAATGAAAATATTTATTCTAAGAAAAGGGGAGAAGTCATGAACTCCATATGAAATTTCCATTAAATAAGACAAAACACTAAATCCTCACTCTCCAACTCCATCTATTGGTGAGAGACATTGTTGATGTGTACCCAGTTAGTAAAATGACTCTAGATTTCACGTATGGTGTCATAATCAGACAATTCAAGTTGGGATAGAAGTGTAATATGATTACCTACATAAAAATATATTTACTAACTACTTTCAGTCATCCGACTGGCCCCTCAATTATCTAAAATTTATATGATAAAAATATACAACAAAATGCACAACTATTGGATTTTTATATATCAACTTAAAATCATGGAGCATGTTATAAATGCAATTGAGGGATATCCAGGACATACGTCCACGATCAATCTCTTACATGTTAAAACACTAATTGAGTACATCACTTACATGTAAGGTAATAAAATTCCAAACATTTCTCAAGGTGAAATTAATGTAAAAGTTTGATTCCCTACACCACAATTAGTCTACCAAGAAGATTTCATATTACTTGGGTAAGATTTACTCACTCAATTGATTGAGTAAAGGAAAATGTTAAATCATCATAAGTTAATTGATTTAATCGATTCATAATTTTTAGTTCCCTTGTGTTGTGATGTGGCCCATCTTTGACTTCCTATTTGGACTTAGTGATTCGATGGCCTACATATCTCTGCCACTTCTTTTTAGTGTACCAAGAGTATTCAACATATCTTCCACTATCTCCAACCTCTTGACTTTTAGTTCTTTTCTACTACAATAATGCCTCCTAACCCTCTATCCATCCTCCCTCTCTCTATCTAATCAATGACAGGTGATAAACTATCTCTCCAAAATTCCCCTAATGATTCCACATTGTTTAAACCCTACTTTTTTAGGGGATCATCACACACACTCCCCTAACACACCATGTATTCCTCTTCTCCCTGATTTGTCCTCCCTCTACTAGAAAGCCTTATCATGCCATCACTGATCCACCTGTCTACTCTGTTACAATCTTCAAACTCTCAAAATATATGACGCCAACCAAACATCCATATACACATACAAACTTAACTCCCAACCAATATTATCTTCGACTGGAAGCTTCAGTATGTCGATGGGCTTCTTATCACCTTGAAGTATGTGAGATACTTGGTCAATTATTGGTTGTTCTACACATGTCTCTTTACTACTAGTTTGACTTTTCAAGCAGAAATTGCCTTCTCCACTTTTTTGTTTTTAGAACTATGTTTCCATGGCTTTTGTCAAGTTTTGAGTTTATGATATGAGTTTTGGTGGGCTTCCATGTCTCTATTTGTGCCTAGCTATCACTAAATCATCAAGTAGTGTAGTTTTGGTCGAGTCCTCTCACTACTAAGCTTTTGAGATTCCCCACATTGTAGCCATGGCGGTAGGACTTGGAGGAGATCTAGGGCATGGCCGGTATGTACCATGACTTGTTAAGTTCATATTGACTATGGGAACTTCATGATGGTATGTTCTTGGTGTGAGATCACCTTATTCCCTATGGATTAGAGGTTCAACCTCTAGATCTGGATTTCCTCACAAGACCTAGTTAGAAGAAAAAAACACTTACATCTCATGGTTTTACCCCTTCGACCCGAAACTATCCTTCTTGTTCTCAAGGGAAGAATGGACTTTATCACCAATCAATCTAGTTTAATCCAAACAAGTCCTTGATGCAATTATAAATTAATTTGTACTTGTCATGCAATGTGATCTAAAATCATGATGTAGGGAAAATTGATACCGTTGTCTGTTTCTTTTATCAAATATTTACAAATTAATTAATTTGTATAAACCATCATTAATTATATGAGCATTTAAAAAATATAAAAATTTATGTTTTTAAATAAAAAAGGGGATTGATTTCATGGGATGTATTTCAGTGTCTAAATTTTAGTTTACACGATAAGGTCACTTTTGGGGTTAATGAGTTTATTTAAATAAGTAATAATTTAATACATAAATATTATGTTGAGGTATTACAAAGTAATGAAATTGGCTTAGGAGTAGTATAGAATAAGTAGAGTTAACTTTGATGTATGTGTAACTTCTATTTAAATTTATATGTTCATATGGCTTTGACACCAATTTTCCTATAATGAGGCACCTCTTTGATATCAATTCTTCTTATTATATAATTTGCAATTGTATACCTTTCGCATTGCAATCATTTAAAATATTTTTAAATCATAAATGTTCTTTCGTATTTGGTTTATATCCCTCCTACCATGCAAATTGATTATGAGACTGTGATTGATTATTGAACATATGTTTTTCACCCTATTGTCCATGTTGATATCATACTTAGTTAACTACTATAGATGCTTATGGTGTGCCAATTCACCTTTGATATATATATGTATATATATTTGATATATATATGTATATATATATATATATATATATATATAGATAGATAGAGAGAGAGAGTCAGGCTAGAATACACTCGAGTGTATTCAGAGCAGAATACACTCAAGTGTGTTTGCATATCAATACTATTTTTTTGCAAAATGTAAACCATTGATCTTCACTGTCATACTATAACTAGGCTACATACAAATTTTGAGCTCATTTGTATGAGTGTAAGTCACTCATCCAAGGTCAACAAAATTAGTACGCGAAACTAATTTGAAATGCATAATTTGTGCGATATTTATAACATGACCTACAAATGTCCAAATGTGCTCAAATTTTGTATATGAGCTATTCACAAGATGTTTAAGAAGATTAATGGATTAGATTTTTGAAAAAATATTGCATCATAGAAAACTACTTGAGTGTATTCTATTCCGAATACACTCGAGTGTATTCTAGCCTATATATATATATATATATATATATATATATATATATATATATATACAGGGTTGTGATATTACACTCATACCTATTTGTGTCATGTCTCTACCACAACTACCTTTAGTCTATCTTATCTGAATTCAATTATATTGTTTTGTGAATTCATGTATTATTGATGGTAAGAATCTGATTGATATTTTAGTTCTTTTGTTCATAAATGCCTCATTCTCTTATTTTATTGTTTTGAACATACCTATATCTTGATATTCCCCTCTTTCATGGGACACCCCTCTTTTGTATTTACCTACCATGTAATGACCAATTATTTTATTAAGCACATTACTCAATAGTTACTGATAATTACTTTTTTCCCACTTTTATGGGTGTTGTTCCTAGATCACCCATGCATATGTACTTTTATGGAAAAGAACTTAGGAAGATCATATTGAGGAATTTGGATTTGAGGATATCTTGGGATGGTCAGGTTGCCCTCTGCAACTGGTCCAGTTTACAATTAGATCCCTTTTGTTTTGTAATACCACTTCTAAGGCCAGGAACAACTGTATATGTAATATTTTATAAATTTTTATATAGTTATATGCATGATGCTTATTAATCATTTTTCTCTATGACACATATTATTTGAAAAATAAATAAAATAGCTCTTTTCTCCCTTGTTACTCTAGGTGAAAGAATAACATGACCAAATTAAAGATAAGAGTATCGATGGATAGAAACAGTAGGGTGTGTGGGCTTCCTCATATTGTTGCCTACTTTAACTCTCTATCTCACTACATCATAATAAACATATATAAATAACACCAAGGCCAAGTAAACCACCCTTTTGGAATTAGGAATAAACTTGGACTAATATCACTCTAGGCCCACTATCGTGTTACCGAGGGATAGCTTCCCCATTTCCTATACGTGTCTAAATTTTTCATCGAGGCTTTAATAAGAAACACTTGACATGCTAGATCGCGAGTTCAAGTTTTCTACACCCATGAAATGATAAATATGTAAACCTATTGATCAAATAGTAACAAGCGTGAAGTGATTGAATCAAGACACAACAAGGTTCATAAATGATAAGATGCAATAAAATGAAGAAAAAAAGAGAGTAGTAAGGCTACTCCTTGAGCCCTAGTGTAAGAAACTACTCTCTTGTTATAATAAGATCAAGAATAATATGAGAAAGGAAAGAAGTGGTTGTCGTCCCTATGAGTATAAGAAGTGTAACTATGGTGTGCGATAGTAGCCTTCGTGCACAACAACGGGACCAATCAACTTTAGTAGTAGAGAAACACCACGTACGTTCACTGGGTGACCCTCCTTATTCATCATCTTTACCTCTTTGGATAAGATACGAGGTAGAAGAAGTTTGTAGGCTGAAAATGGAGTGTGGTCACAATGATGGAGGTAGCGGATGTCATTTTTGAGTTGTCTCTTTTAGGGTTAGGCTATTCAACTTCAACAGAGATGGAGGTAGTAGATTGCATCATCAAGCTGTGTCTTTTGAGGTTAGGCTATCAAGCCTTGGTGGAGGTGGAGTCCGTCAATGATGGTGATTGATGACTCCTTATTTTTTTTAGAAAAGAGTTTGGCATCATGTAAGGGTTGATGCCTTTGAGATGGAGATAAGGTTTGTTATTTATAAGCAGCAGATTTGGGTATGGAACTCCCCAACCACCAACAGTCTTCAAAATGGAGACAATGAATTCCTTGTGAGGTGGCAAGAAGATAAATAGAAACATATAAAGGTGGAAGCCTAATCCATCCATGATGTTACCGGTTGAAGAAACATGAAAAATCCTCATTAGTTGGCAAGAATCATTAGGTGAGAGTCCTATCATGCCACTGGCATCATTGATTGGTGGGTTCATGGTAGTCATTAAGTAGGGAACATTGGCAGAGGAGGGGGGCATTGGTTGCTGGCTCATTTGGCAGAGGTATCATTAACCAGGGGCCTCATTAAGAAGCACCCTCATCTAGGCCTAATCATACAACTATTCTTGCTAAGTGGGAGTCATCTCCATAAGCCTGTTAGTTGAAAAAACTTCATCACTTAGTATGCATCAATCGGTAATGTGTCGGTCAATGTATGAAGCTCATCAGTTGGTAGGTCCCATTCAATGATGAGCCATCGGGGTGAGGATTCCTCATCAGCTGAAGAGATGCACACTGACGAGACTGCAAATTGATGGGGCCCCTTTGATGAGAATGCAATGGGGGGGGCAATTGGTGTGTAGACTTGGGGTTGTATGCTAGAATGTAGCAAATGATGCTCAAGCCTACCATTTAAATGGATAGTTATGACCTTAATAAATTAGCATTAAACAAAATAAAAGTGAATGGAAGATGATTCTGAAGTAAAATGTGAAAACAATATGCAAATCAGGTTGAAAATGTGACTAAAACTAGGATGAGTATGCATTTATCAACAAGTTGGAGTGATGAACAGACCAAGGATTGAAATCACATGATAAGCTTGGATCATGTTAGTGTCATTATCAAAGTTGATAATACCTACTGGGGTAGTTGCGTCTTATCTTGGAATCCAGAGAGATTGATGTGTACACCAACTAACAAAGTCACGAATGAGGCCTATTCTTAGCATAAGAAAACCAGAAGTGCATGGGCATGGGTTGTAGTATAAGAGTGGTGAGTATGGGGTCTAATCCATAGGTAGAGATGGGGGTACTAGATTTAGGTTTGTTTTTGCTAGTTTCCTAGTGTAGAGTTTAGGGTTTTTAGGAATTAACTTTGAGTGTTGAGTTACACTAAGGATCATGTAAGAAATAATGGCAAGAAATGAATCTAAATTAAGCTAGCAATTGGGTCCAACTAATTAAGCAAACAAGGCAATGGATACTAAATAGGAAATGGAAATCTTGACTAACACTAAGCAAGTAAAGCTAATACTACATAAGACCATTAAATGCTCAAGAAAACACAAACAATCACTAATAAGAATTAACTAAGTCTAACACAACAATTATTTATCGATAGGGAAATTGGATTAATACAACAACAAATGAATCTAGACTAAGTAACACCTGATAACATGAAGGAAGTTAAGGTTCTAATATGATTGAGATTATGGGTCGTTTGAAGGTTATGTAACCATCAACCACGTTTACAAGTTATATCAATGCAATAACATCCAAAAAGCATGCTATCAAACCAAACAACTATGGATAATTAAGATAGAGAGTCCTATTCTACTGGTTGGCCATGGGTGGCGTTGGTTATGCATAGAAGAACTAGTCCCCATCACCTTGCATCCAACCTTACAAGTCTGAATTGACTAAGGAATACATAAACTCAGATCATGACCACCCTAGTATAGGTTTCTATGAGTGATTCTCTTAATACATTTAGTGGAAAGGGGTGATATGAGATGTAGGAGAAGGGTATTCCACATTTTATTACCTACCATACAACCACTTAGCATACCCTTTGATAAGTGCATATGTAGGATCACACATAGTGACTTACATCTCATACCTAGGGCTAGTGGAGTAATGGGATAGGTGGGAATAGAAAGAAACTAGCTAAGGATCAATTAGTTGGACTTGGGAGTTTTTCATCATTTAGCCTCCTATCTCCCCTTCTCTATATACCTTAGGTGTTTCATACATCAATATCCAAATAGAGAGATAGTAAGTGAGATCAAGTAGTAATATAACACATTCTGATGAAATCAAAGTGTATTGCTTGGATAATTTCCCAACATGGTATCAAAGTTATATATTTTATCCCAAACATCCCGCCAAAGGGACTTAGCTACTCATAGTACAAGAAAATATAAAAAAGTGAGAATAAAAATATGTAAACGGCCATAGAGCTTGATGTAGAGGTCTTCTTCTTCTCTAGCAGGATCAAAGATGACTTCCTCCCCCTCCAAATGGAATGAAATGGAAATTTGGAAAGGAATGGAAAAAACCCTAGAAAACTAGGGGTTTGGGTGGAAGATGGAAGGAAAATGCAAGAAAGGGGTGGGTGGAATCCTTTAAGTGATAGGGGGAGGTAACCCTTAACTATAAGTCACCACTGATGTATATATAGTGGCCTAAAAAGCCTAGGGTAAAGTGGTAAAAATAGTGTTGGCAAGCACTACGGTTAGGTGGTAACACGAAAATGGTTGTGTTACGACCCCATCTGAGCTTAATTGGTAAACTAGGGTTTACCTAGACAATTGCAAAGATTAATTGGAATAATCATTCTTGAAATCTAATTAATGACGATAACACAATTAGGATGTTTTAACTATGATAAGAAATCTAAATGTTCTTTTGTCTTGTGAATTAGGGTTTGAGAAACATAAACCCTAATCGGCCCAATATAGGGTTTTGATGATACATGAATACAGAATTTGATAAGTAGAATGTCTCACTAAATGATTTTTAGTATTTTATGTGTAACTCTGATTTACTTCAATTTTGGATATGATTTGGATATATAAAATGTGAACAACATTGGAAAATATCAGAATTTTTGAAGAATGTTCTGACCTATTTGTCGGTCGAGTTTCAAACTCGGCCGATCACATTTCCAGAATTATACAGAAGTGCGGTAATTAAATTTTATCTTTTTATTGGTATATCCAATTGATCTCAAATTTTAACTGTGCCTTAAAAACACAGTTTTAGACACTCTGTTAATTTGGCATAATTTTTGGATGACTTTTGAATCCCTACAGTAAGGGTGTCGGTCGAGTTTGTGCAGGACAAACTCGGCCGAATATTTTGCAGACTGCAATATAGCAGTGCACTATTCTATTTTTAATTATTTATTGGTAACTCCAAATGATCTCACATTTTAACTGAAGCTTTATAGATAAATTATAAAAAACGTGCTAAATTCCCATAATTTTTGGAGAATGTGTGATCTCTGAAATAAACGAATTACAGTAACTTTTGTATAACTGAATATTCAGCCAATATAATTAAAGTTAAGTGTTGGGTCAATATGCAATTGACCCAAGCAGCTCAATTGACTTATATGAGCAACCACACACACACACAGCTCTCATTCTTCGTCATTCACTCCAGAGAAATGAAAATCTAGAGAGAGAGGGAGAGTTAGGGCTTGAGTGGAGAAAGAGGAGGAGTTGCTGAATTAGGGTTCTGCGGTCCCAAGAATGGTGAAATCAAGTAAGTTTGGATCCTTTGCATAGACTTTTATGGTGAATCTTCTCTCTCATGTCAAGATTCCGTCCATGCTCTGATTTGATCCAAGATGATGTCAAAATTCCTTCTTTTCTCACCCTTTCTTCATAATCCCTCATTTTCAAGGTTCCCGAGTTGAATGGAAGAAGAATTGGGAGATTTGCTAGGGATTTGATGTGAGTTCGAGATTCCCTGAGTTGAGCTGCAGTTGTGAGATGTTTTCACACCTTAGGGTGAGTGGGTTCTTCCTTCAAACAGTGTAATGCACGAATTTGATTATAGCACCTAAATCCCTAAATGCTTAGCATATAATTCTAAATCCTGAAATGTCTGTTTGATTTAAGATTGTTACAAATTGATATGATGTGGATTCCTTCTCTGTTTGACTGATTCCTAAATGGTAGATTCATATCAGAAATGTATACAACACTTCCTAGTGAGAATGCTTTTCAGATTTATATCAAATGATGTAATTAGGGTTTAACCTAATTGTGACATCACTAGAGTTTCAACCTTATTGAAAAGGGCTAGTAATCCTATAAGTGGTTAGGATGTACCTCAGGGGTTATCTTAATTGAATTTTATTCTGGATTCATGATATAGCAATGAATGTTATGGAAAACCTAAATTTAGTTAAATTTCCATGGTTTCATGTCTATATTGATTGCATATGATTTGTTGGAAACAATCTTTATTTAGTGAATGCTTATATCTTATGAGATCATGATAAGAGCCATGTGACAAGTGAATGAGGTAAATGAAAAGGTGAATGAGGCAAATGAAACCCTAAGAGTAGGGTGTTGGCATGTGATGAATGAATAAGGCGAATGAAACCCTAAGGATAGGGTGTTCAATGAATCATGTTATGATAATATGAAAGGTCTCGATATGAGATGTGCTGATGCTAAATTGTTGAATTGTATGTTTCTAGTGCATTTAACTTTATATGCTTGTTCTCTCTGAGATGATATCTACATACTGTAGGGCTTCTTATTTTCAATACTTATCTCATAAATTGCAGGTGATGAGATATGACATGCCCTAGAAAGGGATGTTACTGAGATATGATATATGTTGAATATATGAGTTATGATGTTGCTTATGATATGATATGGCAGGCCGTGTGAGCTTTGTGGGAAATGTTAAATGAGTTATGATTTCTGTTTAAAATGTACCTATAATGTTATTGTTAGACTTAGGTGCCCTGAACACCGTAGAACCCCATTGCGTGGTCTGTACCTTTGGGGTGAAACGATCGATCTAGCCTTGTGCCTAGATGGTCGCGCTCGTGTTCAACAATAATCCGTGCGTGTGTCACGGTGGCACGAGGGCAGACAGACAGTGTTCAACAAAAATGCGTGCGATGTCACGGTGGCACTGGAGTAAATAGGGGTTATTTAACAACAACGCGTGCGATGTCACGGTGGTAACCCAGTGAGAATCTCCGCCTGTGTACTCAGGTTAGAGGAGGAGTCCAGAGCACTCAGAGTTAGTGCAGACAGGCCCTTGTGCGCCTGGGGCCCTTGTGCGCCTGAGAGTCCTGTGCAGACCAGGACGGACAGTCAGACTTAGCATTTCCCGGGTGTGTCGCTAAGTCTTGTACGGTGTGGTCGTAGTGCACTGCGAGTCTCTATGCAGAGTACACTGCATAGATCAGGGCATAATCTAAAATATGATCATATAGGTTCACAGAGTTCTTTATAAATGATAGAGTTAAGGAAGACTAGAGCATAGTCTTCTAGTAGTTATTCTTTGGATGCAATATTTACATTCTTTGTTATTTCAGTTATATTGTTTAGAACTGCTCAGTGTAGTATTTATTGTTGTTAAATGTCATATCGTTTACTTAAAATTATATCTGTAATCTCATTAGTGCATTAGTCTGTTTCCTTGAAGTACTCATTCACTGAGCGAGTAGGCTCACCCCTCTACTCAAACATTTTTAGGGTTAACCACGTGGACTTGAAGATGGTCAGAGCATCAGTGTAGACCTGCCACAGGAGTCAAGTACGAGATTAGTTGAGTCAGTCGGTCCTTGTCACTCTAGGTCCTCAGTAAGAGTTTTAGAGAGAGAGTTGTAATTACAATGTGTAATATTGTTCCTCTTTGATATGTATGCTAATTAGCAAGTTTTATGTGCCTAAGGTATGAGAGACATCATGAATGTTTATACATGTATCTTTGCTATTGAAGTCTGATTAGTAAAAGAAATGTTCAGATTTCCTTTGTTAAGATGTTATGTGGTTCAATGCGGGGAAACAAGAGTTTTAAAGAAAAGGAAAAAAAAATTTAATTAAGGGTGTTCTTTGTGTTGCATATAAATCCTACCTTATGCCCTAATCTCATGATTTGAGAAAATTGTGAGATCGGGGTGTAACAGGTTGAGTGGGGGTACAGTGGTAAAAATAGTGTTAACAGACACTAGGGTTAGGTGGGTAACATGGCCATGGTGGTCACCATGACCATGAAGAGTAGGCTACAAATTGTCATGGTATGTGGAAAGGACCATGGTGGAAGTGTAAAAATGTCATGGAAAATATGAAAAATGGGATAGGTAGCATTGACGTGGCAGTCAACACAATCGTGTTGGATGATGGTGGCATGATCTTAGTGAGAATCACGACCATGGTGAGTGGAGGATGAGGGGATCATACTATTGAGAGTAGTCACATTGATGATATGTTGCCACAACCAAGGTGAGTACCATGGCCATTCTGGTACATGGATTGTCATGATCATTTCAACTTGCGTGACTGTGGTTACTCTGATGCCTTGGAGCTTGCAAATATGTGATTCCATTGTGAATTAAATTGGAGTAGCACAGTAATGGTTATTCTGATGCCATGGTGCTTGCAAACTAATGACTCCATTATAAAGTTAATTGGAGTAGCATAACTATGGCTAGATACCAGGACCATATTGAGGGTTTGTTTCTGGGTAGTTGAGTGTTAACTTGGATGGGGTGGTTTGGGGTGCTCTTGGCCTCACTTTGGAATCCTCCATGACTAAGGAAGTCCTAGGATCAGCCTAGATCTCTCCCTTCCATCAATTATTTCCAAATTACCTATATGACATGTAAATAAAACATCCATAAGTGCATTTTCATAATGTGATACTTTTTGGGAAGTAACATACATTATGAAATGTGAATAGAGGACAAAAGGCATGACATGGAGATAGAGTATAGGGATACATCCCCACCCTAAGCTTAAAACATACTGATCCTCAAGTATGTTCCAACTAATTTTCTTTTTAATTTGATCAATTATGAAATGGTAGATGCATGCAGCTGGACATTTATTGGATAAATAAGCCCCCTTTTCACTAAGTACATACATTCCACCTCTCTCATATCTTATTTCACAAAGATATTCCAATCAAAACATTGAGCATAAAAACTTTTCATATAGGGTATCAAAGACTCAATCAAGTGACGTCATTCCTATGGCTCGGCGTAAACCATTTCGTGACCAAAGCAGTTATAAGTGCCTTTTAACTTGCATGCATTCAATCTTATAGTTCAATATACATAAATAACCCAATTGGCTATGTGAAGGGGTATAGGGCTAGGATCAATGTTTCCTAGCCAATAGAAGTGCAAAAAGAAGAAGGGGGTTGTGGAAAGAGATAGGGATGGTATTACATAGGAGCACCCATCTTTTCTTTTATTTTTATTTTGTTACTATTACATGGGAACACCTTTATTTTATTTTTGCATTTTATTTTGCTCTTCTCCTTTGTGTATGTATGGAATATGGTGGTAAGAGAAACCATAGTGAAGGAAAGGTTGGACACCCAAGTTTTTGGTGGATGGTCAAGGCTTTCTCATCTTTATGTTCCTTTAGGCATCTTTTCATGAAGTAGATAGGTAAGAAGTGGTGGATGAATAGTGGATCAAGGGAGGGGTCAATAGTATGGATCTTCACATAAGACTTCTTGCATGCGAATTAGTTAAACACTTTTCACATACCAATGGAAACCCATAATGAATGAACAATACAACATATCACATTTCAATCACGAACTTTAAGAAAACCCTAAGTGCTTGTGGCTTGCTAAGATTGCAATCAAACAATCAGTTCACCAACCTTGAGAGAAGTAGTAGATATGTATAGAGTCAATAACAAATATTATTTAGAAATAAATCAATGCTAATGTCAAAATGCATTTGCCAAAGGTCATCTTTTCAAGTTCCAATATAAAAGATATAGAATAAGTTGAGGAACATGCTTCTGGATAATAAATTCCAAACTTAGAAAGATTTGGCAAAATGGTTCTGAATTCCTCTATTCACATTAATATCTACCTACAAAGTGAGAAATAACATGAAGGGGAATTCTATCTAAGCACACAGAAAGGAATTAATGAAAACAATATGTATTGCAGTGACGTGGGAAAAAGGGATTTTTGTAAAACAATATGCAAGTATGCAAGCCAATGAAAATGTAACTAGATATGGGTGGAACATAAATCAATCATACAAAACCAATGGAACAGGCAGAACAAAGATCAAGAGTAATAAAGGGTGTACCACCGTACCACCTCAAGTTTTATAATCATGATTTTCTAAGGATGAAACAAATATTAGGAATGATATGGTGTTATCATTGTGGTGTTGGGAGTACATACTCCTCCTCCATATGGGGGTACTGGTAGTAGTGGACCCAATAGTTTGCATGTGGAGGTGGATACATATCACAATATCCCTACAAAGAACTCCAGTAGTCATCCTCCCATTGGGATTTCCCTACACATTTACATGTTGATAATGATACATATGGTTGATTTAATGGTGCATATATTGTTGATCAAGCCACAATCTCTATTGTGTCTATTGTATCTTGTCCAACTATGTCTGAATGGAGGACAAGTCATAGGCATTTGTTGGAGGTTATTGCATGTCATAAAAGTCTCACTATCTCTTGGAATGGCGTGTACTACTCTGGTTCTGGTACTACTTCTACTCTAGAATAGGAGTCTATCCCTCTTCCTTGGGCAAGTCAATTGGTGGTGTCTTGATGCCCTCCCTAGGGTGCTCACTCTCCCATTGTGCTATATAATGTCTCTAAAATCAAGTGTGAGTCCCACTTCCTCTAAGAAGGGTCCAGAGTGGTTTGACATCTCCAATGTAATGCTACTGCACTTATGGTTGAGGTTGTATAAGATTTTATTATTTTGAACTATGATCATGTGCAAACAACTCAAATAATTAAAATTAGCAAATTGCATCCTATGCCTATTTTATATCATCAATCTTATAGCCTAGGGACAAATCAATAGAGGTGAATTCCCCCATCACAAAATGACTTTTGCTCTTCGTGGGATTTTCTTTCATATGCCCAATCATTATCTCTCTAAGATTTACATATTTCCTATTTATTCATGCCTCCAACACAAATATATCTCTTTGCAAGCAACAACCCTAATTATGGTACTTGGAAAATATGGTGTTGGAAAAGATGTTATGCAGATACACAACCGTGGGGTTCTTTAGTCTAATGGTCTTTGATTATCCAGGTACAAACACATATTGCCAGCCATGTTCTTCCAATAATCAACATAATCCTACTCATAATTCTTCTCAATCATCCCATCACTGAATTTTTCTTCACATTCTGGGGTAGGTCCATATATTTTTCTTAGATGGGATGCACTCACCACATGAACTCCATTAAATATCCTAAATGAGATTGCACTCTCTTCTTTGTACATGACTTTCTCTCTAGTGTTGAACAATTATCTTGTTAGATCTTCATAAATTGCATGTGCTTCCATGATGACCTTCTTCATCCCACTGTTGATTTCCTAAGGCAAATGAGTTTTAAATATTATATATCTCAACTCCTCAACCAACCACAAGTGTACGTTATCAATTGTAGTCGAGGTCGAACCACTGGGAGCACGGGTAGCTAGGCGTAACAGAACTAATGTTCAACAATCTAAGTCAGTTACAACAGTAGAGTTTGGTTGCAATTATCTAAAAGACAAGTGAACGGTAAAAGAACTTAAATAAGGTTGAAATCATATTTTAGAGAGTCTTGAACATAGGACTTCACTACCACACCATAACATCATGTGTAATTACGAAAGTAAAGATGTTAATAACCTGCGAGGAGGTTGTCATCATCATACACCTCGGAGCGACATGAGATGGTTCTCATCTTTGCATAACACTTTCCTATCTATGCTTAGATTCGAACACAACCTTGAAACCTCAATATTTTCCAGTCACTCCTATGGTATAGAGTATATTTTCATGAATCCTACTCCCTCAAACATCCTCCTGAATAGCACAAGGAAGCATAAAACATGTATAAAAGGTGGCTAACCAAGCATACAAGCAAATAAACACCATAGGCATCCATGGAGAAGAAAATTAACTAGCATTCAATATAAATTCTGAGTTTACATGAGTGATGGAATGGGAGTTACTATTTCATGCCCAAGAAGAAGGTTCTACTTATACATAATGGGGAAACATAAGCACATTATAGAATTTTCAGAGTTTTACATAGTTAAAGAGAAGAAAAAACAAAGGGAACCAAAGGTGAAGGAAAGGTAAGTAGGACTTCATCTAGAGGAAACAAATCCACCCTTAGAGTTGCTTTATCTCAGACAATCTTCCCTCTCGAGAATCTAGAATGAGAAGAAAAGCTTTGATGCACCTTTTTGAGAAGAAATGGTGAAGAATGGAGGTTCTTTCCCAAGAAACCTCTTCTTCCTCTCCAAAATCACCCTCCTCTTGATCTAGAATGTCTCTTGGTCAAAATATGTCTCAAATCAGGAGTGATACCCGCCCCAAGTGGCTGCACTCGATACTAAAATGAGGGGTGATTGCTGTTGAAATCGGTAGAAAATTGATGAAGACAAGACATGTCTTTGTGGAGACACGTCATGTGTCATCATGTAACTGGATGCTGAACTGCTTCCTTGCTATAAGTACACGATATGTTCCAATAGGATCACGCCATGTAGCTGCTACTAGAGTTGATCTGGGAAGATAGAACACATCGTGTGCTATTAAACATACCACCATGTGCGGTGGCCGTAAGCTAAAGTTGGCATTTGAATGTGCAGACACGACGTGTGTTAATAAAGACATATCGTGCCTTTTGATCTGTAGTTCCGGCATCAAGGCCACTGGAAACTTACTCGCCCATGTGTTAAATAACACACGGTGTGTTCTTTGCTTCATGAGTTCTTTCTGGAAAGTTACATGTCGTGTCATAATAAAGACACATTGTGTTCAGTGCGATTTCTTCAAGATCAACTCTAAATATATTACAAGTCAAAGGGGGATGCAAATGAGGTCGGATTTGGGTTGGAGTATCTTCAATTTTTCATTTTCAATGTGTACCTATAATCAACATCACACACCAAGTAAAATAACTAAAAGGTGGCAAGTACAATATGATTAGAGTCTAAATGGAAGGAAAAATGAACTAAATTTGTGTGTGAAATATGTGCAAAAAGTAGATATGAAATGCGCACATAAAATTCCTCTAAGCTTGAACTATTGCTTGTCCTCAAGCAAAAAGAGCATAGAAACACAAATGAAGGAATTGCCAAGCTCATGCATAGATCAAATGAACAAGAAGATGTAAATGAGGCTAACCAACCATTATCAACAAGTTCATATTTATAGCCTTGATTTCAACTCAGGCATCCAAGAAAGAAAATTAAGTTCAACAAGGGTGGTAACACATTAAATGAAACAGTCAACTAGACAACACTAAATGGAACTTGGATGACCAGGCCAAACAATCAATGAGTTTGTAACAAAACTTTCAGCTAGTATGGATGCAAAAGATGGAATCTTATTTTATGTTAGCAATTTTAGATCTCTCTCCTTGTTTTCCCAAAAGGTATGATATTGGATTAGGGGTTCCGACACTCGGCTGCTAATGTAGGCTTATGTACACGAGGAGTGTCGTTTGGGGTATTTTACCCTATTTTAGGACATATCACCTAACTGTAGTGGCCAGACCAGACTTACACTAGGTTAGTATGACATGTGGGAGGTTTTAGCCATCTTTTCTATGGTAATTATGGTAAGTGACCCAAAAGGGAATTTAAATTGGTCATGGATTTCAAAAAAAATTTCTGGAACAAAAGAGAGTTAACTGAATTGCAACATTAGTTAGATTCCATTCATTTGATTTGAAATTTTTTCATTGAAAAGGGGTGGTTGTAAAATCACTAAAGGTTTGGCAAAATCATCCTTTGTTGTTCTAAATAGTGTTGCTAAGTTGAAATATTCACAAAAAAAATTACCAACTACATGTCATAGGCAATCCATGATGAAAAATATGAAAATTAGGCTACAAACATAAATCTAAAATTAAGCACATGTTGATGGCCATAAAGTTTCATTTCATTCATGCATGTTCTTTTACAATTTCTTCAAATGATAAATATTATGAGGGAGGACAAGATAGTTAAAACTAGGAAGAAAATCAGTTCATTACACAAGATAAGCCTCACATCATACGAAATTTTCCATGAGAAAAGTAGAAACTAAAAATAAGAACTAGAGAACTAGAGAAAATATAATGAAAACAACTAAACAACTACAACTACATTATTGACTGGTTGCACCCCCCATGCTTGAAATTTGCAGCGCCCTCACTGCATCAATCAAACCTAAGGTAGAAGCAACCATTCACCTATGATGGAAGATATCAGCAAGAAGGGCCAGCGCCCCCATGACCAGTAGGGAAATATTGAAAGACCAAATCATCTTCATCTAGAATGTTGATCATCATGGGCTGTGGAGTAGGCTCTGGCTATGGCTGGTGAGGCTGGGGCATCGGGTAATGGCTCTGAGAGATATGCCACATATCCATGCACTAGAACATCTCATCCATTACCGAGTACTGCTGACCCATCAAATCAAGATGGCTGTCCAGATGGTCAAAGAGTTGTTGAACATAGAAATAAAGACGTGTGACGTCAAGAATATCCCAAGTGTACTCAGTTTGAGTGTTGGTGGAGGGTGGCAGCTCAGTGTGTGGTTGGGAGACAAGTGCATTTGGAGTAGCTTGGTCTTTAGGGGTATGTGCATCATCATCTTGGCCGCTAAGGTCTACCTTCCAGTTGTCTTTATTTGTTAAGGTTATGTTCTCTAAGTTAGGTATGTCAATGTACTGATCATTATCAAAATATTGTCTAAATTTGGCATCATCATTGGGGACCTTAGCAATCAACCCTACAGAAATCAGATATTGGATATCCACCAGGTTCCTACCTGGTGCAACCTCTAAACAATCAGGTCTACCTCAAGCTTATTGGCTAGGAGAATGATCAATGCCCCACACATGATGTCCCCAGATTCTCTCTTCTTGATCATCTTAATGTTAAAGAACCTGGTGATAATGAAATAACCTGCATTAATCTGAAAATCATAAACCATACCCCATAGAAAAAATGAATCATACTGCACACTTCTTGAGTTTCTTTATTGGCAATTACCCCTATACTGAGAAGGTGGTGGACATATCTGAAGATTGGGTTATAGATGGTAGATTCCCTGGCCTTCTTGGCATCAAGTCTCACCTCATCAATGATCTCATTCCAAAATACATCTCTATCAAAAGCTAGAGGGTAGCCTAGAGCACCCTCGTAGTGGAACTCTAAGAGCTCATAGAATTGCTTGAAGGTGATTCTGTAGCTTTGGCCCAATAGACAGAAATAAATGAAAGCATATGGTTCCAACCTATTCCTCCGGTCTTCCTCGACCTTCAAAGTAGTAAGAAACTCATACACAAGGTGAGGGTAAGTGTTGCTTATTGTGCAACATATATACTTGATGCCCATCTCATTGAGGTGCTCCTTGACTTCATCCTTGAACCCTAGGGCCCCCTTTGTCTGATCGCACGCGAACCATTTAGGGAGGACCATACGAAAGATGAGGAACTAATACATGGGGTCTTCCTCTATAGTGACTTGAACGAGGTCATGGAGTCATAGGCATGGGCTGAAGATGAGCTTGGTCCATTTCTATAGTTTGACGTGTGCTTGAACGAGGCCATTGTTGCTGACCTAGGACATGGCATGCTTAAATATGGACACGACGTATCTTCTAATAGAAAGGATATAAAACTAGGTGATAGACATGACATGTCTTCAAGGGTACACATTGTGTACCTAGAGCTTGGTGACGTCCGGAGGTTGGGTATGATGGCAAGTTCTTTACATGACGTGATGTGTTTTCTCGAATAAGTGAAGAAGTAGATCCCAATGGCGGAGATGGTGATGGAGTTTATTTGCCTGTGAAGGTGGAGAAGAGTCTTGGATCAACTACAAAATCATGATGGATCTTCAGCTTGCTCGGGCATAGAGATGGTGGAATGGCAGAGCTTCAGAGTAGCTTAGGACGACAGTGGTGCTTCAAGTGGACGCTCAGGGGTGATGGAGCAACTTGGGTGTCAATCAGAGGCTGGAATTATCACACGCAGCTGAAGAGGGTCACACACGTCTGCAAGACATGGCTAGTTTTGAGTGGAAGTGAAGGAGGGGGCTGGAGATTAGGGTTAAAAACTGACTTCTTGTCTTTAGACATGATGTGCCTTTTAAAGGACATGATGTGTTACCTTGTATAGTTTGCCTGCTCCTTTTGAAATTTTCTTTGACTGTAGAGGACACATTGTGTTTGATCTAGAACACGTCATGTAAGTTTCCAGCAGTCAATGTAGAAGTCTCCAAACTGATAACAACACACTGTGTACAAATAAAGGCATGACATGTGTTTCCCCAAAAAAATAAATCCAATCAAATGAGCACTAGAACATGTCATGTTTGAATTAAAACATGTCATGTAACATTCTAGATGAAAATGTAGCATTCTCAACCTAATAACGACACGATGTGTTCAAATAAAGACATGTCTTGTGTTTTTCTAGAAAAACACATTGTATTTGAATGATCTAGAGGATACCCCGTGTTTGATTAAAAACACATTGTGTTTGATTAGTGGATGTCTTTTGTGACTGTGCACATTGTGTTGAAAATAGAACACGTCGTGTGCGGTTGAGTTTTCTATATAATCACCCATCCATGAGAGCCGACACGATATGTACAAATAAAGACACATCATGTCTTCCTAAATTTATGTAGAAATTGTCTTTTGATCAACACCTACAGAGATTATGATATGTACTATGAGGGTCTAAATTATTACATTCATCCATGATAGGTTTATTTTTGGAATTGAAAAATGTTTTTGATTGAAACTAATTAAGGAAATCTATCCTAATGTGGGGTCAACTCCTACAAGTTCCTCTATTTAAAGTCTGGAGTGAGACTCTTTTTAGCTCATTGATCTTGCGTCTTGGATGGGGCAAGAGGCTCCCTTCTCAATCTCCTCCACTATAGTGTACAATTCACATCTATATCCATTAACCTTAAATGTTGATTGCTTCCCTTGTAGCTCCACTGTCCCGTATGGATAGACTTTCATGACTAAGAATGGTCCAGACCACTTAAATCTTAATCTCCCTGGAAAGTACTTAAGTTTGGAATTAAACAGTAGAACTTGGTCTCCTTCTTTGAATTCTTTGACTTTGATTCTTTTGTCATGCCGCCTCTTTGTCTTTTCTTTATATATTTTTGTGTTCTCATATGCATCCATTCTAAATTCTTCAAGCTCATGGAGTTCTAGCAAACGTTTCTCTCCTACTTTATTCATATCATATTTGAGAAATTTGATCACCCACAGTACCCTATGCTCCAATTCTACAGGTAAGTGACAAGATTTTCCATAGACTAGCTTGGATGGAGTCATCCCAATTCGAGTCCTGAAAGTCATCTTGTATGCCCATATTGCATTATCTAGCTTCGAAGCCCAATCCTTTCTTGAGCTGGAGACAATCTTTTCTAATATAGCCTTTAGTTGCCTATTGAAGATCTCCACCTGGCTTGATTTTTGAGGATGATAAGGTGTGGAGACCTTATGTTTCACTCCATACTTGCTAAGCAGGTTGTTGAAGTTTCTTTCATTGAAGTGGTTGCCACCATCAGATATGATTGCTCTTACAACTCCAAACCTGGGAAAATAGTCTTCTAAAATAATTTTATCACAGACTTGGTATCTGGTGATTGAGTGGGGATTGCATCTACCCATTTGGATATATAGTCACATGCTACTAGGATGAACTTATAGTTGCATGAGGATGGAAAATGGCCCATATAATCTATTCCCCACACATATAAGACTTCTATCTCTAGGATTGAATTTGATGGCATTTCGTCCTTCTTTGAAATCCCTTCAGCTCTTTGATACTTGTCACACACTTTGACAAATGTGTGTGCATCACAAAATAGACTCAGACAATATAAACCCACTTGAAGAATTTTGGTTGCAGTCTTATCCGCTCCAAAGTGCACCAATATAGGGGGGACTGACAATTGGAAATCACACTTGCAATCAGCAAACCATGGAACAGAAACAAAGTTTACCACATACAACTTCTCAATAGACAGATTGTCATCAATTGAAACCTTGTCTTCCACACTAGTTGATAGAGGTGAGAGATGATCAACTACATTGTTTTCTATCCCTTTCTTATATTTGATTTCCAAGTCAAACTCCTATAATAGAAGTATCTAATGGATGAGGTGAGGTTTGGCATCCATCTTGCTCATAAGGTACCTAGTTGCAGCATGGTCGGTGTACACAATGACCTTGGAACCCACTAGGTAATGTTTGAATTTGTCAAAAGTATAGACTATATCAAGCATCTCTTTCTCACTTGTGGCATAATTGATATGTGCATCGTCTAAGGTCTTTCTTGTATAGTGGATGGCATGGATTTTTTTATCCTTCCTATTCCCTAAGACTGCCCCTATGACGTAATCGCTTGCATCACACATTACTGTAAAGGGAGCACTCCAATCAAGTGGCTAGATGATAGGTGCTGAAATTAGAGTATCCTTTAGTGTCTTGAAGGTTGTTCGACAATCATCATCAAATACAAACTTGACATCTTTGGCTAGTAAGGAACATAGAGGTTTTGCAATCTTGGAAAATTCCTTTATGAATCTTCTGTAGAACCTTGTGTGTGCCAAAAAACTACAAACTTCTTTCACGTTTGTTGGAGTCGATATCTTTTCAATTACTTCCACTTTTGCTTTATCCACTTTAATTCCCCTTCTTGAAATGGCATGACCTAGTACAAATCCTATCTACACCATAAAATGGAACTTCTCTCAATTAAGCATGAGGTTGACTTGTTGGCATCTCTACAAAACTTTAGTTATATTCGACAAACAATCATCAAAAGAATTTCCATAAAAAATAAAGTTATCCATGAATATTTCCATAATTTTTTCAATATAATCATAGAATATTGCCATCATATACCTTTGAAATGTGATGAGTGCATTACAAAGCCTAAAAGGCATCCACCTATAAGCATATGTCCCATAGGTGCATGTGAAAATGGTCTTTTCTTGGTCGGGTGGGTAGATAGGGATTTGGAAGAACCCACTATACTCGTCAAGATAGCAAAAGTAGAAATGATGTGCAAGTATTTCCAACATCAAATCAATAAAAGGCAAAGGGAAATGGGCTTATCTAGTGGATTTGTTTAATTTTCTATAATCAATACACATTCGCCATCTAGTGATGATTCTTGTTTGAATTAATTCATCATTTTCCCCTTTTATTGTTATAGTTCCTCCTTTCTTGGGTAAGAAATGTACAAGGCTCGCCCAAGGACTATCTATATATAATTCATGCATCTTTGAGTTTGAAAAATTCTTTTTTAACAACTTCCATCATGTTTTGATTTGGTCTTCTTGGAGGATCTATGCAAAGTTTGGCATTTTCTTCTAAATCTATACAATACATGCAAATAGATGGGTTGATTCCTTTAAGGTCATAAATTGAGTATCCTATTACATATATATAGCTTCTAAGTTCATTTAGCAATTTTTCTTCTTGTTTTTATTAAATTAAGAATTTATAATGACTGGAGAGGTGGAATTTTGGTCTAAGAAAGCATACCTCAACCTCGATGGGAGGGGTTTTAATTCTACCTATTTATTTGGAGCAACAATTTTGCTTTCCACATTCTCCTTTGACTTTTCCTCACTTGTAGAAATCTTCAAGGCATCATGAATCTCCACATTTAAGGTGACTTTTGTGTCTTATTCATTATGTTCTCTTTCATAATCATCAAAAATAGTCTCAAAAAAATTCTTCTCTTCCCCAAGTAGCATATCAATAGTATCTATCAGACAAAGATACTCCTTAGAGCTGGGTGCTTTCATGGCATCATAAACAGAGAACACAAGTTCTTCATCTCCAACTCTAATGATGACTTTTCCTTCTCTAACATCAACAAGACAGCCTACAATACGGAGGAATGGTCTTCCAAAAAATTAGGTTTGCTGGATCCTCTTGAATGTCAAGGACCACAAAATCACACAAAATGGAAAACTTCCCTATCTGTACGGGAACATATTCAATTACTTGTGAAGAAGTGAAACCACTCCTCTACTACAAAGAAAATACCACATCCCTTGAACCAAACACCACATAAAAGTTTTCACCAAAGGGATGGAGACCAATTCATTCAACATGTATGTATCATTACACAATGAGTACCAGTGGAAAAAAATATTATCTAACAATTTACAAAGTTTGATAACATAGTACATCTCTTCACCACACATGGGTGTCCAAAAGGAAAACTAAATGCATAAGCCAAAGATCAATCTGAGGGTAATCTAACCACCTCTTCAAGTCTCCCAAAAGCTCAGCTACAATCTTGATGTCGAGGTTCACCTCTCCTTGATCTAACCTAGGGTTGGAAGCATATCCCATAAAAAGAAACAATAGGAGACATCAACAAAAAGTCGGTATATGTATACTAAAGAAAACTTGGAGCCATATAGGACAATAAGGACATCAATTATAAATGTTTCCCATGCAAACGAAAAGGACTACCCACACAGGCATAAAAGATAAGATTCATAACAAAAGAGATATTTGCCATATGTAAAACAATAAAGAAGTGTCACATGCACATATCATGAACAACATCTTGCATACATGTGAGATAAGCATAACACTAGAATATTATAAAAGACAATGGTGGCCAAGAATCACACATATTGAACCTGATGAGACATGGATCAAGAATCACACATCTTGCCCTAATGGTACCTGGGCCAGGAATCACACATCCTGCCCTGGCATGGGGAATCACACATCCACCACCCAAATATATATAACATGGGCCAGGAATCACACATCCTGCCTGAGCATGGGGAATCACACATCCACCATCTAAAATATCATAATGTTGCCACAAATTATAATGAGACAAAACCAATGCAATTATACTACTCTAGGATTATTGAATCACATAGCAGGTAAATGTAGAGGCAAGTAGAAAAGTATAGTCAACATTATTCAAGATTTTCCATATCACACAATGGACATCATATGAAACCACCAATAAACCTCCACCTCACAGTGGGAATATACCATCAACAAGATCATCATGTACCATATCATAGGGTAGGATTCAAAAGAATATCCAAGATCACAATCAAAATAGTTCACATGAACCATGATAGCAAGAGATAAGACCAATGTGTAAAGGCTATTGTCCATAGGACCAAGAGAAAGACAAAATATAGGTGAATTGCTCAACATGAAGTAATAGGGGATACACCATACCTTAATATCATAATTCAAAGTCCAAAGCACTTCTAGATCCAAGTCTAGGTCACCAAAGAGCCTATAAACACATCTACATATTTTATGTCAATTTCATACACATTAACCAAACCCTAAAAATCACCTTTTTATTAATGTGTGAATTAGGTTATCAAATCTATGCCATATTTTAGTTTATGTTATTAGGAGTCTAAAGCATATTTTATTATGTTTTAATGACTTATAAATAGTTTGTTATGAATTATACAAGTTATTATCTTATTAATTAGATCCATTAAAGTCACCCCTTTAAAACATGAGATTCAGGCGACAAAACCAATATCTTAATAAAGCTTGCATTTTTATGACTCCAATGACTATTTTACATATTTTTATGATCAATAAGAAATTAGTTATGAAAATTTGAAACACGACCAATCAGATAATTCCACGTAATAAATTTGCATCGAAAGTGGATAGCAGGAGAGGGGGCCGCATGACTTGGCCCAATCACAGCCGGCTAAGTCACCGATCGATCCCCCGTAAGACCTCGACTAAAGGAGGAAGACAGAAGCTGTGAAAAGATGAAAATACTCCTCGAATGAAAAACAAACAAGAAGGGGAAACGAGAGGGCAGAAACGACTAAACACATGGAACATTGTTCTTGGTTGAACCATCCAAAGAAGATGAATTGGAGCACATAGCCTCGATCAAAACTTAAACTCTGAAGATAGATTCAAGGAGATAGTAGTGTCATTGAGTTCCTGAGACTAAGACAAACCCAACGACCCCTGCCAAGGACCAAACGCCGACCGAACAAAGAAGAACCCAAATTCCGCCATAGCCTGAAAGCACAGGAGAAGCGGGAGAGAAACTGAGAGCACCAACGGTGAAATGAGGTGAAGAAGAAGAAGAACTCACTCGGTAGAAGCTACAAAAGAAAAAACATGACCAAACACGGGAAGAGAGCGAACAGAGAACCTTTTCGGAGTTGGAAAAAGTGAAACTAACGACACTCTTATCGACAGAGAGGTAGGGTGAAACACAGACCAAAGTGCAAAAAGGGAAAGGCAGAGGGTGGTCCAGGGATGCTCACTGAGTTTCCAATTGGGTCAGAGATGACAGAGGAAGCTGGGACAACTACAAGGTAATCAGAGATGAAGATGGACTAGGTCCCGACGCCCCACACCAAGGTAGATCCAATTGAGGACGGAGGAGGAGAGGAGAAAAATCGAGGTTCGTTTCTAGAAAGTTTCACACGTAGGATAAAGGTTGTATAGCCGTCTGTGTAAAATGACGGGGAGAGGGGAATTGGATATTACTTATATAGGCCATGAGAGGGGTGATGTTAGGGTTCAGATTGTGCGGAATTTGACAAGGAGTCCAACAGAGAAAAAATCGTGAAGGACGACTAAGAAATGAGGAAGCTAGAAGGAAAGGAAACTCAGCCTTTACTGTACCGGGCGGGTCGCTCTCCTACTCAAGGTAGGAGACGATGCCCCAGCTGTTAGATCAAAAGTTTGGCGGCTCAGATCACACAATAAATCAGATTAGGAAATCAAGGTGTGACAAAATTGACATAATTGAATAAAGTGACATAGAAATAATTTCCTTTTTCTCTTTCTTCATTTGAGGGCTCAAACAATATCCAAATTAAGCCACATTTTGCACATAAGTGAAGTTAAACATGTAGATTCCGAATATACACTTAGTTTTTCCTTTTGGAAACCTTTAATGAGTTAAATAAATCAACTCATATTTTCTCTTTCCTCCTTCATTAATGACTTTAGGATTATTCAAATTTTATGAAACTTGACCCACAAGTCTCCCTAAGTGACTTGGTTACTATTTTATCATTAATTTTGCAAGTTGAGATTATTTATTTATTTAATAAATAGAAGATTTTACACACTTTCTCTCTCCTATAATTACTCATTAATAAAACATTATCCAAATTAGTTGCAAATTTTCCCAAAGGCTTATTTTTATGTTTAGATTACGAATTTGGAGTTAGTTTTCCAATTTGGGGGCATTAAATATTTTATTTCACTTTATTGACCTAATTGATATTTTCTTTTGATAAGAACATTAATATATGCATTTATCTTCCAATTTAGATGATACTTGGCCCTTAAGTTTCTTTTAGGTCAAGAAAATGAGATTGAGTGCCAAATTATCTTTATGGATTTCCGTTTATGATTTTTGGAACAATATATTCCACATTATCTTCTTTTATCCATTAAATCCCATATTACCTCCAATTATTGCATTTATCATCTCCTTTATATATGGTTTGGATTTTCTCTTCTTTTTCCTATCCTAAATGTTTACTCAAGGTCAATTAGGTCAATGTTGACTTACGTCTAAATTGACTAAACCCGTGTTTTGATGATGACTAACCATTCCACATATTGGTGTCTAATGTCTCTACTTGAGTGATTTCAGATTAGGTATAGACACACTCCAATTGCCCTAACTTGCGCATATCAAATTGGAGAAAAGACAAGTCAAAGTCATACAAGTGCACGTTTTGTAATATGATGTATATCCATTAGAATCATGTTGTAAATCACTTTTAATGATTGTATGACTAGTAATTAAGCTTAGAAAAATATCAATAGAACTTAGATCGAATATTAGAGCACTTTAGATGCAACTTTGAAAATTGATTACAGGCACTTTGTCGGTCGAGTTTCCCAGCCTGAAAACTCGACCGATCAATCCTTGATCAATTTTCTGGAGATTGCATCGGTCGAGTTGTGTTTACACAGAACTCGACCGATCAAGTAACTGACCATTTTGATTCCTAATGGTCGGTCAAGTTTTGTCAGGACAAACTCGACTGATCATTTGAGTATCGACCTTGTCGTTTACTTGATCGGTCGAGTAACCCTTATAGAAACTCGACCGATTGCACTGTACAAAAAAGTGCAGAAAAGTGCTTCTAGCCGTTGTGGAGTTGCAACAAGTGAAAATAGATCCGTTGCAAGCCACAAAATGGCTAGTTTTCGTTCACAAGTGTTCCCAAAGGCTAAGAGGCATCCCCAGCTATAAATAGGACCCCTTGAGCTTCATTCCAAGGTTGAGCATTCATTGCAAACTCTATGTGAGGTTCCTATTCTATAGTTGAGTGCTTCCTACAACCTCCTCTCTCTCTCTAAGCTTAATCACTTGCTACATCCATTAGAGTGAGTAGGAAATCTATAAGAGAGCTAGTCCTACATGTATATCTTGTGAGGCTCTCACTTCCACCACCTCAATTTCTCTCATTTCAATCATGAAGATGAAGGTTCTCTCTCTTCTCCAAGAGAGGTGAAGAAGAACAAGGGAAGGAGTCCCTTGGTGAAGATCAAGGATGAAGACTTGGAGCTAGAGTGGGTAAGCCCTTGGAGAAGGCAGAAGACTCAAGCTCAAGTGGGTAAGACCTTGGAAGAAGCTTCTCGGAGTGAAGGTGAATTCAAAGGCGGAAGATCCAAGAAGAGTGGGTAATTCCTGCAAGGCTGAAGACTTGGGTAAGAGTAGGTAAGTCCTTGGAAGAAAGGCGGAAGACTCTTGCAAAATGGGTAAGTCCTTGGTAAGGTTGAAGACTCTTTGTATTGGATAGGTAAGTCCTTTGGTTGGTCATGTATTGTATGTCTTATGAATGAATATAATATTGCAATAGTTTGGAAGTCCTAGAGGTTGACCTCTCTAGGCAAGTGGACTGACACACTTCTAGTTTGAAGTGTGGAACCACTCTAAATAGCTTGTCTCTTGGTGTATGTTCAATCTCTCTCATCCTTGCTATGCATGTTTTAATTGCACTCAAATTTCCTATTTAGCAACCTAATCTTGTGATATATCTAGAAGGTCTAATGAATTTTGTTTAAGTGCATTTAGCTCTAATCACCCCCCCCTCTAGAGCATCTAATCACCCATCTAGGATCCAACAATTGGTATCAGAGCGGGTCTTCTCCGAGCATACTTCTACAAGTAGGAGAAGATGGGTGACTACCAAGGAGGGAGATACTCGACCAACCTTCCAATATTTGATGGGAGCAATTTCCTCTATTGGAGAAGAAGGCTTCAATTCTACATACAAGGATCAAGTCTTGAGATGTGGCAAATGGTGAACAACCCATACATGCTACCAAAGACAAAGATTGAAGAATGGGATGAAGCTACCTTGAAGAAAGCAACCTTGAATGCTAGAGCCATGCACATCCTATATGTCTCCATGACCCCCACCGAGTTCAACCCAATTTCTTCATGTGAAACAGCCTATGAGGTATGGAGAAAGCTTTGCATCACTTATGAAGGTACATATCAAGTGAAAGAAAGCAAAGTCTATATGCTCAAAGGCTGCTTAAGAACTTCAAGATGGGAAAGGAGGAGAGCATAGCCAACATGTACTCAAGGGTCAACACCATCTTGAATGGTCTTGCTGTTCTAGGACATGCTATGTCTAGTGGAGAGATCAACTCTAAGATCCTTAGAACTCTCCCCAAGAGGTGGGAACCCAAGGTGACCTCCATTGAAGAAGCAAGGTCTCTTAGGGATATTCCTATTCAAGAGCTCATTGGAAATCTACAAGCACATGAAGCCACACTTGACAAGAGTGAAGAAGTAGAAAGACAAGAGGAGAAAGAACTCAAGAGAATAAAGAAGGCTGAAATCAAATCTCAAATCAAGGCTATTGTTGGTCAATCTTCTCCATCCTCTCAAGTTGAAGAAGATGCCATGTACTCCAAGGGTAGATTCTACAAAGGCAAGTCCTCCTCCATCTGGTGCTTCACATGTGGAAAGAAGGGTCACTACAAGGAAGATTGCCCACAAGGTAAAAAGACCCATATTCACTAGAAGAAGGAGAAATGGCACTCAAGCTCAAGTGGCTCCTCCAACTCAAGCTCAAGTGAAGGTTCAAGTGAAGGATCAAGATCAAACTCTAGTGATGAAGGAGAATGCCATTTTGCCCTTATAGCATCAACAAGTAAAGACTCAAGTGAGGTAAATCTAAACTCTTTAGATAAAGAATCTTTGATTTCTATTATTCATGATATTTGTGCCTCTCTTAAGTCTTCTAAAAGGAAAAAGAAAAAGCTTGCTAAAATTGTTGATAATTTGCATGTAGAACTAGATGATCTTGAACATGCTAATTTTTGCTTGCTTGATGATAAAAATGATTGTCTTAGTTAAGTAGATTCTCTTAATGTTGAAAATACTAGTTTAATTGATAAGGTTAGATTTCTAGAAGCTCAACCTGTTGTGCCTAGTTCTAATGAAGAGCATACTTTAATTATTGATTCTCTCATGCATGATATTAATGTTCTTAAATCTGAAAACAAGGACAAAGATTTTGTTCTGCAAGAATTAGAAACAAAAAATGCCTCCTTGCTAGCTAAAATCAATGGGCATGAATCTTGTTCTAGTTCTACTAATAGAGAGAATGATGTTGCTGCTCTTCGTATTAATAGAGATTCTTATTTAACTAAAGCTCTTTGCTTAGAAAATGATCTTTTGTATGCTAGAGATAATATCAATAATTTGTCTTCTACTATTACTTCTCTTAAGCATGATAATGACAGTTTGAGATCATCCTTGCAAAGATTCTTAGTTGGTAACAAGAGTCTTAATGACATCCTAAACCATACTACTAAACAAATTGGTAGACATGGTTTAGGGTATGATAGTAGTCAAGGGAACAACAAAGGTAAATGACCTCCAATCTTCCATGGAGAATCCTCTAGTTCCAAGACTATGGGCACATGCAATTATTACAATGAAATTGGTCATTATTCTACTTGTTATCCTTTTAGGAAAGCACCCAAGAGAAATAGGACCTAGGTTGCTAAACTAACCCCTCCGGACCCAAAAACATGATTGGGGACCATTTCATCATTCTTCTTGTAGGTACTTACAAATGGATTGACTTGAGCTATTGAATTGCAAATTGACTTCTCAATCCACATGAAAGAAGAAAGGTGAGACGTTTAGGGGGTGACAACAAGTGGAAAAAGCAATGGTAAGAACAAAGGTAATGTTTTTCTTTCTTATAACCAATCCTAACTTGTTTTGTCAAGATGGTGTGCACTATACATATGGTTTTTGAGTCAAAAGTGGTATTTTGTGATTCTCTTCACACTCTTGCTCAAAAACTATTTCTAATGCTTCTATAGTGCATTACTAACTTGATTAGACATGTTTGGATATGGTTTGTATATTTATCATGCCTTTAAATATGTTTTTATGAAATATATGTGTTTCTTGACAGCTGATCTGTCGGTTGAGTTTGTCCTATCTGAAACTCGACCGATAGGCACCAATGGGTGTTGCCAACAACTGTCATCAGTCGAGTTGTCAATGCACAGAACACGACCGATAACACTGTGCACAGAATACACAGTTGGCTTATTGAGTGAGAATTTCCCTCTCAACTAGGTTTTCTCAACCAATAGCCTTATTCTTTGGCACTCTCATTTGGTATCTATATATATGCATATTGCCATGTTCGAAATTGCCTATCTTACGTATAACTCTATCTCTCTAATTGCTCTAAATTGGTATATCTATATCTTGCAATTACGTGCTTTGAGTTGTTTTGCAGGTTTTGATGATGATCTCTTTGGACCTCTTGGTTGTGTCTAAATTGCTTCCGTTGTGCTCTAACTTTCTACATCAATCTAGGTGTATATCTTGTGTTGATACAACCTTGAGGTTATTAGGGGTAATCATCTTACGGTAAGGATGCATATCTAGTAAGTTATATCCTTTCATGCCTCTAAAATTGCTTATCTCTTTGTTTGGAAATATCTCTTCATCTACTCATAGCTTGCTTTATCTTGTGTATCTTTTGGTATCTTTTGTTATGATCTAGATCCTACTAGTAGTCCTAACTTATGATAACATCTACTAGTAGATCATATACATGTAGTTCTAACCTTGTTTATAATTGGCATCTTTTCTCATATATATGCTATGCTTGTATCTTGTCTCATACATGCTCAAGATTGTTCCTTGAATTGCATATCTACTAGCTTGAGTTGATTGCATAACATTGTGATGCAGGGTACATAGATCTACATTATATGTAGAAATTGGAGTATTTTTGGATTTTATACAGATTTTGCTCCAGTTTCAGCTTTTTGTACAAGGCTAGTGTTTTTCATGCAGAAACAACCTTCTAAGCAAGACTCATTGCATTACAATGAGCTCTGATGGTTTTTGGTCAAATTCCATCATCTTGAGGGTAAAAATTGCGATTTATTATTTTTCTGCATCACTTTATCTTGCTTTTGGGTTGTTCAAGTATATGCTTTAACTTGTTTTTCTTTCTATGCTTGGACAAGCCCCTATCTGTGCTCTTCTACTCTCCTTATATATATTTGTGTTATCTCCTTTCTCTTTATATGTTTCTTATTTCTCCATAATGCCACTTTTTGAAATGATAGGGGGGAGAAAGGTATGTCTTCTTTTAAAAGAGGAAGAAGGCATGCCTTACATGAAGAGAAGTATGTCCATGTAAAGGGGAGAAGGTAAATGGGAGAAGACATATATGTGTAGAACATATATGAGTAGAAGACATAGTATTCTATAAATGTTATGAAAGCTAACCATGCAGGAGAAATAGCATTAATTGAGGGGGAGTTTGAAAACTCCATGCACATCAATTGAGGGGGAGAATATGAACTCAATTCTATTGAAACCCCTAGGTTTCTCCAAAGGTATGACTTTACTTAAAATCTTTCAATACATTTATGGAATGGTTTGTCATCTTCAAAAAGGGGGAGATTGTTGACTCAAGGTCAATTAGGTCAATGTTGACTCACGTCTAAATTGACTAAACCCGTGTTTTGATGATGACTAACCATTACACATATTGGTGTCTAATGTCTCTACTTGAGTGATCTCATATTAGGTATAGACACACTCCAATTGCCCTAACTTGCACATATCAAATTGGAGAAAAGACAAGTCAAAGTCATACAAGTGCACGTTTTTGTAATATGATGTATATCCATTAGAATCATGTTGTAAATCACTTGTAATGATTATATGACTTGTAATTAAGCTTAGAAAAATATCAGGAGCACTTAGATCGAATATTAGACCGCTTTAGATGCAACTTTGAAAATTGATTACATGTACTTTGTCGGTCGAGTTTCCCAGCGTGACAACTCGACTGATCTATCCTTGATCAATTTTCTAGAGATTGCATTGATCAAGTAACAGACCATTTCGATTGCTAATGGTCAGTCGAGTTTTGTCCGGACAAACTCGACCGATCATTTGAGTATCGGCCTTGTCGTTTACTTGATCGGTCGAGTAACCCTTATAGAAACTCGACCGATTGCACTGTACGGAAAAGTGCAAAAAAGTTCTTCTAGCCGTTGTGGAGTTGCAACAAGTGAAAATAGATCCGTTGCAAGACACAAAATGGATAGTTTTCATTCACAAGTGTTCCTAAAGGCTAAGTGGCATCCCCAGCTATAAATAGGACCCCTTGGGCTTCATTCCAAGGTTGAGCATTCATTGCAAACTCTATGTGAGGTTCCTATTCTATAGTTGATTGCTTCCCACAAACTCCTCTCTCTCTCTCTAAGCTCAATCACTTGCTACATCCATTATAGTGAGTAGGAAATCTGTAAAAGAGCTAGTCCTACATGTATATCTTGTGAGGGTCTCACTTCCACCACCTCCATTTCTTTCATTTCAATCATGAAGATGAAGGTTCTCTCTCTTGTCCAAGAGAGGTGAAGAAGAACAAGGGAAGGAGTCCCTTGGTGAAGATCAAGGATGAAGACTTAGAGCTAGAGTGGGTAAGCCCTTGGAGAACGTAGAAGACTCAAGCTCAAGTGGGTAAGACCTTGGTGGAAGCTTCTCCAAGTGAAGGTGAAGTCAAAGGCAGAAGATCCAAGATGAGTGGGTAATTCCTGCAAGGTTGAAGACTTGGGCAAGAGTAGGTAAGTCCTTGGAAGAAAGGCAGAAGACTCTTGCAAAGTGGGTAAGTCCTTGGTAAGGTTGAAGACTCTTTGTATTGGATAGGTAAGTCCTTTGGTTGGTCATGTATTGTATGTCTTATGAATGAATATAAGAGTACAATAGTTTGGAAGTCCTAGAGGTTGACCTCTCTAGGCAAGTGGACTGACACATTCTAGTTTGAAGTGTGGAACCACACTAAATAACTTGTCTCTTAGTGTATATTCAATCTCTCTCATCCTTGCTATGCATGTTTTAGTTGCACTCATATTTCCTATTTAGCAACCTAATCTTGTTTTATATCTTGAACGTCTAATGAATTTTGTTTAAGTGCATTCATTTCTATTCACCCCCCTCTAGAGAATCTAATCACCCATCTAGGATCCAACAATTGGTATCAGAGCGGGTCTTCTCCAAGCATACTTCTACAAGTAGGAGAAGATGGGTGACTACCAAGAAGGGCGATACTCGACCAACCTTCCAATCTTTGATGGGAGCAATTTCCTCTATTGGAGAAGAAGGCTTCAATTCTACATACAAGGATCAAGTCTTGAGATGTGGCAAATGGTGAACAACCCATACATGCTACTAAAGACAAAGATTGAAGAATGGGATGAAGCTACCTTGAAGAAAGCAACCTTAAATGCTAGAGCCATGCACATCCTATATGCCTCCATGACCCCCACCGAGTTCAACCAAATTTCTTCATGTGAAACAGCCTATGAGGTATGGAGAAAGCTTTGCATCACTTATGAAGGGACAAATCAAGTGAAATAAAGCAAAGTCTACATGCTCAAAGGGCTGCTTGAGAACTTCAAGATGGGAAAGGAGGAGAGCATAGCCAACATGTACTCAAGGCTCAACACCATATTGAATGGTCTTGCTGTTCTAGGACATCCTATGTATAGTGGAGAGATCAACTCTAAGATCCTTAGAACTCTCCCCAAGATGTGGGAACCCAAGCTGACCTCCATTGAAGAAGAAAGGTCTCTTAGGGATATTCCTATTGAAGAGCTCATTGGAAATCTACAAGCACATGAAGCCACACTTGACAAGAGGAAGTAGAAAGACAAGAGGAGAAAGAACTTAAGAGAATGAAGAAGGCTGAAATCAAAGCTCTAATCAAGGCTATTGTTGGTCAAGCTTCTCCATCCTCTCAAGTTGAAGAAAATGCCATGTACTCCAAGGGTAGATTCTACAAAGGCAAGTCCTCCTCCATCCGGTGCTTCACATGTGGAAAGAAGGGTCACTACAAGGAAGATTTCCCACAAGGCAAAAAGACCCATATTCACAAGAAGAAGGAGAAATGGCACTCAAGCTCAAGTGGCTCCTCCAACTCAAGCTCAAGTGAAGATTCAAGTGAAGGATCAAGCTCAAGCTCTAGTGATGAAGGAGAATGCCACTTTGCTCTTATAGCATCAACCAGTGAAGACTCAAGTGAGGTAAATCTAAACTCTTTAGATAAAGAATCTTTGATTTCTATTATTCATGATATTTGCACCTCTCTTAAATCTTCTAAAAGGAAAAAGAAAAAGCTTGCTAAAATTATTGATAATTTGAATGTAGAACTAGATGATCTTGAACATTCTAATTCTTGCTTGCTTGATGATAAAAATGATTGTCTTAGTCAAGTAGATTCTCTTAAACTTGAAAATACTAGTTTACTTGATAAGGTTAGATTTCTAGAAGCTCAACCTCTTGTTCCTAGTTCTAATGAAGAGCATACTTTAATTATTGATTCTCTCATGCATGATATTGATGTTCTTAAATCTGAAAACAAGGACAAAGATTTTATTTTGCAAGAATTAGTAACAAAAAATGCCTCCTTGCTTGCTTAAATCAATGGGCATGAATCTTGTTCTAGTTCTACTAATAGAGAGAATGATGTTGGTGCTCTTCATATTAATAGAGATTCTTATTTAACTAAATCTCTTTGCTTAGAAAATGATCTTTTGTATGCTAGAGATAATATCAATAATTTGTCTTCTGCTATTGCTTCTCTTAAGCATGATAATGACAGTTTGAGATCATCCTTGCAAAGATTCTTAGTTGGTAAAAAGAGTCTTAATGAGATCCTACACCATACTACTAAACAAATTGGTGGACATGGTTTAGGGTATGATAGTAGTCAAGGGAACAACAAAGGTAAATGACCTCCAATCTTCCATGGAGAATCCTCTAGTTCCAAGACTATGGGCACATGTAATTATTGCAATGAAATTGGTCATTATTCTACTTGTTGTCATTTTAGGAAAGCACCCAAGAGCAATAGGACTTGGGTTGCTAAACTAACCCCTCCGGACCCAAAAACATGATTGGGGACCATTTCATCTTTCTTGTTGTAGGTACTTACAAATGGATTGACTTGAGCTATTGAATTGCAAATTGACTTCTCAATCCACATGAAATAAGAAAGGTGAGACGTGTAGAGGGTGACAACAAGTGGAAAAAGCAATGGTAAGAACAATGGTAATGTTTTTCTTTCTTATAACCAATCCTAACTTGTTTTGTCAAGATGGTGTGCACTATACATATGGTTTTTGAGTCAAAAGTGGTATTTTGTGATTCTCTTCACACTGTTGCTCAAAAAACTATTTCTAATGCTTATATATTGCATTAATAACTTGATTAGACATGTTTGGATATGGTTTGTATATTTATCACGCCTTTAAATATGTTTTTATGAAATATATGTGCTTTTTGACAGCTGATCTGTTGGTCAAGTTTGTCTTGTCTGAAACTCGACCGATAGGCACCAATGGGTGTTGCCAACAACTGTCATCGGTCGAGTTATCAATGCACAGAACACGACCGATAACACTGTGCACAGAATACACAGTTGGCTTATTGAATGATAATTTCCCTCTCAACTAGATTTTCTCAACCAATAGCCTTATTCTTTGGCACTCTCATTTGGTACCTATATATATGCATATTGCCATGTTCTAAGTTGCTCTATCTCTCTAATTTCTCTAAATTGGTATATCTATATCTTGCAATTACTTGCTTTGAGTTGTTTTGCAAGTTTTTATGATGATCTCTTTGGATCTCTTAGTTGTGTCTAAATTGCTTCCGTTGTGCTCTAACTTTCTACATCAATCTAGGTGTATATTTGTGTTGATACAACCTTGAGGTTCATAGGGGTAATCATCTTACGGTAAGGATGCATATCTAGTAAGTTATATCCTTTCATGCCTCTAAAATTACTTATCTCTTTGTTTGGATATATCTCTTCATCTACTCATAGCTTGCTTTATCTTGTGTATCTTTTGGTATCTCTTGCTATGATCTAGATCCTACTAGTAGTCTTAACTTGTGATAACATCTACTAGTAGTTCATATACATGTAGTTCTAACCTTGTTTATAATTGACATCTTTGCTCATATATTTGCTATGCTTGTATCTTGTCTCATACATGATCAAGATTGTTCCTTGAGTTGCATATCTACTATCTTGAGTTGCTTGCATAACATTGTTATGCAGGGTACATAGATCTACATTATATGTAGAAATTGGAGTATTTTTGGATTTTATGCAGATTTTTCTCCAGTTTTAGCTTTTGGTGCAATACTAGTGTTTTTCATGCAGAAACAACCTTCTAAGCACGACTCATTGCTATGCAATGAGCTCTGATGGTTTTTGGTCAAATTTCGTCATCTTGAGGGTCAAAATTGCAATTTATTATTTTTCTACAGCACTTTATCTTGATTTTGGGTTGTTCAAGTATATGCTTTAACTTGCTTTTCTTTCTATGCTTGGACAAGCCCCTATCTGTGCTCTTCTACTCTCCTTATATATATTTGTGTTATATCCTTTCTCTTTATATGTTTCTTATTTCTCCATAACCCCACTTTTTGAAATGACAAAGGGGGAGAAAGTTACGTCTTCTTTTAAAAGAGGAAGAAGGCATGTCTTACATGAAGAGGAGAAGTATGTCCATGTAAAGGGGAGAAGGTAAATGAGAGAAGACATATATGTGTAGAACATATATGAGTAGAAGACATAGTATTCTATAAATGTTATGAAAGCTAACCATGCAGGAGAAATAACATCAATTGAGGGGGAGTATGAAAACTCCATGCACATCAATTGAGGGGGAGCATATGAACTCAATTCTATTGAAACCCCTAGGTTTCTCCAAAGGTATGACTTTACTTAAAATCTTTCAATACATTTATGGAATGGTTTGTCATCTTCAAAAAGGGGGAGATTGTTGACTCAAGGTCAATTAGGTCAATGTTGACTCACGTCTAAATTGACTAAATTCGTGTTTTGATGATGACTAACCATTCCACATATTGGTGTCTAATGTCTCTACTTGAGTGATTTCAGATTAGGTATAGACACACTCCAATTGCCCTAACTTGCGCATATCAAATTGGAGAAAAGACAAGTCAAAGTCATACAAGTGCACATTTTTGTAATATGATGTATATCCATTAAAATCATGCTGTAAATCACTTGTAATGATTGTATGACTTGTAATTAATCTTAGAAAAATATTAGGAGCACTTAGATCGAATATTAGAGCACTTTAGATGCAACTTTGAAAATTGATTACATGCACTTTTTCGGTCGAGTTTCCCAGCCTGAAAACTCGACCGATAAATCCTTGATCAATTTTCTGGAGACTGCATCGGTCAAGTTGTGTTTACACAGAACTCGACCGATCAAGTAACTGACCATTTTGATTCCTACTGGTCGGTCGAGTTTTGTCAGGACAAACTCGACCGATCATTTGAGTATCGGCCTTGTCATTTACTTGATCGGTCGAGTTACCCTTATAGAAACTCGACCGATTGCACTGTACAGAAAAGTGTAGAAAAGTGCTTCTAACCATTGTGGAGTTGCAACAAGTGAAAATAGATCTGTTGCAAGCCAGAAAATGGCTAGTTTTCGTTCACAAGTGTTCCCAAAGGCTAAGAGGCATCCCCAGCTATAAATAGGACCCCTTGGGCTTCATTCCAAGGTTGAGCATTCATTGCAAACTCTATGTGAGGCTCCTATTCTATAGTTCAGTGCTTCCTACAACCTCCTCTCTCTCTCTCTAAGCTTAATCATTTGCTACATCCATTAGAGTGAGTAGGAAATCTGTAAGAGAGATAGTCCTACATGTATATCTTGTGAGGCTCTCACTTCCACCACCTCCATTTCTCTCATTTCAATCATGAAGATGAAGGTTCTCTCTCTTATCAAAGAGAGGTGAAGAAGAACAAGGGAAGGAGTCCATTAGTGAAGATCAAGGCTGAAGACTTGGAGCTAGAGTGGGTAAGCCCTTGGAGAAGGCAGAAGACTCAAGCTCAAGTGGGTAAGACCTTGGTGGAAGCTTCTCCGAGTGAAGGTGAAGTCAAAGGCGGAAGATCCAAGAAGAGTGGGTAATTCTTGCAAGGCTGCAGACTTGGGCAAGAGTAGGTAAGTCCTTGGAAGAAAGGCGGAAGACTCTTGCAAAGTGGGTAAGTCCTTGATAAGGTTGAAGACTCTTTGTATTGGATAGGTAAGTCCTTTGGTTGGTCATGTATTGTATATCTTATGAATGAATATAAGAGTGCAATAGTTTGGAAGTCCTAGAGGTTGACCTCTCTAGGAAAGTGGACTGACACACTTCTAGTTTGAAGTGTGGAAGCACTCTTAATAGCTTGTATCTTGGTGTATGTTCAATCTCTCTCATCCTTGCTATGCATGTTTTAGTTTCACTCAAATTTCCTATTCTGCAACCTAATCTTGTGATATATCTTGAAGGTCTAATTAATTTTTTTAAAGTGCATTCAGCTCTATTCACCCCCCCCTCTAGAGCATCTAATCACCCATCTAGGATCCAACAATTGGTATTAGAGCGGGTCTTCTCCAAGCATACTTCTACAAGTAGGAGAAGATGGGGGACTACCAAGGAGGGAGATACTCGACCAGCCTTCCAATCTTTGATGAGAGCAATTTCCTCTATTGGAGAAGAAGGCTTCAATTATACATACAAGGATCAAGTCTTGAGATGTGGCAAATGGTGAACAACCCATACATGCTACCAAAGACAAAGATTGAAGAATGGGATGAAGCTACCTTGAAGAAAGCAACCTTGAATGCTAGAGCCATGCACATCCTATATGCCTCCATGACCGCCACCGAGTTCAACCAAATTTCTTCATGTGAAACAGCCTATGAGGTATGGAGAAAGCTTTGCATCACTTATGAAGGGACATATCAAGTGAAAGAAAGCAAAGTCTACATGCTCAAAGGGCTACTTAAGAACTTCAAGATGGGAAAGGAGGAGAGCATAGCCAACATGTACTCAAGGGTCAACACCATCTTGAATGGTCTTTCTATTCTAGGACATCCTATATCTAGTGGAGAGATCAACTCTAAGATCCTTAGAACTCTCCCCAAGAGGTGGGAACCCAAGCTGACCTCCATTGAAGAAGCAAGGTCTCTTAGGGATATTCCTATTGAAGAGCTCATTGGAAATCTACAAGCACATGAAGCCACACTTGACAAGAGGGAGGAAGTAGAAAGACAAGAGGAGAAAGAACTCAAGAGAATGAAGAAGGCTGAAATCAAAGCTCAAATCAAGGCTATTGTTGGTCAAGCTTGCCATGTACTCCAAGGGTAGATTCTACAAAGGCAAGTCCTCCTCCATCCGGTTCTTCACATGTGGAAAGAAGGGTCACTACAAGGAAGATTGCCCACAAGGAAAAAAGACCCATCTTCACAAGAAGAAGGAGAAATGCAACTCAAGCTCAAGTGGCTCCTCCAACTCAAGCTCAAGTGAAGATTCAAGTGAAGGATCAAGCTCTAGTGATGAAGGAGAATGCCATTTTGCTCTTATAGAATCAACAAGTAAAGACTCAAGTGAGGTAAATCTAACCTCTTTAGATAAAGAATATTTGATTTCTATTATTCATGATATTTGTGCCTCACTTAAGTCTTCTAAAAGGAAAAAGAAAAAGCTTGCTAAAATTGTTGATAATTTGAATGTAGAACTAGATGATCTTGAACATGTTAATTCTTGCTTGCTTGATTATAAAAATGATTGTCTTAGTCAAGTAGATTCTCTTAAACTTAAAAATACTAGTTTACTTGATAAGGTTAGATTTCTAGAAGCTCAACCTCTTGTGCCTAGTTCTAATGAAGAGCATACTTTAATTATTGATTCCCTCATGCATGATATTGATATTCTTAAATCTGAAAACAAGGACAAAGATTTTGTTTTGCAAGAATTAGAAACAAAAAATGCCTCCTTGTTTGCTAAAATCAATGGGCATGAATCTTGTTCTAGTTCTACTAATAGAGAGAATGATGTTGCTGCTCTTCATATTAGTAGAGATTCTTATTTAACTAAAGCTCTTTGCTTAGAAAATGATCTTTTGTATGCTAGAAATAATATCAATAATTTGTCTTCTTCTATTGCTTCTCTTAAGCATGATAATGACAGTTTGAGATCATCCTTGCAAAGATTCTTAGTTGGTAAAAAGAGTCTTAATGACATCCTACTCCATACTACTAAACAAATTGGTAGACATGGTTTAGGGTATAATAGTAGTCAAGGGAACAACAAAGGTAAAGGACCTCCAATCTTCCATGGAGAATCCTCTAGTTCCAAGACTATGGGCACATGCAATTATTGCAATGAAATTGGTCATTATTCTACTTGTTGTCCTTTTAGGAAAGCACCCAAGAGCAATAGGACTTGGGTTGCTAAACTAACCCTTCCGGACCCAAAAACATGATTGGGGACCATTTCATCTTTCTTCTTGTAGGTACTTACAAATGGATTGACTTGAGCTATTGAATTGCAAATTGACTTCTCAATCCACATGAAAGAAGAAAGGTGAGACGTGTAGAGGGTGACAACAAGTGGAAAAAGCAATGGTAAGAACAAAGGTAATGTTTTTCTTTCTTATAACCAATCCTAACTTGTTTTGTCAAGATGGTGTGCACTATACATATGGTTTTTGAGTCAAAAGTGGTATTTTGTGATTCTCTTCACACTCTTGCTCAAAAATTGTTTCTAATGCTTCTATAGTGCATTACTAACTTGATTAGACATGTTTGGATATGGTTTGTATATTTATCATGCCTTTAAATATGTTTTTATGAAATATATGTGCTTTTTGACAGCTGATCTGTGGGTCGAGTTTTTCCTGTCTGAAACTCGACCGATAGGCACCAATGGGTGTTGCCAACAACTGTCATCGGTCGAGTTGTCAATGCACAGAACACGACTGATAACACTGTGCACAGAATGCACAGTTGGCTTATTGAATGATAATTTCCCTCTCAACTAGATTTTCTCAACCAATAGCCTTATTCTTTGGCACTCTCATTTGGTACCTATATATATGCATATTGCCATGTTCTAAATTGCCTAACTTGCTTACAACTCTATCTCTCTAATTGCTCTAAATTGGTATATCTATATCTTGAAATTACTTGCTTTGAGTTGTTTTGCAGGTTTTGATGATGATCTCTTTGGATCTCTTGGTTGTGTCTAAATTGCTTCCGTTGTGCTCTAACTTTCTACATCTATCTAGGTGTATATTTTGTGTTGATACAAACTTGAGGTTCTTAGGGGTAATCATCTTACGGTAAGGATGCATATCTAGTAAGTTATATCCTTTCATGCCTCTAAAATTGTTTATCTCTTTGTTTGGATATATCTCTTCATCTACTCATAGCTTGCTTTATCTTGTGTATCTTTTGGTATCTCTTGCTATGATCTAGATCCTACTAGCAGTCCTAACTTGTGATAACATCTACTAGTAGTTCATATACATAAAGTTCTAACCTTGTTTATAATTGGCATCTTTGCTCATCTATATGCTATGCTTGTATCTTGTCTCATACATGCTCAAGATTGTTCCTTGAATTGCATATCTACTATCTTGAGTTGATTGCATAACATTGTGATGCAGGGTACATAGATCTACATTATATGTAGAAATTGGAGTATTTTTGGATTTTATGCAGATTTTGTTCCAGTTTCAACTTTCGGTGCAAGGCTAGTGTTTTTCATGTAGAAACAACCTTCGAAGCAAGACTCATTGCGTTGAATGAGCTCTGATGGTTTTTGGTCAAATTCCGTCATCTTGACGGTCAAAATTAGGATTTATTATTTTTCTACAACACTTTATCTTGCTTTTGGGTTGTTCAAGTATATGCTTTAACTTGCTTTTCTTTCTATGCTTGGACAAGCCCCTATCTGTGCTCTTCTACTCTCCTTATATATATTAGTGTTATCTCCTTTCTCTTTATATGTTTCTTATTTCTCCATAACCCGACTTTTTGAAATGACAAAGGGGGAGAAAGGTATGTCTTCTTTTAAAAGAGGAAGAAGGCATGTCTTACATGAAGAGGAGAAGTATGTCCATGTAAAGGGGATAAGGTAAATGGGAGAAGACATATATGTGTAGAACATGTATGAGTAGAAGACATAGTATTCTATAAATGTTATGAAAGCTAACCATGCAGGAGAAATAGCATCAATTGAGGGGGAGTATGAAAAATCCACGCACATCAATTGAGGGGAAGCATATGAACTCAATTCTATTAAAACCCCTAGGTTTCTCCAAAGGTATGACTTTACTTAAAAGCTTTCAATACATTTATGGAATGGTTTGTCATCTTCAAAAAGGGGGAGATTGTTGACTCAAGGTCAATTAGGTCAATGTTGACTCACGTCTAAATTGACTAAACCCGTGTTTTGATGATGACTAACCATTCCACATATTGGTGTCTAATGTCTCTACTTGAGTGATTTTAGATTAGGTATAGACACACTCCAATTTCCCTAACTTGCGCATATCAAATTGGAGAAAAGACAAGTCAAAGTCATACAAGTGCACGTTTTTGTAATATGATGTATATCCATTAGAATCATGTTGTAAATCAGTTGTAATGATGGTATGAGTTGTAATTAAGCTTCATAAAATATCAGGAGCACTTAGATCGAATATTAGAGCACTTTAGATGCAACTTTGAAAATTGATTATAGGCACTTTGTCGGTCGAGTTTCCCAGCCTGAAAACTCGACCGATCAATCCTTGATCAAATTTTTGGAGATTGCATCGATCGATTTGTGTTTACACAGAACTCGACCGATCAAGTAACTGACCATTTTGATTCCTAATGATCGATCGAGTTTTTTCAGGACAAACTCGACCGATCATTTGAGTATCGGCCTTGTCGTTTACTTGATCGGTCGAGATACCCTTATAGAAACTCGACCGATTGCACTGTACGAAAAAGTGCAGAAAAGTGATTCTAGTCGTTGTGGTGTTGCAACAAGTGAAAATAGAGTCGTTGCAAGCCACAAAATGGCTAGTTTTCGTTCACAAGTGTTCCCAAAGGCTAAGAGGCATCCCCAACTATAAATAGGACCCATTGGGCTTCATTCCAAGGTTGAGCATTCATTGTAAACTCTATGTGAGGTTCCTATTCTATAGTTGAGTTCTTCCTGCAACCTCCTCTCTCTCTCTAAGCTTAATCACTTGCTACATCCATTAGAGTGAGTAGGTAATCTTTAAGAGAGCTAGTCCTACATGTATATCTTATGAGGCTCTCACTTCCACCACCTCCATTTCTCTCATTTCAATCATGAAGATGAAGGTTCTCTCTCTTGTCCAAGAGAGGTGAAGAAGAACAAGGGAAGGAGTCCTTTGGTGAAGATCAAGGCTGAAGACTTGGAGCTAGAGTGGGTAAGCCCTTAGAGAAGGCAGAAGACTCAAGCTCAAGTGGGTAAGACTTTGGTGGAAGCTTCTCCGAGTGAAGGTGAAGTAAAAGGTGGAAGATCCAAGAAGAGTGGGTAATTCCTGCAAGGCTGAAGACTTGGGAAAGAGTAGGTAAGTCCTTGGAAGAAAGGCAGAAGACTCTTGCAAAGTGGGTAAGTCCTTGGTAAGGTTGAAAACTCTTTGTATTAGATAGGTAAGTCCTTTGGTTGGTCATGTATTGTTTGTCTTATGAATGAATATAAGAGTGCAATAGTTTGGAAGTCCTAGAGGTTGAACTCTCTAGGCAAGTGGACTGACACACTTCTAGTTTGAAGTGTGGAACCACTCTAAATAGCTTGTCTCTTGGTGTATGTTCAATCTCTCTCATCCTTGCTATGCATGTTTTAGTTGCACTCAAATTTCCTATTTAGCAACCTAATCTTGTGATATATCTTGAAGGTCTAATTAATTTTATTTAAGTACATTCAGCTCTATTCACCCCCCCTCTAGAGCATCTAATCACCCATCTAGGATCCAACAATTGGTATCAGAGCGAGTCTTCTCCTAGCATACTTCTACAAGTAGGAGAAGATGGGTGACTACCAAGGATATTTCTAAAAAATACCCTCATATCTACTCCCATTCCTACCCTTTTATCTCAATTTCCCTAATACTACTTACCCTAGAAACCTATACTTGCCAAGTCCTACTAGAATTACACCTAACCCTAGTTCTCCAACTAGTAGTATAGGCTATATTCTAATAGCACTTGCCTTGTTGTTTAGTTTGATAATCTAGATTGAAATGTGAGATTTTCATGCTATGTTGACCTTCCCCCAACTAATATAAAAGTACATTCCCAAACGGCCCACCTATCCATCATACGGCTTAAAATCCACATTTGCACTCTTAGCTTGTTAATGCTAGTGTAGTCAATTGCCTTTGTTAATTCTTAGCTAATTGCCTAGTTCTAGATAGTTAGTTCTTGCTCAAGTAGTTAGGGCTCCTTTGAACTTGCTTGTACTAACTTGTCTAATTAGTGATAGCTTACGATATAGATTGTTTAATTATTTAGCTTAGTTCTTTGTTGGTAATTGCCATTCTAGTACAGTGTAACTCCTTGCTCTAGCTTAATTGCTTACCTTGCATAGTTTGATAATCTTAGTTCGCCTAGAGTAATTTAGAGTCTTTGTTAACTTAGTTTCATTCTTGATTGTTCATTTTTGCAATTGTAGTGTAATCAAACGAAACCCAATTTTAAACCCACAAGTCCTAATCTCTGCTTTGGGAATGTAGCCAACATCAACCTAGCTCTAGTGCCCTCTTTCTCCCTAAGGATCGACCCCTATACTTGGCTCTCATCTTTACTACAATAGTATCACGTGCACTTGTGGGTGTCCTGTTTAGTATTGTGATTGAATCTTTTTAGGGTTTTTAGAAATATCGAAAGATCCCAAGTGTGTTCGAGTTCTATGGGGTGCATTTTTAAAACTCAATTGGTTAGTGTGTGCATCTCTGGCTCAACACACCAGGCACACTAGGATAACAAAGTCTTGAATGAGGCACGCTCTTAATACAAACAATCAACAAGTGTACTGACTTAGGATGTAGTATAGGGGAGGCAAGTAAAGGGTCGAATCCACCAGGAGAGAGGGCACATGATCTAGGGTTGTTTGCACTAGGTTCCTAATATGGGGTGTAGAATCTTTAGGGTTTGGAAGTCCCCAACCGCATGAAGTCATCAAAATAGTGGAAATAACTACCTTGCAAGGTGGCACGAAGACAAACATACAAGACATTAAGGTGGAAACCTCATACACATATGTCATCATCGGTTCATGAGAAGGGAAAAATGGAGATCAGTTGGAAATGATCATTAGGTGAGAGCCCTATAAGTTAGACTTCTCTAGACGCATTCCCTGTATAGGAGGTTAGATCCCTTGATCAAGTTATATGACCAAAATTTCAGAGGGTGTAGGTCATTGATAGGTATCTAGATAAAGGGGTCCCCTTGAGAAAAGTCCATTGGAGCTTGGAAAGTGGCCATGGAGGGAACCATTAATAAGGATAGAGAAGGAGGTCATGGTGACACAATGCTTACTTGATTGGATCCATGGGTATGGCAATCCATGATCAAACATCAACTTCCATAAGAAATAACATATTATGTGATCAAGGGCTTTCTAAAAATCTAGTTTGAGGGTAGTTAGGGGTATTTTTTTATATTTATGGAGTTGGATGATCTCATTGGCCAACATATATGCATCTTGGATATTCCTCCCTTTAATTACTACTAATTAATTTGGTGATATAATGATGGTGAGGAGTGAGTTTGAAGTTAAGGGTTTTGTCTATTATTTTGTAACTATGATTTAGGAGACTAACATGTCTAAAGTTATGTATGAGTGTTGGCTTTGTTGTTTTTGGGAGAAGGGTGATATGCATAACATTAAGTCTTCAATTGAATCCCATTAGTTAGGAGTGGAGTGGAGGTTATTCAGTATATCAATGAAGAAGGGGGGTAAAGTAGGCATAGGGCATTATAAAAATAATTTAGAGAAACCATAAGGTCCCAGGGATTTATCTGGATGGATGTCAATCATGCCAAGTTAATTTTGGATTTAGAAAATGGAGTTAAGAGTGACGATTGGTTCTTGATTTTTGAGGTAATAGAACATAGAAGGCTTGAGGAGGAAGTTGTGGTTGAATAAGTGGGTTGGTTTGGTTGAGAAGATTGTGGAATGAGTGATAATGTGTTGCATAATGTTGTCTTATCTTGAGGTGAGGCGGCCATGGATGTTGGAGAGGTATATAATGTTGTGAGTTTTTTTTGATTGAGAATTTTTTTTGGAAGAAGAAGTGTCCCTTTAAGCGATCCACATAATTTTAGATCTTTGTTTCTAGTGGATTTCTTTGGATATCAGGAGGTCTTGTAGGGTCTTAGATTGCATCGTGGTTTGGGCGTGGGTGCTTTGGTCCAGGTAGGTTGGTTGAGTATTGTTAGAGGGTGGGACATGAACTGTTAAGTTAGGATATATGGTTGTCTTAGGAGATGTGTGTCCACTATTTAAGGGTAGGGTGACACAATTTGAGAAAATTATTTAGGTATTTTACATGATAGTTATGTGGGCTATAGAAATATGACCAAAATGTGAGGACAACAGCAAAAAATCATGGGTGATTAGCCAAGAACCTTCAAAATCTAAAGGTGGTGTGGCCCTAGAAAATAGGTTTTGTAGAGGTTGGTGTGCGTGTGTGATGCACACACTCATTCAAATAATTTGTAAACCCTAATGGACACTCTCAATACTCAAACACTTAATCACAAGCACATGGGTTCACATTGTAGCATAGAAGGTGGCAAGCAGGGTTCAAACCCATGAGAGAGGGGGAAATAGAGCTAATTTTCATTTTGGCTAGGTTCCTAATATGGAGTCCTTGGTTCAAGGATTTAGCTTGGTTTTTGATTGAATTACACCAAGTGGTCAAAACAATAAATTAACAATGGCAATAATAAAAGCCTATTGTAAACCTAGACAAGTTAATTCTAATTAGTAAAGAAAGGGATCTAAGTAAGAAAAAAAATAATAAGACTAAGGCAAGAAAATAGAGCAAGTTAACACTAAATTCTAGACTAGAAAAGCAATCCTAATTATCAACCAAGAGGTGGAAACTAGTTAGACTAGGCAAGAGAAGCACTACACTAGCAATTAGACAATTAGAGCAAGCAAAGTAGAAACCAACTAGCTTATACTATCACAAGTAATGACAAGAAAACACTAACTACACTAGCAAGACCTAGCTATCATGAATGAACATGCCAAAACCAAGAGCAAAAACACAAGTGGATGCGTCACATAATATAGGCCTTGTGAGGCCCGAGTCGAACTCAGGGAGACGTAGTCTCAGTGACTACTACTAACGACAATACGATCATCTAGTCCGACTGAAATGGTTAAATTGGGTTTTAACAAAATAAAAGAAAATGAAAGAGAAAACAACAATGGTTGATTCAATTATGATGAAATTCCTTAGGTTTACCAGTTTCACCATGGGGTCTCGTTGTATATCGATTTTACCAGATTAATATAAATCCCATTAATATCCTGGACAGAAAGCCTGTAGCTTGAATTGTTCGCTCCTGCGATACAATCCACTACCTAAGTCTAAGCCAATTCCATGTCAATGGTAATTTTATTCTCAGATTAGGCACATTCTTGAAAACTCTGGGTTCTTTCCACTACCCGTACGTCACCTATTCCAAGGAACACGTGGGGCAGTGTATAAGTTATGGTTTTCTAATTATTAATCCTCCTTTCAGAGTGATTATTGGTCTAATACCTTATCGATGTTGATCAAGCAGCGATAAGTCCTTTAAATCCACACTTATATATCCAGGAATAAAGTGAAACTTATACTAAATCATGTAAATAGTTAATACGATGATTCCCCTGGGCTATTCTCGGGTCTGAAGGAATAGAAGGGTTTATCCCTACATGGTTATCAGTTGAAAATACATGGAAGGAGGGAAGAAAAAAGTAGGAAACATGAAAGAATTTGTGTAACCCCTAGAAAGGCAATGTTCTGGATGATCCTTCTCGAGAAACGTACGATCTGCAGTCTTTCGGCGGTAAAAACGCCCATCAAAGGTACTCGAATCATCTGGTTGTCATCCTTCAGTTCCGTGCTCCTCTCCCTCTCTTCTCTCGCTGTCATGCGGTGCAACCTGAAATCCCTTTTTGGTCTGGTCGGCCTCCCCTTTTGTCCTTGGTCACTTACAGTGCCATCTAACGTGGACTGTTGGATTGGGGCGGCCGGTTTAGATTGCTGAAAAACAGAGTCAGTGGCACCGAATTGGTGGTTGGTGGCACTGACAACATCAAGCTTTTGTCCATCTCTAGCTGAGTCGGTGCCATCGATTGGAATGTCGGTGGCACCAAGCTGAGGTGAATTTTCTCCCTTTCTCACTGACGCTAACTCAATGGCACCGACCTGTGTGGTCGATGCCATCGAATCGTCTGGTTGACCACATCCATCGCTATAGGTAACTCAGTGGCACTAACTTTAGGGGTCAATGCCATCGACTCTTCTGGTCTATTGTATCCTTCTCGATGATCTTATCTCAGTGGCACCGACTCTGCTTTGTATATAAAATACCTAAAAAATGTAGAAAAACACATATAAGTCTGAGGAATATATAAAATTATATAAATATGATAAAATAAGATTAATTTGATGCAAATAGAGTGTACATGCCAACAATAGTGATTTATGAGATTATAATCAAGAAAGTGACAAACAAATACACAAAACATGTATAAAATCGGCTTGTAAAAGCGACTCAAAACCCGTGCATCAAACTCCCCTGAGATGAATCTTGCTCGTCCTCGAGCAACAATACCTTTGGATCTGATTGAGATAAGTCAGCAAAAGGATACTAATACATAAAATATATCTAGGTGTCTCTCACCTTTCGGTCCTCATACCGGCCCTTACTGACCACTGAACACTAACTGCCCTATAGGAGACCAAAAATCTCTATCCAAGATGCCCCCTCCCCCAATTAATGAGACACTATCAGTTAGAGCAGTTAATATGATAGAATCATTTGGTTCATACTTGATGTATTGTGTGATCTCCTATCTACGTTGCTCTTTTCTGTACCTACCATCTACATGGAAGCAATTCTCCTGATAGAATAATGAATGAGGAGATAATCATTTGAGTGGCCTATCAATAAGAGCAACGAGTGGTTGAATTAGGTGGATGTAGAAGAATCATGAGCACATAAAATCATCCATGCAATCACAATTATGATAAACCTATGATGATGAGAATTTAATAAAATGCTCCTAATGCCTAATCTTTGCGGTGAAATGATGCATGCAACTATCATTTCATCTCAAGATAAGACAAAATATCTACAAAATAAAATCATGTGCTAACTTTTCTTTATAATTGAGTAGAATTGTGCCCTTGAACTTTCAGAAATATATAAGTACTTTTTTTCATTTAAGCCCCTTTTTCATGATAAAATTACTTTGGGCTTTTAATTGCTGACACGCTTTTTATGTGCGTAGAAACGCAAGTGTACGCGTCAATGTAATATAGGCCTTTGGAGGCCCGAGTCAAACTCAGGGATACATGAATTGTCGGAGACTACTACTAACTACTCGCAATCATCTAGACCGATTAAATAGTTGGGAGTTGTTGTTAAAATTAAAAGAAAATGAAAATAAAATAAAACAAAGCAATCGATTAAATGTTTGGTTTAATCAATTCAAAATGAGATCTTTAGGATTGCGGTTTCACCGCAGGTTTTCATTGTATTAAATTCTATGTAGTCACTCAAATTTATCTCTCTATCCGGGTAGTGGCCTGAAATCAGAATTGCCCACTGTCGTGGTACAATTCACTACCTATGTCTAGGTCGGTTCCACCGTCGTAGTAACCTATACCCTAAACTAGGTGCATTAAAAATGATCTCTCGGTATCCACCATTAACCTTACACCACCTTGTTCAAGGGATTTGTCAATTAATGTAAATTCCGTCTCTTTTCAACCATTAATTTTTCTTTCAAAGTAATTAAGGGCATTAGATTATTATTATGGTGATCAAGCATAAAAATATAATTGAGAAAACAAAATTATACCACGGATTTAAGAGATAAGGTATGAATTACTATGATAAAATTGTCATATAATGAATTCTTGGGCTACTCCTGGTCCTAAAGACAAAGGGGATTAGCCCTGCATGTTCATCTCAGAGCAAAATGTGGAGTAGAAAAAGGGAAACATGGAGAAAAATGTGATTGAGTGGTGAAACCCCTGAACGGAGAAGATCCAAGCGATACTTGGTGTAGAATACGCGTTCTCCCACCTTTCGGTGGTGGAAATCGTCTTCTTCGGCGTCCGAATCAGCTGGGGCGTGCTTCTGGGCTCCGTTCTTCTCTCCACCCTTCTCGGGACGTGTGCAACGGCTAATGACGTGATCCCTCACTCTTGGCCACCGTCATTAGGTATAATCACCAAATTAGGTCGCCAAAATATCACAGCCGTCGGATTTAGATCAATCTGAAGCAAACATGTATCTAACGGTGTCGATATCATCGACGAGAGTCGATGGTATCGACCCGGCACTGTATCGGCTGAATTTCTTTTCTTTTCTTTGTCGCAACTGATGCCACCTCGATACCATCGACGCGGGTCGATGGTATCGACAGTCATAGGCGTCAGTTTTGTCCTTTTACCACCGTTGTAGCTCCACTAGTCGATAGTATCGACATATGTGTCGATAGTATCGACTCACTCTTTGCCAGAAACCTGATGATATCTCGATACCATCGACATCCCTGTCGCTAGTATCGACTTTCTTCTGGTCCTTGCGGCTGGCAACCTGTGGTCCGGTCGATGGTATCGACCACTGTCGATGGTATCGACAGTAGAAGATACTTGTTTTTCCTAAAATTACAACACGAGACCACATAAGTCTACACAAAACGTATTCTTTTGATAATTTATACTCAAAATGCTGAAATAAGGGAGATTTGACATAGAGAAGTAACATAGACCAAAGTAGATGAATTATGCAACATTAACTACAAAAATGACTAATAAATGCATAAAACATATATAAAACAAGTCTATAAATGTGACTCAAAATCATCGCATCAAACTCCCCTAAGCTTGAACATTGCTCACCCTCGAGCAATAAAACCTTAGAATAGAATTGCCAGAGTCAACTAAAGAACAACGCATCACAACAAACATCCCATATGACTCCCACCGGACATTCACATACCGACCCTCGCTAACCACAGAATGATAATTACCCTAAAGACGACATTAATCATCCATAAAAGATATCTACCTCAAAACTAATGAACACTATCACATAAGGCAGTTAACATAATAAAATTCACCGGTCCAGACTCAGTGCATCTTGTGATCTCCTATACTATGTTGCTCGCCCTAACTACAATCTAAATGGAAGCAGCTCTCCTGATATTCACAAGTGAGGAGAAAATCACGGTGGCCTACCAATTCGAGCAACGGGTGGATGAAATGGGTGGTTTATGGAAGAAATGGAAGCAGTATACGGTTTCAACATGCATAAAACAAGAATGCCCTAAATGATGCGTTTGCACATGAACATGCCCTAATGCCTAAGATTGGGTGGAATGATGTATGCACTAATACCCCGTCTCAAAATGAGATGGATATTTAACTGAGCTACATCATGCACTTACTCATCTTAAAATGCAGGTGAGATTATGTTCCTTTCTCCCTCTTATCCTACTTGCTTCTTAATAACTTTTTTTTTTTCAATTTCAATTTTTTTTTCAGATTTTTTTTAAAAAATGTTTTTTTTTCAAGCCCTTATATCCACAAATGACAATGAATAGTTTATTGGGCTTACTTTTTCTGCATAACTCAAATATTTGAACTATTTAGAAGGTATGGAACAATTTAATTCACCATCAAAGAAGAAATGAGGTACATGATATACTCTATGCATAAAAATTATGAATGCAACTAAATGACATGGACCTAAGGGTAATGTGCATGTATAACTATTCTATTTTTTTATTTTTCATGCAAAACATATGAAAGTGGTTGCAATGCACAACCTATCTACATGATATGCAATCAAAAAGGTTAACACTGTACTTTACTTCCAAATCTTGTGGTGGATTGTGAAAAACAATTGGGTGGAAAGATCACAAGACTACTTGACTGAACCTTTGAAAAGTATTATGTGTCCCTCCTTACTGACCTGTGTAATAGTTAAGAGGTCTCTCTCTCTTACTTCAAATTAGAGTCTCATTATCATTTGGTCAGTTTAGGCTCAAACAACCAATTCCGTCCACTTTTCATAGATCATTAGAGATGTACAGTTGTGATTTTCTGTTTTAAAGTTGACAAAACCAATCATTTTCTTAAGTTATGTGCTCAAAGTTGAACAACACGCAAGCTTGCGAACACTCAAATATTTTTAATTTTCCCTTAATTCCCATGTACATGCAACTAAGATGACACAAGACCTAGGACATCCATGATTACACTAGATAGAATGTGGATCCTACAAACAAACTAAGATTGCAAGAAATAAATGACAAGAACAAAATAAAACTAAAAACAGAGAAAATAAAAGATAGAGTTGTTCCAACTACCCCCCTAAGCTTGAATCCGACTATGGCCTCATAGTCAAAAACAATCTTAAAGGTTGGAATAGAGATACCGATTTACTCTTCTGGCAGAGGTTGGTATTGTGGAGTCGTGGGGTCCCAAGATGGGTACTCCACCTGGAAGCTCAGATCAAACTGGGCCCTAGGTGGAGGTTGTGGATACCCCCCAAAATAGTTCTGGATCCAGTAGTGATCATAAAAGGGATGCTGTTGCATCTCCATCCTATACAACCTGTCATGAATCTGTTGTTGGTTGCCAAGGAGGAGGCACTCATTCTCGAAGATTGCCCTTTGATTGTCAAGTAACTGGTTTGTAGTATCCTGAATACCGGTATACACTGTAGTGTGATGTTGTTGCGTCTGCAGTATGTCCTGCAGCATAGCATACATGCCTTGTATAGAATAGACATCCTCGCTTTGCTGCAAGGGCGGTGGTGGTGGCGGAGGCTGCGAAGATGAAGATACACCCAGATGCATGTGAGGACGCTTCCGTGGTGCCACTCATTCCCGAAGAGGAGTGTAGGCCTCCTCTTCCTCTTCAGCCTCGTCGTCATTGTTGTTGTCGTCGTCGTTGCTGCTGTCTTCATCAGAGTCAGCAATGGCTATGATAGGCCATTGGAAATGTTGCGCCCCTTCGATATTGAAGATAGGATCGGGAAGCGAGCATTCTTGGTAAGCATGGTTTACATGGAAATGAGCATAAGGTAAACCATCCCAAAGCAAGATCAAATTTGATCGGTGAAGATGTTGCACGTTAACCTTGCTTCGGCTGGAGAGCGGGGTCAAAGTTGAGAAATTCAGCCCGAGGTAGTGTGCCAGCGGAGTAATGAGTCCTCCAAAGTGAATTGGAGCCCTCCACGTGCTCCTCTTTACTGCCAAGACCCGCTGCAGAAAGAAAGCTCCCCAGTTGCATTCTTGGCGCTTCAGGAGTTTATACAAGAAAAATAGATCTGACTCCTGGAATTTGCTAAGGGACAGATCACCCCTAGCAAATAAAGTAGAACTCACCATCCGGTGGAGAATCCGTATGAATGGATGCTTGAAGTAGGCTACTGCAACATTGTGGTAGCTCACTGATTTGCCCGGCGGCACCGTCACAAGCTCGGCAAAGATCGCGTCGTAGTCGGTACGGTTGTCCGGCCGCCGGTAGTCGTGTCGCGAATGATTCCAGATATAGATCTTGTTAAACTGCCGGAGTGTAAGAGGGTAGTCGTTGTTGTACAGCCAGAAAGAGACCCGACCCTTGATCCACTCGCGGTCGGTGGCTATGACGTCGTTGGGTACGACGCAGACATCCAACGACGCCATAAACTCAGCCACCAACACCTTGTAAGTCGGACACTCACTGAAGAACGGATGGCCATCGGCATGGAACTCCAACTCGTTAGGCCTTCTTCCCGTGTGTCGAGCCTGCCCCTTCAGAACGTAGGCAAGGTATGCTTCGAACCCCAAGTTGCGGATTGTCTCCCGTTCAACATAATGGGTCGACTCGATCTTTCTCTTCAAGATCTCCTCGTAGATCTTCTTGACCTCCACGGATGGATGAATAAGCCACGGTCGTGAAATCGAAGCGGTAGGTGGTGGCACGAACTCCGGAATTTCCATCGGGTCGACGCGTGAAGAAGATGCACTAGCAACATGCACCATGGTTGTGACAGAAGGAGGAGAAGAGAGAGAGCTCGGTGAAGATCGGAGAAAGAAATCTCCGCTCGATGAAGAACGTGCTCCTTGTTGCTCGTCGTCAGGCTTGGATCGCTCTGGAATACACTCGGCATAGGTGGAGGAGGATTGCTTTGGAGTTGTGACGTCATATGATGACAATCCTTCTCATATATAGCCGCGGCCGGTGCTGCTGTATGCCCGTCGATACCATCAACGCGGGTCGATGGTATTGACATGGGTAGCACAACCCGTACTACCGCTAGTATCGACGGTCGTCGATGGCTGGATCTGTGGGTCCCAGATTGCTGACGTGTCGATACTATCGATGCGAGTCGATGGTATCGACCCGTCCCCCGGATTGACATTCTGGTTGCTACGATCACCGTAGATCTCTCCTCACGGATTGTTGAAGTGGCTCGTCGATACTATCGACGCGAGTCGATGGTATCGACCCTTTGATTAGGGCAACTTCCTCACGAGGCCGGCCGCCGCCTTCTGTATATGAATGTGTTGATACCATCGACAGGCCCGTCGATGGTATCGACTTTACTGAGATGATTCTTCTGAAAATCTCCAGAGATCTCGTAAGTATCGACACCCATGTCGATACTATCGACCTCTGCTTGCGATCTGCCTGTTAGTAAGTCGATACCATCGATGAGGCCGTCGATAGTATCGATGCGGTGCAATTTCTGCAGTCGCCAACTTGTACCGCGGTCGATACCATCGACTCAAGGGTCGATGGTATCGACTCTACCTCAGTCCTGCACATGTAGCAAACGATCACGGTATCTTTTTACACTAAAAACTAAGTCAAAAAAAATCAAACTACGAATGTAGAAGAACTAAACTAAAGTACCGATGGTTGGGTTGCCTCCTAACAAGTGCCCTTATTTAACGTCTTAGGCTAGACGACTTGAAGCTCGTCATGCATCCGGAAGTGCAATGAGTTTGACCTCATTCACCTTCCTTGTATATTCTTCACGATAATACAACTTCAACCTTTGTCCATTGACCAAAAATGTGGTCTCGCCATCACGCACCATGATTGTGCCATGTGGTCTGACCTCCTCTACCGTAAATGGTCCACTCCATCGGGATTTTAGCTTCCCGGGATGTAACTTCAGCCTCGAATTGAACAAAAGCACACGATCTCCTTTCTTGAAGGTGCGCATCTGAATGTGGTAATCATGAATCAACTTCGTGTGCTCCTTGTATATCTGAGAGTTTTCATATGCATTCATTCGCATCTCATCAAGTTCATTTAATTCAAGTAACCTCTTCTTCCCTGCTTCATCATAATTCAAGTTTAGCTTCCTAAGCGCCCAATGTGCTTTGTGCTCTAATTCTACCGGTAAGTGACAGGCCCGACCATAAGCCAACCTAAAAGGCATGGTGCCTATAGGTGTCTTGTATGCCGTCCTGTATGCCCACAACGCGTCCGGTAGTAGGGCACTCCAATTCTTCCTCGTGGAAGCCACAGTACGCTCCAAGATCTTCTTAATTTCTCGATTGGAGACATGCACTTGTCCTTGAGTTTGTGGGTGGTATGGGGTACCAATGTTATGTTTGACCCCGTACTTTCTCAATAGTGCCGAGAACTTTTGATTTCGGAAGTGTGTACCCCCGTCACTAATGATCATTTTGGGCACACCGAACTTACAGAAGATATTTTCTTTAACGAACCTGCACACTACAGTGGAATCATTAGTCTTTGTGGGTATTGCCTCTACCCACTTTGACACATAATCAACAGCCAAAAGGATATACAAATTAGAATTTGAGGACACAAAGGGTCCCACAAAATCTATACCCCATAAATCAAATACCTCAACCTCCTAGAAAACATTAAGGGGCATCTCTTGTCTCTTCGAAATGTTACCCGCCCTTTGGCAGGAATCACATTGCCTCACGAACTCATAAGCGTCCCTAAACAAGGTAGGCCAATATAGGCCACTTTCCAGTACTTTGGCTGTCGTACGAGAGCTTGCATGGTGTCCGCCCGTCGGTAGTGTGTGGCAATGACGAAGAACACTCTCGTATTCCACCTCAGGTACACACCTACGTAGGACACCATCCTTGCATTGCTTTAAGAGAATAGGGTCATCCCAAAAATAATATCGTAGAGAATGGAATTTTTTTTTCTTCTCTTGATATGTCCAATCATCTGCAATGATTCTACAGGCAAGATAGTTCACAATATATGAAAACCACGGATCTTTAGAATTCACTTTCAAAAGATGTTCATCCGGAAATGTCTCGGTAATGGGTATGTGTAAATCTTTTTCATCTACCCTCGCTAACCTAGACAAATGATCCACTACAACATTTTCAATCCCCGCCTTGTCTTTGATTTCGATATCAAATTCCTATAAAAGCAAGATCCACCTAATCAATCTAGGTTTGGCATCTTTTTTCTCCTTCAAATACTTAATAGCGGCGTGGTCCGTACAAACTATGACTTTCGATCCAACTAAATATTGCCGAAATTTTTCAAAAGAGAACACAACGAAAAGCAATTCTTTCTCAGTAGTCATGTAATTGAGTTGGGCGTCATTCAAAGTCTTAGAGGCATAAAAAATCACAGCGGGTTTATTGTTCACCCGTTGTCCCAACACAGCTCCAACGGCGAAATAGGATGCATCACACATGAGTTCAAACGGCTTGGTCCAATCCGATGTTTGCACAACCGGTGCAGAAATCAATTTTTCCTTAAGCACGTTGAACGTGTGTAGACATTTTTCATTGAAGTCAAAAACAACATCCTTTTCTAAAAGCTCAGTTAAAGGTTTGGTGATTTTAGAAAAATCTTTTATAAAACAACAATAGAAACCGACGTGACCTAAGTAACTTCTTACCCCTTTTACCGAATTTGGTGGGGGCAATTTGGAAATTACTTCAATTTTTACCGGATCGACCTCCAAACCTTTGCTAGACACTTTATGTCCTAGCACTATTCCTTCACTCACCATCATGTGACATTTTTCCCAGTTGAGGACCAAATGTGTGTCCTTATCTAGATTGTAAAGGCATTCATCAAAAGATGCACCATAAACCGAGAAATCATCCATAAAGACCTCTAAACAGCGTTCTACCATATCAGAAAAAATGGCGAGCATGCAATGCTGAAAGGTCTCCAGTGTATTACATAATCCAAAAGGCATACGGAGGTATGCAAACGTTCCATAAGGACAAGTGAAGGTGGACTTCTCTTGGTCCTTAGGATCTATCGAAATCTGATTGTACCCCGAATACCCATCCAGAAAACAACAATGTGATCGGCCGGCTAAGCAATCTAGAATTTAATCAATAAACGGAAGAGGAAAGTGATCCTTTAGTGTAGCAGCATTCAGTCGTCGGTAATATATACAAACACGCCACCCGGTTACCAAGTGGGTGGTGACAGCTTCATTTAAGAGATTATAAGTAACAGTGATTCCCCCCTTTTTAGGGACTACCTGCGTGGGACTCACCCATGTCGAGTCAGAAATAGCATAGATTATACATGCGAAAAGAAGTTTAATCACGTCCTTCTTCACAACCTCCATAATGCTCAGATTTAGTCGACGTTGCGGTTGAATCACCAGTTTGGCTCCCTCCTCGAGCCGAATCTTGTGCTGGCACAAGGTAGGGGAGATCCCCTTGATATCTGCAACAGACCACCCAAATGTTCCCCGGTGGTTCTTCAGCACTATCAGCAAGTGGTCCTCCTCCTCAGCACTCAGATAAGCAGATATAATCACAGGCAACTTTTCTTCCTCAGCTAGAAATGTGTACTTGAGGTGCGGTGGCAGCGGCTTCAATTCTAATTCTGACAGTTTGATTAAGGATGATTGAAGCGGTGGTGGGAGTTCGGCTAAATCTTCATAGTATCTTGCATAGAAACATGGCAACATCTGAAGCATCTTGGCGCACTCCTTCAGGGAATCGCTTCTCATCCAATCATGAGTGATATTGACTAAGCAGGCCTCAAGTGGTAATTCTAGATATGCATCAAAAATTGAATTTGCTATAGCCTCATCTTCAATAGAGGAAGGAATGTCCTCCTCCTCATCGTTTGGAAAACCTACAGCCTTGCAAATAGATACCACCTTGGTCTGTTCCATGATGTCCACAGCCAAAGTCCCTTTTTCCACCTTAGTCATTACATGGGCCATATCTAAAAATGGCTTCCCTAGACAAAGTGAGATATTGTTGTCAAAATGTTTTACCATGTGGCATTGCTCCTTGGATTTAGGTGACATGGCACTGGAGGGAATGACCATCTCAAATCAGTCATCGGCTATACCTAAGGTCAAACGACCTCTCCCCATCTCAAGTATCATGTCAGCTGTAGCTTGGAAGGGTCGTCCGAGTAGTAGCCCATTGCCTTGTTCATCTTGCATCTCCATGACGACAAAATCTGCTGGAAAAACAAATCGATCCACTTTCACTAACACGTCTTCACAAATACCGTATGGCTTTACCACTGAATTGTCTGCCAATTGGATTGTCATGTTGCTCGGTCGTGACTCTTTTAATCCCAACTTCTTGAATGTAGATAGGGGCATCAAGTTAATGCTCGCCCCTGAGTCACATAGCGCTTCACCAAACTTAACTTTCCCAATGTAACATGAGATGTTGAAACAGCCCGGATCCTGCCTCTTTGGTGGCAATGTACCCATGATGAAGGCACTCACCTGCTCCTTAAGCACAAAAACCTCTGTGTCTGGGATTTTTCTCTTCTTAGTGATGATGTCTTTCAGAAATTTTCCGTAAGAAGGGATTTGCTCAATAGCTTCCAATAAAGGGATGTTGACTGAAAGCTTTCTGAAACTGTCTAGAAACTTTTTAAATTGGGCATCCACTTTCCTTGCCTTAGCACTATTCGGATATGGGACCGGGATAGCCTGTGCCCTTTGATGAGGTGGCACATAAGGTGTCCTTTTATGCGTCTCCTCCTCATCTACAATAGGATCTTCAGTAGCATCCACTGCTATATCCGCAACTGGTTTTGTGACTGGTATGGGCAGCTGCTCAGTGGCCTCACCTTCAATTTTTGCTTGGAGTTTGCTTGGTTCATCGGCTCTGGGATTTAACAGTTTCTTGCCACTCCTTAACAAGATGGCCTTCGCCTGCTGGTTTCCTCCTGTAATATTAGTGTTACCCGGAAAACCTTTGTGCGCCGGCTTCTTCAAATTGGCTATCTCCGCTGCCATTTGTGCCATGGAAGTTTCTATTGTCCTCATTTGAGCCCCATGGCTCTACAGTGTCTGCCCGAATTGGTTCATAAACTCCCCTTGTTGCTTTATCTGCTGGCCAAAAGTAGTCATTAATTCTTGATTTTGCTTTATCACTTGATTGAGCAACTCTGTGCTCTTATCCTCCGCTACTGGATGGGGTTTTGCATCTGGATCCTGCAAGAAGTTGTTTGGATCCTTCCAGGAGAACTTCTTGTCTTTCCTCCATGAATAATCATTATTTCTGTAGCCTTGCTGCTGCCTCATGAATTTAACTTGAGCCTCATCCTCGAACTCAGTATCCTCCTTTGCAAGCAGTTTCTTCGCGAGAAGAGCCATCTTCTCATTCAGCTCCTTGATTGCTTTAGATTCCCCTGCCACTAGAACATGCTCCACAACATCTCTTTCACCCCACGATTGCTTCTTGGCCATGTTCTTAAGGATTTCCCAACACCTGGAGTCTGTGTTGTTCAAGAAGAATCCTGAGCCTGTTGAATCGAGGTTGCTTCTATCATGCTCGGAGAGAGAAAAATAGAAGATCTTGACCTGTGTCTCCTTGTCAAGCCTGTGATGCGGGCACCACCTGAGCATGATCTGAAACCTTTCTCATGTCTCAGATTAGGTCTCTCCTGCTTTCTGGGTGAAGTTGTGGATCTTCCTGATCATGTCATTGGTCTTCTCAGGCGGGAAGAACCTTTCAAAGAAAACCTCCACCATGTGGTCCCAGGATTCCACATATTCATCGTCCAGGTTGTGCAACCACTCCCATGCGTTTCCCGCTAGAGAACTCAGGAAGAGCTTCAAGTAGAGAACATCTTGTGGAAATCTGTCTATTTTTATCATATCACAATTCTCCACAAATTGACTTATATACGCGACTAGGTCTTCATTATTGAGCCCATGGAATGCATTCGACTTAACTAAGTCAATTAATGCAGGATCAATCTTGTATGTCGGAATATTAACCGCCTGCTTCTTGATCGGCCCCTTGGTAGCAGATGAAGAAGAAGCTTTGATCTTCTCCCATATTGTCTATGGTTCTTCCATTTCTTCTTGTTCGGATTCTGAATCTGTTTCTTCTAAGTAGTCTTGATTGTGGCCTTCTTCGTCGTCAGGTCCCGTCAGTAGAACCTCTGGTGCCTCTTGTGTGTAGTTGGTACTACGCGTCTGCACCATACACAGTACCTGCAAAGTGAAAATTTAAGGTCAGTACCGTGCTTGATGATTACAAAATTTAGAGAATATACTATGAATTTTTAAAATGATAAATAAAAATAAAAATGTGGCCTAGAGTGGCCGCTTGCAGCACTCGTAGTGTCGACAACTTGTCGTATCCCCGGCAACGGCGCCAAAAACTTGACACGCTTTTTACGTGCGTAGAAACGCAAGTGTACGTGTCAATGTAATATAGGCCTTTGGAGGCCCGAGTCAAACTCAGGGATACGTGAATTGTCAGAGACTACTACTAACTACTCGCAATCAGCTAGACCGATTAAATAGTTGGGAGTTGTTGTTAAAATTAAAAGAAAATGAAAATAACACAAAACAAAGCAATCGATTAAATGTTTGGTTTAATCAATTCAAAATGAGATCTTTAGGATTGTGGTTTCACCGTGGGTTTTCATTGTATTAAATTCTATGTAGTCACTCAAATTTATCTCTCTATCCGGGTAGTGGCCTGAAATTAGAATTGCCCACTGTCGTGGTACAATTCACTACCTATGTCTAGGTCGGTTCCACCGTCATAGTAACCTATACCCTAAACTAGGTGCATTAAAAACGATCTCTCGGTATCCACCATTAACCTTACACCACCTTGTTCAAGGGATTTGTCAATTAATATAAATTCCATCTCTTTTCAACCATTAATTCTTCTTTCAAAGTAATTAAGGGCATTAGATTATTATTATGGTGATCAAGCATAACAATATAATTGAGAAAATGAAATTATACCACAGATTTAAGAGATAAGGTATGAATTACCATGATAAAATTGTCATACAATGAATTCCCGGGCTACTCCCGGTCCTAAAGACAAAGGGGATTAGCCCCGCATGTTCATCTCAAAGCAAAACGTGGAGTAGAAAAAGGGAAACATGGAGAAAAACGTGATTGAGTGGTGAAATCCCTGAACAGAGAAGATCCAAGCGATCCTTGGCGTAGAATAAACATTCTCCCGCCTTTCGGTTGTGGAAATCATCTTCTTCGGCATCCGGATCGGCTAGGGCGTGCTTCTGGGCTTCATTCTTCTCTCCACCCTTCTCAGGACGTGTGCAGTGGCTAATGATGTGATCCCTCACTCTTGGCCGCCGTCATTAGGTATAATCACCGAATTAGGTCGCCAAAATATCACAGCCATCGGATTTAGATCAATCTGAAGCAAACATGTATCTAACGGTGTCGATACCATCGACGAGAGTCGATGGTATCAACCCATCTCTGTATCGGCTGAATTTATTTTCTTTTCTTTGTCGCAACTGATGCCACCTCGATACCATTGACGCGGGTCAACGGTATTGACAGTCATAGGCGTCGGTTTTGTCCTTTTACCGCCGTTGTAGCTCCACTAGTCGATAGTATCGACATATGTGTCGATAGTATCGACTCACTCTTCGCCGACAACCTGATGATATCTCGATACCATCGACATCCCTGTCGCTAGTATCGACTTTCTTCTGGTCCTTGCGGCTGGCAACCTGTGGTCCGGTCGATGGTATCGACCACCGTCGATGGTATCGACAGTAGCAAATACTTTTTTTTCCTGAAATTACAACACGAGACCACATAAGTCTACAGAAAAACGTATTCTTTTGATAATTTATACTCAAAATGCTGAAATAAGGGAGATTTGACATAGAGAAGTAACATAGACCAAAGTAGATGAATTATGCAACATTAACTACAAAAATGACTAATAAATGCATAAAACATATATAAAACAAGTCTATAAATGTGACTCAAAATCATCGCATCAATTGCACTTCACCTTTAATTATTTTTTTTAAGTGCTTTCTCTTTTTTTTAACGAATGGGCACAATCACTATCTTTTTATTAAGAGAGAAGAAGTTAGACATGATTTTATGCAAGAAGAAATGTCATGCTTATGCAATTAGATGAACAAAGGTGTTATGTACTAAATGACATGCAGCATGAATTTTTTGTGCATGTATGATTTTCTATATATATTGTTTATGTATATGCTAATGCAAATAAGAATAACCAACTACTATGAAAAGTCTATTATGAAATGTAAATGCAAACAAAAGAAGAATGATAACATGTACTCAATCCTCTTATGGTGGGGTGTGAGTAAAAGGAATGTGGTGGTTGATAAGAGATAGAACCTTTAGAGAAAATCATATGTCCCTCTCTAACGACTTGTGTACAGGGAAATCAAGGGGTTTCCTTCTTGAATTTGAATTTAAGGTCACATTAGTATTTAACCGGTTTAGGCTCAACAATCCTTGTCAATCACTTTCTTAGACAAATTAGATGGTCATTTATTCTTTAATGTCCTAAAGATGACTTACTCAAGCACTTCCTCAGTTATGTGACTCTCTTACTCACAAGATAAGCTCACAAATTTTAAATTTACTCACAAAATTGCACCCAACCTAGAGATTGATATTTTCACAGAAACTATGCATTTACTTCTTCACAGATTATACTAGATAGAATTTGGATCCTACATAATAGAAAAACTAATAAACACTAACTCCTTTTCTCAAAATGAAGCAAATAAAAAAAACTAAGATAACAGAAAATAAAAGCTAAGATAGAAGTAGTTCCAGCACCCCCAAGCTTGAATATGACTATGGCCTCATAGACAATATCCTAACTTAAGAGGTGGAACAGTGATAACCGACTCAGAATGGTGGTGGTGGTGGCTGTGTGGGATCCTGAGGAGGAAACATCCCCTGAAAGGTTGGATTAGATGGTGGCATGTCCGACAGCATCTGGTAACTTCCAAAATACCCCTGTCTCCAATGGTTATCAAAGAAAGGCTACTGATAAGCTTCCATATGCTACAAACGCTGATGTATATTCTCTTGGTTGGACAAGAGAAGGTGTTCATTTTGATAAATCGCCTGCAGGTTTGTATACAGCCTACCTTGCATGTCCTGAATGCTACCAGGGATTGGGTTTGTTGTTGTTGATGTGTCTGGATGTCCTGCAGCATGTTATACATACATGCCATAGAATAGGTATCCTCTCCTTCTTGAGAAGGGGACGGGGCAGAAGATGATGAGGCAGCATAATGGCGAGGACACTTCCTCGGAGCCCCTCTATGTCACACAGGAATGGTGGGCTCCACTTCCACCATGTCATCACTTCCCGCATCTTCCTCCTCAGCCTGAGCTTGTTGTTGTACAGCATTGTCATCATCGCCTAGAGCTGACCATCTATAGTGTCCAACTCCCCTAATGTTGAATACAGGATCAGGGAGTCGACGCTGGTAGAAGGTATCATTGACCGAGCATGTGGCGTAGATGACACCGACTTCTACATTGATGAGGTCGGCTTTCCTGAAGTGGAGGCGGTTGATGCATAGCCTGGAGTTTAGCGGCTCCAGAGTAGACAGGTCAAGGCCTAAATGAATAGCAATGGGGGTGATAAGTCACCCAAACAAAATAGGCATAGCTTGCATGACATTACGCCTCACTTGCATGATGTGCTGGAGAAAGAATGCTCCCCAGTTGAATGGATTTCCCTTCATGAGTTGATATAAAAAGTACAAGTCTAATACTTATACCTTTGCTTGCGTATGGGTTGACTTTGCAAATACAGTGTTTATCAACATCCGATGGAGCACCCGAACAAAGGGATGCTCAAAGTCCACCAATGAACTGTGGTGGAAGTTAAGCCTTTTACCCTCCGACACTGTCACGGAGTCCTTCCAGATGGCATCCAGATCAACATTCTCTAGCTGACGACATGGCTTGTGTGGCCACCTGTAGATGTCATTGAAGGCCCAGAGAGTGAGGGAATAGTTGGTGTTGTAGAGGAAAAAATCTACCTTCCCCTCTCTCCATTCGCTGCTTGACGGGCGTGCTTGATTTGGGGTGACCAATATCTCCAGAGATTCCATGAACTCGATGACGATTTCTTTGTATGTCGGCCACCCACCAAAGATTGGGTTGACAGATCCTCTATCCAATTCTTGTTTCTTGAGGACGTACGCCATATTGTCGGTGAATCCCATATCCTGCAGCAGTTGATAGTCGTCATATCGTGTGGGTGCAAACGACCACTTTGCAAGTTCTTCATAGACCTTCCACATCTCCATCGTCAGATGACTGATGTGTGGTCATGGGATCAGAGTGCCAGGGGGTCCTCCTCGTTTGGCCATGATAACTGAGCGAGCGGGGAAGAAGATTGAGAAAGAAGGAGCTCGATGTAGCCTCTGGATGCTCGAGGTAGTCGTGGTTCTTCAAATTGTGAAGAATAATCAAACCACACCCCTCTTTATATAAGGTCGGAACCGACCTACTGCGACAGGGTCAGTGGAACCGACATGGAGTCACTGGCACTGACTTTCGGGACCGAATCCATGACCTCAATGCATCGACGGCTATCAGTGTGTGATCTTCTTTTTCTGGATTGCTGACGAGTCGGTGGCACCGACTGGTTGTCGCTGGAACTGACTTTTAGGCGGGATCAAAACTTTAGATAATCCTCGTGGATGCATATGGGCCATAGATCAAGGTTGTCCATGGATTGGTGTGTTTAGCAGTTGGTGGCACTGACATAATGATCGACATTTTTTATGCATAGACACATGCTTGGGACCCCATGCTGAGTCGGTGCCACCGACCTGTACGTCGATGGTACCGACTCAGTTTATCAGTTAAACACGCCCAAGTTTTGCACTTTCTTCAGAGACGTCAGTGGCACTGACTTGGAAGTCAGTGGAACTGACTCATATCAGCTGATATGTCCATCTCTCTGATCGTGACTCGGTGGCACCGACTCAGACACATCCTGCACACTTAACAAACAAGTCAGGGTATCATTTTTACAAAAAAAAACTAAGTACTATGAAATGACTTAAGTACTAGGTGAAAATGCACAAAAAAAACATCCTAATGGTTGGGTTGCCTCCCAACAAGCACCCTTGTTTAACGTCCTAGGCTAGACAACTCTAAAGCTTAATATCAAATGGGAGTGATGAGTTTCACCTCATCCTCCTTTCTAGTGAAATGTTCCCTAAAGTAGTGTTTCAATCTCTATCCATTTACTAAGAAAGTTCTCTCCCCTTCTTTGATTCTCATAGCCCCATGTGGGAACAATTTCTCTATGATAAAGGGTCCACTCCATCTAGACCTAAGTTTCCCAGGGTGCAATTTTAGCCTACAATTGAAAAGCAAGACACTCTCTCCCGGATAGAACACTCTCCTCTCTATATGTCGATCATGAATTTGATTTGTCCTTTCTTTGTAAAATCTAGAATTTTCATAGGCATTCAATCTTAGTTCATCAAGTTCATTCAATTCCAACCTTCTCGTCTTCCCAGATTCATCAAGATCAAAATTTAGCCTTCTCAACACCCAATGAGCCTTATGTTCTAGTGCCCCAAGAAGATGACACGCTCGACCATAAACTAACCCAAAGTGCATCAACCAATAACTCACTCCAATTTTTCCTACTTGACGACACCGTCTTCTCAAGGATCTTCTTAATCTCTCTATTTGATATCTCCACCTATCCTTGAGTTTGTGGGTGATAGGGTGTACCCACTCGATGCATCATTCCATACTTTCTCAAAAGTGCCCCAAACTTGTGATTGGTGAAATGAGTTCCCCCATCACTAATGATCATCCTAGGCACTCCAAACCTACAGAAAATGTGATCTTTGACAAATTTGCATACAACTGCGGCATCATTGGTGCAGGTTGGAATTGCTTCCACCCACTTTGACACATAGTCAACGGCTAGCAAGATCTAGAGGTAGGAATTAGAGGACATAAAGGGTCCCATAAAATCTATTCCCCACAAATAAAAAACCTCTACCTCTTGGAACACATTCAAGGGCATATCTTGTCACTTGGATATGTTACCAGACCGTTGGCACGCATCACACCTCCACACAAAGTTGTATGCATCTTTGAACAACGTTGGCCAATACAAACACTTTCTAGAACCTTTGCAGATGTCCTAGAACTTGTGTGGTGCCCTCCTGTAGGTAGTGTGTGATAGTGTTTCAACACACTCTCATACTCGCTCTCTGGCACACATCTTCACAAAATACCATCCCTGCATTGTCTCAACAGGATAGGATCATCCCAAAAATAATGACACAGAGAATGGAAAAAATTCTTCTTTTCCTGATACCCCCAATCATTAGGCAACTCCTTGCAAACAAGATAATTCACAATATGCGCAAACCAAGGGTACTTATGATTAAGAGCAAATAATTGTTCATCGGGAAAGGTCTTGAGGATGGGTATGTAAAGGTCTTTCTCATCTACCCTCTCTAGCCTAGATAGATGGTCAGCCACCACATTCTCAACCCTGACATCACCTTAATATCAAACTCCTACAATAAAAGGATCCAACAGATAAGTCTAGGCTTGGTGTCCTTTTTCTGCAGCAGGTACTTGATGGCTGCATGATCCGTCCACACCACCACTTTAGCTCCTATAAGGTATTGCCTAAACTTTTCAAAAGAAAAAACAATAGACAAGAGTTCCTTTTCTGTGGTGGTGTAATTCAATTGTGCATCGTTAAGAGTTTTAGATGTGTAATAAATGACCGTAGGGACCTTGTTGAGACGTTGTCCTAACACAGCCCCAACTACATAATCTAATGCATCACACATCAACTCAAACAGTTGGCACCAATCCAGAGCCTGCACAACTGGTGTGGATATGAGTTTCTCTTTCAAAATCTCAAAAGCTTTTAAACACCTCTCATCAAAATCGAACTCAACATTCTTTTCCAAAAGCTCAGACAAAGGCTTAGCGAGTTTTGAAAAATCTTTAATAAATCGGTGATAAAACCCGGCGTGTCCTAGAAAGCTCCTAACTGCCTTCACCGATGATGGTGGAGGGAGTTTTGAGATCACCTCTATTTTAACCGGATCTACCTCCAATTCCTTGCTAGACACCTTGTGGCCTAACACAATGCCCTCGCTAACCATCATTGTGACATTTCTCCTAATTAAGCACTAAATGGGTGGCTTCACATCTCTACAAAACTTTGTCCAAAATTTTCAAGCAATCTTCAAATGACGTCCCATAAACCAAAAAATTGTCCATGAAAACTTCGAGACATCTCTCTACCATATATGAGAAAATCACCAACATACACCTTTGAAAAGTCGTGGGTGCATTGCACAACCCGAAATGCATGCGGCGATAGGTGAAAGTGCCATAAGGACAAGTGAAGGTAGACTTCTCCTGATCCTTAGGCTCAATTGAAATCTAATTGTAACCCAAATATCTGCCAAGAAAAAAAAAGTGGGAGCGACTGGCAAGTCGCTCTAAAATCTGATCTATGAATGGTAATGGGAAATGGTCTTTAAGGGTCACAGTGTTCAATCGGTGGCAATCAATGCAAACACGCCATCTTGTCACTAATCTAGTGGTGATTTTCTCATTAGATGCATTGGTAGTGACAGTGATTCCCCCCTTCTTAGGCACTACATGTGTCGGACTTACCCACATAGAGTCAGAAATAGCTTAAATAATACCTACCGACAGTAGCTTTATTACCTCCTTCTTTACCACCTCCATCATAATCGGATTTAAGCGACATTGAGGTTGAATGATCGGCTTCGTGCCCTCTTCTAGGTGAATCTTGTGTTGGCATAAGGTGGGAGAAATCCCCTTGATATCAGCCATGGACCACCCAAAAGCACCTTGGTGGTTCTTTAACATCGTGTTCAATTGTTCTTCTTCCGAAATACTCAATGATGCTGAGATGATGACTGGTAGCTTCTCCTCTGCTGCTAGAAAAACATACTTTAGATGAGGCAGCAGCGAATTGAGTTCTAACTCGGGTGGGTCTAGAAGTGATGACACCAAAGGCGGTGGTAGTGACCCTAAGTCCTCAAAATGCTTCATGTAATGGCATGACAACACCTTCAGCATCCATGCACACTCCTCCCTTGATCAGTCTAGAACACAATCATCCCTTATGTTCATGAGACAAGCCTCTAGAAGAATCTATGGATGGACATGTAATATGGAATCCTCTACGTCTTCATCCATAGTAGAGAAACTCACTTCCTCTTCTCTATCATCTGGGTATCTACCGCTTTGGCAAGTGAGAGCACCATGGTGTTCTCCATGATGTCCACAGCAAGTGTACCCTTATCCACCTTTGTCATAACATGTGCCATGTCCAGAAATTCTTTTCCCAAGAACAAAGAAATATTATTATTCATGTGTTGCACCATATTGCACTGCTTCTGAGAATCAGATGATTTAGAATTACCCGACATGGTTATCTCGAACCTGTCATCTTTAATCCCCATAGTCAAGCGGCCTCTTCCCATTTCTAAAATCAATTCGGTTGTAGCTTGGAAGGGTCGTCCTAGCAGGAGCTTGTTGCCATGTTCATCTTGCATCTCCATCATTACAAAATCTGCAGGAAAAACAAACATGTCCACCTTGACAAGCACATCCTCGCAAATGCCATACGGTGTAACTACTGAGTTGTCTGCCAACTGTATCATCATGCTTCTCTTCCTTAATGTTTTGAGACCAAGCTTCTTGAAAGTGGATAGGGGCATCAAGTTAATGATTGCCCCTGAATCACAAAGTGCCTCACCAAACTTTGTCTTCCCGATATAGCATGTGATGTTGAAAAGTCAGGATCTTGCCTCTTTGGTGGAAGCGTACCTAAGATGAAGGCACTAACTTTCTCTCTTAAGACAACTACATCAGAATCTAGAATCTTTCTCTTCATGTTAATGATATCTTTTAGAAACATACCATATGAGGGTATTTGTTCAATTGCCTCAATTAATGGTATATTCACATAAAGCTTCCTAAACCTGTCCAGAAACTTCTTGAATTGTTGATCCTTCTTTGTTGCCTTCAAGCTATTGGGGTACGGAACAAGTACCGTCTGTGTCCTCTGATGTGGTGGTACATATGATGTGTGCTTTTTAGGCTCAGTTTCTTTCTTTTGCTCCTCTGCTGTGTTCCCTATCTCAGGTTCTACTTGTGCTTTCTCTAGCACTGAGTCATTACTGTCAACAGGCTTGATCACCTCATTCTCCTCATATTTTGGGGTCAATGTCTTCTTCCCACTTCTCAATAGTATGGCTTTGACCTACTGATTCCCCGTTGGAGTGTCAGTATTTCCTGGAAACCCCTACTGAGAAGGCTTCTTCAACACGGACACATCCGTTGTAAGCTGGGATAATGTCATCTCAAAAGTTCTCATCTACTCACTGTGGTTCTGGAGGTCCCGATGAACATTATTGAGTAACATGTCATTTTTCTTGACAATCCTTTTCAAGATGTCATTAGTGCTCTCTTCTGCCACTTGAGGCTATTGCTACACTGGCCTCTTCTGATTCTGCTGATCTGGATCTTGCAAGAAGTTGTTTGGATCCTTCCATGAGAACTTGGGGTCCTTCCTCCATGTGTAGTCATTATTGCGGTATCCCTACTGACGCATGTATTTCACATGCTCTTCCTCTTCAGAAACATGATCATCCTTCTCAAGCAGCTTCCTTGCAATAAGGTCCAACTTTTCATTTAAGTAAGAAATAACCTTGGACTCCCCTATGCTTTTGATCTGCTCTGGATTGTCTCTCTCATTTCCCCAAGCCTGATTCTTTGCCATGTTCTTCAAAATCTCCTGACATGTTGATGGTGGGTTATTGAGGAAGAATCCTGAGCCTGCACTGTCTAGAGTAGTCCTTTCACTTTTTCACAGCCCAAAATAGAACATCTTCACTTGATTTTCCAAATCTATCCCGTGATGTGGAACCTTCCTGAGCATTATATGGAAACTCTCCCATGCCTCGGAATATGATTTTTATGCATGTTGTTTGAAGTTATGGATATTCTTGATCAGCTCATTTGTCTTCTCCGGAGGAAAATATCTTTCAAAGAATGCCTCCACCATGTCGTACTCTTTAGGCAAGTTGTGCAGCCATTCCTTTGCTTTGTCAGCCAGTGATGACGGGAACAACTTCAGATGGATGGTAGTTTGAGGAAACATGTCGACTTTCACCATATCACTAATTTCTACAACATTACTAATATACGCCACTGGGTCTTCATGAGTGTTCCCATAGAATGCTTATGACTTGACGAGTACAATCAAACCTGGATCAATCTTGTACTGAGCCACATTCACGTGCTACTTTTTTATTAGCCTTGTCTGTGTTGCTGAAGAAGATGCTTTTATCTTTTCCCAGATAGTCCTCTCTGCTCCTGGGTTACTATCCCCCATTGCTTGTTGCCTGGGTGACAATGGTATGCCTTCTAGTGAATTTATTTGAATTGGAACCTCGACAGCCCCTGGAAACTCAGGTATAGTTTCTTTGTAGTCTGTGGACCTCATTGCCACCATACACTAGTACCTATAACATTAAACATTGTTAGCCAAGGTACCTTAAGAGACAATGCGATAAATGAGTATGAAATGAATATATATATATATATATATATATATATATATATATGTGTGTGTGTGTGTGTGTGTGTGTATTAAAAAATTGCACAAAAATTAAAAAGTGGCCGACTGCAGCATTTATAGTGCTGAGACGTCACCGTCTCCTCGGCAACGGCACCAAAAACTTAAACATGCCAAAACCAAGTGCAAGAATGCAAGTGGACGCGTCGTGTAATATAGGCCTTGTAAGGCCCGAGTCAAACTCAGGGAGACATAGTGTCAATGACTACTACTAATGACAGTACGATCAGCTAGGCCGATTGAAATGGTTAAATTGGGTTTTAACAAAACAAAAGAAAATGAAAGAGAAAACAACAATGGTTGATTCAATTATGGTGAAATTCCTTAGGTTTACCGGTTTCACCACGGGGTCTCGTTGTATATTGATCTTACCAAATTAATACAAATCCCATTAATATCCTGGATGGAAAGCTTGTAGCCTAAATTGTTCACTCCCGCGATACAATCTGCTACCTAAGTCTAAGCCGATTCCATGTCAATGGTAATTTTATTATTAGATTAGGCACATTCTTGAAAACTTTGGGTTCTTTCCACTACATGTATGTCACCTATTCCAAGGAACACATGGGGTAGTCTACAAGTTATGGTTTTCTAACTGTTAATCCTCCTTCTGGAGTGATTATTGGTCTAATACCTTATCAATGTTGATCAACCAGCGACAAGTCATTCAAATCCACACTTATATATCCAAGAATAAAGAGAAACTTATACTAAATCATGTAAATAGTTAATACAACGATTCCCCCGGGCTATTCCCGGGTCCTAAGGAATAGAAGGGTTTAGCCCTGCATGGTTATCAGTTGAAAATACATGGAAGGAGAGAAGAAAAATGTAGGAAACATGAAAGAATTCGTGTAACCCCTGGAAAGGCAATGTTCTGGATGATCCTTCTCGAGAAACGTGCGATCTGCAGTCTTCTGGAAGTAGAAATGCTCGTCAAAGGTACTTGAATCATTCGGTTGTCATCCTTCGGCTCCGTGCTCCTCTCACTCTCTTCTCTCGCTATCATGCGGTGCAACCTGATATCCCTTTTTGGTCTGGTTGGCCTCCCCTTTTGTCCTAGGTCACTTACGGTACCATCTAATGTGGACCGTTGGATCGGGGTGGCCAATTTAGATTGTTGAAATCTGACAAAGTCGGTAGCACCGACTTGGTGGTCGGTGGCACTGATAACATTGGGATTTTTTCGATCTCTGGCTGAGTCAGTGCCATTGACTGGAATGTCAGTGGCACTGAGATGAGGCGAATTTTCTCCCATTCTCGCTGAAGCTAACTCAATGGCACCAACCTGTGTGGTTGATGCCATTGACTCATCTGCATCGCTATAGGTAACTCGGTGGCACCGACTTTAGGGGTCGATGTCATTGACTCTTCTGGTCGATTGTAGCTTTCTCACTGATCTTATCTCAGTGGCACTGACTCAAGGGTCGGTGGATCCGACTCTTCTTTGTATATAAAATACCTGGAAAATGTAGAAAAACATATATAAGTCTGAGGAATATATAAAATCATATAAATATGATAAAATAAACTTAATTTGATGCAAACAGAGTGTACATGCCAACAATAGTGATTTATGTGAATATAATCAAGAAAGTGACAAACAAATACACAAAACACGTATAAAATCGGCTTGTAAAAGCGACTCAAAACCCGTGCATCAATGAACAAATAAAAATTACAAATTGAACTGGAGAAAAGACCAACTAAGCTAACACTAGTTAATAAGAGAGAAATTAGGGTGTTGATCATTTAATGGGAAGTCTGGGCCATTTGGGGTAATATGACTATTACCTAGGTGGAGGGTTATGACATGCAAACCACATTCATTCATTTATATTATCAAACCAAAAAACAAGTTAGATGCTATAGAATTTTCCTAAACTACTAATTGGTCATGGATAGAGTACGGTGTGTATAGGGGAACTACTCCCTAGAACCACCTATCCAACCTCGTGAGACTCGTTTAAATTAGGCTTTTGGTGATATTCAACTAGGATTTAACCAAGTCTAATTTTATAGGATAGAAGATCTTAGGGCAATTAGGAGCCAAGGTTAGTAATGGAGGGTGGAAATGAGGGATTTCACCTAACATCACCTGCTCACATCTTCCTAGACTGATAGACCTACAAACATTGCTATGATACATGAGATGAGGCATTCTCGTGAACCTAGGGCGACTCTATCCCCATAGATGTTTGTTGGGATTGAGATATGATCCCAATATAATGAAAAATGGGACATTTCTTCAAAGGGGCCTGCCAACCAGATAGTTAGAAATCTCATATTGACCACCATCTAGCCTTTACATAGCTCCAAGCTAACTGCACCATGTGCTTCTAACTAAGATACTTAGATCTCATACCTAGGATTAGGAGAAGAGGTATATATGTGGGAATATGGGGTGCTAACTAGGGATCATTATTTGGACCTAGGAGCTAAACCCAAAATAGCCACATATAGGCGAATTCCCCTAGAACCAAAATGATTTCAAGCAAAAATCACAAGACAATCCATGTTTACACGCACAAATCACAAGATAATTTATGGAAAATGAGACAGAATTAAAACACAATCATTATAAAATGATTTTGTATATTTTATGTATCATTTCACCCCCAACATGGTATGCGAGTCATATTTTAACCCCAAACATGCCACCTAGGGGGCCTTGGCTACTCATAACAAAAGAAAATAAGAAAGAAGAAGAGGTAGAGAAGAAGATAACCATGGAATCAATAGGAAGTCTTCTTCATGTTGACCTCCAACCACAACATCTCATCCTTCTCCCTCCTTGGTAGTTGGGTGGCATGGATTGATGGATGGAAGTATGCAAATCCCTAGAAAACTAGGGTTTTGATGTAGAAGATGTTTGAAGTGAGGTGGTAGTAGGTGGGAAGGAGTAGGTGGATCAATGAATGCTAGGATGGGTGACAGTAAGTGATTCAGGTCCCATCCTCTACTAAGGTATGTATAGTGACTAGGGAATCATAGCTTAAGTGGGGGTAGAATAGTAAAATTAGTGTAAAATAAGCACTAGGGTTTGCTGGAAGCATGACCGTTTTGGCAGAACAATCATGGTGGTTGAAGAATGGAATGATCATGTTGAAGGAAAATAGGTGTTCTGAGGATGGGAAAATGTGAGGTTAGTTTTTGGGTTTTGGATATTGGTAGCGTGGACGTGTTGGGAAGAACTATTGTGATAAAGTCTAGGTATAATGGTCGTGTTAGGTAGCACGAACTAGTGGCATGTAAGTGGAATGACCGTGTTAGGTAGCATGGTCGTGGTGGACTGGTTGAGTGACATTTGTTACACTAAGAATGGGTGTTGTGGGAGTTGGAAGCACGACCATTTTGGCTAACACAGTCGTGCTGGTGTCTTGGTACGATCATGCTGGCTAGCACGGTCGTGCTGCTGAACTTTCTTAGAGCTATTTGTGATTTTTTTGTGATTTTTGCAAGGGCAGCATGGGCGTTCTGTGGTACCATGACTGTATTGGGGGTCTTCTAGTGCACTTCCATCTTCTCTTTGACAATCTTTGGATTTCCTTGCTATAACGCAACCCTTATCCACTAGGGGTAGGTTGGGAAGCTCTTGGGCCCTTCTTAGGCTCCTCTAAGGGTGAAGGGACCCTAGGATCGTCCTCCTTCTCTCCCTTCCATCCAAAGCATGGTTGAAGTATTTGAAAAACATGCAAAGAACCTCCATAAGTGCATTTGATAACAAACTAATTATTGAGGGAAAGTATATGCATCCTGACATGTTTATATGTGATTAAAGAGTAAAATGACACAAGATGCAGTGGTAAATGAGGGATGCATCACCACTCCAAACATAGGACATACTTATCATCAAGCATGCTCCAACTCAATCTCTCTTCAATTTTCAACTTATCAAGCAATGAAAAATGCATTGCAATAGATCTATATTTACTACATGGGCTCATGGATAACTAAATACATGTATTGCACCTCTTTCCTTTCCTCTTTCACAAGACAACTGTGCTCAAAGAACTAAGCATACAAGCTTCAAATGTAGGGAACAAAATATAGAATCGATCCATATGGTTCTTATATAGCTCTCAGTGAACCGCTTCATGATGGAAACAATTAAAAAGATGAGCATGAGTGTTGTTTTACCTTCATGCATCCAATCTTACGTTGCAATGCACTATAGGTGACCCACACAGCTGTGAAAAAGGTGAAATGAGCTAGGTTATTGTTTCCTAGATCAATGGGTATGCAAATGGAATAAGGGACTTTTAGGAAGATATTGAACTGCTATTACATAGTAGCACTCTTCTTTTCTTAATTTAGATGCTATTACGTAGGAGTATCTTTTACTTTTTGCATTTTCTTTTTCTTGTTCTTTTCCATTGGTATAGGTAAGGCATATGGTGATAAGAGTGAAGTAGAGGGGATATAAATATGGCCACCCTAAACTTTTAGAGGGTGGAAAAGGCTAATGTGTGCTCTTTGGCATCCTTTCTTGAGGCTGGGAGGTAAGAAGTGATGAAAGAAAAATGAGTCAAAATAGGAGTCACTAGTGTGGGGTTCAATGTGAGATCTTGCATGAAGATTAATCCAACATACTTCATCAAGTAATGGCACACCACATGAATGAGAAATATAAAACCACATTTCTATCATGACATTCGACAAATACTAACTATTTGTGGCCTGCTTAGGTCAGAATTCTACCAAGCATTTCATAATCTTGAAATGGGTGATTTACATGTAGAGAGTCAAAAAAATGATACAATTTAGAAATAGACCATGAGAATATGACATGCATTTGTCAAAGATCAAGATTTTCAATCCAACATGTCGAGATTTGATTAAAACATACTTTTAGGCAAGAAATTTTAAGCTTGGGAAAAATTTCCCAATATGGTGCCAAATTGCCCTAAATACATCTAAGCATATATTTCAAAGCAATAAATGGAAAATAAGAAAATTCAAACTAAAAAACACAAGAAATAACAAAAACCTACATGAAATGCATGGCAGGGACTGAAAAAAAAGAGATTTTTTGTTCAAAAATTACATTAAAATGCAAGAAAATAAACTATATGTATGCATGTATGCAAAGAAAAAAAATCTAGATAAGGTGATATTGTCATCAGTTATCAATGCAAGGTGGGACAAGGTGAAACAAGCATAACAAAATGAAACTAAGAAGAAGGGTGTATACTTCCCTATCATCCTAGACTTTTGAATCATGATGTCTTCAACATAATATTAAAGTGTAGGAGTGATAGGGTAGCAATCATTGGGGCGTTGGATTCTATGGTGGTCCCCCATATGGTGGAGGATGTTGGTAGTAACTTCCCCAATAACTCACTTGTGGAAGATGGTATGTCTCTTGGTACCCTGACAGTGCACCCCAGAAATATTCCCCATTAGGGTGTTCTCTAAACATGCCCATGCTAAAAGCAATACTAGTGGTTGACTTTATGATGCATTTGTTGTTGGTCCAACCACATGGCCTCTTATGTCTTTTGAATTCCCTCCAACTTTGCATGAATAGAAGAAATGTTGTATGCATTTTATGGAGGTGGTTGTGCATCAAACTCATCTTATCTTTCTCTTGTATGGTGATTTTGCTCAAGAATGTGTTGTTTCTATGGGACATCCATCTCTCTCTCCATCAAGTAATCAACTGGAAGTGCCCTGTAGCCTTATTGGCGTGTGCGCTTTCCATCTGGCAAGTGCCCTCAAGAAATCTTCTAGCGATACTAAATAATCAAACAATATATTGGTGTGATAAGGTAGTTCTTTGGTGATGATGAATGCATATTTATCCTAGCTGTAGTGGTTGTTTTAGCCTAGTTTTGCACTCAAAGATTATAGTTTTCATTATTAATATCTTCGTTTATTTCTATTTATATTTTATGTTAACTTGTTTGAATTTGATATATTTTTTGACTCCCCTTTTAGATCTGGAGTCTTATCTATTCATACCAACTGAACTAGCATGACCTAGGGGGTCTCGAAAACAGATTTTGGGCACTAATTGAAGGCATACCAATCAACATGTTTTGTGTCCAATGCCATATTAGACCTACAAATTGACCTACTGGTCAACCTTTAAAAACCACCATCTATCGAGTAGTGATGCTCAACCCATGTGTCCAATCAAGGCCCATCAACCTCTAGGTTGATGGAATTGTGCAAGCATTGATCGAGTTCCGCACTAATCAACCACTTTTTGCTGACCTTCCATCTATCCACATCCCAGGTCGACAGCTAGAGCTCGACATCTATTCGATCAACATGTCTAGATCGACCATCAGCTCGAGCGCAATCAATTGACCATTCACATATTGACCTTGCCTAGGTTCCTGTTGGTTTATTACACGAATGAGTTTCAATCATAAGAATGATCTTTTACTCAACTAGATATTTTCCACAAGTATACGAGAGTAGTTGTAGTCCAGGTCAAACACAAGGAGTGTTGGTTAGCTAGGCGCAAGAGTTATGATTTTCAATAATCTAGATCTTTTTAACAAGAGATGTTTTGTTATGTTAACTAAGAAATTAAAAGGAAATTAACTAAAATAGAAAACACTTGTATTAAGGATCAATTTGGATTAGAGATTCTTGAGGATAGGGTTTCACATCCACATCATAACATGAAGAACAATAAAGATCAAGAAGACTAGCAATAACACAAGGGAGGTTTGTATCCTACACCCACCTCCAGATAGTGTAGAACAATCCTTAACTTGGTATTCCACTCTCGTGGATATGCTAAGATTCAGACTACAAATCTTTACTCCCCTACGCATCCCAACCACTCCCATGGTCAAGGTAGTGCAACTAAGGTACATCTCCTTACTCCTATGCACATCTTCCCCTATTATACAAAGAGCAGAAATCAAACATACAAAGTGGCCAGCAAAGCATGTAAGAAGAATTAAACACCAATGAACCTTAGAACAGTGAAACAACTAGAATTATATATGAAATTCGTGTTCAAACATGTTATGACATGGGAGTTACTCCCCCATGCCCAAGAACAGGAGATCTACTCGTACATGGCTGTAGAAAGTAGATACAAGTAGTAGAAAGTAGTGCTAGACATCATAATAGAAGGAAATAAACTTGGATGTATGTGGAAGAATGAAGATAGATGTGGAACTCCGACTAAAGAGTCACAAATTCATCCTTTCTGCTAGAAACTCTCCAGAAAACTTCACACCTGAGTGTAGAGAAGAGAACAAAAGAGATTGATGATGCAATTGTTGGAGAAGAAGGAAGAAGAAGTTTTCCTCCTGGAAAACCACCTTTTCTCCCTTAGAACGCCTCCAACTCCTCCTTGGCTCTTCCTTGCTTGAATCCCACTCCAAAAGGTCTGAAATATGTTGTGATAACTGTCCCAAGATGGCTTGGGGTCATATATATAAGTGTGAGATAATTACATTCGCGTTTGGGCGAAATCTGCAGGTCACGTGACGTGTCTTTTATAAGACACGACATGTTTTATACAATAACTGAAGTTTGGGTCGAGTTCTGGGAGGTTACACGACGTGTCTTTAATAAGACACGACATGTCTTTAATGTTGGTTTATTACACTAATGAGTTTTAATCATAAGAATGATCTTTTACTCAACTAGCTATTTCCAACAAGTATACGAGAGTAGTTGTAGTCGAGGTCAAATACAAGCAGTGTTGGTTAGCTAGGCATAAGAGTTATGATTTTCAATAATCTAGATATTTTTAACAATAGATGTTTTGTTATGTTAACTAAGCAATTAAAAGTAAATGAACTAAAACATAAAAAACTTGTATTAAGGATCAATTTGGATTAGGGATTCTTGAGGATAGGGTTTCATATCCACATCATAACATGGAGAACAATAAAGATCAAGAACACTAGCAATACCACAAGGGAGGTTTGTATCCTACACCCACCTCCCGGTAGTGTAGAACAATCCTAACTTGGCATACCACTCCCATGGATATACTAAGATTTACAAACCTTTACTCCCCTACACATCCCAGCCACTCCCATGGTCAAGGTACTGCAGCTAAGGTACATATTCTTACTCCTATGCACATCTTCCTAGATTATGCAAAGAGCAGAAATCAAACATACAAAGTGGTCATAGTACAAAGAGCATACCACTCCCATGGATATACTAAGATTTACAAACCCTTACTCCCCTACACATCCCAGCCACTCCCATGGTCAAGGTACTGCAGCTAAGGTACATATCCTTACTCCTATGCACATCTTTCTAGATTATACAAAGAGCAGAATTAAACACCAATAAACCTTAGAACACTGAAAAAATAGAACTATATATGAAATTCATGTTCAAACACGTAATGACATGGGAGTTACTCCCCCCATACCCAAGAATAAGAGATCTACTCGTCCATGGTTGTAGAAAGTAGATACAAGCAGTAGAAAGTAGTGGTAGACATCATAATAGAAGGAAATAAACTTGGATGTCTGTGGAAGAAGGAAGATAGATGTGGAACTCTGACCAAGGAGTCACAATTCCATCCTTGCTACTAGAAACTCTCCACAAAACTTCACGTCAGAGTTTTGAGAGGAGAACAAAAGATATTCCTGCTGCAATTGTTGGAGAAGAAGGAAGAAGAAGAAGTTTTCCTCTCCGAAAACCACCTTTTCTCCATTAGAACGCCTCTAACTCCTCCTTGGCTCTTCCTTGCTTGAGTCCCGTTCCAAAAACTCTGAAATATGTCGTGATAACTGTCCTAAGACAGCTTGGGTTCATATATATAAGTGTGAGACAGTTACATTCGTGTTTGGGAAAAATCTACATGTCACACGACGTGTCTTTTATAAGACACGACGTGTCTTATGCAATAACTGAAGTTTGGATCGAGTTCTGGGAGGTTACTCGACGTGTCTTTAATAAGACACGATGTGTCTTTAATAAAACACGGCGTTTTGCTGCAAATTTGGATTTCTGCATTCAATTTCTAGACTGAGATATGGGGTGTCTTTAATAAGACACGTCGTGTCTTTTTAAGACACGGAATGTCTTTTTAAGACACGACGTGTCAATGACTGTTCTGGGCTATTGTGGGCTGCTATGTATTTTGCTCATAACTTACGACGTGTAGGTCCGTTTTGCATGCTGTAAAAAGTGGTATTTGTGCAGTTTCGAACCCCAAAATATGTAGATACTTGAGGAGTGATCCAATAAGTGATAATGTGATATATTCCTGACCATTTCATTATAAAATATAGTACCTAGAATCCAAACTATGAGACAAGTAAGAATAGCTAAAAATATGGAATCTAGCATGAATGAGAGTGATAATTGAGTCAAAACAATATGGATATGCAACCAAACATGATCCAAAAGATGATATGATTTATGCACATCAATTCCTTCACTGCCAAGCAATGATCTTGATTGTCCACATGGCGCAAATCTATTAATTGAATCATAAGTATAGAATCCTATGAATACCCATCATAAAACCACAATGAAGGTCTCTCGTACCCCATGCTAGTCAAGTCGCACTTGTTTCTGGACTAGAGGACAAGCCTTTGGCCTTCTATTGACCAGAGAAATTGACCTCTCTAGCAGGGACTATCAACCTCTCAAGTTTCTTAAGAGATTGACCTACCTGCTTTCTAAGAGAGTCAAACTCCCCACCAAAGGAGCAATTGACCTCCAACAATTCCACAATGATCCATCTTTAAAAACTACATAGCTATTGATCTCTAGGTGCTCGATCTCTCTGTGTATTGATCTCTATATTGACCTCTACAATCCAAGAATGTTCAACCTCTTGGTTGAGCTATTGTCCATACCCCATCATCGACCAGAAACGATCAACCTCTAGCTGAATAGGTTGGTTGACCTCCTTCAATCAACCAGACCAACTAGTAGTTGCCTCTAGTGATGTCTGAGGTTGCACCTTTGCTTTAATTAGTTGTAAAAATCTCATAATGAGGAGCGAGTAGTCCTTTTACTAGGGTGTGGGGACTAACCTTACTATTTGTTTCTTACAACTTCATTCTTATTCTAATTATTGTATTTATAATTCATTTCTGATCAGATAATCATGATTTGTGATTGATCATCTTCTCTACTTGATTTATTATAATCTTTGTTCGTGAGAACTTCAACATTTAAGATTTAAATATTGATTATCCTTACGAAGAGAAATTATGACGGTAAGTCTCTGGAGTAGTAGATATATGATTTGTAAGTATCAAGACATCAATCTTATGGTAATATCCTCTCATGCAAGTTTCTGATGCCAAAAGGAGAAACTTGCATAGATCCAATTATCTCTTCAGATAAGTTTGGATTTGAATGAATGCTTAGATTCAGATAGTGGCACCGAAACTAGATCCCACCCAGCATTTACCATCATTAATCTAGACCAAAATTTATTTTGATCTTTTACTTTCCTTGCAGTTACTTTACTCATCCAAATAAAAATCTTGGTTCTAAATATTAATCTCTTGACCAAAATTTATTCTAAGCTTTCACTTTCCTTGCAATTACTTTACTCATCCAAATAAAATCTTGGTTCTAAATATTAATCTTAATTCAACTACATACAAACTAGCAAGGTTCTTACAAAAATTGTTCCTTGGGATATGATCCTCGACCATACTGTGATATGAACCATCTTCTTGTGGGTGGCATTCTTGCACGTTTGTTTTGGTTAGAATAAGGGATTTATATCTCTGGTGAATTTGTTAGTGTGGAAATTTCCACATAAAATGGTGGTGCCATTGTTGGGGGAGAAAGTTATTATCTAGTTTACTATTGCATATTCACTAGAACTTAATATTTGTACATCCATATGACTTGTGGAAAATGTTTCCATCTCATGTACTATAATTTAGTGTATACGACATTCAACCAATGCTAGCCATGCATAAAGCTTTGATTCTGAGATAGAACCATCCTTTACGATTGAAACAAAGAGAACCAAACTAGAATGGATGAGAAGAGATCACGTGAAGGTGAACCTGGCTTTGGAAGCACAGAGATAGAGGCTTACTCAAGAAGCATTGGATGTCATTCAAGTAGAAATTAGTACAACCCAAGTTGTTGTACAAGAGGTTGAGTGACAAAAAGATCTTAAGAAGTTCTCAATCCATAAGTTTGTTGGTGCTCGACAAACAATACAACCACCTCCTATCAATGCCCTTAACCTCAAAATAAGGACACATTGGATCACATTGCTACAAACTAGTGCCCATTTAGGCAAATAAGGGAAGGATTGAAAAGAGCACATTCTGAAATTTGTTGATAAGTGTGCAATTAAAAAGAAAAACGGACTTTCTAATGATGTTATTAAATTTCATATTTTCAAATATTCACTTGCAGACAAAGCCAGCAGTTTATACAATGCCTTGTCGGGTAATCCTATTACCACATGCGAACAACTACAGAACAAATTCCTTGAGAAGTTCTACTCTCTTTCCCTCACATACACCATTAGAGGCCAGATAACTCAGTTTACACAGGTCCCTGGTGAAACTCTACCAGAAGCATGGGAAAGATCCAATGAGATTTTTTGCAAATTCCCACACCATGGTATTCCTAAAAATAGCTCGTAGAGTTGTTCTATAGAGGTGTGGATGATGATATTAAAAAGTTTCTAGACTCCTAATCTGGAGAAAACTTCATGTGCCAAAGTTATGACAAAACTTGGAAGGTAGTGAGCCTTGGGGATGGAAAAAAATCCAACTGGGGAAGATCTATATCCAAGGGAATTCTAAGGGTAGCTATGGCAGAGTAATTCTAAACTGAAATCTATTGCGAAATCCCTAAAGATACTTGCACTCAAGAAAGATAGTCTTGAGACATATTTCAAAAGCCTCTAAAAGATGAAGTTTGCCACCACTACGACAACAAGTCAAGGTTGTAATGCTATTTTTTGAAGCATGCAATTCACTGACCACTCTACCTTGGGTTGTAATATTCTTTATGGCATGGTATGAGAAACACATCAGATCATGGAGGCAACCATCATATGGATGATCTGAACTCCATTCATAGTATTCTAGGTTAAGGGGATTATAATCTAAATCAAAATAGAAACCATCCTAGTTGTTAGTAAGACAAAGCTACAGGAGTAGAAAATTCTAAATAGCTTGTACACAATAGAAATCAAGTTCTAGGTTCTTCAAGTTTCTATAACAATCATCAACAAAACTTCAAAAACTAAGGAAACTATAGAAGGAACTTCCAGAACCGGAACTACAATTAGTATTGGAATCCTAACTAGGTCCAAAAACAACAACATCAACATGGACAACATGATAATACTCATTCATCTGATGATAAAATTTTAGCCATTGAGAATATCATGTAGTCATAATAGGTAATGATTTCAAACTGACAAGCTCAATAAAAACATTGAATCTCAATTGGCTCAAATTTTAGCAAATCTTCACACCAATGCAGGAGCTTTTACATGACATTTAAAAGATAACCCCAAGCACAAGGAACACTTGAAGGTTGTTGCTACACGATCTAGAAGAGTTTTTATAGATGCATCTACCAAGACCCATTGGATTGACACAAATGAGGATGATTTCATGATCATTAAATATCATGTAGTACCTGATAAGTGGCACAAGAAGTGGTGACACATAATGCATGAGTGCAAGATATTGTAGTTGTTGACAACACAAATAAAGCCAACTTAGAAGAATCGGTCATTGTAGAGAAGATTGTAGCCAAACCAATTATTCCAATATATAGGCCTCATCCTCCATTCCAAGCCTACCTTAGGTAGACACAGCTAAACACTTGCTTTATGATGTTCAATGAGGCAATGAAAAGGCTTCATGTGGATATCCCTTTCTTGGATGCCTTAGCAAATGTACATGTATGGCCCAATTTTTTTAAGACGCTCCTCACAAGGAAATACATAATTGAGGAATATGAAATGATAAGCTTACCAACACAACATGTGATATAATTTAGAAAAAAATGCCAAAGAAGCAGAAGGATCCAACCTCTTTTGGGATTTCATACCACATTGGCGACTGTACATGTAAGAAAGGATAAGTCGACCTTGGGGCCAACATCTCCATTATACCCTATAGCATGTTTAAGAGTCTAGGATTCACTGAATTACTCCAAACTGGTATGGCGGTACATCTCATTCATTCTTCAATGACTATTCCAATGGATATCATTGAGGGATGTCTGAATCAAAGTGGGAAAGGATTCTTACATTCCATGTGATTTTTTTGTTATGGACATAAAGGAGAATCTCAGATATCCTCTTATTTTTGGATGACCATTCATAGCCACAATAAGAGCTTCAATTTATGTCGAGGTAGTAACTCTACGTATGAGATTAGAAGAAACCCTTGAATGTAGGGTCTTCGATAACATGAAGAGGCCAATCATGCATGAAGAAGTCTTTATTATTGATTGTATAATAAATATGTCGCTCCTCACACAAGAAAATCCATAGTCTGATGACCCTCTAGAGACTGCCCTTGTTTAGCCAGAGGTTAGTGAGTCTATTAATGAACATGTGAAGTAGTACATATTCCACCTAGACTCTGTTAAAGAAGACCCAAAAGCTAATTTTGAAGAATTAAAGGTAGTCTATTGACTGAATAACTACTTGAAGAACCAAAAGACCTAGGGATGAAGTGTGTCTTTTAGATTCTTTGAAAGATTGTCATGTGATTAACATTAACTTAACACCTGATCAAGAAGACAAGTTATTGGATGAATTAAGGAAAAGGCAAAATGCCATAGTTTGTACATTGAGCTCCAAGACATGGGTGAGTCAAGTGTTTTGCATGAAGAAAACCATATGGTAGAATAATTTGATCCGTCAGTGGAACACCAACATAAATTGAACCCTAACATGAAAGAAGTGGTTCACCTTGAAGTTTTAAAGCTTCTAATGCTTGGCAGTATCCACCCCATTTTTTACTCACAATGAGTGAGTCAGGTGGAGGTTATTGTGGAGAAAGGAGGTGCCAATGTTGTGCATAATGAGAGGAATGAACTCTTCCCATTTTTATTGTCATTGGGTGGAGGATGTATTAATTATAGGAAGTTAAACAAAGTTATACACATGGCTTTCTTTCATTTAACTTTTCTATCCTAGCTCTTAGAGCGCTTAGTGCTACCTCAATGGTTATTCTAGATTATACCAAATTCCAATCCATCCATATTTATCAAGAGAAGACAACATTTACCTATTATTCTGGGACCTATGGATTATGAAGAATCCCCTTTGGGCTCTATAATGCTCTGACTACATTCTAACATTGTATGGCAGCCATATTTGTCAGATTAACTAAAAATATTTGGAAGTATTCATGGATGAGTTCTCTATATATGAAGATTTATTTGGCTCATGCCTAATGTACCTCTCTCTAGTTCTCACAAATTGTGAACAAGCACTCCAAATGCTCGATTGGGAGAAATGTCACTTTATGGTGAAATAAGGCATTGTGATTGTTCACATAGTTGCCAATAAAGGAATTGAAGTAGACAAGGCAAGAATATGAGTGACTACCAAGCTTACTCCTTTGACCATGGTGAAAGAAGTCAGAGCCTTCTTAGGTCATGTAGGGCTCTATAGAATATTCATCAAAGATTTTTCCAAGATATCTAAGACAATGACAAATTTATTTCTCAAAGATGATGATTTATTCTTTGGTGAAGAATGCATGAGAAATTTCAACAATATACAGGAATATCTCACCTCAACTCCAATCATTCAAGCACTAGATTGGTCACAACCATTTAAAATTATATGTGACACAAGTGATTATGTTGTCGGTGCCATTTTGGGTCAACACATAGATAAGAAGAAACATATTATCTATTATGCTTCCAAAACATTAGATGAAGCCCAAAAAGACTATGCAAATATAGAGAAGGAATTCATAGTGATGCATGATTTTGATAAATTCAAACCATATCTTGTGGGATCAAAAGTTATAGTCTATATTGATCATGATGCAATCTAAAATCTGTTGACAAAGAAGGATACCAAACAAAGATTGATCAGGTAGAATCTCATTTTACAAGAGTTTTATCTAGAGATGTGAAATGAGAAGGGAATCAAGAATGTTTTTGTTGATCACTTGTGGGCCTTCACTGTAACATCCTAAAATTTTGAACCTTATAAAATGACCCAATTTGAAACCCTAATTTGTTTTATTTTGAAAATTATGATCAAAACATATAATAATGTTATGATGGTTCCCAAATATGTTACATAAAGAAAATGCGATAATTTTGAACTTAATTGAAAATCAATATCATCAAGTTATCCCTAATTATTAAATAAGTGACATTTAGGGATTGACATGAAATTTACACAGTAAAAGTTCTTGTTTTGGCCAAATAATTTTACCATAAGTTGATGTTTATAATTTAATGATTTACCCAAATTTTTATCCTAAAATTCATTTTAAGTCATCCTATATGATTAATTAAACACTAATGCTAAAAAGAGAAATATAATAATCTAAAGTGATCAAATCAGGAAAATAACTATATTTTTGGATTCCTTGTGTCTCATTTAGGTAACACACGAAATTTGAGAATATTTGGACTTTCCTAGCTACCCTAATGTGAACTAGAAAATAGTTAATCCAATTTAATATATAACCCTAATGTACCTCATCCTAATTAACATGGACTTTGGTCCAGCACCTAAATGAACGTCACGCTCACCCAGCCGGGTCAGACCCTCGCGGATCCAGCTGTGTGTGGGGAGTCCTTCTCCTCCACCCGAGTCCCGCGCATAGCGGACTCTTCAGTAGCGGCTCTCCTCCACGACCCCGATCTCCCACGCCACTCCACCTCAGCACGAAAGAGTTGGATTTTCGCAATCTTCGCACCGAACCGGACTTCACCATACCAATTTTATTCGGACTTCATCCAGTAGATCTCCCGATTGACTAGACTCTCCCATCCTCCCCTGTTTCCCATCTCGGCGGGGACTCCAGCCCTCCTTAGGGCATCACATATATAAAGAACCTTGCTAAAATGATCGGCGACCATCAGGAAACCATTTTCCGCCACCCCTTTGCTCTCTCGCACCTCCGCGTTGCCTTTGCCTACTCGACTTGGCACCTGTCCCCTCCGACGAGTAGCAGCATCAACTCAGATGCCGCCGCCGATCCCAGGAGCTTGGTTCTGATCTCGACGACCACCCCCGAGGCTTTGAGAAGCCTCGTCGTTGTCCCTGGAAGGCCTCCCTAGCTCCAATTTGGCCGATTTTCAGGTAATTCGAGGTATTTCAATTATCCCCTTTTCTGCTTTCCTTCCGATGTTTCTCAAATCCGCTAATTGTTTGGCATTGCTGGTGATTCTTCTTCGCGGTTTTCTTATCTTCAACCTCTGTCGAGGTGCACTGAGTCAACCGAGTTTGCTTCCTTTGGCCCTTGAGTTGTATGGGTGGATGTCCTCCACCCCGACGCCTCGGGTTGCCATGGCGCTGGATGGTTTTGGAGCTCCAGTCCATGGAATAGCCCATGTTGGGGCTTGCCATCCTCGGAAGGAGACGAGGAACTTGCTGGTAATCTATAGTTTTGCTAAAGAGGATCCTGAATCATGTTTTGATGCCATGATTTTCTCTTGGGTTGGAGTTCTGCTACTATTCTCGGGGCTGAGTGATCGCCCTGGTGTACTTCCGTTTTTGTCCATGAAGTTTCAATCGCTTGATTCAACTCTGAGGGGCTTTTTAGGGTTTTCACCACTCGGTCACTGGTCTCAAGCGCGTGCTTCCCCTGGATTGACCCCAGCCACGCGGCTGTTGACGAGTGGCCACATCAGTGGGTTCCACCGCCCCGTGGATAATTGTTTTACACACATGGATTTTTTTTTCTCGAGTTCTGATTGGCTGGTAAATAGAAATTCATATCTTTATATCGGTACATCCAATGGGGTTAAGTTATACATGTATTTTTCTCAGTTTTTCGAGATCTAGATGATGGACTAATTTTTAAAACCTGATTCAATGCCCTTTTTTCCTTGTTTTAATCGAGAACCCTAAAACCCTAAAAATTAGGTTTAATATTTATTATTAATGAATGATAATTGTTATAAAAGGTTAATTAGGGTTTCTTAACCCCAGGAACGTGTTTAGGGTTTCATAAACCTAAGAAGAGCATCTAGGTCTTCTCTAAGTGAGAGGTAAGTGGTCCATGCACTTTGAACATAAATATTTGATTGCTTGTATATAAGTATGCATGATGAGTTGTATGAATGTATTATTGTTACAATTGTTAAAAGTCATTGAATTTATACTAAACTGAATGCCATGTTTAATGTCAATATTATTGTATCATCTTCATGCCCATCAAGAGTAAATTTAAAGTTAATTTATAAGAGCAAAGTAAGAGTTTTCAAGAGAAAGATAATGATTAAAAGATAACTTATATAAGGTCCTCACCAAGAGGCTCCTCGGAGCAAAACTAAGAGGCACTTCGGTGCATAAGAGAAGAGGCACTCCAGTGCAACCCAAGAGGCACTTCGGTGCATAAGAGAAGAGGTACTTCGGTACAAAACATGAGGATTCTTATATAGGTCCAGATAAAAGACATAATCTAAAAGTAATTGTCTCTTTTTCAATGTCTAAAGTTTAAAGTTTATTTTCTCTTTACATGTTTTCTTTAAGAAATAATATGTTCAATTCCACTTACCATTTTGTTTGATGCATGGCTGGGGGCGTGATGCCCGTAGGAAAGGAGCAACGTCAAGGACAAAGCTAGCTCAGGAACAGTTGAAGAAGGAGCTCTAGGACATCTGAGACCAGACCTGGTGGGGTGCCAGCTATCCATAGATTAGATTTCCTTTATGTTTATGAATCATGTGAGTTTTATGAGAAAGTGTAGAATGGTTAAGAGTAAACATGTTAGTTTTTTTTAATGTATGGTTTATGTTGAGGACTTGAGACATGAGAATTGCAAATTATGTATCCTGTTTTGGTTTAATTAAACTTTATTTTTATGCAATGATAATCATGTTTGTGACATCCCAATGAGATATATGCTTCCGCTTAGTGTTGTGCATGTTTTAGAAATTGGGGTGTTACAATATGGTATCAGATCGAAAAATATAGTTGGCCACCAGGCTTTTTCTCAAAATCTCATATAGTTTATGTTCCCTCTTGTAGATGGCTCCCAAGAAGAGATCTGATAAGGGTAAGGAGCACGTAGATGGAGAAGGAAGCTCTTCCAATGGAGAAAGTGATCATAGTGCTTCTGGAGGGGCTAACCCTAATGGTAACCCTAATGCACCTCTAGAAGTGCTTATCAAGGCTCTAACTGATGCTATCACTGGACAACAAGGAAGACCACATCAACCGAGGAACCAGGAGTTGACCTTAGTTGACTTCTTGAAGATCAAGACCGATGCTTTTGCTGGAGAAGAAGAGCTAGACGTGGTGGGCAAAGCCGAAAGCTGGTTGCAGAACATGGAGCATTGTTTTTGTGACCTAGGTTTCCCTAACCCATCTAGGGTTCGTTTTGGGACTCACGTGCTCAAAGGTGCTGCTAGGACTTGGTGGGAGAACTTGCTAGGTTCTCGTGAAGCTGACGCTCCTCCATTCACATGGGAGGAATTCACAGAAGCCTTTAAAGACCATTACATATCTGAGGCAATGATCGAGAAGAAAGAAGAGGAGTTTCGCAACCTTCGTCAACGTGGTGATATGACAGTCACCCAATACGCCATGAAGTTCAGAATCTTGCAGAAGTATGGATATGATTATGATGAACAACGCAAGGCGAAGAAGTTCATTAGAGGTCTCAAGGAGCATCTTAGCTTTGCTTTGTCTGGACGAGGACACCGCACCGTGCAAGGTGCCCTAGATGCTACCCTTGAACTAGAAGACCACCCAGGAAGAGCATGGAAGAAGGACAACCACTCCAACAACAACCACCATAATGACAAGAAGAGGAAGGCTCCAGCTGAGGTTGTTTCAAATCAACCTACCAAGACCCAATGTTCCAAGTGCTCCAAGTATCATCTAGGAGTGCAGGTTTGGGACCGGAGTGCGCTATTCATGTGGTGAAGCAGGCCACATTAGAACCAACTGCCCCAAGTTTCAAAAGAAAGAGCCCAAGGTCAATGAAGCACCTCGAGAGAAGCGACATGCTAGAATCTTCACCATGGTGGATGACGATGAAGATGATAAGAATGAACAAGGTATGGTTTAAGTTTCTTTGAGTTAATAGTTGTAGTTAGACTTATCTTATGTATGAACATGTGTAGGATTAAGATTTAAACCTTTTCATGTTAAGGATAAGGAAAACCCTAAGGTGGGTAGAACTCTGAAAATTTCGAGGACGAAATTTTTGTAAGGTGGGTAGAATTGTAACATCCTAAAATTTTGAACCTTATAAAATGACCCAATTTGAAACCCTAATTTGTTTTATTTTGAAAATTATGATCAAAACATATAATAATGTTATGATGGCTCCCAAATATGTTACATAAAGAAAATGTGATAATTTTGAACTTAATTGAAAATCAATATCATCAAGTTAGCCCTAATTATTAAATAAGTGACATTTAGGGATTGACATGAAATTTACCCAGTAAAAGTTCTTGTTTTGGCCTAATAATTTTACCATAAGTTGATGTTTATAATTTAATGATTTACCCAAATTTTTATCCTCAAATTCATTTTAAATCATCCTATATGATTAATTAAACAATAATGCTAAAAAGAGAAATATAATAAGCTAAAGTGATCAAATTAGGAAAATAACTATATTTTTGGATTCCTTGTGTCTCATTTAGGTAACACATGAAATTTGAGAATATTTGGACTTTCCTAGATACCCTAATGTGAACTAGAAAATAGTTAATCCAATTTAATATATAACCCTAATGTACCTCATCCTAATTAACATGGACTTTGGTCCAGCACCTAAATGAACATCACGCTCACCCAACCGGGTCAGACCCTTGCGGATCAAGCTGCACGTGGGGAGTCCTTCTCCTCCACCTGAGTCCCACGCATAGCGGACTCTTTAGTAGCGGCTCTCCTCTGCGACCCCGATCTCCCACGCCACTCCACCTCAGCACGAAAGAGTTGGATTTTCGCAATCTTCACACCGAACCGGACTTCCCCATACCAATTTTGTTCGGACTTCATCCAGTAGATCTCCCGATCGACTAGACTCTCCCATCCTCCCATGTTTCCCATCTCGGCGGGGACCTTAGCCCTCCTTAGGGCATCGCATATATAAAGAACCTTGCTAAAATGATCGAGGACCATCAGGAAACCGTTTTCCGCCGCCCCTTTGCTCTCTCGCACCTCCGCGTTGCCTTTGCCTACTCGACTTGGCACCTGTCCCCTCCGACGAGTAGCAGCATCAACTCAGATGCCGCCGACGATCCCAGGATCTTGGTTCTGATCTTGACGACCACCCCCGAGGATTTGAGAAGCCTCGTCGTTGTCCCTGGAAGGCCTCCCTAGCTCCAATTCGGCCGATTTTCAGGTAATTCGAGGTATTTCAATTATCCCCTTTTCTACTTTCCTTCCGATGTTTCTCAAATCCGCTAATTGTTTGGCATTGCTGGCGATTCTTCTTTGTGGTTTTCTTATCTTCAACCTCTGTCGAGGTGCACTGAGTCAACCGAGTTTGCTTCCTTTGGCCCTTGAGTTGTATGGTTGGATGTCCTCCACCCCGACGCCTCGGGTTGCCATGGCGCTGGATGGTTTTGGAGCTCCAGTCCATGGAATAGCCCATGTTGGGGCTTGCCATCCTCGAAAGGAGACGAGGAACTTGCTGGTAATCTATAGTTTTGCTAAAGAGGATCTTGAATCATGTTTTGATGCCATGATTTTCTCCTGGGTTGGAGTTCTGCTGCTATTCTCGGGGCTGAGCGATCGCCCTGGTGTACTTCTATTTTTGTCCATGAAGTTTCAATCGCTTGATTCAACTCTGAGGGACTTTTCAGGGTTTTCGCCACTCGGTCACTGGTCTCAAGCGCGTGCTTCCCCTGGATTGACCCCAGCCACGCGGCTGTTGACGAGTGGCCACATCAGTGGGTTCCACCGCCCCGTGGATAATTGTTTTACATGCATGGATTTTTTTTTCTCGAGTTCTGACTGGTTGGTAAATAGAAATTCATATCTTTATATCGGTACATCCAATGGGGTTAATTTATACATGTATTTTGCTCAGTTTTTCGAGATCTAGATGATGGACTAATTTTCAGAACCTGATTCAATGCCCTTTTTTCCCTATTTTAATCGAGAACCCTAAAACCCTAAAAATTAGGTTTAATATTTATTATTAATGAATGATAATTGTTATAACAGGTTAATTAGGGTTTCTTAACCCCAAGAACGTGTTTAGGGTTTCATAAACCTAAGAAGAGCATCTAGGTCTTCTCTAAGTGAGAGGGAAGTGGTCCATGCACTTTGAACATAAATATTTGATTGCTTGTATATAAGTATGCATGATGAGTTGTATGAATGTATTATTGTTACAATTGTTAAAAGTCATTGAATTTATACTAAACTGAATGCCATGTTTAATGTCAATATTATTGTATCATCTTCATGCCCATCAAGAGTAAATTTAAAGTTAATTTATAAGAGCAAAGTAAGAGTTTTCAAGAGAAAGATAATGATTAAAAGATAACTTATATAAGGTCCTCACCAAGAGGCTCCTCGGAGCAAAACTAAGAGGCACTTCGGTGCATAAGAGAAGAGGCACTCCGGTGCAACCCAAGAGGCACTTCGGTGCATAAGAGAAGAGTTACTTCGGTACAAAACCTGAGGATTCTTATATAGGTCCAGATAAAAGACATAATCTAAAAGTAATTGTCTCTTTTTCAATGTCTAAAGTTTAAAGTTTATTTTCTGTTTACATGTTTTCTTTAAGAAATAATATGTTCAATTCCACTTACCATTTTGTTTGATGCATGGCTGGGGGGCGTGATGCCCGCAGGAAAGGAGCAACGTCAAGGACAAAGCTAGCTCAGGAACAGTTGAAGAAGGAGCTCTAGGACATCTGAGACCAGACCTGGTGGGGTGCCAACTATCCATAGATTAGATTTCCTTTATGTTTATGAATCATGTGATTTTTATGAGAAAGTGTAGAATGGTTAAGAGTAAACATGTTAGTTTTTTTTAATGTATGGTTTATGTTGAGGACTTGAGACATGAGAATTGCAAATTATGTATCCTGTGTTGGTTTAATTAAACTTTATTTTTATGCAATGATAATCATGTTTGTGACATCCCAATGAGATATATGCTTCCGCTTAGTGTTGTGCATGTTTTAGAAATTGGGGTGTTACAATATGGTATCAGAGCGAAAAATATAGTTGGCCACCAGGCTTTTTCTCAAAATCTCATATTGTTTATGTTCCCTCTTGTAGATGGCTCCCAAGAAGAGATCTGATAAGGGTAAGGAGCACGTAGATGGAGAAGGAAGCTCTTCCAATGGAGAAAGTGATCATAGTGCTTCTGGAGGGGCTAACCCTAATGCACCTCTAGAAGTGCTTATCAAGGCTCTAACTGATGCTATCACTGGACAACAAGGAAGACCACATCAACCGAGGAACCAGGAGTTGACCTTAGTTGATTTCTTGAAGATCAAGCCCGATGCTTTTGCTGGAGAAGAAGAGCTAGACGTGGTGGGCAAAGCCGAAAGCTGGTTGCAGAACATGGAGCATTGTTTCCGTGACCTAGGTTGCCCTAACCCATCTAGGGTTCGTTTTGGGACTCACATGCTCAAAGGTTCTGCTAGGACTTGGTGGGAGAACTTGCTAGGTTCTCATGAAGCTGACGCTCCTCCATTCACATGGGAGGAATTCACATAAGCCTTTAAAGACCATTACATATCTAAGGCAATGATCGAGAAGAAAGAAGAGGAGTTTCGCAACCTTCGTCAACGTGGTGATATGACAGTCACCCAATACGCCATGAAGTTCAGAATCTTGCAGAAGTATGGATATGATTATGATGAACAACGCAAGGTGAAGAAGTTCATTAGAGGTCTCAAGGAGGATCTTAGCTTTGCTTTGTCTCGATGAGGACACCGCACTGTGCAAGGTGCCCTAGATGCTGCCCTTGAACTAGAAGACCACCCAGGAAGACCATGGAAGAAGGACAACCACTCCAACAACAACCACCATAATGACAAGAAGAGGAAGGCTCCAGCTGAGGTTGTTTCAAATCAACCTGCCAAGACCCAATGTTCCAAGTGCTCCAAGTATCATCTAGGAGAATGCAGGTTTGGGACCGGAGTGCGCTATGCATGTGGTGAAGCAGGCCACATTAGAACCAACTGCCCCAAGTTTCAAAAGAAAGAGCCCAAGGTCAATGAAGCACCTCGAGAGAAGCGACATGCTAGAATCTTCACCATGGTGGATGACGATGAAGATGATAAGAATGAACAAGGTATGGTTTAAGTTTCTTTGAGGTTATAGTTGTAGTTAGACTTATCTTATGTATGAACATGTGTAGGATTAAGAGTTAAACCTTTTCATGTTAAGGATAAGGAAAACCCTAAGGTGGGTAGAACTCTGAAAGTTTTGAGGACGAAATTTTTGTAAGGTGGGTAGAATTGTAACATCCTAAAATTTTGAACCTTATAAAATGACCCAATTTGAAACCCTAATTTGTTTTATTTTGAAAATTATTATCAAAACATATAATAATGTTATGATGGTTCCCAAATATGTTACATAAAGAAAATGTGATAATTTTGAACTTAATTGAAAATCAATATCATCAAGTTAGCCCTAATTATTAAATAAGTGACATTTAGGGATTGACATGAAATTTACCTAGTAAAAGTTCTTGTTTTGGCCTAATAATTTTACCATAAGTTGATGTTTATAATTTAATGATTTACCCAAATTTTTTATCTTCAAATTCATTTTAAGTCATCCTATATGATTAATTAAACACTAATGCTAAAAAGAGAAATATAATAAGCTAAAGTGATCAAATCAGGAAAATAACTATATTTTTGGATTCCTTGTGTCTCATTTAGGTAACACACGAAATTTGAGAATATTTGGACTTTCCTAGCTACCCTAATGTGAACTAGAAAATAGTTAATCCAATTTAATATATAACCCTAATGTACCTCATCCTAATTAACATGGACTTTGGTCCAGCACCTAAATGAACGTCACGCTCACCCAGCCGGGTCAGACCCTCGCGGATCCAGCTGTGTGTGGGGAGTCCTTCTCCTCCACCCGAGTCCCGCGCATAGCGGACTCTTCAGTAGCGGCTCTCCTCCGCGACCCCGATCTCCCACGCCACTCCACCTCAGCATGAAAGAGTTGGATTTTCCAAATCTTCACACCGAACCGGACTTCACCATACCAATTTTATTCGGACTTCATCCAGTAGATCTCCCGATCGACTAGACTCTCCCATCCTCCCCTGTTTCCCATCTCGGCGGGGACTCCAGCCCTCCTTAGGGCATCGCATATATAAAGAACCTTGCTAAAACGATCGGCGACCATCAGGAAACCGTTTTCCGCCACCCCTTTGCTCTCTCGCACCTCCGCGTTGCCTTTGCCTACTCGACTTGGCACCTGTCCCCTCCGACGAGTAGCAGCATCAACTCAGATGCCGCCGACGATCCCAGGATCTTGGTTCTGATCTCGACGACCACCCCCGAGGCTTTGAGAAGCCTCGTCGTTGTCCCTGGAAGGCCTCCCTAGCTCCAATTTGGCCGATTTTCAGGTAATTCGAGGTATTTCAATTATCCCCTTTTCTGCTTTCCTTCCGATGTTTCTCAAATCCGCTAATTGTTTGGCATTGCTGGTGATTCTTCTTCGCGGTTTTCTGATCTTCAACCTCTGTCGAGGTGCACTGAGTCAACAGAGTTTGCTTCCTTTGGCCCTTGAGTTGTATGGGTGGATGTCCTCCACCCCGACGCCTCGGGTTGCCATGGCGCTGGATGGTTTTGGAGCTCCAGTCCATGGAATAGCCCATGTTGGGGCTTGCCATCCTCGGAAGGAGACGAGGAACTTGCTGGTAATCTATAGTTTTGCTAAAGAGGATCCTGAATCATGTTTTGATGCCATGATTTTCTCCTGGGTTGGAGTTCTGCTACTATTCTCGGGGCTGAGTGATCGCCCTGGTGTACTTCCGTTTTTGTCCATGAAGTTTCAATCGCTTGATTCAACTCTGAGGGGCTTTTCAGGGTTTTCACCACTCAGTCACTGGTCTCAAGCGCGTGCTTCCCTTGGATTGACCCCAGCCACGCGGCTGTTGACGAGTGGACACATCAGTGGGTTCCACCGCCCCGTGGATAATTGTTTTACACACATGGATTTTTTTTTCTCGAGTTCTGATTGGCTGGTAAATAGAAATTCATATCTTTATATCGGTACATCCAATGGGGTTAAGTTATACATGTATTTTTCTCAGTTTTTCGAGATCTAGACGATGGACTAATTTTCAAAACCTGATTCAATGCCCTTTTTTCCTTGTTTTAATCGAGAACCCTAAAACCCTAAAAATTAGGTTTAATATTTATTATTAATGAATGATAATTGTTATAACAGGTTAATTAGGGTTTCTTAATCCCAGGAACGTGTTTAGGGTTTCATAAACCTAAGAAGAGCATCTAGGTCTTCTCTAAGTGAGAGGTAAGTGGTCCATGCACTTTGAACATAAATATTTGATTGCTTGTATATAAGTATGCATGATGAGTTGTATGAATGTATTATTGTTACAATTGTTAAAAGTCATTGAATTTATACTAAACTGAATGCCATGTTTAATGTCAATATTATTGTATCATCTTCATGCCTATCAAGAGTAAATTTAAAGTTAATTTATAAGAGCAAAGTAAGAGTTTTCAAGAGAAAGATAATGATTAAAAGATAACTTATATAAGGTCCTCACCAAGAGGCTCCTCGGAGCAAAACTAAGAGGCACTTCGGTGCATAAGAGAAGAGGCACTCCGGTGCAACCCAAGAGGCACTTCGGTGCATAAGAGAAGAGGTACTTCGGTACAAAACATGAGGATTCTTATATAGGTCCAGATAAAAGACATAATCTAAAAGTAATTGTCTCTTTTTCAATGTCTAACGTTTAAAGTTTATTTTCTCTTTACATGTTTTCTTTAAGAAATAATATGTTGAATTCCACTTACCATTTTGTTTGATGCATGGCTGGGGGTGTGATGCCCGTAGGAAAGGAGCAACGTCAAGGACAAAGCTAGCTCAGGAACAGTTGAAGAAGGAGCTCTAGGACATCTGAGACCAGACCTGGTGGGGTGCCAGCTATCCATAGATTAGATTTCCTTTATGTTTATGAATCATGTGAGTTTTATGAGAAAGTTTAGAATGGTTAAGAGTAAACATGTTAGTTTTTTTTAATGTATGGTTTATGTTGAGGACTTGAGACATGAGAATTGCAAATTATGTATCCTGTTTTGGTTTAATTAAACTTTATTTTTATGCAATGATAATCATGTTTGTGACATCCCAATGAGATATATGCTTCCGCTTAGTGTTGTGCATGTTTTAGAAATTGGGGTGTTACAATATGGTATCAGAGCGAAAAATATAGTTGGCAACCAGGATTTTTCTCAAATTCTCATATAGTTTATGTTCCCTCTTGTAGATGTCTCCCAAGAAGAGATCTGATAAGGGTAAGGAGCACGTAGATGGAGAAGGAAGCTCTTCCAATGGAGAAAGTGATCATAGTGCTTCTGGAGGGGCTAACCCTAATGGTAACCCTAATGCACCTCTAGAAGTGCTTATCAAGGCTCTAACTGATGCTATCACTGGACAACAAGGAAGACCACATCAACCGAGGAACCAGGAGTTGACCTTAGTTGACTTCTTGAAGATCAAGACCGATGCTTTTGCTGGAGAAGAAGAGCTAGACGTGGTGGGCAAAGCCCGAAAGCTGGTTGCAGAACATGGAGCATTGTTTCTGTGACCTAGGTTTCCCTAACCCATCTAGGGTTCGTTTTGGGACTCACATGCTCAAAGGTGCTGCTAGGACTTGGTGGGAGAACTTGCTAGGTTCTCGTGAAGCTGACGCTCCTCCATTCACATGGGAGGAATTCACAGAAGCCTTTAAAGACCATTACATATCTGAGGCAATGATCGAGAAGAAAGAAGAGGAGTTTCGCAACCTTCATCAACGTGGTGATATGACAGTCACCCAATACGCCATGAAGTTCAGAATCTTGCAGAAGTATGGATATGATTATGATGAACAACACAAGGAGAAGAAGTTCATTAGAGGTCTCAAGGAGCATCTTAGCTTTGCTTTGTCTGGACGAGGACACCGCACCGTGCAAGGTGCCCTAGATGCTACCCTTGAACTAGAAGACCACCCAGGAAGAGCATGGAAGAAGGACAACCACTCCAACAACAACCACCATAATGACAAGAAGAGGAAGGCTCCAGCTGAGGTTGTTTCAAATCAACCTGCCAAGACCCAATGTTCCAAGTGCTCCAAGTATCATCTAGGAGTGCAGGTTTGGGACCGGAGTGCGCTATGCATGTGGTGAAGCAGGCCACATTAGAACCAACTGCCCCAAGTTTCAAAAGAAAGAGCCCAAGGTCAATGAAGCACCTCGAGAGAAGCGACATGCTAGAATCTTCACCATGGTGGATGACGATGAAGATGATAAGAATGAACAAGGTATGGTTTAAGTTTCTTTGAGGTTATAGTTGTAGTTAGACTTATCTTATGTATGAACATGTGTAGGATTAAGATTTAAACCTTTTCATGTTAAGGATAAGGAAAACCCTAAGGTGGGTAGAACTCTGAAAATTTCGAGGACGAAATTTTTGTAAGGTGGGTAGAATTGTAACATCCTAAAATTTTGAACCTTATAAAATGACCCAATTTGAAACCCTAATTTGTTTTATTTTGAAAATTATGATCAAAACATATAATAATGTTATGATGGCTCCCAAATATGTTACATAAAGAAAATGTGATAATTTTGAACTTAATTGAAAATCAATATCATCAAGTTAGCCCTAATTATTAAATAAGTGACATTTAGGGATTGACATGAAATTTACCCAGTAAAAGTTCTTGTTTTGGCCTAATAATTTTACCATAAGTTGATGTTTATAATTTAATGATTTACCCAAATTTTTATCCTCAAATTCATTTTAAATCATCCTATATGATTAATTAAACAATAATGCTAAAAAGAGAAATATAATAAGCTAAAGTGATCAAATCAGGAAAATAACTATATTTTTGGATTCCTTGTGTCTCATTTAGGTAACACATGAAATTTGAGAATATTTGGACTTTCCTAGATACCCTAATGTGAACTAGAAAATAGTTAATCCAATTTAATATATAACCCTAATGTACCTCATCCTAATTAACATGGACTTTGGTCCAGCACCTAAATGAACATCACGCTCACCCAGCCGGGTCAGACCCTTGCGGATCCAGCTGCACGTGGGGAGTCCTTCTCCTCCACCTGAGTCCCACGCATAGCGGACTCTTCAGTAGCGGCTCTCCTCCGCGACCCCGATCTCCCACGCCACTCCACCTCAGCACGAAAGAGTTGGATTTTCGCAATCTTCACACCGAACCGGACTTCCCCATACCGATTTTGTTCGGACTTCATCCAGTAGATCTCCCGATCGACTAGAATCTCCCATCCTCCCATGTTTCCCATCTCGGCGGGGACCTTAGCCCTCCTTAGGGCATCGCATATATAAAGAACCTTGCTAAAATGATCGAGGACCATCAGGAAACCATTTTCCGCCGCCCCTTTTCTCTCTCGCACCTCCGCGTTGCCTTTGACTACTCAACTTGGCACCTATCCCCTCTGACGAGTAGCAGCATCAACTCAGATGCCGCCGACGATCCCATGATCTTGGTTCTGATCTTGACGACCACCCCCGAGGCTTTGAGAAGCCTCGTCGTTGTCCCTGGAAGGCCTCCCTAGCTCCAATTCGGCCGATTTTCAGGTAATTCGAGGTATTTCAATTATCCCCTTTTCTACTTTCCTTCTGATGTTTCTCAAATCCGCTAATTGTTTGGCATTGCTGGCGATTATTCTTTGCGGTTTACTTATCTTCAACCTCTGTCGAGGTGCACTGAGTCAACCGAGTTTGCTTCCTTTGGCCCTTGAGTTGTATGGTGGATGTCCTCCACCCCGACGCCTCGGGTTGCCATGGCGCTGGATGGTTTTGGAGCTCCAGTCCATGGAATAGCCCATGTTGGGGCTTGCCATCCTCGGAAGGAGACGAGGAACTTGCTGGTAATCTATAGTTTTGCTAAAGAGGATCCTGAATCATGTTTTGATGCCATGATTTTCTCCTGGGTTGGAGTTCTGCTGCTATTCTCGGGGCTGAGCGATCGCCCTGGTGTACTTCTATTTTTGTCCATGAAGTTTCAATCGCTTGATTCAACTCTGAGGGGCTTTTCAGGGTTTTCGCCACTCGGTCACTGGTCTCAAGCGCGTGCTTCCCCTAGATTGACCCCAGCCACGCGGCTGTTGACGAGTGGCCACATCAGTGGGTTCCACCGCCCCGTGGATAATTGTTTTACACGCATGGATTTTTTTTCTCGAGTTCTGACTGGTTGGTAAATAGAAATTCATATCTTTATATCGGTACATCCAATGGGGTTAATTTATACATGTATTTTGCTCAGTTTTTCGAGATCTAGATGATGGACTAATTTTTAGAACCTGATTCAATGCCCTTTTTTCCCTGTTTTAATCGAGAACCCTAAAACCCTAAAAATTAGGTTTAATATTTATTATTAATGAATGATAATTGTTATAACAGGTTAATTAGGGTTTCTTAACCCCAAGAACGTGTTTAGGGTTTCATAAACCTAAGAAGAGCATCTAGGTCTTCTCTAAGTGAGAGGGAAGTGGTCCATGCACTTTGAACATAAATATTTGATTGCTTGTATATAAGTATGCATGATGAGTTGTATGAATGTATTATTGTTACAATTGTTAAAAGTCATTGAATTTATACTAAACTGAATGCCATGTTTAATGTCAATATTATTGTATCATCTTCATGCCCATCAAGAGTAAATTTAAAGTTAATTTATAAGAGCAAAGTAAGAGTTTTCAAGAGAAAGATAATGATTAAAAGATAACTTATATAAGGTCCTCACCAAGAGGCTCCTCGGAGCAAAACTAAGAGGCACTTCGGTGCATAAGAGAAGAGGCACTCCGGTGCAACCCAAGAGGCACTTCGGTGCATAAGAGAAGAGGTACTTCGGTACAAAACCTGAGGATTCTTATATAGGTCCAGATAAAAGACATAATCTAAAAGTAATTGTCTCTTTTTCAATGTCTAAAGTTTAAAGTTTATTTTCTGTTTACATGTTTTCTTTAAGAAATAATATGTTCAATTCCACTTACCATTTTGTTTGATGCATGGCTGGGGGCGTGATGCCCGCAGGAAAGGAGCAACGTCAAGGACAAAGCTAGCTCAGGAACAGTTGAAGAAGGAGCTCTAGGACATCTGAGACCAGACCTGGTGGGGTGCCAACTATCCATAGATTAGATTTCCTTTATGTTTATGAATCATGTGAGTTTTATGAGAAAGTGTAGAATGGTTAAGAGTAAACATGTTAGTTTTTTTTTAATGTATGGTTTATGTTGAGGACTTGAGACATGAGAATTGCAAATTATGTATCCTGTGTTGGTTTAATTAAACTTTATTTTTATGCAATGATAATCATGTTTGTGACATCCCAATGAGATATATGCTTCCGCTTAGTGTTGTGCATGTTTTAGAAATTGGGGTGTTACAATATGGTATCAGAGTGAAAAATATAGTTGGCCACCAGGCTTTTTCTCAAAATCTCATATTGTTTATGTTCCCTCTTGTAGATGGCTCCCAAGAAGAGATCTGATAAGGGTAAGGAGCACGTAGATGGAGAAGGAAGCTCTTCCAATGGAGAAAGTGATCATAGTGCTTCTGGAGGGGCTAACCCTAATGCACCTCTAGAAGTGCTTATCAAGGCTCTAACTGATGCTATCACTGGACAACAAGGAAGACCACATCAACCGAGGAACCAGGAGTTGACCTTAGTTGATTTCTTGAAGATCAAGCCCGATGCTTTTGCTGGAGAAGAAGAGCTAGACGTGGTGGGCAAAGCCGAAAGCTGGTTGCAGAACATGGAGCATTGTGTCTGTGACCTAGGTTGCCCTAACCCATCTAGGGTTCGTTTTGGGACTCACATGCTCAAAGGTTCTGCTAGGACTTGGTGGGAGAACTTGCTAGGTTCTCATGAAGCTGACGCTCCTCCATTCACATGGGAGGAATTCACATAAGCCTTTAAAGACCATTACATATCTCAGGCAATGATCGAGAAGAAAGAAGAGGAGTTTCGCAACCTTCGTCAACGTGGTGATATGACAGTCACCCAATACGCCATGAAGTTCAGAATCTTGCAGAAGTATGGATATGATTATGATGAACAACGCAAGGTGAAGAAGTTCATTAGAGGTCTCAAGGAGGATCTTAGCTTTGCTTTGTCTGGATGAGGACACCGCACCGTGCAAGGTGCCCTAGATGCTGCCCTTGAACTAGAAGACCACCCAGGAAGACCATGGAAGAAGGACAACCACTCCAACAACAACCACCATAATGACAAGAAGAGGAAGGCTCCAGCTGAGGTTGTTTCAAATCAACCTACCAAGACCCAATGTTCCAAGTGCTCCAAGTATCATCTAGGAGAATGCAGGTTTGGGACCGGAGTGCGCTATGCATGTGGTGAAGCAGGCCACATTAGAACCAACTGCCCCAAGTTTCAAAAGAAAGAGCCCAAGGTCAATGAAGCACCTCGAGAGAAGCGACATGCTAGAATCTTCACCATGGTGGATGACGATGAAGATGATAAGAATGAACAAGGTATGGTTTAAGTTTCTTTGAGGTTATAGTTGTAGTTAGACTTATCTTATGTATGAACATGTGTAGGATTAAGAGTTAAACCTTTTCATGTTAAGGATAAGGAAAACCCTAAGGTGGGTAGAACTCTGAAAATTTTGAGGACGAAATTTTTGTAAGGTGGGTAGAATTGTAACATCCTAAAATTTTGAACCTTATAAAATGACCCAATTTGAAACCCTAATTTGTTTTATTTTGAAAATTATTATCAAAACATATAATAATGTTATGATGGTTCCCAAATATGTTACATAAAGAAAATGTGATAATTTTGAACTTAATTGAAAATCAATATCATCAAGTTAGCCCTAATTATTAAATAAGTGACATTTAGGGATTGACATGAAATTTACCCAGTAAAAGTTCTTGTTTTGGCCTAATAATTTTACCATAAGTTGATGTTTATAATTTAATGATTTACCCAAATTTTTTATCTTCAAATTCATTTTAAGTCATCCTATATGATTAATTAAACACTAATGCTAAAAAGAGAAATATAATAAGCTAAAGTGATCAAATCAGGAAAATAACTATATTTTTGGATTCCTTGTGTCTCATTTAGGTAACACACGAAATTTGAGAATATTTGGACTTTCCTAGCTACCCTAATGTGAACTAGAAAATAGTTAATCCAATTTAATATATAACCCTAATGTACCTCATCCTAATTAACATGGACTTTGGTCCAGCACCTGAATGAACGTCACGCTCACCCAGCCGGGTCAGACCCTCGAGGATCCAGCTGCGCGTAGGGAGTCCTTCTCCTCCACCCGAGTCCCGCGCATAGCGGACTCTTTAGTAGCAGCTCTCCTCCACGACCCTGACTCCCACGCCACTCCACCTCAGCACGAAAGAGTTGGATTTTTGCAATCTTCGCACCGAACCAGACCTCCCCATACCGATTTTGTTCGAACTTCATCCAGTAGATCTCCCGATCGACTAGACTCTCCCATCCTCCCCTGTTTCCCATCTCGGCGGGGACCTTAGCCCTCCTTAGGGCATCACATATATAAAGAACCTTGCTAAAACGATCGGGGACCATCAGGAAACCATTTTCCGCCGCCCCTTTGCTCTCTCGCACCTCCGCGTTGCCTTTGCCTACTCGACTTGGCACCTGTCCCTTCCGACGAGTAGCAACATCAACTCAGATGCCGCCGACGATCCCAGGATCTTGGTTCTGATCTCGACGACCACCCCTGAGGCTTTGAGAAGCCTCGTCGTTGTCCTTGGAAGGCCTCCCTAGCTCCAATTCGGCCGATTTTCAGGTAATTCGAGGTATTTCAATTATCCCCTTTTCTTCTTTCCTTCCGATGGTTCTCAAATCCGCTAATTGTTTGGCATTGCTGGCGATTCTTCTTCACGGTTTTCTTATTTTCAACCTCTGTCGAGGTGCACTGAGTCAACCTAGTTTGCTTCCTTTGGCCCTTGAGTTGTATGGCTGGATGTCCTCCACCCCGACACCTCGGGTTGCCATGGCGCTGGATGGTTTTGGAGCTCCAGTCCATGGAATAGCCCATGTTGGGGCTTGCCATCCTCAGAAGCAGACGAGGAACTTGCTGGTAATCTATAGTTTTGCTAAAGAGGATCCTGAATCATGTTTTGATGCCATGATTTTCTCCTGGGTTGGAGTTCTGCTGCTATTCTCGGGGTTGAGCGATCGCCCTGGTGTACTTCCGTTTTTGTCCATGAAGTTTCAATCGCTTGATTCAACTCTGAGGGGCTTTTCAGGGTTTTCGCCACTCGGTCACTGGTCTCAAGCGCGTGCTTCCCCTGGATTGACCCCAGCCACGCGGCTGTTGACGAGTGGCCACATCAGTGGGTTCCACCGCCCCGTGGATAATTGTTTTACACGCATGGATTTTTTTTTCTCCAGTTCTGATTGGCTGGTAAATAGAAATTCATATCTTTATATTGGTACATCCAATGGGGTTAATTTATACATGTATTTTGCTCATTTTTTCAAGATCTAGACGATGGACTAATTTTCAAAACCTGATTCAATGCCCTTTTTTCCCTGTTTTAATCGAGAACCCTAAAACCCTAAAAATTAGGTTTAATATTTATTATTAATGAATGATAATTGTTATAACAGGTTAATTAGGGTTTCTTAACCCCAAGAACGTGTTTAGGGTTTCATAAACCTAAGAAGAGCATCTAGGTCTTCTCTAAGTGAGAGGTAAGTGGTCCATGCACTTTGAACATAAATATTTGATTGCTTGTATATAAGTATGCATGATGAGTTGTATGAATGTATTATTGTTACAATTGTTAAAAGTCATTGAATTTATACTAAACTGAATGCCATGTTTAATGTCAATATTATTGTATCATCTTCATGCCCATCAAGAGTAAATTTAAAGTTAATTTATAAGAGCAAAGTAAGAGTTTTCAAGAGAAAGATAATGATTAAAAGATAACTTATATAAGGTCCTCACCAAGAGGCTCCTCGGAGCAAAACTAAGAGGCACTTCGGTGCATAAGAGAAGAGGCACTCCGGTGCAAACCAAGAGGCACTTCGGTGCATAAGAGAAGAGGTACTTCGGTACAAAACCTGAGGATTCTTATATAGGTCCAGATAAAAGACATAATCTAAAAGTAATTGTCTCTTTTTCAATGTCTAAAGTTTAAAGTTTATTTTCTGTTTACATGTTTTCTTTAAGAAATAATATGTTCAATTCCACTTGCCATTTTGTTTGATGCATGGCTGGGGGTGTGATGCCCGCAGGAAAGGAGCAACGTCAAGGACAAAGCTAGCTCAGGAACAGTTGAAGAAGGAGCTCTAGGACATCTGAGACCAGACCTGGTGGGGTGCCAACTATCCATAGATTAGATTTCCTTTATGTTTATGAATCATGTGAGTTTTATGAGAAAGTGTAGAATGGTTAAGAGTAAACATGTTAGTTTTTTTTAATGTATGGTTTATGTTGAGGACTTGAGACATGAGAATTGCAAATTATGTATCATGTGTTGGTTTAATTAAACTTTATTTTTATGCAATGATAATCATGTTTGCGACATCCCAATAAGATATATACTTTCGCTTAGTGTTGTGCATGTTTTAGAAATTGGGGTGTTACAATATGGTATCAGAGCGAAAAATATAGTTGGCCACCAGGCTTTTTCTCAAAATCTCATATAGTTTATGTTCCCTCTTGTAGATGGCTCCCAAGAAGAGATCTGATAAGGGTAAGGAGCATGTAGATGGAGAAGGAAGCTCTTCCAATGGAGAAAGTGATCATAGTGCTTCTGGAGGGGCTAACCCTAATGCACCTCTAGAAGTGCTTATCAAGGCTCTAACTGATGCTATCACTGGACAACAAGGAAGACCATATCAACCGAGGAACCAGGAGTTGACCTTAGTTGACTTCTTGAAGATCAATCCCGATGCTTTTGCTGGAGAAGAAGAGCTAGACGTGGTGGGCAAAGCCGAAAGCTGGTTGTAGAACATGGAGCATTGTTTCCGTGACCTAGGTTGCCCTAACCCATCTAGGGTTCGTTTTGGGACTCATATGCTCAAAGGTGCTACTAGGACTTGGTGGGAGAACTTGCTAGGTTCTCGTGAAGCTGGCGCTCCTCCATTCACATGGGAGGAATTCACATAAGCCTTTAAAGACCATTACATATCTGAGGCAATGATCGAGAAGAAAGAAGAGGAGTTTTGCAACCTTCGTCAACGTGGTGATATGACAGTCACCCAATATGCCATGAAGTTCAGAATCATGCAGAAGTATGGATATGATTATGATGAACAACGCAAGGCGAAGAAGTTCATTAGAGGTCTCAAGGAGGATCTTAGCTTTGCTTTGTCTGGACAAGGACACTGCAGCGTGCAAGGTGCCCTAGATGCTTCCCTTGAACTAGAAGACCACCCAGGAAGAGCATGGAAGAAGGACAACCACTCCAACAACAACCACCATAATGACAAGAAGAGGAAGGCTCCAGCTGAGGTTGTTTCAAATCAACCTGCCAAGACCCAATGTTCCAAGTGCTCCAAGTATCATCTAGGAGAATGCAGGTTTGGGACCGGAGTGTGCTATGCATGTGGTGAAGCAGGCCACATTAGAACCAACTACCCCAAGTTTCAAAAGAAAGAGCCCAAGGTCAATGAAGCACCTCGAGAGAAGCGACATGCTAGAATCTTCACTATGGTGGATGACGATGAAGATGATAAGAATGAACAAGGTATGGTTTAAGTTTCTTTGAGGTTATAGTTGTAGTTAGACTTATCTTATGTATGAACATGTGTAGGATTAAGAGTTAAACCTTTTCATGTTAAGGATAAGGAAAACCCTAAGGTGGGTAGAACTCTGAAAATTTCGAGGACGAAATTTTTGTAAGGTGGGTAGAATTGTAACATCCTAAAATTTTGAACCTTATAAAATGACCCGATTTGAAACCCTAATTTGTTTTATTTTGAAAATTATGATCAAAACATATAATAATGTTATGATGGTTCCCAAATATGTTACATAAAGAAAATGTGATAATTTTGAACTTAATTGAAAATCAATATCATCAAGTTAGCCCTAATTATTAAATAAGTGACATTTAGGGATTGACACGAAATTTACCCAGTAAAAGTTCTTGTTTTGGCCTAATAATTTTACCATAAGTTGATGTTTATAATTTAATGATTTACCCAAATTTTTATCCTCAAATTCATTTTAAGTCATCCTATATGATTAATTAAACACTAATGCTAAAAAGAGAAATATAATAAGCTAAAGTGATCAAATCAGGAAAATAACTATATTTTTGGATTCCTTGTGTCTCATTTAGGTAACACACGAAATTTGAGAATATTTGGACTTTCCTAGCTACCCTAATGTGAACTAGAAAATAGTTAATCCAATTTAATATATAACCCTAATATACCTCATCCTAATTAACATGGACTTTGGTCCAGCACCTAAATGAACGTCACGCTCACCCAGCCGAGTCAGACCCTCGTGGATCCAGCTGCGCGTGGGGAGTCGTTCTCCTCTACCCGAGTCCCGCGCATAGCGGACTCTTCAGTAGCATCTCTCCTCCGCGACCCTGATCTCCCACGCCACTCCACCTCAGCACGAAAGAGTTGGATTTTCGCAATCTTCGCACCGAACCAGACTTCCCCATACCGATATTGTTCGGACTTCATCCAGTAGATCTCCCGATCGACTAGACTCTCCCATCCTCCCCTGTTTCCCATCTCGGCGGGGACCTTAGCCCTCCTTAGGGAATCGCATATATAAAGAACCTTGCTAAAACGATCGAGGACCATCAGGAAACCGTTTTCCGCCGCCCCTTTGCTCTCTCGCACCTCCGCGTTGCCTTTGCTTACTCGAGTTGGCACCTATCCCTTCCGACGAGTAGCAGCATCAACTCAGATGCCGTCGACGATCCCAGGAGCTTGGTTCTGATCACGACGACCACCCCCGAGGCTTTGAGAAGCCTCTTCGTTGTCCCTGGAAGGCCTCCCTAGCTCCAATTCGGCCGATTTTCAGGTAATTCGAGGTATTTCAATTATCCCCTTTTCTGCTTTCCTTCCGATGTTTCTCAAATCCGCTAATTGTTTGGCATTGCTGGCAATTCCTCTTCGTGGTTTTCTTATCTTCAACCTCTGTCGAGGTGCACTGAGTCAACCGAGTTTGCTTCCTTTGGCCCTTGAGTTGTATGGTTGGATGTCCTCCACCCCGACGCCTCGGGTTGCCATGGCGCTGGATGGTTTTGGAGCTCCAGTCCATGGAATAGCCCATGTTGGGGCTTGCCATCCTCGGAAGGAGACGAGGAACTTGCTGGTAATCTATAGTTTTTCTAAAGAGGATCCTGAATCATGTTTTGATGCCATGATTTTCTCCTGGGTTGGAGTTCTGCTGCTATTCTCGGGGCTGAGTGATCGCCCTGGTGTACTTCCGTTTTTGTCCATGAAGTTTCAATCGCTTGATTCAACTCTGACGGGCTTTTCAGGGTTTTCGCCACTCGGTCACTGGTCTCAAGCGCGTGCTTCCCCTGGATTGACCCCAGCCACGCGGCTGTTGACGAGTGGCCACATCAGTGGGTTCCACCGCCCCATGGATAATTGTTTTACACGCATGGATTTTTTTTTCTCGAGTTCTGATTGGATGGTAAATAGAAATTCATATCTTTATATCGGTACATCCAATGGGGTTAAGTTATACATGTATTTTGCTCAGTTTTTCGAGATCTAGACGATGGACTAATTTTCAGAACCTGATTCAATGCCCTTTTTCCCTATTTTAATCGAGAACCCTAAAACCCTAAAAATTAGGTTTAATATTTATTATTAATGAATGATAATTGTTATAACAGGTTAATTAGGGTTTCTTAACCCCAGGAACGTGTTTAGGGTTTCATAAACCTAAGAAGAGCATCTAGGTCTTCTCTAAGTGAGAGGTAAGTGGTACATGCACTTTGAACATAAATATTTGATTGCTTGTATATAAGTATGCATGATGAGTTGTATGAATGTATTATTGTTACAATTGTTAAAAGTCATTGAATTTATACTAAACTGAATGCCATGTTTAATGTCAATATTATTGTATCATCTTCATGCCCATCAAGAGTAAATTTAAAGTTAATTTATAAGAGCAAAGTAAGAGTTTTCAAGAGAAAGATAATGATTAAAAGATAACTTATATAAGGTCCTCACCAAGAGGCTCCTCGGAGCAAAACTAAGAGGCACTTCGGTGCATAAGAGAAGAGGCCCTCCGGTGCAACCCAAGAGGCACTTCGGTGCATAAGAGAAGAGGTACTTCGGTACAAAACCTGAGGATTCTTATATAGGTCCAGATAAAAGACATAATCTAAAAGTAATTGTCTCTTTTTCAATGTCTAAAGTTTAAAGTTTATTTTCTGTTTACATGTTTTCTTTAAGAAATAATATGTTCAATTCCACTTACCATTTTGTTTGATGCATGGCTGGGGGCGTGATGCCCGCAGGAAAGGAGCAACGTCAAGGACAAAGCTAGCTCAGGAACAGTTGAAGAAGGAGCTCTAGGACATCTGAGACCAGACCTGGTGGGGTGCCAACTATCCATAGATTAGATTTCCTTTATGTTTATGAATCATGTGAGTTTTATGAGAAAGTGTAGAATGGTTAAGAGTAAACATGTTAGTTTTTTTTAATGTATGGTTTATGTTGAGGACTTGAGACATGAGAATTGCAAATTATGTATCCTGTGTTGGTTTAATTAAACTTTATTTTTATGCAATGATAATCATGTTTGTGACATCCCAATGAGATATATGCTTCCGCTTAGTGTTGTGCATGTTTTAGAAATTGGGGTGTTACATTCACATTCACAATACAGACACTCTTCCCATCAATGACTCTCTACTGGATGATAAACTCATGAAAGCCTCTGACACCTTTACTTGGTATGTTGGTTTTCTTAATTATATTGTTGTAGGTACTATTCACCCAGCGTGAATTGGCAATACAAGGATGAAATTCATGCATGACTTCAAAAAACACTATTAGGATGAGTCATACCTCCTCAAATTATGTGTTGATAGCCTTTCTGATGTTGTATTCTCGAAGAGGAAGCCCCATTAATTCTAGAACAGTGTTACTGAGGCCCTTCTAGAGATCCTATGAGTTCTAAGAAGACTGCATTAGAAGTCCTACAATGGATATTGTGTTGGCCAAAAATATCATGATATGTTTATAGTTTTGTGTTGTCTCGTGATAAATGTCAAAGGTCATGAAATAAATCCAAGAGAGACTAAATTCCCTTGAAGTTCCAGTAAGAAGTTGAAATATTTGATGTATGGGGAGTAGACTACATGGGCCCATTGCACCCTTCATATGGATTCTCTTACATCTTGGTGGCAGTAGATTATGTATGTAAATGGGTAGAAACCATACTCACTATGACCAGTAATTCAACACCTATTATCAAGATATTCAGGGACATTATCTTTTCTCATTTTTAAGTCCCTTGCACTGTCATCTCTGATGGAGGTTTTCATTTTATGGAACAAAACTTTGAAATGCTTTTGAGAAAATAGAACATGTATCATAGAGTAGCGTCTTCATATCACCCACAAAAAAGTGAGCAACTGGAGATATCAAACTGATAACTCATGGTCTCTATAGAAAACTATTAGCTGTAATATGAAGGACTTGTCCAACAAAATCAATGACTCTCTTTGGGATAATAAGACAACTTTCAAGACACCTCTAAGCACCACCCCCTTCAGATTGATGTATGGAAAGTCTTGTCAAATCCCTATCTGGCAAGAACATAAATCTTGATGGAAATTAAAGTAGTTGAACTTCATTTTGAAGAAAGATGGTTAGAATAGTTTGTTACAACTAGAAGATCCTGAGCAGCTCAAACTGATTGCATATGAAAATGCACATATCTAAAAGAAAAAACAAATCTACAAAACAATGTCCATCTGAAGAGGAAGGATATACGAGTTGGGTATCAAGTTCTACTTTTTAACTCACCACTAAACCTTTTCCCATGAGAACTCTGATCGCTGGTCTAGGCCATACATTGTAAAGCATGCATGGCCAATTATACTTTCATATTGTGGAATGAGAAACCTAGAGAGTTCGTAGCAAATGGCCAATTCTTGAAGAGATTCTTTACCACAGATGACATGAGTTATGAACTACCTCTCATTCTATCTAAACCTATTCCTCTACCAGATAATTGAAATCAATGTGTCAAGCCAATAACATAAAATACATTCACTTTTTGGTAGGCAACTAGATTGTTTCCTTCGTTCCTTCTTTCAATTTTAGTTTAAATACCTTTCTTTCCATCCATTAGATAATTCATTGCAAGGTGCAATATTAAGTTCTGACAATTTCTTCTTAGATTTCATATGGAGGATGCAGTCAAATAGGAATGCAACCACATCTCATGGTCCAACCAACATGATATTTCCCCTCCATCTCGAATTTAGTGTTTCATTAGGATGAGAAAATTTATATGTTTGGGGTAGAGGGTAGGTGGTACTTAATCTAATGTCCACCCACACCTATTAGTTTCTGACTTAAGATTGCATCGATTATATCACAACTTTCATGGAAAATTTTCAATTTTTTCTCTTTATGATAATCAAAGCCATTATCTAGCTGACTTAGATTTAGTTTTTTCAATATGTTTGCATCATTCAAACTCCCTTATTCAAACCAAAACCTCAAAAGGACAACTTTTTTAATCTAATCAATCGCTAGAAATTATCCTTTGCGGTGATGAATCCAAAAAAAAAACATGTTTCCTTAGAAAAGATGGTAAGCTCTAGGGAATTGAGAGGGATCAAACACATTGTTCGTCCTACTGATTAGTAAAACAATTGCATGAAATCATGACTTGTTTCTTCATTAAGTAATTATTTGAGCATAGTGGGATTAGGAGAACAACCTGGTGCACTAAATTACAAATCACGTTGCATGATGATTTGAACCCTCTTATACACTTCTTCCTCCATCTTCTTACCCTCCATCTACCAAAAAGAAGTAAGAAGTCATAAAATTATGTTAAACCCCGAGTTTAGGGTGGCACACCCCCTCCTTTTCCTATTCTCTTTTTCCATACCCCTCATTGTGTAATAGGGGCATTCCATCAAAACCAAAGAATAGATACCATTGTATACAAGAAAAATGTTGTGATATATATATATATATATATGAAATAAAATGCAATCTCAAGTCAAAGACAGGATAAATTCATTTTTTCTTCCATACCTCCATAATCTTCCTTCTCCACTTATGCACACAATGAATGCCTAAATTCATTTGCCTAATGTCAAATCAAGTGCAAACTTGTTGTTCTATGCATCTCATTGAACTCTCTTGAATCTCCTTGACATGCTTGATGTTCAGACAGTGGTGAGGAAGTGTTGTTGGGAAACAAAATTTGAAATGAAGATATAGAAATATGTGTTTTGTGATCTTAGAAAGTTAGAGAGGCTTGGCCATACTCGATGGTAAGGAAAGAAACATGATGGGAGGATGAGGCAATCACATGGTCCAATGATTTAGTGATTGTTTTAGACTTAATGTTACTCAAGGATGAGCAACATTTAAGTTTGGGGTAGTTTTGTGAATGAATAATCATCATAGTCTTAGTGTCATTTTCACCCAATTTTGCACTCAGATATATTAGTATTCATTAGGAATATCTTCATTTCATTCTATTCAAATTTTACATTAACTAGTTAGAATTTTAATAGTTATCATGACTATCCTCACACATTTGGAGTCTTATCTATTCATAGTAGTCAAACCAGCACAACCTAGGGGCTCTTGAAATTTGGACACTTTTAGAAGGCAGACCAATCAATATTTTTTGTGTCGAAGGTCATAATAGACATGTTTATCAACCTACCGATCAAATTTCAAAAACCTCATTGTGATGCTTGACCTTTTTGGCTGATCAAGACCCATCAACCTTTAGGTCGATATAAATATGAAAGCATTGATCAAACTCCACACCAATCAACCTCTTTTGGTCAACCTCAAACTCCTAGGTCGACAACTAGAGCTCGATGTCCATTTAATTGACCTGTGTTGATTGACCACCAACTTAAGAGGTAATCAAACAACCATTCACCTATAGACCTCCTCCAAGTTCCTTTGCCACCAAGCAATGATCTTTGTCATCCACATGGGGCAATTCTAGCTACTGAGTCCTATGTAAGGAGTCTTATAAATACCCATCGTACAACCACAAAGGAGATCTCTTAGACCATATACTAGTCAAGTTGCACTTGTTTATCCATAAGAGGAAAAGTCTTCATCCTATTGTTGACAAGAGTGATCGACCTCTCTAGTGAGAGTTGTCTACCTCTCAAGGTTCTTGAGAAATTGACCTTCCTGCTATTTAAGAGCAATCAACCTCCCCACCAAAGAAGCAATCAAATTCCACCAGTTCCATGATTGATCTTCAACAACTATCTATCTATCAACCTCTACGTGATCGATCTCTATGTGTATTGACCTCTACAATCCAAGAGTGATTGACCTCTAGGTCGAGCTATTATCCATACCCCCATCACCAATCATAAATGATCGACCTCTAGACCATCATCTTGATTAGTCCCCTTCAATCGACCAGCCCAACAACTATGTGACTCTAGTGATATCTAAGATTGCCCCTTCTTCTTCAACTGGTTATAAAAATCTTGCTATGAGGAGCGAAATAGTCCTTTCAGTGGGGTGTGGGGGCTATCCCCACTACCTATTTCTTGCAACTTCATTCTTATTCCAATTCTTGTATGAAATCAAATAATTCATTGTTGATCATTTAATGCATGTTTTGTGGATTCATCAGCCACTTTACGTGATTTATTATAAGCTAAGGTCATGAGAAATTCAACATTTAAGATTAAATAGCTATTAGTTTAAGTTGATGCCCTAATGAGAAATTTCATTTTGTGCTTTTATTCTATATTTTTAGTATGCATTTGAATGAATGCACATATTCAAATAGAGGCATCGAAACCTGATATCAACCCAATTTTTCCATCATTAATCTCGATCAAGTTTTATTTTGTTCTTTTACTTTTCTTGAAATTAGTTTAGCCCAACCCAATCAAATCTAGGTTTTAAATATTAGTCTTAGTTCAATGGGATACAAACTGACAAGGTTCTTAAAATGATTGTCCCTTGGGATTCAATCCTCAACTATACTTTGATAAGACATGTCCACTTGAGGGTGGATTTATTGCATGTTTGTTTTGGTGAAAGTTAGGAATTTATATCTTTGGTGAATTTGTTAGTGCATTAATATCCACAATAGGTGATGTTAGGGTACCCAGGGGTAAATGATCTTTTCTTTGAGTAGGGAGATCATCTGGGACCATGCAAGGTAGTTCAGATCAACGTACTTGGTCCCTTAAACTTTTGTGAGCCCTTCTAAATAAAAAAATATAGGGCTAGAGTAACAGTGGTTACATACATCCCATGATGAATGGATTCCTTCTCTTAGATGGGATTGTCATTATATGGTCAATCATCATATATCCTAGATTGACATGGCCATTCTTACCATTGTGGTGATCACATAGAGATCTTTCTAAGATAAACAACCTTGATTGTCGTACCGGCCAAAATGGTGTTGGCTAAGACTCTTTAAAAGTACCTTACAAAAGGATTGTGCGGTCTACTTGTCTTATATTTTCCTATGGGAAATGTTTCTTGTCCAGTAAACCTCTTCTACATTGCTAAATAGTTGCTCTTTCCATGCTTGTCAAATCGCCCATCACCAAATTTCTTTTCCATTTCAAGCATGAACACAAAAGTATTATTGAGTTGGGAGGTTGTCAACACATGTGGAGAGTCGGTAAGTTTGAACCCTTATCCAGCGACCCAAAAAGTTCATGGTTAGAATGAGGATGGCCATGTTGATCTTCCAATATAATCAATAACTTAAGTTGTAGACCCATCCCAACATGGATGTGTTGGAGAGATGCCAGAACGACCATTCTAGTTAGCATGATCGTGTTGGTTGGCCACCAAAATGTCAAATTTCTCCTATGATTTTGATGATCCCAATACAACCGCTTTTGGTCCAAAAATCTTCACTTTTCACATATATTCCAAAAATTCATATCTCATTTAGTTTCATTGATCCACAAAAATACCAGCTACTCATTTCCACTTATTTGAGTCTTTTTTCTCAATTTCCAACATGTTTTCCTTCCACATTACAAAACTCAAAGGAAAAGTATTAAATACATGTGTGTGACCTTTTCCTGGAAAATGAATGAAATAACCAAAAAGTATCAAAAAGTGAAGGTTGGGTGAAAGAGTCCCCAAACCTAGTGCATTGACTCCCACTAGAGCTATGTTTTATGCCTTTAGTCGGGATTTTTTTATTCTTGAATCACTCATCCTCTTAAGAATCTCAAAATGTGACCACCATAGTAAGTTGACTTCTTATGGACATTCAGGCACATATCTTAATCAATAAGAACTTCCTCAATCAACATAACAATATCAAAACTTTAATTGCACTTATCAGGACCAAATGCAACAGTCGCTTTCAACCTTGGTCCATTCACTATGAACTCTTTAGCATCTTCCTTATCATGTATCACAATGGCCTCATATTGATAAGCATGCTTGACTTGGTATGGTCCTTACCATCTCAACCTAATCTTCCTAGGAAATAACTTCATCCCAAAATTGTACAATCATAGCCATTGCCTGAGATCAAAAGACTTCTTCTTGATAAACTTGTCATGCAAGAATTTGAATCTTTATTTGTAGCCCTTGAACTACTCATAGGCTTCATGCATCATTTCTTCTAATTCAATGAGCCATACCATTATTCTCAGTCACACAGTTTCCATGTCTATATCTGTAGATTTCAAAGCCCGCAAAGCCTTGTGTTGCAATTCTACTAGAAAGTGGTAGCTTTTCCCATATATGAGATTGAAATAAGTAGTTCCAATTGGGGCTTTGAATGAAGTCCTAAATTCTAAAAAAGCTTCATTGATACGTAGAGACCAATCCTTGTGGTTTGGCTTGTCATCTTCTCAAGAATAAGCTTTATCTCTTGATTAACTAACTTGATTTGTCCACTTGTTTGGTTCTAATAAGGAGTAGCCACATGATGGTTCATACCATGACTCTTCAACAAACTTTCAAAAGCTCTATGAATGAACTAGTTTCCACCATCACTAATCATTTCCCTTGGTGCACCAAACAGGATGAAAATGTTTGACTTCACAAAATTGCACACCACATTGTGGTTATTATACTTGTAGCAATAGCTTCAACCCATTTGAGACACAATCTACAACCACAAGATGCCCAAATGAAGGAGGAAATAGACCCATGAAGTCAATACCCCGCACATCAAACACCTCTACTACTAGAATAGGAGATATAGGTATCATGTCCCTCATCGAGATTGTACCCACTTTTTGACACTTCAAGCAAGCTTTGTAATAGTCATGATAATCCTTGAATAAAGTTGGCCAAAAAAAACCACATTGTAAAACTTTGGCAACCGTCCACTTTCCACTAAAATGTCATCCACACATTCTAGAGTGGCACATGGAGAGAATGTCTTGCTACTCACTTTTTGAATTTCATCTTCTTATCAGTTGGTCAAAGCAATACTTGAAAATATGTGGGTTATCCCACACACAATTTTTACCTAAGCAAACAATCTCTTACATCCTTTCCTATTCTATGTTCTTGGTACTCTCCCACTAGACAATAAGTTGTCTATGTGTTTGTACCATGGCCTTTGAGTAGAATTAAGAAATAGAATTTACTCATGGGGCATTTTCTCCTTGATCTTAGTTACTTCATCATAAGGTGATTCAATGTGGGTAGGTGGTTGGTTGAAAATTTTTCATTCCCTTTATCATTCCCAATATCCAAATCAAACTCTTCGAGCATTAGATTCCACTAAATCAATCTAGGATTTGAATATTTCTCTAACATGAGATATTTGAGGGTTGCATGATCAGTGTAGACAATCTCGTTGTTTTATAGGACATAGGATTGGAATTTATCAACAAAAAAACATTACAAGTAATTCCTTCTCGGTGGTGGTGTGGTTCCTTTAAAATTCATCCAACAATCTTCTTGCATAATAAATAGAATGAGGTATTCATACAATCATTTGCCTACACAACCCCATTTTCATCTACATCAGTCATGATCTCAGACGACAAAGACATGTCAGGGGCCTACATCATAGGAGTAGAAATCAACCTATGTTTCAGTGGTTGAAGGCTTTAATGCATTTATCATCAAACTTGAACTCAACATCCTTCTTAATAAGGTGGCATAATGGTCTAGAAATCTTGTGAAAATCATTTATGGAATGAAAATATAAACATGCATGCCCCAAGAAAGAACATATATGTCTTACAGTGTAAGGAATGGTTAAGGTAGAAAAGAAGCCCACTTTGACCTTGTCAACTTCAATCCCGACATTAGATATACAATGACCAAAAATAATGCCTTTGGGAAACATGAAGTGATCTTATCATGTGATAGAACCAAACAAACTTTCACACAATTTTCAAGAACAGTGGTGAGGTGAGACAGGCAATCATCAAAATACCTCCCGAAAACTAAAAAAAATCCATGCATACATTAAGAGAGGAACCAATCATATCAAAAAAGATGTATGTAAGACATATTTTAGATGTGGAGGGGGCACTGCAAATCCCAAGTGACATTTATCTACAAGAAAAGATGCCACTTGCACATGTGTATATGGTCTTTTGTTGATTTGCAGGGTCCAATGCCACTTGGAAGTATCTAGAGTATCCATCAAGAAATAAATAGAAGTTGTGTCCAACAAGTCTCTCTACAATTTGATTAATGAATGGTAAAGGAAAATGGCAATTCTTTGTCTTGTTGTTTAGTTTTCTATAGTCTACACACATGAGCCATTTGGATTTCTCCTTACATTCATCATTTAATGATCTTCATTAGGTATAATGGTGATAACACCCTTATTGGGTAAAACTTAGATAAGACTTACCCAAGGGCTATATGGGATAGATGATCTCGACATCAAGTAGCTTTACCACCTCTTGAGTCACAACGTCTTTTAACTTGGTATTCAACCTTCTTTATGTTTGATGGCTTGGTCTTGCATCATCCTCAAGATAGATCCAATGCATGGAGATGGAGGTGTCAACAACCCTCAAATGAGTAATAGACCACCCAATAGCTAGAATGTTCTTCTTTTAAACAAAATTGAGAGCATATTCTTGGTCTAGAGAAAGAATAAAAAAAAGATCATCGGGAGGGTGTCAATGGTACCAAGAAGGGACTATTTTAAACCTTCAGGAAGTTTTTTTTAACTCTAGAACAAGAGGGTCCCCAATAGAATTTTTCAAAGGCTTTATAAAAATAGAGGGTAGATCGTTACTCACAAAAACTAGAATGAGATCATTCTTTTATTATATATCCTCATTTGGAAGATCAATAGTGGGCTCTAGAACTCTACCCTTTTTGGCAGTCTTAATCAATGTAGGTAGGCATTCTTCAACAATCTACTCTAGGTAATCAATAAGGTAAAAATCCTCATTAATAGCACCTACAAACTCGGCTTTGGAAGACACTTTGCAGATGTTCAACTAGATCTTCATGTGCACAAAGGTCACATGCATGATGTATGTCCCTAAATGTATCACTCATCAGTTGTGGCTAGGAAGCATCCTCCCAAGATTATAGGTATCTTCCTTCTGTCTTTCTTCATATCAAGCACAATGAGATCGTAAGAAAGAAGATACATGTGTCATCATTGTGTCTTACTAACACATCATGAATTATCCCTTGAGGCATCTTCAGAAAACATTTGGCCAATTGCAAGGTGCATTTAGCTGGATCCAAGTGTCCTAAGTTCAATTAAGCATACATAGAATAAGGCATTAGATTTACACTAGAACCCAAGTTAATAAGATCTTGGTCTATGTGGTGTGTACCAATGTAACAATGAATGATAGGGGCACTGAGATCTTTCAACTTCTTTGGAGCAGTGCATTGTAGAATGGATCTCACTTGCTCAGTGAGCTAGACTTGATTAGGTATTCTTTTGGTCGAATTCCTATTAAAGTTACACATGTCTTTCAAAAATTTTGCATACGAGGAAATTTTCTTGATGGCATCCAATAAATAAATATTAATTCTCAGTTGCTTCATGTTCATCAGGTAAGGAGGTATCTATGTACCTGTATTGTTCACATCAATATAATCAACAAATGGTATCATAGAAATACCAATATCATCACTTTGTATCATAGTGTCACCTTAACTTCCAATCATAGTATCACTACCCTACATCACGGTATCATTGTCATGTATCACTGTATCATCCCTTTCTTTACTCACAAAAGCATCAACTACTCAGCTCTTTGTCTACTCCAAAAACTTTCAATTCTCAACACAATCATATCCTAAAATTGCTCATGAACATAAGACAAGGAAGCTAGTGATGGTTGTTGTGATCCTTGAGGTAGCGGCCTTTTGTGTGGTGGATTGTGATTACGGGGTATGTATTGTGGTTGTGGTGGTTGTTGTAGAGGGGGTTGATATTTTGGAGGTGGTAGGTATTGATGTGGTGGTTGTTGAGTGTATAGCAAGTTGTATGGAAGTTGCAGTAGTGGAGGAAAATAGGGGTTAGGAGGCCCACGATACCACTGCAAGGTGGGAACTTGCCCTTTTGGTGGGATATAGGTGCCTTCTGGAGCACCCACAGATCCACCAAAACTATTTGGAATCACCAAGGTTTGAAGAGAATCCTCCCTTCTTCGTGACAAGCAAGTGATAGAGGAATTCAGTCAAGTCTTTGTTCCAAATGGATAATGTTTTGTTCTTGAGCAGACACATCCTTAATCATATGATCAAGGTTTCTCAATCTCCCAAGAACATCCTCTTCAAACATAGAGCTATATTTTGACCCTTGACATTTCCTAGGATGTCCTTCCTCTCCTTGCTTCTAAGAGAAATTAGGATGATTTCTCCATTCCGAAGTATAAGAAGTGGTCATTGGGACTTGGTTGTTCCGAGTGCCATAGGATTGTAGAGATTTCACCTCCTCACAAAGAGCCTCCATGGAGTGGGAAGATTGGGTAGAAGAGCCTCCCATATGTGTCTTCATAAGATTCATCATATCTTCTAAGATATTCACCATTTGGGGGTTGCAGTCATCTTTCGGGCGAAGGGGTGAAGTTGTCATGATTATATCACATTGTACCTCCATATTTAAGACTTTATTCATTGATTTCTTGCAAAAAAAGATGACATAAACCAATTTGAAGGGAAATATTTTTTGTGGGGCCTGTGACAGCAACCCTTTGTCGTCGGTTCTTTTAGAAAAATCAATGACACAAACTTTTTGGAGGTAAAATTCTTTGCAGTGGGCTTGGCTTATGGTGTCGGATTCTTTAGTAAAAATTGAAGGTATTTGTCTTAATTTTTTGTACAACCGATACAACATACCTATATCAAAGTTCTCCACTAAAATATTGAATTTCACGGGCTATCTTAGACGCCCGTTCTTTAAAAAGAAACGGGTGTTATAGTAAAAGCGGTACCCTTATTTTTTCTTAGTCGACAAGTCTTGACCAGTAGTGATATTTGTTCTATACCAACCAATGCTATATGTCTATAGTGTCGATTTCCTCTAAACCAATGTTAAGAAAAGCGAAAGCAGAGGTCAAAATGTATTGGTGCTCCTCTTTTTGATACTTAGATGGTACTTTTCCTCTTAGATGGGAAGCCTTGTTGTAGTTGATGTCCTTTTCCTAATATTTCTCTATTCCCAATTAATATGTGCATATTGGCTTTTATGCTGACAACATTAGATTTGTCTTCACTTCTGGGGTATGCTTCCAACCCCTAGGTGAAAGACATAGAAGACTTGGCATGATGATGTGAACCTGGCTAGTGGAGTTGACTCCGGGAGATAGACTTGAGATAGCTTGGATACCCCTCTACTTATATCATAATGTTGTTACTTTCATGTAAGCCCCTTAACAGGAGATTTATTATGTAAACTTTTGAAGTTGATAAAGTCATTATATTTATTTCCACTGCTATACTCGGGTCTTGTGTACCATTATTTAAGGAATGAAAAAATACACCTATTAAAACATATCTTTTTATTGTGCTTGGGTTAGATGGGTTAATCCCCAAATTAAGAGGGAGTGGATCTCCTCTTAGGTACCACTCCTTACAAGATATAGTAGTCAAATTTTAACTATTTCTAATTTATCTCCCTTCCATATTTTATCCCATAAGTTACCTATAGAGACCTTATCTCATGTAAAAATCATGGATGATATGTCTAAGACCATTAGGGGATAGGATTGGTCACCAACATGTATGTTGAAGGAGGAGGGGCATGTAAAGTCTTATATGGTGAAAACTATAAGTCTGATATGTTGATAGTGTGGTGGGGATGCTATGTCTTCCATGACATCATTCAGAAAGTCACATTAAGAATGAAATATTTGTTGGAAGGCCACATAAAATAAGAGGTGTGTGGGGAGACTAGTGAGGATGAACTCGTACACGAGGGAATAATGGTTAAGAGATGTGCCAAAGTTGGTGTCCCCAACAATAATGACCCATTTTCGTTTTGCTAGACATTTAGGATTTATTGCAATGATTGCATTCTTTACTAGATTGATGATTGATGTATACATTTTAATAATAATAGTTTGTTATGATGTTTTGAACTTCATGAGACAATTCAAAACATGTTTTGATTTGAAAATTTGGGTTTGCAAGTGAATAACCCTAGTTGGTTGAAATTAGGTAGTTTAAAGTACATGAATGCAATATTGGATAAATACATTGGTGTAGTAAATTGATTTTACTATTTTATAGGTAACTTGGATTTATTTGAAATCGAGGTACAATTTGGATAACTCAAATATACTTGTTGGTGCAAATTTTTAGAATATTTGTATTTTTTTGAATTAGTTGTCGGTCGAATCCTAATTGGCCCGACCATGCTACATATTGTAATATAGCATTATGGTTTTTAAATTTTAATTATTTATATAACTCCAAATGAGATGAAACTTTATAATAGCACTTTATGTTAGACAAGATACTAATTTTTCATAATTTTTGGAGGAGATTTTATTGATTATGGATAGCTTTCTCAGTTAAATTTTATGTCAGCAAAATTCTTTTGAAAGGAAATAAAATGTAATGTGGGGATTGTTGGAAATTGTCCCAATAACCTTAATTGATCTATATGAGTAAACTAGGATTATATTAGATCCCATATTTTTATATTCATTAACTAGGGTTTCCATGTGTTTAAATATAATTAATGAACTCCTACATACCCCAAATAAGATTGGTAAATAATAAGGTGCTTATGATGTTTAATTAAGTTGTATTGAACTAAGTCAACTTCTTAAAAGCCCTAAAAATTGAGTATTGGGATGAGTATGAGAGAGAGTGTTTGGACTTATATACAACTTTATAAATACAAGGAAATTCTAAACTGTAGGTACTACTACCACTTCAATTGAAGGTGATAAGTCTAATTAAGATGATCTAAGACTAATGCATATATTCTATTATAATATATGGAATAATGAATAAACCTTACATGAATGAACGTCTTCCATACAAGTCACATAATAATAAATTGAGAATATGACTAGAAATTAAGGTGTAAGAATAAGTAAACGCAATACATTGTTGTGACGCCCCACACCACAAACTGTGAGACTACTCAAAACTAAATGCAAAAACAAAACTAAAGGAACAGGTTACCAAAAAAACTGAAAATTAAAAGTAATTTCATTAAGCACTAAAACTACAAAAACCTTTACATATAAGTCCTCATAGGACACCTGCATCGGATATCGTAGATCACAAGGTGCTTACATCAACATGTTCATATGACATATGCCATCATCTCACTACAAGAGAAACATGTCCCAAATATATACATATATATACATATTTGCCATATTTCTTCATCAAAAGGGCACACGATTCAAATACAAGATCGATATCATCTCTACAAAACACTTTCAAAAGCCATCCCAAAGGCCTGATTGTACTGGGATGAATCTAGGACTCTACACCAAAAGACTAGCATCACCTCCAACCTTATCAGCTAGTGTCCTTCTTGTTGTCTCTCTGCCTCAGCTGCACAATTTGTACCTCCTTGTGCATGTCCACCTAAAAGATGTGGAGAAACCCATGGGGTGAGATCCAAATCTCAACAGGAGATATAACTCTCCACCAGTGCTATGATTCACACAAAGAAGGTAATTAAAGGACAGGAGTAAAGCTACAACTATGATAAGCAGATTCAACTAATGATACCAGCAAGGTAGTTATTGTCATCTAACAGTTTAGAAGGAGTATGAAGAACATGTATATTTACTACCAATTATAATGTACAAAGGCAAGAAAGGTCTCATCCAATATTTTCATTTGATCCTAATCAAGTATAAATAGCTGATTACGTATTTTATTATATCCTGAGGATTTGAGCCGTACCACCCAAATCCAACCGACCACTACTAAGTCGAAATTGGTGTCATACAAGGCCTATGAAGAGTCAGAATCCATGACCTCACCAAACCTCGTAGTCACTACACGAGTACATAGTATAGACATACCAATCAACTGCAACCTATGACATATAGTGAAACTGTGAAAGTCCTATCCCACCTTGGTACAGGTCTTGACACTAGTAAAATTGAGCTACGACCTGTAGTCGCACTCCTGCCAAGGTATGGCCCGTAACCAATCCTATGAAACCTCATAAGCATCAAATCACTGAGCTACGACCCACGGTCGCACTATTTCCAGTGTATGGCCCACAACTAATCATGTGAATGCATATACCAAACAATATATGACTCCAAACTTTCACCAAGGAAGCCCGTTTCACCATCTAGAAAGTGTTGAAACTGAGATGGATCTATGGCACATGGCAAAGCTATGTGATTAATTTACACTTGATTAGTTAAGTCAAGTGTCTTTTAGCATCAATAAAGTTATAATGTACAAAGCCATAACAAACTCTACAAGGATAAGGGCATGATACAACTCCAGAAGATATAAAATGTATAAGGTGTGAACTTGTCACACTATCACCACATGAGACTTGTAACACTGTCATTCACCACATCACCAATACAAAAGTCACATACTATGGGATATCAATCCCTCAACTCATCATTGGGAAATGTCACCTCATAATAGGCAATAAGAGACTGCCAAGTCATAGGACCCATTCACATCATTCATGTATCATAAGTGCCTCAACATGCCTCGTGAAGGTGCATTCAACATGTTCCATATCATAGTCACCATAACATGCACTAACTATGATTATGAAGCACATGACACCTACATGGTTAGAAGTTCATATAACAAGATAGATAACATCACACACCATAGACATTCCATAAAGAGAAACAAGCATGATCATTGCACATTATTAGGGTTAGGTTTCCTTCTTAGCCGACTAGGGTTTACAAAGCTAGGTACAACCATCAACCCTAAATTCACCACCTCCCATCATCTTGGAGTACATTATGGTTAAGGAGCATCATTAGAGTAGATTTATATTAATCTAAACAACATATATATAGCTTATACATTACTCATATAAGAGTAACATTATGTATTCAAGCATACGCCTCAACCACTATCATCATCATGTGACTCGACCACCACCACACCACCTAAGCCATGTCGCAACCATGACATCTAGGATGTCTCGACCTCAAAACATGGTTGTCTCAACCTCATGGCTAGCAGCATGTCGAGATCAAAGACCACCTAGTCGCGACCTCTCTCAAGGGCATGTCATAGCCAAGATAAGGGCAAAAACCCAAACAAAATAGGGGTTAACTAGACCACCAACATCAAGTGTTGTGACCTAAACATCACTAGGTCCAACCCATCAACAAGAGGAGCATCTCAGCCAAGATTAACTATGGTTGTGACCAACAAGGAGATGGGTGTCTCGATTACCCTAAGGAATGATATATTTGTCTTAAAATAGGAACAAAACTAAGGGGAAAACCATAATCATCAAGAAGGAAATACCCATGCAAACGATCACCAAAAACCCTAGGTCATGGATCATGAAACTGTCAAGAAAGGATCTCATTCAAGGGAGAGAAAACCATGATCAAGGTATCCAAATTAGAACTTAACCTCCCTTCAACATATAGGTGCACAAACACCATGCATGAGAGAAAGACCAAGGTCAAAAGATAGGGAAGAACCTCCATAACATATGAACCACACAAATGGGTGCATGCAGAGTAGGGTTTTAAATTTCTACCAAAGGGAAGAACCTCCATAACATATGAACCACAAAATTGGGTGCATGCAGAGTAGGGTTTTAAATTTCTACCAAACCAAGCAAGATATCTCCACCAAACAAGTTCTAAAGATTATCATTATATACTAACATGATAAGGGAGCATTTATAGAGAGAAGACACTAGCAAATATGCATAAAAGAGTGCAATAATAGAGTAGGTTAAATGTTATATAACCCACCTTAAGAAGATCACCACTAAGGATTTCAAGCTCCAAGATCAAGAGCTCCAAGTACATGATCCAAGGGTTGAAGAAAATCCACCAAAAGCTCCACTCTCACCCACAGAATCACCTTAAGAGGGAGAAGACACCAAGGTCAAAGATCATCCTAGAAAAGAGAGCCAAAAAGCTCTAGGTCGAGCAAAAAAAGATAGGAAGAAAGAGAGAAGAAATTGTCCTCACACTTGGGTCTACCTTGTCAAAACATGTTCTATGACCCTTGTGATGGGGAGTTTCTCTCCCAAAACGACCACCATTATGGAATCATGGTTTGGGGCCGAGATAAGAGAGGAAGATGGAGGTAGGAGATCAAAAGAAATGCCATCAAGGAAGATAAACACTTACTAAGGGTTGACGATGGGATATGGTCACCATAAGCACCACATGCAAGAAGAGTTCAGTCACCAAGATCCAAGGTTGGATCTCCTTGATCCACCAAGCTCCAAGAATAAGCAAAAGAGATGGAAGAAAATGGAGGGTAAAAAGGGTTACAAGCATGGAGAGATCAGGGGTTATATAGGTGGAAGATGAGAGATAAGACAAGGGGTGATGTTTTAACACTCCAAAGTACCAAAGGTACACTTGTCCAATCAAAAGACCAACATGCAACCACTCTAGCCTAACATGAAAGACATGATGATACACTCTAGGTTGGGTCTCGACCACCTTGGTCACCCACATGGTCGCAGTCACGGCCCTCCCATGGTTCACCATCCATGGTCATGACACACACACACCACCATCACCACTTGCTCGAGACAAGGGACCACTTCAAGACCTAGGTCGAGATATCCTATAAGAGGGGCACTAGTACAAAATGACGTTTAACGTCACATTTGATGTCGTCGGTTGTTGTTGAAAAACTGACGCCAATAGTCTACGACGTCGGCGTATAAACTCAACTGACACCTATATGTGAAGACCGGATGATTTACAAAATACATGGGTATCGCTTTTCTTTAATGTACGTTGTTAATAAACCAAACCAACGTCCAAAATCACCCACAAAATATAATTTTTAGTCAAAATTATTTGGCTCAAAAAAATTAAATTCGGCGTTGGTTGTGCAAAATCCGACGACAATGTTCTACGCCAAGCCCTATAAAAGTTTTTATCCCCTCCTATGTCGTCGGTGTTTGCTAAAGAACTGATGACTAAATATACTTCGTGAGGCAAAAATTCATTGACTTATTTATCGTCAGTTTTAGAAGAATAACCGACGTCGGTAGTTAACATATGAACACCGCGTGAGCCAGACTCTTCCCCATCACTATTTAGTTCCCGATCTTCTCCCCCCATAGCTAGGTCTGGAGATTTTTTGCCACCTCCCTTCTCTGCTCACCGCCTCCGCACGCTGCCACAATGAGCTTGAAGTTGCTCGTCGCCTCTGTGCACTGCCCTCACGAGATTGAAGCTGCTCTCGTTGTAGCTGCTACTGTTGTACCCAGTTGCCGGCCACCACTAGCTACCTACTCCCGTCACTTCAACCACCTGCTCCAGGTGGAGCGAGGAGCCTTCTTCTAGCCACCTTCATCTACTCCACTCACTACCACCGGCCATCGCCTGCACCTCCAGTGTCAGCCACCTTCACCTCCAGCCCGGCCAGCTACTTCCACCTTCGGGCGCCGCCACCACAGCCTGCAGTTCGATCCACCGGTGTGGTGAGTGGTTTAATGAGTACTAGATTTGAACTTAGGGTTAATAATGCCACCATTGTGTAGTTGATTAATATTGAATTAGGGTTTAATAATGAATGAATAAACACAAAATGGAAGAATGAATTGAATTAATTGATTAGGATGATGATGAGGATGAGGTTGATGATGAGGGATGATGATGATAATGAGGATGAGGATGATGATGAGGATGATGAGGATCATGATCACCACCGTCATCATCATCATTATCATCATCATCCTCATCATCATCATCATCCTCATCGCCATCATACCACATCATCATCATGATAATTATGATGATGAGTAGGAGGAGGATGATGACGATAATGATGATGATGATGGCCATGATGTTGAGGATGATGATGATGATCATCATCATCATCATTGTTATAACCCCAATTTTTGGTTTCATTTGGTGAGAAATGAGATTTCTCATAATAAAGATAAATGAACAAATAATGATGTCTTTTGATTGAATGCATGAATAGCCTTGATGATTGTGTTGTGGGCTTTATTGGCTATTGTGCCCAATAATAAGGAAATTCAATTAATTAATGAATAATTGAGAATAGAGGAAAGAAAAGTTTGAAAACCTCTAGAAGGCAAATCCAAAGAGGGATTTCGTGCCTCTTGTGTTCCTTGGGTTCCAAGGAGTCCAAAGTTGCAAAAATAAAGCAGCAAGGAAAGAAAAGATCAATTGAGCATTTCTTTATTAAGAAAGAAATCAAAAACAATGATAAATGTGGGAAATAAGTGGAAAGAGGAATAATTGGGTTATCCTTGGTGGAATTTCGTATCTCAAGGATTCCTAATGTTAAAAGGAATACCAATGAGGAAAATAAAAGAGAAATAAAGAGAAATCCTCAAAATGAGATATTTTAATAAAGAAATAAGTGAGAAAATGAGAAATAATGGATAAAAGATAAGCAAAGGGCTAAGGAACATTCCCAAGATGGGATTTCGAGCCATTAAGGTTCCTTGAGGTCCAAGGAAATCCAAGATAATAATAGCAAAGGAAAGAGAAATTAGGTGAGAAATATACCTAATTGAGTAATAACTTGCAAATAAAGAAAGGGACCCGATTTCTTTATATAATGAGACAAAATTTGGCATTATGATATATTAAGTCATTAATAAGATTCCCTTAAAATTTGGGATTCATTGGATAAGCGGTTTGCAAGTTATTATTTTTACAAATTTCCCAAAAATGTTGTGATTGTAATAAATGCCACACTTTTCCTATTTAAATGGATATAGAAGGAAATGGCGCCAACCGTTGGATCGAGATCTGACGCTTTCTATGCATCTCCTTCCTCAAATATGAGAAGGAATGAACCGTGAAAATAGAGGGATATTTCCCTCGATTTTCCTCGCAAATCAACGCATGTGCAAACCTGGAAATCTCTTTGTTGGATTCGGGAGGAGATTCCGAGTCAGTTATACCCAAATTTCTCACGCTTTGGAGGAGTCTAGGAGATGCGCCCAAGTCCAAGTTTCCAGCTGGATACCTATTGACCTGGAAGCTATATATATATATATATATATATAGCCAATCCAGTTAATTTTAAGGAACATAATGGTCATGAGGCTCATCCAAACCAATGGCTTCAAAACCAGACTCCAGATCCCGCTCTCTATCCCTGCTATTCTCCTTCTCCTTCCTAGTTTCTGTGGGAGGGAACTCCCTAGTCGGCTTCCCTGTGCATGCATCCTAGGCGGTAATTGAACCTACCAACAGGTTCGGCGGTGAGTTACGGAGCTAGGCGCTCCCTTTTCGGCCGCGGAGGAAGCCTGAAGCCTAGAGTCAACCTCCTCGTTGACTCGGCCAAGATGCAGGCTCACGAACCAGGCGTGTGAGGAACAAGAAGGATAGGAGGAAAGATCTGCCTACCCCTGACTCCAGTAAAGGTGAAGAAGGGTAGAAGCATCCTTTTGACGTCGTTTGGGCCAACCTGCGTGAAAAAAAGGGCTGATTGGGCTGATGTGGCGCGTTTCTATTGGTGCCCAGGTATTTAACCTTGCGAAATTCATATATACAGATTGTTAGATCTAATGAAGACAAATTATATATGAATCTTGCTCAGAAAAACAAGAATAATACAATGAAAATGTAATTGATGCTTAATTTTTCTTGCAATTTCACAAGTACACCAAATTATCACCTTTGATGTATTAAATTGTGGTAAAACCCTAATGTTGATATGGAACTCGGATTTAATGATTCTTTTGGGTTAATTTGGTTTCGAACCCTAATTTTGAAAAATATTAACCTATTAAGAATGAAAGGGAGAGTTATTTTTTAAAAAGGTAGTTTCATGCTTTTTTTAGGGTTGTATGCACATGATTATGCTTAGAAGCCCTAATTTGGGAAAATAGGGGTTTTAATGGGTTAAATCCAAAAATATAATTATAGAACTGAGTTTTCATGGTTCTAAGCTATTTCGAGTATTAAAGTTCCTAATTGTGGTTAAATAACCTTAATATATAAATTAGGGTTTTTGAATGAATAAAGGTAGAATTAATGTCAAATAGATTTCATATGAGTATCAGATCATAATGAACTACAAATTGATGATAAACGAGCATAATGACTTTCTCATAGATTAAAAGGGATAAAAATTGTAGCTTTAATGTAAAATAGACTGAATGGACTTAATTGATGGTTAATTGTGTATTAATCTGGAATTAAGGTTATGTGTTTGGAAAAGGAAACCTCAATAACTTTCGTGAAGGATAGATGAGAAAATTAGGGTTTAAAAAGAGTAAAGGGAAGTAAAACCCTAATTGCAAAGTAAACCCTAAAAAGAGGAAGAAACCCTAAACAGGAATAGAAACCATAAGTAGCAAGATGGTTTGGATAGATTTTGATAAAAAGGAATTGAATGTGATTTTAGGATTCTTGTACTTGCTTGATTGGATGTCTTGATTGATTGGACTACTCTGTCTCAAATCTGCATGTACAGGTATGTGGTTAATTATGATTAATCACATTAGTTTCCCGAGGGTTTTCCGAATGTTTCCTCACATTGAATGCATTCACTACTACAGAAATGGCTTATAAAGTCACTTTTCAAGGTGTCGATTGTATACATAAACCAACACCTAAACTCTACAGTGTCGGTTTATAACATAAACCGATATCCAATCTGTGAAGGTCGACCAGACACGGGTACCGCTTTTATTAAGTGTCGGTTAATTAATAAAAAACTGACACCTAAAATCAACCGCCAAAACAAAAATTCCAGCGAAAAAAATTGCCTCCAAAATTTGACATACAACGTCGGTTCATAAATAAATAACCGACGACTAAAGGTTATTCGCGAGACAGAAATAGGTTTCGATTGTCTTTTAGTTAAAAACCGACGACTATAATATAGTATAGGTGTCGGTTTTTGGAAAAGAACCGACACTGTTGGTTTTGTTGTCGGTTTTTTTGAATAACCGACGCTTATGGTCAACTTAATAGCACCAGCACGATGACTCTTCCCCTTTCTCTGTTTCATTCCCGATTTCAGTTAGGTCCGGCGATTATTGCTCGTCGCCGCTCGGTGCTGCCGCCGCGTTGTTGTTGTCCTCTCGTCGCCGCCACCGGTCGTTGACTGTCCTCTCGTCGCCGCCGCCGATAGAAGCAGCTACGGTGCTCTCCTCATCACCGCCGCCCCCGCCAGTAGAAGCAACTTCTCTCCTCCGCCAGCTTCCTGCAAGGTAACCCACAAAAGCTTCACCCCCTTTTCTCCTCTGCCTTGCTTTTCTCTATCGTCGCCGACCTGGAACTCACCCAGGCGGCGCCTAAGCAGGTGCCAGGGCACGCCTAGGGTCCCAAGCCCAGGTGCCCTGCCTAGCTAGGCCTCTGGGCGGATGCTTGGGCGGCGCCAGGGCACGTTTAGGCTGCTGCTGGGGTTTGGATTCATCTACTGGATGCCCAAAACATGCATTGATTTCACCAAGTCACCCCAAAAGCCATGAAAAATATTCTGATTGTGTTTATTTATGTACTGATTTCACCAAGCTAGTGGAATTTTTTTTAAGTTATTTACTGATTGTGTTTATTTAATTATGTACTGATACATATGTGCTATACCAATCTGATAGTCCATGATAGAACAAAGCATAATGATGTTGACTGCAACTTTGTGCGTCATGCTATTCTGAATTAAGTGTATATTTACTTCATAATTGAATGTTTAAGTAAGTTATAGATATCTTGATGATGAACTATAATGCACACATGTGACATGCTTGGAATGTAAATGATGAACTGTAATGCACACATGTTTAACTTGTTTCATTGTTGAGTATATTGAGAATCCTAATCACCCTTCTTGCTTAATGATGAATTGTAATGCACACATGTGACATGCTTGGAATGTAAATGATGAACTTTTCCCTAAATTGCCTAGATCTTAGGGTATCTCTAGATCTTAGGGTATCTCTACCATCCTAACTATGAAATTGGTAACTTGTTTCCTTTTTGAGTATATTGACAATGTTAATCACCTAACTTGAAGTACTAGGATATGAATGATGAAACTAGGATTGTAGGTATAAGAATGACAGCACACGTATTTGTTGGCCTAGAAACCCGTCCAAGATTTACTCATTAGGAGTAAATCTTGGATAGTCCCCGGTTTGGGACTGTTCTTGAACACCTAATCTCACTTAGGATGTAAGTGTATAATGTGTATTGGGTTTTTGAGAAAATTTCGGTAGCATTTCCCCGTTTGTTCTCTAAGTACATATGTACTTAGAGAACAGTAGGGAAATGCTGCCGAAATTTTCTCGAAAACCCAATACACATTATACACTTACTAGTGAGATTAGGTGGTCAAGAATGGGATAGGTGGTACACATTTATTATATATAAGAATGACAACACATGTATTTGTTGGCTTAGAAACCCGTCCAAGGTTTACTCATTAGGAGTAAATCTTGGATAGTCCCCGGTTTGGGACTGTTCTTGAACACCTAATCTCGCTTAGGATGTAAGTGTATAATGTGTATTGGGTTTTCAAGAAAATTTCGGCAGCATTTCCCCGTTTGTTCTCTAAGTACATATGTACTTGGAGAACAGCGGGGAAATGTTGCCGAAATTTTCTTGAAAACCCAATACACATTATACACTTACTAGTGAGATTAGGTGTTCAAGGATGGGATAGGTGGTACATGTACATTTATTATATATAAGAATGACATCACATGTATTTGTTAACCCTAGACCGTAATCTCGTTGTAATATATATACTTGTTTTCTCTTTGATCATAGAGCTTTACAATTTTGTTGTGATATATAATTTGTTGTAATAATGTAAACTTTACAATGTGAGCTTTACACTTTGAATTACTACTTTACAATGCGAACTTTACAATTTGAATGTGAATTTGCAGATGGCTGACCATTCTCCTGATGACCGTGCTGATGACTACCGTGAGGTTGAGGACATCAATGCGCCGCCTCACAATGTAAGTTTTAAAAATATATCATATATTTATATCTATATGTCCATTTATAGTTATATCTTGTAAATGTGAATTATTTTGTCAAATTTTAGGTTTATGATGCACAGGTACCATCTGAAGCACTTGAGGCACTTGATCAACAACACCAAAAAGTTGACAAGAGAAGGGGCATCACTATGATGAAGAAGTTAATTGCGCAAAAGGGCAATGGACCCAAACTTGTTGTGGATTTCGATAATGCAGGAAATGCATGTGGTGTGAATCGCAATTCATTTATTTCATATCTTGGGTTTGCTACTCATAGCCATTGCGGTTGTCTCTTAGATTCTTGGCATAAAGTTTCTAAGGAGAAGAAAATTTTAATATGGAGGGATTTATGTGTGAGTTATTATTAATTTGCAATTCTATTTTGTAGATTACTAAATTTTTGGATACTAGTTAATAGCAATTCTATTTTGCAGAGTATATTTGAATTGGATGAAAAGATGCATCGTAAATGCGTGATGCAATGCTGTGGGAGAGTCCTAAGGAACTATAGGACAAATCTCACCAGAGAATACATAAAAGAAGCCGACAAGAGGAAAAAGACAGCCACTGAACAGTGGAACTTCCTGGACAAAGAAGAATGGGACGCGTTTGTCGCTTCAAGACAAACTGATGAATTCAAGGTATTAGGCATCAGTCTCAATCTCATTAATTAATATATGTTGTATTCACTTATTCAAGATTAACATTTAGTGTTACTAACCAAATCATTAATTTGCATACTAACTAGGCCCTCAGTGAGGCACAAAGATCAAGGCGTGCACTGAATGTGCATGACCACAGAAAGGGTCCAAAGGGGTATGCAGGCGTTCGCCAAAGACTACAGGCTGAGGCTACTACTTCTCAGTCTACTGCTACTCAGGAGTCCTCTACCATAGGTAGCACACCTCTGCCTCGCCATCATGTCTGGATAGCTGGGAGGCAAAATAAGAAGGGAGAAATAACTAAGGCCGCAACTGCTGAGAAGGCTGCAAAAATGGTAAAATACAACTCTTACAGCAATCATTCGAATATTGATTATTTGTGTTGTTTACTTAAGTACAAATTTTTGTTTTGGCGATTAGCGGGAGCTGCACGAGCTGAGGAAACAAGGAAAGTTCATCCCTGAGGGAACAAAGGATGAATTGACAGTTGCTTTGGGTAACCCAGAGCATCCTGGACGTGTTAGGGCTGCAGGTGCTGGTGTGGGCATCAAATCTTTTTTTTGGGTCATCCCAGCGCAAACATGTCCCAAAAGCGGGACTTTCACAAGAAGAGGTAACATATTCTTTCTTTATAATGTTACTGTAAAAGAGAATTCAAAAAGTAGAATTTGACGTTTCTTTTATCCATGTATAGGTGGATAAGCTATTTGACAGGAAACTCGAAGAAGCAATGAAAAAGTGGCAGGCATCTCAGACTGCCACTTACCAGACAATACCTACTACATACTCTACTCCTACTCCTACTGCAGAGGTTGGGAGTAATCCTGTAGAACCACCACCTAGCACATCCACTGTAAGTATTTTTATGACATAGTAACTAGTTTTTTAATTCAAGATGATACGTATATATGAAATTGTAGTCGTTTCAAAAAAAGATGATATGTATATATGTATATAACATTCTTTACACAAAAATTTGTAGGGGTTGAAGCCATGCCGTCTAAAAAGTAAAGAATATGTCGTGGCAGAGGCGTCGGCTTACCCATCCCTACCAGGGGAAACGTATCACGGGTCTCCAGTACCAGCTGGTTGGATTCGGGTGAGCCCGATACATATATTCCCCCAATTTCTGGAACTTCCACTGCCATATGCCCACCCAGATTGTGAAACACTTGGTGAGGCACTAGGCGGAGTGATATTGTGGCTAAAAGCGGATGTCTTCTTTACTGATAAGGTATGGTAAATTTACATTACGTTCAATTGTTAGTGTGTGTATATGCTGGCAGTTGATCTGAAATTATATATATATACAGGTTAAAAAGAAGACACCCACAGCATCTAGGCCTCCACTTCCACCTCCTGCATTACCTAGTTGGGTTCCACAGGACCTACCTGTCCCGTTAGGTCCTAACTATAGGGGTATGGCAGTATGATTAGGGGAACATGATATAAACTCCCCTATAACTGTTTCTTCTGATTCAGATTCTACAGGTCAGTCATACAAAACAAAACTATTTATACAAGATATATTGGAGTTGTTTCGATATGATTGGCTAAATACATCTGTGATAGAGCTATGGATAAGGTGAGATATTCTTTATACATCCATATACCTTGTGTATGATCTGGTGATCTGGTTTGTTATTTATTAATGCATGCGTAATTAATACATATTTTGCAGCTACTTAGACAACATATGTGCAGAATTTGGATTCGAACATGTAGGGTTTTTGATTCCATCCTTGATTAGTCTAGTAGCTAAAGACCCTACATCAGTTCAACAATACTGCTGTGAGTCTTTTTCAAATTTTGCTGTAAAAAAGAAGACGGTGATAATGGCTCCATTCAATGTAGAGTAAGTTTACTTTGCTTATTATAATTTGGACTTAAGAAAATTACATTTTATTGTGGATTTTGAGTTATTAATTTTTAACTTTTTTTCCTCTAGGGGTAGGCATTGGGAGTTATTGGTTATTGCCTCCGAGACATTCACTGTGTATTATCTAGATCCTAAGGGGGGTAAATTGAATACAAGATTTGGACACATAATGAAAATGGCAATATTTCGGTGAGAAATATTTCATTTTTCATATCCATTAACATATGTTATTACTTTACTATTTAATTGCAATGTTCTGTGTTACATTAACATGTATGGGTTTTGAGGAGTACAAAAAGGCTGGAGGAAAGGTCCCCACAAAAAAGAACCAGCCAATAATTTGGAAGAACGTGCAAGTAAGTTCCCGACTGCAATATATGTATATATTATTTATGTGAACAATGCTTAATTAGTTGTATTTTTTAATATTTTGTATGTTTGAATTTATAGTGTGCTACACAAGACAACGGATGGGCATGTGGATACGATGTCATGCGATATATGCACATGCTTGTCAAATATGCCGCAATGGACATCGATTGTATTGCTCAGGTATTATATAGTCTCATTAGATAATATGATCGAAATATATCAATCTTATTTATAGCTCATTAATTATATATACATCATTCTCTTTACAGGTGTTTAAATCTGACCCCATTACAGGAAAGGACTTACCAAATGATAATGCTCCCTATACAATGGGAGAATTAAATGAAGTAAGAGAAGAATGGGCAACAGCCATACAATTAGTGGGGGCTTTAAAATATAATTGGGATCCTGATAGCGAATAATGACTAAACAATGATACTTTGTAAATGAATTTCTGAATTATAATATATGTGTGAATGTTTCTACATGTCTGGATGTTTCTACATGTGTCTGAGTGAAAATGAATGAAAGTGTTGGTTGCTATATGAATGTTTCTACATGTGTGAATGTGAATGAATGGAACTACAAATTGCTAGCATGTGTGAATGTTTATAAATGTGTGAAAATAAAATGGAACTGCAGGTTGCATTGCTAAATGCATGTGCTACTTTTTTATTGTTAATTTTGCAGGTTTGCGGCCTGTTGTCGGCTGATATCAATGGATGTCGTAAAACCTGCAGTTCATAATTGAACTGAACAGGTTTCTCATCCTGCGACCAGCCACAGCAGGTCTGCAGACTCACAGGAAAAAAAAAACCAATAGGCGTCGGTTATTTGTAAATAACCGACACATAATGATATAGTGTCGGTGTTCCTACAATAAACTGATGTCTATGTCCTTAACAGCACGGCCGTGGGGCGAAGATATATGGTGTCGGTTTTTTACTTATAATCGACACTAATAGTTCCCAAGATGGCACCCTTTCTGTGGCGCGAAGGGTTTGGGCGTCAATTTTTAACTAATAACCGACGCTTATAGTCCCATGATGGCGCGTTTTCGGTGGCGCACGAAGAGTTTGGGTGTCGGTTTTGGAACCGACGCCTTATGGGTGGACTTTTAGTGTCGCCCACATAGGTGTCGCTTAGAAACCGACACTAAAGGCTTTAAATAACCGACACTAAAGGTAGGTTCTGTAGTAGTGATTCTAAATAGTTTGGATGTTCATACTGCAATTATAAAGTCACTATGGCTATCACAGTTATATATACATGTGAATTATCGCACCTACATGCCACCCTGATGGAAGATGCCATAAAGGTCAGGCCCAGGAGGGTAGACCAATGGGCACCATGAGAGGTGACCCCAAACACCAAGATCGTGAATGAGAGGGTGGTCTATGATGCATGACTATGAAGCACCATGAGAGGCGACTCCCAGGCACCAAGCTCGGGATTGAGAAGGTGGCCTTAAGTCAATGGCAAAAGAGAAACCCTAGAGGGGTATGCCAGGGTTAGGGCAAAAGCAGTGGAGAATGACACATTGAAAATGTAAATTGGCTTGTTAAATAATTTGATTGTGATTATTAAATTGTTAGCCATATCTGTGAAATTTTGGTTGTCCCCACATACCAGCATATCTCCGTATGCTGATTGATGTTTTGTTTGTTGGCGTTTTAGGTACAACCCTGGAATGAACAAACAGTAAAGTGGCACATTGTGAAAATAAGAAATAAAGTGCAAGGAGGATTAGATATAATAATTCAAGCTATGGATAGATAGATTTCCAAAGTTTTCAAAGGTAAGTAAAGTTTTAATTTTATACCAAATTCTAGTTTAGTTAGTAGAATTTCATAATTATTATTGATTATTTGTTGAACCTTGGATCCGGGTTATTAGATAACGGCTCTGACCTTTCGGTCTCTCTTAAATGGGGGTTACCAGGAGGCGGGTCGTTACATTTGGTATCAGAGTGAAGGTTCATCATTTAATCTTTAATAATTAGTAAATTTTACAAACTCCGTAGAACCCAAGGGAGTTATTAGAGGATTGTATGAAGGACTGAGGTGTCTAGAAAAGGATCACATCTAGGGGCTGGCACTATTTTCCTCCGCACTGCTAGTCAGAATATGAGGACTCCCAGATTGTGTGACTGACTGGATGATGTCTTATGATATGACTCAAAATAAGATACCTTTAGGACTCTCTCATCTTGTTCATCCCTTCTCAACTCAAATTTTGTGAAGGACCTTAAGGATTAGGGTTTTCTCTCTCTTCTCCTCACCCTCTTGAGGTATGGGTAAGGTTAATAAGGTCTAAGGAATCCTCCACCAAATTAATGAAAAGCATGTAAATAAGATGTCATGGACATAAGCTTAATAGATTAAGCGCAAACTAAAGGATAGATACATGCTTAGGTCATATGACATAAGTTGTCATGCCCTCAGAAGAGACCTGAGGCTAGACCTTCTTGTCAGGAGGATAAATAAAGAGAGTTAGTATTGGAGATAGAGACCTCCATTACAAGTAGAGACCTGGCACATCCTATGAGGATGATGTTAACCCTAACCCTAAGTGAAGGTTAAAGAGAGAGATGGCATGATGAGTTAGACCAGGTGTTTGGATGGACATGCTTTGGATGACGTATGAGCCATGAGAGGTTGGATGACCTAGTATCTCTAGCGACCCAACCCTGGGAAGGGTCGTGCATGTTAGAGTGAAGGATAGCTCCTTCATTGATGAGGTTAGAAAAGAACCTATGGAAACCCCCATGAGCTTATATGGGCATAATAGGTGCCCAGAATGTATTAGTAGTGTGAGCAATAGGTTGAAACCCTGGCCGGGAGAGTTTGATGGATAGCTTATGTGATAAGCCTAAGGGGCTATGGATAACCTTGAGCGAACATGAGTTGAACATAGGCTTCATCCAGGTAGGGGCATGCTTTTGAGGTTGACCCTTCATGAAGAGAGGACCTCTAATGGTGAGGTTGGTTGTAGGGTTAGATCTAGAGAGAGAGAAGGAAACCAAGCAAGAAGGTTAGAATCCTAAAACCCTGAGATTTGAGGAACAGTGGGAAGTCGAGGATGATGCGACCTAAGTGGATGATAGTGGTTGCCCTATGCTTGACCCCTGGAGGCTAATGATATCTTAGTTATCTTTAGAGGAACCAAACCATAGAGAGAGGATGATGCTTCTAGAACCTATGTGTCTATGGTGTAGGAGTTTACCTGCTGAGATGAGATGAAGAGTTCCTTAGACCCTGAAGAAGCTTAGTAGCAAGTTGTGAGGCCCTATACCTAGTTGGTTGTCCTTGAGGAGGACTCAACTCTGAGGTGTTGCTCATATAAAAGGATCATGGGAGTACATGACATACCTTGTACATGCTTGATTCATGGTTAAGAGATTGAGCATGCAGTTGGACACCCAAAGGTGAACCTAGGGTTCCTAGGCCTAAGAGGGGAAGTGGTGTACCTGATGCTCATGATGAGATGTGAGTTTCTATAGATGTAAGCATGGTACTCCGTGGCGGTTAGAGGAAAGGGAAACCCCTTAAGTTTAAAGGTATGTTTGATGAACCCCTCACAGCTAAGTTGATCTAATGTTGAGGAAAGAGAACAAGTATGACCTAGCATGGTTTAATAGGTGGTCTACTTGTGCCTTAGTAGCTGCTGGGTTAGGCATGCTCATGTGAATGTAAACCCTAGGGATGGTTGTGACCTTTGTTATCAAGGTGTAGTTTTCTCCCATCCTAGCAGAGGGACCCTTTTGTAGGGTGTATACCAGTTTTGTTGGTTTTGAGGTAACCTAAAGAGGTTTCATAGGATCTGAGAAGCTAAGTGAAGAGTACATGGTATGAGAATGAACCTGCAGACCCATAGATAACCATCTCTACGTGCATGTGAATGTGTTACCATGGAGGTAACTGATATGGGGCCTGACCAAGGTAGGAAGGTCGCCATGATCCCTGGGAAAGGATGAAAGACGGCCCAAGAATGCAGAGAGAGAGGTGATGAAGGCTTGGGTAAGGTTCTAAGTTGAACATGTACTATGTTAGAATCCTAATTCTATCCTAGGGTCAGGTGGTGATAAGACCAATGGAAGTAGGAGTTGCCTAATTCCCTAGTTACACATGACCATTGGGTCGGGAGGTAACAGCTATCATTGTCTGAGGGCCATGGGTTAGGAGATTGATCACTTTCATGAACTCATGGGACCCAAAGGGCAGATGAGTAGGGCACTCTCTGGATGCATAAGGGAAGAGGAATGACCCCTAAAATTATGGCACCCTATAGACCTAGAGGAGATGACCAAGGATTGTGTGGTGACCCAAGTAGGTTCAAGACCAATTTTCCATGGAAGTGACTTTGATATCAAGATGATTGTGATGTAGAGACATGTGTGGCACATTTCAACTCAGCTTTAAAGGCGTACTGGTAAGGTGGGATGTACCATCTCTACTCTTAGAACAGGAAGAACTCTATATTTGGACTGCAGCCAAATGGTTATTTCCTCTTGTTATGGGAGTGAGAGATAGGGCAGTACGCATGCCATACACCAAGGATAAAGATGGTGTGAGTTGAGACGTTGCTACAGAGAGGATAACATACCCTGGTGGAGTGAATGATACATGGATGGTTTACAAACACTAAGAGTATTAAGGAATAATGTGGTCATCTTATGAGGATGTTTTTATCATGAGCTATGAGTCATATAAGGTTGAATTCAAAAACTAAGAGGATGAGCTCAGAGTTTTTTCTGATGAAGATAGACTTAGAGTTTGAGATGAGATGATAAGTAGAATACAAGGAGGTGTATGTCTTCAACATTACCTAACACCTAAGGATAAGAAGTGGCAATGAATGATCTGGTTGAGATATAGCTGCCTAGTTTAGCTGGAAGCTAGAAGAAGTTGAGGTTGCTAGGCTAACCTCAAGTTGAGAAAAAGAGATAAGTTTGGTTAACACCCAGATGTATCAATAGTGGATAGTCAAGTAAATGATTGTTTGGTTAGCCAGTCTAGTCCGTGATATAATGAAAGGATGGATGTTGAACCTCAGATGTACTTCTTTGGAAAGGAAAGTGATGAAACCCTAATGAGAGTGGTTTAGGGTTTCTGAGGTATCGATCTTGAGGAATCATGACATACTGGAGATCATGGTTTTAAGATCACCAAACACCGTGATACTACAAAGATAGTAAGTGATAGTAGCACTTTGGTTGCTTGATGTGAAGTTGCATGTAGCATGTGGCCATGCAAGCCAAGGGTGAAGGACGAACATTAGTAACCCCGTGCTTTGACTTAGAGGTTCCCTGAGAGGGAATGGGAGTTCATCCACTATGGATGGTGGTAAGTCTCCCCTTGACTAAGAAGGTCAAGATGCAATATGGTTTATGGTAGATCACCTCACCTAAATGACATGAGAAAGAAAGGAGTATTGTCAAGATAGATTTTGTTGAACTACATAAGAGAGAGAGATGGTTCAACTACACCATGATGCGAGTTCAAAAGTTCTTGAGTATGACCTAAAGGTTTACTTCCATGAGATGGAAGTAGAAACAAGCAGAACTCGATGTTAGTACTGCTTATCACCCCTAATTAATGGTTAGTATGATTCAGACTAGAGGGTCTGAGGTGAGCACGTGAGCTTGCTCAGGGTGATACGAAGAGACAGTTCTTAAGATGTGATGTTAACCACCATAGCCTTTATCAGGATGAAAGAAATTCTAGAAGGAGGTTATGTCGGTCACCACTTCATTAAGAAGATGTTGGTGAAGGAGGCCTCGTGAAGGTCAGAAAAGAACCACAGTGTGTGCAGATGAATTTGCTTTGATCGTGCAATGGCTGAGAGAGATCCCAGTGGTGACATGAGTCACGAGCTGATGCAAAGCAGACTGACATACAGTTCATTGTGGGAGAATATGTGATGTGAAAATTTGACCCCTCTAAACTACAACTGAGAAAGTTGGGTCCCCGATATATGGGTCCATTTGAGATGGATTGGTGGAGATGGTTGTGTTTTGCCTTACCCCTCAGGATAACATGATGCATAATGTGATCCATGAGTCCGATCTAGAGAACTATGTGAGGTACCCAAGCCATGTGTTGAGCCCTGAACCTATTCAGCTTTTGAGAGGCTGAAATGTCCTGAGTCACCTATGAGGGTATGATATACCAAGGTAAGAAAGAACTAAGATGGAAGAATATGAGATTATGAAGGTTATTGGAAAGCACCATGGAAAGGGTGAAGCCACATGGGAGCCCTGATGGATGTATGAAAGGCTTATCATGTTTGTTTGCTTGCTTGATAGAATTTTGAGGACAAAATTCTTATAAGAGGGGAAGGATGTTACAACCCCAATTTTTGGGTTCATTTGGTGAGAAATGTGATTTCTCATAATAAAGATAAATGAACAAATAATGATGTCTTTTGATTGAATGCATGAATAGCCTTGATGATTGTGTTGTGGGCTTATTGGCTATTGGGCCCAATAACAAGGAAATTCAATTAATTAATGAATAATTGAGAATAGAGGAAAGAAAAGTGTGGAAACCTCTAGAAGGCAAATCCAAAGATGGATTTCATGCCTCTTGGGTTCCAAGGAGTCCAAAGTTGCAAAAATAAAGCAACAAGGAAAGAAAAGATCAATTAAGCATTCCTTTATTAAGAAAGAAATTGAAAACAATGATAAATGTGGGAAATAAGTGGAAAGAGGAATAATTGGGTTATCCTTGGTGGAATTTCATATCCCAAGGATTCCTAATGTTAAAAGGAATACCAATGAGTAAAATAAAAGAGAAATAAAGAGAAATCCTCAAAAGGAGATATTTTAACAAAGAAATAAGTGAGAAAATGAGAAATAATGGATAAAAGATAAGAAAAGGGCTAAGGAACATTCCCAAGATGGGATTTCGAGCCATTAAGGTTCCTTGAGGTCCAAGGAAATCCAAGATAATAATAGCAAAGGAAAGAGAAATTAGGTGAGAAATATACCTAATTGAGTAATAACTTGCAACTAAATAAGGGGACCTGATTTCTTTATATAATGAGACCAAATTTGACATGATGATGTATTAAGTCATTAATAAGATTCCCTTAAAATTTGGGCTTAATTGGATAATCGGTTTGTGAGTTATGATTTTTACAAATTTCCCAAAAGTGTTGGGATTGTAATAAATGTCACACTTTTCCGATTTAAATGGATATAGAAGGAAATGGCGCCATCTGTTGGATCGAGATCTGACGCTTTCTGTGCATCTCCTTCCTCGAATCTGAGAAAGAATAAACCGTGAAAATAGAGGGATATTTCCCTCAATTTTCCTCACAAATCAACGAATGTGCAAACCTGGAAATCTCT